>CM040124.1:200370965-201788266 GCA_022559845.1 Amorphophallus konjac
TGCTTGTTACATGACTTTCTAGTGCATAGTCTTTTATGTTTATGAAAGTACATTCTCTTTACTTGATAGTACATTCTCATTATTGAAAGGTCACATTATATTCTTGCTTGATCATGCTCTCTTATTCACTGGAATTCTCTTATCTCTATAGTCTATATCTTGTTACTTATGGTCACTTTGGTTTTATCGCATGTTTCATCGCATCTTATATCATTGCCTTTTTCTAGAGCCAAAATGTTAATTAATTAAATTATGCCTTCATGTTGATACGAAGATACCTACTGGGCGAGTGCGCTCATTCCCTGCTTTCTAATCTTTTTCAGGAGACTCTAGCGGGTCAGGTTCGAATTATTCGAGTGATGAATCCAGGAGTGATTGATGAACGAGTGAAGCCTAGATAGTTAAAGAGTCTGGAGTCAATTGTTGTAATTTAAGTTCCTTCGCTGTAATAGTCGGTGAAGTTGGTCATGTTGTGACATCTTTTATTTTCTTGAGTCTAGTTAGGTCAAGAAAGTCAAAGTTAAGTGTCTTTTGTAACCTTTGGTTTATTATTCAATGAAGTGAAGATTTTTAGAGTACTTGGGATTGTGCATTCGTCTTTTATGTGGATGTGTATAGCACTCTGATTATCTTGCTAGCTTCAGGCTTTATTTGCTGGCTGTTTACGTTCCTGACTCAATTCCGCTGCATATCTCGGGGCATGACAGTTAAGTTGATATCAGAGCCTAGGATTAAGTAAGTCCCAAGAAAAAATGTCAAGCCATAGGCTAAGTCCAAGGTTTAAGGACCCATACCTATGAGCTAGGAAAGATATTTTCCCGAACCCATGTGAAATTGGGTAGAGCCCGGGATGAGATGGTTTATTTAGAAAATAACCCTTAGGTTAATCTCAATAAACTCTAAGGAAAATAACTAGTTGTTAGTTTTCTTAGGCACCTTGCTTTCGAAATGGCCGCTAATCGTGTAAATTGGGAAGCTATGCAACAAACTATTACCGGTCTCACCCAGGCCCTGCAAACGGTGGCGTAGGCTGGCGCGAGAGCGGGCACGGGTGATCTACATAGGAGTTTCCGAAGTATGAACCCTTTGTGATTCTCTTGATCATCCAATCCTGATGAAGCCGAAATTGGATAGACGAAATAGATAGGATATTCAACGTCATGCAATGCACGAACCAAGAAAAAGTCCTACTTGCCACATTCCAACTCAACAAGGACGCTCACACTTGGTGGAAGGCCACCTATACTCATCTCCACAATGTACAACTCACGTGGGAGGAGTTCCTCAAACTCTTTCGGGAGAAGTATTTCTCGGAGCTTGTCCGAGAAAGAAAGGCGGTAGAATTTGCCTCTTTAAAGCAAGGCACAATGTCCATAGCCAAATATGAACTGCAATTTTCACGGCTAGCACCATATGCTCCACATTTAGTTGCTACGGAGCTCCTAAAGGCCAACCGTTTTATGGATGGGCTACGTCCCATCTTTGTCAAACAACTTGGATCTCAGAATATCCGGACCTATACCGAGATAGTTCATCGAGCTCATTTATGTGAACAGACCTTGGAGAAGGTCAAGAAATACAAGGGCAAAGGTGAAGAACCTCGCTGCAAGGATAGGAGGGGAAGTAAAGAAGAGAAATTCAGCATCACGGGGTCCTACAAATCCCATGATAGCAAGAAGAGGACCCATAATGGGAATGGCAACCACAACAGCAAGAGCAAGAAAGTCAAAGAAGAAGAGAAGCAAGTCATGACGGCTTGCACGTTCTGTGATAAGTTTGGTCATTCGGTCAAAGAGTGCTGGAAGCGCCTCGACGCTTATCGTCACTATGGAAGCTGGGAGCATCGCATGCCGGATTGCCCCCTTATGAAAGATCAACCTTCTAGAAACGATGGTGGACGTACGCGGCAGGATCGTTTAAATGCCGTGATAGATGATTAAGCTCCAAAGGATCATGGTTTGATGGAAGGTATCGTCCAAATTTATTCACATCCTGCTTTTAGATTATTTGATACTGGTGCTTCTCATTCTTTTATCTCTACCGCTTTTGCTAAAACTCTACCAGTTTTGCCTATTTCTTTACCCTCGGATCTAGCTATTACTACACCTTTAGGTTCTAGAATTGAACTTAAAACCCACTACCCTAATAGTAGGATAACTAAAGAAGGCCATAATCTCCCTACAAATCTCGTATGCCTTGATATGGAAGGTTGCGATGCCATCTTTGGTCTAGATTGGCTATGTGACCACTGTGCAAACATCAATTGTCACAATAGGTGAATTTCATTCCATAAACCGGATTGGAGAGGGGAAATCTAACCGCCCAGATGAAGAGGCCAAAAGAGGTCCAACCGGACCGAACGAGGCCCAACTCCTTGAAGTGGTAGCCCCCCGGCCCACTCAACATAAGCCCAATAACTCACTTGGAATAAGCACTTCCTAGGCGGCCTTCGGGTTGGGAAGTCTGAGCATCAGTTCGATCGGGAGAGCTCCTCCGGAGCCCCACATTCTCTGCTACAACCAAGCACTCATCGCTCGGGAGGCCTCTCCAGAGCCAATGCCCCATGCTCGGGCCAACTGATGGAAGCTTATTGATACGGCCGTTACGCATCCCTTAAAAGCCAGGAGCTCAAAGGGACAGGGGAAACCAAGAGTTCGCAGGCCATAAAGAGGCCACGAGGAGGACATACCACCCCCCCCCCCCCCCGAATCTCCTCAGCTTACAGGGATCATTTACTCGACGAGCCGCTATTTAAACTGGAAGAACCCTACGGAAAAGAGGTAAGAGATGACAAAAACCCTGAGCAGGAACCACTTCACCTCTTAGTGGAGAGGGATCTTGTGTCCCCATCTTCCTCCTGATTCCTCACTTCGCATCAATGCTCTACCACACTTGCTGACTTAAGCATCGGAGGGTCTACCCCGGGGTTCCAACCCTGGGCACCTCTGACGTGTTTCCCTTCTTACAGTTCATACTTCAAGTGTACGTGGACATCTACTTCCCAGCTCAGGAGTAACGCAAGATCGCCCCTCTTCATCTAGCGCAGTCTGTGGGAAACGCACAAAGAGCCATCATGGTGCGACGGAGTTCTGGCAGGAGGATTGCCGGCGACAAGGGGAAGGCCCCGGCGGTAGAAGAAGGCTCACCTTCTCTCCCCACGGAGAATTCCCCACCGAGCAACCATGCCAATGAAGTACCTCCATGTTGACACCTGAAATGCAACTAAGAACAAGATGAGACCAAAAAAGAAGATTGAACCAGACATGAAGCTCTTAGGAATTCCTGCAAAGTCAGAATGGCAGAAGAGTCGTCACTAAAGTTATCACCCAGCTGAGACCCTTCCCGATCAAGCTGATGTCCGGTATTGTCGTCTCTCAGACGGTAGTACTGATGAAGAATTGCAGTCTACTGACTGATGAAAATCCCCAGAGATATTCTGATAAGACTGTGTCAACCCATCAACTAAGGGACCTCCACCTGTTCTGACAGATTCGAGGTACTGACAAATGAAAGGGCAGGTTAGGCAGCTTTGACAGCTCAAACCTACTGATGAGGAAGGGTAAAATATAAAAAAAACCTAAATGGGTTCACTAGTGTGACGCCGGGAGTTCCTCACCAGGGCCCAAAGCCCATGTGGGGCGGCGTCGGGAAGCCCCATCCTTTGGCGCCGAAAGGCCTCCCGCTTTCGATTAGGGCACGCCGGGAGCTCGTGGTCTGCGCGCCGAGGTGAGCATGCCGAGAGGGGAAGGGTTTGTGCTATAAAAACCCCTTTTCTCTCGAGAAAAAAGGGGGACGGACGACAAAAAAAAAAGAGGGGAACAGAAGAGAAGATAGCCACAAAGAGAAGCCAGAGAAAGGAAGAGAGAAGTCCATACCCAGCTCCAGGAAACTGGCGGCTGCTGAGAGATTGTGGGAAGAAGAAGAAGGTCTGCTGAAGGGGGAGGGAGAGGAGTCAATGCTCCGCCCTCCCCTGTCTCTCTTGTATTTCTTCCCCCGATGCATACTATTTTCGTCTATGTTCTCTTTGAACATGCTATCTCCCATCTTTCTGCTGTTTTGAATGGGCTTCATTTCGCTATGTCATGTGTACTCCTTCTACCACGTTTATGTGGGATCTGTATTGATGCTAAAGGTTCCTTATTCGTTGTCATTCGAGGTGTACCTCTATAGCCGATGATGTATAAGCAGTAGAACCTATTGAATGGATGGAAGTTTGGGTTTCCCTCTTCTCACCCCTCTCTGATGACAGTGGTGGTCACCCTTCCGATTGCGAGTTTCGATCGATGAATGTGTGGTTCTGGGTGTTTGTCGTTAGCCCAGGTTCCTGTGGGTTTTAGGAAGCTGGCACAGAGCCCCAATCCTTGCCTCCATGGATTCTTGGGTTCTGTCCCTTCTCTCTTCCGCGACAACATCGATGATTTAAACGTCGCTAAGTCCATAGTCCTCTCGAGTTTCCCAAGCCATTGGGGCCATTACAGGGATCAGAGATAGTCATCTCTTGATCTCCTGGATGGCTGGCAATATAGACGGCATAAAGCCTGTTCCAGAGGGTTCTAACGCCCGTGACTTCAATCCCTCAAAATCTCTTCTATTCATGTGACTCCTTGATGTTAATCTGGCAGCTTGACAGGGCCCTCAGTCCCTTCCTCGTTTGCATCCTAAAACCCCCTAGCCGTTATCTGAATCCCAGGAAAAATCCCCAAAACAGAGCATCGTAGAACCTCCATGAGCCATCCCAGCGCCAGAAGAGCTCTCGGCGCGGCCCGCGCCGGGAACCCCACGTCGAGAGCTGCCTCTTCCTTCTAAGGCCATGCCGAGAACCCATTCCCCCGCGCCGGGAAGCCTGCCTATGCTCGTTATTGCTACGCCGAGAGCCTCTCCTCCTCTGCCCCATCTTTGAGCACTCTGCCATACTAACTCGAGGGATATCTACAAGTCACAGGGTACACCCCATGGAATAAATAAACGGGGAACCATCCCCAACATCACACCGTGCCAGGGCCCGGTGCCTTTCTCTTTCGGTTTTCATCCCGACACTCCGCGGATGATCACCTATTTCCACTTGGGCATGTTCCGAGTCGAGGGGAGATGCTGCCGAAATCTAGTCCAATGTCATCAACCCCGATGAGTCGAGGGAGTGTCTCCGATACACTTCCCACCCGACTCCATCTTCGGGGGAAACGAACCCATTTGGTGCGACCGGTCAAGTGAAAGTGTCAAAAGGGGAATACCCCAATGATTAACCGAATTCCATCCCGCCACTGCGTGGATGGTCTTCTATCCTTACCCGGTACGGCTCAAAGTTAAAGGTTGTGCCGCCCGATTCAGTCCGCTGAACTAAATAAATCCGCCCTCCATTCATAAGCATGAAGCCTTTATTTCGCACATCAGTATTTTGACTGCCTTCTGAGGCCTCCTATTTCGGCGTTTAATCAAGGGTTGTCCTTCTTAGGAAGGGCGTAATTAACGTCATAGCCTTTATGGTATGGCGGACTTTTGGTCCCGACTCGGACTTCACAATCGACTGACCAAGTCAAGTCGAGCGTACGATGAAATCGTCACACATGTGACTGGCACACCTAACAAACCAAATAAAAAAAATAAAAATAAATAAATAAATAAATAACAATAAGATAAAAAGATGATTAAAAAAAAAATCCCCGCGTCCACAAGTCTGGCACGCCCGGTGGGACCGAGTCTCCCTTCATCTCTATGCCGAAATAGGAGGCCCAGTGGGCCCCCCCTCAAACTTCTGATTCCGTGCTTTCTTTATTACCAGGAAACTACAATGACGGCTGGAATCATCTCTGTACACTTTGATCAACAAGTGGTCGATGTACATGTGCGAGAGGGCTACCTGGCGGTACCTCTTGCGTTCGGATTGATGCCGCCTGCTGTCGGGATGCCCAACTGCCTGGGCCTCATCTTCACCGACTTGCTCGAGATCGACAACCAGGAACAAAAGACTATTGTCGATACATTGCCACAAGCTACCATCCCCAAAATGAGCCGGGGGATGCAGGATACTCTTGAGGTCGTGGCCTGCTTCGTCCATCACGAGGTGAAAATGGGCGCACCCTCTGCTGCTGGAAGGAGGAGGAGATCCGACAGGAAAGCCCGATCCACTGTTGCGGGACGCCGGATATCCAACTCAGGAAAGATAATGATGATCGGAGGAATCCGGACGAACCTCAACGGCCGCCCGAGGGGGGTCAACCGAGATGTGGTCGTCCCGAGAGTACCCACCACCAACAGATTCCAAACTCTGGCTACTAGGAGGGCCGACGTCGAGAAAGAGGACCGAAGGCCGTTGGCACCAAAGCCGCCCAAGTTCAGGCAGATCTGGCGGCCGAAGAAGATCCAGAGCTGGGTCCCAGCTCGAGAAGAAGAAAACATTGTTGATACCACTATTGCCCGCTTCAGGGCGGGAAGCAGAAGAGAAGAAGGAAGAGACATAAGAAATGTTGTTGTTGTTCACCCCAGGGCTCGGGGTAGGAGAGATGAGGAAGAGAACGAAGGAAGAAATCTGACTACTATTTGCCCCAGGATGAGGGGCAGAAGATATCAGCAGAAGGAAGACCTCACGGTCACCCACCCCATGGCTGGGGGCAAAAGATGGGAAAGAAAGAATTATGCTGCCAACTGCTGCCAAGATGGGAGTAGAAGGTTCAGGGAGGAAGAGGAAATGAGAATAAGCGAACCAGTTACTGCTGTCACTCTAAGAAGACCAAGAGCCTGTGTCAGACAGGCCGATATATTCAAATACTGTAAAGCTGAGCACTTGACTGCTCAGGTGGGGAGACTGGCTTATCAGTAGAAGAGCCAGGAAAGATTGATGCTCTAACCAGAGCCACGAAGGCACAATCAAGAGGAGATGAAACAAGTGGCTCAAAACTACTTCCACTACCTGGGGAACTCCTCCCTCGGGCAGCAAAGATTATCCCGTGCCTTGGGCACCATGGATGAAGAAGAGGATGAAACCCTTCAAAAAGTGATGCTCGGAGTCTCCTCCTCCGATTCCAATGACTATGAAGAAGGCCACAGAGCCGGATATGGGAAAGAAGACCTGCACAGGGAAGAATCTAGAGAAAGAATATCAGTCTTTGACCGGCTCAAATACCCCGATCAGATGAGAAGGAAAGTCTACAGGCAGAGGGAAAAGATGCAGATCTTTGCCTGCAATATGGCCGGGCTTGTCAAAGGGCGGGATATGTTACCGACACAGCCAGAGGAACTGCTCAGACTAGCAACCAGACCAGGCCCCATCACAAGGAGAGGCCAGGCGGCAAAAGATAAGATGAAGACTAATGAAGAAGCCTGCAAGATCACTACTATGATAGTTAATGTGGTGACAACGGAAGAGGAAGACAATCCCTTCGTTGATGATGCTGAAGGGACTTCAGAAGATCTACAGATCCCGTCAACCCTGGATCCCATGATCCAGATGATGTTTAGAAGATATCAACAAGAGATCAATGCTCTCAGAAGATAGTTAAATGAGAGGCATGAAGCTACACCGGTCTCCAAGCAAGTCGAGCCTGTAGGGCAGACTGCCAGTTCAACAGAAATGGCTATTCCAGCTAATCCTCTTCCGGCTGATAAGGCAAAGCACCGAGCCAACCCGTTCTGTAGCAGACGGTAGCTCAGCCCTCTGTATCTCAGACGCAGCCTACCGCGCCTACCTTGCACGCAACTGTGATGACAACTCCTTACGGTCAGCAACAAGCTCACTTCTTCCCGGAAAACATAGATCCAGCCATAGCCCAGAAGCTGATGATTGAAAAGATTGTGGAGATGAAGCTGTTTGAAAAGACTGGTGATGATGCTAGTACCTACGATGTGTACAAGGTACCATATCCTCCCCAGTATGCTGCTAAGAGACTACCTCCAGGCGTCAGTAAGCCGCCAAAGTTTGAAAAGTTTAATGGCCAGGGCTCTCCCAGGGAGCACATAGCTTACTACACCACAATCATGGGTGACTTGGCAGCTGATGAAGCTTATCTGCTTAAGTTCTTCGGCTCATCCCTCACCGGGATAGCCTTTGAATGGTATTCAAGCCTGCCGGCTGGGTCACTGACCGATTGGCCTGATATGCAAAGAAAGTTCCGCGACAGATTTCAATTCACGGAAAGAGAAATTACAATAGCCGAACTATATGCAACCAGGCAAAAGCAAGATGAAACAGCACTGGACTACATCAAAAGGTGGAGGAACTTAGCTATGAGATGCAGAAGGCCTCCTCATCAAGAAGATGCAGTGTAAATATGTAAGCAGAGCCTCAGGAGAGAGGTACTGGAAAAGATGATTGGTGCAGATGTCAGAACATTTGACCGATTGAACAATATAGTAGCGGAGGTCGAGACGTTCCTGTCTAAGCGTCCGATCGCCAATGCTCCAACTGTGCCGAAAGGGAAATCTAATGATCGACGACCATCGCACTTTGAGGCCAACACCGTCGATTTCAGAACCTTCGAGCAACAGAAAGGGAAGAAGGGGGCAGATGAAGCTCCCCCACCAGCAGACACAGCAGAAAGAAAAGATAAGGTCTCTCTGAGAAACAAAATGAGAAAGCCGTACTCTTTCTCGAAAGATAAGACAGCCGCACTATTCAACTGGGCATACAAGTTCAACAAGGTGACATTGCCTGAACCAAAGAGACCTGATGATGCGGCGAAGAAAGGTGATCCACTGTTTTGTCCATATCACCGTGTGCTGGGGCACGCAATTGAAGATTGCTACGTCTTCAAAGATATTATGGAAGGCATGGTCAAAAAGGGCGAGCTACAACTGGGAGATTACCAGGTAGAGCCACCTCGTCCACATGAGCCTCCGGCATTAAAAATGGCTGCCAATATGATTTCAATATACCAACAGCTGCCTAAAGAGGCTGTTGAAGAATGTACCAGGCATACTTATGAAGCTTGCTTCCTCACCCCACTGAAGGATCAAGAAGGATGGCAGATGAAACCCATAAAGAACAGAAAGAAGACTCCCGCAGTCAATACTAATGGAGCAGTTATCCGCGGTGTCACACCAAGACCCGAACCACCTCCAGTAAAGCCAGTATGGCGCACAGCTGAAACAGGGCCGGTCATCCGGATCCCCACTCATAACCGAAGAAGACAAGTCCCCCTACCTGTGCATAAGGAAGTAAGTCCTGCAGCCAGGCGTTTACAACAGTATATTAATGGGCTCGATGAATATGAACAGAAAAAGCACGGGCACCTGCTGGTGAAAGACTGTATACTCTGGGAACAGCTCGAAGAATTGAAAATTAAAGAGCAGTCAGAGGCAGAACAAGAAAAAGCTGAGACTGGACCCTTCTGGGGGCAGGGGCCAATAAAGCCAAATTCCCAGAAAAAGAAGAGACGGCCCAAGTCCAAGAAGGGAAAGAGGGTCGTGACAGTACAATGCATCACCCTGTCAGCACTCTTTACCTCGCCCGGGGAGGATGATGAGGATGAAACATCAAATGCCCCGCTAGAAGCCAACCATGCCGAGGCCTCAACCTCGGCACATGCAACATGCTCCGGAAGAAGGTGGGGGCGCCCACCACCAGCTAATCATAATATTATGTTCAGAGGGGAACAGCCCTACCAGATTCCCGAACCAGAGGTACGAGGTGTCCAGGTTCCTCCCCCTACCGGCTTGTACAAAGAGAAGAAGAAAGGAGGCCAAACTCCAACATTTCTGGAATTTCTATCTAGTCTAGAAGATGGGTAATCGATACAGGCTAGGCCAGATAAAGGCAAGGGACCCCAGCAATCGGCGTCTGTAGCCTACAAGCAGAATGAGAAAGAAGGGGATAACCCTCTGACGGCACCAAGGGACATTGCTATAGAATAATCCTCCCAGGAAGTCAGTCCAGAGGTTGAGGCCAACACTGGTCAGCAGAGGCCACGGGCACCACATGAACCTCCAAAGCCCCGATGGGTAGAGGAAATGAGACTGTCTAATGTCAGGGTGGGCAGCCGGATCATGAAAATGCTAAAGAATCTCCCTACCAGATTCTCCATCTGGGAGATTCTCTCTCTGAGTGAGGAGGCTCACCAAGCAATTGTTGATGCCCTGCAGTCGCCGGCACAATATGAAGCACTCTTGACAGAAGTGAATTCTGGGCCGTCGGTTACATTCACAGAAGATGACATGCTGATTCCGAATTCCAGTCATAATAGAGCGCTGTATATGAGGGGCTCCCTGAACTGTCAGCCACTGAACATGATACTGATAGATCCCGGGGCTGCCGTGAACATTCTCCCATACCGCATCTACCAAAAACATTACTTTGATCTGCAGCTTACCAAGGTCAAAGACATGAAAATTGCGGGATTCAACCAGAAATGTGAGACACCCCTTGGGGTGGCTGATTTTAACCTCACATTGGGGGATCTCACTACCGTGGTACGATTCTATGTAATCGACTCCAACACCACATATAAGGCCCTACTGGGGAGACCGTGGCTGCATGAATATCAGATAGTGCCGTCCACGCTACATCAATGCATTAAATACTGCCATGAAGGAAAAGAACAGAGGGTGTTTGCAGATCTGTATCCCTTCGAAGTATTCGAGTGCCATATGCTCGATGCATCCTACTACACGGAGGTGTCGCAAAAGGATGAAGAGAAAGAGGCTGTGGTCAGCCAGAAAAAGCCGGCGACGAAGGCAAGAAATTGGTCTCCACCGCCACCAAAGGGCTATATTAAAAAGCATGAGGTATCGCACATCTCTTATGCCGGTGACTTTGCTCGGATCACTCCTCCTAGCATTCACCCGGATGATATCAATGAAGAAATGAAAGAAAAGTACACACAAGTGGAGGTGCCACAGGGTTTATTTAAACCCATCGTCAGCCTTGAGTACCAGACGGTGCTACCACTAAAGACTATGGAAGTCCCTCGCTTCTGTGAGCCTCCTACCATATTCTACACTGGGGAGTCAGTCGAGGAGGATGATCAAGACTACATGGTCCCTGAAGAGGCTGCAAACCAGATGGTGCCAATTACAGGCTTAGATTATACTACCCGACGGGTTTCGCAGATGTTCTCTAAGATGCAGATGCCATCACTACAACCTGTTGCCCAAAAGAAGGCGTTCCAGGAGCTATGGGATCCGCCTCGGGATAATAAATAACTGAGGAAGATCACTCAGCACCCAGGATTGGGTTATACCCTTCAAGAATACTATGAAGCTGAGGTGGACGCCATATCTGTCTCCTACCAGCATGAAGACCCTCCCGAGGTGGGATATGACAAGTACCCCTCGGAAGATGAAGAAATCATTTATCAATCTATAATGAACAATGAAGCCCCAGACAGTCAGCCGGAGACGGGGACGTCTGATGAAGCAAAGAAAGATTGGTGCTGGGAAGACCTACCTTGCAAAGAAGATCTGTTCCATGCTGAAGCAAAGTTCGACACGGGAATCCCGGATGAGGATCAAGCAGCCAAAGAGCTGAGGGAATGCCTGGAGTTTGAGCGCATCCAAGAAGAAGTCCGGGCTCTACAGAATGATGATCTCTCAAGGGAGTCTGCATCAGAACAGCCTCTAAGGGCGGAAGACTCCGTCTTCGAGTTTCCTGCTGATCCAGTTACGTCCTCGGGGCATACTGAACAGAATACAACAATATTGGCCGTATATGATGAGCCAGCAACCGCTGATGACCAGTATGATGAAGTAGAAAATCATGAAACTGAAGAAGATTGTATCCCGGGAGGCTTCATTGACTTACAAGAAGCCCCGCCCGAGGTCGAAGATGGAGGTCAGGCCACCATCGATGAGCTTGTGGAAATAAATCTGGGGACCGCAGATGAGCCAAGGCCGACATTCCTCAGTGCACTGTTGGAGCCAGCTACCAGGGAACAGTATATACAGTTTTTGAAGGAATTCCGAGACTGCTTTGCATGGACATATGATGAAATGCCGGGACTGAGTTCTGATGTGGCACAGCACCGATTGGCAATAAACCCAGAGGCTAGCCATGTAAAGCAGCCTTCCAGGAGAATGCGCCCTGAATTAATAAATCAGATTAACAAAGAGGTTGACAAGCTAATTGATGTAGGCTTTGTTGAAGAAAATCAATACACTACATGGCTAGCCAATATAGTGCCCGTAAAGAAGAAGAATGGGCAGATCAGAATATGTGTTGATTTTCGGGACCTTAATAAGGCTTGCCCGAAGGATGACTTCCCAGTACCAGTCACTGAAGTGATGATCGATGCGACTACTGGTCATGAGGCCCTATCATTTATGGATGGGTCATCCGGATACAACCAAATCTGGATTGCTGAGGAAGACAGAGTGCACACTGCATTCCGTACCCCGAAGGGGATATTCCACTACAAAAGGATGCCGTTTGGCCTCAAGAATGCCGGTGCTACCTACCAAAGAGCTATGACCAATATCTTTGATGATTTGCTCTTCAAGAAAGTAGAGTGCTACATTGATGATTTGGTAGTAAAAACTAAAAGAAGAGAAGACCATTTGCAAGACCTGAGGGTAGTATTCCAGAGGCTGCGCAAATATGAACTCAAGATGAATCCCATGAAATGCGCCTTCGACGTGTCCAGTGAAAAATTCCTCGGGTTTATTGTCCGTCATAGGGGCATTGAAATTGACCCATCCAAGATTAAGGCTATCCAGGAGCTCCCTCCGCCAAGGAATCTGTCCGAGCTGAGATCTCTACAAGGGCGTCTGGCCTATATCCGACGATTTATATCAAATCTGTAGGGAAGATGCCACCCCTTTCACAAGCTCATGATGAAAGATGTGTTGTTCCTCTAGGACGATGGCTGTCAGGAAGCCTTTGAGAAGCTGAAAGAATACCTCAAGACCCCTCCGGTGCTGGGGGCACCAATTAAGGGTAGGCCCTTGATACTGTATATCGCAGCCACATACTGTTCCCTGGGGGCAATGCTGGCACAGATAAATGAAGAAGGCAAAGAACAAGCCTTGTACTACCTGAGTAGGAGGCTGATTAGAACTGAAGAAAGCTACAGCTACATAGAAAAGACCCGCTTGGCACTAGTCTTTGCTGTCAAGAAGCTCCGACACTATATGTTGTCACATGAAGTCAGATTGATATCTGCAGCAGATCCGCTCAAATAGATATTGACCCAGTCAGTACTGAAGGGCCGGTTGGGCAAATGGGCAGTGATCCTGATGGAATTCGATATTACCTATACACCCTAGAGGGCGATAAAAGGACAGGCCGTGGCTGATTTCTTCGCAGAGCATCCTGTGCCGGAAAATGATATGCTAGGGACTGAGTTACCCGATGATGAGACACTCGAGGCCTGCCAGACCCAGTCAGTTATGTGGCAACTATTCTTTGATGGAGCATCTAGAACAGAGACAGACTCCGATGGAAAGACCAGAATACGGGCTAGAGCCTGTATTGTGCTGAAATCACCAGAAGGGGAGGTCGTGCATACTTCCTGTTCTATAAACAAGCCCTGCACCAATAATGAGGCCGAGTATGAAGCTCTGATAATCGGGCTATATATCAGCCTCAACATGGGTATCCAAATGCTTCAAGTATTCGTGGATTTGATGTTGATAATAAAATAGATCCAAGGGAAGTTCGAAGTGTGGAAGCCAGAACTGAATCCCTACCACCAAAAAGTTGTGCGCCTCATGGCAAAATTCTACCATATTGAGCTCAAGCATGTGGGCCGTGGACACAATGCCCAGGCTAATGCACTGGTAAAGCTGGCCAGCTCACTAGCAGTCCCACCAAATAAGACACTGAACATTGTCGTTATGAACCGGCGGCAAGTCCCCAGTATGCTAGAAGGGTGCCCCGAAGAAAATGAAGTTGCCACCATCAGCACAGAACAAGCGCCTGATTGGAGACAGCGCCTGCTGCAGTGGTTTCTACACCAACAACTGCCGCAGATAAGAGAAGAAAAGATGAAACTTCTGAGAATCAAAGATTCTTATGAACTCAGGAATGGAATTTTGTTCCGAATAATGGCAGATGCACGCAAGAAGATTCTACTCCGCTGTCTGTCCACTGAGGAAGCCTGGCAAGCGATGAAAGAGATACATGCTGGGACAGCAGGTGCCCACCAGGCTGGTCCCAAGATGAAGATAGAAATCAAGAAACTGGGCTACTATTGGCCCACCATGTTTGAAGACTGCTGTAAATTTGCAAAATCATGCCAGAAATGCCAGGAGCATGCTACTGTGCCTAGAAGGCCTCCTACAACTCTGCACCCTATAGTTCCCAGCTGGCCATTTGCACAATGGGGAACTGATGTAGTCGGGCCACTGCCGACTTCCTCGGCCGGACATAAGTACATACTGGCCATAACAGATTACTTCTCCAGATGGGGGGAGGCTATAGCATTAAGAGAAGTGACTGGTGAACTGGTCGCCAGATTCATCAAGCAGAACATTATCTTCCGTTTCGGGATCCCCAGCCGAATAATATCTGACAATGGAAGTCATTTCAGAAATCAGAAGGTCTATCGGCTTGCTGAGAAGTATAAGATCGAATGGAGGACCTCCACTCCTTACAATCCACAGGCAAACGGATTGGCGGAAGCTTTTAACAAGACTCTCTGCACCTTGCTGGCCAAGGTCGTCGGTTCCAATAAGAAGGACTGGGAAGAGAAAATGTATGAAGCTCTATGGGCATACCGCACCGTCTTCAAGACACCTACAGGGTGCTCACCGTACTCGCTGGTATACGGCTCGGAAGTAGTGGTTCCGCTAGAGCTAGAAGTCCCGTCACTCAGAGTGGCAGTCCAATATGGCCTGGCCCGTGGCGAACAGACCAATGCAGACAGAAGACTAGAAGAACTGGCTGAATTGGAATGGAAGCGCCTCCAAGCCCAGAAGAGTATCCAAATGTATCAGGCCCGCATGGCCGCTGCATTCAACAAACTCGTAAGAGCACGAGAATTCAAGAAAGGTGACCTCGTCATGGTCAAGAAAAAAGAAGTCATGGCGTCCAACCCAAAAGGAAAGCTGAATGCTAACTGGGAAGGTCCTTATGTAATACAGAGGGTCTACGAAGGAGGGGCCTACATGGTTGTTAACCATCGAGGGGAAATCCAATTCTCACCACTCAACGGAAGACATCTAAAGCTGTATCATGCGGCAAAACCGGCATTCCCCGAGTGATCAAGCCGAGCTACACCCTTTCCCAGTCTAGTGGCACTCCGCCCTAACCGAGCTACACCCATTTCTTGGTCTAGCGGCACTCCGCCCTAGCCAAGCTACCCTTTCTAGGTCTAGTGGCACTCAGCCCTAATCGAGCTACACCTATTTCTTGGTCTAGCGGCACCCCGCCCTAGCCAAGCTGTACCCTCTTCCCGGTCTAGCGGCACTCCGCCCTAGCCGAGCTACACCCTTTTCTTGGTCTAGCGGCACTCCGCCCTAGCCGAGCAACCCTTTCTTCGTCTATCGGCACTCCTCCCTAGCTGAGCTACCCCTTTCCAGGTCTAGTGGCACTCCGCCCTAACCGAGCTACCCATTTCTTGGTCTAGCGGCACTTCACCCTGGCCAAGCTACCCTTTCTTCGTCTAGAGGCTCTCCGCCCTAGCCAAGCTGCACCCTTTTCCCGGTTTAGCGGCACTCCGCCCTAGCCAAGCTACCTATTTCTTGGTCTAGCGGCACTCCGCCCTAGCCAAGCTACCTTTTCGTCATCTAGCGGCACTCCGCCCTAGCCGAGCTACCCATTTCTTGGTCTAGCGGCACTCCGCCCTAGCCAAGCTACACACTTTTCTTGGTATAACGGCACTCCGCCCTAGCCAAGCTACACCCATTTCCCGGTCTAGCGGCACTCCGCCCTAGCCAAGCTGCCCTCATCCTAAGCTTGTGGCATTCCCACCTGTCACCTTCTAAAAAGGGAGGGAAAGAAAAAGAAAGTAAAAAAAATTGGGGTTAAAAACAGAGATACCCCGCCAGACTTGCTCCTATATTAGGGACAAGTGCAAAAATGGCCTAAAACCCAGCTGTGGTGAAAACCCGAAAGGGCACTGCAGGCAAAATCGGGTACCCCGCCACGTGAAAACCCGAAAGGGCGCGTGGGCAAAAGTAAGAGGGGGCTGACTCCGGCGAAAACCCGAAAGGGCGCTTGGGTCGGTAATGTGGTGATTCCAAAGAGAGCCTCACCTCCCACCATAAAACTCCTCGTCGATCGACCGGCGCCCAGCTCGATCAACGATTAAACCCATCCGGAATGGACCTTACGTCTATTCTATTGAAGCCGTCATGCATTGCTCGAGAAAAATTCCCTCGATAATAAGCCCACCTCAGGATAGACCTTCCGTCTGTTCTGATAAAACACTTCCACTTGTTTCTATTTAAGACCCACCACGATGAAACCTACCCGGTTTAGACCTTACGTCTATCCCAATGAAACCTATCCTACGTCTCACCATGATGAAACCTGCTGTTGACCGATTGGCACACTGCCCGATCAACAATGAAACCCTATCCAGTTTAGACCTTACGTCTATCCCGATGAAACCTATGAAATCCTTGCATTGGTATAAACCCAATACTAATGATGAAACCTGATACTGATCGACCGGCACTTTGCCCGATCAGCGATGAAACCTTGTCCGGTTTAGACCTTGCGCCTATTCCGACTAGATCTACAGGTCTCTTTACGTCCCGCCGTGATGAAACCTGCTGTTGATCGATTGGCACACTGCCCGATCTATGATGAAACCTATCCAGTTTAGACATTCCGTCTATCCTGATGAAATCCCTGAACTCCTTGCATTGGTATAAATCCAATACCGATGATGAAACCCGCCATTGATCGATCGGCATCTCACCCAGTATCAATGATAAAACCTTATCCAGTTTAGACCCTACGTCTATCCTGATGAAACATATGAAATCCTTGCATTGGGATGAGCCAATACCAATGATGAAACCTATTATTGATCGATTGGCACGCTGCCTGATCGACGCTAAAATCCATCCAGGGTGGACCTTCCGTCCGCTCTGACATAGCACAACACTGCTATTTGAATCTATTCAGACCCTCCGTCTGGATAGATCATGAAATTTTTATTCCCTTGCGTTAATGTTAAACCCCACATTAACGATGAAACTCATATTCTCAGCAAACGGTCTCGTGCCCGAGCTGCTACTTATATCCTCTAAATCGATTCGGACCTTTCGTCTGGATAGATCATGAAACCCTACTTCCCTTTGCATTGATGTTGGCACCCACATCAATGATCGTGTGTCCACAATAAACATATGGCGCCATGGTCCATAGGATGAAAGTTCTGGTCCCAGAAAAGACAATGAAAAAGAAAAGAGAAAGAAAATGACAAAAAGTATATATATAAAAAAAATGGATGGGGTTGAAAATAGAGATACCCCGCCAGACTTGTTCAGGCATTCTGGACAAGGGCAAAAATGGCTAAAACCCAGCTGTGGTGAAAACCCGAAAGGGCACTGCATGCAAAATCGGGTACCCCGCCACGTGAAAATTCGTAAGGACGCGTGGGCAAAAGCAAGAGGGGGCTGGCTCCGGCGAAAACCTGAAAGGGCGCTTGGGTCGGTAATGTGGTAATTCAGAAGTTCCATGCCAACCGGCACGTTGCCTTTACCTCCCCTTCACTGATGAGGCCTTCCGTCGGTCATCTGGTTCTATGCCCCGCCGATGATAAAGCCTTTCCGGGGTAGATCTTACGTCTACCCTGATGAAATCTACATACCCTCTTTTCACATGTCCCACCGACAATAAAACCGGTCACCAGTCTGATAAAGCCTGGCCAGTTCAGACCTTACGTCTGTCCTGATCAAACTCCTAAACCATCCCTTGACCGGTCGGCTCCTTGCCCGGTCAACGATAAAACCCTACCAGGATAGACCCTACGCCTATCTCGATGAAACCTACGTATTTCTTGGCAAAGTCCCACCCGCAATAGAACCTGTTGGAATAGACCTTACGTCTATCCTGATGAAACTTGTGAAATTCCTTTGCATCGATATAAACCCAATATCGATGATGAAACCAGCTATTGATCGACCGGCACCTTGCCCGATCAATGATGAAACCCTGTCCAGTTTAGACCTTACGTCTATCCTGATGCAACTTATGAAATTCCTTTGCATCGATATAAACCCAATATCGATGATGAAACCAGCTATTGATCGACCGGCACCTTGCCCGATCAATGATGAAACCTTATCCAGTTTAGACCTTACGTCTATCCTGATGAAACTTATGAGATTCCTTCGCATCGATATAAACCCAATATCGATGATGAAACCAGCTATCGATCGACCGGCACCTTGCCCGATCAACGATGAAAACCTACCCAGTTTAGACCTTACGTCTATCCTGATGAAACTTATGAAATCCCTTTGCATCGATATAAACCCCATATCGATGATGAAACCAACCATTGGTCGATCGGTGCATTGCCCGATCAATGATGAAAATTTGTCCAGTTCAGATTTTGCGTCTGTGCTGATGAAAACCACATACCCTTTTCACGTCCCACCTATGATCAAGTCTACCCAGTTTAGACCTTACGTCTATCCTGATGAAACTTATGAAATTCCTTTGTGTCGATATAAACCCAATATCGATGATAAAATACATCACTGGTCGTTTGATACATTACACCGACCAGCTTTGAAACCTGTCCGAGATGAACCATCTGTTTGGTCCAAACGATGTTCTAAACCTCTTTTATTCGGCTACCCCCAGGATTGGGTTTAGGCACCCTCCGGATACCGTCGCGCGGTGGAGCTAGTTCCCCATCATTTCTCTGAAAGGGTGGACGCTCTCCTGCTAGGTACGGGCTATTCCCATAGGGACCGCTGAAACCGCTGCCAAATCGTCGTATATTGACGGTGCGATAAGTTAAGAACAAACCACATATGAGACTGGTATAAAGATTCCTTTTCATTGAACAAAAAAAAGGGGGAATACAAGAAGGGCCCCTGAGGGGGAATTGTATTACAAAAAGGGGGAAACAGATATTCACGGGCGCCAGAATATGTCTTCAAAGGCCAGAAGCCCTACATGCGGGGCAGCCCCCAGCTCATGAAGTCGAGCCTCCTCCGCCTGCAACCGAGCAGACTCGTCCTGAAAGGACGCCACCTGCCCCTCCAACAAGGCTACCTCCTCCGCAAGCTGCGGCCGAGAAGTTGTTATCTGCGGCAGTTCAGCCCGGAGGTCAAACAGTTCAGCCTCCAGGATGGTTATCCGGCTGCGCACGAACTGCTCCCGCTGCGCCAGAGATTGCAGTTGGCATTGGCTCTCCTGGAGAACAGAGCCCACCTTCTCTAGCTCAGATCTGCACTCCTTCCTTTGCAACTTTAAAGCTGCCAGTCTGTCAGACATAATATGTGCCAAGAAGTCCCGGCGATGTATAAACTTTAACAACAATATAACCCGCTGGGTCCATATTTCCATGGGACAGCCCATCACCTGTAGACCAGCGGTGAAATGCTCAGCTATCTCCTTCAGCCGCAGATAAGTCAGTCCAGGCTGGGACTCCACCAACTGGCGCAGCATGTCAAGATTTTGCCAGACAAAACTCTCAGAGGAAGCGAAGCCAGGAGAAGGAACTGGAGCTACTTCGAAAGTCACCTCACTGTCAATGTCCGCCCATGGTGTAACATCAGGTTGGGAAGAGGAAGACGGGAGGTCTGCGGAAGTTACCAGCTGAGCTCTCTCTGTAACCCCTGATGAGACCAAGAGGCCTTCCACCTCCTTCTCCTCGGGAGTTGCTATTTGAATGCTCGTAGGGGCAACTTTAATAAGTGCTGGAGCGGCTGCTTCCTGGGTCCCCAATATGATACCCGCATCTTCAGCATCCTCTTCTCGGGGCACCTCCTCCTCAAATTCCGAGAGCAAGGAGATCGATTCTGGGTCGGTTATGGACAATACTCCGGTCTCTGTGGCAGCTACCTCCCCTTCTTCCATCTCTGCTTCAGCAGCCAGTTCCTTCAATGACAAGGCGGCAGAGGCTACGGACCGTAAAGGCAAAAGTTCAGTTTCCATAATTACTGTTACGGGAATTGCTAACTCCGGCGCAATGGTCATCACTGCGGCCGGTATAAAGGCAGAACCCCTAACGGGGTCCGTCTCAGCTCTGAAATCCAAGACCCGGATGAGGGCCGAACTCTCCCCCGAGGTCCTCAAGTCCAGCAATGCTAAGTCTGTAGAAGACTGTACCCTCACCGGCACAGGGCGAATTATCTCAGAAACGCCTGCGCAGGTGGCTGACGAAGCAGGAACAACAGCCAGGGTGTCAGATAGAATGGCTTCAAGGGCTGCAGTCGCTACCGGGCTAGCAACAGGGGATTCCTGTGAACAGATCAATGCAACATCAAGCAGCAGATAAGAAAAATGATAATAATGACAATGAGGAAAAGGAGAGAGACCCACTTCTAATGTGATGGCGATATCCTCAAAGGAGTGCAAGGAAGAGGAAAGCTCCGCTGCTGAAGCAGCAAAGGGAGGAGTTATATCTGCCTCGGTATCCAAGCCAGCAAATTCTTCGGTAGTTCCTCCTCAGAAGATGGCACCAGCAGTTTGGGGGGGGGGGGTGAACAGTGGGACAATGGCAGTACATACGAATGGGGCCTCTGATTGGGAGATATTCTCGGCTCGCTCTCGCTGAAATCTGCTCCTTCTCCCTCTGCCTCGGAAGCGGTCGCGAACTGCTAGAAGAGATTTCCACACTATCCACGGGCGGGACTTGCGTCCCTAACGTCTGCCTGGAGGAAGACCGGGTAACTATGTGCCTCACAGGGACAAGGCCCCGTTTCGTCTGGGTCTTATGACCCTCTTGTGACTGAGTCATACCGCCAGCTGCTCCCATAACTGCAGCCCCCTCGCCGGCCGTCACTGCAGGGAAAAGCTTGTGAGCAAGACAATGAAAAAACAATTGAAATGTGCAAGAAAAGATGGGAAAGCACACTTACCCTCCGCCTCGCTAGCCGGCGTAGGAGAAGGCAATCTGGTCTCCACCAAAGAAGGTGTCACAACTGGCTCTTGGGCTGTGCAAAAAGGGGGGGTCAGATTCGAAGACTTCTATAAAATTCAGCAAAAGCCGATGAAAGATACAACTACGGGCTGTTGATGTTACCCTCGACTGACGTCTGGGCGCCCTCCCTTTGAGATTCAAACTCATCAAAGGAGGGGATATCAGGAAGAGGGGTCCCAGGGTCCGTCACTGCTGAAGCCGACTGCCGAGCATGGGCCTTCTTGGCCTTCCTGGCCTTCCCAACTGCAGTCTTCACTGTAGAAATCTTTCTCTTCTTGCCCGGAGGCAGGGGAGTGGTCGTCGGTGCTGCTGCAGGGACTTCGAAATAAGCAGGCTTCTCAGCTTGCGTAATGATTTTTCTGTAAAGCCCCTGTCGCTTTATATCTGGCCTGTCTGTCGAAGACATCAAAGAAGCAATGAGATCAGTGGATGCAGAGTTTAAATACTAAACAGAAAGCACTACAGTCAGAAAGAAAAGATCATACCTGCTGGGCCATCATAAAAGATAGAAAGTGGCCAGTACAGATAAGCTACCTCCTTGGAGCGGAAAGCAGCCTCCTTGACAAGCCAGCAGACATCACCAAATGTCTGGCACTTCTCCACTAAAGATGCCAGATCGCTATGACCATGAAAATCAAGGCATCGAAATAAGTCGAGGTGGTCCATGCCCCAGCCGTCGACATAATGAAAAGAAACGAACAATGGCTTATTCAGTATGCCGGCTATCGGACTCTCTGCAGATAGCCCATGTACATTCAGCAGAACAAACAGCCAGGACGTGTGCTTGTAGTATGTCTGAGTCCTATCTTCCCTCGCACAAACGTCCTGTAGGGATGAAATCTATCTGTCGGACCCTTCCAAGGGACGACCGTCAGGAGCGGCTCTTCAACAGGGAAAGGGTACTGCTGCGCCTCCAGACGAGCGTCTCCTACATGACACAGATGTTTCAAGCTCCTCATAAAAGTATCTTCATTAATGGCAGCAAAGACAGGCGCGGGCGGCTCGGAGCCTCCTTCTTTCAAAACCCGACGCTGAGTCAGATAGTTCTCGGCCTCCCTCGGATGTTGTGAATAAATCCTTTTCAGGTGGGCCTCGGGATGTCAAATACCTGCCCGGGCTGTTGTTTCAGGAAAGAACGCTCGGCCACGTCCCAGAATGCACCCCTGCCATCCCTGTAAAAGCTGGTCGAATGTTCCACCATTTGATATACTCGGATGTGACACGGGGAACACGGTTGGAAACAGTGGGAACTCTGAAAACTGCACCATCTGGCGATGATAGAAATCCCACCACAACCGGCCATCACCAACAATGGTGGACCCATGCTTGGCTCGGCTATCCAGGGGAAACTGAGCAACTGATGTAGGGTTGTGCTGATCAAAGCCAAAATTTCACCCAAAGCGGAATGGGTAGTATGGTTCCAGGAGAAGCAGACCACCCTTCCTGAAGACTAAAACACTGGGTCGAATGGCCATGGCCCATCTAACCAGCTCCGGCTCCAGAATAGACCGAATAGCATTAGCCCCTGAAACGGGGTGAACATAGGTCTCTACCTCTTCCATCTTGCATTCTCTTTGAGAATGAACCAAAGGAGCTGAACCTGCTGCCAAGCTCCAGAAATGAATGCTGCCAGGGGCATCCACTGGTATCCTTGTCAGTCGGCCCCTTATTTTAAACAATTGGTCAGAAAAAGAGCCAGGTTCGGCACTGGCAAATTCAATCATTCTGGGCAACACTGTATCTGCCTGCAGAGTTCTAGGGGCCAATTCAGGAAATAGACTGCAGACCCAGGCATTGAAGAAATGAAAGGGCCCACGGTCCTCAAAGAGCGGGGAGTCCGATGCTTGTACAGATCCCCCAAAGATTTATAGATTAAACACAAGGCCACTGGGCAAAGTGACAGCCTCATCCCCCAGGCCATCTGGCATGCCGGGTATATGGCTTCGGGCCGAATGATTGTCTCGTCCCCTTGAGGGAGAGCGAAAGTGCACAACCAGAATGTGAAGTAAGCCGCAAAATGTGTGATAGGGTCACCCCTGCTGGATTTGGACCACCTTTACCTACACGATGCAGTGAAGATGGCAACGCTGACTTATAGCGAGGAGCCCTTATCTGCTTGCTGGCCGTCGGACCCATGGAAGGGAAGTCTGCATATTTCAAGGGGCCGTCAAAGAAATACTGAATCCACTGCCCTATCCAGACCCTCAGCTTGCTGCCTTTCTCTCTAGGATGGTAACCCTTGGAGGATCCTCTGCTATACGCCAGACAGATGGAGCGATACACCTTCATTAAATACCGGTAGGAATAGCCAAGTGAATACTTGCCTTCGCCATCTGAGCTATCCTTCTCGGAATCTGCCAAGCAGACCTCTTCATACGGCTCGCCGTCAATAGGCAGACCAGAAAGCTGTGACAAACTCCAGAGGTCGAGAGATGTTTCGCCCTCTGCTGTATAAAATATGTTGAATAAGGGCAGAATACTTCAAACATTCCACAGCATAACCCTCGGGATATGGGGTAGCGGAATCTAGAAGCAAAGACACTGTGATATACCCCGGCTCTGATCAGCAGAGGGGCATATTCCTTTAAAACAAACTCGGTGAACTCCACCGCTCCCACCCGGAATAAGTGGGCGTCAGTGATCTTGGTATCTCCAAACCAACCGGCAGCTAGATGATACATGAACAGGATGGCCGAACAATTCAATACAAAGGGCTCTTCACGGTATCCCCACTTTATCGGTGCCAGGAATAAACCATAGCCAGGCTTTTCCCTATGAACCCGGCCGCTAGCATTATCCCACCGGGCAGGTGTGAATTCCGGGGCCCGGGTCAACATTTTCTTCTCCAGTTCCAACTCCGAGATGCCGAGGACTGCACCCCAGTCGCGCTTCTCCCCGGGAAGATAGATGGCTTTGCCACGATACACTGAGTCCTTCAGACTGTCCCTCTCAGCTAATATAGCAGCTTCAACTACACGAGCTATCCGATAGTCTCGCATGCCACCTACGGTAAAGGTTCGGATGAATGGCATCAAGTGGCGGTCTTTCTGGAGATCCGGCCGATAGTCGTTGCCCCGTCTAAAGCCTGTCTCCATTGCAGTGGAATATACCCGCGATGTTGATACTGTATCCGTCTCAGAATCAGACGAGTCGTCAACGGCAACAACTTTATCATACCCGAAGTCCAGGCTATGCACGTTCAGCCAATTTACTACAGCCCGTGATATATCTGGCTGTGCTGATGAGCTCGCCCCAACAGCTCCAGAAGATGTAGCAGCAGAGCTGGAAGCCATTGTAGTGTCTGCACTGAAGAAAAGATATGAATGAAAGTCCTAAAAAAGGAAACAGTCCTATAAGGATTGCAACGTGAAGCTTTGTGAAAATTTCGGCAGCATCTCCCCTTATGCGGGGTCTGCCCAAAAGAGAATAGGAGTCACCCACCAAGAGGGGGTGATCCCGTAAAAAGTAGGGGTTTAACCCCCAGATGATGCCCTACCGGGGTGCGATGCCCACCGAGACTGAAAACGGAACGGCCGGGAGGGGGAGAGGCTCGCGCCGAAGAGAAGAAGATGAAGAGAGAGAAGAGGGAGTGAAGAATGAAGAGAAAACGAGGCTCCCGGCGCCTCAAATAGCGGAAGCAGAAGAGAGGGTCTCGGCGTGGCCTTTAGCGCGTTGAGAACCCCCGCTAATTCAAAAAGCCCGCCGAAAATGGGCAGGCCGAGAACCTCCCGTCGGCCGGAAGGAAAAGGCGCGCCGAGACGCCCGTGCCGAGAAGCCGAAGACGCCCGCGCCGAGAGGGTTGCGCCGAGAAGCCCGCACCGACAGGCCGCGCCGAGAAGCACCCGTGCCGAGAAGGGTCTTACCTCGCGCCGAAAAGCCCAAGGCAAGGCCAATAAGGCTCCAAAGTGCTGACAATAAAATCAGAGGATATGGGGATGAAAAACATGAGAATGAAAGATACATGTGCATAATATTGCTACAGCAACATGATTAAACCGAAGGGCAACGTCAAAGAGAGACTGAGGAGGATATCCTCAAATGATGAAGTGCACCTGCGGACCCCGTGCCGCTTGTTCTGTGCTTACGCCGTCCACAGGTGGGGGGCATTTGTTGACACCTGAAATGTAACTGAGAACAAGATGAGACCAAAAAAGAAGATTGAACCAGACATGAAGCTCTCAGGAATTCCTGCAAAGTAGAATGGCAGAAGAGTCGTCACTAAAGTTATCACCCAGCTGAGACCCTTCCCGGTCAAGCTGATGTCCGGTATTGTCGTCGCTCAGACGGCAGTACTGATGAAGAATTGCAGTCTACTGACTGATGAAAATCCCCAGAGATATTCTGATAAGACTGTCTCAACCCATCAACTAAGGGACCTCCACCTGTTCTGACAGATTCGAGGGACTGACAAATGAAAGGGCAGGTTAGGCAGCTTTGACAGCTCAAACCTACTGATGAGGAAGGGTAAAATATTAAAAAAACCTAAATGGGCTCACTAGTGTGACGCCGGGAGTTCCTCACCAGGGCCCAAAGCCCATGTGGGGCGGCGCCGGGAAGCCCCATCCTTTGGCGCCGAGAGGCCTCCCGCTTTCGATTAGGGCGCGTCGGGAGCTCGTGGTCTGCGCGCCGAGGTGAGCATGCCGAGAGGGGAAGGGTTTGTGCTATAAAAACCCCTTTTCTCTCGAGAAAAAAGGGGACGGACGACTAAAAAAAAGAGGGGAACAGAAGAGAAGATAGCCACAAAGAGAAGCCAGAGAAAGGAAGAGAGAAGTCCATACCCAGCTCCAGGAAACCGGCGACTGCTGAGAGATCGTGGGAAGAAGAAGAAGGTCTGCTGAAGGGGGAGGGAGAGGAGTCAATGCTCCGCCCTCCCCTGTCTCTCTTGTATTTCTTCCCCCGATGCATACTGTTTTCGTCTGTGTTCTCTTTGAACATGCTATCCCCCATCTTTCTGCTGTTTTGAATGGGCTTCATTTCGCTATGTCATGTGTACTCCTTCTACCACATTTATGTGGGATCTGTATCGATGCTAAAGGTTCCTTATTCATTGTCATTCGAGGTGTACCTCTATAGCTGATGATGTATAAGCAGTAGAACCGATTGAATGGATGGAAATTTGGGTTTCCCTCTTCTCAGCCCTCTCTGATGACAGTGGTGGTCACCTTTCCGATTGCGAGTTTCGATCGATGAATGTGTGGTTCTAGGTGTTTGTCGTTAGCCCAGGTTCCTGTGGGTTTTAGGAAGCTGGTACAGAGCCCCAATCCTTGCCTCCATAGATTCTTGGGTTCTGTCCCTTCTCTCTTCCGCGACAACATCGATGATTTAAACGTTGCTAAGTCTATAGTCCTCTCGAGTTTCCCAAGCCATTGGGGCCATTACAGGGATCAGAGACAGTTATCTCTTGATCTCCTGGATGGCTGGCAATATAGACGGCATAAAGCCTATTCCAGAGGGTTCTAACGCCTGTGACTTCAATCCCTCGAAATCTCTTCTATTCATGTGACTCCTTGATGTTAATCTGGCTGCTTGACAAGGCCCTCAGTCCCTTCCTCGTTTGCATCCTAAAACCCCCTAGCCGTTATCTGAATCCCAGGAAAAATCCCCAAAACAGAGCATCGTAGAACCCCCACGAACCTCCACGAGCCTTCCCGGTGCCAGAAGAGCTCTCGGTGCGGCCCACGTCGGGAACCCCACGCCGAGAGCTGCCTCTTCCTTCTAAAGCCATGCCGAGAACCCATTCCCCCGCGCCGGGAACCCCACGCCGAGAGCTGCCTCTTCCTTCTAAGGCCATGCCGAGAACCCATTCCCCCGCGCCGAGA
The DNA here is from genome assembly GCA_022559845.1 of Amorphophallus konjac. Taxonomy (NCBI): domain Eukaryota; kingdom Viridiplantae; phylum Streptophyta; class Magnoliopsida; order Alismatales; family Araceae; genus Amorphophallus; species Amorphophallus konjac. The sequence continues at coordinate 200,397,766 of CM040124.1, forward strand.
AGCCTGCCTATGCTCGTTATTGCTGCGCCGAGAGCCTCTCCTCCTGTGCCCCATCTTTGAGCACTCTGCCATACTAACTCGAGGGAAATCTGCAAGTCACAGGGTATACCCCATGGAATAAATAAACGGGGAACCATCCCCAACATCACACCGTGCCAGGGCCCGGTGCCTTTCTCTTTCGGTTTTCATCCCGGCACTCCGTGGATGATCACCTATTTCCCCTTGGGCATGTTCCGAGTCGAGGGGAGATGCTGCCGAAATCTAGTCCAATGTCATCAACCCCGATGAGTCGAGGGAGTGTCTCCGATACACTTCCCACCCGACTCCATCTTCGGGGGAAACGAACCCATTTGCAGTGACCGGTCAAGTGAAAGTGTCAAAAGGGGAATACCCCAATGATTAACCGAATTCCGTCCCGCCACTGCGTGGATGGTCTTCTATCCTTACCCGATACGGCTCAAAGTTAAAGGTTGTGCTCCCGATTCAGTCCGCTGAACTAAACAAATCCGCCCTCCATTCATAAGCATGAAGCCTTTATTTCGCACATCAGTATTTTGACTGCCTTCTGAGGCCTCCTATTTCGGCGTTTAATCAAGGGTTGTCCTTCTTAGGAAGGGCGTAATTAACGTCATAGCCTTTATGGTATGGCGGACTTTTGGTCCCGACTCGGACTTCACAATCGACTGACCAAGTCAAGTCGAGCGCACGATGAAATCGTCACACATGTGACTGGCACGCCTAACAAACCAAATAAAAAAATAAAAAAATAAATAAATAAATAAATAACAATAAGATAAAAAGATGATTAAAAAGAAAAAAAATCCCCACGTCCACAGGGACCGACCCTATCCCTATATTTCTGCAAGAACCCTCTCTAGACTATTTCAAAATTCACGGCCTCGCGGGGCTCCAAAGAATAGAACCACTCTAGCGCGGGACCATCCAATGATCTCCGAAAAAGGTATGCCAGGGACCTCTGATCGTTTTGCCAATAGGAGGATTCATACATGAAATCCTTGAGGTGAATGAAGGGGTTGCCGGTACCATTGTATCTGCGGTACGTGGGCATTTCGGAGGGAGGAAGATGAATGACGGGAAGGATTGGCAAAGCAACCTCTGGGGTGGCTTCACGTCCACCATTCTTCTCAGATTTTGATACTGCTCGTCCATGCGATTGAACCTATTGAGGAGCGATTGGGCGAGCTCCTCTGGAGGTGAAGGTGGCACTTGCCACTGGGGGCGAAACTATCTCCCGTAAATGAGAGGGAGCTGCCGGACCGCCGACAGTCGGCCCCGGCTGAAGCGGTATGTGGGGAACAACGGGAGTTTGAGATTGTGACAGGAACTGGAATGAGGGTGGTTGTTGGCACGCTTGTCCTTGAAGAGAGGGAGACTGGATGTCTTGCGCCAATGAAGGAGATGGAATGGCCTGCGCGGACTCTTGGAGAGGTGCGATGACCGGAGTTGATTCCTGGGGCGTGGGGGAAACAGATTTCCCCTTCAGAATGGCCTGGAAGGCCCGGAGCTATTCAGAGGGAAGCTCCGTGTTGGCGAGGACGCCCAGTAAGGAAGATATCTTCTGTGGTGGGGATGTGTTCCCGGTAATAACCTGCACCTCATGCGAGGGCTCATGAGAAGGACCCGAGTCCATAGCATAGACTCGCGGGTCGGCTGACAAACCACGACTAGGGTGGTTCTCCTTAAAAGACTCGTGAGCCATGCTCACAGTTTTCCCAGAACGCAAAAATATACACTAGCAAGCAGGTAGCAGAGATTATCAAACAAGTGGATGCCTTTACGCCTTTTTTTATGTTTGGATTTTGATGATTTTTTTGTGTTTTTAGCGAGATCCGAAGTTCACACAAAATAGGGACCCTAGTTTATTTTTGTTTCATCGCCGTGTCAGCTAGGGTCTCTCGTCTCACCATGAATGGGATGACTAAACTCCGGAGAACTTCAATGGTACAACCAGCCTAGTGAACGAAGAGGAGATCATTCGATGTCGGGGACTTACGGAGGTCCCAGTGGTGGAGATTCTAGTCCGTTGAGAGGAATTCTCAAACGGAGAGTCCTTCCTTCACCGGGAAAGGGTGATCCTTAGAGAAAATGAAAAAGGATATAAAAGAGGGATGGATGTATGCAATGGAATGCTGAAAGAGATATAGAGTAAGAAAATAATAGAAATAACAAACATATAATAAACACCCAACCAATCACAACTGACAGTGCTGCCGTGAGCACAACGGGGGCGCGCGAGGGCGCCAAGGTGGAGAGGCACAGACGGTGCCGAACTTGCAAGGGTATCCAAAAGGAAGCAGTAGATGTCCCACCGTGATCGCCAATCTGTGAGCGACGTCACATGGTTCGAGGAGCGAAGAAGACGCGGAGCGCACGGGCTCCTCTTTGTTTGCGGCAACACAGAAATAAGAGAAAAGAGAAGGGGCCACCACGGGAGATTACTCCGGCGGGGCGAGCGGGACAAATGTAATATAGCAAGATATGGGGGTTAAACGGCCATAGCGGGAAGTGACTCGCCGCGGCCTCGGGGGGACGAGAATGGTGCAGAAATCAAATAGCAAGAATTGAAACGGCCATTGGGGAAGTGACTCGCCGCGGCCTCGAGAATATGAGCAGATAAGAATATAACAGAATATAAGGAGAATATAAAGAACGAGAATTTAAACGGTCATTGGGGAAGTGACTCGCCGCGGCCTCGAGAATATGAATAGAGAAGAATATAACAAAATATAAAGAGAATATAAGAACGAGAATTTAAACGGCCATTGGGGAAGTGACTCGCCGCGGCCTCGAGAATATGAGCAGATAAGAATATAACAGAATATAAAGAGAATGTAAGAACGGGAATTTAAACGGCCATTGGGGAAGTGACTCGCCGCGGCCTCTATAATATGAGCAGATAAGAATATAACAGAATATAAAGAGAATATAAGAACGGGAATTTAAACGGCCATTGGGGAAGTGACTCACCGCGGTCTCGAGAACATGATGTGATCGCCAGGGGCCAAAAGACCCCAAAATAAAGAAAGTGATTGTGCCTACCTCAAGAGCGGGAGATGATGGGTTGCTTCTTCCTCCCCCTTCGGCCGGCCGACGGAGAGGGCTTTCCTTGGGTACCCTTGCAAAACAACGACAAACAAGTAACGAGTGGATTAGAAAGATGAAGGTGTAGTATTCAAATCCTTGCGATAAAAATAACGAAATGACGGCAAGACACACACCTGGTTGGTGTTGTCTTTTAAACCCCTCTCGGATACGAGTAGGAGGAAAATACTTATGATGAATGGCGATTATGCCGACGTAGGAATAGAAAAAAGACTCCCTTATAAGGGGGATGGAGGATGCGATATGATGAATGCAAGATAACTATGAAAGAAAAGGAGAGAGTGGCTTATTGGATGGCCGATAGTGAGATCCGGCGGAGCTTCGGTAGCGTAGGGACGATGTGGAAGTACGGTGGACGAGGACAGCCTTCCTCCTGCGAGCGCGAGCACCCGAGAAGCCGGCAGGACCTCCACCTACAAAAGACACCACGGGTTAGAAATGACTCCGGTAGCCTCTGGGCTCCGGCAGCCTATCGGATCTCTTCTTAGCTCTTTCAGAACTGAGGGGGTGGGCCTCTATTTATAGGGCTCCGGAGGGTGGAGGCGTCCAGGACCCTGGACACCTCCATCAGGGCCGAAATAATATTTTATTCTATTTTTATTCATTTTTCAAATATTTTCGTGGAGGCGTCCAGGGTCCCGGACGCCTCAATAAAGGCCCACCGAATTCCCATCGAAAGTCGCACGCAGTTTAGCACGACGCGTGGTTTTGAACGGCGCCCGTGATTCAGAAATGGGCGCGTCCAGCTGGCAGGACGCTTCTACAATTGGATTTTTTCACACACGACAAACCATCGATCGGTGGACGGGGCCCGATGGGTAAGTTGATGGAGGCGTCCAGGGTCCTGGACGCCTCCAAAAAAAAATTATTTTTTATTCTTGTTTTGTTTTTATGCCAAAGCTGGCATTTTTATATTTTTTATATTTGTTTTCATGGAGGCGACTAGGGGCCTGGACGCCTCCATTAATATATCATTTTTTAATGTATTTTTGGTCTTAAGAAATAATTTAAAGTAATGGAGGCATCCAGGAGGCTGGACGCCTCCATTAAGACCCCCCGGGTCTGCTGAAAAGGCGTCGGCAGCTCCCCGATAGGCACCCTTCCTGGTTTCGGAATTTTCGGTGCGTCCGATTGGTGTTGATGCCGTCCGAATGCCGCAACGAGATGATTTCCGGATGCCGAAAAGGTGGAAGAAGACTCAAGAATAGGAAACACTCGAGCGATTCAAAATGTGAAAGCCAATGCGGGGCGTCGTATAGTAACATGAGATTTTCTCAAGAGATGTCAGGAATGGCGTGTCTACACCCGGACCTGGACCCAAGAAATCCGCGTCCTCATCAACCCCTGCATGAATATAAAAGAACTTTTTTGCTTAAGTTTTCATGTGGAAATTCATTTAAGCTCATTAATTGTGATATTTGATGTTTGGATAATTAACGACCTACCATGGGTCGTGGTTTCCACGATTGACGCCCCTGAGGGCGACGTTATTTCCAAATAGGTTTCGGGTGGTACTGTACGTTCATTTAATTGACGACCTACTCAGGGTCGTTGTTTATCTAATTGACGCCCCTGCGGGCGATGTTGTTTTGAAAGTGATATTCTAAAAATGTGAAAAATTTAGAATTGACGCCCAACCCTGGGTCGTCAGTTATCTAATTAACGCCCCTGTGGAAGGGCACGATTCATGAAGTAACTTTCTATCCTAAATTGCATTTCTGGAAAATGTTGAATTGATGGCCACCCTGTGGTCATTACCTATCTAATTAACGTCCCGATGGGGGGCGTGGTTTTCCTGGGGTTTCAAGGTTTTAATGTGCGAAATTGAAATAACAGAAATACATACATTTTAAAATTTAAATGAAATCACAGGGAAATAACAGCGTGCTGGCGAAACATGATAAAATTAAAATAATGACATGTTGAAGGACGTTTCTTTCATGCGATTAATTATTTTTAGAAAATGAAAAGATGTAATTAACGACCCTCTCTGGGACGTTATTTAAATTCACAACACCCCCGGGGGCGTCATTTTACTGTGTTTCTAGTTTTGTCATGCCCGAGGGCTATGGAAATGAGGAAATAATGATAATAAAATAAAAAAATAGAGAATAGGGGTATGGGGACCTACATTTTGACGTTCGGGACCAATCAACCCCCCACAGAGGGGTTGTCTTGGTTGCCTTGGTCGTCGGAACTGGCCGGGCCGACGGGCCACCGCCGCCACCACCTCTGGTTCTCCTTCTTCTTCCCCACCATCTCCTTCTCCTTCTTCTCCTTCGCCTTCTCCTTCTTCTTCTTCATTTCCTTCTGCTTCATCATCTTCTTCTTCTTCTTCGTCTCCTTCTTCTTCGTCTCCTTCGTCTTCTTCTTGTTCTTCTGCGTCACCGGCCGCCGCCGCCGGTGTTTCTTCGGCCGCCGCGGGAGGGAGTTCCTCCACGGCCGGCTCACCTTCCAAGTAGACCACGGCCGGGGCAGTAACCCTCTGGCGTTTGGGGGCGCCGCCAGCCATCGGATTGAGCAGGGAGAGAGAGTAGAGAGAGTGAGAATGAGAGAGAGAGAAGAGGGGGTTTGCGGTTAGGGTTTTGCAGAGAGAAGAAATTGAAATGGAAACGAAGGAAGGAAGAAGAAAGGGGGGAAAGTAGGGTTTAATGGTCGAGAATAATTGACGCCCGATAGGAAGGCGTCTCTTCTTAAATTGACGGTTTGAAGTAATGCGTGGATTATAGATTTGACGCCCTGAGTCTGGACGTCAATTATTATTTGCATGGGGATTTCAATCGTCATCAGACGCATTGATGGGAACTGATTGATGTGAGTGGCGTCATTATTACCCCTTTGAATTTGACGATGAACAGACGGGCGTCCATTGTTTAAGACGCGACGTGAGTAAAGGCGTGTTTTATAAGAAATTAAGGAATTATCTCGAAAATTATTTGAAAATTTGAATTGATTAACGCCTTGTTTAAAGACGTGAGTTAAGAAACGCCAGTGCCTTGGGCGTCAATTATGAGTTTGAAATATAATGGACGGCTTCAACTAAGGCGTGTATTAAGTAATTAACGCCGTTGGTAGGGGCGCTATTCAGAACAGAAGGATCGGAACTCCTTGTTATCAGACAGAATTGCTTGAAATGTCAGAACTGATCACTTTCATACATTGCTTTGGCTCAGTTAAAAGAGGAATTCTTATTGCATTCATGAGAATTTTTGATTACATTCTAAGCCACTGTGGGCCTTATCTTCTTGAGAGCTAGTACATAGGCTTTACATTTGTTCTCTTCTTCTTCAACATGAGTCTTGGATTTGTGGAGAAGTGCCACCTTCCATTGAGCCATTATGGTCCTGATTTCTTCATGGTCACCACTTGAGCATAGATCCCTCTTTTTGATTGGAAGAAGGTGAGAAGGTCCTTCGAAGAGATGTCGAGGAAGTTCGAGTTGTGGGAGGCATCGGTGTGCGTTGTAAAGGATGAAGTCGGTCCCGCCAATTAAACGGAGCTCGATGTCGGAGGATAACCTTGAGCGAAGTTCTTGGGTTTTGAGAAAACCCGGTGTGCATGTGAAATTGCTCTTTGGCATTCTTTTGAAGTAATCTCTCCATTCATTCCTCTTCTTGAGCTTGGGAACTCTATTAATAACTCTTTCACATAAGCCCAATGAGCTTGTCATATACCTAAGTGGGCTCTTGGAGAAGATTTTGGAGGCCGCTTGGTTTGCTTGACATGGATCAAACTTAAAGTGTAAATCTATCAAACATGCTAGACGAAGCATTGATCCGAATAAGGGTCGTCCTAGTGAAGCCGAGGTGAGCCCATTGTATAGGTTGGCTAGTATTGCCCCACCTATTTTCTTTCCCTCCCACATGCTTGCTATTACACTCAAGTGTTGTTCCTCTAAATGATCCTCCAATGAAGGGAAGAATAAAGCTCCTCCTACACATATGACAAACCCCTTCATCACTCTCTCTAAAAGGGCTTCATCTCCTTGAGCCTTATCCATGTTTTTATATACCCAAGAAGCCAACTTCAAAAGATTGATTCCCTTGTTGGCCTTCATTTGATTCACCAAATTTGAGCTTTGAACAACGCTCATGAGCATATCATGGGCTTGTATGGGCTTAGTCATATGGGCCATCTTTGTTTCCTCTCCTTGCTTCATCTTCTTCAAATCCAAGAGCATCTCCACTTCTTCTAGGAGGATGGTTGCTTCAAAGGTTGGGAATAGAAAAGTATGGGTGTGAGGGTGCCATAATTCTATAAGAGCTCCAATGGAAGCCCAATCAAGATGGATATCATTATAATGGGTGGCATGGGTGATAAGGCCTAGAAGGTTCCACTTAGCAAGGAAGGATCTCATGTCTAGAGAGAGCTTGGAGAGTAGCAAAGGAAGCCACTTGACCTTTAGAAATCTTCTTGGACCAGGAATAATGGGGTAATCCTGAAAACATAAAACATTAAAAGAAAGGAAGAAGAAAGAACATCAGAAATTTTGAAAAGAAAGAAAATCAGAACAAAAATAAAAAGTTTAAGCACAAAGAACACTTACTTGATCTTTAGCAATTCTCCCACTGATATGGCCTGGCACTTCACAAATCCTTGGAAAACTCGTCCTTGGCTTCTTGGAAAGCCTTTGTTGCATCATCTGGTTCATCCTTCTGATAGTGTTATGCTACTAATTCTTCTACTATTGCTAAGGTACTCTGTACTTCGATGTTCTGATGTTTGGAAACACCAACAGTTGCCCTATTTATAGTATTTTGAACGTTAACGGGTAGCATGGTTTGTGTTTGAATAAAATGATTTGCTGGAAGTTTAACTCCGAGCAGGAAACGAAAACAGCTAATTAACGACGTGCTTTGTGGCGTCATTTGTTCAATTGACGACATCTGGAGGGTCGTCATTTATCCCGCGCCTCCATGGAGGGCGTCATTTGCATTCCAATTCCAAGTTAAACCTCAATTACAATTAACGCCTCAGTGCACATCTTCATTTCTTGTTTTGACGCCGACTAGAAGGGTCGTCATTTTCAAGCTTACGCTTTTGAATTGTTGGATTATTCATGAACTTAAGTGCTGTCCTATCATGATTAGATTGTTTATATCAAGCACTTATGATCATATTTTGAGCTAATGATCTTTTTGAACTAATGAGCTTTAGTGCAGGTTGTGTAAGTCTGGAAGTAACTGTATAAGTTTAAGCATCATGGTTGCAAGTTCTAAAGTCTATACATTCCATTCCCAAGTCTACACATTCTGAAGTCTGTACATTCGTTTTCAAGCCTACATTCCCTTCACAAGTCTGTACATTGCACTCACCCAAGTCCATACGTTCCATTCTCAAAGTCTGTACGTCCAAAGTCACTCCATCCAAGTCTATACATCCATATTCTCTTCATCAAGTCTATACATTTCATCCATCCAAGTCTATACATCCATATTCTCTTCACCAACTCTATACATTTTATCCATCCAAGTCTATACATTTCATCCATCGAAGTCTATACATCCATATTCTCTTCACCAAGTCTATACATTTTATCCATCCAAGTCTATACATCCACATTCTCTTTACCAAGTCTATACATCCATATTCTCTTCACCAAGTCTGTACATCCCCAAGTCTATACATTCGTTCCTAAGTCCATACATTCTCTAAGTCTATACATTCGTTCCTAAGTCTATACATTCTTTGAGTCTATACGTTCCAAAGTCTATACACTCCATTCCATAAGTCTATACATTGCTAAGTCTGTACATTCATAAGTCATAAGTCTACACATCTCAATGTTAAGTCTACACATCCGTTCTTCATCCACAAGTCTATACATTCCAAAAGTCTGTACGTTGCATAAAATTTCATAAATTCTCAAAATTCCAATAAAAATTCAATAAATTCTCAAAATTCCAATAAAAATTCAATAAACTCTCAAAATTCTCATAAAATTTCATAAATTCTCAAAATTCCAATAAAAATTCAATAAATTCTTGAAATTCCAATAAAAATTCATAAATTCTTAAAAATTTCAATAAAAATTCTAAGAAAAACTCAAAAATTTCAATAAAATTTCATAAAGTTTTTCTAAAAATTCCAAAATTCTCAAAAGAAAAATTCCAAATAAATCCAAAAAGTTCTAAAAGTTCAAATCGGTGTTGTTGAGTATGCTTTATGCATCTTTATATCATGGCTAATGAAATTTTGAGTACAGGTTAAGAAGCTCTTGGTCCATCAACTGGGCCTCAGCATCCGAGCCCCACGATAACTGCACCTCATTTCTCACATGATCATGTTATCACCATCTTCCTATATGCATTCCTGTATGCATTGTTACTATAAGGTATCTACGCTATTATAACATATCAAGGACCTTGTGGTTCTGATGAACCTAGAATTTGAGTTCCCCTTCATCAAAAACAGTGATAATTCCACGGGAATCTTGATCACACGGATAGGCCGTTGAGTCATTTAAGGTTTGGGACGATGGTTCCTCTTTCTGAGTTGATGCGTGGATAAACGGGCTTCGACTTAGTATCAGCTCAGAGATCTGGATTCTTGACCAAATCTAGATGGCTTAATAATATTATCCTTGATTATCTTTTATTTTAGTTTGTTTTAATTTTTCTTTTAGCCCAGCATGCATCATGTAGGACTTTGAGCTTAAAAATGAAAATCTTCATATTACGCCAATAATGAAGGTCGCTCGTTCTTAGTTGAATTTACATGAGATGTTCCGTTCCAAATTAAGTACTTTATTCTTCTTGAAGCTGCTCAGGCTGGTCCCTTGAGAACCATCCATTTGCTGGATCTTTATCTCAACTCACTTTACTTTTCTGCAAATCCACCTTGATTGTAGCACGTCCACATTGGCTGGTAACCGCTCTCCAATGGTGCCTCCCTGTTGTGCCCTCGCGTACATTTTGTTTATCTAGTTTAGTCTCCTTTATCCAGCTAATCGATGCTTTCTTAGAATCATCCGGAGTTGTTTTATTTAGAATCATGGAAAGATTTCAAAACGCTTAGTGTCGGGAGCGTGTCACATCACACCTTGGCATCTACTTAACAGTACGTTCCACCTCATTCCACTTGTTTCACTTTCGCTTCATTCTGTCTCACTTCATTGCAAAGCAGACGCCAATGCGGGACAGCTGTAGACATGCCAAAATTGATGCTATGTTGAGCAAATTTCATGTCACCATATGACGCCCCAAAGCGGACTTCAATATTGGCTTAATATGAAGTTTTTCTATTTTTCGTGAATTAATTGTGATTTCTTGCCTTTTTTTTTGGAATTAACGCCTTAAGTAGGGGCGTCTTTTAAATTGACGGCATTGACGAGGGCGCCTCTTTTAAAAATGGACGACTATCAATACAGGCGTCATTTTCTAGATTTACTGCAAATTACGGATCGCAAATTAATGAAAATTGAGGAATTGACGTCTCCCTTGAAGGCGTTGATTATTTGACGTCTGTCTGACCGGCGTCAGTTCATCATTTTAAATAAGGAAAGTTAATTGTTTCTATAATTAAATTCAGGAATTGACGACTTTATGGGCGTCGTTATTCTAATTAACGCCTTTGGTCGTGTCGTCATTTTTAATTGACGCCCTTAAAAGGGTCGTCATTTTCAATTCCGTCTCCCTTTTGTCTCCTTCTTTCCATTAATGATTCCTTCCCCGTTTTGAGCCTCCTGTTCAATTGGGAAGAGTGTTTCTTGATGGAAGATTATTACCTTGTTTTAATCCTTGTTTAGCAAGGATTTTTGGCCCTATAAATACACCTCCTGGGTCTCTTCGCGCGGGGGATGAGGAGAAGGAGCAAAAGGCAGAGAGAAACATACAGAGTTAACAGAGAAGAGAGTTGTTGTTTTGCAGGTTTCTTCTTCATCCGAACAGGCCTTTTCTTCCAGGAGGATTCTTCTTCTTCCACAGACGAACTTCTGCCGCTACACCACCACATATTGAAGCTCTCCCTCTCTCCCCTTTTACTGCTGCACGCACATCAGAAAGGATCTTTCTCTTTAATTGCTTAGTTTGTTTTGTTTTGTTTTTTTTATCATTATCATCACACATTCTCTCTTCTTCTAGTTCTTGCTAGATAGCATATCCCATATATTTTGCATTAACATATCATTGCATTCACATCTTCCAAACCTTATTACTCCTCTTAGGGGTTTAAGACCAAAACACACAAGGTGTGTTCATGTTCATGTTTAATTTGATTAATTTCATAATCGTAGAACTTTGATACTACACCCTTTGGCTAATCCACTCTTTTATTTGATTTGTGTGTTCTTGCAAGGTAATCAAGACTAAGAACCCCCTTCATCGACCGGCCGGTGGAAGGAGGAAGAAAGGGTTCACAATCTCCCCCGCTTAACACAAGGTACTCGCGATCATCCTTTTTCTTATTTGAGGTAACCCCTCTGGCGATCACATTCCCCTTTAGCATCCCACACATGCTCTTCCTTTCACTATTAATTTTTAAGCTTTAGAAATTGAGCTTGGGTTTCATCCCCCCTTTTTCATTAAGTGGATTTTTCATAATCTACAGTTTCTTTTAATTCCACATTGTTATTAAATGATGTAGAATTTGAAATTAGGGTAGATCTATTCACCCCCCCCTCTAGATTACCTACTCATCCATTCATACATCAGCCTTGGCAAAGAGAGGTGAATTCGGCAGCCTTTCTTTCTTTGACGTGCTCAAAGAAGTACTTTGCTCAAAAAAGTACTTTGCACGAAAGAGTGTAAGAAATTATTCCCATGTAAGTTGATCATTTTGTTGCTGCACCTTCCACCAAGTACGGGCGTCTTTGTTCAACTAGAAGGTGGCGAGATGGAGTTTCTCTTGGTCGGTGCATTGCATGACCTCAAGTATACGGTTCATCTCGTCAATCCAATTTTCTGCTTCATTTAGGTTGGCAGATCCAGAGAATCGGGGACGATTTAAGCTCTGAAAATTCCCGTGTAAATTTCCCGCGCCTACCTGAGCGCCAGCTTGGGCCACAGTTTGGAGAGCTTGATTGAGACCTGTAACACTTTGTTGTATCTCATCCCAATTGACACAGTGAGCCATTTTGGGATGGTACCTGAGAAGAAAAATAGTTTATTAATTCCTATAGAATCAATAGAAATTAACCTAGAGGTAATTTCTAATTAACTATCTCATCCCAGGCTCTACCCAATTCTCACATGGGTTTGGAGATTCCTTTCCTTAGTTCATAGGTGTGGGTCCTTAATTCCTTGGACTTGGCCAATGACAAGACATTTTCCTATGACTTAATTATGCCTAGGCTCTGAAACCATTTTAACTATCACATCCCGAGATTATGCAGCGAAAACTAATCAGGAATGTGAACAGTCGGCAAGAGAAGCCTCAGGCAAGAGAAGCCTCAAGTGATAATAACAATCATAGCGCTAATCATTCACACATAAAAGTGAATATAAGAGGGTATATTCCAAAAACCTTGACTTTCATTGAATCATAAGAAAAAGTTTCAAAGACTCTTTGACTAACTAGACTCAATAAAGTGAAAATTACATAACTGACTCTTGACTAGACAAACTACGGCTCCTCGCGAACCATCAATCGCTCTCGGATCCATCACTTGAATAATCTAAATCTGACCTGCTAGAATGTCCTGAAAAGATTGAAAAAGTAAGGAATGAGCACACTTGCCCAGTAGGTATCTTCATATCAACATGAAGGCATTATTTAAGTAATTAGCATTTTAGCTCTAGAAAGAAAGATAAAGGAAATACGGTAAAACATGCGGTATAAAACAAAGTAACAAGATATGATCAAGACGAGATATGAGAGTTCACGTAGATTGGGAATATGATCAAGTAAGAATATAGCATGAATGTAAATATGGTCTTTCACAAACAAGAATGTAATGAGAATGCACTTTTCATAACCTTAAAGGCTATGCACTAGAAATTCACTTAACACGCAAGAATCTAATTTCACTAGATTACCTCGTGATTTTCACTCGTCTATAAAAACAAGTACTCCCAGCGCAATGCGACGCCAATATCATCGTACCCCATGGTTTTCAGCACGTTTTCGACTATCAGCCGAGGGGGCTAGCATGGAGCCCTTGGACACAATCAGTACCCGGTCTGCATCTTCACGTTATAAATCAAGCTACTTCTACAAAAAATATCAATAAAATTTGGCCAATAATGTGCAATTCAATAATAAGTTTACAATAATCAATATCATGGTAAAAATGCACCAACTTGAAATCATGAGATCAAGGATGATTTAATGACAAGGTCATTCTATGAAAGAAATCCGACAGCATAACGGCATATTCCTTAACTTTCATAATTCATTAATAACTTATTGAACAAGGTGTGGGGTTCTACATTATCAATAGACCATCTAGGAACATAGGAAAATCAACCCTTGGGTCAAACCTTGGGTTAATCAATACTTAGAGATAAAATGGTAATATCGGGGCCGTTTCTTTGAGAGGCAGTCATGCCGTGACCGTTTCTATGAAGTGGCAATCAGAGAAGGACCGTTTCGATACATAGTAGACACCAGAGTGAGAAGAGTCGACGGAGGGGTGAATTCTAGACTAACACGGTCACGGGATGACCGCTACTTGATAGTAGCGGCCGCCTGATGGCCGCTACAATCCAAGACACAGAAAAACACCTGGTCTTGTGAGTACTTTCTAGACAATTAGGTTTTGAGGGTACAACTAGCTCGACGTCCTAGTGGGAATCCCAAGCTCGAGGAGATTTACGGAGGCCTTGAAACAAGATCACCTAGTCCGGTGGAAGGAATATGTAACGGAGAGGGTCACAAGTCCAAGAATGTGTACCTATGAGTGCAAAGTGTAACTAATGACATCGTACCAGAATACATGCCATGTATTTAAGAAAAGACTGTAGATGAGAAAGGATCGTGGTAAAACAGCGATCAAATCATCACTAAACAAGTCCATAAATCACATGAAAACATGATCATTAATACAAGAGTATATGTTTTGGCATGAAAGTAGCATAAGCTAAAAATAGGTTTAAAACGCATAAAGAACATGAAATCTATTAAGATGGGTAGTCAACATAACTAAAATTTTGAATACAACATTAGAATCAGTTATAAAACCTAATTATATAGGCCTAACATATGATAAATAGGGATGTTTTGCAATCTGTTTCGGGTTAACAGCATGCAGAAAATTGAAACATAAAAGCTATTACTTAGGACTGTTTCTATCCCTACGCTGTCATTTGGAAACCACTTCAGTGCATTAGCGGTCTCTGTGTGACCGTTTCTATCCTGTCAGCCAGAAGGGTAAAAATAGAGCAACTAAAGCCCATTCTAAGGCAATAAAACTCATGAAAACCTGCTAGACAGTGAGACAAAATAGGATAGCTCATGGAGATGAATGGCTTACATGATTTAAACCAAAATCATTAACTTTTCTTATTAACGACATGGTTTATGTATGCAAAAATAAGATAACTACGCAGTGTAAATAAAACATGAAATTTGTCACATACAGAGCATGAAATCACATGAAAGTAGAGGGCCTTTATTCCTAACTTGTTAATTTAGCCTTTTCATGAGATAACCTACCTCCGTAATTGGCTTTAAACTTTAGATTTTGGACTGGAAGGATGCCCTAGTTTCTGCACGTCCTATGCTAAACAAGTAACTTCCCATCCCTCGTTCTCCTCAACCACTTGACCTAACTCAATGAAACTTGGAGGGTAGGTAGAAGATAGAAAGGGGAATAAAAAGTTCTAAAGACTCAACTTGAACTAACCTCATTTAGGGCTTTTAATTTCTTGATCTTCACTGGACCGGTGCACTGTTTCTAGTGCAGCCTATAGCGAACCAGAGACTTGCAGGCGCTCTAGCTCTCCAATAGCTGGGTCTTCTAGCACGAAAATTGGAGGTGAGTTAGATAAAACTAAGGAGAACAGAAAGTTCTAAAGAATTAACCTGAGATGAGGTCTCCTTACCGTCGATCTACGCACTCCAAAAAAAAGGTTCACGCAGGTCGAACTTGAACCCTATTTATAGAGTTTACCTAGGGTTTGGTGGATTATATCAAAATTAGTGTCCTAAATTTGGGTAGGATCGATCCTTAGAGAGTTCTAGAGAGTCTCCTATACCAGATACCTTCGATCCAAGGCGATTAGGTTGCCAAAGATCCAAGCTTTTCACGTTTCTAACACCTTCATTCACGGAACCTAGTAGCAGTCGCCTCGAGACTGCTATTATATGAAGGTGATCTCGCGATAGACCGCGTTTGGGCGGTTATTCTGAAATTTTGACTTTTTGATTTTATCAACTATTTATCCCCTAATTGGTTTATTTATCCCATTTAAATCCTAATTACGTCTCTAGAAGTAGGCTTGGGCTGAAAGGTCTTAGAATTTGGTCTTTAGGCCTATATGAGTTGGGCTTAAACCTTTGGTTGATATAGGGCCTTTTAAATTGATTTAATTATCCCACAATTCTCTTCATAGCTCATTAAGCCTTTTAAATACTTAATAATTATATTTAATGCCAAAAAATTCTTGAATAATTTCTAGAAAAAATTGGGGTGTTACATCGACCGCGAGTTCAGGGTGCCACGGTGGTTCGTGCGGCGTTTTCTTGGCGGATCGGCGTCCTCGGTGCGTGGAATCTTCGTTGGAGGTGGGGGGATATAGGGCCTTTTAAATTGATTTAATTATCCCACAATTCTCTTAATAGCTCATTAAGCCTTTTAAATACTTAATAATTATATTTAATGCCAAAAAATTCTTGAATAATTTCTAGAAAAAAATGGGGTGTTACATCGACCGCGAGTTCAGGGTGCCACAGTGGTTCGTGCAGCGTTTTCTTGGCGGATCGGCGTCCTCGGTGCATGGAATCTTCGTTGGAGGTAGGGGGATGGTTCCTTAACCCCTGTACTTCATTTCCCACGAGTTTGGTAGCCCGAGGCGAGCTAAGAGGATTTGTTTTTCCGTCGGGGTCATAATGTGTGATTTTATTGTATGAGTAGGATCTCACATTTTAATTATGTTTTTGAGGTTTAAATGGGCCCTCTCGCTGCTAGAGTGGTTGGGGAATGATTTCCCTTTGTTTTCCCATTCCCATGGGTGTGAATGGGACGTGAAATGGGGTTTTTCGTGGTGTTCGCCATTTTTGGGTTCGGGAGCAACCACTTTTCCCCGTATGTCGGTTCAAAGTAGCGGCCTCGCAACTGCGACCACTTGATAGTGACGGTAAGGCCAGGACCTCCACTTCGTGGGTCCGGAGAGGCGGTGAGGGTGTGACTATTTCCTCCAAGTTGCGGTCAGGGGTATGACCAATTTTCAGGCATTAGCGGCCAGGGAGCTGGCTGCTATTTCATCGTCAGGGTCCCATGTCGTAGCGGCCTTGTGGCTGACCGCCAGGCAATGCTTGCGGTCAACCCAAGGACGGCCATTTGGGAGTTGCGGTCTTGGGGGTGACTGCCTTTGTCCAGGTGTTCCCGGAGGGTTGCGGTCCAGAGTGGGCCGCTATCTGGGGTTTGCACTCCAGAGTCAACCGCCACTGGATTTGACAGTCCAAGGATGAACTCCAATTGGGTTTTTGTATGGGTCGTGTTCCGTTCGCATTGTTTTGGGCCCCGGTCAGTCCGGTTGAGACCCAATGACTGACCTTTGGCCTCGTGGATGTCCCGGATACCCCGTGGGTTCCATGACCGTGCTTTTGGGAGTCCAGAGGTACCGTGTTACCTCAGCTAGCGTGCCCATGGGTTTGATGGTATGGGTTACCCTGTGTTCTGGGCTTTCGTATTCTCGCTAGATCGAGTCACCGTGTATTGGTATGAGTGTGGCGGGGTTTCCCCGCAATAGGTGGGTTTCTCCAGAAAGTGGTTTTGATGTGGGCCATCTATATGGCCTTGGACTGTGAGTCCAGTCGCCCAGCCTAGGGCTGGAGATTTTCCACTTTTTCCTTGGATAGGGGATCAACTCGGTAACTTGTGAGCTACCTTGGGAATCATGCCATCGTGGTTTTAGACCTAGGGGTTAGGCTAGATTAATGGCAATGTGCCATTATGTACAGCAGTCTTGATCCGAGTCACGTGACTCAAGGACCGTTGGGTTTATTAGGTCTAGTGAACTATCGAGAGTCTAGTGGCCCTGAGCCACCATTACTCCGCATTGCTCGCAATGGGTGCATGCGTGGCTTTCCGTGTTGACGTTAGTGACTCCCCACTAGTCGTAGCCTTCTTACAGCACACGTGTGCTCACCCACCAGGGAGTGGTGGAGCGGCTTACCCGACAGAGATGATTTTTAGGCGGGTTACCATAGGGCCCCTTCGTGTAGCCTGAGTCCGGGCTTCGGGGAAGAACCAGCTAGAGGATCTGACCTAGGGCCCATGGTCTGTGTGTGCACACGTGGTTGGGGGCGTCGGACCCGCGCTAATGAGCGCGACCCCAGCTAGTCCTTGTTCTGTGTTCCTGGTTACTGTGCGGTGTCTCAGTCTCCTCCTGGGACATCGTAGGGAGACACCTGAGGCTGCGGACTAAGTTGTTAGTGGACGCATCCGGCCTTGCTTCTAGTGGGTAGGTACTCCTATCATGTGACGTGAGTTTCTAGTTACTTTAGTTTCCATTTCACGTATGCGAGACGTGGTTTTACTCGTAGTTTTCGGGTGGTTTCCCGAGGTAGAGGTGTTGGGTTTCTGGTGAGCATCACCGAGGGTTTCCCTAGACGGTGTAGGTTCCACGACATGAGGTCATGATTGTGTCTACCCAGACAGCATGGTTTTGGGTTGGGCCTTCGTCTGTGAGACGGGCCTTCATGATAGGGTTGTCGTGGTGTGTTTTCTGGCGGTGTAGCCAGAGATTTTTTCATTAGTTAGGTAGTCCCCCGATTGTAAGATTGGGGCATGTTTTTCGGTAAAATAGGAGTAGCTGTAGCACCGAGTTTTTACCGGCCATTGAGTTCGCTATTCCTGCTATTGTTGCTACTTTCTGCTATCGTCTTTGTTCGTGGTTGGGGTTCTGCAGGACCCCTACTAAGCCAGTGATAGGAGGCTCACCCCTGCTTTTCAGGTGTGGCGGTTCTTCTTCGAGTTGCCAGCTCGCCAGGTCGAGTGTTCACTTGTTGTTGGGTACGCTTCCCTACCTTAGACTGTACTTTGGTTGGACTGGACTCTGTATTTAGATTGTTTATTTATTTCTGTTAATTCTTAAATTGTTCTACTTTATTTCCTATTTCATTGTACCTTCACACTCCTTTCAGCCCTCCGGCTCATGGGTGGTGGGCCAGGATTCAAATGGTATCGGGTTCTTCCCAGTATCCAGATCTTGGCTCGTTACAGTTGGTATCAGAGCAGTGGTTGTGGACATACATGCGGATTCGAGATATTACAGTGATCAGAGTCCATAAGGTCCAGTACAGTCGGCAGCTGGCATAGGGTTTTGCATTCGTTTTTTACTTGGTTTCTCGCATGAGAGCTTGAGTACGCTACGTTGGCGCTGTAATGGTGGTTGCTGTTTCGTCGGAGTACCGGTGCGGGGCCCAAGGGATGTGATAGAGAGATTTCTTCTCGATGGGTGGTGACCCCGATCGTGATGCGTTGGGCAGAGGTTGCTGGTAAGCGTGTGTCGCTTCGGTGCTACGTTCGAGGTATTTGCAGCGAGGTCAGGTGGCTGGCGAGGATTGTTCATTGTTAAGTGGCCATGAGTGTACTCTGAGGGAGCTGTTGTAAAGTTTTGGCCACTCCAGCTTGAGGTTTATCCAGCCCCTGAGGTTTGAGGTCGTGGTTTGAAGTGGCAGAGCGGGTGCTCTGATCGAGAATTATGCTTGGATGAGTGGAGGATCTTCTGGGTGAGCTGTTGATTGTCAAGACCGATGTTCTTGTCATGCTCTGTGGCATCAGAAATGACATGTCAGTCCTGGTTATCTTTACGGATTTCGAGGCAGGATTGGGCGGAGTTGTCCCAGTGAGCTCTAAGTCCTGCACTTCTGTGTGTGAATGGGTTGTGTTCGCCATGGATTTGGCTTGAGATGTGAAGGTTCCGCGGTGAGTTTGGGACTCGAGGATGAGCGTTGGCGGTTGCCGGTTATGACTCGTGTTGCGGCTCGAGACGTGGCATGTTGCAGTTTGAGGAGTTGCAGTGGTGGTGCATGAGGAGATGCTGTGATCGTGGTCCGACGAAGCACTTTCCGAGTGTTGTTAGAGGAGTTGACCTAACAGTGGCAATGGTTTTTCCTGATGCTGGAAGGTGCGATTCCCAGCATGTGCGAGGTTCGAGGTAAGGTTAGGTGCGAAGATCTCCTTATTTATGGGAGGTGTACTAGTTTCTCCTTTGGTCAGAGAGAATTGTGTTTGGCTAAGGTTCGTCGTCTTGCATCGTGTGTCCGGATCGGTTGGCCTTCGTGTGCCATGAGGTCCGTGCAAGACGAGTCCCGTGTTTTGGTGAGGTGATTGCCTGTGAGAAGCGTTGCCAGTTCCCTAATGTGTAAGGGTGCGTTGGGATGTGTACTACACTCGTCGTTAAAAGTTGTGCCACAATTTCAAAAATAACCACACTCAATCACTAAAAAGATGTAAAATCCAAGTAGAGTGGTAAGAACATGTCGATCCCATGCAGAGGAATATTTTCAATTAAGCAAGTTGGAAAATCCTTGTATTTGAGAAATCCAAATTTTAAGTGAGTTTTATGCTAATGGAAAATAAAATTGCATGAACTTGAGACTAAAATAAACCTATCTAAAGAATATGAGAGGATTGATAATAAAAATTTTAGAAGAAGATAGAGAGAGAAAGAAGAACACAATTGCAAAAGATTGAATTTTTATTACTTAAGATGAAAGATTACAACTCTATGAAAGCTAAAAATTACAACTTGAAATAAAAGAACAAGGGAAGAAATAGAGCCAAGATAATAAAGAATAGCGCCGCCCATGCCATGCCGAGCCTTTGATTGGATTGCCCCGCCTTGGAGAGGTACGCCACCTTTAGAGGACCGAAGAAGAATCTCCGCCAAAGGGATGTTCAGATGAATGGAAGAGAGGGAGAGATAGAAGAAGAAAAATTACTAAAAATAAAATGTGCATGCTGTGTGCATTTGAAAATAGAAAATAGAGAAAGAGAGTTGAGAAAGTGAGGGGCTACGGTTAAGAAGAAAGTGAAAAACAAAGCAAAAGTGAAATAAAAATAGAGCCTAAGGAGAATGAAAATAGCTTTAAAACGGAGGAGAATTGGGAGAAGTAGAAGAAGAGAAAATTGAATATCAGGAAGAGAGAAAGAAGATTGATGAAGAGAGCAGAGGGAGAGGAAGATCGAAAGATGGTGAAAATTGGCAAAGAACAGACTGTGAAAAACATAAAGGAATAGTAAAAAATGCAGAATAGAACTTTAGAGAACTTAAAAAACTTGAAAACTAGGGAGAATTAGAAGAAGAGGAAGAAGAAGAAATTAAAGAGCACTTAAAAAAGGAGAACTTTGCTGAAGAAAGTAAATTGAAAGGAAAAGCAAAAAAATGTGTAAAAGGCTAGGAAAGGCTAAGAAAAAGCTAAGATCCTTCTACGGTTGCTCTCGGGCGACTATTTATAATGTGTAAAGGCTTCCTACGATCGAGACTTTGTGGATTGAGTCGAGATCCAACTTTTCAGCATCCCATCTTGCTTGATTAGGCTTCTTGCCACGATTAGAGTCCTCCTTTTCATAAAATATAGAAAGATAACCTTGTTCGAACATATCCGTTTTCGTTTCTGGTTTGAGTAAAAAATGGCGATCGCCGTTGTTGTCATTTTTTTCTTTAATGAGCGACTCTTCCTTCGGTTGTACATTCTTCATTTTCTTATTTTAATATTTCCCTCATTTCTCGTGAAGAGGAATGTGCAACTTTATGAACGGTTGCAGCTTATTTCCCATGGAATGGACGCCCGAGCACATGGGCGCTCATTCTTTTCCTTTTTCCAGCCCCTTTTATTCTTATTTTTCGTACACAAGGATTGAGCGCATGCGTAAGCGGTCGCTCATTTTTCAATGAATGACAACACGAATAGTCGCTTATTCTTTCTTCTCAGAAGTGGCTTGAAAATGGTGCCTTCTTGCAAAGTCATTCATTCTTAAATAGGCGCCCTTCTGCTTGGTCGCACATTCCTGAAATTCTAGAAAATTCAAATAATCATTCTTCTTGATCCAAAATAGTTATGCAATTTCTTAACTGAATCTCACATTATCATTTTCACTCAAAAAATGATGATAAAATATATGCAGGCTCAAATTATGTGTGAGAATGGAGTTACTCATCTAAATTGCATAATTTTATTCTTTTAATGCCCAAAGTTGATAAATGTGATGCATATTATAATATAAATTGTGATACTCATCACGTTGGCACTGTTCCAGAAGGACGATTGCCGGTTGGGTGGTGTTCGTGAGAATTTGCAGCTGGTGTTGTGGTCCCTGATGCGTTGAGGATCGGAGTCTGTGAAATTGCAGAGGATTGCCATATTTGGAGAGAATCGGTGCTCTGGGTTTGAGGTAATTGAGTTTTCCTCACCCTGTTGTTTGGAGTCAGCTAGCCGAGTTAAGAATTGTCAGGATGGTGAATCCCAAGATGCCATAATGGCTGAGCATGTGGATCAGAATGCACAGTAGAAGACTGGTGGGCTCATAACCCACAGGTTTGAATCGTAGCGTTGGTTGCTACGGGTGGATTTCCTGAGGATGTGTAGAGCATCGGAGGATTGGTTCCTCGGTGTAAGACGTGTTGTTGCCGTGCCGTTACTGAAGGCATTGTGGTTCATGGCATGGGTAGATGGAGAGTTAGGGAAATGTGTGGCAAGTGCGCCGCGTGAGTACCATGTTTGTGTGTTGGAAGTTGTGTTCTCGGATGAGATGGTACTATAGGGAAGTGATCTCTGAGAGATTATGGGTCCCAGTTGGTGGCTGTGAGCGGCTGGTAAGGTTGACCGAATGGTCGACCATGGTAAGATGTGCATTGTCTGGGGACCCGTGTGCATTAGTCATGGCATTGTCGACCAGGTTGCTGTGATAGCAAGTGGCACTTGGTTGACTTGGAGTTGTGTGCCGTGAATTGCTCAGGTTATGTCCCGTGGCTCTGTGGTAAGAGGGGAACTGGGATTGGTAGGAGTCATTTGGAGTAATTGAGATGAGATAGGATTTGATGAGACAGGACGATGGTCGATGCGTGTGCGTGGAGGTCCTTGATGGGACGTTGGCGTCGGAATGGTGATCCTTGGTCTGGTGACCAGCATGGGAGGATTCCCCTGTAAGTTTGAGTCGAGTGTAGTAAGGAATGAAGATTCCAGATTCTTCTCAATTGGTTCCGCCGTGCTCCCCTGAGAGGGTAGAGCTGGCGTGAGGCTCGAGATCAGATGTGGTAATGGTCTGTGCGTGAGTCAACAGATGGCCTGTCGAGATCTAGAATGTGCCCTTCGGATCTGGTGGAGGACCAGGAAAGAAGGAAGAACTTGACTGATTCAAGGGTTTCCCGTTGGCGAGTTTCTAGTGACCGGTGATTGGTCTTTCACAGACAGAAGATGTTCGTTGTGGCGAGTCAAGAATGGTGAGAGCCGTGTGCAAGCGAGGCCTTTGATGGCTGTTTCCGTGATGTGCTTTTTCGGATGGGATCGGGGCTTTATCGAAGTTGAGTTCTGACAGAGTTGGTGTCGTGCCATTATTGGCGTTCGGCTTGCCTGGTGTGAGATGGTCCTTGGCGTAGAGCCGACAGTTGTGCGATAGTCGGTTGGAAGGACAAGGTGAGCTGGTAGGAGTCTCAGCGATGGTCGTCCCTGGTGTGGGGCATGAGATTAGTCAACAAGGGGGAGTGAAGCTGACATTTATTTGGTTCGCCGACTATGGGATGGATCGGTGGCTGTTTCTCGTAACGAGGACTGTGTCTCCCCGGTGAGCGAGATTGTGGCAGCGGCGCCGTTAATGATTTTCGCTGTGACTAAGGTGATGCCAAGCTTGTGCTTTCGTTATATGCCTGCTCTGATAATCGATGTGTGTTGTGTGTGGAGAGAGGCATGTTGCTCATGATTATGGTCTGGCCGTATCCCTCAGGATCGGTGGTTTCATGAGAATCGAGGGTTTCTGTGCTGGGGCCCTGACAGCGTTGTCAGTTGGTTAAGGTGTTCTCCCCCTGTGGCTTGGCACTAGTCCTGAATTTCAAGGACAAAATTTCTTTAAGGGGGGAGGGCTGTAATGTCACGGGTTTTTTAGATATTGTTCGGATTAGGATCTGTGGGTTTCAGATCACTTTTGTGGGTCCCGGATTGATTTTTACGGTTTACACGTATTTTTACCTGTAGGACCTTCAGAACTCCGTGTAGGGTGAACCGTTGCATTCTCCGACTCTGAGACATTACCAACACGTTGTGCATTTTTCAAGGATCGTGGGGAGTATTTTTCCCTATTTTTCATATTTTCCAAAAATTCTAGATTTTCTTTATATATAAACCCCCCTCTCTCTCTCCACACAACTCTCACTCTCTCCCTCTCTCTTCTCACGCTCTCTCTTCTCTGGTGGATGATGGAGCGAGAAGGAAGGCGACGAGGCGGCGAGGTTCGTGGGGCGGGGGACGATGACTACGGGTCGAGGATCGAGGGACGGAGGCGCGGCGAAGCTCGGACGCAAGTTCGGGGCGTCGTGACGGTTCATGCGGCATTTTCATGGCGGATCGGCATCCTCGGTGCGCGGAATCTTCCGTGGAGGTAGGGGGATGGTTCATTAACCATTGTACTTCATTTCCCGCGAGTTTGGTTGTCACGTCCCGAGATTATGTAGCGGAAACAATCGAGAATGTGAATAGTCGGCTAGTACACCTCGAGCAAGTAATATAATCAGAGCGCAAGACAATCACATAAGAGTAATTGCATAATATAATTCACTAAAACTTTTAATGTTACTCCTTCATAAAATAATTCCCAAAGTACATAAGATCTTTCGAATCTCTTGACCAAACTCAAGAAAATAAAAATTACATCACGACTCGACTAGACTTTTAATAACTAAGGCTTCTCTCGAGTCGTTTGTCCTTTGATCACTCCCGGAGCCATCACTTGAGTAATCAGAATCCATCCCACTAGAATTTCTTGAAAAAGATTAGAAAGTAGGGTAATGAGCACACTTGCCCAATAGGTATTGATAAGTCTCAATTTCTTATGATAATACATCGCATAAACACCATTTTATATGCATATAATTAGGTAATTGTGCATATTTCATAATTAACCTCAACTCCGCATTTAAATTGGAGCTTTCACGTAAATTAATTAATTTGATAATTTTATCTAATAATTTGAAGTTGAGGGCCATGAGCATTAATTCTCCATTGCATAACTATGAGCATTTGAGATTGATGTGCACATTGTGGTAATTTTTATGGACTAAAGTGTAATTGTGTGTGTGTAGGACACCGAAGGTAATTACAAAAGAAGCCGGGGACAAAAGGGTCATCACCATTTTGACCAAGTCAAATAAAGAATTCAAAATATTTTAGTTGGAGGGAAAGGAATGTTCGAAATTTTGAATTCAAAGTTTGAAAAGGAAGAATCCAAAGTTTAAGTTTGAAAAGGAGGAAAATGACATTCAAAGTTTGAAATAAAGGAGAGACATGATGAGCCTTGGGAAATGGGGTGCCTAAAGTCCAAGAAAGGGGGTGCCCACCTACTTTTTCTCTTCCCCATGCATCATATTCCATTTGAATATCAGCCATCCATCTCCTTTTGATACAATCTCC
Organism: Amorphophallus konjac; assembly: GCA_022559845.1. Classification (NCBI taxonomy): domain Eukaryota; kingdom Viridiplantae; phylum Streptophyta; class Magnoliopsida; order Alismatales; family Araceae; genus Amorphophallus; species Amorphophallus konjac. The sequence continues at coordinate 200,422,618 of CM040124.1, forward strand.
ACCCTCCATCTACCTAACTTTTCCTATAAATAGCCCATGACAAGGAGGAGAATGAGAGTTCTTTTCTTTTGGCAACCTTTCACTCTCCCTCTTTCTCTCCCAACCTTAGGCCTCCGGTTTCTCCCATTTATTCACCCTCCAAAGACTGCTTCAACGACGAAGGCGACTTCCTCCCGGCGTAGACGACATCTTCCACAAGGTTGTTCGTGATCCAAGGCCAAGAGAGGACGGCGCTATCATCACCATTGCTGATACCATCTCCAAACTCCAGGCTTTTCTTATGTTATTGCTTTTGTGATATTTCACTTCATTGTAATCTCATTGTGTCATTAGTATAAACTTGTTTCACATTTCATGTACTCTTTCTTTTAAGTTAATGAAAGGAGTTGTTCTCTTGATCTAGTTCTTTCTCTTCTTCCCTCTCTATCTCTTTCTTCTATATCTTCTTTCCACTTCATGCAATTATTTTCTATAGCATAAGCGCATAGTCATGGTGTTTTCAATTAAGTGTTCGGTTTCTTCATCATTTCACTATTTTCTTTAAGCAAATCCAAATCACAAGTGTTTTTCAAAGGACTCTAAGGTTTTTAACTCTAAAAATCTCTTCTTCCCTGTGGATTCGACCCGTGCTTGCCATAGTACTACGTTCTCTTTTGATCATTTTGTGCGAGTTCGGTTTTAAGATTGTTAGCGCGCGTGTTTTAAACGATGAACTTTCGGGTTATCAATTTTGGGCGCCGTTTTCGGGGAGGAATGGTGTTTTTTGACTTAAGAACTTTGTTTTCCTTATGTATATAGTGTACTAATAAAGTTCTCTTTTCTTATTTTTATAGGAAAAAAGAAAAAAAAGGAAGCAACTTGAAAAATCAAAAAAAAAATTCAGAGGTAAGTCTCCACCTTTTCCTTAGTCTTTTTGTCATTCATTTTGAAAAAAAAAAGAACGGGGGAACGCTTTTCAAGTAAGTATCCAAACTTTTCCTCCTTCATTTTAATTTCATTTCTCTACATTTTATATCTTGTGGTTAGATAGGTTCACTAAATAAAAACATAAAAAAAAACATCACTTGAACTTCAATAAAAATCTTCATTACAAGAGTAGAAATCACACTTTCATGTTCTAAGTCATGCATCATTTAGGATAGAAGCTCTTTTTCTTTATTGTCTAATTGTTGTTAATTACATTGTTGAAGATTGCGGGAGGTAAGGTGAGTACTCTAACTTTTCCAAAAACATGCTCATGCATTTTCATGCTTGCATAGAACCCCTTGTTTGAACTTGCTTTGTTACATATCATTTCAAAATATCTTAAGGGAAACACCTATAAGCAAGATAAGGTGGTGATTTCATCACCCTTCCTTAGCCCACAAATCATAATTCTCTTGCATCTTTGCATCACCTAGACCTCAAATAAAATTCAGTAGATATTGGCCCTAAGTTCACACTATGGTTCTTGTGTTATTTGAGCTTACCCTCTTTTAAAAACCGGTGCCTAAGGCAAGACGGTCGGACGACAAACGCCTTAAGCGGGCTAGTGGTTTGGCATAATTAGGTCCCTACGAAAGTAGGGGGAACCTCCCACTACCCCACCCCTTACCTGGCCGGTGGAAATATTGAGGGTGAACTTAAGTTTCACTTTAGCCATTTTGTGAAACCCAATTTGTAGGTCTAGGTCACATCTAGGGCATTAAGTAATTTGTGTGACAACTTGTTTGTGTTTGCATAAAAAAAACAAAAACAAACAAAATCTCATCTTCTCTCTCTTCGTCCTAATTTGAGTCAAAACAAAAAAAAATCATAAAAAAAAATCATAATTTTTTTTTCACATCTCTCATATTTAACCTTGGTTTATGCAAGGGAGAAGATCTCAACATCGTGACTTAGTTGAGCCCATTAGTGAGATTGAGCGATTCATTTTTAATCCAGCTCAAAATCAAACCTAGCCTATGGCTGAACAACACCAATTAGGGGTGCCCAAATAGATGAAGGAATATTTCATTCCTTCGAATTATCAGCCATCCACTTGTATCCAACTGCCTAATGTCCATGCTTTGCACTATGAGATCAAATCTAGCACCATTCAGATGCTCCCATCATTTTATGGGAAGACCAATGAAGATCCCTATAAACATCTGGATGAATTTCTAGAAATTTGTTCCACTGTGAAAATTCAAAATTTCACAGATGATGCTCTCCGCTTGACCTTATTCTCTTTCTCACTTAAGGACAAAGCCAAATACTGGCTAGGGACCTTAGGGAAACCTATTGGCACATGGGCAGATATGCAACATGAGTTCCTTAAGAAGTTTTACCCCATCGGTAGAACCAACACCATGAGACGTGCAATCACAGGATTCACGCAACTCCCAAATGAACAAATACATGAATCATGGGAGAGATTAAAGGAACTACTCAGAAAATGCCCACATCATGGGCTCTCCAAATGACAAATAGTGCAAGCTTTCTATGAGGGCCTAGATGATCAAGTTAGGTAGATTGTGGATGCATCATGTGGTGGGGCCTTTATGAGCAAGAGTGAGGATGAGGCCTATGCCTTATTTGAAATGTTGAGCGAGAATTCAATCAACCATGCTTCCTTATCCTCATATGAGAGAACCATTTGGCCCTCTAAACGGGCTGAAATGTATCGGGTGGAACCTGAAGCTAGGGTGGATGTAAATTTCATCCATCAAAAATTGGATAAGGTGGACATCATTGCCCAAAAGCTAGAACATGTTGATATGCTAGCCCACAAGTTAGACCAGCTCCTGGCTCAAAACAAACAAGAAACCACCATCTTACCTACGTCCAACTCATACTCGGACCCAACACACCATGATGTGTGTGCTTTATGTGCTAGCCCGGACCATCATGTGTCCGATTACCCAACAGCAGCCCAGTTACCACCTTTTATACAGGAGCAAGTCCAAGCAGCCCAGGGATTCTCTAAGCCCAACTATGACCCATTTTCTAACACCTATAATCCGGGTTGGAGGAATCACCCCAATTTCAATTGGAGAAATCAACAATCTCCCAATCAGCCCACCATCCCCTCTGCGTCTCAAACTCACAAACCACCCATCCAACACCAATTTCAAGCACAGCCACCATTCCAAGGAAATGCTTATAATCAGGGACCGCAAGCCCAACAACCACTTCCCCGATTTAACCAGGGTCAGGTCCCATACCAACCTCCTCAGCCCAATTACGGGCAATCTTCCAATTCCCACCAAATCTATCAACCTCCTCCACAACACCACCAGGACTCCCAAACTGATGATAGATTCCATCAGTTACAACAACTAATTATGGCCCAAAATCAATCCTTCCAACAAACTATTCAAGCCCAAAGTCAATCTTTCCAACAGACCCTCCAATCCCACCAGCAAACCATCTCTAAGTTGGAGACTCAATTGGGCCAATTGGCTGAAGCCACCATGAGAAGGGAAGTGGGCCAATTGCCAAGTCAGCCCATTGCCAACCCACGAAATAATCCTCCGGGCTTCCCACAACCGAACTTCCCCATTAACTAGTCAATTCCTCCTCTCCTCCAACACCCATCAGGCCAAATACCACAAAAAGGCCCACAACTCGAAAATGCAAAAGCAATTTTGACCTTAAGAAGTGGTAAAGTCCTCAAAGATCCTCAGGGGTCCACTCCTAGTTCATCAGTCCAGGCCCCTGACATATCTTCTGATAGTGAGGAGGAGCCCAGCCAGGAAGAGGATGTCAAGGGAAAGAGGAAAATAGAGGAAGGGCCCAGCACTTACCAACCTACAGTGCCATTTCACAATGCCTTAAAGCCCAAAAAGAAACAACCAGCCTATAATGAGGAGATGATGGAGCTCTTCAAACAAGTACACATCAACATCCCTCTCTTCGATGCCATCAAACATGTCCCGGCCTATGCTAGATTCTTAAAAGAAATGTGCACTCCTAGGCGGGACCCACGAGTGACCTCGGAAAAGGTTCGACTCCCGGAGAACGTTAGTGCTGTGGTCCTCAACCAACTTCCAAGAAAGTTAAAAGATCCTGGAGCACCCCTTATCTCTTGCAACATTGGGGGTGTGACATTTGATAAGGCTCTCCTTGATTTAGGAGCTAGTGTGAATTTACTCCCTACCTCCATCTATGAGCAGTTTGATATCGGTGAGCTCAAGCCTACTCCCATTATTCTCCAGCTCGCCGATAGATCAATCAAGACTCCAAAGGGCCTTTTTGAGGATGTCATTGTTAAAGTGAATGAGTGCTACTTCCCTGCTGAGTTTCTTATTTTGGACATGATTTCTCTCCATGAAATCAAGCATACTCCTATCATTTTGGGTAGACCATTTTTAGCCACGGCTAGGGCTAATATAGACTGTGCTTCAGGAATTATGGACATATCTTTTGGGGACCAGAAAGTCAGCATCAATATTTTTAAGGCATCCAAATTTCATGATCAAAAAGGAGATTGCTATGCTGTTGACACCATTGAGGAATTACTGGAGATTGAAAGGGACAGTAGGACTGGAATGAGAGAGGAAGTTGACATCTTGTCAACTCAACTTACGACATGGCCCCGAGTTGAACCTTTGCCTCAGCTTAAATCTGAACTAGGTCTGCCCTCTTTGCAATCCCCTCCTTATGTTGAACTAAAACCATTGCCAGTCTCCCTTAAGTATGCATTCCTAGGCCCAGACCAAACCTTGCCAGTCATCATAGCAAGTGACCTTGAACCTAACCATGAGGAGAAACTAATTGAGGTTCTTAAATCTCATAAGGGGGCTATAGGTTGGTCTGTCGCTGATCTTAAAGGGATTAGCCCATCCATTTGTTAGCACCATATTTATATGGAGGAGAATGCAAAATCGAGTAGAGACATGCAGAGGAGATTAAATCCACACATGAAGGAGGTGGTCAAAAATGAGGTGGTCAAGTGGTTAGATGCCGGAATCATCTACCCAATTTCTGATAGTCACTGGGTTAGTCCAACACAAATAGACCCAAAGAAATCAGGACTGACTGTGATCACCAATGATCAAGAGGAGTTGATGCCTACTAGGTTGACCACGGGATGGAGGGTCTGCATTGATTATAGGAAGCTCAACTCCATGACAAAGAAGGACCATTTTCCCCTCCCATTCATTGACCAAATTTTGGAAAAATTAGCAGGGCAACAATACTTCTATTTTCTGGATGGGTATTCTGGATACAATCAGGTGGCTATCTACCCAGAGGATCAGGAAAAAACCACATTTACCTGTCCCTACGGAACCTTTGCTTTTCGAAGAATGCCCTTTGGACTATGTAATGCTCCTGCCACATTTCAAAGATGCATGTTAGCTATTTTTTCTGACATGGTGGGTAACTTTTTAGAGATTTTCATGGACGATTTCTCCATTTTTGGGGACACATTTGATTCTTGTCTAGACCACTTAGCCAAAGTCATGAAGAGATGCATAGACACTAATCTTGTCCTCAGTTGGGAAAAGAGTCATTTCATGGTTAAAGAGGACATCGTTCTGGGACATATAGTGTCAACAAGAGGGATTGAGGTGGATAAAGCCAAAGTTGAGCTTATTGCCAAACTACCACCACCCATCTCAGTGAAACAAATCCGTTCCTTTTTAGGTCATGCCGGCTTCTATCGCCGATTTATTCAAGATTTCTCCAAAGTTGCTAGACCTCTCACTAATCTGCTAGCTAAGGAAGTCCCATTCCATCTTGACCAATCATGTCTTGAGGCTTTTGAATCATTGAAAATGGCATTGACCAATGCCCCAATCTTGCAAACTCCTAATTGGTCATTGCCTTTTGAAATTATGTGTGATGCCTCAGATTATGCTTTAGGTGCTATTTTGGGGCAAAGGGTAGATAAAAAACATGTGGTGATTTACTATGCGAGTCGCACACTCGCTGATGCCCAACTTAGGTACACCACAACAGAAAAGGAGTTACTTGCTGTTGTCTTTACCCTTGAAAAGTTTCGGTCCTATCTGCTAGGGGGCCAAAGTCATTGTGTTCTCTGACCACTCAGCTCTCAGACACCTGCTGTCTAAAAAAGATGCCAAACCAAGGTTGATTAGATGGATCCTTTTATTACAAGAATTTGATTTGGAAATTCGGGATAAAAAAGGAAGTGAAAATGTTGTTGCAGATCACTTGTCCCGAATTATCACATCAGACACCACACCCTTATAGGACTCATTTCCAGATGAACACCTCCTTAGTGTATCTCACATTCCACCCCCATGGTATGCACACATTGTCAATTACTTAGCCATGAAAAAAATTCCTGAAGGTTGGTCCAAACAAGAAAAAGACCGCTTCTTTGCTAAGCTCAAATACTTCTTTTGGGAAGACCCTGAGCTATTCCATTTAGGACCAGACCAAATCATTCGGAGGTGTGTCCCTGAAGGTGAGCAACAAAGCATTCTGACATTTTGCCACACCTTAGCTTATGGGGGGCATTTTTCAAGTAAGAAAACGGCAGCCAAAGTTTTGCAGAGTGGGTTCTACTGGCCCACAGTATTCAAAGATGCATTCGAATTTTGCAAATCTTGAGAGCGTTGTCAGGCTATGGGAAACATGTCACGTAGGGACATGATGCCTTTAAAGCCTATCCTGGTTGTGGAAATTTTTGATGTATGGGGAATTGACTTCATGGGACCGTTTCCATCATCTTTTGGACATGAGTATATTTTGGTGGCGGTGGATTACATGTCTAAGTGGATAAAAGCTATAGCCACAAGGACTAATGATCACAAAATTGTCATGAAATTTGTTCGCAAGAACATTTTCTCTCGATTTGGGTGTCCCAGGGCTATCATTAGTGATGGGGGTTCACATTTCATCCATTCTCAATTCCGGGCTTTGCTTCGGAAGTATGGGATAACACATAAGATTGCTACCCCCTATCATCCCTAGACTAGTGGCCAGGTGGAGGTTTCTAATAGGGAGATCAAGAATATTTTGTAAAAGTCTGTCCGGCCCGATAGGAAAGATTGTTCAGAAAGATTAGATGATGCTTTATGGGCCTATCGGACCGCCTACAAAACTCTCATTGGCATGTCCCCTTATAGGCTTATTTTTGGAAAGTCATGTCATTTGCCAGTCGAATTGGAACATAGGGCCTATTGGGCAATCAAACAATTTAATCTTGATTTAGCACATGCTAGTTCCCATAGAGCCCTTCAACTGAATGAGTTAGAGGAACTTTACAATGAAGCCTATGAGAACTCTAGGATTTATAAAGCCCAGACAAAAGCATTCCATGATAAACACATTTCACGCAAAAAATTTCAAATCAACCAAAAGGTCTGGCTTTTTAACTCTAGGCTGCGATTATTCCCCGGTAAATTGAAATCTCGATGGGATGGACCATATGTGGTAAATTAAAATATTTGACCATGGTGTAGTAACAATTCTTGATCCTAAAACTGGTCAAACTTTCACTGTCAATGGTCAACGTTTGAAACCTTACATTGAAAATCTTCCAATACTGCAAGAGGACTCTCTCAGGCTGAGTGACCCATTGTGAGCTATATTGTGTCTGGCTGAAGACGTTAAACTTAGCGCTTCTTGGGAGGCAACCCAATTATCCTATCTCTTTTCAAAAAAAATATTTTTTTTTATTTTCTTCTTTTATCTAAGGAGCATGGAGCATGGAGCAATATTTCTTTGATGACGACATCTCTCTCTCAGGTCGTATCTATCCTTCCCTCTACTTTTTATGGCTTTATTTCATTTCTATATCTTACTCATGCAATTAGGGACAATGTCACCTAAGTTGGGGGGTAGCTTGACCTCGAATTTCCTCAAAATAATTGCAACCTTTCATCACACCTCTAACACGTGTTTCATGTTCATATTTCATGATGAGAAACTTTTCTTAGAATGATAGGACTTAGAGTCTTACATGTGAAAGTTGCAAATTAAAGGGATGAATTAATTGGTTATGTCTTTAGCCTTTTCCTCAGAATACACCTGAAAATTCTATTGAACTTGCACACAATTGCACAATAACAAGATCGGTGGATGACAAACATTAGGATGATGGGAATTTTACTTGACACTTAGGTGGTGATGAATATTATGCCCATTCGTTGAACATAATCGTGAGGAAAAAGCTACCTGCCAAAAAAAATACACATGGAAAATGCCCCTGAACTTAGTAACCGGGCCTGCTTCTCCTAAGGCAAGAGTTGAGGTTTGCGTCAAACGGCGAAGGGATGTGCAGCACCGTGTGTCAAAAAAAAAAGGAAAAAGAAAAAAAAAGAAGTATAAACTGGCAGAGTGAAGCTACCTGTAATTCGAGAAGCTCAATTCAAGAGGTGGGCAGAATTGAAAATCATCTTTAAGTGAAAGGTAGAAGACTCATTCATCTAGATTGTTTGGAAGTCACTAGTCAAGTTATATCACTCATACACAAAGAGATATTTAATTTTGAGTGTATCCTGAGGAAAGGTCTAAACACATGGACTGATGAAATTTATACCAAATGCATACTACTTGAACTTGTAATACTCCAAAGTCTAAATCATTATGCATAATGTTCTTGCCATGATCTGTGACACATTAGTGTTTGCTAGTCCTAATTTTATAATTGCTTACATTGCTAAGGGACTAACAATGTTCAAGTTAGGGGGTGTGATAAGTCTCCATTTCTTATGATAATACATCGCATAAACACCATTTTATGTGCATATAATTAGGTAATTATGCATATTTCATAATTAACCTCAACTCCGCATTTAAATTGGAGCTTTCACGTAAATTGATTAATTTGATAATTTTATCTAATAATTTGAAGTTGAGGGCCATGAGCATTAATTCTCCATTGCATAACTATGAGCATTTGAGATTGATGTGCACATTGTGGTAATTTTTATGGACTAAAGTGTAATTGTGTGTGTGTAGGACGCCGAAGGTAATTACAAAAGAAGCCGGGGACAAAAGGGTCATCACCATTTTGACCAAGTCAAATAAAGAATTCAAAATATTTTAGTTGGAGGGAAAGGAATGTTCAAAATTTCGAATTCAAAGTTTGAAAAGGAAGAATCCAAAGTTTAAGTTTGAAAAGGAGGAAAATGACATTCAAAGTTTGAAATAAAAGAGAGACATGATGAGCCTTGGGAAATGGGGTGCCTAAAGTCCAAGAAAGGTGGTGTCCACCTACTTTTTCTCTTCCCCATGCATCATATTCCACTTGAATGTCAGCCATCCATCTCCTTTTGATACAATCTCCACCCTCCATCTACCTAACTTTTCCTATAAATAGCCCATGACAAGGAGGAGAATGGGAGTTCTTTTCTTTTGGCAACCTTTCACTCTCCCTCTTTCTCTCCCAACCTTAGGCCTCCGGTTTCTCCCATTTATTCACCCTCCAAAGACTGCTTCAACGACGAAGATAACTTCCTCCCAGCGTAGACGACATCTTCCACAAGGTTGTTCGTGATCCAAGGCCAAGAGAGGATGGCGCTATCATCACCATAGCTAATACCATCTCCAAACTCCAGGCTTTTCTTGTGTTATTACTTTTGTGATATTTCACTTCATTGTAATCTCATTGTGTCATTAGTATAAACTTGTTTCACATTTCATGTACTCTTTCTTTTAAGTTAATGAAAGGAGTTGTTCTCTTGATCTAGTTCTTTCTCTTCTTCCCTCTCTATCTCTTTCTTCTATATCTTCTTTCCACTTCATGCAATTATTTTCTATAGCATAAGCGCATAGTCATGGTGTTTTCAATTAAGTGTTCAGTTTGTTCATCATTTCACTATTTTCTTTAAGCAAATCTAAATCACAAATGTTTTTCAAAGGACTCTAAGGTTTTTAACTCTAAAAATCTCTTCTTCCCTGTGGATTCGACCCGTGCTTGCCATAGTACTACGTTCTCTTTTGATCATTTTGTGCGTGTTCGATTTTAAGATTGTTAGCGCGCGTGTTTTAAACGACGAACTTTCGCATTATCAGGTATCTTCGTATCAACATGAAGGCAAATTTAAATGATTAGCATTTTAGCTCTAAAGAATAAGGTAATCATACAAATATGATGAAACATGTGAATAAAGCCAACGTAACAAGATATGATCAAACTTGAGATACAAGAATATGATTTGATCAAGTATATAACAAGAATGTAGATCTGGCCTTTTCAAGAATGTAACAAGAATATACTTTTCATAACCATGAAGGCTATGCACTAGAAAGTCATGTAACAAGCAAGAATGTACTCTTCACTTAGTAGCAAGTCCTTCGTGAATTCATGTGGATTCCCGTGGACATTTCACTTATTTATAAAGAAAGTACTCCCAGTGCAATGCGATGCCAGTAGCATCATACCCCATGGTTTACAGCATATTTCTGACAATCAGCCGAGGGGACTAGCATAGAGCCCTTGAACACAATCAGTGCTTGAACTGCATCTTCAAGTATAAATCAAACTACTTCCACGTTTATAGCAATAATGTGGCCAATAATGCACAAGTTCAACAAAAGTTACATGATAAGGTAACAAAAATAAGAATGTTTCAATTAAGAACAAGAGATTTAAAGGAATGAGTTTATAACTAGGTCATGCTAGAAAAAGTTGGCAGCATAACGGTACTTTCTTTAAATTTCATAATTCTAGCTTGACTTGGTTAACCATAACTTAGGCTCTAGATAATCAGAAGACCATCTAGGCATTCAAGAAAACCAACCCCAAAGATCAAATCTCGGGTTAGACATAATCAGGATCCAAACGGTCTATTATTGGGCCGTTTTGAAATACACGCGGTCATATACAGGAACGTTTAGAAATCCAAGCGGTCAAGTGAAGGACCATTTGATAAGACAAAGTCTGATATACAAAAAAAAACCCATCTTTGAAGCCTTGCGGTCTAGTGGATGTCCGTTTAATGTCCTTTAGCGGTCTAGTGAATGGCCGCTAGCAAACTCAGACGGTCAACCATATGGCCGCTTAGGTCCAGAAATACAAAACATCGATAAGTGCTTTTCTAGACAATAGGCTTTAATGGTACAACCAGCTCGGCGTCCTAGTAGGAACCCCAGGCTCACGGAGTCTTATGGAGGCCTTGAAACAAGATTTCCTAGTTCATTAGAAGGAATATCCAAAGGAGAGGTCATCAAGTCCAAGATTGTGTTCTTAATGTGTAAAAAGTTTAACTAATGACAACATACCGGGATATGTGCCATGTACTTATGAAAATGACTCTTAGAAAAGAAAGAATAGTGATAAACCAGTGATCAAGCTAAATCATGAATCATCTATCATCTTTGATCAGATTTTTTTTACAAGAATATATAAATTTGGTCATAAACTAACATAAGTTAAAATAATACCTATGTGCATAAAACATGAAATCTATGATGATAAACAATGAAATTAACTAAGTATATAAAATGAGTAATCAAACCAAGAAACAAACTTAGTTAACTAGGCTTATCATATATTAATTTTGGCTAATCCGTAATATGTTTGGATTAACAATATAACAGAAAATCAAAAAACCAAACGGTCTAGAACAGAACCGTTTAACTGGCCAAATGGTCAGTCGGGCGACCGCTTATGCTATCGCGCTAGCGGTCTGTCGTAGGACCATTAAGATACTAGGTGGTATATAGGACGACCGTTTGCTCCTATATAAATCCGAGTTCAAATAATAGTAAAAGTCAAATGCCAAACTAAGATACATCATGCATGGAAATCAACATATATAAAATTTCATAATCATGATAGAACAATTATAGGCCAACAATATGCATAGGTTCATGTATTTAACGAGAAAAATTCCTTTTTACTTTATTAGGGCTAGTTTATGCATGAGGATTAAACTTAGATGCATAGTCCTACTAAAACATGAAATTCTCAAAATACAATGCATGAAAATGCACGAAATCAGAGGGCTTTTATTCCTGACTTCAAATTTGAGCCATTCATGAGATAATCTACCTTGATTAATGCTCCTAGACTGTTAATTTTGGACTGTAAGTAAGCCCTTGTTCTGCACGTTCTCGTGCTAAATCAGCAACTTCCCGCCCTTCCATCTCCTGATTCCCTTGACCTATTGACATGAAATTTTAGGGGTAAATAAAAGATATGAAGGGTAACAGAAAGTTCTAAAGACATTATTGCTAAATACCTCGTTTAGGGCTCCGAATTCCTTGATCAATCTGGGTCGGACGCACTAATTCCTAAGTTACTTATGTAGAATCAACAACTTTGGAAACTTCTATCTTCCTATAGGCTTGATCTCCTAGAATGAAATTTGGAGGATAATTAGTTCTAACTATAATAAACAAATTCCTAGAATAAACTTACCTCTAATTTGACCTCCTTACCATAGTTCCACGCGAGCCAAAAGTAAGGGTCGCACAGTTCAAATCTAGGATCTATTTATAGGGTTAGCTAGGGGTTTGAGTATTAGAACGAACTTAGAGTCCCATTTAGGCTTTCAATTCGATCTACTATCCTTCTAGACTTATCTAATTAGTAGATAGAGTCGATCCTAGGTGATTTGGATGCTAAAAATTCATCCTTTTCACGTTTTCTCATACTCACGGAACTGATAGAGATAAGCGGTGTAGCTCTAGACCGTTTGACTACCCACGTGGTCTCGCGATAGACCATTTGACTTCGTGGGCGCCGAATTTCAACTAGTTCAAACTCTTTTTTTTATTATCTTCTCTATTATCCCTTTACTTATATACCAAAGAGTAATTATCTCTTTTAATTCTGTGTTTACACCCATTCCTAGCTTCTAGAATATGGGCTAAGGTCCAAAAAAATCTTTTAGGGCCTATTGGGTTTATTATATGGGCCTAATCCTCTTGGATTTATGTAGGGCTTAAATAATTAGATTTAATTAAACAAAATTCATTTATAGCCCATTAAATGCTTTATAATTATATTTTAAGATCCAAAAAATTCTTAGAAAAATTTCCGGGCGTTACACCCTCCCCACTTAAAAAGAATTTGTCCCTAAATTGAATGCATGGATTTATGGAGAACGTACTTACATTCAAATAATTCGGGAAATCTTCTTCGCATGGCTACTTCGGTTTCCCATGTTTCTCCTGATTTTGTCCACTGGATCTTGACTGGCTTTTGCTCGTATGTTCAGTCCTTTTTAATCTCCAGATTGTCATAAGTATGCTTCTTGAGCATTGAGATGTGAAATACATCATGGACTTCAGATAATTGAGATGGCAAAGCTATTCGATATGCGACTTCACCAACCCTTTCGAGAATCTCAAAGGCGCCAATGAATCTTGGAGTAAGCTTGCCTTTAATACCAAACCTTCGAATACCTCGACCCAGAGAAACCTTAAGGAATACATGGTCTCCTACTTGGAACTCCAAGTCGCGCCTTCGATTGTCAGCATATGATTTTTGCCTATCTTGTGCCATCTGGAGTCTCTCCCGAATAAGCTTTATCTTCTCGGTAGTATCCCTAATGATGTCGGGACCAAGAAACTACCTTTCTCCTACTTCATTCTAGCAAATAGGTGAACGATAGCTTCTTCCACATAGAGCCTCGAATGGTGCCATTTCTATGCTAGCTTGATAGCTATTATTGTATGCAAACTCCACCAGAGGTAAATGGTCGTGCCAACTTCCTCCAAAGTCAATAGCATAAGCCATGAGCATATCTTCCACTACTTGATTTGTTCTCTCAGTTTGACCATCAGTTTGTGGATGGAATGCAGTGCTATAGTTCAGTCGGGTCCGTAATGAATGTTGTAGACCCTTCCAGAATTATGATGTGAATCGAGGATCTCGATCAAATATGTCGGTGACAGGGACACCATGTAGTTTGACAATCTCCTTCATGTATAATACTGCTAGTACATCCACAGACCATTGCCTTTTGATTGGTAGAAAATGTGCAGATTTAGTCAAATGGTCTATGATCACCCATATACCATCATGTCCTCCTTTTGTCCTAGGTAAACCCATGATAAAATCCATCCCAATACTTTCCCACTTCCATTCGAGAATATTTAAGGGTTATAATTTCGCAACGTGTTTTAAATGCTCTACTTTGACTTGTTGACAAGTGAAACATCATGATACAAAATCTGCCACTTCTATTTTTGTATTGGGCCACCAAAAGCTTCTTTTCAAATCTTGATACATCTTGGTAGCTCCAGGGTGAATAGCATACCTTGATTTGTGAGCTTCTTCCATGATCAATTTCTTAGTGTCATTATGATTCGGTACAAATTCGATCCTTAAATAACAGTCTTCCATCATTTGTGATAGAAAATTCCAGTCTCTGATCGATATTATCCTTAATCTCCATCAATATGGGATCATTTTCTTGCAATTGGACTAGGTCCTCGATCAATGTAGGTTGAGACCTTATATTGGCAATCATACCTCCTTCTCCTTCTTTGTCAATATCAAGATTTAAATGAGAAAAATCTTTAATAAGACAAGTTATACCTTTCCGGAGGCATGATAGAGTTGCCAGTGGTTTCCTGCTAAGAGCATCAGCTACATCATTTACTTTTCCTGGATGATATTGGATAGTAAAGTCGAAGTCCTTGAGATACTCCAACCATCTGCGTTGTCGCATATTCAACTCCTTCTGGGTGAAAAGATATTTTAGACTTTTATGATATGAAAATATAATGAATTTCTCCCCATAAAGGTAATGTCGCCAAATCCTAAATGCGAATATAACCGCAGCCAGCTCAAGATCATGTACATGATAATTTTCTTCGTGACGCTTTAATTGCCTTGATGAATAGCAAATCACCATGCCATTTTACATAAGGACACACCCTAACCCAATGCCAGACGCATCCGTATAGACTTTAAATCCACCACCTTCAGTGGGTAATGTTAATATTGGTGCAGTGGTAAGGTGTTCTTTAAGAGTTTAAAAACATTTTTCGCAGTCCTTCGACCATATAAAAGGATTCTCCTTTTTGGTGAGTCTAGTCAAAGGGACAGCGATCTTTGAGAAATCTTGAATAAATCTCCTGTAATAACCAGCCAGACCTAGAAAACTTCTAACTTCAGACATGGTCGTCGGCCGGCTCCAGTTCTTAACAACTTCTATTTTTGAAGGATCAATAGCGATACCTTCTCTTGAAATAATATGGCCAAGGAAAGAGAGCTCCTTTAGCCAAAACTCACACTTACTAAGCTTCGCATAGAGTTTGTGCTTTCTTAGTGTTTGTAAAGTTATTCTTAAGTGCTCTTCATGATCCTCCTTTATTTTGGAGTAAATAAGAATATCGTCAATGACGACGACTATAAACTGGTCCAGATAAGGCCAAAAGACATTATTCATAAGTTGCATAAATGCTTCCAGGGCATTGATTAACCCAAATGGCATTACCACGAATTCATAGTGGCCATATCTGCTTCGAAAAGTAGTTTTGTGTATGTCCTCATCTTTGATCTTGAGCTGATGATAACCTGACCTGAGGTCTATCTTGGAAAAATATTCTGCTGCTGAAATCTGATCAAAGAGCTCATCGATACGCGGCAACAGATATTTATTCTTAATTGTGAGTTGATTCAGTCGCCGATAGTCGATACACAGCATGAGGGATCCATCCTTCTTCTTGACGAATAGAACTGGCGCACCCTAGGGGGATGTGCTAGGTCGAATGAAACCCTTATCTAATAACTCCTGAAGCTGTTTCATCAATTCCTTGAGTTCCGTGGGGGACATCCTGTAGGGAGCTATTTAAACGGGTGTTGCTCCGGGGATGAGTTCAATAAAGAAGTTTACTTCCCTTTCAGGTGGTAAATCGGATAAATCTGATGGAAATACATCCAGAAATTCATTGACAATTGGAATATCCTCTAAGACGATCTCCGTGGATTTGGTGAGGATTACGGAAGTAAGAAAAGCTACACATCCTTGTGAAATTAATTTGCAAGCGTGCAGAGATGAAATAATGGCAGGATGCTTCCTATCTTTGATAGCAAGGAAGAAAAATCTTGGAAGACCAAGTTTCTGAAAAGAGATAATCCAATTGCGACAATTTATATAGGCGTCGTGGTCTACAAGACAATCTACACCTAATATAGCATCGTAGCCCTCCATGTCAAGACATACGAGGTTTGATGGTAGGTTGTGACCTTCTACCACTACTTCACTATCAGGATAGTAGGTTGTAAGTTTGGTTCCGGGACCTAAAGGTGTAGTGATTTCTAGGTCCGAAGGTAGAGGAACTGATACAATAGTTAAGGTTTTTTTAAAAGTAGAAGATATAAAGGAATGAGAAGCACCAGTATCGAATAGTACGAATGCAGGATGAGAATAGATTTGGATAGTACCTTCCATCAGTCCATCATTCTTGGGCATTTCTTCCTCTTCCATAATAGCATTAAGACGAGCCTATCGCTTACGTCCACCACTGGAAGATTGTTCCTTCATAAGGGGGCAATCCGGCATACAGTGCTCTCGGCTGCCACATCGTAGACAAGCGCCGAGATGCTTCCAGCATTCTTCGGCCGAATGATTGAACTTCTCGCAAAATGTGCAAGCCGTGGCAACTTGGTTGTCTTCTTCCTTGACTCTTTTATTCTTGTGGTAGCCACTGCCACTCCCATTCCGGGATCTCTTCTTGCTATCACGGGATTTGTATGGTTCCGTGATACTAAACTTTCTTTTCTTTTCATACCGATCAGACCTTCGGCTAGGCTCCTCTCTCTTGACTTTTAATTTCTCGACCTTTTCCAAGGTTCTCTCGCATAGATGCACCCGTTGGACCATCTCCACATACGTACGGATATTCTGAGTCCCATGTTGTTGAATAAATCTGGGCTTCAATCCATCCATAAATCGGTTAGCTTTTAACAACTCAGTGCTAACCAAGTGACGAGCATAAGGCGCCAGCCTACAAAATTGGAGTTCATACTCCGCTATGGTCATCATGCCTTGGCGTAACGAAGTGAATTCCATAGCCTTCCTCTCCTTAACATGTTCGGAGAAGTACCTAGCTCGGAAGAGTGTAAGGAAACCTTTCCAAGTATGCGGTGCATCAGTTGGCGGTGCCGGAACTGACTTCCACCATGTACGAGCATCTTTATTTAATTGGAACGAGGCTAGACAGACCTTCTCTTGATTAGCACATTGCATAACTTCAAAGATGCAGTTCATCTCATCTATCCAATTCTCAGCTTCATCAGGATTAGAGGAACCCAAAAATCGAGGACGATTTAAGCTCCGGAAGTTACGATGTAAGTCTCCCGCTCTTGCCCCTGCGCCGGTTTGAGCCATAGTTTGTAACGCTTGAGTAAGACCCACAACGGTCTCTTGCATACCGTTCCAGTCTACGCGATGAGCCATTATCAGAGTGAGGTTAATAGAATGAGTGGGGTAGATCTTAGAATTAATTCTAATGACTATCTCATCCCAGGTTCTACCCAATTCCTCTCATAGGTTGGGAATTTCTTTTCTAGTTTCATAGGTGTGGGTCCTTAAACCTTAGACTTAACCTATGACATGACTTTTTCCTAGGAATTCTAGTCCTAGGGCTCTAATACCACTTCCATTGTCACGTCCCGAGATTATGCAGTGGAAACAATCGGGAATGAGAACAGTCGGCTAGTACGCCTCGAGTAAGTAATATAATCAGAGCGCAAGACAATCACATAAGAGTAATTGCACAATATAATTCACTAAAACCTTTAATTTTATTCCTTCATAAAATAATTCCCAAAGTACATAAGATCTTTCAACTCTCTTGACCAAACTCAAGAAAATAAAAATTACATCACGACTTGACTAGACTTTTAATAACTAAGGCTTCTCTCGAGTCGTTTATCCTTTAATCACAACCAGATCCATCACATGAGTAATCAGAATCTGTCCCACTAGAATTTTTTGAAAAAGATTGGAAAGTAGGGTAATGAGCACACTTGCCCAGTAGGTATCTTCGTATCAACATGAAGGCAAATTTAAATGATTAGCATTTTAGCTCCAAAGAATAAGGTAATTATGCAAATACGATTAAACATGCGAATAAAGCTAAAGTAACAAGATATGATCAAACTTGAGATATAAGAATATGATTTGATCAAGTATATAACAAGAATGTAGATCTGGCCTTTTCAAGAATGTAACAAGAATGTACTTTTCATAACCATGAAGGCTATGCACTAGAAAGTCATGTAACAAGCAAAAATGTACTCTTCACTTAGTAGCAAGTACTTCGTGAATTCATGTGGATTCCCATGGACATTTCACTTATTTATAAAGAAAGTACTCCTAGCGCAATGCGACGCCAGTAGCATCATACCCCATGGTTTACAGTACGTTTTTGACAATCAACTGATGGGACTACAATAGAGCCCTTGAACACAATCAGTGTCGAACTGCATCTTCAAATACAAATTAAGCTTCTTCCACGTTTATAGCAATAATGTGGCCAATAATGCACAAGTTGAAAAAAAGTTCTATGATAAGGTAACAAAAATAAGAATGCTTCAATTAATAACAAGAGATTTCAAGGAATGAGTTTATAACTAGGTCATGCTAGAAAAAGTCGACAGCATAACTGTTATGACCACCAATTGCGCGCTGGCCCAATCGAGTACAATTTGGGCCCATGAACTCAGTGAGCTAGAAATCTAGATAGATTATTGAAGGATCCTTAGGATATTCGTAACTTAATGTAGCGAGGTCAAAATTAGATGAAACCAAAGCCCACACAATTACCATTGGGTAAGGAACAACTTTGATGAAGAGTATCACTTCTGAAAAAAAAATATGCCTAATAGGAGCTAAGAGGGAGATTTATGAAAATAGGTCGAAACAGTTACAGAAAAATGGCCACCCATTAAAATGGGGATATCTTGGGCCACAGTTAACCAAATGAGATGAAACTTGACCCATTAGAAAGATTGGGCCCTTGACCCAAACTCTTCTATTGAAGTGGAAACACAGTTCATACCAGGACCCAAGGTTCTGAGTCTTTTCCTGCCAGCTGTCATAGAGTGGTGTGACTGTTGGACAAATTTGCACAAAATTAATAGAAAAATCATAACTTCGTTTTTTGTTGATGGAATGACCTGAAACCAAGGCCATAATTTCTAATGGGCTGTTAGCTACAACTTCATTGTTGAGGTCGAGGCCAAAATTGGCCTGGATACTAGAGTTATACCTGGATTATCTTGGGCTATCGATGGGTCGCGACTGGAACATAGGAGAAATACCATTAATATTGCCAAAATCATAGCTCCCGATAGGGATAATGAAATTCGATTAAACTATGACCAAAATTTAGACCCTGACGTCTTCTTGATTTCATTTGAAGACGTCTCAGCCTGAATCGCGACGTACGAGTGCGTCCAATAGAGTTTATGACCGGATGTCGAAAAGTCACACATGTTCAAACCCGAAGAGGTGCTTAGCATTAACGCCCCTTCAAACCTGCGACCTTGGAGCTTGTTGGAACCTTGAGGGGCGTGGGTAAACCCTTGGGAGGCTAGAAAACTATATAAGGAGGTGGGTTTCAGGGGTGGTAAACCATTAGCAACCATTTCCATCAACCCTCCACCACCTTCTAGTTTGCTTATGTGAGAAGAGAGTGAGGGACCTTGACTCTTCGGGGGTAGACCATCCGATTCATGGGTGGACGATCCGGCGTGTGGAGGACGATCCTGCAGCGCCCCGAGCTCGAGGGGAAAAACTTTTGGAGGATCTGGGGTGCGGATATCATCCTTAGATCGTCGGTTTATCATTTCAAAGGTAGGCACCTAACTGTAACTCTTAAGGGGTCAATGATGCATTAAAATGATTTCAAAGTAGTTTCTATATGCCAAAGAGATATTAAGGGCATGTGGGGTTAACTACCATATTTATTTTCTGATTTGTTCATCAAGTTATGTGTTTTTGAGAAGTTTCTTAGAATTTTAGCTGAAAATATTTGGATGTGTCGACACTTCTCCTTGAATGTGTTGACAATTCCCTTGGGCGTGTTGACACTTCCCATGAATGTGTCGACACTTCCCTTGGACGTGCTGACACCTCCCATGGATGTGTCGACACTTCCCCTTGGACGTGTTGACACTTCCTTTGGACAGGTCGACACTTCCTTTGGACAGGTCGACACTTCCCCTTTAGAAACTGCTGGACGTGTTGACACTTCTCATGGACAGGTCGACACTTCCTTTGGACAAGTCGACACCCTGGGACTCTGTTCCAAATTTTCAGAAACGTGAGAAAAAGAGTGTTTTGAGAGGCCAAATTAATTCAAAAAAATCTAAAAAATTAGAAAATGGTAGAGGGCTAAGTGAGTAACCCACTGTAAAAATTTCATACTCACGGAAAATCTGTACTAGTAGTTATGGTTCATTTTCTATGCATGTGTAGGGTTGATAGGTTGACACTTCCCTGTGGACAGGTCTACACCCTGGGGCTGTCCCCAATTTCCAAAAACATGGGAAAAGAGAGTTTTGAGAGGTCATATTAGTTCAGAAAAATCTGAAAAATTAGAAAATGGTAGAAGGATAAGTTAGTAACCCACTGTAAAATTTTCATGCTCACAGAAATTCTGCACTTGTGGTTATGATTTGTTTTCTATGCATGTGTAACCTAGAAATAAACATGTCTTCTTTTTCGGTGACCTGATCATGCACTGAGTATGTTTAGCCCACTTAAATCATTGGGAGCATGGTTGTTATGATAAAGTATCATACTAATATGTGTAAAATGAGTTTGGATGTGAATATGAAAATGAGGTGAATGTTATGAATGGAAACATCAGCATTCTGTGAGAAAGGACTTCGGTCCCTTGTGGGATGGCCTGCTCAAAATTCCTATGATTCAATCTTCGGTCCCATTGTGCGGTGGCCCTTGTGATGTTGGCGATGCATATCGCCGCGGGGCCACAAGAATCTAGGTGAGAGTTCGCTCTCGGGTCTACACAGTACTTTTCGTTCATTCGTTTGTGTGTGGGAATCGTGTGTTGTAGTAGCTATTTGTTTCCATGACTAACGAAATTAATTGCTCATTCACCGTGGTTTTAGAGCATGCATGGGTATCTTATATGTTAGTTGAGGAATATGTATTTTCCTCATATGAGTTATTTTAAGTGGATGATAATGAATGGATTATGCTATTATTAACATCTGAATTATCTATACATTTGGTTATATAGATGTGAGTATGATTTGTTTAGGCTGCCTACTGAGCGTCACACTCACCCCTTTGTGACACACGTTTTTTAGAGACATAGAGCAGGAGGTTGAGGTGGAGGCTGCAGCTAAGGAGTAGTTCTAGTGCATAGTTTGTCTGGGTATTCTATGGATAGATGTCTCTCTTATATGTATGATTTTGGGGTGGTGAGCCTATGTGGACTCAAGTTTATTTTGGAACAATGGACATGTACTCTCTTATGAAAATTATGAATGGTTGAAATGCCAAATTACGTTTCATGTAACTGTGGTTTCTCTCTCTCTCATACGAATACATGCATGTTTATATTTTGTGCTTCCGCGATACGTACGAAGTAATGTCTCAGGGTCCGATGGAAAAAAAAATATATGCCATAAATTTGAGAATCGGATCTCGGGGCGTTACAGAGTGGTATCAGAGCACGAGAGACAAGCCATGGTTACAACTATTACTATCGTCCAAATAGTAGAAGAAGGGATATGTTAGAATGATAAAGGGTAGAGTATAATTAGACCCCGTTTAGAATGAGCCCTCACATTCAAAAATTGTTATCTTTTCAGAGCTATGCCGCCGAAAAGGCAAATAGATCTTCCCCAGGCTGATGAGAGAGGATCGGGGGTGGATGACCCCAATGTGGTGAATGATGGGGCTATCAATGCTCCGGCAGTCAGGGGCGGATAAGTGCCCAATGCGAGAGTTAATATGGAAGGATTTATGTAGAGTTTCCAGGGACTAATGCAAGCCATGCAGCAACAAATGTTACAACAGCCAGCGCCTGCACCGCGTCTTGGCTTACCTGCGGTTGATCGATTTCTGAGGCTAGTGCCTCCTATTTTTAAGGGGGAGAGCCGTCCAGAGGTGGCTGAGTCATGGCTCAGCGAAATGGAAAAGAAATTTCACGTGATGCGATGTCCCTAGGAAGAAAGAGTGAATCTGGCGTCCTATGTATTACAAGATCAAGCAGACCTGTGGTGGAAGGCCAAGATGAGGACCACCTTTGCAAGGCACGATGATGACATTTCCTGGGAAGAATTCCTAGCAGTCTTCCAAGAAAAATATTTCCCCGAGCATGTGCGAGATGCTAAGGAGCAAGAATTCTTGAGCCTCGAATAGGGAAACATGTCGGTAGCAGACTATGAGGCTAGATTCTCCGCTCTGGGGCAATATGCCCCGCACATATTCGATTAGGCACGTCGAAAGGTGAAGAAATTCGTGAACAGCCTACGTAGCAGCGTTCGACGCTATGTTGCAACCCAAGTCCCTGACTCCTACACTACGGCACTGAGGCATGCACACCTGGCCGAGCAAGAGAATGCAAGGTAATAATCGAAACCATAAAAATTTAAGAGACATATAGAGTTAGGTTCTAATGGACACTCATGTGTAGGTTCACCGAGGAGCAGAAGAAGATGGGCAAAAGGCCTCTGCAGGCAGGAGGGAGGCAGGACAAAGGGAAGGTGGCACGCTAGGAGCCGGTACTGAGGGACAGACCGGGGGTTCCATTCTGTGTCCATTGTGGGCGCAACCATCCGGGATAGGAATGATGGAGGACAAATGGCAAGTGCTATGAATGTGGCGAGGCCGGACATATGGCGAGGAACTGCCCCAAGAAGGCTCAGCAAAAGCCAATACCTCAGTTGGATAAGATTCAGTACAGAGGGCGAGTCTATGCACTGATGCAAGAAGAGGCAGACAACACCCCTACCATGGCTGAAGGTACTCTTCTTGTGGATAATGTTTATGCAAAGGTTTTGTTCGACTCGGGGGCTACACACACATTCATATCCACTGGTTTTGCTAATCAACTGAAGAACAGACCCCAAGCCACATTCTTTGGGGAAATGATAGTTAGCACACCAACCGGGAAACAAGTCCACACTAAGCATGTGATCCCTACTATAGAAGTCAACATCAATGGGAGAATATTGTTAGGGAAAGCATACATCCTAGATATGAACGACTTTGACCTCATTCTGGGAATGGACTGGTTAGATAAACACTATGCTCTCTTAGACTGCCGTCGGAAGAGAGTGATCTTTCAGAAGCCGGGAAAGGGGGCATTCTTCTTCCAATGCCCGAAAAGCAAGTCGGGGAGAATGATGGTGTCAGCCATCTGGGCTTCCAAGCTGATTAGCAAGGGGTGTGGCTATTTCTTGGCTAGCGTGGTAATTGAAGAAGACAACGTCAACATTTTGGAAGACTTGGACGTGGTCTAAGGATTCCCTGATGTATTTCCCGAGGATCTACCGGGACTGCCACCCGTTCGAGAGGTGGGTTTCTCTATTGAGCTGGTGCCGGGCACCGCACCTATCTCCATTCCACCATACAGGATGGCTCCGACAGAGCTTGTCGATCTAAGGAAGCAATTGCAGGAGTTGTTGGACAAAGGCTTCATTAGACCTAGTGTGTCTCCATGGGGAGCACCAGTCCTATTTGTGCGGAAGAAAGATGGGGGTATGCAACTGTGCATTGATTACCGCAAGCTTAATCAAGCCATCATTAAGAACAAGTATCCTCTACCAAGGATTGAAGAATTATTTGATCAGCTATCATCTGCCAAGGTCTTCACCAAAATTGATTTGAGGACGGGTTATCATCAAATCAGAATCAAGCCTGAAGATGTGTCGAAGACGGCCTTCAGGACTCGATATGGTCACTACGAGTTCTTGGTAGTACCATTTAGGTTGACCAATGCACCGGCAGTATTCATGGAATAGATGAATCATATCTTCCGCCCTTATCTAGATCAGTTTGTCGTGGTCTTTATAGACGGCATCCTGATATATTCTGCCAGTCAGGAGGAGCATCGGAAGCACTTGAGAGTGGTTCTTTAGACCCTTCGGGAGAACAAAATCTATGCCAAATTCATCAAGTGTGAATTTTGGCTAGATCAGGTTATGTTTCTCGGACATGTTATATCCGGGAATGGCATATCTGTGGACCCTAGCAAGGTTGAAGCAGTGACAAAGTGGGAAGCACCAAAGACAGTCATGGAGATTAGAAGCTTCCTTGGTCTGGCTGGATACTACCGTTGGTTCATTAAGGCTTCTCCACTATTGTAGCCCCCATGACCAAGTTGACCAAGAAGGGAGGAAAATTTATCTGGTCAGAGGAGTGCGAAGATAGTTTTCAGATGCTCAAGGAAAAGTTGACTTCAGCCCCAGTGTTGGCACTCCCCCAAGGGGATAATGGCTTCATTGTTTATACAGATGCCTCCAGGATCGGCCTCGGCTGTGTACTAATGCAGAATGGCTGAGTAATTGCCTATGCCTCGAGACAGTTGAAGGACCATGAGAAGAATTACTCCACTCATGACCTTGAAATGGCAGCGGTGGTCCATGCTTTGCGCATCTGGAGACACTATTTATATGGAGTTCGATTTGAGGTCTTCACCGACCATCAGAGCCTCAAATATATATTCACTCAGAAGGAACTCAATTTGAGGCAAAGAAGGTGGGTCGAACTATTAAAGGACTACGACTTCACCTTACAGTACCATCCAGGCAAGGCGAATGTGGTGGTGGATGCTCTCAGCCGTAAATTGATGGCGTTGAGCTTGCATCGAGAATGGAATATGATGGAGGGTGTGATTGAATCACGACCCGAGAAAAGGGAGCAATTCAGTTTCTTGGCTGGGTTGTCAGCTAGACCTATATACCTAGACAGAATTGCCGACATGCAAAAGTAGGATATGGCATTATAGAAACTACTAAATAATGAGGACTTCCATTTGGGAATCGGAAGCACGAAAATGTTTCAAAACATGAAGAGGATGTACTGGTGGCCAAGAATGAAGCGAGACATAGCGGAGTTCATGTCCAAGTGTCTCACTTCTCAGCAAGTGAAGATTGAGCATCAAAGACCTGGCGAACCTCTCCAGACCATTGAGATGGCACAACGGAAATGGAAACAAATCACCATGGACTTTGTGACTAGTCTACCCATGACTAAGAGGAAACATGATACCATATCGGTGATTGTGGACAGATTCACAAAGACTGCCCACTTTCTACCATCGCTGAGATCCCTAGCAAACTCCAATCGAATCCCTAGCGAAACTAATCATCGCTGAGATCATTCAATTACATGGTGCACCTTTATCCATCATCTCTGAGCAAGACCCTCGATTTACAGCGAGGTTCTAGAAGAGTTTACAGCATGCTATGGGGACAGAGTTGCGGCTCAGCTCGACATTTCATTCTCAGACCGATGGGCAATCCGAGCGCACTATCCAGACTCTAGAAGATATGCCGAGGGCATGCAGTATTGAATGGAGGGAGAATTGGGACGATCATTTACCCCTGATAGAATTTGCATACAACAATAGTTACCATTCTACCATCAGAATGGCACCTTATGAAGCACTCTATGGGCGGCCATCTGGTGTGTTGGTATGAAGCTGGAGAAAAGTAGCTATTCGGACCATAGTTGGTATAGGACTGCTCAGAGAAGATATCTATGATCAGGCAACGACTCCTCACAGCCTAGGGCATTCAAAAAAGTTATGCAGACCAACGACGGAGAGAGTTAACATTTGTAGAAGGAGACCATGTGTTTCTAAAGGTGTCTCCTACCAAGGGAGTCATGCGATTTGGAAATAAGGGCAAGCTCAGTCCCAGATATATTGGGCCTTTTGAGATTTTACAAAGAGTCGGTGAGGTGGCTTATCGACTTGCACTTCCACCCGCACTGTCGCATGTACATCCGGTCCTTCACATCTCCATGCTCCGAAAGTATGTCCGAGATGCCTCACATGTTATAGAGTACGAGCCCCTGGAGGTTCGGGCGGATCTGTCATATGTGGAGCAGCCCAGCGAGATCATAGACGGGAAGGAAAAGGTATTGAGAAATAAAATCATCCGGCTAGTGAAGGTGTTATGGAGGAATTCTCATTCCGAAGAAGCAACTTGGGAGCCGGAGGATAAGATGCGCCAGGAATACCCGTAACTATTCGATGAGTAAAAGTTTCCTTTTGAATAAATTTCTCAAGTCAATTTTGAGGATGAAATTATTTTAAGGGGGAGAGGATGTTATGACCACCAATTGGGCGCTGGCCCAATCGAGTACAATTTGGGCCCATGAACTCAATGAGCTAGAAATCTAGACAAATTATTGAAGGATCATTAGGAAATTCGTAACATAATGTAGCGAGGTCAAAATTAGGTGAAACCAAAGCCCACACAATTACCATTGGGTAAGGAACAACTTTGATGAAGAGTATCACTTCTGGAAAAAAAATAGGCCAAATAGGAGCTAAGAGAGAGATTTATGAAAATAGGTCAAAACAGTTACAGAAAAGTGGCCACCCATTAAAATAGGGATATCTTGGGCCACAGTCAACCAAATGAGATGAAACTTGACCCATTAGAAAGATTGGGCCCTTGACACAAACTCTTCTGTTGAAGTGGAAACCCAGTTCACACCAGAACCCAAGGTTCTGAGCCTTTTGCTACCAACTGTCACAGAGAGCTGTGACTATTGGGCGAATTTGCACAAAATTAATAGAAATATCATAACTTCATCCTTTGTTGATAGAATGACCTGGAACTAAGATCATAATTTCTAATGGGGTGTTAGATACAACTTCTCTGTTGAGGTCGAGGCCAAAATCGGGATGGATATAAGAGTTATACCCGGATTATCTCGGGCTATCGAAGGGTCGCGACTGGAATAGAGGAGAAATAAAGTTAATATTGTGAAAATCATAACTCCCGATAGGATAATAAAATTCGATGAAACCATGACCAAAATTTACATCCCGACATCCTCTTGATTTCATCTGAAGACGTCTCATCCTGAATCGCGACGGACGAGCGCATCCAATAGAGTTTATGACCGGATGTCGAAAAGTCACACCTGTTGAAACCCGAAGAGGTGCTTAGCATTAACTCGCCTTCAAACCTGCGACCTTGGAGCTTGTTGGAACCTTGAGGGGGGTGGGTAAACCCTTGGGAGGCTAGAAAACTATATAAGGAGGTGGGTTTCAGGGGTGGTAAACCTTTAGCAACCATTTCCATCAACCCTCCACCACCTTCTAGCTTGCTTATGTGAGAAGAGAGTAAGGGACCTTGAATCTTCGGGGGCGGACCATCCGATTCGTGGGTGGACGATCCGGCGTGTAGAGGACGATCCTGCAGCGCCCCGGGCTCGGGGGGGGGGGGAGTTTTTGGAGGATCTGGGGTGTGGATATCATCCTTGGATTATCGGTTTATCATTTCAAAGGAAGGCACGTAACTGCAAATCTTAAGGGGTCAATGATGCATTAAAATGATTTCAAAGTAGTTTCTATATGCCAAAGAGGGATTAAGGGCATGTTGCGTTAACTACCATGTTTATTTTCTAATTTTTCCATCAAGTTATGTGTTTTTGAGAAGTTTCTTAGAATTTTAGCTGAAAATATTTGGATGTGTCAACACTTCTCCTTGGATGTGTTGACATTTCCCTTGGATGTGTTGCCACTTCCCATGAATGTGTCGACACTTCCCTTGGACGTACTGACACCTCCCATGGATGTGTCGACACTTCCCCTTGGACGTGTTGACACTTCCTTTGCACAGGTCGACACTTCCCCTTGGACGTGTCGATACTCCTCATGGACAGGTCGACACTTCCCCTTTAGAAACTGCTGGACGTGTTGACACTTCTCATGGACAGGTCGACACTTCCTTTGGACATGTCGACACCCTATGACTCTGTTCCCAATTTCCAGAAACGTGAGAAAAGAGGGTTTTGAGAGGCCAAATTAATTCAGAAAAATTTGAAAAATTAAAAAATGGTAGAGGGCTAAGTGAGTAACCCACTGTAAAAATTTCATGCTCACAGAAAATATGTACTTGTAGTTATGGTTCATTTTCTATGCATGTGTAGGGTTGACAGGTTGACACTTCCCTGTGGACAGGTCGACACCCTGGGCTTTGTCCCTAATTTCCAGAAACATGGGAAAAGAGAGTTTTGAGAGGTCATATTAGGTCAGAAAAATCTGAAAAATTAGAAAATGGTAGAAGGCTAAGCTAGTAACCGACTGTTAAAATTGCATGCTCACGAAAATTCTACACTTCTGGTTATGATTTGTCTTCTACGCATGTGTAACCTAGAAATAAACATGTCTTCTTTTTCGGTGACCTGATCATGCACTGAGTATGTTTAGCCCACTTAAATCATTGGAAGCATGGTTGTTATGATAAAGTATCATACTAATATGTGTAAAATGAGTTTAGATGTGAATGTGAAAACGAGGTGAATGTTATGAATGGAAACAACAGCATTCTGTGAGAAACGACTTCGGTCCCTTGTGGGACCGCCTGGTCAAAATTCCTATCATTCAGTCTTCGGTCCCATTGTGGGGCGGCCCTTGTGATGTTGGCGATGCATATCCCCATGGGGCCATAAGAATCTAGGTGGTTTAAAATCCTATTGATTCAGTTATCTATCCCATCGTAGGGCGGCCCTTGTGATGTTGGCGATGCGTATCGCCACGGGGCCACAGGAATCTTGGTTGGAGTTCGCTCTCGGGTCTGTGCAGTACTCTTTCGTTCGTTCGTTTGTGTGTGGGCCTCTGTGTTGTGGTAGTTGTTTGTTTCCATGACTAACGAAATTAATTGCTCATTCACCGTGGCTTTAGAGCATGCATGGGTATCTTATATGTTAGTTGAAGAATATGTATTTTTCTCATATGAGTTATTTTAAGTGGATGATAATGAATGGATTATGCTATTATTAACATCTGAATTATGTATACAATTGGTTATATAGATGCGAGTTAACCCCGATTTGTTTAGGCTGCCTACCGAGCATCACACTCACCCCTTTGTGACACATGTTTTTCAGGAGACAGAGAGCAGGAGGTTGAGGTGGACGCTGCAGCTGAGGAGTAGTGCTAGTGAATAGTTTGTCTGTGTATGCTATGGATGGATGTTTCTTTATATGTATGATTTTGGGGTGGTGAGCCTATGTGGACTCAAGTTTATTTTGGAAAAATGGACATGTACTCTCTTATGAAAATTATGAATGGTTGAAACTGTAAATTATGTTTCGTGTAACTGTGGCTTCTCTCTCTCATGCGAATATATGCATGTTTATATTTTGTGCTTCCGCGATACGTACGAAGTAATGTCTCGGGGTCCGATGAAAAAAAAATGCCATAAATTTGAGAATCAGATCTCGGGGCGTTACAATAACGGTACTTTCTTTAAATTTCATAAATCTAGATTAACTTGGTCAACTATAACATAGGCTCTAGATAATCAGAAGACCATCTAGGCATTCAAGAAAACTAACCCCAAAGTTCAAACCTCGGGTTAGACATAATCAGGATCCAAACGGTCTATTATTGGGCCGTTTTGAAATGCAAGTGGTCATATATAGGACCATTTAGAAATCCAAGCGGTCAAGTGAAGGACTATTTGATAAGGCAAAGTCCGATATACAAAAAAAAAACCCATCTCTGAAGCCTTGCAGTCTAGTGGATGGCCATTTAATGTCCTTTAGCGATGTAGTGAATGGCTGCTAGCAAACTCAGACGGTCAACCATATGGCCGCATAGGTCTAGAAATACAAAACATCGATAAGTGCTTTTCTAGACAATAGGCTTTAATTGTACAACCAGCTCGGCGTCCTAGTGGGAACCCCAGGCTCGCGAAGTCTTATGGAGGCCTTGAAATAAGATTTCCTAGTCCGTTGGAAGGAATATCCAAAGGAGAGGTCATCAAGTCCAAGATTGTGTTCTTAATGTGCAAAATGTGTAACAAATGACAACATGCCGGGATATGCGCCAGGTACTTATGAAAATGACTCTTAGAGGAGAGAGAATCATGATAAACTAGTGATCAAGTTAAATCATGAATCATCTATCAACTTTGATCATATATTTATTACAAGAATATATAATTTTGGTCATAAACTAACATAAGTTAAAATAATACCTATGTGCACAAAACATGAAATCTATGATGATAAATAATGAAATTAACTAAGTATATAAAACCAGTAATCAAATCAGGAAATAAACTTAGTTAACTAGGCTTATCATATATTAATTTTGGCTAAATCGCAATATGTTTGGATTAACAATATTGCAAAAAATCAGAAAACTAAACGGTCTAGAACAGAACCGTTTAACTGGCCAAACAGTCAGTCGGGCGACCGCTGCGATCGGGCTTGCGGTCTATCGTAGGGCTGTTAAGATACCAGGCGGTCTACAGGACGACCGTTTGCTCCTGTATAAATCCGAGTTCAAATAATAGTAAAGTCAAATGTCAAACTAAGATACATCATGCATGGAAATCAACGTATATAAACTTCCATAATCATGATAGAACAATTATAGGCCAACAATATGCATGGGTTCATATATTTAACAAGAAAAATTCATTTTTACTTTATTAGGGCTAGTTCATACATGAGGATTAAACTTAGACGCATAGTCCTACTAAAACATGAAATTCTAAAAATACAATGCATGAAAATGCACAAAATTAGAGGGCTTTTATTCCTGACTTCAAATTTGAGCCATTCATGAGATAATCTACCTTAATTAATGCTCTTAGACTGTTAATTCCGGACTGTAAGTAAGCCCTCGTTCTGCACGTTCTCGTGCTAAATCAGCAACTTCCCACCCTTGTATCTCCTGATTCCCTTGACCTATTGACATGAAATTTTAAGGGTCAATAGAAGATATGAAGGGTAACATAAAGTTCTAAAGACACTGTCGCTAAATACCTCGTTTATGGCTCTGAATTCCTTGATCAATCTAGGTCGGACGCACTAATTCCTGAGTTACTTGTGTAGAATCAGCAACTTTGGAAACTTCTATCTTCCTGTAGGCTTGATCTCCTAGAACGAAATTTGGAGGGTAATTAGTTCTAACTATAATAAAGAAATTCCTAGAAAAAACTTACCTTTAATTCGTCCTCCTTACCTTAGTTCCACGCGAGCCAAAAGTAAGGGTCGCAGAGGTCAAATCTGGGATCTATTTATAGGGTTAGCTAGGGTTTTGAGGATTAGAACGAACTTAGAGTCCCATTTAGACTTTCAATTCAATCTACTATCCTTCTAGACTTATCTAATTAGTAGATAGAGTCGATCCTAGGTGATTTGGATGCTAAAAATCAATCTGTTTCACGTTTTCTCATACTCACGGAACTGACAGAGATAAGCGGTCTAGCTCTGGACCGTTTGACTCCCCACGCGGTCTCGCTATAGACCGTTTGACTTCGTGAGCGTCAAATTTCAACTAGTTCAAACTCTTTTTTTTATTATCTTCACTATTATCCTTTTACTTATATACCAAGGAGTAATTATCTCCTTTAAGTCCGTGTTTACACTCATTCCTAGCTTTTAGAATATGGGCTAAGGTCCAAAACAATCTTTTTGGGCCTATTGGGTTTATTATATGGGCCTAATCCACTTGGATTTATGTAGGACTTAAATAATTAGATTTAATTTAAAAATTCATTTATAGCCCATTAAATGCTTAATAATTATATTTTAAGATCCAAAAAAATCATAGAAAAATTCTTAGGTGTTACATTGGTAGTCCGAGGCGAGCCGAGAGGGTTTATTTTCCTCTAGGGGGCTGGCCTCTATTTCATCATCAGGGTCCCATGTGGCTGACCGCTAGGCGATGCTAGCGGTCAGCCCAAGGACCACCACTTGGGAGTTGCAGCCTTGGGGGTGACCGCCCTTGTCCAAGTCTTCCCGGAGGGTTGCGGTCTAGAGTGGGCCGCTATCTGGGGGTTGGGGTCCAGAGTGGACCGCCACTGGATTGGACGGTCCAAGGAGGACAACCACTTGGGTTTTTGTATGGGTCGTGTTCCGTTCGCATTGTTTTGGGCCCCGATCAGTTCGATTGAGACCCAATGACTAACCTTTGGCCTCGTGGATGTCCTAGACACCCTGTGGGTTCTGTGACCATACTTTTAGGTGTCCGAAGGTACCGTGTTCCCTCGGCTAGTGTGCCCGTGGGTTTGAAGGTCTGAGTGACCCTTTGTGTTCTGGGCTTTTGTGTTCTCGCTAGATCGAGTCACCTTGTATCGGTATGAGTGCAATGGGGTTTCCCCGCACGACGTGGGTTTCTCTGGAAAGTGGTTTCCATGTGTGCCGTGCATATGGCCTTGAATTGTGAATCCAGTCACATAGCATTGGGCTCAAGGTTTCTCACTTTTTCCTTGGATAGGGGATCAACTCGGTGACTTGTGAGCTACCTTGGGAATCATGCCATCATGGTTTCAGACCTAGGGGTTAGTCTAGATTAACGGCGTTCTGCTGTTATGTGTAGCGGTCTTGACCCGAGTCGCGTGACTCAAGGACCATTCGGTTAATTAGGTCTAGTGAATTGTCCAAAGTCTGGTGGCCCTGAGCCACCTATTACTCCACGTTACTCGCAATGGGTGCATGTGTGGCTTTTCATGTTCACGTTAGTGACACCCCACTAGTCGTAGCCTTCTTACAGCACGCGTGTGCTGACCCACTAGGGAGTGGTTGAGCGGCTTACCCGAGAGAGACAGATTTTAGGCTGGTTACCATAGGGCCCCTTCACGTAGCCTGAGTCCGGGCTTTGGGGAAGAACCAGCTGGAGGATCTGACTTAGGGCGCATGGTCTGTGTGTGCACACGTGGTTGTGGGTGTCAGACTCGCACTGACGAGCGTGACCCCAACTAGTCCTTGTTCTGTGTTCCTAGTTACTGTGTGGTGTCTTAGTCTCCGGCAGGGGCATCGCAGGGAGACACCTGAGGCTACGGACTAAGTCGTCAATGGACACATCCGGCCTTGTTTCTGGTGGGCATGTACTCCCGTCACGTGACGTGAGTTTCTAGTGACTCGAGTTTCTTATTCTCATCTGCGAGACGTGGTTTTACTCATAGTTTTTGGGTGGTTTCCCAAGGTAGAAATCTAGGGTTTCCGGTGAGCGTCACCGAGGGCTTCCCTAGACAGTGTAGGGTTCACGATGGCAAGGTCGTGATCGTGTCTACCCAGTCCGCATGGTTTTGGGTTGGGCCTTCGTCTGTGAGATGAGCCTCTATGATAGGGTTGTCGTGGTGTGTTTTCTAGCGGCGTAGCCAGAGGTTTTTCCATTAGTTTGGTAGTCCCCCGACGGTGAGATCAGGGCGTGTTTTTCGGTACAGTAGAAGTAGCTATAGCACCGAGTTCTTACCGGCCACTGAGTTTACTGTTCTTGCAATTGTTGTTGCTTTCTGCTGCCACCGTTGCTTATGGTTGGGGTTCTATGGGACCCTTACTGAGCCAGTGATAGGAGGCTCACCCCTGCTTTTTAGGTGTGATGGTTCTTCCTTGAGGTTCGAGGGTGCTGTGCGGAGATTCTTAGTTGCCAGCTCGCCGGGCCTAGTGTTTACTCGGTGTTGGGTACGTTTCCCTACCATAGACTATACTTTGGTTGGACTAGACTCTATAGTTAGATTGTTTATTTATTTCTGTTAATTGTTTAACTATCCTGCTTTATTTCCTATTTCCTTTTACCTCTATACTCCTTTCAGCCCTTCCGAGCCCTCTGGCTCGTGGGCGGTGGGCCAGGATTCGAATGGTATCGGGTTCTTCTCGATATCCGGATCTTGGGTCGTTACAATTTCTCCTAAAACTAACCATATGCATTGATTCAGGGGAGTTAAAATATTGATTTTCTATATTAAAGACAATGTGCTTTTATTGATATAGCCCCTATGAAAACTCTTGGTTTAAGGACTATAATCATGTAACTCTGGGATTAAGGATCTTGGAAAGAAGAAGTTTTGCTTATGGAACAGCCTTAAAACATTTTGACAAGCTAATGTATATGCTCTTTTCTGACAATCTGAAATTGAGAGTAAATAGGCTCTTCTGGGCTAAAATTTTATTTACAATAGTGACTTTAAACAATGATGTTTGATCTGAATAATGAAAAGGGACCACCTCTGGTATGAAGTATCACTGCAGAGCAATGGCTAAGACAGCGGAGAAGCTAGCTCTCGTAGCCTTGAAGTAGTGGAGACTGTGCCATGATGTTGTCTAGCTAACTCTGCTAGCAATTGAAATGAAAATCAATCAGGGCAAAGCAATAACTACACTTGTCGAGAAACTGCATTCCTTCACGAATGAAGTGATGATTTATGTATGTCATGAAGCAGTCAGTTACCTCTGTAGAAACCGAAAGATGAGTAAAATAGAGTAACTGGGGATTCTTGTATTGAAGAGATATGTCTCCTCGAGTCAAAAGGTGGACTCCATCTGACTGCTCCTTAGAAATATAAAAATAAAACAAAATGGCGGTGTCCTACAATAAATAAGGTCACATATTTTAATATAAGTTGGTTAATTTCACTATTTGTTAAAAATTTTCTTGGAAGTGCCTTTTGAAATTGAATAGTAAAATTGAAGGATTTAGGCTCAATATATACTTGAAGAGGTGTTTTGATTCTATTCTATATGCAAAAATCACTCTTGTTCAGGTTTGGCCTTTATTCTTGGATACCATTAATAAAATCCTTAGCCACAGGTTTTGTTGGGGAAATTTCTTTTTATTGTCCTTATATGGAAATTGTGCTCTTCATTTTAAATAACCCCTAATCCTATGTATTGGTTAAGTTTTTATTATTATTCAACCATCCATATTTCTGAATTGCCATATCACCTATATGCATGCAGTTTTTTTTCTTTGACACTATGTTTAGGTTAGAGTCCATCCTTCGTGATGGAGTTGGATCCTCTCAGCCTCCTTCATCTAAGTTGTTGGTTGTCCATCCCCATGTCATGTTTTGATGATGTCAAAGGGGGAGAGATAGAGATAGAGATCATGTGAGAAAGAGAGTCCTGAGAGATGTGTTTGCAAATATTTTTGTAATTTTTTGTATGGTGTCTACATTGTTTGCATATATTTCATGTTTCTTGATGCTTAAGCGGCATTGCTGCATTGTTTGGATGAACTGGATATGCTACTTGAAGCTCACAATGACTCATAGTTGCCATCATCGAAAAGGGGGAGAATGTTGTGCCCCTGATTTTATGGTTTTGATGGTGACTAACTATGATTCATTTTGATTAAGTCTTTATATTTTGTTGAACTTCCAGTTGCATATTTCATCTAACATAACGTGCCTTTCTGGAGCCTATTATTTCCTTCTCTATTCTGGTCAAGAGGTTGCAGGTATAGAAGAGTTAAATTTCAGGAGAAGAAGCAGCCTGAAGAACAAGTGTTGACATCCAGAGTCAACTTCTATCTATGAAGGGTCTATCAATACACCAAAAGGGCTTTTTGGAGTTGACTCCAAATTATTTTGGAGCCGACACCAGTCAGAAGTCATCACCCAACCGATGGGGCAAACAAAGATGGAATATGTCTCATATGGCTGATTAATACAAGATAAGTTTGACAAATAGATCCTTAAGGCTGTATAATAGCTCATGAGACTGAACTCTGAATGGAAGAAGCTAAAGAGAGTGCAAAAGTGGGAGTAGAGTCGACTCCAAAATATTCTGACGTTGACTCCAGTCATGTTGAACTCAAGGGAAGAAGACCAGTTTTTAAAGGCGACGGTTCCCAGTGCCTAAGGGTGAAAAATATGTTGTCAACGGCGACAAATAGGCTTTATGGCTGACAAAAAGATTGCTAAAGGTGACTAATATGTGGCAGCCTTGAAAGCTTCAAAAACAATGAGAAGTGATGAAGGCGCGTCGACTCCGTAAGGTTCTTGCATCAATGCAGCGACGTGTAGATTGCAAAGGTGAGAAGAACAGAGCTATGTCGACGGCTATTGAAGCTTAAGGCTGACAAATAGCTTGGTAAGGTAGACAAATAGGCAACTGTGGTGACAAATACTTTCCTTAGGGTGAAAAATGGATCGTCAGGCTAAAAGCTTTGAAGGGCGTTGAAGCTACGTTAATGCAGAATGCACGTTACGTCAACGCAGCCATGATGAAATCTCAATGAGCAAAAGAACTAAGGCGATGGCTATTTGCTACTAAGGGTGAAAAATAGCTTGTTAGAGCTGAAAAATAAAAGATATCTGAGACAAATAGCTCATTAGTTCTGACAAATAGCTGATGGCTATATCGATTGAAGAAATATCAAGTTTTTCTAAAGAATTTGATTCTGATTGGGTTTCCTAATCCAGCTATCATAGATATGGAAGGATTCTAAGCACTGAACGACACGAATTAACATCTTTATCAAATTGATAATGATCTGAAGAGTTTTAGCATTAATGGAAATCTACTTTTTACGAAAAGGAGAAGTTGAGTAAGACTCTGACAAGAGTTCTTCATCCTGGTATCGTCGTGGGCATATATATATCATATGAAAGAATGACTGCATGATGTATGCGTAGAAAGAAAAAGGAGCAATCTTGCAGGTGATTCAAAGAACGGCGTGCCATTAGGGAAAGAAGAGTTCTTCATACAGTAGAAGCCAAAAGCCATACTTTAGAAGCATTGAAAGAAGTTCTTGCTAAAGTCAAGTGCAAAGTTCAGAACAGTAGTGCACCGACAACAACTCAACCACAGATCTTGCTTACCATCCATGAGAAAACAATTCGGAAACTTGATCTATGTTCTTCAAGTTGTTTTACTTCTTTATTGTTCTTTGATAACTTAAGAACTATCGTGAGATAGGAGGTCAAGCTGTGTGTCAGCAGATTGTTTGGGTTTTTACCATCGTTTAGTGCTTGGCACTAATGGAAGACTCACTTGGTTTATTGAGGGGTGGACGTAGGCCTCTAGGTTGAGGACCGAACCACCTTAAAAATCTCCGTCTCGCTGTGGTGTGCTTGCTTTCATACATCTTTGCTTGTCTTCGAAGCACTAGCTGCTACTTAGGACCGTGTGTGAAGAACTCTATATGTTTCATACCTGCGCCCTATATCTATATCGTTTAAGAAAGTTAAAAGGGGGGTAGAACTATTCATCCCCCCCTTCTAGACTGCCTCTTAGCACCTAACAATCTCACATCCGTAGATGGAGTCTCTATTTTGATTTCTATCGCTTACATACTAACTCTTGGTGATGATTGGACCCTCCGCGAGATATTCCTTCCTTCGGACTGGTACTTTCTTCATTGAGACCTCCGTAATTCTCTGCTAGCCTTGGATTCCCTCAAGGCAGCCAAGTTGGTTGTACCTTAAAACCCTAGAACCAATGATTGTCACGTCACTCTAAAGAAATGTGATGCTTAGCCCTCTTAAAGCACCGTTTCTTGCCTCTTTGAGAAGTCTATTTCTGTCTGGAAACTACGACCATGACTTGGACACCAAATGGAATTGGCGACCAGCCAGTTGGTGCAGATTACTGATTTAGCGGCCATGATATGGACGCTAATTCTTCGTGCCTGTACTGTTCACAGAAATGAGCGACCACCATAGTGGACACTATTTCTGTAATTGATGGCTGTCTGAGTGGATGCCAATTACCTAGTTTCATGATATGTCATGGTTTTTCATGCGATTTATGGGTATGTCATCCTTGTTCAAGTTCTGTCCTTGAACTCCATCATTCTGTGAAATCTACCTTATCATCCTACAATGGCTTATTCCTTTGGAACTCTATTTGCTATAAACTATAGTGGATGTATAAAAATATATACATGACTCAATGCTGGCGCATATAGGGCCCGATCTGGTCTTGGGAAGAGCACCTGAAAGTACTTGTGCCTATGGGAGCTATATAGATCACGGTGTGACATTGCACCGAAGTGCATGACTTGCTTGATTTTGGCATTCCACAAATCTCATGCTTGACTTGACTTGACATGACCTGCGTTGTAAGACCCCAAATTCTTTAGAAATTTATTTAGAAAGTTATTTGTAATTATTTGGATTTATTTGAAGTTATTCGAATTAATGAGAATTATCCAAATTAATTAGATTAATTAATTAATTAATAGAATAAGTCATTTTTCAACTATTTTATAAAAATCCCCAAAAATCACATCTTGTAGAATTAATTTTGTTTAGCAAATTTGTCTTCTACGTTTAAGCCTAAGAAAATCATTTTTTACGCCGGAATTAGTGAACTTAGTCTTCCGAACTTAATATTTAATTAATTACGGAATAGTATAAGTAATAATTCGACTACCTCAGAAAAATCTGTAAAAATAGTAAATAGATTAATATTGATGTAGATAACAACTTTTCCTTCTGACTTTAAGCCATGGTAAATCCGTGGTAAGATCTATTTAGAATTCAAACCCAATGTGCACACTTTTGACTCATACCTAACCCTTAGATTAAAACGCGAAATTCGACATGATTACTCAACCAAATGATCTGAAATCAGGGGCAAATGGAAGGCCACAATGTAAGGAACATTTACCCTCAATCAATTTGAGGTAAACTTAGCCCCAAAACGTGCTGCCGACATAGTTTGGTCAAGTCTAGGATTTCGGCGCCGTTTCCAAACACGCGGCTTGCAGCAGCGAATACTCCCAATTCCGAAGGCTCCAGAAGCTCTATGAGCTATCAAATTGAAGCCCTACGAGTCTTCTTTCATTTGGCTACTGTGGGGTTTGCTGAAATTTCAAATCTGAGGAGATCTAGTTCGATTTGTGGAGGTCGGTCAGTAGGCCGTTGGCTTCTCTTCATCATTCTTTGATCCATCGATTGAGGTAGGAATTCTCAACCAAATCTTGATCATGAGTATAGCAAATTTGTTCCTCTCATCGAGCTCTATCCATTGGTGGCAAAAGCCCCAATTTTCATTAGGTATCCGTGGAGAAATCGAGCTTTTTGTGAGGTGCTGTCCAAGTGTTCTTCATCCTAGGGTTTCGAGTTTTCTCCCTCCGATTTGAGGTAGGATCTAACAACCAAACTTTAATTAGTTCACATGAAGTAATCAGCATGTTATTATCTTTCATTTAACTTAGAAAGCCCCAAATTCCATTGAGCATGCATCATGAATTTCGAAGTTTTGAAAAAATATATCTAGAACATGTTTCATATAGAATTCCTTAAGCCAGAGCTTGATTACGGGCTCATTTTGAGTTATATAACTTGATCTTCATGTAGCATATAGTATATGGTTGGATTCATGATCGAGTTAGCTTTCTTTTGACACCAAAATCCCTAAATTTGGTTTTGTATATCGAGAGTATTTGTCAATTTAGTGGAGGTATGTCCTGAACTAGGTCTACTTGTGTTCTTCATAGAATAGGTTGTGATTCTTGTGATTTATGATGAAATTAGTGTTTCCAAATTGTAGTTTTATGACCCTAGAATGTCCATTAACATTCCTAGATCATATGGTTTTAATTTCAACTCATTTGGACCCCATTTGGGTGAGATTTCACGTTTTCCGGAAGCAACAGCTGTTGCTGTTCTTGCAGGGGTCGACCCCAGGGGTCGACCCATGCACCTGGCAATCCAGGCAGCCCGAGGGTCGACCCTTGGGGTCGACCCATTCGGCCCAGACACGAGGGTCGACCCCAGGGGTCGACCCATGCAGTTCTAGAACCCCGTTTTGCAGGGGTCGACCCCAAGGGTCGACCCGTACACCAGAAAACCCGTTTTCTTCGTTTTTCGAACCGAAAATGGATCCGAATCAATGGGGAATCAACCTATTTAACTTAGACCCATTGAAATTATATGTTTGAAGAACTTTTGATCTATTCATGTACCCCTCTAGATTTCAAATTTGGATTGGTTCCTACATGCAATCTTAGCATAAAAACGCACCGTTTACCATCTTCATTTCAATGCATACAAGATTAAATAGAAACTCACTTAATTAATGATTAATGGTGTAACTAAATCTCTGTTAATGCATTCTTTTTCACTCCTATGAGAGCTTGTTCTTTACCTTGATAACTTGTTCTAGCTTGTTGGCACTTTGGCTAATACAAATGATAATGGTTAAGCATGATATCTTAACTTGGTGATTAGGATTAATATGTTGATTAGCTTGTTTGATTGCTGCTGTTTTACAGTATCGCAACATGATTAACTCTTGTTGTGACTTGATTTCAATCTCCTTGATAATTATACTTACCTTGGAATTCTGGAAATGAATCTCTTTCCTACTTGATGTTGTTATTGCTACTTAGCTTAAACCTTGGAATTCTGGCCATAAACTGTGGAAGTCTAGATTCGTGGGATCTTTGATCCAAAAGAAATCAATGCCTGGCAAACAAATAAGGGCTCGGTCTGGTCCTGGGAAGAGCGCCCGAACACTACGTGTACCCCCGGGGAGGTGAATGACTAGGTGTGGCATTTGGCACCAGTACTTGACATGTGTTAAATCTAGGACTGTCCACTACTCACTACTCTCTCCACTACTCTCTATATTACTCGCTACTACGTTTCACTTTCCACTCTTTACTGTTCTATACTCTACTTGTGGTTACTCTACTTGTTGATTACTTGGACGTGGAAATGAAAATACATGCGTGCTTGACATGACTAGAATTGACTTGATATGGCCAACTTCTTATCGTTATCTCCTGTAGTAAATTCTTGTCTTACCATTCTATTCATTATATGTCTTGACCTTGCAAGATCTTTAATTCCGTTTCGTGATATTATCGTTATCTTTTTATTGTTTTATCATTTGTAGCATGACATTTTAAAATGTAATTAAATTGTTAATCACTTATACCCGTCTGTTATTTCCTACTGAGCGTCAGCTCATAGTTGTGTTTTCCCCCTTTCCAGGCTTTTCAGGTGACACGCTTACCGATGGGGAAGGGCAGGAGTGATGTCTTGAGTGTATCAGTTCTAGTGTGTTAGTAGTGTGTTATCTTTCTTCTAGTTGTGTTTTGGAGAGTATTAAGTCTCAGTCTTGTTATTGAGTTTTAGTGGTTGATTATTTCCAGTTGTATTAAGTTAAACGTGAGGTTATTGTATCAGTTGTGATTTGTTAATGATCATTTAGTATTCCATCTTG
This sequence comes from Amorphophallus konjac, assembly GCA_022559845.1. Taxonomy (NCBI): domain Eukaryota; kingdom Viridiplantae; phylum Streptophyta; class Magnoliopsida; order Alismatales; family Araceae; genus Amorphophallus; species Amorphophallus konjac. Next base: position 200,463,606 of record CM040124.1, read on the forward strand.
TAACACTTCTGTATCATTTTAGATATTGTTCCCTCTCTTGCTAGCGTGTCCCTAACTGTACGTCCCGATATTTCCGCCTTGTTCGGGGCGTGACATGCGTGGCTCAGAATAGGTATTTACTTGCTTGAAATTATAATAACTAACTCACATGACATGACTTGATATTTACATGCTTGATAATCTTGAAATACTTTACATGATTATTTTGAAATCTTGCTAGTTCATCTATACTATTTCTTGATACTCTACTCTCGACATTACCTTGCATACATGCATCACTATACTTGCATAGTTCATGTAACATGTAATTTACTTAAAGCAAGTTTGATCTTGAGATTTAATTCCTACTGAGCATTTGCTTGCCCTAGTTTTTCCTCTATTTTCCAGGTAACACTGATGATGAAGATCATTCGGATGGGAATGGACACGAGTGAAGAGCGTAGAGCTGTCCACTTGTCAAAGACGTTATCTAGTCGAGTCTTTTCATCTTTCTTGAGTCATTATTGTATTTTCCTTTTATTTGAGTCTAGTACCTTTATTTGGTACTGAAGAGTATGTAATTGAATTATCTTGAGGTTTTTAATGAAATAAAGGATTTGGTTTATTATCTCTACTTTTACGTGCTCTATCTATATGTCGAATTCCTTATGCTCTGATTGACATGATCGATATAAACTCGTCATGCATGTCGGGTTCCTTCTGCGCTCGGGACATGACAGTTTTTGTGGTATCAGAGCCTAGTATATTCAATTCCTAGGAAACTAAGTCCAAGGATAGGTTTATACCTTTTACCCGATGAGATGGGTAGAGCCATGGGTTAAGTTAACTTAGGAATATAAGACCCTTGGTTCATCAATTATTAATGTAGTTATTTAAAACCTTGTGGGACTATGGCTGCCGGATGTGCTCAGTGGCGTGATATGCAACGCACTGTCCATGGTCTTACCCAGGCGCTACAACAAGTGGCGCAGGGCGGAGTAAATCGTGGAGAGGGTGATCTCCACCGAAGTTTCCGCAATATGAACCCACCAGAGTTCACCAGCTCGTCCGACCCGGACGATGTCGAGAACTGGATTAAGGAGATCAAGAGAATATTCCGTGTGATGCAATGCACGGACGAGGAGAAGGTTTTGCTAGCGACTTTCCAACTAGAACGGGATGCCCGATTTTTGTGGGAGTCATTTGAAGCTACTTTACCACATGACCACATCACGTGGGGTGAATTCGTAGAATATTACAATAACAAATACTTCTCGGATCGTATCCAAGAAAAGAAGGCCACGGAATTTGCCACACTCAAGCAAAGGACTATCTCAGTGGCCGAGTGTGAGGCCCAATTCTCTAGGCTATCAAGGTATGCACCACATCTAGTGTGTATCGAGAAGATGAAGGCTCACAGATTTTTTAATGGGCTTCGGCCGTAATATATTACCCAATTGGGGCCAATGGACATTCAAATCTATTCGGAGATGATAAAGCGCCCACAGCTACTAGAAGACCCCACGGAGCTATCCGACCGAATCCGTGAGAAAGACAAGAAGGAGCACGTTACAAGCTCCGGCTCATTCAAGCCGACCTTCAATAAGAAAAGAACTAGCAATAGAGGAGATTCCTCCCAAGAGAAGAAGATCAAGAAGGGTAGCAAGCCCTTTTCTATTACTACCACACCTTCCAAAGAGGTGTGCAAGCATTGTGACAAGGCCGGCCATAAGGCCGAGGAGTGCTGGAGACAATTGGGAGCATGTCTCCGATGCGAGAGCCGCGATCACCGGATTCCCGATTGTCCCTTGCTCAATGATCAAGCCAACGATGAGAAGCACCCGGAAAGGAAGCAAGGCCGTCTCCAAGCTCTTCAAGAGGCAGAGCAAGATGAAGGTGGACATGCAGATGGTACATTAAAGATTTGTTCTAAAGCTGCTCGTGTCTTGTTTGATACCGGCGTGACTCATTCTTTTGTTTCCAAAAGATTTGCCGATCCATTACCTATGGAACCGAAATGGATAGATTTAGTTATTTCCACTCCTCTCGGAAATGAATCCAAGATTTCACACCATTACCCAAATTGTGAAGTTATGGTAAAAGGGAAACATCTACTTGCCGACATGATATGCCTAAATATGGATGGGCATGATGCCATACTAGGAGCCGATTGGCTATCTACACACAAGGCAGTTATAGAGGGCTAAAACGGCAAAGTAACTTTTAATGAATTCCCGAAACTTGTCTACACTAGTCCTCGAAGTCAAAACAAGTCACCCCTTATTTCGGCCCTCCGAGCTAGTAAGCTCTTAAGAAAGGGGTGTGTGGCTTTCATAGCATTTGTGTCTGCCACAGAAGTTAAGGAGTCCAAGATGGAAGACATCCGCGTGGTTCGGGAGTTTCTCGATGTGTTTTTGAAAGATTTGCCCCGATTACCCCCATAAAGAGAAGTGGCCTTCACCATCGACCTTATCCCTGGTGCTGGCCCAATTTCTAAGGCACCTTATAGAATGTCCCTCGCTGAGCTAAAGGAATTAAAAGAACAATTGATGGAGCTTTTGAAGAAATGATTCATCAGGTTGAGTACTTCCCCGTTGGGAGTGCCTGTACTATTTGTAAAGAAGAAGGATGAATCGATGAGACTTTGCATCGATTATCGACAGTTGAACCACCTTACCATCAAGAATAAGTATCCACTACCGAGGATCGATGAATTATTTGATCAAATATCTGGAGCCAAATATTTCTCGAAGATTGATCTCAGGTCGGGATATCACCAATTAAGGATCAAGGATGAGGATATTCACAAGATGGCATTTCGGAGCAGATATGGGCATTACGAATTTACTATTATGCCTTTGGGACTAACAAATGCCCCTGCAGCCTTTATGTAGTTGATGAACAACATATTCAGGCCTCATCTAGATTAATTTGTAGTGGTTTTCATTAATGATATATTGATATATTCAAAGACCAAGGAAGATCATGAAGAACATTTGAGGACTGCATTACAAATACTAAGGAGGAATCAACTTTATGCCAAGCTTAGCAAATGTGATTTCTGGCTTGAGGAGGTATCTTTCTTAGGACATGTGATCTCAAAATATGGGATTTCTATTGATCCGTCAAAAGTCGAGGCTATAAAGAATTGAGAAAGACCGACTAACGTTACTGGGATCCGTAGCTTCTTGGGTCTGGCTGGCTATTACCGGTGATTTATAAAGGACTTCTCCAAGATCGCTGTTCCTCTTACAAGGCTAACCCGGAAGGAGATTCCTTATAAATTGAATGAACATTGTGAGAGAAGCTTTCAAGCCTTGAATGACCATCTGACAACTGCTCTAGTCTTGGCATTACCAACCGAAGGAGAGAAATTCGAGGTATATACCGATGCATCTGGCATTGGACTCGGATGTGTCTTAATGCAACAAGGGAAGGTCATTGCTTACCCTTCCTGACAATTAAAGAAGCATGAGGAGAACTACTCGGTGCACGACCTAGAGATGGCCGCGGTAGTATTTAGTTTAAAAATCTAGAGACACTATCTATATGGAGAATAATTCACCGTATACTCTGATCACAAGAGTCTTACGTACTTATTCTCCCAAAAGGAATTAAACATGAGACAAAGACATTGGCTAGAGTATCTCAAGGACTTCGACTTCACAATACAATACCATCCTGGAAAGGGTAATCTCGTAGCAGATGTCCTTAGTCGAAAGCGGGAGTATTATTAGCCAACTATATGATACAAGAATGGAAGATGTTAGAGTAACTCTCTAAACATGATATAGGCATGGACAAGGAGAAAGGGTGTATTACTCTATCACACATGAGGATACAACCGGATTTACTCTCTGAGATCAAGGAACTTCAAGACAACAACCCGGTGTTAGTAGAAATAAAGGGCAAGCTAGAAGAACAACCCGATTTCAAACTAGCACCAGATGAAAGATTATTATTCCGAGAAAGGACATGTGTACCAGACTGCCCGGAGTTGAAGAAGAAAATCTTAGACGAAGCTCACCGATCAAGGTACACAATTCATCCCGGATCTACCAAGATGTAACAAGACTTGAAACAAACCTTTTGGTGGCCCAACATGAAAAGGGAGGTAGCAGACTTCGTTTCTCGCTGTCTCATATGCCAACAAGTCAAGGCGGAACACCAAAAGCATGCTGGTAAGTTACATCCTCTAGACATTCCCAAGTGGAAGTGGGAAGATATCGGCATGGATTTTATCATGGGTTTGTCTAAGTCTAAAGGCGGACATGATGGAATATGGGTTATCATAGATCGATTGACCAAGTCAGCACACTTCTTGCCTATAAAGAGTTGATGGCCGATTGATGTTCTAGTTGCCTTGTACATTAAAGAAGTCGTTAGACTGCATGGAGCTCCCATTGCGATTCTATCTGACCGACACCCGCGCTTCACTTCTCAATTTTTGAAGGGTCTACAACACTCCTTGGGGACGAGACTCAATTTCAGTACAACTTTTCATCCTCAAATGGATGGTCAGATTGAGAGAACCAATCAAGTTGTAGAAGACATGCTAAGAGCCTGCATTATTGATTTCAGTGGAAGCTGACATGATCATCTACCTCTGGTCGAATTTGCTTATAACAATAGCTACTTGGCGACTATTCAAATGGCACCATTTAAGACACTATATGGAAGGATTTGCCGGTCACCACTATACTGGAATGAAGTTGGCGAAAAGTAACTTCTAGGACCGAACATGGTAAGGGATACTATCGAGAAGATTCAAATCATTAGAGAATGACTTCAGATGGCTCAGTCTAGACAAAAGACTTACGTCGATACTAGAAAGAGAGACCTCGAGTTCCAAGTTGGAGATCACGTCTTTCTTAAGGTTTTCCCAAGATGAGGCATTAGAAGATTTGGTATTAAGGGCAAGCTTACACCAAGGTATATAGGTCCCTTTGAAGTGCTGGAAAGAGTTGGCGAGGTTACCTACCGGATTGCCTTGCCACCATAGTTATCCGAAGTCCATAATGTGTTCCATGTGTCTATGCTCAAGAAATATGTTCATGACTCATCCCACGTCATAAAACATGATAATCTGCTAATACAAAAGGATCTTACTTATAAACAAAGACCCATAAGGATCCTGGCTCATGATGTTTGCATGCTAAGGAACAAGATTGTAAGACCCGGTAGTTAACGGATTCTTATTGGTGTCGAGTTATGAAAAGATTCATGAGTTTAGATCGTTTAAAGGGCTTAATGGGCCGAATTCAATTGAGTTAGCCTAAGTGTATAAGCTTTTAGAAGTTAGATCGGGCATATATGCAATTTTACTTATTTTGATGCCTTATTACAATTAAAGGTTTTATAACAAAAAAAACCAAACAAATTCTTATTTGATTGAACCATCGAAGGAGGCTCCCTCCTCTCTCCCCACGTTTCTCTCTTCCCTTCTCTTGCTTTTCTTGGAGGTGTGGTCACCCCGGAGCTTTGCAGGATCGGCAGAAGGTGGCCTTGGCATGCCCAAGGTGTAGGAGGAGCGGTGCTGTCGTCGTGGAGGCGACAGTGGAGCGTGGTGGTGGAAAACCCACATTGTAGGGCCCGGTTCCTTCGTGAAGAATGGCAAGGAACGGCGTAGCAATCGGCAAAATAAGTAGGGGGATAGATTTCCCTTCCTCTTAGGATGCTTTACTTCTAATTGCATGCCCATTGTCTTATGTTTTCTCATAGTTCGAGTGAAAATTCATGAACATAGTCATTTATGTTTTAATCCATGAAAATCACTCCATGGCCATTGTTTTTATGTTTTTGGTTGTAGAAATGTTATAGAATAGATGTATGAAGGCAGGGAACATGTTTATAGTTGTTTCCCCATCGATTTGAATCGATTGGGAGGGGTTCCATTTGAGTTCCCCACGTTTCGGGTTCGCTGGAAGGCAAGCGGTCTGTTGGGTCCCGTAGTGCAGGAACACGGATCTAGAGGGGGGGGTGAATAGATCCTACTACTAAAAACTATGTCCAATTAAAACACAACTAGCATACAGCAGAATATACAAGATTGAGTAGATTAATATAAATATGTTTAAACTAGATTCACTCAATCTCACCGAGCTCACACGATTGTACATACAAATAGGATAGTGAACACATAATCACAAGAAACAAACCACAAGACAAGAGGATTTTTAAGGTGGTTCGGGACCTTGACGGGCTCCCTACGTCCACCCCTCACCAAACCGGTGAGACGTCACTACACGCTACAAAATGTAGCAACACGGGGACGAACCCCAACACACACACACGCTGCTTTCGCAGCAACACACACAGACGAGGCCTTGCCTCAAACTGCTGCCACAGCAACAACACACACACACACACACACACACACTGGGGAACACACCCCGAACAATATACCTTACACAGAGATACAGCTCCGTCCACACACACATAGGGCAATGCCTACACAACCACACGGGAGAAAACTCCCAACAACACACACAGATATACTCCGCACAAATCGACGCACATAAGACCACACACACACTCAGAGACCCCTTTCTCCGAACACCCACACAAGATATTCTGTCAAATGTATATGAATCAACAACACATATATGCTATGACCCCTAACCAAATTATAGAGATGAAAACTGGAAAGTTGCATCAAGAGTAAGAATCCCCCTTCTTCAACAAAATCTGATTCTTCTAGGCTCTTTGACGGATGATCATGGTCTTGACATCATCTTCTTCCACTCCTCGAACTGATCCTCTTTTCCTTCAAATCCTAGTTCCAATCAAACCTTCACACATCAGAAAAATGATTAGCCTCATAAACCTCTCTTCTCTTCAACCTTGTGACCGCACTCCTCCTTCTTCTTCTGCAAGAGAAAGGAATGCATTAGCTCTTGTTGTTGCTTAGTATGAAAAACACAACATTAATAAGAGGGCAGCAACTGGATGAACAAAAGTGTATTTATATATATGTGTTGCATCTCTTAGATAATGCATTCACAACCTTGAACAATCTCAAACAAAAAGATACAGAAGTGAAAGATCAAGATAACTCCCTCATGAAATGCTTCTGTAGGATGAAGAACATTCTTGAAGCAATTGTGAAGAAATGCAACACAAACAGAGGTTGGATCTTGATTTCGGATGCCCCTTTCAGTTGTATATGATCTTGTGCCTTGATTCAAGCTTGTTCCTTTCGATTTCAGCTTCAGAGCAAGGAGGAAGAAGCCTTGGAGCTGCTACCTGTGACCTGCACACACAAGGGTTAGAAGAAAATGATTTTCAGATCTAGCATCATATCCCTTAGGGTTGGCAACCCAAGAGATGTATATGAATGATTAGAACGGTCAAGGGACAGCTTGGAGACCAGATCCACGAATTAGGGAGACATATAGGGCATTAGGAATTGATTGATAGGACTTTTGGGGTAAGAAAACGGCAGTCAAAGATGGTGGCCGGACGTTCGACCGGGCTCACAGAAGCCAAACAGAACCTACAATGTGGTTCTGGGATACAGGGGTTGACCCCAGGGTCGACCCTTTCAATGGGTCGACCCCAGGGTCGACCCTCGTGCTTCCAGAACCTAAACAGAACCTGATTTAAGGTTCTGGGTTACAGGGGTCGACCCCTTTCAGCAGGTTTCAAAAAAAATAGCTCTATGCGCATCGGCGACAGGAATTAATTCTCCTAGCTCCGAACTCTGATCGAAGCAAGACTGGAGGCGTTGGAAAGAGAACTCCCAAAGCTACAACATATAATTTTAGAGGGGAGATCCAACGGTTGGATTGAGAATGGTGGAGACTGTAAGGTAGTCTGAGTTTGAAAAATAACTGAAACCTCTATCAAACCAAAGGGAAACAATTGAATAAATGTTACCATAATCCCATGAAGATCAACAATGATTTTTTATCCTGAAAAACATGATAAAGCAAGGTGTTAATTGACAATTAAGATCTTTACATCAAGCATTAACACTATGACCATGTTCACAATAAATTACTTCGTTGAACCTATTCCAAGAGTGAAAGATGGAACTTACAACATTGTTTTACCTGAGTTTCACATTGTCCTTAAATGCTTGTTCTTTTATTGAATCGTTCATGTAAGAATCATGGAGTTCCAATATTGAATTACCATTGCATGATCAACAAATTTGGAATCACGGTACGCATAACAATGTTGAGTCACATTCCATGTGATCAATCCACAACCTCATCAAACCACATATCATTCCCTCCATTCATTTAGCATTACTAAAGTACACATTCATGATATGTGGCTCAATATGACATGATGCTCAATATGAGAGGCTCAATATAACATGATGCTCAAAATGACATTTATCCAAGTATGTTTTTTACAGAGGCTTCTCATTAAATACAAAGCAATCTCACCAAGTGTAGAGACAATGTATATGCAATGTTTGTGCTAACTTCAAAGCACGTATACATCCGCATGATGATAAGCCTTGTAGAATTACAATTCATCCACATGATGATAAGCCTTATAGAATTACAATGCATACAATGCATCCACATGATGATATCCCAAAAGAAATAGTTTATGATCATTTCCACAACCAGTTCAAGTGAAGAGTATTCACGCACAAGGCTAAGCAACAAAGGTATTTTATAATCATCAAAATCACATACACAACAATCTCCCCTATTTTAATGATGACAAAATATTATGCTACAATGCTCTCTCCCCCTTTGACATAATCAGAAATGGGGATCATGATGGGAAATCTAGAAGGGTAGGAACCCATGGACAACCAGATTATACAATTACGCATGAACTAATTGCAGAACTATTGGAAACCAATTGTTGAAATGAAACTCTTATACCAAGTGTTTGATACCAATTATGGAAAGTGGAAATACAAATGTGGATAATGTGGTCATGTAGAATGCAAGATGACAAAACGATATGCAAATGCACATGAGTTGCAGCAATTGGAAATGGCGTATGGCATGAACAATGATGAGCCAGCAAATAAGCACTCAAACACCAATAGAAAGGTACTGACTCATGCAAGACCTGATGAGTTAAACAGATAAGATCACATGCAAAGCTCTCTCATTGACATTGACACATTAGATGATTGTTTTTGATTTTCAAATTTTTGATTTTTAGTTTTCTTGTGAAATGCATGAAACAGGATGTATGAAAATGATGAGACATGAAATGCATACATTGTAATCAAGCAGATATCTATAGATACATGCAACATAACTCCTTCACAATAAGTGATACCAATTGATATACAGTGAGGGGATAGGTGTAGGAAAAGTGCAAGTGAGTCATTAAGTTCAGAATGCTAATGTTTACACTTAGAGGATTATGCAGATAAATAGGAGAAGACATACAGCATGTCATTGTAATTAATCAAATTTTCAGAATACATATCAAATCAAACTACCATGTGCAAGTGAGTAACATGAGAATGAAGTTTAGCCATATGGATAACCAGATTTTCAAGTAAACACAATAGTAAGTGTACAAACTGCATTTCAATCTAGAGAACAGCGTATTGGAGGCTTCGCTCTGCCTCAATAAATTATCATCAGTAATTTTCATACTACCAATTTGAATTTTTCTAAGAAGGATCGGGTTCAAAATAATTCATTTTTACGTGAGGAGACACATGGAGCTCATGCTAGAATCCCCGGTTACTCAAAATACTGAACCTTGTCACCTCATTTGAACAGAGATACTTTAGTCAACACTTTTCAGATATGAAACACATCACGTCTCTGGTGACATGTGCCCAGTTTACTTAGTGAGACTTAGCATTGCTCTGCCTTTCATTCCAACCATTTTTTTTATGCGGAGGCAGGCAGCTTTTTCCTCAACTGTCTCTTATCATCCATGCAGCAAGTTGAATTACTTTAGAGTGTTGAAATGAAATTCCTATATCCTTATGAATAACACTCAATTTCACATCAAAGTGCATGAAGTGTACAAATTTGATTCAACATGTATGGAAAAAATTTAACTCAAAACAAGATAGTGCAGCTCCCCCTATGTAAATGCAATAAGCATGAAATGCTCCCCCTAAGAGTTTGACATGTAGCACACTTGTTAAGACTCAAATACAACATTATTTAACAACGGAGTGTTTGGTCTTAGAAGTTTCAAGGAAGGGGTTGAATAATATATAATAACATGCAAGCATACAATGGAGATATGCATATGCAATGCAAAATGAAAAGGTATGCAATCTCAATGCTTGAAATGTTGGCTCTAAAGATATGATGACCAATGTTGGAAGTATTCTTTTTGGCATTTATGCAACATGAAATGTTCAAGATGATGCATTTCAAAATATGCACTATATGCATGCTAGAAATGCCAACTATGCAACAAGACACACGATGGGCTTCATCTTCCAAAAGCATAATGTGAATGATATGCAAAGAATGATATGCAAATATGCAATGTGATGCAAGATTTTAGATTTCACATGACACTCTATATGCACCTAATGCAACTTGTGCATGACACATATTATCAATTGTTAAAATGTGACGACACAATTTTGTTCTGAAAAGAGAATTCAGAAAATTCATTCAAAGCATCAAAATCATCACATGTGAACTTTTCTTGAAAACAATTGTGCTTTTAACCAAAAAGATGAGTGGCACATTGGTAAAAACCATGGAACATTGATCAACTTCAGTACTCAAGATGTTCATGTTGGGAGCAGAGGATCGTCAAGCTAGAGGGGGAGGGGGTGAATAGATTGACCACTTAAAAGTTTTAAGCAGAATAAGACAATTGCACTCTCTGTAATAGCTCAGACAAAAATCCGGTTCGTGAATCTCTAAAGAGCTAGCGCAATATCTAAGCGATCTAACGAGACAATAGTCACAAGAACAACCCACAAGCACAAGCTACAAGAGATCAGAGTTTTTAAGGTGGTTCAGTCTCTATCTCGAGACCTACGTCCACCCCCTCACCAAACCGGTGGGGATCACCTCTGAGCTTTACAGCTTAGCTAACACCAGAGAAGAATCCTTCTCTGACCTGCAGATCCAATCTGCAGAAGACAGCTATACCCTGTCTTAGAACCGCTGTCGAATAGCTTGTAGACACAAAGTCTATACAACCTCTGATCTCAGAACACACTCTGGATCAGAACACACCTGTCCACTAAATCCCAGTGGAACAGTAATCCGAGAATAGAATTGTATAAGAAAACAAAAAATACAAGATAAGGAATAGACTCAGAATACGCTGATCAATGAATCTTCAAACTTCTTGCGCAGCAGAAGAGAGTAGAGCCCGAAGAGATGAACAGTATGATCTGAGTATGATCTTCCCTTCAGTTGATACTAGATCAGTCTGATGCCTTCATGGTTCTTCAGCTTCTGATCTTCTTCACTAGGAGAATGAGCCTATCCTTCAATCCACGCACTGGACCTTCTTCACGATGCTAGTCTCTCCACGTTTTTTTTTCTCTGTACAAGTGCTTCTCAGTCTCTTCTATCCTCAGCTCTACTCATCCCCCTTCGATACACTTCTACATTTCCTTTTTCATTTTCCCGCGCAAGATTGGGCCGCCACGAGATTCCCAATCATTTGCCCACGTGTGGAGAAGCTTCTGGACTAAAGGAGGAAAAGTGTCCTTCATTTGCAGACGTGGCTGGCCCACTTTATCCAGTCCTTCTGCCCGAGCGCTTGTCTGGGACTGGGTGCGTCGACGCCAGCATTTGAATGCGTAGACGCTGTGTGAAGACAGCTTCTGATCTTCCTTCGATGTACGGCTTCAGGTTATCGCTGCGTTGACGCTGATAACTGGTGGCGTCGATGCTATGTGAAGATAGCTTCTTAATCTTCAGGCACCCGCTGCATCGACGCTGGTAGCTGGTAGCGTCAACGCTGTGTGAAGATATCTTCTGGAGGCATGCGAGTCGACGCTGCATCCGAGTGGCGTTGACGCAGTTAGCATGCGCATGACTCAAACATCTTGAGATCTAGTCACAGCGTCGACGTTCTCTTGCTTGAGGCGTAGACGCAGTCTAGATGAAGTATGCTTCAACTTGGAGGAGCTGAAGGCTGCGTCGACCCTTTGATCTTGTGGCGTCGACGCTGACAATTGCCTGCATTAGAGTTCAACAGAAATTCTTGCCACATACCAGATTGTCAGATAATAATACATCCTGTCATATCAAGGTGATCATCATCAAAATCAGGAGGACAACAATCTCCCCCTTTTTGATGATGGCAACCATGATGGAATTTTGGTATTTTAATGAACATGCAATTCAATAACCAAGTAAGCAGAGGCAAGCACAACCATAGCAATCAAACACAGGTATCACTTCAACTCATTCACCATTCACTTACGCACATAGTCAATTTTAACTATAAATCAAAACGAAGTGCATTCACAAGATATTCTCCCCCTTTGACATCAGCAAGAAGGGGAGGTCAGAAGACAAGTAAGTATAAGAAAATATCCAGTCCATTACTTAGAGAAAATACTGAGAATGTCTCCTAGACGAGTGACTAGAGGACTGGCCCGGTGGAGGTGGAGGACGATGAGATGAGAAGGTCTGCTGGGCATGCAGAGCTTGAATTGCCTGAGAAAGCTCGCCCAACTGAAATAAAAGAGTGCTTTTAAGACCTCCCAGCTCGGAGCGGACATCGTCAGATCCTCGTGTCAACGACTCAAGCGTACCGCACATAGTTTCCATGGAGGATGAAAGACTAGACAGCTTGTCAAACACGGCTTGAAAACCTGTGGGAATCGAGGTTACTTGAGACTGCAGAGTAACCATAGCAATTTGAATATCATAACACATGGATTCCATCTTGGCCATGGTCTGAAGAGAAGACATCTGTGTAGAGTGCATATTGGAAACTAACTCTGCAATCTTGTTGACAATCTTTGCAACACTCTGCAGGACCTTCCTCATAGCTTTGTCAGTTTTCTGCTTGGCCTTCATATAGTCTCTCCAGGTGACCATTATAGAGATTTCAGATAAGACAATTCTTTTATACAGTCGTTCCAGCTGAAAGTCAGTATACAGAATAAAAGAGTTAAGTTTGTCCCCTTGATGCTGCATCATTCGGATGAGGTGAACCAGTAAATCCTTTTCTGTTGCACCAGGAGGAGCCTGGAAATAATCATCCTGAGGTTGTTGGCTAGTGGACCCAAGTTCTCTATTACAATTATGTGAGCTGGACTCACCTTGTTCCCACTGAGTCTTGGGTTCCCCTCTAATGTCAAACCATTCAGGCTCATCATCTTGAAAAGGGGGTACTGCAGATTGAAATCCTTCCTCATCAGCATCATTGGGAGACTCCACCACATACGAAGGAAAAACCTGCTCACTATCAACAGTATGAGCAGGCCTATCCTGAGTGTCAAACGGTGGAGGTGACCTGGCTGGAGCTTGTGTTGCACCTTGGACTTCAATGTCCACATCTATTTCCTGACCCTCCCAATGTGGAGGAGAAGCAACATGTTCAGGAGATATCCTGACTGACTCTGGTTCGGGCTCAGGAGAAGTAGCAGCTGCCCTGACAGTAGATTGTTGACTTGGCAGCACTCTGACTGGCTTGCCATCTACAATTTTTACACCCATAAAATTCTGAACAAACGACATGGAGTACACATTGCCTCTAGGAACAACACACTTCTTTTCATTGCCAAACTGAATGCCAACCTTTCTGAATAAGGCTGTGAGATGTGCTGCGTAGGGTAGAGTCCTAGAGTTGTCCAGGCAAGTCCCCATTGTCTGAATAATAACATCAATCAAAGACACATTGATTTCTTTCAACATGCAGTATAGTAAAAATCTCTGCATGATTGTGACCCTTTCACGTCCACTACTCTGTGGGGTAAAGATGGAAGTGCATATATGGTGCAGAAGTCAAACATGTGGTGAAAACTGGTTAGCTTTTAGGCTTGACAAATGAGTCTGCTTAATGTCTGAAGGGTCCTCTGGCTGGCCGGTCAAAACAGCAAACGCTTCATGTTCATTCAACGAAAAGGAGTGAAGTTCGGCCCCCTTCATAGGAATCTTCCATACTTTGGCGAGCAGACTAGCAGTAAGTTCAAACTTAAGACCCTGAACAGAGCTGATCAGTCTTCCACGTTCGGGTTGATGGCATAGATTGCGGTAAAACTCCCTGACAAGAGTAGGATAATAGACGGAGTACTTGGTGGCAAAACCCCACCAACCTTGAAACTCCAAAGTGGGTCTAATCTCAGGGAAGACAGCATGAAAGGCTTCGTCCGATTCAAGGATATATCGAGGAATTAAAACCTTCAGGGGTTCATCTGTACCAGAAGAAGGAGCGGATACAGAAACCCCAGACTTGGATTTTTTGGAGAAGACTTTCTTCTGAGAAGATGAAGGCTTGGAGGACGATCGTACCTTCTTCTTCTTGGAAGGAGGGGAGGGGCTGCGTGGACGCTTCCCCTTGTCTTTGCATTTATGCGAAGAAGAAGATGTAGGAGGAGGAACCGCCGCAGGTGATTCAAGAGCTTGGGCTTCAGCAGCAATGGCAGGAGCCGGAGGAGCCGAAGATGGTTCCTCAGCAGGCTTCTTACCCTTCCTGGAGTAGGTGATAGCCATCTTCATGGATAGAGGAGAAGAAGAACAGTCAAGAGGTGTTTCAGAGGGAGGAGAGGGACCGTCGTGCCTCAGAAGGATGAATGAAAAGTAGCCGACTGTTCCCTCGGTTGAGGGTTTTAAAAGGGTGACACGCGAAACCCCCAATCCTGTTATTGGGTAACCGGGTAACGGATCCAGATCATAACCGAAAGAACCTAGATTGAGTGGATGCGTCGACGCGAGGAAATCAATGCGTCGACGCTATGATCACTTATGCACAAAAGTGTATTGGAAAAGCACAGAGGCATCGACCTTAAGAGCAAGGATGCGTCGACGCCAAAATGTGAATACACGCTGCCAGACAAGGATTTTTGAAAGAAAGAAGATGCAGCTAAAAGAGCAGACATTGGGAAATGTCATTAGAATCCAGGTTTCATAGGGTAATACACTCAAACTCATGGATTTTTAATAGCTTCAGTTCAAATTCCCATGAAAATAAAATTTACTCAGATTAGCTTCGAACCATTTAGTGACATAAAATGTTGATATTCTGCGAAGTTTGAAGCACAGAAATGAACAGTAATAGTGCAGAATTGGAGTAATTTCTAAACTAGCTTCATACTCGGGATCTTCTTATAACTTTGTCCTTTATTACTCAATTTTGAAAGAATCTTTGAAGAAAGAAATTTAAGAAGCATTGAGGATAAGTTCATTAGATCTTTTGAGCCTTTGATTTCATACCATCACACATGTGTCTTAATATGTATTTTATTTATTCCAACCATTAGCAGTCAAATATAGCTAGCCTTGTGACACGAGTACACATGCTTATCAGGCACCAGAGTCCCCGGTTACTCAGCATAGCTAATCATTATGCGTAGAATCAGAGGTAGTGATCAACCTCATGACATGCCTTCCCACACTTCATTGGTGAGGAAGGTAGTTTCTCGGTTGAGAATCACCATTGCTCTAACATGGATACATTTCATTAAAGGACAGAGATAGTAGTCCACCTCATGACTTGCTCTTTAACACTTCTTTGGTGCCTAGAGCAAGTTTCTCAATGGAAATCTACCATTGCTCTGCAAGGAACAGATACACTGTGTGTTTCACTTTTTCTTGAAGCTCTTTTTAGACCTAAGCAGACTTTAGCAACAATACCAATTAAATTTCCATATATTGAAAGATCCTTCTACTTTTGATCAATTGGGAAAAAGAGATGATAGGAACCAAGTCACATTAACTTGTTTAGTTCTTATTCCAGATTCAACTACTTTTAGGTTCAAGTTCTGGTGAGTTCAAACATTGAAGGACACACATTTTATATCATTAAGTAGTGTGAAGTTATTCTAAGAAAAACTTGTTTTCATTAGAAATTATTCCCTTAGCTCCCCCTGAATGTAAGGCATTAACTTTTCACCAGGACATTTGAGACAATTCCCTTATTCAGGAATAGAAGGAGAGTTCATCAAGAAATCTTGGGAGTAAGAAGGTGAATAAGATAGAGAAAAAGCAAGATTGAGTGCAAAGGTGATTCTTGAAGAAGAACAAGTCTAGCAAGAAGGATGAACGAGAGAATCCTATGAACTAGACGAGAGGTCATAATCACCATCACATCACACAGTTACTTGCATAGCGTCAACGCAGAATACTTGAAGCGTCGACGCACTTAGCCATACTGCACGGATTGTTTCACATTTAAACATAGGCAATCCATCGCAGCGTGGACGCATACTAAAGGGTGCGTTACCGCATAAAACCTTACTCTCCCTTAACTCAAGCATGAAAGAAGAAATTAAAACAGATGAAATTGTAAACATGCTGAGGTTTTATTTCAGATGACCAAAAATACCAAGACATACTAACAAAAATTCATACTCCCCCTAAGTGTATGACTTATTCAAACATGGACAATTTCACCATAGCAGGACTTCAAATGATCATCACAAAAGTAATCAAGCAGCATTCAGATATTCGGCCGTGCAGTCAATTCAAGATTCAGAATGTAAATTGCAGAGTCCAAGCTCTCTCCTAAGATATGAAAAACGCTCATTGTTGAGAGGCTTGGTAAAAATATCAGCTAGTTGACGTTCAGATTCTACAAATACAAGCTTGAAACTCCCTTTACTGACCTCATCTCTTAAGAAGTGATGTTTGATTTCAATATGCTTGGTCCTAGAGTGCTGGATGGGGTTATTGGCCAGGTTTATAGCACTTGTGTTATCACACAATATTGGGACACATACAAGATCAGTTTGGTAATCTTGGAGCTGATGCTGGATCCACAACACTCGAGTGCCACAGCTCGCTGCAGCGACATATTCTGCCTCTGCAGTGGACAGTGCCACTGAGTGTTGTTTCTTGGAAGCCCAAGAGATCAAGCACCCACCCAAAAATTGGCAGTAGCCACTAGTGCTTTTTCTGTCCAATTTACATCCAGCATAATTTGCATCCGAATATGATACCAAGTCAAAGGTGCAGGATGCAGGATACCAAATCCCTAGGTCTTGAGTTCCAGCAAGGTATCTAAAAATACGCTTGACAAAACTTAGGTGGGATTCTCTAGGATCAGCTTGAAAATGTGCACACATGCAAACACAAAATTGAATATCAGGCCTTGATGCAGTAAGGTATAGAAGTGACCCTATCATACCTCGATAGGTCTTGGCATCAACTTGTGTACCTTTCAAATCTGCATCCAAGGTTGTGTTTGTACACATGGGAGTGGTGATTACTTTCAGATTTTCCATTTTATACTTCTTCAGTAGCTCCTTGATGTACTTTGTCTGACTAATAGAGCATCTGTCTCTGCTTTGGGTGATCTGCAAACCTAGAAAAAATTGAAGTTCACCCATGAGACTCATTTCAAATTCTGTTGTCATTAAGTTAGCAAACACCTTACACATACTAGGTTTAGTGGAACCGAAGACAATGTCATCAACATATATTTGAACTAAAATGATATCTGAATTCCTGACCTTTGTAAACAATGTCAGGTCCACTTTACCTCTTGAATAACCCTTTTCAGTGAGAAAGGAGCTGAGCCGGTCGTACTAGGCTCGAGGTGCCTGCTTGAGTCCATACAGTGCTTTGTCCAATCTGTATACGTGGTTAGGATTTTCTGCACATTCAAATCCAGGGGGTTGTTCCACATATACTTCTTCTTTTATTATTCCATTTAGGAAAGCACTTTTTACATCCATTTGTTGTAATTTTATTCCATGACTTACAGCATATGCAAGCAATAAACGAATGGCTTCTAATCTGGCTACTGGTGCAAAGGATTCTTCGAAGTCAATACCGAACTCTTGATTGTAACCCTGTGCAACCAGTCTAGCCTTATTCCTAACAATAACACCATTTTCATTTTGTTTGTTTTTATAGACCCATTTAGTTCCTATTATAGATTGATCCTTGGGTCTGGGCACTAGATGCCACACTTTATTTCTTGTGAATTGGTTGAGTTCTTCATGCATTGCATTTATCCAGTTGGGATCTTTTAAGGCTTCCATAACATTCTTGGGTTCAGTTTGAGATACAAGTGCCATGTTATCCATTTCTTGTATTTGAGAGCGTGTCCTAACAGGTTCATGCAAGTTGCCTATTATGCTAGATGAGGGGTGATCCCTTAACAACCTAATGTTAATTAGAGGGTTACCTCCATTAATATCTGCATTACCCTGATTACTAGACTCTGGTTCATCTTCTTTTGGTCTTGAATCTCCTTCCAAAGTTTCTTTCTCCTCAGGCTTGTCAAGGAAGTCTTCATCACCATTGTTCCTGCATGAGGATTCAACTTGTGAATTTTCAATTAGCTCATCAAAAACGATGTGAGGTGATTCCTCAACTGTTTGAGTTTTTAGATTTAGGACCCTATAAGCCCTAGAGTGACTGGAGTATCCTAAGAATATGGCGGGTTCACTCTTGGGTTCAAACTTATCTAGGGCTCGTTTATCATTATTCTGAACAAAGCATTTTGAACCAAAAACTTTAAAATGAGCAACAGAGGGCTTCTTACCTTTCAGCATTTCATATGGAGTCTTTTTGGACTGAGGTCTTACCATTGCCCGATTTACAATGTAGCATGCAGTGTTCACAGCCTCTGCCCAATACTTCCTTGGGAGTTGCCCTTCAATCAGCATGGTTCTGCCCATCTCCACAAGGGTTCGATTTCTTCTATCCACGACTCCATTTTGTTCAGGTGTTCTTGGGGAAGAAAACCTGTGATTTAGCCCTGTTGCTCTGCAGAAATCTCCAAATTTAGAATTGTCAAATTCTCCACCATGATCTGATATAATGGAAGAAATGACAAACTTACCCTCCTGCTGTGTTTTCTTAAAGAATGCCTGAAATTTCTCAAATGCCTCATTCTTATGAGTTAGAAAGAATACCCAGGTAAATCTAGAAAAATCATCCACTAGAACAAATCCATATCTATTACCACTAATGCTTGCTGTTCTAGTGGGTCCAAATAAGTCCAAATGAATGAGTTCAAAAGGTTTAGTGGACTGACTCTTTATCTTGGACTTAAATGACTTCCTAGTCTATTTACCTTGGGTGCATGCATTACAGATTTTGTCATTTTTCTTGAATGAAGCATCAGGCAGGCCATTCACCATGCTGTGTTTGGCTAACTTATGCAATACACTATAGCTAGCATGTCCTAGCCTACGGTGCCACAACCAAGCTAGTTCAGTTTTATTTACAGCAAGGCAAAGATTATTATGTGCAGGATCATCTAAATCTACCATGTACATGTTGTTTATTCTTTTTCCAACAAACTTAATTTTTTCTGATTTTTCTTCTAAGATGGTGCACGTGTTTGCATCAAACACTACTTTATTATTTCTATCACACAACTGACTTATACTGAGCAAGTTATACTCTAGACCCTCTACTAAAAGAACATCATCAATGGAGGTAGAAGGGTTTTTGCCAACTGTACCTTTGCCAACTATTTTGCCTTTATTGTTTCCACCAAAGGTAACAAATCCTCCATCCTTCTCAACCAGGAGACAAAACTTGGCCTTGTCCCCTGTCATATGCCTTGAGCAGCCGCTGTCAAGATACCATCTGTTGTGCATGGCTGCAAGGCATTCCTGCAAGATTCATCAAACAAGAGATTTTGGAACCCAAACACACTTGGGTCCCATTGGATCACTGGAAGACTTCAAGAAATTCAGTAGGTTCTTAGGAATCCACATTTGTCTTTGTTGAGGTTTTTGATGGTTTTTAGTTGAGGAGGCAGCTGGTTTCTGATTTGATTTTAGGGTTGTTTTAGCTGCTTTATTGAACCATCGTTTATTTTGGCTCCAAAGAGCCTCTTGGTGATGTGGGTTGACTGCCCTAAATAAATGTGTTTGTCTTATTGGATATGCATACATGGGACGCGTCGACCTTCTTGAATGAATGCGTGGACTCACCCACCCATAGTTGCTCCTATGTGTATGATAGAATGTAGGGTGCGTGGACGCATTGTGGTGTGTGCGTTGACCCATCCACCCAGATTGATTGAAGTGTTGGTCATGGTGGTATGGGTGCGTGGACGCATATCCCTGCATGCGTCGACCCATGTGGTCATTCCTATTCTTATGGACTCTTTGGAATTCGGCCCGAGTCGACGCCACATGCCCGTAGCGTTGACGCATCTGAGTTGAGTGCCTGGACCTATATGCAGAAGGCCTATTATTGTATGAAGGTTGCGTTGACACATTACTGGCCTTGTGTGAACTCATCTGACTCTTGCCAGATTTGGTATTTTCAGTCTTTCTGGTGCTATGTTGGTGAACGAAGGGTCTGGAGCTGGAGGCCTTAGGTGGTGATGAAATGACAGGCTTGCAGCTGGTTAAATTCTTTGCAAATTTTGCCTTAGGAGATTCATTCATCTTCTCTTTTCCTTTCTCCTTTGTCACTTCATTTTTCTGAATCTGTTTCCCTTTGTCTCTTTCAACATTTTTTACTTCAGCCACCTGTTTCTCCTCAGCTTTCTTTTCTTCTGATATGAAGGTCACCAGTTTAAGTCCAATTTCTTTCTTCGAGCTTGGATTATATCCAAGTCCTTCTTTGCCGACATTGCATTTTGTTCCCATTAAGGCATCAAGATTATGTTTGCCTTGTGTCATTTTCTCTAGGGAAATTTGTTTGTCCAATTTTTCTTTTTCAACTTTCTTCAAATCTTCCTGAAGTTTCAAGTTGACACCATTTACCACTTGATATTTCTCTTCAGCGATTTTGGTGTCATTTTCCAGTTTTTGCATTCTTAACTTCAGTTCATCATGTGTTTTTAGTAAGAAGTCATTTTCTCTTTTTGATTCAATCAATTGAGATCTGTATTCATTTTCTTCATTCAGAGTTTTCTTCAGACAAACAATTTCATCTTCTAGCATTTTAACCTTTTCATTTGACAAATTTTCTTGACTTCCCTGGTTTTTCTTCTTTTTTAGCATTTTATTTTCTTTCTTCACAACATCATATTTATCAATAAGGTCATTGAAAGCTTCTTCCCAGTCATCACAAGTAAATTCATCAAATGGAGAATTTACCTCAGTAGAGTCCTCTCCCCTAGCCATTAGGCATAGCTTTACTTCTTTTTCTTCCTCTGAGGTGCTATCCTCCTCTTCCTCTTCTTCATCACTCCATGTACTGATCATGGCCTTGAGCTTTTTATTTTTGAACTTGGGGTAAGCTTTCTTAGTATTTTCTGGGCACTCTGACTTGATATGTCCCTGTTTCTTACATTGATAACACACAACTTTGTCAGATTTCTTAGTTTGGTCAGACTTAAATTTAGAATTCATTTTACCTTGATAGCTTCTAAATCGACCAGCTTTACCTTCCCTTCGTAAGAATTTTCAAAATTTCTTTGTGAGCATAGCAATCTCACCTGAATCACTGTCTGAAGAAGAAGTCAGATTCTCATCTGAGCTCTCCTTGCAGCTTGGAGTAGCCTTGAGAGCTAGGGGTTTCTTCTTCTTTATTTCCTCATCAGATCTTTTCAAATTTAGCTCATAGGCCATAAGGGAACCTATCAATTCGTCAGGAGTGGTCTTGGGAAGATTCCTAGATTCTTCGACCACTGTGGCTTTTGTATGCCACACGGATGTCAAAGATCTAAGAATCTTTCTCACCAGCTCATAATCTGTGTAGGCCTTCCCTAGACCTTTGAGACCATTGACAAGCACGGTTAAACGAGCATACATCTCAGAAATACTTTCTTCAGGTTTCATGTGAAATGACTCATATTCAGAGATTAGCATGTTAACCTTAGTCTCCCTTACCTCCGAGGTACCCTCGTATATTACCTCGAGTCGATCCCACATTTCTTTCGCACTTGCGCATGAGGAGACGCGCGAGAATTCCTTGGGATGCAGGGAGCATTGCATAATGTTCATTGCCTGCCAGTTGACGGTTGATTTTCTTACTTGCTCCATCACCCATAATTCTTCGTCGCCTTCAATTATGTAGGGCCCCTTGCTCACAACTTTCCATACTTCATAGTCCTGGGCCCTGAGAAAAACTTGCATGCGATTCTTCCAAAAGGAATAGTTAGTGCCATCGAAAAATGGTGGTCTATTCACAGCATAACCCTCTGGCATGAATCCTTTGCTCTCCATTACTTCTCTCTAGGCTGTTAAACTGTTCAAGAGAGCCTGGCGCTCTGATACCACTTGTTGGGAGCAGAGGATCGTCAAGCTAGAGGGGGAGGGGGTGAATATATTGACCACTTAAAAATTTTAAGCAGAATAAGACAATTGCACTCTCTGTAATAGCTCAGACAAAAATCCGGTTCGTGAATCTCTAAAGAGCTAGCGCAATATCTAAGCGATCTAACGAGACAATAGTCACAAGAACAACCCACAAGCACAAGCTACAAGAGATCAGAGTTTTTAAGGTGGTTCAGTCTCTATCTCGAGACCTACGTCCACCCCCTCACCAAACCGGTGGGGATCACCGCTGAGCTTTACAGCTTAGCTAACACCAGAGAAGAATCCTTCTCTGACCTGCAGATCCAATCTGCAGAAGACAGCTAGACCCTGTCTTAGAACCGCTGTCGAACAGCTTGTAGACACAAAGTCTATACAACCTCTGATCTCAGAACACACTCTGGATCAGAACACACATGTCCACTAAATCCTAGTGGAACAGTAATCCGAGAATAGAATTGTATAAGAAAACAAAAAATACAAGGTAAGGAATAGACTCAGAATACGTTGATCAATGAATCTTCAGACTTCTTGCGCAGCAGAAGAGAGTAGAGCCCGAAGAGATGAACAGTATGATCTGAGTATGATCTTCCCTTCAGTTGAGACTAGATCAGTCTGATGCCTTCATGGTTCTTCAGCTTCTGATCTTCTTCACTAGGAGAATGAGCCTATCCTTCAATCCACGCACTGGACCTTCTTCACGATGCTAGGCTCTCCACATTTTTTTTTCTCTGTACAAGTGCTTCTCAGTCTCTTCTATCCTCAACTCTACTCATCCCCCTTCGATCCACTTCTACATTTCCTTTTTCATTTTCCCGCGCAAGATTGGGCCCCCACGAGATTCCCAATCATTTACCCACGTGTGGAGAAGCTTCTGGACTAAAGGAGGAAAAGTGTCCTTTGTTTGCAGACGTGGCTGGCCCACTTTATCCAGTCCTTCTGCCCGAGCACTTGTCTGGGACTGGGTGCGTCGATGCCAGCATTTGAATGCGTAGACGCTGTGTGAAGATAGCTTCTGATCTTCCTTCGATGTACGGCTTCAGGTTATCGCTGCGTTGACGCTAATAACTGGTGGCGTCGACGCTATGTGAAGATAGCTTCTTAATCTTCAGGCACCCGCTGCGTCGACGCTGGTAGCTGGTAGCGTCAACGCTGTGTGAAGATATCTTCTGGAGGCATGCGAGTCGACGCTGCATCCGAGTGGCGTTGACGCAGTTAGCATGCGCATGACTCAAACATCTTGAGATCTAGTCACAGCGTCGACGTTCTCTTGCTTGAGGCGTAGACGCAGTCTAGATGAAGTATGCTTCAACTTGGAGGAGCTGAAGGCTGCGTCGACCCTTTGATCTTGTGGCGTCGACGCTGACTATTGCCTGCATTAGAGTTCAACAGAAATTCTTGCCACATACCAGATTGTCAGATAATAATACATCATGTCATATCATGGTGATCATCATCAAAATCAGGAGGACAACAGTTCAGCCATAAACACAATATCATCATGCTGAGAGAATGGAAAAATATCATTTTCAAAATTTTCAGCATGTAAAACTCCTCCATAATCAATGCATGATTTCAGAAAATTCATTTAAGTTGGATGCCATATGCATAAATGATTTATGGTACCGGGCGGAGGCATATTCTCACGCATGGTGATTACTTTCAGATAGGCTTGACCTGCCCTTCCACATGTCACCATTTTATATAACATGTAATCATTGAAATGATGATCAGAAAAATACAATGCATTCCCATATGACATCGGGGGTTTAGCAAAAGGCATTCAATGGCTACACTCTCATATATACTGCTCAGATGTTTCAATACCATTCAACCAAGCATTCATCATCCACATTGTCAAAAGCAACCAAGGGGTATTCAAAACTTCAAAATCATTGTCTATCAAGATATGGCACTAACATCAAGACCAAAGAGCTTCTTACAAACACTTCATTTTCTCACCTTTGTCTTGAGTTACCTTTATTGACATTTTCAGATTCTTTGCTTTATTTCGCTTGTTGTAATCTTCATCAACATGCTCCTTTCTTTCTCTCCAGTAAGAAATATATCGATATTAGCCAAAGGAGTTCTATTGAGACCCCAAATTCGCATTTCATATAGGGCAGCACATAAAGATATGACAAGATCAAGAACCCCATGCCAAAACCCTTTCAAAACTCCTCTAGGGTAAGAAGAGAAACCCTGCACAAAGCATTGCACCAAAGACTGGCCAAGTCGACTTAGGCCTCAACAAATGTCGACTTGAAGCACCCATGACCTCGGATTGGCCTTAAGGCATTCCTCTATCAAAGTTCTCATATTGCAGACTTGAGTATCCAAGCTTCCTTAGATTTTTGGAGTTTAGCAGCACTTTAAAAAGAGAATTCCATGGCAATTCATTTTCTGTACTTGTGTCTTGAGCATCCATCATCTTCCAAGCCTTCCACTTGACCTCAAGGCAATCCTACAACAAAATTCTCATTTGGTTGCTTTGGGTACCCAAATCTTCTTGGGTCCCAGATGATTAGTTGCACCTCTAGAGGGTGTCTTCCACAGTTTTTGGGCATGCATATCATCAAAATACATTAAGGAGCAAACATGCATGGTATGTCCAAACTCACCACAATAATGACAACAACCAAGAGACTTCACAGAATTCTCATAAACATGATAATCAGATTTCTGTGTTTTAGCATGAATGTTATCATTATAAGCATGGCAATTTCTCTTCTTCACAACAGGATGAGCATGAAATTTCTATGGGTTTGTAGAGATGTTATCAATTTTCAACCTAAAGTAATTGTTCATCCTGTGACCGAACCTTCCACAATGCAAATAGTTCAATGGACCAATTCTTTCAAATGGTCTTCTTGCATGAACATAAGAGTTATCAAAAGTTCTTTTTATGTTCAAAAACTTTCTTGTCTTTGTGAAGCCATTCATTTTCTTGCATGCATCTAGATCTTCAGATTTCATCAAAAAGTAATCATGCATCATATGACCAAGTTCACCACAATAAAAATATGAGATTTTCTTTGTGGATGCATGTGTGTGTGCAACATGATTTTTCTTAGCATTCATCGTGACACCAACAATACTTTTAGCCTTTTGATGCAAGTTTTGTTTCTTTTCCAGATTTTCATTTGATCTCTTTGTACGTTGTTTGAGCAGTAGTTTGATTTGGAGACTCATTTGATGTGCTGGCTATGTTTGAACTGTGGACAAATGAAGTATAGACTTTGTTTTCAAAATTCTTTTTGTTCACAAGATTATAGCCTAGTCCCTCTCTTTAAAAATTCACCTTAGTCCCCAATATCTTGTTCAGATTCTCTTCCCCATTCACAAACTTAGACAAGGATGCATTCAAGTCACCAATTTCAGATTCAAGGGATGCAATGTGCAATTCATAGTTAGCTATTTCTTGTTCAAGCACATGCACCTTATCAGATTCATCAACTATCACCGATTTCCCTTTTTCAAATTTTTCAAGATTTTTCAATCTACTTTCAAGCAGGGAGATCTGAATTAGCATCGCACTGTTCTCCTTTTTGAGTTCTTCTTTTTCATTTGCAAGTTTATCATTCATAATCAATTCATTGCAAATATCCTGATCAATTGAGTTTGATTCCATTTTGTTTCTTAGATCGTTTTCAGTTTTCTCCAATTGATTGATTTTATTCTTGAGGACAACATTCTCATTTCTCAAACAAGCAATGGTTTCTTTATGACATTCAACATCATACTCTAAAAGTTCATTAAAGTTAACAAGCTCAGAACCTTTATCACAAGAACCATTTTCATGGACCAAGTTTTCATATTTCTTTTTCAATTTTCTGTTTTCTGACTTGACTTTCTTATATTGTTTTGCCAACTCATCATAAGCTTCAACAAGATCGTCAAGAGTAAATTCTTCAGAATCAGAATTTACCACTTCTGTATTTTTGTCACTTTTGTTGTGTCCCTGAGGTCATTTGAGTCATTCTGTGGTCACATGGGTCATTCGACATCACTCTATAGTCATATGAGTTTTGTGTATTCTTGGTTTTGATAATGGCTTAACACTATTAGTCATTGTTCTTTTCCACTATCTTATGACTGATATATGTGATGTTTTGTTCATGACAGATATGCACATGAAAGCTCAATGTTGCGCCCTCGCACGCGGATCGACCTGCGCGGTCAGTAATAAACCTTCAAGACAATCAAGGTTGATGCCACAAACATGAACGGGCGGCTAACGAACTCAAGCGACGGAGCTGGTGTGGCCAACGGACCGAACTGGCGTGACCCGGGCTCTGCCCAGCTGGCGGTCGACCGCCAGCACAGGGGCGGTCGACCGCCCTAGCCAGGGACCGCCCAGCTGCAGGTCTGGCAGCTGGCGGTCGACCGCCAGCCAGTGGCGGTCGACCGATTTTCCCAGGGATCGCCCGGTTGTATGTGTTTCAGTGGCGGTCGACCGCCAGGAGCCTTAGGTCGACCGCCAGCCCCGATGCAGCCTTGTTTGACCTCGAAATCCACCTCGTAGCTAGCCCCTTTCCATGGATTTATTTAATCAAATCTTACCTAATATTCCATGATTTGTGGATCTGGTCTAGGGGGCATCTATGGACCATTCAAGGGTTATAAAACCAACACTTGAGGGGATGGAAAACCTAATGCTTCAAGGAGCTTCTTGTGAGATCTAGGGTGGCTGCAAGAGAGCTTTGAGACGAGCTACTATTCACGTGAACAGTAGTTCGTGAAGGTGTTCTTCATCCAATCAAAAGGGAATCAAGCTCAAATCAAAGCCAGCAATCTTCAAGGAAGATTACATCAAAGCAAGGCTATCAAAGTGATCCAAGGAAACCGGTTTGATTCAAGTTCTTCAAGGGAAATCATCTTCATCCATTCAAGTTCATTCAAGGTGATATTTCAAGCATTCAAACTCCTAGAAGCTCAAGAAGCAATCAAGGTTCAAGGTAGCTTCATCATCTCCTTCATTCATTCAAAGAAGTTCAAAGAGAAGATCAAGAGAGAAGAATTGAAGGAAGTGGTACTGTTCACGTGAACAGTACTCCGTGAAGAACATTCATCCAATCAAGGGTGAATCAAGAAGATTGAGTTGAAGCCAAGAGGAGCCTTGTTGCTAATCAACATTCCATACAAGGGCCAATTCATTTTCACTCATAACTCAATCTCTTGTTTTAGTTCATTCAGATTTGTTTCATTTTCATTATTGTTTAAACATTGAAAGTGTGATTCGTCCCTACCGGTGGTTAGTAGGAAGGTAATTGGAGGGTGTTCCAATTTACGGTTGACGTCCCTACCAGGTGGTGAGTAGGAAGGCAATCGGTGGTTTCCGATTTGCGGTTCTGTGCACTGCACAAGTGAAGCCTCACCGGGTTTTGGTGAGGGGTGGACGTAGGGCTGAGGATTCAGTCCGAACCACCTTAAAAATCCTGTCTAGCGTGGTTTGGTTGTGTGATTGAATCATTCTAGGTGTATGCTTTGGATCGAATTATTATATATTTTACTTATCTTGCTAAGTGAATCATAGCATACTTGGAAGCTAGTTTCTATTCCGTTGTAATTCATTTTAACTAGCTGTTTAGAGGGCCGCATTGCGAAAAGTGGGGCTGATCTATTCCCTCCTCCCCTCTAGATCCGCTGTCCACTACACAACAACTTTGTTGATCAGCATCATCGGCCATGAGACATTTTTGCCTTTCCTTCTCTTGAGCTTTGATCAGCCGGTCCATTAGCTCCTTCGCCATCCTACAAGAAGATGTGACTGGATACTTGTTACTACTTACAGAAGCTTTCAATAAACTCAAAGCAGTAACATTATCTTGATGCATCATTTTATCCTGATTAGACCACTTGGTCTCATCTAGAGGTAATATGTGTGGACCATGACAAATCAATTTTCAAAGACTAGGATTAATAGAATTGATCACCACACACAATTTACCTAGCCATGAATTAAAATTCAAACCAGTAAAGATTGACAAACAATTCATTGATATATGTTCAGTAGAAAAATTTATGATTGTGGAATGCACTGGGATCACTCTGTAGATCGTAAGATCTAGGGAGAACAGAGCCTCACTCTCATACCAATTGTTGGGTCCCGTAGTGCAGGAACACGGATCTAGAGGGGGGGTGAATAGATCCTATTACTAAAAACTATGTCCAATTAAAACACAACTAGCACACAGCGGAATATACAAGATTGAGTAGATTAATCTAAACAGGTTTAAACTAGATTCATTCAATCTCACCGAGCTCACACGATTGTACAAACATATAGGATAGTGAACACACAATCACAAGAAACAAACCACTAGACAAGGGGATTTTTAAGGTGGTTCGGGACCTCGACGGGCTCCCTACGTCCACCCCTCACCAAACCGGTGAGGCTTCACTACACGCTACAAAATGTAGCAACATGGGGACGAACCCCAACACACACACACGCTGCTTTCGCAGCAACACATACAGATGAGGCCTTGCCTCAAACTACTGCCACAGCAACAACACACACACACTGGGGAACACACCCCGAACAATATACCTTACACGGAGATACAACTCCGTCCACACACACGTAGGGCAATGCCTACACAACCACACGGGAGAAAACTCCCAACAACACACACAGATATACTCTGCACAAATCGACACACATAAGACCACACACACACTCGGAGACCCCTTTCTCCGAACACCCACACAAGATATTCTGTCAAATGTATATGAATCAACAACACATATATGCTATGACCCCCAACCAAATTATTGAGATGAAAACTGGAAAGGTGCATCAAGAGTAAGAATCCCCCTTCTTCAACAAAATCTGATTCTTCTAGGCTCTTTGACGGATGATCATGGTCTTTACATCATCTTCTTCCACTCCTCGAACTGATCCACTTTTCCTTCAAATCCTAGCTCCAATCAAACCTTCATACATCAGAAAAATGATTAGCCTCATAAACCTCTCTTCTCTTCAACCTTGTGACCGCACTCTCCTTCTTCTTCTGCAAGAGAAAGGAATGTATTAGCTCTTGTTGTTGCTTAGTATGAAAAACACAACATTAATAAGAGGGCAGCAACTGGATGAACAAAAGTGCATTTATATATATATATGTTGCATCTCTTAGATAATGCATTCACAACCTTGAACAATCTCAAACAAAAAGATACAGAAGTGAAAGATCAAGATAACTCCCTCATGAAATGCTTCTGTAGGATGAAGAACATTCTTGAAGCAATTGTGAAGAAATGCAACAAAAACGGAGGTTGGATCTTGATTTCGGATGCCCCTTTCAGTTTTATATGATCTTGGGCCTTGATTCAAGCTTCTTCCTTTCGATTTCAGCTTCAGAGCAAGGTGGAAGAAGCATTGGAGCTGCTACCTGCGACCTGCACACACAAGGGTTAGAAGAAAATGATTTTCAGATCTAGCATCATATCCCTTAGGGTTGGCAACCCAAGAGATGTATATAAATGATTAGAACGGTCAAGGGACAGCTTGGAGACCAGATCCACGAATTAGGGAGACATATAGGGCATTAGGAATTGATTGGTAGGACTTTTGGGGCAAGAAAATGACGGTCAAAGATGGTGGCTGGACGTTTGACCGGAAGGGGTCGTCCCCAGGGTCGACCCTCGGGCTCACAGAAGCCAAACAGAACCTAAAATGTGGTTCTGGGATACAGGGGTCGACCCCAGGGTCAACCCTTTCAATGGGTCGACCCC
The DNA here is from genome assembly GCA_022559845.1 of Amorphophallus konjac. Taxonomy (NCBI): domain Eukaryota; kingdom Viridiplantae; phylum Streptophyta; class Magnoliopsida; order Alismatales; family Araceae; genus Amorphophallus; species Amorphophallus konjac. Next base: position 200,493,598 of record CM040124.1, read on the forward strand.
AGGGGTCGACCCTCGTGCTTCCAGAACCCAAACAGCACCTGATTTAAGGTTCTGGGTTATAGGGGTCGACCCCTTTCAGCAGGTTTAAAAAAAAATTAGCTCTGCGCGCTTCGGCAACAGGAATTAATTCTCCTAGCTCCGAACTCCGATCGAAGCAAGACTGGAGGCGTTGGAAAGAGGACTCCCAGAGCTACAACATATAATTTTAGAGGGGAGATCCAACGGTTGGATTGAAAATGGTGAAGACTGTAAGAGAGTTTAAGTTTGAAAAATAACTAAAACCTCCATCAAACCAATAGGAAACAATTGAATAAATGTTACTATAATCCCATGAAGATCAACAATGATTTTTCATCCTGAAAAACATGATAAAGCAAGGTGTTAGTTGACAATTAAGATCTTTACATCAAGCATTAACACTATGACCATGTTCACAATAAATTGCTTCGTTGAACCTATTCCAAGAGTGAAAGTTGGAACTTACGACATTGTTTTACCTGAGTTTCACATTGTCCTTAAATGCTTGTTCTTTTATTGAATCGTTCATGTAAGAATCATGGAGTTCCAATATTGAATTACCATTGCATGATCAACAAATTTGGAATCACGGTACGCATAACAATGTTGAGTCACATTCCATGTGATCAATCCACAAGCTCATCAAACCACATATCATACCCTCCATTCATTTAGCATTACTAAAGTACACATTCATGATATGTGGCTCAATATGACATGATGCTCAATATGAGAGACTCAATATGACATGATGCTCAAAATGACATTTATCCAAGTATGTTTTTCACAGAGGCTTCTCATTAAATACAAAGCAATCTCACCAAGTGTAGAGACAATGTATATGCAATATTTGTGCTAACTTCAAAGCACGTATGCATCCACATGATGATAAGCCTTGTAGAATTACAATTCATCCACATGATGATAAGCCTTATAGAATTACAATGCATACAATGCATCCACATGATGATATCTCAAAAGAAATAGTTTATGATCATTTTCACAACCAGTTCAAGTGAAGAGCATTCACGCACAAGGCTAAGCAACAAAGGTATTTTGTAATCATCAAAATCACATACACAACACGGTCCTTCCAGGGACCGTTTTATGGGTTGTATAAGGCGGTGGACCTTAGCGGTCTCGGCCTGACCGTTTCTTGTTAATGGCGGTCCTTAGCCGATCGTCTCTTGACCTTAGCGGCCGAGTAAACGACCGCTAGGCTCCTCCGTCCCGATGAAGGTGATGTAAGTGTAGCAGTCTAAACCAAACCATTTTTCATCATTAGGCGGTAAGTCGCGCGACCGTTTCTTGATCAAGGGGCCCTATTCTAGACCATTTTCTATTCTATTCAATAATTATAGTGAAGTAACCGTGCCTAAGCGGTCATGGTGAGACCGCCTGAGTCAGTAAAGCAGCCAATCGTTTGACCGCCGACCTGACCTTTGCCGCCCTAACTAGACCGTTTGATCCCTGCAGTTTATAAATTCAATCTTCCTTATTTAATTATGCTTTTAATATTACATCTTCGCCATGTTTAAGTATTTTTATGAACTGTGGCACTTTCTCATATCCCAGTAGAGTTATTTTCTCTTTCCTTGTGATGGAACCACTGGTCGTAGCCTGACGACCTTTAGTGTCGGCCCACCTGGAGAGGTGGCGGGGTAGTCCCGGTGTACGGTTTTTAAGCTGGTTTTTGTGGGCCCCCTTGCTTGGCAGTAGCGTCCTACTGGGGGGGAAAACTAGCTAGAGGCCTGGCTCAAGGCATTGAGCTTATGTGTGCACACGTGGTCAGGGGCGTGGACTGACACTGACGAGTGTGACCCTAACTTGTTCTTGACTTTGGTTACTATTACGTGTCTCACTTGCCACGTTCCAGGCTAGTGGAGATACCCGAGACGCAGTATAAGTCGTCAGTGGATGCGTCTGGTCTTCTTTCTGGTGGTCCCTTCTGTCTCTTGTCACTTGGAAATGTTGAATTTTAATTCTATTGGTAGATTGTGACTTTTGCGTTTAATTGTTCATTTGACTTAGCATGAGATTAAATGGCATTTATATTTAGCTGAGGTTAATTGTTCTTGCACTTATACGGCTTTATTTTACTGCTATTTTCCTATACCATTGCATTATCAACTGCTTTTATAAGTTTAGCTGCGAGGTAGGGATCTGCGTGAACCCTACTAAGTCTATGATGTGAGACTCATCCTTTCCTTTTCAAGTGAGCAGCAGCAGCAGTCAGCTGGTGGTTCTCGTGTTTTTGACAAGCAGTTGTAGGTGCCAGCAGTGGACTCTCCTTTGTTTTGACCGGGGTATGTCCCGTGTAGTTGTCTCCTTTTGATTTCTGTTCAGTGTTTGGACTTGTAATGGGTAGACCTGGACTATTATATGAATATATTACTCTAATATTGTAAATTGCTTCCATTTAATGTCATCATTTTAAAATGCATGTATGATTCCAGTTCATTATGCACCTCCTCAACCAATCCTCCCGACCCTTACGGGGCCTCATCAGCCTCTTAGGTGGCATTTCTGAGTTCTTGGTATCGGTTTACCGATGCCCGGTTCTCCAGGCCGTTACAGTTGGTATCTGAGCATGATTGGGGAGTTGTTTAAGGAATTGGAATTGCAATAGTCCAGGACAAGTCCATGTGTATCATAATTGCTGGCTTAGGATGTTTTCCGTGATTACTTATGGTTCTTATGTTATGTGTCTTCTCTTAACCTTAGATATAATGGCGCATAGGCGAAGAGTTCAAGTGCAAGCAAATGTGCCCCGAGATGTTCCAAGAGAAGAAAGTGGTTCTTCTATTCCTCCAGCGAATGTTCAAGGGCAAGTCCATGTTGATCTCAATGCTGGTGAAGATTTAGCTCCTCAAGGTGGTCGTGGTCGAGTTCTAAAGGAATTTCTCTTATTCCACCGACCAACATATGAAGGACAAGCTGATCCGGATGCAGCTAGGGTTTGGCTAGATGCTACTGAACGTGTGTTCCGTTCTATGGAATGCACCGAAGATGAGAAGGTAATGTTGGTGACGTTTCAGTTACCGGGGCCAGTGCTCGCATGGCGGACCACGGAGTGGGAGGTGACTCTTAAGTCTCGTCCTCTTCGACTAATCACATGGAAGGAGTTTGTGACTTCATTCGAGCATACATATAGTCCAGCTTATCTCAGAATGGACAAAATGCACCAATTTATGGAGTTAGCCCAGGGAGATATGTCAGTCTTGCAATATCGGAACAAATTTATAGAGTTGGGCCGATATGCTCCTCATATTCTTGCTGATGAAGGGCTGAAGACTGAGCAATTTTTACATGGATTGAAGCCAGAGCTGAGGCAACCTCTTATTGCAACCATAGTGGAAGAGTTAGATGTGTCCTATCAAGCAGCAGCAGCACTAGAACTTGATATGGCAAGAACTCAAGGGCGAACCCAAGTGGAGCCAGTGCAGCAGAGTGCGCAGTGTCAACAGGCTAGTAGTCAGCGTAGTGTGACAGGGGTACCATCTTCTGTTCCTTCTGCCAGTGGTACTTCCTCTGTGAAATCCAAATTCAGGTGGATATTCAGGAAATCTAAAAAGCAATATGACCGGCAAGCTTCCTCTAGTGGTGTGCAACAATCAATACTCTCTTCTTTTCAGCGACAGGGATCGATGGGCAGTCAGCCGAGACCATTTCTGAGATGCGGTGGTAGCCATTTGGGTAGACCGTGTTCGATGCCTATGGTGTGTTTTCGGTGTGATCAGGTGGGACACGTGGTACATGATTGTCCATTGAGGCCGAAGCAGCCTGTTACATTTTCACAACCACCACAGTTCCGACCTCCACCACCATCACAGTCACAGCAGTATTCTCAGGCATCAGTGTCGTCATCGCAGCAGTCTACTGTTGGTGGGAAGAAGCAAAAGAGGAGAGTCATGCATATGACTCGTTCAGAAGCAGTTGCATCTCATCATGTAGAAGGTACTATTATGATTTATGGTTATGCAGCAAGTGTTTTATTTGACTCAGGTGCTTCTCATTCATTTATTTCTGAAGATTTTGTTGCTTATATTGAAGAGCCGACATCTGAAATGTCTTGTGAGTTACTTGTTGAATTGCCATGTGGGGAAGTCATGTATACTCCTTTCTATCTTGATAAAGCTCCTATAGTGTTTGGGAATTAGTAGTTGTGACGACCCGGATCCCAGCTACCGGATATACCTGAAAGGACTACCGAGCAGACCCGATACCACTTGGAACCCGTGAAGCCTCCCAAGAGCGGTAAAGCTCCGAAGGGAAAAAGGAATGTCGTGTAATACATTGAAGTCGCAGATATAACAATAAGCAATTAAATTTCATTAGATCGGTTTGCTAAAGTAGCAGAAATAAAATTACTTTTTAATTAACAGTTTACAAATTAACAATTATACCAGAGTCCAGGCCAAAGGAAAGACAAGCAGTACAGTCAACAGAAAAGAAGGATGTACACTGAGGTCGGGGGAAGCCCGACGCAGGTACCGCTGGCAGCTACGGACACGTCACGCCAGGAACCGCGGAAGCAGAACGACGCCACCCACCTGAAAAGTAGGGGTGAGCCTCGTGTCACTGGCCCAGTAGGGGTCACGCGGATCCCCACTGAAAAACAACGCAGTAACACGCTAAATCAACAGGTAAACAGTAGGGGTAGTAAAGCAGGAAAACTAAACTACAAAGCTATAAAGAAGAGGAAGCAGGAGTAGGGAACAGGTAAGGGAAGAGGGAAGAAGTCGTACCGATAAAACACGGGTGCCAAACTAACCTCGGCGCCTAGGCTACTCCAAACAATGGCAGAAGGGCTAACCCTGTTCTTGAAAGGTCAGGAGTTATCGATATGTCGACAAGCATGAGGCCCAAGACAAAGGCCCACGAGACCAGACAACAAGCCTAGGAAAAGACCTAGATTGACACAGACCCAGCACGACTAGAACGTTGTACACATGACACAACACTGACCTCGGGCAAGACCACGAGAGGGCTAACCCGGAAAGGTCACGACGTACGAGAAACGTGAGAGTCACGTGTCACGTGACGGAAGTACCTCCTCACTAGAAGAACAGCCAGCTGCGTCTACTGACGTCTTATGCTGCGCCTCAAGTGTCTCGCCTACGCTGTCGCCCGAAACACGACAGAGACTAAGACACACTCAGAACCAGGACAGGACTACAGTAACGGGTGACTAGACAGGGTAATGCCCGTCGACATAAGTCCAAGCCCCTGACCACGTGTGCACACACAAGCTCAATGCCTTGAGCCAGGCCTCTAGCTATTTTTCTACCCCAGCAGGATGCTACTGCAAGGCAAGGGAGCCCACGGAAACTAGCTTACAAACCGTACCTCGGGAACTGCCGTACCACCACTCCCAGGTGGGCCAACATTGGAACGTGTTGACAGGCTACGACTAGTGGAGGCTCACTAGACACCGAACTCTGAAACAGAAGTGCTGGAGTACAGACAGGCGGGGAAACATTATCGTACATACTACGAAGCACAAGACAGGAGGTAGCATACCAGACTGCCACCTGACTTAGGACATTCAACTAGACCTACCAACACAACGATCCTTGAGTTTAAAGACTCAGGTCAAGATCGTTGTATAAAGCGGTGCAAGCCGCCAATCGGTCTAATCCTAAGCCATAAGAAACAACCATAGAAAATGACACACGAAGACCTGAGGGATTAACAAGACCCTCAGCACACCTGGACATACAAACCGAGGTAAGACGACACCTCGAGACATCTAAAACCATGTCTCAAACTGGACAGAACTTTCGAGACACACAAGGTTACTTGTCAACCATTGTGTCTAACCGGGTTGACTGGAACTTGACAACGACTCTACAACAACACAAAAACTAAAGCATGCCCGACTATCTTATATCGTGGTCATAGCCCTCATAGGACATCAAAAAGTATCCACCGGAACAGCAAATCACAAGGTCAAGCCAAGACATACGGACATCGAAATACTGGAAATACAACAGGCATTAATGCGTTCGAACCCTATAGCATGATCTCAACACACTATACTGCCCCAAACACAACAACACCTGAAACTACCAAATCATGCTCGCCATGCATAGCACGATAAAAGAAGATCACGCCTGCCAAGAGCAGTGCATTCTGAATGGTCGCACTCGGAAAGCATAGCACCTTCTTCAAGAACGCACTCGGAACATATAGCGCCTTCTTTAAGAACGCGCTCGACACCCCTAGCGCGATAAAGGAGATCGTGCTCGTTACATAGAGCACGTTCCCAACCGCCTCTACTGTTCATCTCCTTCACGGAACGCGGTGTATCGCGGTGGCGCGTTCTATTGAGAACGCGGTGCCCACATATAGCGCGTTCATGTCTGGAGCGAAAACCAGGAAAATCCGCACGAAAACCCTATTCCACGCCCCAATCGTCGCCAGAACGACGGGGAAACACTTATAACTACCTCGCCAACCTTCCACAGGCCGGAAGGGGCCAAACGACACTCAAAAACACCAAAAATGGGCGATTCCCATGCATCGACCCGATACAACATGCAAGGGAAACCGAACTTCTACCGGCCCCAAATCACGGCCAAATGCAACGAAACTTACTGGAATGGGATCCAGACATCCCAGCGGTTCGTTTGATACTAATTATACTAGAAATGGTCGCTAGTTTCTGGCAAACCCTACGAACTCTAAAAATGATGATTTTACCTAAATGAGCCCAAACTCGCTCGTTCTAGCACCGAACGGCGTGAAACTGTAGGGAAAACGTAGAGGAGAAGTAGGTGATCCGTCTCCCTACCTCCACCGAAGAAATCGTGCACCGAAGCGACTAAACTACGCCGAAAACCACGTCGCGAGCTCGACCGTCGGCTTTGAATCCACCATTCGGAATCACGCCAAAACCGATCCGATCCTCGCCCGATCACGCACCTCATTGACCCCACGTCGTCGCCACCTCGCCCACGAGCCTCCTCCATCTGCAGCCGGAGCCGGAAGGGCGAGAGAGGAGAGAAAATGGGAGAGAGAGGCCGCAACGGTGAAATGAGAAGGAGGAGAGAGGAAGAAGAAAAAAAAAGAAAGAAATTAAGAAATTTTCCTAATTTTTGAAAATTCGATAATTAGCCCGAAAATGGACTAATTCAGAAAAATACACAAAAATAGTCGAAACCATCCTCTCGATGAGCACATCGCAACTGCGGCATCCACGAGTCGATGAACTGAGAAATAAACTCACTGCATGGTTCCATAACTAATACGAGAGAAAAACCCACACGGATCGTAAAACTCAACTCAGGACCCACAAAAGCGATCCGAACCTCTCCGAAGAACATCTGAAAGACCTAATAAGAATCTGATAAGAATCCAGGGCATTACATCATCCCCTCCTTTCAGAAATTTCATCCTCAAAATTTAAGGACTAGTAAAGGAGAAGCACGGAAGAACAACCCCAAGACACAACTTGAAATAGCACGAATCTCAAAAAATATAATCCAGAGGGACATAGTCAGGCTATAATCACAAGTACACGCTCTGGATGGAGTACGACACAAGTGAACACAAGTCTGACACCTCCGAAATAGGGCAACGTCATTTACGTCTCACAGGTAAGAGACACGACATATGCCACGACAACAGCTATCGGGAAAACAAAACAAAAAACACGACGAGTATCAGCTTAAACAAGGAGACATAGTCCTCTCAGCTGACAGCTCGACAACATCATCGGCTCCAGTGCCAAAGGCAACAGGGAACACCTGGCACACAGGAAGCCAACGACAGCACTAGACCACAAGCACACTCAAGTCAGTCCTCACTCAGATATGACATCTGATCGAGTCGCATGCTAACTCTACCAGGAGAAGAGAGTATAGTAAAGCTAACTGACAAGACCTGGTCCACACAGTGCCAAGACAGATACATAAAATCATAGAGAAACCGTGATAAAACGACAACTGCAACACTTGCAGGATTCCGACTCCATACAGGACACAGAACCACAGAACACAACTGCAGGCTGGGTCACATCAAGGTATAATAACAGCTGAACACATGACCACGAAGGACTAGTCATGCATCGAGCAGCTCACCAAGAACATACCCACAACAATGAAAACGACAAAGAATCGCGAAACCTAATGCCAGCTGAAGACTGTACTGGACTTTCAAGACTCTGGATAATGTATATCTCGGATTCCCATGTACTTCACACAACAATTCTCTGATACCATCTGTGACGACCCGGATCCCAAATACCGGATATACCCGATAGGACTACCGATCAGACCCGATACCACTTGGAACCCGTGAAGCCTCCCAAGAGCGGCAAAGCTCTGAAGGAAAAAAGAAATGTCATGTAGTACATTGAAGTCACAGATATAACAGTAAGCAATTAAATTTCATTAGATCGGTTTGCTAAAGTAACAGAAATAAAATTACTTTTTAATTAACACTTTACAAATTAACAATTATACCAGAGTCCAGGCCAAAGGAAAGACAATCAGTACAATCAACAAAAAAGAAGGACGTAGACTGAGGTCGGGGGAAGCTCGATGCAGGTACCGCTGGCAGCTACGGACACGTCACGCCAGGAACCACGGAAGCAGAACGACTCCACCCACCTGAAAAGTAGGGGTGAGCCTCGTCTCACTGGCCCAATAGGGGTCACGCGGATCCCCACTAAAAAATAATGCAGTAACACGCTAAATCAACAGGAAAACAGCAGGAGTAGTAAAGCAGGTAAACTAAACTACAAAGCCGTAAAGAAGAGGAAGCAGGAGTAGGGAACAGGTAAGGGAAGAGGGAAGAAGCCGTACCGACAAAACACGGCTGCCGAACTAACCTCGGCCCCTAGGTGACTCCAAACAACGGCAGAAGGGCTAACCATATACTCGAAAGGTCAGGAGTTACCGATATGTCGACAAGCACGAGGCCCAAGACAAAGGCCTACGAGACCATACAACAAGCCTAGGAAAAGACCTAGACTGACACAGACCCAGCACGACTAGAACGTCGTGCACATGACACAACACTGACCTCGGGCAAGACCACGAGAGGCCTAACCCGGAAAGGTCATGACGTACGAGAAATGCGAGAGTCACGTGTCACGTGACGGAAGTACCTCCTCACTAGAAGAACAGCCAGTTGTATCCACTGACATCTTATGCTGCGCCTCAAGTGTCTCACTTATGTTGTCGCCCGAAACATGACAGAGACTAAGACACACTCAGAACCAGGACAGGACTACAGTAATGAGTGACTAGATAGGGTAACACCCATCGGCGTCAGTCCAAGCCCCTGAACACGTGTGCACACACAAGCTCAATGCCTTGAGATAGGCCTCTAGCAAGTTTTCTCCCCCAGCAGGACGCTACTGTAAGGAAAGAGAGCCCACGGAAACTAGCTTACAAACCGTACCTCGGGAACTGCCATACCACCACTCCCAGGTGGGCCAACACGGGAACGTGTCGACAGGCTACGACTAGTGGAGGCTCACTAGACACCAAACTCTGAAACAGAAGTGCTGGAGTACAAACAGGTGAGGAAACACTATCGTACATACTACGAAGCATAAGACACGAGGTAGCATACCAGACTGACACCTAACTCAGGACAGTCAACTAGACCTACCAACACAACGATCCATGAGTCCGAAGACTCAGGTCAAGATCATTGTACAAAGCAGTACAAGCCGCCAATCAATCTAATCCTAAGCCAGAAGAAACAACCGTAGAAAATGACACACGGAGACCTGAGGGATTAACAAGACCCTCAGTACACCTGGACATGCAAACCGAGGTAAGATGACATCTCGAGGCATCCAGAACCATGTCTCGAACTGGACAGAACCGTCGAGGCACACAAGGTTACTTGTCAACCACTGGGTCTAACCGGGTTGACCGGAACCTGACAACTACTCTACAACAGCATAAAAACTAAAGCATGCCCGGCTATCTAATATCATGGTCATAGCCCTCATAGAACATCAAAAAGTATCCACGGGAACGAAAAATCACAAGGTCAAGCCAAGACATACGGACATCGAAATACCAGAAATACAATAGGCATTAACACGTTCGAACCCTAAAGCACGATCTCAATGCACTATACAGCCCCAAACACAACAACACCTAAAACGACCAAATCACGCTCACCATGCATAGCACGAAAAAAGAAGATCACGCCTGCTAAGAGCAGCGCGTTCTGGATGGTCGCGCTCGAAAAGCATAGCGTCTTCTTTAAGAATGCGCACGGAACATATAGCGCCTTCTTCAAGAACGTGCTCGACACCCCTAGCACGATAAAGGAGATCATGCTCGTTACATAGAGCGCGTTCCCAACCGCCTCTACTGTTCATCTCCTTCACGGAACATGGTGTATCGCGGTGGCGCGTTCTACTGAGAACGCGGTGCCCACATATAGCGCGTTCACGTCCGGAGTGAAAACCAGGAAAATCCGCACGAAAACCCTATTCCACCCCCCAATCGTCGCCAAAACGATGGGGAAACACTTATAACTACCTCGCCAACCTTCCACAGGCCGGAAGGGGCCAAACGACACTCAAAAACACCAAAAATGGGTTATTCCCATGCATCGACCCAATACGACATGCAAGGGAAACCGGCCTTCTACCAGCCCCAAATCACGGCCAAATGCAACGAAACTTACGGGAATGGGATTCAGACATCCCAGCGGTTCGTTTGATACTAATTATACTAGAAATGGTCGCCATTTTCCGGCGAACCCTACGAACTCCAAAAATGATGGTTTTACCTAAACAAGCCCAAACTCGCTCATTCTAGCACCGAACGATGTGAAACTATAAAGAAAATGTAGAGGAGAAGTAGGTGATCTGTCTCCCTACCTCCACCGAAGAAACCATGCGCCGAAGCGACTAAACAGCATCGAAAACCACGTCGCGAGCTCGACCGTTGGCTTTGAATCAACCGTTCGGAATCGCGCCAAAACCGATCCGATCCTCGCCCGATCACGCACCTCATTGACCCCACGCCATCGCCACCTCACCCACGAGCCTCCTCCGTCTGCAGGCGTAGCCGGAAGGGCGAGAGAGGAGAGAAAACAGGAGAGAGAGGCCGTGGCGGTGAAATGAGAAGGAGGAGAGAGGAAGAAGAAAGAAAAAGAAAGAAATTAGGAAATTTTTCTAATTTATGAAAATCTGATAATTTGCCCGAAAATGGACTAATTCAGAAAAATACAAGAAAATAGTCGAAATGATCCTCTCGACGAGCACATCGCAACTGCGGCGTCCACGAGTCGATGAACTGAGAAATAAACTCACTGCATGGTTCCGTAACTAGTACGAGAGAAAAACCCACACGGATCATAAAACTCAACTTAAGACCCATAAAAGTGATCCGAAACTCTCCGAAGAAGATCCGAAAGACCTAATAAGAATCCAGGGCATTACAACAGTTGCTAGCTAGGTTATATGCTTTGAAGCTGGTAGACTATGATGTTTTTCTGGGTATGGACTGGTTAGCAGATTATGGAGCCATGGTTGATTGTAAAACTAAGAAGGTTTATTTTCAGCCATTGGGGAAAGCGGCATATTATTTTCAAGGTATCCAATCTCATTCTCCTCGCTTGTTTATTTCTGCTATTCGAGCCTGTAGATTGTTTGATGTGAGTTGTCAGGGGTTCCTTACTTCGGTAGTTGTTGTTGAGGCACCATAGCAGGGGATAGGTGATATCCCTATGGTTTATGAATTTCCTGATGTCTTTCCTTATGAGTTACCAGGCTTACATCCATAGCGAGAGGTTGAGGTTGTGATTAAAATAATTCCAGGTACGGCACCTTTATCAAAGGCACCCTACCGTATGGCTCCTGCAGAATTGAAGGAACTGAGAGCACAGTTGTTAGAATTGCTAGAAAAAGGCTATATCCATCCTAGCTTTTCTCCATGGGGTGCTCCTTTGTTATTTGTGAAGAAGAAAGATGGAAGCCTGGGGTTATGTATTGATTACAGACAATTAAATCAGGTGACTATCAAGAATAAATATCCTTTGCCCAAGATCGACGATTTATTTAACCCACTTCAGTCGGCATATGTCTTTTCTCGAATTGATCTTCAATCTAGTTATTACTAATTGCGGATCAAGGAATCTGACGTGGAGAAGACTGCGTTTAGCACGAGATATGGTCATTATGAATTTTTGGTTATGCCATTTGGGCTAACCAATGCTCCAGCGGCATTTATGGACTTAATGCACTGTGTGTTTTGTCCATATTTGGACCAATTTGTGGTGATCTTTGTGGATGACATTTTGGTCTATCCTGCTTCTGAGGAGGAGCATGTGTAGCATCTCAGGGTGGTATTGCAGACTCTGTGAGATCATGAGCTTTATGTAAAATTCAGCAAAAGTGAGTTTTGGCTCCTGCAAGTTCATTTCTAGGCCATGTGATTTCTGGCAATGGAGTTGCAGTTGATCCGGCAAAAATTGAAGCTGTTCTTCAATGGCAAAGCCCAAAGACGATCACAGAGATTAGAAGCTTTTTGGGTCTTGCTGGTTATTATCAAAGATTCATCAAGATTTTGCACGTATTGCCGTGCCAATGACTAAATTGACTCACAAAGATGTGCCATTTGTGTGCTCGGATTAGTGTGAACAGAGCTTCAATGAGTTGAAAAGTCTGCTCACTACGTCTCCAATGCTTGTTTTGACTTCTGGCTCGGGTGGATTCGTTGTGTGTACGGATGCCTCTCGAGTAGGTTTGGGTGCAGTGCTTATGCAACATGGCAAGGTAATATCCTATGCATCTCGACAATTAAAACAGCAAGAAGAAAATTATCCCACTCATGATTTGGAGTTGGTGGTGATGATCTTTGCATTGAAAATCTAGAGACACTACCTGTATGGTGAAAATTTTGAGATCTTCACGGATCATCAAAGCTTGAAATATGTGTTTTCTCAAAAAGATTTGAATCTTCGTCAACGCAGGTGGATGGAGTATATGAAAGATTATGATTTTACTCTATCGTACCAACCTGGTAAGATGAATGTGGTGGCTGATGCACTGAGCAGAAACGTGCAGATCAGTCATTTGTTGGTGCAAGAATGGAAGTTATGGGAACCGTTTCGTTGTGAGACTTCCAGGTTGAAAATTCCCCGTGATCCGATGGTAGCTATTTTCGCTAGTCTCGTGATTACTCTAGCTATTTACCAACATATCAGGGAGGCACAGCAAGCAGATTCTGAGTTATCTCGCATTGTGTTAATATCAGATGTGGAGTTCTGCGATGATTCAGTGGTCAGATTCAGAGGTCGACTCTATGTTGCAGCTGAAGATTCCCTGAGGAATGTTATTTTGCATGAAGCATATGGATCCCGTTATGCTATTCATCCCGGAACTATGAAGATGTATCATAATGTGAAGAGGCAATTCTGGTGGCCCGGTATGAAAAGGGATGTAGCAGACTTTGTGTGACGACCCGGACTCCGGATATCGGATATACCCGATAGGATTACCGAGTAGACCCGATACCACTTGGAACTCGTGAAGCCTCCCAAGAGTTGTAAAGCTCCGAAGGGATAAAAGGATTATCGTGTAGTACATTGAAGTGGCAGATATAACAGTAAGTAATTAAATTTCATTAATCAAGTTTGCTAAAGAAGTAGAAATAAAATTACTTTTTAATTAACAGTTAAAATTAACAATTATACCAGAGTCCAGTCCAAAGGAAAGATAAGTATAGTCCAATTGTAACACCCTCAAATATAGCTAAGTTGTATTCTATATCACCGAGGCGCCTTTTGAAGTATCGGCTCAGTTCTTGTAAAGAACTCCGAAGTTAAGCGTGTTTAATGGGGAGCAGTACTGGGATGGGTGACCTGTCCGGGAAGTCCCCCATTCTGGAGCTAATCACTGTTAGAAAGGGACAAAACCGTGAGGTCGGTAGGCCAAAGCAGACAATACCTCGATGGTATAGAGTACGGGGCATGACAGAATGGTATCAGAGCTATACCCCAGCCGGAAGTGTGGGAACTAAGTGCCATGCAGGGCAAAGTGCTACGCTATGGGAGCCACCTCTTGAACCCGCAATGGAGCTGGCAACTACGAACACGCCACACCAGGAACTGCGAAGGAAGAAGAGACGACCACAACTAAAAAGTAGGGGTGAGCCTCGTGTCACTGGCTCAGTAGGGGTCACGTGGATCCCTACTGAAAAACAACGCAATAACACGGAACAGCAACTAAAACAGCAGTAGTAGTAAAGCAGGAAAAGCTAAACTACAACTAGAAAGTTGTAAAAGAAAGCCGTAATAGAAGGAGTAGAACAGCTAAAAGAAAAGGGAAAAGCCAAGCTGAGTAAAACACGGCTGTCGAACAAACCTCGACTCCCTAACTACTCCAAACAACGACAGAAGGGCGAACCCTGATCTTACAATGTCTGGAGTTACCGATCTATCGGCAGGCATAAGGCCCAACGTGAAGATCCTACAAAACTAGGCAAAAACCCTAGAAAAGACCTAGATAGACACAGACACTAACACATACATGACTAGATCGTCATGCACGCAATAGGAAATTGATCTTGGACGAGGCCAAGAGCAGACCAATCTCAGAAGAGAAAGCTGATCTTAGACGAAGCCAAGAACAGACTAACTCAGAAGGGGCACACAGACTCCGAGAAACAAGAGAATCACGCGCCAAGTGACGGAAGCACCTCCTCACTAGAAGAACAGCCAGATGCGTCCACTGACATCTTACACTATGCCACAAGTATCTCGCTACGGACGCCGGGAATGACGGAGACTGAGATACTTACTAAACTAAACTAGGAACTACAATAACAAGTGACTAGTTAGGGTCACGCCCATCGGCGTTCGTCCAAAACGCCCCTGACCACGTGTGCACACACAAGCTTAATGCCTTGAGCCAGGCCTCTAGCTAGTTTTCTCCCCCAGCAGGACGCTATTGCAAGGCAAGGGAGCCCACGTAAACTAACCTACAAACGGTATCTCGGGAACTGCCCCGCCACCACTCCCAGGTGGGCCGACACTCGAGGTCGTCAGGCTACGACTAGTGGAGGCTCACTAGACACAGAGACTATGAAACACGAGTGCTAAAGTACGGACAGGCTAAGCGATCATTACCACATGTACTACGAAGCACAAAGGTAGTACACCAACTGCTAACAGACTCAGGACAGGGCAACTAGACCTGCTGATACAATGATCCTTGAGTCTCATGACTCAGGGTCAAGATCATCGCACGAAAGCGGTGACAAGCCGCCAATCAACATAATCCTAAGTCGAGGAAAATGACATTGGATCATCAGATCCACAAACTCGTATAAAACGACACACGGAGACCTGAGGGAGCATCACGACTCTCAAAGCACCTGGACACATAAACCGAGGTAGGACAGTACCTCAAGGCATCCAGAACCACTGTCTCGAGCTATCCACAATAGTCGAGACGCACACAAGGTTACTTGTCAACCACTGGGTCTCACCGGTTTGACCATAACCTAACAATGACTCTGAAGCAGTATAGAAACCTATCCAATAGTAAAGTACGGCTGGCTACCTTATAACATGGTTATAGCCCTCATAGGACATCAAAAGACATCCACGGGACAATGGGTAAACCGCGAGGTCAAGCCGAGGCGCTTGGAAACCAAGACATCGGGAAATGACATGCAAGAGTTAAGCGGAGGAACATACGCTGGTAGTCATAGAATGGGCCGCTAGGGGACTGTAATGGTCAAGGATTAGGCCGCTAAACACAGTCACCCTCGAACCGACTTATTCGGTCAAACCACCAAAGCGGTCAAATATAGACATGTTAGACGGACTAGGCGATTTAAGAGTAAACCGCCACACGAACCACCTTAACCCATTGACCTAAGCCAAATGGACTATAGCGGCCTAAGAAAAGGGCGCTACAACGAAGAGGCGGACGACTACGGTCTAACCTCAAGTCACGGTCTACCAATGGGCTGTAAAAGGGTCTAGGCGGTCTAAGAGAAGGCCGCCCAAGACAAGGGATGGTCTGCAAGGGACCACTCAAAGACAAGGAATGGTCTATAGATGAACCGCTTCACTAACTGCCATAAAACTATTGACGATGGTCAACAACACTAAGCGGTCTAGCAAAGGGCCGCTCAAGCAAGTTGAACGGTTTATCGAAAGACCGCTCAACTGCCACCCGAAACCACACGGCCACCCAAGGGCCGTCCAAAGGAAACACACGGCCACCTACGGGCTGCCCGAAGGAAATGCACGGCCACCCAAGCGCCGTCCAAAGGATAGGAATGGTCCAGAATGGGCCGCGAAACACAAAAAAATGGTCTATCGCGCAATCGCGTAGACCCACACCGACATACATTAAACGGTCACACATTGGACCGTGCAAGCACCTAAACGGTTACTATAACGACCGTTCAGTCGTTACGGCTGGAGAAACATAGGATCGATCGGATCTTGACCTTTCCACGCCCCGTTCGCTCCGAAACGAAGGGGATACAACCAAAATGACGATACCGACCTTCCACACTCTAGAAGGGGTCAAATCGACGCACAAATGGTTATAAACGGGTAATTCTACCTAATTGACCCAAATGGAATCACATGGGTTCCCGGACTCCTACCGGTCCCAAATGACCACCAATCACAACGAAATCAGTGGGAATGGAATGCTGACATTCCAGGGGTTCGAATGACACCAACTGATCTGAAAACCGTCACCGTTTTCTGACGAACCCGACGAACACCCCAAAGGCATGATTTTCCCGAAATTGAATGAAACCCACTCGTTCTCGCACCGTTCGGCGTAAAACTGCGAGGGAACGTAGCAGAGAACTAGCGCTTTCATCTCCCTACCTCCACTGATGATTCCACGCGCCGAAGCAACTAAACCGCGTCGAAAACCGCCAAACGAACAAACCACGCTGGCTTTGAATCCACCGAGGGATCGTGCCGCGCCACGCTCAATCCGCCACTCCATCACACTCCAAGTTCACTCCATCGCGTCCCCACCTCGGCTAGCTCGCCAACAATGCACGCCCCACGTCGAGAGGACCAGAGAGGAGATAGAATGAGAGAGAAAGGGAAACGTGAGAAATGAGAGGGAGAAGAGTGGAAAAAGGAAAGAAATAGAAGAAAATTAGAAAATTTTCTAATTTTTCAAATTTCTGATTTTTGTGCCCGAAAATACACTAATTCAGAAAAATATGCAAAAATATTTGAAATGATCCTCTCAAAGAGTACATCGTAACTGTAGTGTCCTTGAGTCGATGAACTGAGAAATGAACTCACCACAGGGTTCCGTAACTTGTACGAGAGAAAAACCCACGTGGATCGTAAAACTCAACTCAGGACCCACAAAAGCGATCTGAAAGCACTCCGATATAGATACGAAAGATCCGATAAGAATCTAGGGCATTACACTTTATGTCTAAATGTTTGACATGTCAACAAGTCAAATCTGAGCATCAAAGGCCCGGAGGAATGCTTCAACCGTTGGAGATTTCGATGTGGAAATGGGACCATGTCACTACTGATTTTCTTGTAGGTTTACCCCGGACTTCATAAGGCTATAATGGTATTCGGCTGTTAGTTGATCGTTTGACCAAGACAGCAAGAATGTTGCCGATGAAGGTGACGTGGAATGTTCGGAAATTGGTCGAGCTTTATGTTGCGAAGATTGTTCCATTACATGGAATTCCAATATCTATTGTGTCAGATCGTGACCCACATTTTACTTCTGGCTTATGGCGGAGTTTTCAAAAGGCATTGGGTACAGAATTGGCATTTAGTTCAACGTATCATCTACAGTCTGATGGTCAATCGGAGAGGACTATTCAGACATTAGAAGATATGTTGTGATCATGTTGTCTGGATTGGGAGGGTTCATGGAGTCAACACTTGCCATAGGTGGAATTCTCTTATAATAATAACTATCATTCTAGTGTTGATATGGCTCCGTATGAAGCCTTGTATGAGCTTCTTTGTCGCACACCGTTAGATTGGTTTGAGACTGGGAATCGACTGTTGACAAGACCAGATATGATTCAGCAATGTGTTGATGTGGTACGTCTGATCAGACAGAAGATGTTGACAGCTCAAAGTCGACAGAAAAGCTATGCAGATCGGCATATAAGACCATTGCAATTTGAGCCTGGAGATTCTATTTTTGTGAAAATATCTCCAATGAAAGGTGTGATGAGGTTTGGGAAGCGTGGAAAGCTTAGTCCCCGGTATATTGGTCCGTTTCGTATCTTGGAGCTTGTGGGCCAAGTGGCTTATCGGCGTCAATTGCCATCGACAATGCAAGCAAACCACGATGTATTTCTTGTTTCCCAGTGAGAGAAGCATATTTCTGATGCATCTCATGTATTAGATATTTCACTGTGGCATGAGGTGACAGTAGATCTATCCACACCAAAGTATCATGTTTGTGTTGCAGATCATCGTGAACAACGACTGAGGATTAAGGTTATTCCTCTGGTAAAGGCAGTATGGCAACATCACTCTGGTAATGAGGCTACCTGGGAACGTGAGGATGAAATGCGTCAACAGTTTCCATTTTTATTCGATTGAGGTATATCTCTTCAGTTCTCTCCTAGCGTTTCCTTTTTAAATTTTGAGGATGAAATTTTTATTAGGAGGGAGGGACTATAAGACCCGGTAGTTAACGGATTCTTATCGGTGTCGAGTTATGAAAAGAATCATGAGTTTAGATCTTTTAAAGGGCCTAATGGGCTGAATTCAATTCAGTTAGCCTAAGTGTATAAGCTTTTAGAAGTTAGATTTGGCATATATGCAATTTTACTTATTTTGATGCCTAATTGCAATTAAAGGTTTTATAACAAAAAAAATACCAAACAAATGCTCATTTGTTTGAAGCATCGAAGGAGGCTAGCTCCCTCCTCTCTCCCCACGTTTCTCTCTTACCCTCTCGTGCTTTTCTGGGAGGTGTGGTCACCCCGGGGCTTTGCAAGATCGGCGGAAGGTGGCCTTGGCATGCCCAAGGCGTAGGAGGAGTGGTGCTGTCGTCGTGGAGGCGACAGTGGAGCGTGGTGGTGGAAAACCCACGTTGTAGGGCCCGGTTCCTTTGTGAAGAACGACGAGGAACGGCGTAGCAATCGGCAAAATAAGTAGGGGGATAGATTGCCCTTCCTCTTAGGATGCTTTACTTCTAATTGCATGCCCATTGTCTTATGTTTTTTCATAGTTTGAGTGAAAATTCATGAACATAGTCATTTATGTTTTAATCCATGAAAATCACTCCATGGCCATTGTTTTTATGTTTTTGGTTGTAGAAATGTTATAGAATGGATGTATGAAGGTAGGGAACATGTTCATAGTTGTTTTCCTATCGATTTGAATCGATTGGGAGGGGTTTCATTTGAGTTCCCCATGTTTCGGGTTCGCTGGAAGGCAAGCGGTCCTTCCAGGGACCGTTTTATGGGCTCTATAAGGCGGTGGACCTTAGCGGTCTCGGCCTGACCATTTCTTGTTAATGGCTGTAGCAACCCTAATAAATGAATAATTGAAATGAATTAAAACATATATATTACAGAAGTAAAATATATAAAAGGAATAGGGTTAATTGGACGAAATAAGACAAATTAAAAATAACGCCTCTTATTAGGGCGTTAATTCAAAAAGAAACGCCTCTATCAAAGGCGTGACTAAAGAAAGGACGCCCACACGTGCGGTCGTCAACTCTCACGACCAAATAGGCAAGTAAAAGAAACGCCTCTATCTTGGGCGTGTTTTAAAACACGAAACGCCCTTTTTCAAAGCGCTTTTTAAGAAACGCCCTTATGCAAGGCGTTAATTAAAGAATACACGCCCTGACCTAAGGCGTTAATTCCATTCGTGAGCCGTTCGAACCCAGAACTTATCCAGGGTAAGTGATAAGCATTAGAAAGAGTTCAAACGTGGTAATGACTCTATCATAGAAGTATTACTTCCACACAATCACCAACCCTACTAGGACATCCAAAATCCTATAAAAACTCTCGTTCATTTAAACCCTAAACCTATTTGATTCGTTCGTCTGCAGAGGTACGTAAGAGGAGCATTCCTTCTTATTTTCCTTAAATCCCTACGTCTGTTACATGAAGAACTAACAGTTCTTCATCTTCTTCTGTTACAGGTTAAGAAGCCCCTACGTTTTGAAGAAGCATAGTTCTTCATCCGGGTAAAAATTATTTACCTTCGTATGATGTTCAGATCACAAAGAAACTGATACAGTTTCTTTATTTTCTTATAGGATAACTGCAGTTCTGCTTCTACAATCAAAGCCATCGTCTTCTTCCATCAACCAATAGCCGTGGTCTTCAGGAGCCTAACCGAGCATCATCCTCTGCTAGTCAAACCCCTCACGGTCATCTTCAAATCCATTATTAAGGTAGGTTTTCTCAAGATACTGTAGCCCAAATAAAATTAGTGAAAGATATTATATAAGCATGGCATGCATACGGTCTATATACATATGGTTTCGGTGTGTTTTCTGAATTGTTTGAAAGAAACGCCCTGGAATAGGGCGCTATTTTAAAATAAACGACCATAACAGCGGTCGTCAATTTATTAAGAAACGTCCTGTACACAGGCGTTAATTTTACGAGATCATGACTTAAGCATGTTAAGAACGAATTATATATGAAACCTTGATTATTAATGCATGATCTTGTCTCCAAATCTAATGTCCTGCAATTTCTTGTATTCACGGCCTGTACAAGGTCGTTTTCCCACGTATTAACGCCTTATCATAGGGCGTGACTTTAAAAGTAACGCCCCTTACTAGGGCGTGTATATGTTAAAATCTTGAAATTCACGACTTGGACCAAGTCGTTTTCCCTATGTAAACGCCCCATAATAGGGCGTGAATTAAAAATAAACGCCCCTTACTAGGGCGTGTATCTGTTAAAATCCTGAAACTCACATATTCTGTAAAATGGAATTAAAAAGTAACGCCCCTTCCAAGGGCGCGTTTTTGATAAATTTCTGAGAATAATTATATCCTGTCGAATATGTAAATGATGAGACGCCTGCCCCTGCAGTCGTCCACTTTGAAGAAACGCCCCCAGGAAAGGCGTGTTTTTGATAAATTAATGAAATAATGGAAATTCTGCAAATTGGCAATATATGTAAACGCCCTTCAGTTAGGCGTTAATTACTTGAGACACGACTTGACCTAAGTCGTTATTTTACTGTAAACTGATTTTTTTCTGATTTGCTAACCGATGGTTTATATATTATACATATATATATATACCGGCACTATTCTCCACTCCGTGAGTATAGTCCCACGTTTCATGTTGATTTATCGATCACACTCAACTCTCATTGACATACAAGCTCTCCATTGGACATTCCGTTCCTTTGGACTAGCGAGTTAGTCATAGAGACCTCCGTAAGACTCCTCGTAGCCTTGGATTCCCTCAAGGCCGACTGAGCTGGTTGTACCCTAAAAACCCATTACACAGTTTTTGCCATGTCAATATAAAGAAAACATGGTATACCGGCCCTTATGATTATACAAAGAGTATATCATAAGAAATTCTTGATGGGATGATGATATCATGCCATATCGTGTCATTCTTGTAAACCCCAATTCTATGATAAGAATGAGGGTATCTTGCTTGATCTAATGTTCATGTGGACCTCAATTCTATATAAAGAATGTCCATATTGATTTGTCATGGTACCTAAGTTAAGGGAACCATATTCTACCTAGTTTTATCGAACTCGTGATTATACCGTTATTATCACCATTCTATGTCCTTTGTCATATTTTGGACTCTATTCTATCAAAGTTGTCATACGTATCTACAAGCTTGATTATTGAAATTCTATGTTGGCTATATAAACAAGAGTGGATGTCAAAACACATGATAAATGCCTGCGCATATAGGGCCCGATCTGGTCCTGGGAGGAGCACCCGAAAGTACTTGTGCCCATGGGAGTTAAAATGATAAGGTATCTGGCATTATACCGAGTACTTGACTTGCTTGATTGGACATTCCACACACATCTTGTACTTGAATCGTACTTGACTTTACATGAAATGCGTGGCCCGAAAAAGGGTAATTTACTTGCTTGATACATGATAGCCAAAGTTCTTGACATGACTTGTTAAATGTACTTGCTTGAATATCTCGAATAAACTTGTTATCTTGTTGGAGGTTCATGACTAAGTTCATCTTATTTTCTTGATATTACATTCTCTCTATCTTGTCGTTTTATGCGAGCATGCATAGCTTTATTGCATCCATGAAAATGTAATTACTTAAACCACTTGCTAGTACTTGAGATATAATTTCCTACTGAGCGTTCGCTCATTCCGTTTGTCCCTTTGTACTTTTCAGGTAAGTCCGACGACGATGGAAGTCAATCGGATGGGAATTGTCAAGAGTGAAGAGATAGAGATTCTCCAAGTGTCATCTAGTCTTTTCCATAGTTTCTTGAGTCAACTATGTATTCTTTTCCTATTTATTTAACAGAGTATTGGATTTGTAATAGTCTATCCATTATGAAATAAAGGATTGGGTTATCTTGCTATTTTGCGCATCTCTGTCTTTGTGTCGAATACATGACCACTCTGATTGACATGATTGATATAGACACGTCGCGCATCTCCGGGTATCTTCCGCGCTCGGGGCGTGACAGTCTTTGTGGTATCAGAGCCTAAGGTATTCAATTCCTAGGAAACCCAAGTCCAAGGATAGGTTTCAAAACCTTTAACCAAGTGAGAGTGGGTAGAACCAAGGGTTAAATGATCAATGAGTCCTTTATAAGATCATAATGATATAATACTAACATAGCTATTATAATTGTAGGATAATGGCTGCCGAACGTGCTCAATGGCGCAACATGCAGCGTACCCTTCAAGGGATGACCCAAGTGCTACAACAGGTAGCACAAGGTGGTGCTCCACGAGCTGGAAGCTTACACCAAGCATTCAAGAATATGAATCCCCCGAAGTTCATGGGATCGACCGATCCAGACGATGCCGAGCATTGGGTTCGGGAGATTGAACGTATATTCCGTGTTATGCAATGCACGGATCAGGACAAAGTCTTATTAGCTACTTTCCAGTTAGAAAAGGATGCTAGATGCTGGTGGGAGTCGATTGAAGCTACAATTGACCCAACTCAAGTTACATGGGGAGAATTCGTTGAATATTTCAACGCCAAATATTTCTCTGATAGGGTCCAGGAAAAGAAGGCCGCCGAATTTGCCGCATTAAAGCAAAGATCTTTATCGGTGGCTGATTATGAAGCACAGTTCTCTAGACTGTCTAGATATGCTAAGCATTTAATTGGCACGGAAAAGATGAAAGCCCGTAGATTTCTTAATGGGCTTAGGCCCCACTACATTACTCAACTGGCGCCTATGGATATTCAAGTTTATACTGAAATAGTGCGCCGAGCTCAGTTGCTTGAAGATGCCACGGAACTATCTGATAGGATCCGTGGGAAAGACAAAAAGGAGCAAGTCACAAGTTCGGGTTCTTTTAAACCCAACTTTAAGAAGAGGCCCAATAATGGAGGTTCTTCCTCTCAAGATCAGAAGTTCAAGAAATCCAAGCCTTTCTCTATCACCACTATCCCTTCAAACGTAGTATGCAAGCATTGTGACAAGGCTGGTCACAAAACAGAAGAATGTTGGAGGAAACTGGGAGCATGTCTCCGTTGTGGGAGTCGTGAACATCGGATTCCCGATTGTCCATTAATGAATGACCAAGACGGTGAGGGTAAACGCCCAGTGACGAGGAACGCGCGTCTTCATGCAATCCAAGAGACCGAACCAGAAGAAGAAGGCGGATTGGTGGAAGGTACATTAAAAATTTGTTCCAAATATGCACATGTCTTATTTGATACGGGTGCATCGCATTCCATTATTTCCAAGAAGTTTGCTGACCCATTACCTCTAGAACCAGAATGGATGAAGATAATATTGTCTACTCCTCTCGGAAACGAGACGGATATCACACATCATTACCAAAATTGTGAGGTATTGGTTCGAGGAAAGAATTTTCCTATTGATCTTATCTGCTTAGATCTAAAAGAATATGATGTTATACTAGGAGCAGATTGGTTATCCAAATACCAGGCAACGGTTGATTGCCGTGATAGCAAGATTGTTTTCAAGGAATTTCCGGAACTGACTTATACTAGTCCTAAGAGTCGAAGCAAATCCCCTCTTATTTCGGCTCTTCGAGCAAGCAAGCTCGTCAAGAAAGGATGTGTATCCTTCCTTGCTTTTGTCACCATTAAAGAAGCTAAGGAAACCAAGATAGAAGACGTTCAAGTAGTACGAGAATTCCCAGACGTATTTCCAGAAGATTTGCCGGGATTACCCCCGCAAAGAGATGTGGCCTTTACCATCGACTTAGTCCCTGGTGCTGGTCCGGTTTCAAAGGCACCATATAGAATGTCCCCTGCTGAACTCAAGGAGTTGAAGGAGCAGTTGATGGAACTAATCCGAAAAGGGTTTATTAGACCAAGTACTTCCCCGTGGGGAGCACCAGTCTTATTTGTAAAGAAGAAGGATGGATCCATGAGATTGTGTATTGACTATCGACAGTTGAATCATCTTACTATCAAGAACAAGTATCCACTGCCGAGAATCGATGAATTGTTTGATCAGATTTCAGGATCCAAATATTTCTCCAAGATTGATCTCCGGTCGGGATATCATCAACTAAGGATCAAGGATGATGACATTCACAAGACCGCATTCAGAAGCAGGTATGGCCATTACGAATTTGTTGTTATGCCTTTTGGACTAACAAATGCCCCTGCTGCCTTTATGCAGTTAATGAATAGCATATTCAGGCCTTACTTGGATCAATTCATAGTAGTCTTCATCGATGATATATTGATATATTCTAAGACTAAGGAAGAACATGAAGAGCATTTGAGGATTGCATTGCAAGTCTTGAGGACAAATCAATTATATGCTAAACTCAGCAAATGTGAGTTCTGGCTTGAAGAAGTGGCTTTTCTCGGACATGTCATATCCAAGGACGGTTTATCTGTGGATCCGTCAAAAGTTGAAGCTGTGAGAAACTGGGAGAGACCCACTAATGCAAGCGAGATCAGAAGTTTCTTAGGTCTTGCAGGCTATTATCGGCGATTTATCAAAGATTTCTCTAAGATCGCCGTACCACTTACAAGATTAACTCGTAAGGAGATCCGATATGAATGGAGTGAGGAATGTGAAAGCAGTTTCCAAACTCTCAAGGATCATCTCACCACAGCTCCAGTCTTAGCCCTACCAATTGAAGGAGAGAAATTCGAGGTCTACACTGATGCTTCTGGCATTGGCCTCGGATGTGTCCTAATGCAACATGGGAAGGTCATAGCGTACTCTTCTCGTCAACTGAAGAAGCATGAGGAGAATTACCCCGTCCATGACTTGGAATTGGCCGCGGTAGTATTTGCCCTAAAGATATGGAGACACTATCTCTATGGGGTACAGTTTACTGTATACTCCGATCACAAAAGTCTCAAATATCTATTTTCGCAAAAGGAGCTGAACATGAGACAAAGACGTTGGCTAGAATATCTCAAGGACTTCGACTTCAGTATACAATACCATCCCGGAAAGGGTAATTATGTGGCTGATGCCCTTAGTCGAAAGCCGAGAGCAAGGATAGCCAATTGTATGATACAAGAATGGAGGTTACTTGAACAATTCTCTGAGCTCAATATAAGCTTGGACATGGAATCCAAATTTGTCACATTATCTCATGTAAGCATACAGTCAGAATTGTTATCTGAAATACAAACGCTTCAGGATGATGATCCCATGTTAGTAGAAATCAAAGGCAGATTAGAAGGACAATCTGATTTTCAACTAACTTCTGATGGAAGGTTATCGTTCAAAGATAGAATTTGTATACCCGATTGTCCGGAATTAAAGAAGAAGATCTTAGATGAAGCTCACAGATCAAGATACACTATTCATCCTGGATCAACTAAAATGTACCAAGATGTAAAGAGGAACTTTTGGTGGCCCAATATGAAAAGAGAAATAGCGGTCTATGTATCACGCTGTCTCACATGCCAACAGGTCAAGGCGGAACACCAAAAGCCTGCGGGAAAACTACATCCTCTAGATATTCCTAAGTGGAAATGGGAGGATATTGGTATGGACTTCATCATGGGTTTGTCTAAATCTAAAGGAGGACATGATGGAATCTGGGTTATCATTGATCGATTGACTAAATCGGCACATTTCTTGCCAATCAAAAGCCAATGGTCGATTGATGTACTAGCTGCACTATACATTAAAGAAATAGTCAGGATACATGGAATTCCTGTCTCAATCGTGTCTGATAGAGATCCCCGTTTTACTTCTCATTTTTGGAAGGGATTACAACATTCGTTGGGGACAAGGCTCAACTTTAGTACTGCTTTTCACCCACAAACGGATGGTCAGACCGAGCGAACTAATCAAGTTGTTGAAGATATGCTGAGAGCATGCATTATTGACTTTGGAGGAAGCTGGCATGACCACTTACCTTTAGTTGAATTTGCATATAATAATAGCTACCAAGCTAGTATCCAAATGGCACCTTTCGAAGCCTTATACGGAAGGAGTTGCCGATCTCCCATATGTTGGAACGAAGTTGGAGAAAAACAACTATTAGGTCCAGACATGGTAAGGGATACAACCGAGAAGATACAAGTAATCAGAGAAAGATTACAAGTTGCTCAGACAAGGCAAAAGGCTTATGCTGATACCAGGAGAAGAGATCTTGAATTCCAGGTTGGAGATCATGTATTTCTTAAAATATCCCCTGGACGTGGCATACGAAGATTTGGTGTTAAGGGCAAACTTACGCCAAGATTCATCGGACCATTTGAGGTACTCGAAAGAGTTGGCGAGGTTGCTTATCGCATCGCGTTGCCTCCTCAGTTGTCCGAGGTACACAATGTATTTCACATATCTATGTTGAAGAAGTATGTGCACGATCCGTCACATATTATTGAGCATGGAGATCTGGTGATCCAGAAAGATCTCACATATGAACAAAGGCCCTTGAAGATATTAGATCGAGAAATACGAGCTCTAAGGAATAAGGTTATTCCCATGATCAAGGTGCAATGGAATAAGAATCCTGAACGCGAAGCGACATGGGAGACCGAGGAATCTATGAAGAAACGATTTCCCGAGTTATTCTAAGAGGTATATGTCCTACACTCTCCGCGTGTATAATTATATATATATGGAATTTGGGGACCAAATTCTTTTTAAGTGGGGGAGGGTGTAGCAACCCTAATAAATGAATAATTGAAATGAATTAAAACATATATATTACAGAAGTAAAATATATAAAAGGAATAGGGTTAATTGGACGAAATAAGACAAATTAAAAATAACGCCTCTTATTAGGGCGTTAATTCAAAAAGAAACGCCTCTATCAAAGGCGTGACTAAAGAAAGGACGCCCACACGTGCGGTCGTCAACTCTCACGACCAAATAGGCAAGTAAAAGAAACGCCTCTATCTTGGGCGTGTTTTAAAACACGAAACGCCCTTTTTCAAAGCGCTTTTTAAGAAACGCCCTTATGCAAGGCGTTAATTAAAGAATACACGCCCTGACCTAAGGCGTTAATTCCATTCGTGAGCCGTTCGAACCCAGAACTTATCCAGGGTAAGTGATAAGCATTAGAAAGAGTTCAAACGTGGTAATGACTCTATCATAGAAGTATTACTTCCACACAATCACCAACCCTACTAGGACATCCAAAATCCTATAAAAACTCTCGTTCATTTAAACCCTAAACCTATTTGATTCGTTCGTCTGCAGAGGTACGTAAGAGGAGCATTCCTTCTTATTTTCCTTAAATCCCTACGTCTGTTACATGAAGAACTAACAGTTCTTCATCTTCTTCTGTTACAGGTTAAGAAGCCCCTACGTTTTGAAGAAGCATAGTTCTTCATCCGGGTAAAAATTATTTACCTTCGTATGATGTTCAGATCACAAAGAAACTGATACAGTTTCTTTATTTTCTTATAGGATAACTGCAGTTCTGCTTCTACAATCAAAGCCATCGTCTTCTTCCATCAACCAATAGCCGTGGTCTTCAGGAGCCTAACCGAGCATCATCCTCTGCTAGTCAAACCCCTCACGGTCATCTTCAAATCCATTATTAAGGTAGGTTTTCTCAAGATACTGTAGCCCAAATAAAATTAGTGAAAGATATTATATAAGCATGGCATGCATACGGTCTATATACATATGGTTTCGGTGTGTTTTCTGAATTGTTTGAAAGAAACGCCCTGGAATAGGGCGCTATTTTAAAATAAACGACCATAACAGCGGTCGTCAATTTATTAAGAAACGTCCTGTACACAGGCGTTAATTTTACGAGATCATGACTTAAGCATGTTAAGAACGAATTATATATGAAACCTTGATTATTAATGCATGATCTTGTCTCCAAATCTAATGTCCTGCAATTTCTTGTATTCACGGCCTGTACAAGGTCGTTTTCCCACGTATTAACGCCTTATCATAGGGCGTGACTTTAAAAGTAACGCCCCTTACTAGGGCGTGTATATGTTAAAATCTTGAAATTCACGACTTGGACCAAGTCGTTTTCCCTATGTAAACGCCCCATAATAGGGCGTGAATTAAAAATAAACGCCCCTTACTAGGGCGTGTATCTGTTAAAATCCTGAAACTCACATATTCTGTAAAATGGAATTAAAAAGTAACGCCCCTTCCAAGGGCGCGTTTTTGATAAATTTCTGAGAATAATTATATCCTGTCGAATATGTAAATGATGAGACGCCTGCCCCTGCAGTCGTCCACTTTGAAGAAACGCCCCCAGGAAAGGCGTGTTTTTGATAAATTAATGAAATAATGGAAATTCTGCAAATTGGCAATATATGTAAACGCCCTTCAGTTAGGCGTTAATTACTTGAGACACGACTTGACCTAAGTCGTTATTTTACTGTAAACTGATTTTTTTTCTGATTTGCTAACCGATGGTTTATATATTATACATATATATATATACCGGCACTATTCTCCACTCCGTGAGTATAGTCCCACGTTTCATGTTGATTTATCGATCACACTCAACTCTCATTGACATACAAGCTCTCCATTGGACATTCCGTTCCTTTGGACTAGCGAGTTAGTCATAGAGACCTCCGTAAGACTCCTCGTAGCCTTGGATTCCCTCAAGGCCGACTGAGCTGGTTGTACCCTAAAAACCCATTACATAGTTTTTGCCATGTCAATATAAAGAAAACATGGTATACCGGCCCTTATGATTATACAAAGAGTATATCATAAGAAATTCTTGATGGGATGATGATATCATGCCATATCGTGTCATTCTTGTAAACCCCAATTCTATGATAAGAATGAGGGTATCTTGCTTGATCTAATGTTCATGTGGACCTCAATTCTATATAAAGAATGTCCATATTGATTTGTCATGGTACCTAAGTTAAGGGAACCATATTCTACCTAGTTTTATCGAACTCGTGATTATACCGTTATTATCACCATTCTATGTCCTTTGTCATATTTTGGACTCTATTCTATCAAAGTTGTCATACGTATCTACAAGCTTGATTATTGAAATTCTATGTTGGCTATATAAACAAGAGTGGATGTCAAAACACATGATAAATGCCTGCGCATATAGGGCCCGATCTGGTCCTAGGAGGAGCACCCGAAAGTACTTGTGCCCATGGGAGTTAAAATGATAAGGTATCTGGCATTATACCGAGTACTTGACTTGCTTGATTGGACATTCCACACACATCTTGTACTTGAATCGTACTTGACTTTACATGAAATGCGTGGCCCGAAAAAGGGTAATTTACTTGCTTGATACATGATAGCCAAAGTTCTTGACATGACTTGTTAAATGTACTTGCTTGAATATCTCGAATAAACTTGTTATCTTGTTGGAGGTTCATGACTAAGTTCATCTTATTTTCTTGATATTACATTCTCTCTATCTTGTCGTTTTATGCGAGCATGCATAGCTTTATTGCATCCATGAAAATGTAATTACTTAAACCACTTGCTAGTACTTGAGATATAATTTCCTACTGAGCGTTCGCTCATTCCGTTTGTCCCTTTGTACTTTTCAGGTAAGTCCGACGACGATGGAAGTCAATCGGATGGGAATTGTCAAGAGTGAAGAGATAGAGATTCTCCAAGTGTCATCTAGTCTTTTCCATAGTTTCTTGAGTCAACTATGTATTCTTTTCCTATTTATTTAACAGAGTATTGGATTTGTAATAGTCTATCCATTATGAAATAAAGGATTGGGTTATCTTGCTATTTTGCGCATCTCTGTCTTTGTGTCGAATACATGACCACTCTGATTGACATGATTGATATAGACACGTCGCGCATCTCCGGGTATCTTCCGCGCTCGGGGCGTGACAATGGCGGTCCTTCGTCTTACCGTCTTTTGACCTTAGCGGCCCAATAAAAGACTGCAAGGCTCCTTCGTCCCGATTCAGGCGGTGTAAGTGTAGCGGTCTAGACCAGACCATTTTTCATCATTAGGCGGTCAATCGCGCAACTATTTCTTGATCCGGCGGCCCTGTCCTAGACCATTTTCTATTCTGCTCAATAATTATAATGAAGTAACCGTGCCTAAGCAGTCATGGTGAGACCACCTGAGTCAGTAAAGCGGCCAATCGTTCGACCGTTGACCTAACCCTTGCGGCCCTAACTAGACCGTTTGATCCCTGCAGTTTATAAATTCAATCCTGCTTATTTAATATTGCATCTTCACCATGTTTAAGTATTTTTATGAACTATGGCTGTCACGCCCCGAGCGCGGAAGATACCCTTAGATGCGTGACGAGTTTATATCAATCATGTCAATCGGAGTAGTAGTGTATTTGACACAAAGACAGAGTGCGTAAATATAAAGATAGCCCAATCCATTTATTCCTTTAATAAGAATATGTCTATTACAAACCCTTGTAAATACTAGACTCAATAAAATAAAGGTACATTTCTGACTCAACAAAAATATAGAGAAGACAGGACTGATGGACGCTTGAATAGCTCTAACTCTTTCACTCTTGACCTTCCCCGTCAGTTTGGGTCTCGTCATCGGACTTACCTGAAAAGTATGGAAACACTAAGTGAGCGAACGCTCAGTAGGAAATTATATCTCAAGAACTAGCAAAGGGGTTTAAGTAATTACATCTTTCCATGAATGCACTATAGCTATGCATGCTCGCATAAAATGACAAGATAGAGAGTATATCAACAAGATAACAAGGTGAACTATTCGTGAACTTTCAAGTAATAGATATCAGGATGTTCAAGCAAGTAATTTCATCATGTCATGTCGAGAACTTGGCTGTCACGTTTCAAGCAAGCAAGTATATAAATTACCCTTTTTCGGGTCAAGCAAGTCATGTCATGTCAAGTTGAGTCAAGTACGAGATTTTTGTGGAATGTCCAATCAAGCTAGTCATGCACTTCGGTACAATGCCAATACCATTATCATTACAACTCCCATGGGCACTAGTACTTTTGGGTGCTCCTCCCAAGACCAGATCGGGCCCTATATGTACAGGCATTGATCATGTATTTTGACATCCACTTGGTGTATAGCCAATATGGAGTTTCAAGGATAAAGAACTTGTAAGAACTTAGAGGTAGATAGCATTTCAAGGATTTGAACATGACCATAATGATGATAATAACGGTGCAATCACGAGTATCGATAAAACTAGGAGGAATTGGTTCCCTAACTTGGGTACCATGACAAGTAAGTGCCCGCAAGTAGACGGTCACTCTTTTAATATAGAATTGAGGTCCACAAGAACATCATAATAATGTTGATATAGAATTTGGGTCCACAAGAACATCTCAATAAAGACATGCTTTCCCCCTTTATTTAGATACTTCTTATATTATACACATAGCATAACATGAGGGCCGGCATACCATGTTTCTTATAGAGTGACATGGCAAAAATAGTGTGATAGGTTTTTATGGTACAACCCGCTCAATCGACCTTGAGGGAATCCAAGGCTCGAGGAGTCTTATGGAGGTCTCTATGACTAACTTGCTAGTCCAAAGGAACGGAATGTCCAATGGAGAGCTTGTATGTCACTGAGAGTTAGTGGGTAAACGATAAAACATCATGAAACATGGGACTATATTCACGGACTGGAATATAGTGCCGATATATATATATAGATAAATATACATATGAAACCCTCGGTGTAACAGTAAGTGTAAAATAGTATCACAGGAAAATAGCGACTTATCTTAAGTCATTAATCATGGAATTAACGCCTTATACAGGGGCGTTTATTTATAAATTGACGGCTTGTTCAACAGTCGTCCATTCTGTATTTCTATTTTGCAGAATTTAGATAATATGGAATTTTAACAAAAACGCGCCCTGGACAGGGGCGTTACTTTTCAATTAGCACCCTGTTCTGGGGCGTCAGTTCAATAAGAGACGACCTGCATCAGGTCGTTATTTCATCATTTTCCAAGATTTCTGATAATAAAATTTCAGGAACAAATTATATAGTGAGGACTAGAAAAATAGCAGGATTCCACTGGATGATCATGCATTAGATTAGATTCATGGTTTCATAGATACAGAATTTTAAACATGGTTAATTATTAATTATATTAAATTGACGACTCCTGGTCAGGGCGTCAAAATAAGAATTAGCGCCCTTTGAAAGGTTGCCTTATTCAAAATTCACCAAAAACATTTGAAAACGTAGTAAAACTATATGAATGAGATCATGGATGAATTTATTTCAGAATCTATATTAGTTTGGCTACGCTCTTGAGAAAACCTACCTGATTGATGATCTGGGTTGATGGTACTGAAGAATTTTTTTTTTTGAAGGGAGAACTGTACTCTGTTCTAAATAGAGTCTCCTGAGAATAGCTACTCATGAACTTTAAACAATAGCAACACCAACAACAGCCAAGCAATAGTAGCTCTTAGAGTGATAATAGATGAACAGGGTGTTGTTCTTAGGCTTCAGACGTAGATATTAACAGCTCCCTCCCTCTTTCACAGTGAACGGAATAAGAGGACGTCGATGAAGAACCTCACGTCCTTCAGCTAGGCAGAAGAGTTACTACTTACGGCAGACTTCCTGCAGCAAAGACGATGAAGAACATTAATATTCTTCATGATTATGACCGAAGGCAGGGAAGAAGATCATTACCTGTTCTTCACGTATGCAGCAACAGAGCTTCCTTCAACCAAATAGCCTATTAGGGTTCGATATGAAGGGTTATTTATAGGGTTTTTATGATCCTAATGGAGTTAGTATCGTATTGGAAGTAATGTTTCCCTCATAGAGTCCTTGCCATAATCAATCTCCCTCGTAGTTATCCAAAAACTTGCTCTGGATAGCCTCCTGGTTCGAACAAAACTCGAACGGAACACAAATGGAATTAACATCTTACGTTAGGGCGTTAATTTAAATTGATGCCTTGGTTAATGCCATTTCTTATGTAAAACGCGTCCATGTGGAGGGCGTCATGTTTACTTGCCCTTTTTATTATTTTGGCCGTTTGGGAATTGACGACATCTTCCGTGGTCGCCCTTTCTGGAATTCGCGCCTTGTATAAGGGCGTTTCTTTTTGAAGTAGCGCCTTGCATCAAGGCGTTATTTACATTTTGGTTTATTATTTACTTCTTTAAGCTCTTATCATTTATTCATTAAATCTTTTAATCATATTTTGATCAATTGGG
This sequence comes from Amorphophallus konjac, assembly GCA_022559845.1. Classification (NCBI taxonomy): domain Eukaryota; kingdom Viridiplantae; phylum Streptophyta; class Magnoliopsida; order Alismatales; family Araceae; genus Amorphophallus; species Amorphophallus konjac. The sequence goes on from CM040124.1 coordinate 200,527,337, forward strand.
GTTTTTATTTCCTTTTATTTTTACCAGGGTTGCTACAATGGCACTTTCTTATATCCTAGAAAAGTTATTTTCTCTTTCCTTGTGATGGAACCACTGGTCGTAGCCCGACGACCTTTAGTGTTAGCCCACCTGGGAGAGGTGGTGGGGTAGTCGTGGTGTACGGTTTTTAAGCTGGTTTCCGTGGGCCCCCTTGCTTGGCAGTAGCGTCCTACTGGGGGGGAAAACTCGCTAGAGGCCTGGCTCATGGTAGTGAGCTTGTGTGTGCACACGTGGTCAGGGGCGTGGACTGACACTAACGAGTGTGACCCTAACATGTTCTTGACTTTGGTTACTGTTACGTGTCTCACTTGCCGCGTTCCAGGCTAGTGGAGATACCTGGGATGCAGTATAAGTCGTCAGTGGACACGTCTGGTCTTCTTTCTGGTGGTCCCTTCTGTCTTCTGTCACTTGGAAATGTTGAATTTTAATTCTATTGGTAGATTGTGACTTTTGCGTTTAATTGTTTATTTGACTTAGCATGAGATTAAATGGCATTTATATTTAGTTGTAGTTAATTGTTCTTGCACTTATACAGCTTTATTTTACTATTATTTTCCTATACCATTGCATTATCAACTGCTTTTATATTTTTAGCTGCGAGGTAGGGATCTGCGTGAACCCTACTGAGTCTATGATGTGAGACTCACCCTTTCCTTTCCAGGTGAGCAGCAACAACAGTATGCTGGTGGTTCTCGTGTTTTTGACAGGCAGCCGTAGGTGCCAGCAACGGTCACTCCTTTGTTTTGACCGGGGTAGATCCGGTGTAGTTGTCTCCTTTTGATTTATGTTCAGTGTTTGGACTTGTAATGCGTAGACATAGACTATTATATTAATATATTACTCTGATATTGTAAATTGCTTCCATTTAATGTCATCATTTTAAAATGCACGTGTGATTCCAGTTCATTATGCACCTCCTCAACCAATCCTCTCAACCCTTACGGGACCTCATCAGCCTCTTGGGTGGCGTCTCTGAGTTCTTGGTATCGGTTTACCAGTGCCCAGATCTCCGGGCCGTTACAAAGACGATCCCTATGGTGAAGATTCAATGGAATAAGAATCTCGAACGAGAAGTCACATGGGAGACATAAGAATCGATGAAGAAAAGATTCCTGGACTTATTTCAAAATCATAAGTACTCTACACCCTCTATATTTATATGCAAATGAATTTGGAGACCAAATTCTTTTAAGTGGGGGAGGGTGTAGCAACCCCGATAAATTATGGGAATAAAATTTCCTAATTAAATAAAACCTCCAATTAAATAAGTCAAGGGCCCACATTGAACAAAGTTTAAAGCCAACCCATGAGCCATTGGGCCTTAAGCCATACACCTTCAAAAGCATCAACCTATATATATACAAATGGGCTCTACGGGCTATGTATATTTTATAAATCCCCAAATAATTAAACCCAAATATTAGAACCAATAGCTGATGGGCTTTAAAAGGCCCATAATCCTTCCTATGTCTAAGGGAGTATAGGGTATATACACATATATGTATATAATGGGGGTTGTTTTCAAAAGCCCAAAACCCACGTTCAAACTTGCATGGGAAGGCCTTATGGTTCTCGTAGAAGAACAGGGTGATGGCTGAGGTTTTGGCAAGGGAGGATTAACATGGAAGGTCAAAGCCTATTAGGATTCTTACGTGGGAAGTTAAATCTCATTAGGAATATTAAAACCTTTGTTACGATCACTCCCTATAAATAAAGCCCTCCATCGAACGGGCTAAAGGCTATTACTGCTGCAAGGAGCCTTACTGCGTCGATGGTCCCCTGCCGTGCCGATCATGAAGAAGGCATTCTTCCCCAATCGTCTTCCTCCTGTGCCTGCAGCCGTGCGTGAAGAGGAAGCATGTTTCTGCTTCCTCTTTCCTCTACGATCACTGCTGCCGTGAAAGAAGCTCCTTCTTCCCTCTCCTCTCATCACCACACGTGAAGAAGTGCATCTTCTTCCTCATATTGCAGTTGCTGCTGCTGCATTTCTTATTTCCTTCTCTCTTTTCATCATTCCGTTCAACCCAAAAAAGGTAGGTTTTCTCAAGTTCTAAACCCAAGATATAGCATAATAGAATAGCACATTCATATACGATTATACCAGTTTGTTTACATCTTGCATCCATGATTCTTATCTTGAGTTTACGTGATTTTTTTGAGTTCTGTCTGCATGAGAAATAGCGACCAGAGCAGTGGCCGCTTATTAATGAATGACCATGTGAAGAGTCGCTAATTCTTGAATTGATGATAGTCCTCTGGCCGCTAGTTAATGAGCAACCATCACTCTGTCGGAGATTCCTTTAGAGTAATTAATAAATAACACATGTTCAAAATGTAATAACTATGGAACCATGTATCTAAAAAACATGATATGCATATTTCTGGATTCATCATATTTTTCTCTACTTTTTAATGTCCTCAGATTCCTGAATTTCATCATAAACGTCAAGATGCTACTATTCATGCTAATAAGAAGAAATGAATAGTACTTACTATCTAGATGTGCACCTACCCAATGCCCTTTGATTTGTAAACACAAATGAATGAGCGACTATTTGACCAGCCACCCATTCATGATATAGCACCTCTTTATAGAGTCGTTGATTCCTGTTTATTATCTAAAAAAGAAAATAATGCAGAAAATATGAATGAACGACCATCAAGTGGTTGCTATTTAACGATATGGTGCCTTTCTAGAATGTCACCCATTCTTGTGAAAATTGATAAAATTCCTAAAAATTATTGATTTAGCGACATTGGAAAAAGTCACACATTTAAATAGCACCATCTGAGTGGTCGCTATTTTCCTGTCTCTCAGATTTATCGAATTCTGACCCATATCGCTGGTCTTTTGGCACTCTCATCTTACATCCGTAGATGGAGTCCCTATTTTGATTTCTATCGCTTACATACTAACTCTTGGTGATGATTGGACCCTCCGCGGGATATTTCATCCTTCGGACTGGTGCTTTCTTCGTTGAGACCTCCATAAATCTCTGCTAGCCTTGGATTCTCTCAAGGTAGCCGAGTTGGTTGTACGCTAAAAACCCTAGAACCAATGATTGTCACGTCACTCTAAAGAAATGTAATGCTTAGCCCTCTTAGAGCACTGTTTCTGGCCTCTTTGAGAAGTCTATTTCTATCTGGAAACAGCAACCATGACTTGGATGCCAAAAGGAATTGGCGACCAGCCAGTGGACGCAGATTATTGATTTAGCGGCCGTGATATGGATGCTAATTCTTCATGCATGTACTGTTCACAGGAATGAGCGACCACCATAGTGGACGCTATTTCTGTAACTGATGGCTGTCTGAGTGGACGCCAATTACCCAGTTTCATGATATGTCATGGTTTTTCATGTGATTTATCGATATGTCATCCTTATTCAAGTTCTGTCCTTGAACTCCGTCATTCTATGAAATCTACCTTATCATCCTACAATGGCTTATTCCTTTGGAACTCTATTGGCTATAAACTATAGTGGATGTCTAAAAATATATACATGACTCAATGTTGGCGCATATAGGGCCCGATCTAATCCTCGGAGGAGCACCCGAAAGTACTTGTGTCCATGGGAGCTATATTGATCACGGTGTGATATTGCACCGAAGTGCATGACTTGCTTGATTTTGGCATTCCACAAATCTCGTGCTTGACTTGACTTTACATGACTAGCGTGGCCCGGAATGGGTATTTACTTGCTAGAAATTATAATAGCCAATTCAGATGACATGACTTGATATTTACATGCTTGACAATCTTGAAATACTTCACATGGTTATCTTAAAATATTGCTAGTTCATCTATACTATTTCTTAATACTCTACTCTCGTCATTATCTTGCGTACATGCATCACTATACTTGCATAGTTCATGTAACATGTAATTTACTTAAAGCAAGCTTGATCTTGAGATTTAATTCCTACTGAGAGTTTACTCACCTTAGTTTCCCCCTATTTTTCAGGTAACTCCGACGATGAAGATCATTCGGATGGGAATGGACACGAGTGAGAAGCGTAGAGCTATCCGCTCGTCAAAGACGTTATCTAGTCGAGACTTTTCATCTTTCTTGAGTCATTATTGTATTTTCCTTTTATTTGAGTCTAGTACCTTTATTTGATAATGAAGAGTATGTAATTGAATTATCTTGAAGTTATTAATGAAATAAAGGATTTGGTTTATTATCTCTACTTTTGCGCGCTTTGTCTATATGTCGAATTCCTTATGCTCTGATTGACATGATCGATGTAAACTTGTCACGCATACCGGGTTCCTTCCGCTCTCGGGGCGTGACAGAGGTAACTGCATCTTCCGCTGAGGCCGACTCCCTTGCCTTGGCTGCTCAGGGCAACTCCGTGACCTCGGTAGTTCCCACATCAATGGGGTTAGTGAAGTCCCCCGATTAATGACACCCAAGAGGGGGGGTGAATTGGGTGATAACAAATTTTAAGAAACTTTTCCCGATTTAGACAGATATGATGAAATAACCCTTTAGAAACTTAGATCTGTTGTATTATCAATTAGATCAATCAAAACCTATCACACATAGCAAATCCTTAGTACTATGGCAGAGGTGTAAATCCGAAGAAACTACTCACGCAAGGTGTTATCTTCCTGACAAGGTTAGCCTTGTCCATCCGAACCCACCTTTTGATATACCAAAGATCTAATGTGAAAGTGATATATTATGCTATATCTAGATGAAGTGATACAAAAGAAATAATCAACGTGTGTGCTCGCATAGAATGGGGATAGAAGAAAAGGGTCAAACCACACAATAGATAGTGATTTTTAGGTGGTTCGGATGCAACAACGGTAACCTACATCCACCCCTCACGATCTGTGAGGATTCACACACTATCTTGTAAAGGATTATAAGATCAACACACACGCACACACTCATAAGGAGTTTGGAACTCCCACGAAGGTGCAAGCGCAGCAAAACACACACGACTGTGAAAGAAACCACACACACACACGGATCCGGGTAGATCCACACACACACGAATGTTTAGAGATTACAAATAGCATACACTTGAAGCTTGATGAATTTGGAAGAAGAAACACAAAAGAAAAAGTCTAATTTAAGCTCCCCCTGAGTAGATGAAGCTTGAATCTCCACTTGATTTCCAATTGAATGGCTTCAGATAGATCTTGAAAAGCTTGGAGTTGGATGGAGAATCCCTGGACGGAGCACTGTTCACGCATGTGCAGCAGCAGCCTTCTTTCTCCCCTTGGTAGCCTCCTTTGATCTCCCTTGAGTAATTAGGGTTTCTTTGACTAAAGAGATGTTTTTATAACACTTGTGTAGCAACCCTGGTAAATTGAAGGAAAAAAATCCTAAATGGATTAAAAACTAAACCAATGTACAAGGCCAACCCATATATATATTTAAAACATATACATATATATACCAAATGGGCCTTACACTTAAACCATATAGCAAATGGCCCAAAGATGAATAGCGCCCCCTCTTAAGGTGCCATTTCATTAATTGAAGACCCCTCAAGTGGGTGCCAATTGATGAATTCAAGACCCCTCATGGGGGCGCCAATTACCTGAAGGGCGCCCCTATCTTGGGCGCTAATAACATGAAGGGCGCCCCTCCTCTGGGCGCTATTTCCTTGCAGTAGGAAAATTGGTAAGTCGGCTGTAGTGTTTTGTTCGAACTAGAAGCAGTGACCGATCAGGAAAGTATTGATATGGAAGGATTAATACATAGGGAAACCTTGCTTCTAATAGGAGTCTTACGTGGGAAGTTTTAAACCTAATCAAACTCTAACCCACAATCGAATCCCTTCTCTATAAATATCAAACCCCCTCCATCGAACCCTCTGTTGACTCAATATTTCAAAGACGTCCTGCAACTCTTCATTTCCCTACAGTTGCTGTTCCTTTCTCTTCGACTGTACGTGGAGAGGAGGCTCTACTTTCTTCTCTGCATCTTATTGGAGGAGACTTGTGGCTACTACTCTTCTTCTTCCGTGGTGGTTATCGTAGAAGAAGCCTGCTACTTTTTTCGTTGGTGCTGTCAAGGGATCGTTTACCTATGGTTGCAGTTCTGCTACTGCTACCGTGTTCTACTTCCTCTGAAGCTGCAGTGCTCAGATCATCTTCTTCTTCCTGCTGCCATTGTCTAGTTTCTCTATTGCAAATAGAGTATCGTTTTGTGGTTATTCTTGTGGTTGATTCTTCAATTTCTTCACGATTCTCTCATCCAGATCACTACAAGGTAGGTGTTCTCAAGCACAAGCCCAATCTAAAAGTTATCAGATCATGATCATGCATATAGGTCTGATAGATGGTTTCCAGTAGGTTTTGTAAATTTTTTACTGAGTTTTAGTAGAAGGCGCCTCTTGATAGGGTGCTATTTGATATAACGATCGTGCAAACAGTCGTCAGTTAGTTGGTTAATTAATAAATACATATGTTCAACTTTTAATAATGGTGAACCATGACATCTAATCTAATGCATGAGAATACTGCTAGATTCCTGTTAATTTTCTCTACCTGTCCATGTATTTGTTCCTGCAAAATTATTTCTATTAGAAAAGTGCTACTGTTCATGAACCAATATTGTCAACCTTCACTATTCTATATAGCCCCCCTGACCTGGGCGCTCTATCCCTAAAAGGTGGCAGCAGCTAGGGCACTATTCAATTGAAACGTGGCAGCAGCCACGGCACCATTCACTTAAATTCTGGAATTTGATATATATACAGATCTTAATATATTTAGAACCTAGATACAATGATTGAATGAACACTCATTATATAATTAATTAGCGACCCTACCCAGGGCGCTATTTCATGAAACGAAGACTTGACCTTAGGCGCTAATTACCTGATTTCTGATTTTCATGGTTTTCTGTAACCCTTTATAGTGGGTTATGTATATAGGCACTATATTCCATTCCGTGAGTATAGTCCCACGTTTCACGATGTTTTATCGATTACCCCTCAATTCTTAGTGACATACGAGCCCTCTGTTGGACATTCCGTTCCTTCGGACTGGTAAGTTAGTCAATGGGACCTCCGTAAGACTCCTCGTAGCCTTGGATTCCCTTAAGGCTGATTGAGCAAGTTGTACTACTAAAACCTATGACACTTTTTGATTGCCATGTCCCTCTAAAGAAACATGGTATACCGGCCCTCATGGTATGCTATTTAGCCGCCGTGAGGATAATTCTTAAGCTAGTGGAATGGCAAAACCATACCATTTCTTTAAATCTTGGATTGTGTGCCTCTACGAAGACACCAATTCTTTCTACCTATCATGTACAAAGGACGAGCAATCATGAGAATATGAGTGCTTATTCTTGTTTACTTGGCACCCACTAGGGAGTCAAATCCACCTAGTTTCTATAAGTATCGTGATTGTACCGACTTGACCGTAGTATGTCCTTACTCAAAAGTTCTATCCTTGTGATTCTATTGCACGAGATCTACCTTATATTCCTACCAAGGTTCATTCCGTTGAAATTCTATATTTGCTATAACTAAAGTGGATGTCGAAATACAAGACTTAATGCTGGCGCAGATAAGGGCCCGATCTGATCCTGGGAGGAGCACCCGAAAGTACTTGTGCCCATGGGAGCTATTATTGATCACGGTGTGGTATTGCACCGAAGTGCATGACTTGCTTGATTGGACATTTCCACAAACTCTTATACTGGTACTTGACTTGACGTGACTTGACATGCGTGACCCGGAAAGGGTATTTACTTACTTGCTTGATAACATGATAGCAAATTCTTGACGTGACTTGCTAAACGTACATGCTCGCCTATCTTGATATAATTATATGAAATCTTGGATATCTTGCTAGTTCATTCTAGGTTATCTCTTGCTATACACTCTCTCTATTGTCGTTTCACGCGGACATGCACAACTTTACTTGCATCCATGCAACATGTAATTTACTTAAAACAAGCTAGCACTTGATATATAATTCCTACTGAGCGTTCGCTCACCTAGTGTTTTCTCTTATTTTTCAGGTAATTCCGATAACGAGACTCATTCGGATGGGGATGAACAAGAGTGAAGAGTTTAGAGCCATTCCAACCATCAAGGGTTATCTAGTCTTGTCTTTTCAATTTTCTTGAGTCATCCATTGTACTTTTATTTTATTGAGTTCTTAGTTCTTTTATCATGAGTTGTAATAGAAGAACCTGAAGGTTTATGATTAATAAAGGACTTGGTTATCATTACTTGGGCGTGCTCTGTCTATGAGTGTCGAATACACTTATGCTCTGATTGACATGAATGATATAACTCGTCACACATCTCGGGGTTCCTTCCGCGCTCGGGGCGTGACAATTTTTATGGTATCAGAGCCTAGGATATTCAATTCCTAGGAAACCCAAGTCCAAGGATAGACTTAAACCTTTACCGGTGAGAATTGGGTAGAACCATGGGTTAAGGTAACTTAAGTACTCAAACTTTTGGGCAATCTCATATTGATTAGTTATTAAAAACTTCTTGTAGGAAGATGGCTGCCGAACGTGCTCAGTGGCATAACATGCAACGCACTATTCAAGGCATGACACAGGCGCTACAGCAAGTGGCGCAAGGAACGGTAAACTGTGGAGCTGGTGACCTCCACCGGAGTTTCATAAATATGAACCTACCTAAGTTCGTTGGCTCATCAGATCCCGATTATACCGAGCATTGGCTCTGAGAAGTGGAAAGGATATTCCATGTTATGCAATGCACGGATGAAGAGAAGTTATTGCTAGCTACTTTCCAATTAGAAAGAGACGCACGTTCCTGGTGGGAGTCCGTAGAAGCCACCCTAGAGAAGAACCCATTAGATGGGTGGAGTTCACCGAGCACTTCAATGCCAAATACTTTTCCAACTGAGTGCAAGAGAAGAAAGCCGCAGAATTCACTTCACTCAAACAGAGAACTCTATCAGTGGCCGAATACGAGGCCCAATTCTCTAGGGTGTCAAGGTACGTGAAATATTTAGTAAGTATCGAGAAGATGAAAGCAAGAAGATTTCTCAACGGGCTTCGACCTCAATATATTATCCAACTGGCACCGATGGACATTCAAGTCTATTCGGACATGGTTCGAAGAGCTAAACTATTAGAAGATGCCACTGAGTTGTCTGAAAAGATCCATGGGAAGAACAAGAAAGAACCTATTATAAGCCCTGTAAATTTCAAGCCCTACTTCAATAAGAAGAGAGCCAATGATGGAGGTACTCCCTCCCAAGAGAAAAAGATCAAGACTAAACCTTTCTCCATTACTACCACACCTTCTAAAGAGGTGTGTAAACATTGTGACAAGACCGGCCATAGGGCCGAGGAATGTTGGGGAAGACTCGGAGCTTGCCTCCGTTGTGGGAGCCGTGAACATCAGATTCCCAATTGTCCGTTACTCAATGATCAAGTCGGAGATGAAAAGTGCCCGGTGAAGAAGAATGCACATCTGCAAGCTCTTCAGGAGGCAGAACAAGAGGAAGGCGGACTAGTGGAAGGTACGCTCAAGATTTGTTCCAAGTATGCTCATGTCTTGTTTGATACCGGTGCATCGCACTCTTTTGTTTCAAAGAAGTTCGCTGATCCGTTACCTATGGAACAAGAGTGGATAGATCTAATAATTGTAACCCCACTCGGAAATGAATCTGAGATCTCACACCACTATTCCAACTACACAGTTATGATAAAAGGGAAAAATCTGCCAGCAGACTTAATATGTGTATACTTAAAAGGATACAATGTTATCTTAGGAGCCGATTGGCTATCTACACATAAGGTCGTTGTCGATTGCCGTGAAGGTAAGGTAACTTTTAAGGAGTTTTCAGAACTTGTCTACACTAGCCCTAAGAGTTGGAACAAGTCACCTCTTATTTTAGCTCTCTGAGCTAACAAGCTTATAAAGAAAGGATGTGTTTCCTTCCTTGCTTTCGTAACCATAAAGGTGACTAAGGAGACCAAGATAGAAGACATCCCGATAGTTCAGGAGTTTCAAGATGTATTTCCAGAAGATTTGCCTAGATTACCCCCACAAAGAGAAGTGGCCTTCACCATCGACCAGCTCGCTGGTGCTGGTCCAGTTTCTAAGGCACCTTATAAGATGTCCCCTGTCGAGCTCAAGGAGTTAAAGGAATAATTGGAGTAGCTTCTAAAGAAGGGATTTATCAGACCAAGCACTTCCCCGTGGGGAGTGCCTGTATTATTTGTAAAGAAGAAGGATGGATCCATGAGGTTATGCATCGACTATCGACAGTTGAATCATCTCACTATCAAGAACAAGTATCCACTATCGAGAATCGATGAATTGTTTGATCAGATATCCGGATCTAAGTTTTTCTCAAAGATTGATCTCAGGTCAGGATATCACCAACTGAGAATCAAAGATGAGGACATTCATAAGACCACGTTCAGGAGCAGGTATGGGCACTATGAATTTGTTGTTATGTCTTTCGGACTAACAAATGCCCCTGCCGCTTTTATGCAGTTGATGAATAGCATATTCAGGCCTCATCTAGATTAGTTCGTGGTGGTCTTTATTGATGACATATTAATCTATTCAAAAACCAAATAAGAGCATGAAGAGCATTTTAGGATTGCATTACAGATATTAAGGACGAATCAATTATATGCAAAGCTTAGCAAATGTGAATTCTGGCTAGAAGAAGTATCCTTCCTAGGACATGTAATTTCTAAGGATGGGTTATCAGTAGATCCATCAAAGGTGGAAGCTGTGAAGAATTGGGAGAGACCAACCAATGCTAGCGAGATCCGAAGTTTCTTGGGTCTTGCAGGCTATTATAGGCGATTCATTAAGGACTTCTCCAAGATCACCGTGCCGCTCACTAGGCAAACCCGCAAAGAGATCCATTATGAATGGAGTGAATATTGTAAAAGAAGCTTTCAAGCTCTAAAAGATCACTTAACTACTGCCCCGATCTTGGCCTTACCAATTAAACGAGGAAAAATTGAGGTATATACCGACACATCTGGCAATGGCCTCGGCTGTGTATTAATACAACAAGGAAGAGTCATAGCTTACTCTTCCTGACAACTGAAGAAGCATGAAGAGAACTACCCAGTCCATGACCTAGAATTGGCTGTGGTAGTGTTTGCATTAAAGATCTGGAGACATTACCTGTACGGAGTGTAATTCATTGTATACTCTGATCATAAGAGTCTCAAGTATCTCTTCTCTCAAAAGGAATTGAATATGAGACAGAGACGTTGGCTAGAATATCTCAAGGACGTCGACTTCGCAATCCAATATCATCCTGGAAAGGGTAATCCTATAGCCGATGCCCTAAGTCGAAAGCCAAGAGCGTTATTAGCCAAATGTATGATTCAGGAGTGGAAATTGCTAGAACAATTCTCTAGACTTTGTTGTGTCCCCTGTGGTTCTGGCATTTTGATGATGACAAATATTATGTCTCATTATGTTTATATGTACATCCTTGATGATGTAATCATGATGTGTTATGAGAAAATGTCAGAACAGGTTTAAGAATGACTCTCGGGTCATGAACAGGAAGTCAACTCACTGTCAAGTTAGGTCAATGCACAGTCTGATTAGGTAATGTTCTACCCAATCTCAGATCTGTGCATATGTTAATGCTTGTACCGAAATGTTGATGAATGTGTTAAGGTCAAGGCTAGTCTTCATATGTGTTAGAAAAGTCCATCCTTTTCACTATTCTAATGAACATTTGACGTCGGTGCTATTTTGTGTCTCAAGGACTGGGTCGGTGCATTCCATGCTCATACATATATATAGGTCCATGCAACTCCTTGAACTTTGCATAATAAGGTCCATGCACATTGTGGTTGGTAGGTAGCAAAGTCGGTGCTAGTTCATGTACCACTTCATCCAAGTCTGTGCATGCTTTACGAAGTCTGTGCGCATTGAGTAGATTCAAGTCGGTGCAATGCACTGTAGCACACTTGTTCAAGTCTATGCATGTCATGAGTCGATAGAGTTATAGTCGGTGCATACCTTGACCAAGGCACTTTACATCGGTGCATCTTCATAGTGTGTCTTGTTCATATTTGTGAGTCGAGCTTCTTCACGTCTATGCAACTCTCATGGCTGCAAGCATGTAAGTCTGTGCAACATTTGTTACTGCACGCGACTAAGTCGTTGCAGTGACTGTCTTTGCATAGATCTAGTCAGTGCAACAAGTGTTGTCGCACGTATTCGAGTCGGTGCAACTCTCGCACCACCCACATAAGGTCTGTGCACATTACGTTGGCAACTCTGTGCATAAGAGATTTATGGGTCTCGAGTCTGTGCAGTTAAGGCACGCTGCATTATATGTTTGTGCATATCTCGCATGACGCATAACAGAGTCTGTGCAACTCTTGCTTCTTCCACACGCAGAGTTTGTGCAAGATAGCTCTCGGCACATTGAGTCAGTGTAGAATCTGTAGTTTGTCCACACCACCTCGGTGCACTCCTTGATTACACTCACACGTAGTCTGTGCATAAGTTTACTATGTAAACGTTATGCCCGTGCATATGTGTACTTATGATATATTGAGTCCATTCACGTTTGCCTTAATGCCTCATCAAGTCTATACAATCTTCATAAATGCCTGACTATCTTATGTCTTGATGGACTAACAGGACAACTGCTCGTGATTGTTAAGGAGGGCACGTGATCCAAGGTAGACCGTCCCTGAAAGGAACTGCCACGTGGATTCTCATTCGTCCAGATCCTAACACGTGGCTAAGACATTCCAGAAGTTTCTTGGCCAGAGTATTCCCTCCACACGCCCCGTGTGTAAGCTCGTGGGTCCTAGCCTGAAGATATATATATAAAACCATTGTTCTGCGATAAGGGGTACTGAGAGAGAGATAAAGAAAAAAAAAGGGATAAAAGAAGATAGACGAATATGAACTGGAGTGATCTGAGGAGAGATAGGAGAAGTGCAGAGTTCAAGAAAGAAGTTGCTGCAGAGAGAAGTGGAAAATAGAAGAAGGAGTGTGCCGCCAGAGAGAAGAAGAGAAGAAAGAAGAGAGAGAGAGAGAGCTGAGAAGTGAAGAGAGAGCCAGAGGCTGAAAAGAGAAGAGGAGAGAGCTTTCCCTGAAGATATGTTTGGAAGATAGGTCTCGTGGATGAAATCCAGAGCCATCTTGCTCTTTGGAGAGACATTCTATTTATTTTTCTTTTGTTTATTCGTTTCAACTGTGTTCTTCCGATCTGCTGTGTGAGACCCGTCCTTTAACGGATCTTTACCGGTAATATAATAGAATTTAATCCACGAATTTCAACTAATTTTATGAAATTTATGCGCCTTTTTCTAGCATTTAATCTATTTAGATTAAAGCTTTTAAGAATTTAAGGGGGCATAATGGCAATTTCGCTTCTTTGGGGGTTTAGAGTGTAAAAGAGGGTAAAATATGAAAAAAAGATTATTTTAACTCTTTTTTTAAACCATCACTATCTCCCCTCTCTCTCTCGATTCACTCTCATTTCCTCCCCCCTTTTTTCTCTTTTTCACCCGAACGCAGGCGAACCCGCGGGCGGAGGGGCGAACACCGCGAACGGCGCTACTCCGCCTCCCCTTTTCTCCCCTTCTCGGCGCGGCGACCACGGCACAGCGGCGGAGAACGGTAGACAACGGCGGCGAGCTGGTGGGGAGGAAGGTCGCTGCGGCGAAACCCCCCCCCCCCCTTTTCACCGGCGGACCCACGAGACCGGACCCCTCTCGCCCTCTTTCTCCTCTTCGCAGCGCGGTGGCAACTCAGGATTGCGGTGGCGGAGTCCGTCGACCTCGTCGGCAAGCCTGCAAGGAAAAGAGACCGCGTCGATATTCTCATCGGCTCCGATCCTGGTGCAGAGGTGCGACCCCACGGTGGCATCGGGCGCTCCTCTCTCCCTCTCTCACGACGCTCCCGCAGATAATCGGCCTTCCTCTCGTGCTAAGACTGGCGGAGACTTCCTTAGTGACGTAGGAACCCGGAGGCATCCACCCGGGATGAACCGTGGAGTGGAGAGACGACCAAGAGAGGCGGACCGCGGCGCGTCCCTCGGCTTGCATGCGGTCGGAACGAGGCTTTTGGCACGATTAAGGTAGGGGGGTCGTACCCCTAGCCCGTTAAACTGTTCTAATCGCATGCCCATCATTGCTGAGTTCATAGAGTAATAATAGCATGCCCATCGTCTTTATGTTTTAATAGCATGCCCATCGTCGCTGAGTTCATAGATTAATCGCATGCCCATCGTCGCTGAGTTCATAGATTAACTGGCATGCCCATCGTTTCTGAGTTCGTAGGAAATAAATTCTTATATTATGATGGTGGAATGGCAGGGAACAGGTTAAAAATAATAACTCCCGTCGAATTAAGTCGACCGGGAGGGGATCCGATTATGATTCCGGTGGATCCGGTTCTTCGGTAAGGACTATGTTTCAATTATTCTAGACTTTATAACGGTCCGCCATAACCTGTTTATTAACCCGAGTGGCTGACGATTAGACCGCGTAAATTATTTAAATTTGAATGGCGGTAGAAATTTCACGGTTAGTCCGTTTAGCAACACGTAACGGTCCGTCGTTCGACCGGCTAAGGCTATAACGGCTTTAATTTAACTGCATGTTCTGTGAATTAGGCGTGTTTGTTTAACTATGCATTTAATAGTTGCATAAGCATAATCAGTTATTTATTCATGTAATTAATGAATTATTGCCATTTCCACATGTTCAATAGTTTATGCATTTAGCTATGGAATAATTCCCATTTTGGCATGTTCAAATTGTTTAAGCATTGAATTATTGAACAACGGCCATTTTAGTATACTCGGTTAACTATGCATTTAATCTTGCTTAATTGCCATGTTTAATCGTTATCATAAGTTATGGCATGTTTTTAGATACTAATAGAGCTTTATTCTCTTTCCTAGTGATAGAACCACCAGTTGTAGCCCGACGACTTTCAGTGTTGATCCCACCCGGGAGAGGTGGCGGGGTATCCTAGTTTACGATTTTTAAGCTAGTTCCGTGGGCCCCAGTCCAACCGTGGCGTCCTACGGAGGGGAATACTAGCTAGAGGCCTGGCTCTAGGCACGAGCCGGTGTGTGCACACGTGGTCAGAGCCTTGGAATGACACTGACGAGTGTTACTCTGACTAGTTACTTGTTCTTGTACTGTTACGCCTCTCGCTTCCTATGATCAGGCTTGCGTAGATGCTTGAGATGCAGTGTAAGCCGTCAGTGGACGCATCTGGTTTCTTCTTCTGGTGGAGCTCCTCTCCTTCTCACTCGTGTCACTTGGAAATGATTGAGTTATTGTCTATTGGTAGATTTCGAGTAGTTGCGTTTAAAAATTCTAATTGGCATGCTAGCTAGCTGTTCATAAACTGTTTAGTTAGTTTTACAGCTTTATTAAATTGTCATTTATTTATGCCAATACATGCTTTACTGCTTTCCTTTAGTTAGTTGCGAGTTAGGGATTTCTGCGAACCCTACTGAGTCTCTGCCCAGAGACTCACCCCTTCCTTTTACAGGTGAGGCGGAACAATTGGCTGCAGGATTCTCTCGTGCTTTTGGTGAAAAACCTTAGAGCCAGCAGTGGTCTGTCAGTGGTCGGTCAATGGTCAGTCTGTCCTTCTTCTCCTTTTGAGCCGGGCTACGCCCCATGTAGTTATTTATTTTGGCCATTGTACAGTGTGGGACTTGTGATATATGGATCTGAGCTACTTGTATAAATTTTACCACTCTGATATATGTAATTGCTTCCGATTAATGTTCAAATGAATGCTTTAATTAATATTTCACGCGTAATTTCTATTCGTTATGCATCCCCTTGACAAACACTCACTAACCATTACGAGGCCTCATCAGCCTCTTGGGTGGCTTCCCCGAGCTCTTGGTATCGATAAATCGATGATATCGGGTTATCGGTATCCGAATCTCCTAGGTCGTCACAGTTGGTATCAGAGCAGTGTTGAGGATTTATATAAGGATATGAAATTGCATTAGTCCAGAACAAGTCCATGTGAGTCTACTACTGTTGGCTTAGGATGTTTTTCATGATTACTGATGCATTTTCTGTTATTAAATGTCTTCTTCTAGATTAAAATGTCGCCTCGTAGAAGGGCACGCGTCTCGAGGGAAGGTAGTGGCACTTCTCCTCCGGTTCCGGCTAATGTGCCAGCTCCAATTCAAGTTGACCCTGCTCCTCAAGATAAATTGCCTCCTGGTGGCCGTGGCAGAGCTTTGAAAGAATTTTTGTTGTTCCACCCACCGACTTATGAAGAACTGGCAGATCCAGACGCAACCAGAGTGTGGATAGATGCAACTGAACGTGTATTATATTCCATGGAGTGCACAGAGGATGAAAAAGTCATGCTGGCTACTTTTCAACTTCAAGGAGCAGCACTTACATGGTGGACCACGGAGTGGGAGGTTGCTTTTAGATCCCATCCTCTTCGTCAAATTACATGGATGGAGTTTGTCACAGCCTTTGAGTGCACCTTCAGTCCAGCTTATCTTAGAATGGATAAAATGCACCAGTTTATGGAACTAGCTCAAGGCAATATGACTATGCTGGAATATCGGAGCAAGTTCATGGAATTGGGTCGGTATGCGCCCCACATTCTTGCTGATGAAAGCTTAAAGACCGAGCAATTTTTACGTGGATTAAAACCAGAGTTGGGGCAGCCGTTGATTGCGACCAGAGTGGCAGAGATGGACCCAGCATATCAGGCAGCTGCGGCTTTAGAGCTCGACTTGGCAAGATCCTGAGGGCATACTCAAATGGTATCAATCCAGCCAGGTGTGCAACGTCAACAGTTCAGTCAGCCATCTACTACAAGAGTCCCATCAGTTGTTCCTGCTGCCAGTGGCATTCCTGTTACTAAGCCTAAGTTTAAGAAATTCAAGAAGTTTAAGAAGCGGTATGGCAGTCAGGCATCTTCGGGTACCGTTCAGCAGTAATCGGCACCTTCTTTTCAACAGCGCCAAGGTTCAGTGGCAAGTCAGTCGAGAGTGTGTGCAAGATGTGGTGGGAGCCACCCAGGCAAGCCGTGTTCATTGCCGGTGGTTTGTTTCTGATGTGATCAGCTGGGACATGTGGTTCGAGACTATCCACAGAGGCCGAAGCCAGTGCAGTTTTCTCAACCGCAGCCGTCTCAGTTCAGACCTCCTCCACCACCTTAGGCACAGTAGTATTATCCTCAAGCTTCAGTGTCTTCTTCCCAGCAGTCTACTACAGCAGGCAGGAAGCAGATGGGAAAAGTCTCTCATATTACACGAGCTGAAGCTGTGGTGTCTCATCTTGTTGATGGTACGGTTATGATTTATGGTCATGCAGCTCGTGTCTTATTTGATTCAGGCGCTTCTCATTCATTTATTTCGGAAGACTTTATTGCTTGTATTGAGGAGCCGACTTTTGAAATTACTTGTATGTTGCTTGTGGAACTACCTTCTGGGGATTTCATGTTCACTCCTCTTTGTCTGGAAGAGTCGCCTATTATGATTGGTAATCATCAGTTGTCGGCTAGATTATACGCGTTACAGCTGGTTGATTATGATATTATTTTGGGCATGGATTGGTTAGAAAAATATGGAGCCGTGGTTGATTGCAGATCAAAGAAAGTCTATTTTCAGCCACATGGGAAACCAGTATTTTATTTTCAAGGTATTTGATCTCGTTCTTCTCGCTTGCTTATTTTTGCTATTCGAGCCTGTAAATTGCTTGATGCAGGTTGTCAGGGATTCTTAGCTTCGGTGGTTGCTGTTGAGGCACCATAGCAGGATATCAATGCTATTCCCGTGGTTTGTGAATTTCCTAATGTATTTCCTGATGAGTTACCAGGCTTACCTTCACAGCTAGAAATAGAAATGGTGATTGAATTGATTCCAGGTACGGCACCTTTGGCAAAGGCACCATACCGTATGGCTCCAGCTGAATTGAAGGAACTGAGGGCACAATTGTTAGAATTAATGGGAAAAGGCTATATTGGTCCCATCTTTTCTCCATGGAGTGCTCTAGTCCTATTTGTGAAAAAGAAAGATGGAAGCATGAGGCTATGTATTGATTACAGGTAATTGAATCAGGTGACTGTCAAGAATTAGTATCATCTGCCCAGGATCGACGATTTGTTTGATCAATTGTAGTCTGCTACTGTCTTTTCACGGATTGATCTTCGATCTGGCTATTTTCAATTGCGGATTCGAGAATCTGATGTGGAAAAGACTACTTTTAGCACGTGTTACGGTCATTATGAATTTTTTGTTATGCCGTTCGGGCTAACCAATGCTCCAGCAGCTTTTATGGACCTGATCTAGTGTGTGTTCCGTCCATACCTGGATCAATTTGTAGTGATCTTTGTCGATGATATTCTGGTTTATTCAGCCTCTGAAGATGAACATGTTCAACATCTCAGGATTGTATTGCAGACTCTGCGAGATCACGAGCTATATGCAAAATTTAGTAAATGTGAGTTTTGGCTTCGGGAAGTTCATTTTCTCAACCGTGTGATTTCTGGTGATAGAGTTACAGTTTATCTGGCAATGATTGAAGCTATTCTTCAATGGCAGAGACCGAGGATTGTGGCAGGGATCAGAAGTTTTCTGGGTCTTGCTGGTTATTATCGAAGATTCATTCAAGACTTTGCATGGATTGCCGCGTCGATGACTAGACTGACACGCAAAGATGTACCTTTTGTCTGGTCAGATCAATGCGAGCAGAGCTTTAATGAATTGAAAAGGCTTCTCACTTCTTCTCCAGTGCTGGTGTTACCTTCTGGCTCGGGTGGATTCGTGGTTTGCACGGATGCTTCTCGAGTAGGTTTGGGTGTAGTGCTTATGCAACATGGCAAAGTCATAGCTTATGCATCCCGACAATTAAAACAACATGAAGAGAATTATCCGACTCATGATTTAGAGCTTACAGCGGTGATCTTTGCACTAAGAATATGGAGACACTACTTGTATGGCGAGAAATTTGAGATCTTTTTGGATCATCAAAGCTTGCAGTATGTGTTTTCTCAAAAAGACTTGAATCTCCGGCAGCGCAGATGGATGGAATATATGAAAGACTATGATTTCACTCTCTCCTATCAGCCAGGAAAAATGAATGTTGTGGCTGATGCTCTGAGAAGGAAAGTGCAAATTAGTCATTTGCTTGTTCATGAATGGCAATTATGGGAACAACTTCCTAGTGAGACATTTAGCGTGGACATTCCTTCTGATTCGATGGTAGTTGTGTGTGCTAGTCTTGTGATGACTCTGGCTATTTATCAGCAGATCAAGGAAGCTCAGTAGGCAGATTCTGATTTGTCTCGCATTATAATGATGAATGATGTTGAGTTTGATGATGACCTAGTGGTCAGCTTCTGTGGCAGGCTGTATGTTCCAGCTGTTGATGAGTTAAGAAACACCATCTTGCGTGAAGCCCATGGATCCCGTTATGCTATTCACCCCGGCACTACTAAGATGTATCAAAACCTAAAAAGGTAGTTCTGGTGGCCAGGAATGAAAAAGGATGTAGCTGCATTTGTGTCTAAATGTTTGACATGCCAACAGGTTAAAGTCGAGCACCAAAAACATGGAGGAATGCTTCAGCCTTTGAAATTCCAATGTGAAAATGGGATCATGTCACGACAGATTTTGTTGTGGGTTTACCTCGGACTTCACAAGGCTTCGATGGAATCTGGCTGTTAGTTGATCAGTTAACAAAAATAGCAAGATTATTGCCAATTAAAGTTACTTGGAGTGTTCAGAAATTGGACAAGCTTTATGTTCAAAAGGTTGTGCCATTGCATGGAATTTCAATATCAATTGTGTCAGATCGCGACCCACGGTTTACTTCTGACTTCTAGTGCAGCTTTCAAAAGGCGTTGGGCACAGAGTTAGCCTTTAGTTCAGCGTATCATCCGCAGTCAGATGGTCAATCAGAAAGGACTATTCAGACCTCAGAAGATATGCTGAGATCGTGTTGCCTAGATTGGCAGGGTTCGTGGAGTTAGCATTTGCCACTTGTGGAATTTAATTATAATAACAGTTATCACTCTACCATCGGCATGGCACCGTACGAAGCTTTGTATGGGAGTCCTTGTCATACACCTTTAAACTGGTTTGAGGCCGGTGATAGATTATTGACAGGACCTGATATGGTTCAGCAATGTGCTGATGTGGTTCGCTTGATAGGCAGAAAATGTTGACAGCTTAGAGTCGACAGAAAAGTTATGCAGATCAGCGTAGGCGACCATTGTAGTTTGAGCCTAGAGATATGGTGTTTGTAAAAGTATCTCCGATGAAAGGCGTTATGAGATTTGGGAAGCGTGAAAAGCTCAGTCCCCGTTATATTGGTCTGTTTCCTATTCTGGAATGTGTGGGCAAAGTGGCGTATCTTCTTCAATTGCCAGCGGTGATGCAAGCAATCCGTAATGTCTTTCATGTGTCTCAGTTGAGGAAATATTTCTCTGATGCGTCTCACGTCCTCGATGATTCAGTTTGGCCAGAAGTGACTGCAGATCTATCTGCACCAGACTATCCGACCAGAATTGAAGATCGTCGTGGGCAACGATTGAGAAATAAAGTAATTCCGCTGGTTAAGGTTGTCTGGCAGCATCACTCTGGTAATGAAGCTACATGGGAACGTGAGGATGAAATGCGTCAGCAATTTCCCTTCCTATTCAAATAAGGTATATTCCTTTCTGTTCTCTCCTTGTTCTTCCTTTTAAATTTTGAGGATAAAATTTTTATTAGGAGGGAGGGACTGTGAGACCCGTCCTTTAATGGATCTTTATCAGTAATATAATAGAATTTAATCCATGAATTTTGGCTAATTTTATGAAATTTATGGGCCTTTTTCTAGCATTTAATCTATTTAGATTAAAGGTTTTAAGAATTTAAGGGGGCATAATGGCAATTTCACTTCTTTGGGGGTTTAGAGTGTAAAAGAGGGTAAAAATGCAAAAAATTATTATGTTAACCCTTTTTTTTAACCCTCACGATCTCCCCTCTCTCTCTCGATTCACTCTCATTTTCTCCCCCCCCCCCTTTTCTCTTTTTCACCCGAATGCAGGTGAAGCCGCGGGCGGAGGGGCGAACGCCACGAATGGCGCGACTCCGCCTCCCCCTATCTCCCCTTCTCGGCGCGGCGACCCTGGCACGGCGGCGGCGATCGGCGGATGACGCCGGCGAGCTGGTGGGGAGGTAGGTCACGGCGGCAAACCCCCCCTTTTCACCGGTGGACCCGCAAGACCGGCCCCCTCTCGCCCTCTTTCTCGGCGGCGACCCGGGGTAGCGACGGTGGAGTCCGGCGACCTCGTCGGCAAGTCTACAAGGAGAAGAGACCGCGTCGGCATTCTCGTTAGCTCCGATCCCAGCGCGGAGGTGCAACCCCACGGCGGCATCGGGCGCTCCTCTCTCCCTCTCTCACGGCGGTCTCGAGGCTAATCGGCCTTCCTCTCGTGCTAGGACTGGCGGAGACTTCCTCCGCGACGCGAGGAACGCAGAGGCATCCACCCGGGATGAACTATGGAGTGGAGAGACGACCGGGAGAGGCAGACCACGGCGCGTCCCTCGGCTTGCATGCGGTAGGAACGGGGCTTTTGGCACGATTAAGGTAGGGGGATCGTAGCCCTGGCCCGTTAAACTGTTCTAATAGCATGCCCATCGTCTTTATGTTTTAATAGCATGCCCATTGTCTTTATGTTTTAATAGTATGCCCATCGTCTTTATGTTTTAATAGCATGCCCATCGTCGCTGAATTCATAGATTAATCGCATGCCCATCGCCGCTGAGTTCATAGATTAACTGGCATGCCCATCATTGCTGAGTTCATAGGCAATAAATTGTTATATTATGATGGTGGAATGGCAGGGAACAGGTTAAAAATAATAACTCCCGTTGAATTAAGTCGACCAGGAGGGGATCCGATTATGATTCCGGTGGATCCGGTTCTCCGGTAAGGACTATGTTTCAATTATTCTAGACTTTATAACGGTCCGCCATAACCTGTTTATTAACCCGAGCGGCTGACAATTAGACCGCGTAAATTATTTAAATTTGAATGGCAGTAGAAATTTCATGGTTTGTCCGTTTAGCAACACGTAACGGTCTGTCGTTCGACCGGCTAAGGCTATAACGGCTTTAATTTAACCGCATGTTCAACGAATTATGCGAGTTTGTTTAACTTTGCATTTAATAGTTGCATAAGCATAATCAGTTATTTATGCATGAAATTAATGAATAATTGCCATTTCCACATGTTCAATAGTTTATGCATTTAGCTATGGAATAATTCCCATTTTGGCATGTTCAAATTGTTTAAGCATTGAATTATTGAACAACGGCCATTTTAGTATACTCGGTTAATTATGCATTTAATCTTACTTATTTGCCATGTTTAATCGTTATCATAAGTTATGGCATGTTTTTAGATCCCAATAGAGATTTATTCTCTTTCCTAGTGATGGAACCACCAGTCGTAGCCCGACGACTTTCAGTGTTGATCCCACCCGGGAGAGGTGGCGGGGTATCCCAGTTTACGATTTTTAAGCTAGTTCCATGGGCCCCAGTCCAACCGTAGCGTCCTACGGAGGGGAATAATAGCTAGAGGCCTGGCTCTAGGCATGAGCCGGTGTGTGCACACGTGGTCAGAGACTTGGACTGACACTAACGAGTGTCGCACTGACTAGTTACTTGTTATGGTACTGTTACGCGTCTCGCTTCCTATGATCAGGCTTTCGTAGATGCTTGAGACGCAGTGTAAGCCGTCAGTGGACGCATCTGGTTTCTTCTTCTGGTGGAGCTCTTCTCCTTCTCACTCTTGTCATTTGGAAATGATTGAGTTATTGTCTATTGGTAGATTTTGAATACTTGCATTTAAAAATTCTAATTTGCATGCTAGCTATCTGTTCATAAACTGTTTAGTTAGTTTTACAGCTTTATTAAATTGTCATTTATTTATGCAAATACATGCTTTACTATTTTCCTTTAGTTAGTTACGAGTTTGGGATTTCTGCGAACCCTACTGAGTCTCTGCAGTGAGACTCACCCCTTCCTTTTATAGGTGAGGCGGAGCAACAGGCTATAGGATTCTCTCATGCTTTTGGCAAAAAACCTTAGAGCCAGCAGTGGTCTGTCAGTGGTCAGTCTGTCCTTCTTCTCCTTTTGAGTCGGGCTATGCCCCGTGTAGTTATTTATTTTGACCGTTGTATAGTGTAGGACTTGTGATATATGGATCTGGGCTACTTGTATAAATTTTACCACTCTGATATATGTAATTGCTTCCGATTAAAGTTCAAATGAATGCTTTAATAAATATTGCGCGCGTAATTTTTATTCGTTATGCATCCCCTTGACAAACACTCACTAACCCTTACGAGGCCTCATCAGCCTCTTGGGTGGCTTCCCCGAGCTCTTGGTATCGATAAATCGATGATATCGGGTTATCGATATCCAGACCTCCTGGGTCGTCACACGCTGGTTTGAGGTCGGGTACCTCTTGTGGTCTCAGGAGAAGGGAGACTGTGTCTCCGATTTGCAAGTGGCGGGGTGTCACTTGTGGTTTCCCTCTAGGTTTCATAGGAAGGGAGACTTGGGTCTCCGGTTGTGAGTGGCTGGGTGTCACTCACGATTTCCCCTTTGATTTGGAGGAAGGGAGGTCCGCCTCCGGTTCTGGTTCTGTGGGTTGCAGAACCTGGTTGAGGGATTTGTTTCTCTAGGTCTTCAAGCTGTTTGGCAGCGTCTGTTGCAGACTGAGTCTACTGGTTCTAGCTCTTGCTAGTGGAATCCTCACTCTAGTTAGAGTGAGGGGTGGACGTAGGCAGACTGGGTCTGGCCGAACGACCTAAAAATCCTAGTGCATTATGGTTTGCTTGTGCTTGCATCTCCATATCCTCTATCCCCATTCTACGGTAGCTGTGTGGTACATCATTGGATTTTATTTGCACGAGATCGGTCCGTTGCCTCATCTCGTTTATTTGACCATGTTCAAATCTCCCAATAGTTACTCTAGCCGTGTTAATCAGCACTGCGTGTATTGAGCACTTACATGTAATTGGTTGATCGCCATCTGCATCTTCATTCACTTCTTAGTTGCATGTTCATGGGTTCTTCAATCAATCCTATTCAGACTAACACTCCTCATTATACGTTAAGTGATTGAGGTTTTATCTGTGAGTGTTTTAATTCTGTGATAATTTTTGAAAGGGGATTCATTCACCCCCCCTCTGAATCTGTGCCTTGCACCCCAACAAGTGGTATCAGAGCGGTTGCTATCTTATCGGATCCAACGATTCGCAGTAGATCCTACAGCCTCTCTCGTGCATTTCTTAGCATACCTATTTCGGTGCACTGAATTGTTTGCTGATTTGTATTAATGGCTCATCCATGGGTTTTTAATGGCTCAGATTTTAATTCGTGGCTTAGCAGTCTGCGTAGCTTTGTTATATCTGTTGATACTGATATGTGGAAGTTAATTTCACACGGTCCTCATAGATTACCAAGGAAAAGGTCCAAATAGACTGACAATCACAGATCAAAGTATGGAGAAAATCAGGAAGCCTTTGATTTAATGAAAGCTGCAACTAACAAGGCCTTACACTCATGTTTTCATGAATGCAGGTCTGCTAAGGACATTTTGGATAAGCTGAAGCTAGCTCATAGGAGAAATGAGGACAGCTGCATGATGGCTAATGGAAGTAATCAAAGTAGCAGCCCAAATGAAGAGGAGGACGATGAAGAGGTAAACCCCTTTCAGAATTACTCTCTAGATGACTGGGAAGATGCATATGCTGATTTCTTAGAATCTCATGAACAATTAGGAAAATAATACAAAAACTTGAAAAAGAAAATTGATCGGCATAGTTCAAGTTCTCCATGTGAAAAATGTTTAAATCTGAAGCAATCTCATGATGCATGTTTGTCTGATATCCATATGTATAAAAAGCAGATTGGGTTGTTGAAAATGAAAATCAAGGATTTGTAGATCAGATTTCTGAACTAGAAGGAAAATTCAACTCAACCAATGATGATCAGCTCCTTATCAATAATTCAGTTCAGAATGAAAAATTGTTAGAGGAACTTGATTGTGTTAATTCAGAACTAAATAAGCTGAAATCTGAAAATGATTCCCTTAGAAAATCTGTCACAGAAAATGAAGAAAAATTTGGGAAACTTGAGCAAGAGAAGAATTTGTTTGCTGAAAAAATTGATGCCATCAAATCGGTAAACATGGAGTTGCAGAAAAATGTTGAAAAAAAGCAAAGGTAGGTGAAGGAATTTGAAAATGGAAGAAAGCATGAGGTGAATTCAGAAGATCAGCTTCTAATAAATGAATTAGTTCAAAATGATAAGCTTAAAGAAGAAATTGAAAAGTTGAAATTGTTAAATAATGCTATGTCTAAAAGGCTTCTCACATTGGAAAATTGGAAAACTGTCTGTACAAACGAATCTGAAAAAGTTGATGAGCTTAGAAAGGAGATCGAAGAATACAAAAATTCTAACAAAGTATTGAATGAAGTTGTTAATTGCAGTGATCAAGAGATTACAAGTTTTGAAATACATATTGCATCTCTTGAAAATAAAATTCATGACTTGAACAGTGCTTTGTCTAAATTTGTTGATGGGCAAGAAAATCTGGACAAGTTGCTAGGAGTGAAGGTTAATCTCAGAAAAGAATGGCTAGGCTACAAAACTGCTAAAAAGAAAGCCTTTGAAAATAAACTGATAACTTCATTTGTAAAAGCTTCAAATGTAGCCACCACATCTCATGTTGAATAACCCACGGCTCAGGGAAATCAAAAACAAAGCAAACTTCAGAAAACCAAAATTCAAATCAAACTGAAAAAGTGAAAAAGAATGTTCAAATGCAGAATAGAGAAAGAAACATTCATGCTGGTGTTGTGCATAACCCCAACACACACGTTCATGCATGCAAAAGGAAAATGTCATGTCATTATTGTCATAAATTTGGTCATTTGATGCATGAGTGTAGACTGATGGAACAAGATGATCTAAATGCAAAGCATGCTAAAAAATCACATGATAGAAATCATGTACTTAAGCAAATGAGAAATCATTATTTTCACTATGGCAAGATAGGCCACATTGCATCTCGTTGTTGGCACAAACAGGGGAGAGATGTTCATTTCAAATCTGCCAAATCCCCTGCAAACCACAATGTTGTTGGTAGGAATGAATTTGTTATAAATAGATAATATTATGCATGTTTCAATTGTGGAAAGACAGGCCACAGGGCCATTGAATGCTGGCATGCTCACGATAGAAAGTTTAATTCTAAAATTATCAATCTCCCTGCAGATAGAAATGATTTTGGTAGGAATAAATTTACATTTAAAAGAAAGATTCCTGCATGTTTTGAATATGGAAAATAGTATGTTCATGCAATTAATAGAAATTTTCATGTTAATGCACATAGATTTCATGCTTATGATAATGTGCATAAAAAGAGCTCATGTTCTGTTATTTCATGTCATTACTATAGAGTCTTTGGGCATTCAATGTGTGATTATAATTTAATGATTTATGATGATGAGAAAGCTCAAAGATTGTGGAAAGCACCTATCAGAGGTCTTACTAACCATGTAGGACCCAAGAATACTTGGGTACATAAAATTGCAAAATAAGATATTTACTTTGTAGGAATGCCTTGGAGGAAAGAAATAAAGAAAAAAAAGGGCTCAAATAAACCAAGACATCCAAAGTTTGGTAAAACCCCACCTCTGCTGGTAGACATTTGAGCTTTTGATAATCTTGTTTAGATAGTTGCATATCATGATTGATGTGGTGATCAAAATTTCATGCATATAGTTTCTCATTTGCATCTATACTTGGGATTAAAATCTCTCATTGAATATGATGTGTTATTTGTGCAACAATTTTAACTGAAGTTAATGCTTGACAACTGAAAATCTG
Source organism: Amorphophallus konjac (assembly GCA_022559845.1). Classification (NCBI taxonomy): domain Eukaryota; kingdom Viridiplantae; phylum Streptophyta; class Magnoliopsida; order Alismatales; family Araceae; genus Amorphophallus; species Amorphophallus konjac. The sequence goes on from CM040124.1 coordinate 200,554,248, forward strand.
AATTGAATGAAATTGTTGCTTGCACGATGTCTCATGGTTAAAATGTTCACTTGCACACTTGACATGCACATGTATTCACAATTGCATATAAGTAGCATATTGTTAGCTTAAGATCCATACTGGACTGCATCTGCATTGCATTGTCATGCATAACCCTTAAATTTCATATAGAATAGTTTAGACATTCATGAGCATAAGTCATAAATAAAATTCCATACATGAATTTCATTGCATCCATTGTTCTTAGATTTCAGTCATATAGTGCATGGCGTCAGGGAGAGTTGCATACCAAGGAAACATTGTGATCATTGCATAGATTTCATGCAGTCAGCTCTCTGCACTTGCATTTGCTGGTTAGAAGTGTCGACACCTTGAGTCGACATTAATTGGCAAATGCTCTGTATTTTGCTGATAAAACTCCTCAACCAGAACAGTCTAGTCATGCATATGATACATTCATGTGACCTTGTTTACATACCTTGATTGCTAGCTCATGCATACATTTAGGGGGAGCATTACTCATATTCTTGAAATTGCATATGACCCATGCATCACATAAATGTCTATCTAGCTCACTTCTGTCGACTGAAATTCCCATCTTCAGTTTGAACTACTATCTTGCTTAAAACCCTATGATGAATGTGAAATACTACTGTCAGTCATTACCACTCATCCTATCCATTGGTATCTGTTGAATTGGCTGCTCCTTAAAATGTTTCGGCCTTCCCTGAAAATTCAGAAAGATTTCTCTATGCATATCCTTATCACAAATCTAAAAACAACTTAAAGAGGAATCTTCTATTGTATAGGACTATGAATGTCTGAAGTTTTCAGCCGGTTGAAGTTTCATGTATTTCTTCTGTTTGCATATGAACCTTTCTTGAAAATATCTGCGTTAGTCTTAATAAACTTTAACCAATTTCTTCTTCATGTTGTGTCTTTTAGACTCTTCTGAAATCTGAAAACATTGTACTCATAACTTTTCTTGGCTGAGATGCTCGAAGTATGTATTGCTTGTAAACATATGAGAATCTAAAAATGTCTAAGGGTAAATCTTGTCAGAGCAATGTCTTTGGTCACTGAGGAACACATCTCACTCATCAAAGAAATGAGTTGAGGTATGTCATGAAGTGCCATAGTTAACTCTGCTTAAAAAATGATTGAAAAATATGGCAGAGCAATGGCATGCACACTGAGAAACACATCTCGCTCAACAAAGAATTGAGTTGCAGTGTGTCATGAAGTGTAAATGATATCTCTGTTCATATGAAGCATGACAGTTAGTCCCTCCAAGTGCTTAGGGATACTAGCGTCTAAACAACGTGTATCCTCCAGTTACAAGGTGTACTAAACTTAACTGCTCCTAAACTCTGAAATGATTGCAAAAGAAATTCAATAAAACCTTGACAGAAACAAATGTTTTTCATTTGTGTTTAACCTCAATACTATTGATTGCATCTCTTAAAGGAGTCTTTGAAATTAAGTGAGTAAGATAGAAGAAGGTTAAACAAGACTTTCAATGTGAAAGAATGGTTCACTTTTATTAAAAACTGATCTCAGATATGAGTACAGAAAGCAAATAGACAAACCTTGCATACATCATATTCTAACCCGGTTGGTCAATAAAGATTAATTCATAAATCTCTATGATGGAGGAGTCTGAAATACTTGTTTAATCAGATTTATGAAATTGATATCCCATTCAAAACCTTTCTCATTCATTCTGAATGTTTACTTTCTCAAATTGGACTCCACTATTTTAGACCTAATTGATTGATATATTTGCTAACATCATTATCTGTTGACTTCTTCATGTCCGTCCAAAGGGGAGAATGTTTGCAAGACCATGTGGTTCAATGATCATTTATCTCTTTATGGTGGCCCATGCAGGTCACTCAGTTTGCATAATAGCTTCCATATCCTCTACTTCAACAGTCAATGATCATTCCATTTTTTTTGATGTTGTCAAAGGGGGAGAACTTTTGTGAGTCATTGAGTCACCTGTCATTCTTGTAAACTTTTGTGAGTCATTGAGTCACCTGCCATTCTTGGTCGTCATTGAGTTTGTCAGTCTTCATTTGTCACTCTTGGTCAGTCATCATTTGCATCATCAATTGTAATACTTGCTTCATCATTTATAATACTTGTCAGATGCTGCACTCATGGTGCTTTACATGCTCATCTCTGACTGATGACTGAGCTATTCTATGGTGAATGTTCATGCACACTCATATTTCATACTGGTATTTAATATTCATCATGGTGAATCTATTGCAATGACTCATAATATTGCCATCATCAAAAAGGGGGAGATTGTTGTGTCCCCTATGGTTCTGGAGTTTTGATGATGACAAATATTATGTCTCATAATGTTTATATGTACATCCTTGATGATATAATCCTGATGTGTTATGAGAAAATGTCAGAACAGGTTTAAGAATGACTCTCGGGTCATGAAAAAGAAGTCAACTCACTGTCAGGTAAGGTCAATGCACAGTCAGATCAGGTAATGTTCTGCCAAATCTCAAATCTGTGCATATGTTAATGCTTGTATAAAATGTTGATGAATGTGTTAAGGTCAAGGCTAGTCTTCATATGTGTTAGAAAAGTCCATGCTTTTCACTGTTCTCATGAACATTTGAGGTCGGTGCTATTTTATGTCTCAAGGACTGGGTCGCTGCATTCCATGCTCATACATATATATAGGTCCATGCAACTCCTTGCACTTTTCATAATAAGGTCCATGCACATTGTGGTTGGTAGGTAGCAAAGTCGGTGCTAGTTCTTGTAGCACTTCATCCAAGTCTGTGCATGCTTTACGAAGTCTGTGCGCATTGCGTAGATTCAAGTCGGTGCAATGCACTGTAGCGCACTTGTTCAGGTCTATGCATGTCATGAGTCGATAGAGTTGTAGTCGGTTCATACCTTGACCAAGGCACTTTGCATCGGTGCATCTTCACAATGTGTCTTGTGCATATTTCTGAGTCAAGCTTCTTCACGTCTATGCAACTCTCATGGCTGCAAGCATGTAAGTCTGTGCAACATTTGTTGCTGCACGCGACTAAGTCATTGCGGTGACTATCTTTGCATAGATCTAGTCAGTGCAACAAGTGTTGTCACATGCATTCGAGTCGGTGCAACTCTCGCACCACGCACATAAAGTCTGTGCACATTACGTTGTCAAGTCTGTGCATAAGAGATTTATGGGTCTCGAGTCTATGCAGTTAAGGCACGCTGCATTATATGTCTGTGCATATCTCGCATGATGCATAACAGAGTCTGTGCAACTCTTGCTTCCTGCACGTGCAGAGTCTGTGCAAGATAGCTCTCTGTATATTGAGTAAGTGCAGAATCTGTAGTTTGTCCACACCAACTCGGTGCACTCCTAGATTACACTCACACGTAGTCTGTGCATAAGTTTACTGTGTGAACGTTAAGTCCATGCATATGTGTACTTATGATATATTGAGTCCATGCATGTTTGACTTAATGCCTCATCAAGTCTATACAATCTTCATAAATGCCTGACTATCTTATGTCTTGATGGACTAACATGACAACTACTCGTGATTGTTAAGGAGGGCACGTGATCCAAGGTGGACCGTCCCTGAAAGGAACTGCCACATGGATTCTCATTTGTCCAGATCCTGACACGTGGCTAAGACATTCCAAAAGTTTCTTGGTGGGAGTGTTCCCTCCACACGTCTCGTGTGTGAGCTCGTGGGTCCCAGCCTGAAGATATATATATTTCACCCTTGTTCTGCGATAAGGGGTACTGCGAGAGAGAGAAAGAAAAAAAAGGGGATAAAAGAAGATAGAAGAATACGAATTGAAGAGATCTGAGGGGAGACAGGAGAAGTGCAGAGTTCAAGAAAGAAGTTGCTATTGAGAGAAGTGGAAAATAGAAGGAGTGTGCTGCCAGAGAGAAGAAGAGAAGAAAGAAGAGAGAGTGAGAGAGCCGAGAAGTGAAGAGAGAGCTAGAGGCTAAGAAGAGAAAAGGAGAGAGCTTTCCCTGAAGATCTGTTTGGAAGATTGGTCTCGTGGATCAAATCCAGAGCCATCTTGCTCTTGGGAGCGACATTCTATTCGTTTTTCTTTTGTTTTTCTTTTGTTTATTCGTTTCCAATGTGTTCTTCCGATCCACTAGTTTGAGGTCGGGTTCCTCCTGTAGTCTTAGGAGAAGGGAGAGTGTGTCTTCGGTTTGCAAGTGGCGGGGTGTCACTTGTGGTTTCCCTTTGGGTTTCAGAGGAAGGGAGACTTGGGTCTCCGATTGTAAGTTGCTGGGTGTCACTCACGATTTCCCCTCTAATTTGGAGGAAGGGAGGTTCGCCTCCGGTTCTGGTTCTGTGAGTTGTAGAACCTGGTTGAGGGATTTGTTTCCCTAGGTCTTCAAGCTATTTGGCAGCGTCTGTTGCAGACTGAGTCTGCTGGTTCTAGCTCTTGCTAGTGGAATCCTCACTCTAGTTAGAGTGAGGGGTGGACGTAGGCAGACTGGTGTCTGGTCGAACCACATAAAAATTCTAGTGCATTGTGGTTTGCTTGTGCGTGCATCTCCATATCCTCTATCCCCATTCTACGGTAGCTATGTGGTACATCATTGGATTTTATTTGCACGAGATCGGTATGTTGCCTCATCTTATTTATCTGACTGTGTTCAAATCTCCCAATAGTTACTCTAGCCGTGTTAATCAGCACTGCGTGTATTGAGCACTTACCTGTAATTGGTTGATCGCCATCTGCATCTTCAGTCACTTCTTAGTTGCAGGTTCATGGGTTCTTCAATCAATCATGTTCAGACTAACACTCCTCATTATACGTTAAGTGTTTGAGGTTTTATCTATGAGTGTTTTAATTCCGCGACAATTTTTGAAAGGGGATTAATTCACCCCCCTTTGAATCCATGCCTTGCACCCCAACAGACTTAGTATAAGTATGGACCAGGCAAACCGGTGTATTACTCTATCACATATGAGGATACAACCCGATCTACTCTCGGAAATACAAAGTCTTCAAGACAACGACCAAGTATTCGTGGAAATCAAGGGCAAGATAGAAGAGCGGTCTGATGTCAAATTAGAAACAGATGGAAGACTATTATTCAGAGAGAGAACTTGTGTGCCAGATTGTGCAGAACTAAAGAAGAAGATATTAGAAGAAGCCCACAGATCAAGGTACACGATTCATCCTGGATCTACCAAGATGTACCAAGACTTGAAGCGGATATTTTGGTGGCCTAACATGAAAAGAGAGGTAGCAGATTTCGTGTCTCGTTGTCTTACTTGTCTGCAAGTTAAGACAGAACACCAAAAACCTGCCGGTAAGCTTCATCCCCTTAATATTCCCAAGTGGAAGTGGGAGGATATCGGTATGGACTTTATAATGGGACTGTCTAAATATAAAGGAGGACATGATGGAATTTGGGTCATCATAGATCGATTGACCAAGTCAGCACATTTCTTGCCAATCAAGAGCCGATGGTCAACTGACGTTCTTGCTGCACTATACATCAAAGAGATAGTCAGACTACATGGAGTTCCTGTTTCAATCGTGTCTGACCGAGACTCTCATTTTACCTCTCATTTTTGGAAGGGTCTACAACATTCATTGGGGACAAGACTCAACTTTAGTACAACCTTTCACCCTCAAACGGATGGTCAGACCGAGAGAATAAATCAGGTAGTAGAAGATATGCTCAGAGCTTGCATCATTGATTTTGGTGGAAGCTGGCATGATCACTTGCCTTTGGTTTACATACAACAATAGCTACCAGGCAAGTATACAGATGCCACCTTTCAAAGCCTTATACGGAAGGAGTTGCTGATCACCTTTGTGCTGGGATGAAGTTGGCGAGAAATAACTACTAGGCCCAGACATGGTTAGAGATACTTCCGAGAAGATCCAACTGATTAAAGAAAGACTTCAAGTAGCTCAATCTAGACAAAAGGCTTCTGCCGATACCCGAAGGCGAGATCTCGAATTCCAAGTCGGAGATCATGTATTCTTAAAATTTTTTCCAGGCCGAGGAATCAAGAGATTTGGTGTTAAGGGCAAGCTTACACCAAGGTACATAGGACCTTTTGAGGTATTAGAAAGAGTTGGTGAGGTTGCCTACCGCATCGCCTTGCCTCCTCAATTGTCTGACATCCATAATAATTTCCACCTATCTATGTTCAAGAAATATGTGCATGATCCAACACATGTCATAAATCATGGAGACCTGGTGATACAAAAGGATCTCACTTATGAACAAAAACCCATGAAGATCCTTGATCACGAGGTATGTGCATTAAGAAACAAGACAATTCCCATGGTCAAGGTTCAATGGAACAAATGCTCGGAACAAGAAGCCACGTGGGAGACCGAGGAATCCATGAAGAAGAGATTTCCCAACTTATTTACGATCGGTATGTACTTTGCACCCTCCACGTCTATATACCATTGAATTTGGGGACCAAATTCATTTAAGTGGGGGAGGGTGTAGCAACCCTTGTAAAATGAAGGAATAAAATCCTAAATGGATTAAAAACTAAACCAATGTAGAAGGCCAACCCATATATATATTTAAAACATATATATATATACCAAATGTGCCTTACACTTAAACCATATAACAAATGGCCCAAAGATGAATAGCGCCTCCTCTTAAGGCACCATTTCATTAATTGAAGACCCCTCAAGTGGGCGCCAATTGATGAATTGAAGACCCCTCATGGGGGCGCCAATTACCTGAAGGGCGCCCCTATCTTGGGCGCTAATTACATGAAGGGTGCCCCTCTTCTGGGCGCTATTTCCTTGCAGTAGGAAAATTGGTAAGTCGACTACAGTGTTTTGTTCGAACTAGAAGCAGTGACCGATCAGGAAAGTATTGATCTAGAAGGATTAATACGTAGGGAAACCTTGCTTCTAATAGGAGTCTTACGTGGGAAGTTTTAAACCTAATCAAACTCTAACCCACGATCGAATCCCTTCTCTATAAATATCAAACCCCCTCCATCGAACCCTCTATTGACTCTATATTTCAAAGACGCCCTACTGCTCTTCGTTTCCCTATAGTTACTGTTCCTTTCTCTTCGGCTGTACGTGGAGAGGAGGCTCTACTTTCTTCTCTGCATCTTCCTGGAGGAGACTTGTGGCTGTTACTCTTCTTCTTCTGTGGTGGTTGCCGTAGAAGAAGCCTGCTACTTCTTTCGTTGGTGCTGTCAAGGGATCGTTTACCTACTATTGCAGTTCTGCTACTGCTACCGTATTCTTCTTCCTCTGAAGCTGCAGTGCTCAGATCATCTTCTTCTTCCTGCTACCGTTGTCTAGTTTCTCTATTGCAAACATAGTATCGTTTTGTGGTTATTCTTGTGGTTGATTCTTCAATCTCTTCACGATTCTCTCATCCAGATCACTACAAGGTAGGTGTTCTCAAGCACAAGCCCAATCTAAAAGTTATCAGATCATGATCATGCATATAGGTCTGATAGATGGTTTCCAGTAGGTTTTGTAAAGTTTTTACTTAGTTTTAGTAGGAGGCACCTCTTGATAGGGCGCTATTTGATTTAACGACCGTTCAAACAGTCGTCAGTTAGTTGGTTAATTAATAAATACACATGTTCAAATTTAATAATGGTGAACCATGACATCTAATCTAATGCATGAGAATACTGCTAGATTCCTGCTAATTTTCTCTACATGTCCATGTATTTGTTCCTGCAAAATTATTTCTATTGGAAAAGTGCTACTGTTCATGACCCAATACTGTCAACCTTCACTATTCTATATAGCACGCCTGACTTGGGCGCTATATACCTAAAAGGTGGCAACAGTTTGGGCACTATTCATCTGAAACGTGGTAGTAGCCAAGGCGCCATTCACTTAAATTCTAGAATTTGATATATATACAGATCTTAATATATTTAGAACCTGGATACAATGACTAAATGAACAGTCGTTATATAATGAATTAGCGACCCTGCCCAGGGCGCTATTTCATGAAATGAAGACTTGACCTCATGCGCTAATTACCTGATTTCTGATTTTCGTGGTTTTTCTGTAACCCTTATAGTGGGTTATGTATATAAGCACTATATTCCATTCCGTGAGTATAGTCCCACGTTTCACGATATTTTATTGATTACCCCTTAACTCTTGGTGACATACGAGCCCTCCGTTGGATATTTCGTTCCTTCGGACTGGTAAGTTAGTCATTGGGACCTCCGTAAGACTCCTCGTAGCCTTGGATTCCCTCAAGGCCGATTGAGCAGGTTGTACTACTAAAACCTATGACACTTTTTGATTTCCATGTCCCTCTAAAGAAACATGGTATACCGGCCCTCATGGTATGCTATTTAGCCACCGTGAGGATAATTCTTGAGCTAGTGGAATGGGAAAACCATACCATTTCTATCAATCTTGGATTGTGTGCCTCTACGAAGACACCAATTCTTTCTACCTATCATATACAAAGGACAAGCAATCATGAGAATATGAGTGCTTATTCTAATTTACTTGGCACCCACTAGGGAGTCAAATCCACCCAGTTTCTATAAGTATCGTGATTGTACCGACTTGACCATAGTATGTCCTTACTCAAAAGTTATGTCCTTGTGATTCTATTCCATGAGATCTACCTTATATTCCTACAAAGGTTCATTCCGTTGAAATTCTTTTGATCTTTAGGGTTGAAATCAAGAGATGAAGGGGATGAATGATCTCCACATTCTTCCTCCTCCTCCTCCTTCTTCCTGTACAAGAAAAACCAAAACCCTTAGGTAAAAAAGCCCAAATTCGTAACATGTGTATATATATAAAAGAGAGGGGCTAAAAGACATGGATACCCCTTCTAGAACCCTCTAAAAACATCCCAACATGTGTGAAAATGGTCTAGGGGTATTGCGGTAAAAGATTAGTCCAAAAAGCCCTCACATGAGTGGGTTTCGAAGTGATACGGAACTCACGTGTGAAGAGGTTTCGAACACTTCGGTCGACTGGTTCTGGGAATCGGTCAACCGAATTCTGTAACACAAAAAAATTTCAAACCTGGGAGAATTGGTCGACCAAAAATATCGAATCGGTCTACCGAACTCTGCAACTCTGGGAAATTCTCAAACTTGGGAAAATAGGTCGACCGAAACCCTTTGTTTGGTCAATCGAAATCTGTAAACACCAGAAAAACATTTGGAAATATAAGACTTAGAAGGAACCCTTAAAGCCACAAATGTCCTTTGATTACAGAGGATTTATACTAATGATATGAGCCTACAAACCACAAAAATACCAAGTTAGTATCGAATTTAAAATTCGAATTACCTCCTCCTTTGTAGTTAGAAATGCTTAATGGAGAATTCACAAACTCACTACATCACACCTCACATAAGCATGCAATATAAGTTTCAGCACAAACATCCACATTTTCATGCTATTAACTCAGGAATGAATATTTGAGTTCAATAACATATAAGACTAGCATAATACAAATCCTTCAATATTGCATTACTCATAAATCAAGGTTGAATGAAGTTAACACCAAGTCACACATGTTTTGGAATCATCAAAATCATTTGTCCAAAATCAATAAGAGAGTCTAACAATCTCCCCCTTTTTGATGATGACAAAACATTGTGCGCTTATGCATGAGCTACCAAAAACCAACAACTATTAAAAGGTAATCAGAAGTTTATGAAAGAAATTAAACTAACATATGCACAAGTGTTTATTTTGGCAACTCAAGTTATGTATAGTTATGCATAAGTAAATTTCAAAATTTCTTCTTCATATGTACAGTTTCTTCAAGAGGATATGCAATTCAAGATATATGCTATTCAAAATATGCAATTCAAAATATGCACAATATGACTTCTATACAGCAAATGTAAGATGAATGCATTATGCACAAGATATGTTAGTTTGAGCACTTATGAACATGATCTCTCAAAATGAGCACACTTTTATCTCTCTCCAACTTTGTCATCAACAAAAGTAAGACCAATGGGAGTTGTATGAACAATCAAGCATGCACGCATATATACAGGCAAGCATAGCATAATAGAATTGGATAAGCATGCCTCTTGGAGGCAAGGGGATATGAAGGTGCAAATGATTAAGAATCACGATGCACGCATGAGTCATAACTAAAGGAGTGGTGCAGGCAAGAAGAAAGGTACTGCATAAACCATGAGATAAGACGAATTCATAAGGTACATTCATGTCAATCAGTCCCAGAAGTGAAATGTGATAAATGAATAATGAACTTCAAGCATATATGGATATTTAGAAGTTCTGAGGAATACTAGAAGAACACTCTTTCTCTCTCCACATCCATACAAGGTCCTCGACTATTGGTAGCTTCCCACAACCCCATTTTTTTACATAATAGAAGATTTCACCATTTGATGCGAGTTTTCACATTTGTTTCAGTGGAGATTCCTGGTTATTAGGATCCATCTCATAGTTATTTTATTATGGAAGATCACTTCACCTTTTGACACGAGGCTCCTCATTTGTTTCAGTGGGGAGACCCGGTTACTCAGTTCCATGTTCCACTTATTCAAATTTTTGACAGGACAGGCAGCTTTTTCCTCACGATTGTTCTCAATGACCATGTAGAGATTTAAGCATCTGGATAATGTTGAGTAGAATATTCAAAATCCTCATTGATTAAAGTCATTATTTCTTATTGAGTGCAATGTGTGGGGTAATTGCAGTGAATGTAAAAGATGAATTTGTTTATGCATGGCAATGTCTCCCCCTAAATGTATGCACACCTGAAAATGAATTCTCCCCCTTAGTATATGCCACGTAACAATCATGAGCAAAATCACTGCATGTTATTTAGGCAAAAAGTATAAGGGCATAGAAGGTTGAAGAGAGGGTTTGTACTCTATATACAATCATGCAAACAGAGAATAAGCAGTATATCCATGCAAGTTGATTTCCGATATGATGCGGAGGTGAAAGTCCGAAGACTCTATTCACGCATAGGGAGTGTTTCCAGGTGGACGAAATCCACCCTTCCATAAACGCCATTTGATATACCAGAAAATCATGGCATTTAAGCACGCAACATTATAGAGTATGTACATCAATAATCATACGGATGCACATGAATGGAAATATGAAAAGTTATTTTATGCACAGTTGGATGCAAATGCAAGAGTATAAAAAGTTCAATGTAGAAAAGAGTGTGTATTCTATTTATGCAAAATTGAACTATTATTTGCAAAAGGATGAGTAAAAGTAAGAAAGACTCTATGTGTAATGTCAAGCATTAAAAAACAAAATTTATTCACAAGATGTGCAACGGAGTATATGCAAAATCAACAAAAAGGTAAATGCAAAATGTAGATGAGTATCAAGTTTGATTTTTATTTATAAAGTATGCAAACTAGCAAGCATGGACATCAAAATAATAAGAGACTTGCAATTGGAAGCACCAAGTTTTTCTCAAAATTCAAGTCCTTACCCTCGTGGAGTGTTCAAAATCAATGATTGCATCAGAAAGAAAATTGTTAGCAGACAAGCATTCATCATCATGCCTTGAGAGACCATTTTCTTTTTATCAATGATTTCCTCGGTCTCAAGGCACCCCTGCAAAACAAACTTCTCATTTGGTAGATTCGGGTACCCAAGCTTTCTTGGGTCCCTGGGGGTTAGCAGCACCTTTGAGAGGTGCTTTCCACAGTTTCACAGCATTAAAATCATCAAGTTTCATCAAGAAGCAATATGCATGACAATGGATTCATGAAATACAAAATGCATGAAATGCAATCATGCAATGGTGATTCAACAAAGATGCAATGCATTCTAATATGAGAAGCATGTTTTTTCAAATTTGTGCAAGACAATGCATGAGAACATATACAGACTTAATGTATGCATTTCACTCTTATTTGGAAATCAAGATGTTTGAACTCCATCTTCACAAGGTACTACATGCAGTAAAGTACATGGAATATAATGCAAATTCATTTACATGCATGTAGATGCACATGAAACCAGGTATGCATGAGACATTATTCAGTTTCATCATTCATGAAAGATCTGATAGGTGTCAAAATATGAAGTCTACCTGCAATTTGTCATTAAAGTAGCAGATCAAGGCTGATAATGACTCATCTCAAAAAATTCATCATAGTAGAAGATTATCAAAGCTATCCAAACTAAGCATCAAGACCTACCACATGAACACTATCACCTAGTACCAAAAACTGTTGCAGTTTATGAAAGACAACTTTTATTTTCTTACCTTTGCCTTGAGAGTCTTTTATTTTTCAACATTTCTTCATTGATCTCAACACATTCCTACAAAGACAAGTTCTCATTTGAAGGTTTTTGGTACCCAAATCTTCCTGGGTCCCGGATGGTTAACATGAGCATTATCAAACATTTTCATAGCATTGAGATCATCAATTTCCATCCACAAACAATCATTTATGAAGTGCCCAAACTCCCCACAATAATGACAGCATGTGAGAGACTTCATGTTGTTGTTTTGCATGGGAACATTGCATTCTTGTCTGTGAAAGCAAGATTTTGCATTTTTTGCATGAAGGTTTTCCCTTTTCATTAGCCGACAATTTGACACATGGTGTGCTGGCTTTGCATGATGGAAACAAAGACCACTTCTTCCTCTTTTAAGAACAGATTCATTTTTGCATGCTTTCTCTTCATCTAAATTCATAACAGGACAATTGTGCATCATATGTCCATCCCTATCGCAATAAAAGCATGTGACCTTTTTCCTTTTCTTTTTGGAGGCATGGTTGTTAGTATTAGATTTCCTGGCATGCATATCACACGTAGTAAAATGATTTTTCCATTTTTGTTGCATATTGGTTTTCATTTTCAGATGTTCACTCTATTTTTGTGTTTTCTGAGCATTGGATTGATTTGGAAGAGTAGTTAATGAGCTTAGCTACATCTGAACTAGAAACAAAAGAAGTGTACAGCTTGTTTTCAAAGGATTTTTTATTAACTGGAATATAGCCAAGGCCTTCGTTCTGAAAATTAATTTTAGTTCTCAAAATCTTGTCCAGATTTTCTTTCCCTTTAACAAATTTAGACAAGGAATCGTTCAAATCTTTGATTTGATTTTTCAAGGACAAGATATGCAACTCAGAACTAAGACTTTCTTCCTTACATTCAGCTAACCTATCATTCAACATTCCATTTAATGTTTTGAAGCTTTCAATCTCTAGCTCTAGCTCATGTAATTTTCCAGACTCATCAGTGACCACACACTTTCCCTTCTGATAGACAGAGAGCTCGTGATTCAAAATATTAATTTGTTCATTCAGCTTTTTATTTTCCTCTTTAAAACAACAAATTTTATTTTTTTGCATTTCAACATCAATCAAGAGAGATTCATTTACTCTTTTGAGTTCTAAACATTTATCACATGAATAAATTTCATGAAAAGGATTTTCAAGTTTCATCTTGAGCTTCTTGTTTTCAGACCTCAATTTCTTATACTTATTCCACAATTCTTCATAAGCATCGAAGAGTTCCTCAAATGTAAATTCTTCGTTATCAGAGTTTACCTCATGAAGCACATACGTTCTTCCTTCTCTTCATGAATTTTGATTAGACCGTCCCATACTTCTTTGGCAGTCCTGCAATCAGACACAAATGTAAACTTGTTATGATCAACTACAGTTTTTAATACATTCAGAATCTTAAGATTATCAGAATATCTGGACTTGTGTTTAATAGTCCATGTTAATTCATCTTTCGGTAGCTTGTAAGGGCCATCTGAAATCAATCTCCATAATGAAGGATCGTGTGAGACAATAACTTTGCACATTCTGCCCATCCATAAACTAAAATCTGAACCATCAAAGATAGGTGGAGTATTCATTGAAACATGTTCAACTAAAGAACTCATGTTGCAACTGCACTAGGATCACTCTGTAGATCGTTAGATCTAGGGACAACAGAGCCAAGCTCTAATACCAATTGTTGGGTCCCGTAGTGCAGGAAGACGGATCTAGAGGGGGGGATGAATAGATCTCTCTATAAAAATTTAAGTCCAGTTAAAAATAGCCTACTCAATTTAATACTTAAACAACCACTAAGATGTTGAAGAGCTTAAACAATTGCTAAACCTCACATACAGCGGAATTAATTCAACCACATTGAGGATTACTGAGGTATGCTCAAAAAGCTATGGAATGATCTTTGAGAATATATGTTCGAATAACAATTAGACTTGTGAGCAAAGTGCACCTGTGAAGGGAGACAGAAGAAAAGGAATAATCGCACAATCATAGAGACACAACAATTTTAAGGTGGTTCGAAATCACACCGGGCTCTCTACGTCCACCCCTCACTCCAATGAGTGAGGCTTCACTTGCTTCACAATGAAGCACACGGGGATGAATCCACCAACACACACGGAGCCACGCTCCACCACACACACAGGCAGAAGCCTGCACACACACACGCTACAAGATGTAGCACAACACCACATGCTGCACAAGTCGCAGCACAACGACAACAAAACGCTGCTCACACGCAGCCAACACAAACCACAAGGATTCAGTAGGAATATTCAAAGGATATACAAATCTGACCGTCCAAAAATTAGGCTCAAATAAACATCAACCATGAAATGCTTAAGGAAGGGCTAGAAAATCTTCTCCTCATGTAGATGAACTCATAGCAAGCGACTCCTTTGGATTTCGGAGTGAAGAAACTCGATTCCACAACTTTGCCCTCGAACCGTCGATTTTCCAAACTCGTAGATGTCGCTCCGGCTTCAATGGATGATGTAGATCGATATTTTGCTCATGGATCTTTGATCATCAGGGTTGAAATCAAGAGATGAAGGGGATGAATGATGTCCATGTTCTTCCTCCTCCTCCTTCTTCTTCCTGTACAAGAAAAACTAAAACCCTTAGGTAAAAAACCCCAAATTCGCAACATGTATATATATATATATAAAAGAGGGGATAAAAGACATGGATACCCCTTCTAGAACCCTCTAAAAACATCCCAACATGTGTGAAAATGGTCTAGGGGTATTGGGGTAAAAGATCAGTCCAAAAAGCCCTCACATGAGTGGGTTTCGAAGTGATACGGAACTCACGTGTGAAGTGGTTTCAAATGCGTCGGTCGACCGGTTCTGGGAATCGGTCAACCAAATTCTGTAACAACAGAAAAATTTTCAAACCTGGGAGAATCGGTCGATCAAAAATACTAGATCGATCTACCGAACTCTACAACTCTGAGAAATTCTCAAACCTGGGAAAATAGGTCGGCCGAAACCCTTTGTTTGGTCGACCGAAATATGTAAACACAAGAAAAACTTTTGGACATGTAAGACTTAGAAGGAACCCTTAAAGCCACAAATGTCCTTTGATTCTGGAGGATTTATACTAATGATATGAGCTTGCAAACCACAAAAACACGAAGTTAGTATCGAATTTAAAATTCAAATTGCCTCCTCCTTTGTAGTTAGAAATGCTTAATGGAGAATTCACAAACTCACTACATCACACCTCACATAAGCATGCAATATAAGTTTGAGCACAAACATCCACATTTTCATGCTATTAACTCAGGAATGAATATTTGAGTTCAATAACATATAAGACTAGCACAATACAAATCCTTCAATATTGCATTACTCACAAACCAAGGTTGAATGAAGTTAACACCAAGTCACACATGTTTGGAATCATCAAAACCATACGTCCAAAATCAATAAGGGAGTCCAACAGGGTATTTACACACAAGGAATTAGAAATAATCATACAGAATATGGATTCCAATCTACCCTTTATGCAAGTGATTTTTTCTACATATGAAACACTTAACCTAAGTGCAAACCTAGGTATGTATGCGCTCACCCTTGCACATGCCGAGTTCTCTTCTTATTTTGCTGAATTGTTCCTGGTTTAGGGGTTTTGTGAAGATATCAGCTAACTGATTGTGTGTGTCAATGAATTGCAATTCAAAGACCCCTTTTATTACATCATCTCTCACAAAATGATGTTGAATGTCAATGTGCTTTGTCCTAGAATATTGTACAGGATTTTTTGACATGTTAATTGCACTGGTATTTTCACACAAAATTGGAACACATTTCATTTCAACATTCAAATCAAGCAATTGATTTTTGATCCATAGTACTTGGGTTCCACAACTTCCGGCGACTACATACTCAACATCGGCCGTTGAGAGAGCTATTGAATGTTGTTTCGTGGAAGCCTATGAAACTAGGCACCCACCAAGAAACTGATAGTACCCACTAGTACTTTTACGATCAACAATACATCCAGCATAATCTACATCAGTGTATGCAATCAAATCAAATGAGCTACCGATGGGAAACCACCAGTAAAAGTCTATTGTGCCAATCAAATATCAAAAAATCCGTTTAACAGCCAATAGGTGATATTCTTTAGGACTTGATGTCAGGACGGCATGTTGTTAGGTACAGTAGTGATCCGATCATACCTTGAAACAGTGTAGGATCTACTGTTTTACCCTTTTCATCTTTGTCTAACTTAATTCATGATTGTGGCCATCGGAGTTGACATGGGTTTTGCTTCTGTCATACCGTATTTCTTTAACAGCTCCAAGGTGTATTTGGCTTGATTTATAAAAATGCCTTCAGACATTTGCTTCACCTATAATCCAAGAAAAAATGTAAGTTCCCCCATTAGACTCATTTCAAATTCGCCCTGCATTATCTGTGCAAAATCATCACATAAGGCGTTATTAGTAGCTCCAAAAATTATATCATCAACATACACTTGAACTACTAATATGTATTTACCTGATTTTCTCATGAAGAGTGTTTGCACAACCTTACCTCTTTTGAACCCATTTTCAATTAGGAATGAAGTGAGCCTTTCATACCATGCCCTTGGTGCTTGCTTCAGTCCGTACAGGGCCTTGTGCAGCTTGTACACATGTTGTGGATATTTTAGATCTTCAAAACCTACAGGTTTTTCTACAAAAACATCCTCTTTTATGTACCTATTAAGTAAAATAGTTTTAACATCCATTTGAAATAATTTGAAATTCAGTGAGCAAGTATAGGACAGGAGAATCCGGACTACTTTTAATCTACAACCGGTGCAAATGACTCATCAAAATTAATACCCATCTCCTGGCAATACCCTTTGGCTACGAGCCGGGCCTTGTTCCTAACAACCAATCCCATGTC
Organism: Amorphophallus konjac; assembly: GCA_022559845.1. NCBI lineage: Eukaryota > Viridiplantae > Streptophyta > Magnoliopsida > Alismatales > Araceae > Amorphophallus > Amorphophallus konjac. Next base: position 200,571,406 of record CM040124.1, read on the forward strand.
ATTTACTTTATTTTTGAAAACCCAACGGGTTCCAATGACGGGATGATTTTTAGGACGCGGCACAAGAGTCCACACCACGTTTGTTTCGAACTGGTGTAACTCTTCATGTATAGCCTAGATCTAGGATTTATTTTGAAGACCTTCATGGACATCCTTAGGTTCTTCTTGAGAAATAAAGGTCATCAAATCCTCTTCTTCTACTTGCCTTAGTGAAGATCTAGTTCTTACCCCATCTTCAGGATTACCGATAATATTTTCAACGGGGTGATTTTTAAAGATCGTTGAAGCTCTTGGCAAGTCGGGGGGCTGCACTTATTGTTCTTGAAATGTTTCAAGTGACAGATCTTCATTATCTTCATCTTTGTTGGAGGTTCCTTCCGTTGGTTCATCCTTAGTCCTAGATGACCAGCATCACTTAGATTTTTAGAAGCTTCATCTGCATCCACAATTGGAGTGAGTTGATTTGTCAGTTTTGAATCAGATTCATCAAAGATAACATGAGGACTTTCTTCTACAACTAAAGACCTCTTATTAAATATTCTAAAAGCTCTAGAATTTAATGCATAACTTAGGAAGATTCTTTTGTCACTCTTTTTATCAAACTTACCTAGGTTAGTCTTACCATTGTTCATCATGAAGCAAGGGCAACCAAAAGGTTTGAGGTAGGAGATATTTGGTTTCTTACCCTTGTAGAGCTCGTATGGGGTTTTCTTCAAAATAGGCCTTACCATTGCCCTATTGATGATGTAGCATGTTGTACTTACAGCCTTACCCCAGAAGTATTTGGATAGGGAGTTCTCACTTAACATGGTTTGTGCCATGTCTATTAAGGTTCTGTTTTTCCTCTCTACTACTCCATTTTGTTAACCTGCTCCTTGCAAAAACTACTGAAATCATGATTTTCAAACTCACCACCACGATCACTTTGAATTGTGGTGATGATATATCATTTATCATTCTGAATTTTCTTGCAAAATATTTGAAACTCCATCAAGGCATCACTTTTGTTGGCTAGAAATAATACCCATGTAAACCTGGAGTAATCATCAACAATCACAAATCCAAAAGATTTGCTCCTAGGCTGGATGTTCTAGTAGGACCAAGAAGATCGAGATGTAGCAGTTCTATGGGTCGAGGGGTAGAAACAATATTCTTATTTTAGTAAGAGATGCATGTTTGCTTACCTTGTGTGCAAGCCTCACAGATTGTATCACTTTCAATTTTTAATTTTGGCAATCCAGTCACCAAATCATGTCTAGACAATTTAGAGATTACTTCAAAACTAGCATGACCTAGTCTTCAGTGCCATAGCCCCACATTTTCATGGTTGTTAACTACCAAACACATATTATCGCATGAAACATCGTCAAGATCAATGGGGTATACATTATTGTTCCTTTTTCCAATGAATTTTATTTCATTTGTGATTTTATTCATGACAAGGCAGTGAGTTTCATCAAAAATAATTTTAAAGCCCTTGTCATACAATTGGCTTATGCTCAATAAGTTATGATTCAAACCCTTCACTAAAAGCACATTTTCAATCAGGGTTTCAAAATTTGTACCTACATTGCCAATTCAAATGATTTTACCTTTATCCTTTCCTCCAAAGGCAATAGAGCCTCCTTCCTTGTCCTATAGTGTAGAGAACAACTTCGTGTCCCCTGTCATATGCCTTGAGCAACCGCTGTCCAGATACCATTTGCTCTCCCTCGCTTCAAGACATATCTACAAGAAACAACATTCTCATCCAATTGTTTTTAGTACCCAAACTAATTTGGGTCCATAAGAGTTGATCTAATTCTACACATATTTTTTCTTGATAAAAACATCATGATTCCTTTACGCATTGTGTTGGAACCAACAATTTGCAACAACATGTCCAAATTTTCCACAATAAAAGCAGTTAACATGTGAAAACCATTTTTGAAATATGTGTGGTTTGGACTGAACATGTTTTGGCTTTGTGTGTGAGCATGAAGCACCATTGTTGCCTTTTTCATGCACATAAGATGTTGTTACCTTATGGTCAAATGATTTTTTATTTTGGGGAATGTACACCAATCCTTCTTTTTGGAAGTTAACTTTAACTCCCAACAAGTTATCTAGGTTTTGTTTGCCTTTAACAAACCTAGAAATGGTGAATTACAGGTCATTCACTTCTTTATACAAAATCACATTTTTATTTTCAAGTTCTGAAATTGAGGATGTCAGAACTTCTTTTTCACTTTTCAAACTATCAGAAATTTTTTCTATTTCAGACATTTTACATGATAATTCCTCTTTGGCTTTTTCAATATCTGAAATTGTTTGTAACAAGGTTTCTTTTTCTTCGGTTAGTTCAAACCATTCTAGCTCATGTTTTTCGAACTTAACAGAAGAACCCTCATGTGTGAGGTCTTCGATCTTTTTCTTGAGTGATTTATTTTCAGACCTCATTTTCCTATACTTAGTGTACAACTTTTCATACTCAACTTCCCATTGTTCATTTGGAATAACATCAGGGTCAGAGTTTACCACAGCTGATTCTTCTTCATGTGCCATAAGGCACAATCTTTCCACGAGCTCTTGCAGCTCCTCTTCGGACTGTTCGTCCTCTTCGACGCTCCATGTGGCAACCATAGCTTTGGGCTTCCTGAACTTCTACTTATTGAATTTTCTTTTCAAGTGTAGGCACTCTGCTCATGTGCCCGGGCTTCTTGCATTCATAGCAAATGACGTTGTTGGGCTTGCTCGGCTCGCCCTTGGTTTGAGCCGACTTTCTTTGCCCCTTTCTGAAATTTCTTTGAAAATTTTTCTTCCTTCTTAAAAATTTCTTTACTTGGCGAGTCCACATGGCCAAGTCTTCTTCCTGGTCACTTCCTTCGGAGGACTCCTCTTCTTGGGAGTCATCATCATGTTGGTTGGCTTTCAAGGCCACGGTTTTCTTTTTCTTGGACTCTTCTTCGACAGTTCTTTTGGTGTTTATTTCATAGGTCATGAGTGACCCTATGAGCTCGTCCAAAGAGAGTATGGACATGTTTTTGGAATCTTCAATGACTGTGGCTTTTATGTGCCATGCCGGTGGAATAGATCTTAACACCTTCCTCACAAGTTCGGAGTTGGTGTATTCCTTCCCAAGACTCTTGAGATCATTGATGATCTCTGTTAATCTTGCAAACATTTTTGAAATCGTCTCTTCAGGCTTCATCTTGAATAACTCATAATCTCTAACCAATAGGTTAGCCTTGGTTTCCTTGACCTCGGAGGTTCCTTCATAAATGAGCCATAATTTGTCCCACATTTCTTTTGCAGAGCTGCACATGGAAACACGAGAAAACTCATTAGGGTGAATGGCACATTGCATGATGTTCATCGCATTAAAATTTACTGTGGATTTTTTAATGTCCTCATGGGTCCACTCGTCTTCATCCGTGGAAAGATCATAAGGACCCTTGTCCACAACCCTCTAAATCTCGTATTCTTGGGCTCTAAGGAAAACATGCATTCAATTTTTCATGTATGAATAATTTGAGCCATTGAAGTATGGAGGATGGTGGATGGAGTGACCCTCAGGCATCATCCCCTTGTTGGCCATTGATCTAGATCTCTCTCTAGATCGTTAGATCTATTATGAAAAAAGCCTAAGCTCTGATACCAATTGAAGTCTCGCCATCAATGACACCCAAGAGGGGGGTGAATTGGGTGATAAAAAATTTTAAAAAACTTTTTCCGATTTAAACAGATGTGATGAAACAACCCTTAAGAAACTTAGATCTGTTGTATTATCAATTAGATCTATCAAAACCTATCATACATAGCAGACCCTTGGTACTATGGCGGAGGTGTAAATCTGAAGATACTGCTCACGCAAGGTGTTATCTTGCTGACAAGGTTAGCCTTGTCAATCTGAACCCACCTTTTGATATACCAAAGATCTCATGTGAAAGTGATAAATTATGCTAGATCTAGATGAAGAGGTACAAAAGAAATAATCTACGTGTATGCTCGCACAGAATGGAGATAAGAGAAAAGGATCAAACCACACAACAGATAATGATTTTTAGGTGGTTCGGATGCAACAACGGCAACCTACATCCACCCCTCATAATCTGTGAGGATTCACACACTATCTTGTAAAGGATTACAAGATCAACACACACACACACTCGTAAGGAGTTTGGAACTACCACGAAGGTGCAAGCGCACCGACACACACACGAATGAGAATGAAATGACACACACACACACACACAGATCTGGGTAGATCCACACACACACACAAATGTTTAGAGATTACAAATAGCACACACTTGAAGCTTGAAGAAATTGGAAGGAGAAACACAAAAAAATTTCTGATTTAAGCTCCCCCTGAGTAGGTGATACAGATATTAGATGAAGCTTGAATCTCCACTTGATTTCCACTTGAATGGCTTCAGAAAGATCTTGAAAAGCTTGGAGTTGGATGAAGAATCCCTGGACAGAGCACTGTTCAAGCTGGTGTAGCAGTAGCCTTCTTTCTCCCCTTGGTAGCCTCCTTTGATCTCCCTTGAGTAATTAGGGTTTCTTTGCCCAAAGAGATGTTTTTATAATAATTGAGTGGTCAAGGGACATGCCAAGACACAGATTCACATTTCCTGGCATGTCTAGAGGCTTTGGGACTCAAAAGTCCTAAAGAAAAGGCTGCTCACGTTGATGAAAAGGAAAGTCAACACAAGCTGCCTCAAAGGGTTCGGTCGACCGAAAATTCCGGTCAGTCGATCGAACTCTGAGAAATCTCAGAGCTTCCAAAGCTGGGAGAATCGGTCAACTGAAATCTCCATTTCGGTTGACTAAACTCTGTCAGAGTTCAGTCCCTTGGTTGCTGGAGAATTTGGTCGACCGAACCAGTCTCATTGGTCAACCGAACTGTGTTTTCTCTGCAAAACAAATGTGTTAGCCCAATAAAACATGTCCATATAACAAGGCCTTGTGTTTGAATAACTTTAACATTCATTTGGGGTTCATTTAGCTTGGTTTATGCATTTTGAATGCTTTAAACATTTAAGCATTCGACATGATGAAAATTAGCCTTAATTACGTTCAATGCTCGCTCTTGAGCACTTAGGCATGGCACGAGATGGAAACCAAGTCCAGGGTTTTGTTATCATCAAAATCACTTGGAGATACTTAACAGTTAGTGTCGATCCATGAAGCCCCCTTAGGAATTCGACCTCAGCTGCCTACTGGTAAAAATGCCCCCCTAGACGTCGAGGGGGCCGTACCTCCTGCCACCCCCCGAGGCTTCTTCTGTGATTTCCCTAGACTGAGTCCTTTTCTACATTGCTTTCTTTTTCTTCTCCTTTTTTTGGTAATTTTGTGCTGATGTACTATACTTCTTATGAAAGTATCCCTTTCTCTCAAATTATCGTTGTGCCTTTGCCTACACGCGCGCCTATCTTATCACAATCTCGATGTATGATCCGCCCAGCAAGGGCAGAGATTATGTAATTGTCCAGGCAACGGTTTTTTCCACGTATTCCTTGGAATTTGGACGAACGTGGACCTCACTTGTTCCCCAGGGCAATCTCATAAGGACCTCCTGGAGTTCATAACTTCACAAAAGGTGGTGCACGTTGCTTCGGGAAGATAGGTGGGGTAATGGGGGGCATTTTCGATGGGGAGCGCTTTGTCTCCTTTCCTGCCTATGAATAGGTCACTACGGGTAGTTAGCGAAGCACTCCATCCCCCACCGCCTTTATCTTGCTCCTCCTCGGGCGCTTCTTACCCTCTTTCCTTTTGTTCCCGATTAGAAGATGATGACTGATGGCGAGGATGAGGTTGCCGACAGTACCTGGGTCCCAATGCCCACACCTGCATAATGGAACGGGAGACAAAAAGTGGGATGGCATAAAGGAACGGGAGATAGAAGACAGAGGGTTTCTTCCTTGGACTGTTATGCCAATCCCCTAGAGTAGGAAGGGTAGGATGGGTATGGAGCGACTACACACCGACGAACGAGTCGGGCGTAGTCTCCTCTCCCATCCAATTCCACTCCCCATACCCTCTATCATCCACCTTGCCCCTCTCCCCCTTCTTCCTGCCAGTGAGTAGTTACTCCTCATCATTGCTCTTCCTGTCTTTGTTTCAACCCCTTCTTCTCCTCATCATTAATCTTCCTCTCTTTGTTTCACTACCTTCTTTTACTCGTCATTGCTTGTACTCTCTTTATTTCTCCCGCTTTCTTTCTTTTTCTTTTTTGACTCTGATTCAGACCATTCATCTTTTACGTTCGATCTAGGTTTTTCCTTGTAACAAGCTGGTTAGCTCGGCTCTGGTAAGATTCACGATCTCGGTGATCGAGCCAGTTTCAACCTTGGTAGAGCCAGTGCCTCAGTAAGAGCTTATTGATCTTGAGTGAGCCAAGTTACCTGCCACCTTGTACTAATTTTCATTATCCCCATGCACCAAAGGTTGTACAAGTTGTCGAGGAATGTATGAGAAAAAATACAAAAAGTGTGAAAACATATTCTCTTTCCGCAAAACTTTACATAGATGTGTTGTGTGACTATTTTAATGATAAATTTTTATCAATGACTTGTAATTCCTTGAACCCAGGACGGGATCACCCTTGTGTGTCACTAGTCCATATGCTCTTTTGCCGAAGACCTTGACTACTTGATATGGTCATTCCCAATTGGGTGCCAGCTTCCCCGCCACCTCAAGTGCCCGAGAGGCTTCGGCCTTCCTGAGGACTAGATCTCCTGGGAGGAACTACCGGCCCTTAACTCGAGTGTTGTAGTATCGAGCCATGCGCCTTTGATATTATGTCATGCGAATCCTTGCAGCTTCTCATGCTTCATCCGCCAGGTCTAAATTCTCTAGAAGCCTTTGGTCATTAAGCTCTGGCTGAAAATGGATGACCTGGAGAGAAGGACTACCGATCTCAAGTGGGATGACTACCTCAATACCATAAACCAACTGGAATGGTGTTTTGTCTGTGACAGTCCTGGGGGTCATCCGATAGGACCAAAGTACGCTTAGTAATTCTTCTAGCCAATTTCCCTTTTTCCTTTTCGAGTCTGGTTTTCAACCCCTTGAGGAGGGTCTTAGTTGCATTTTCAACCACACTGTTGGCTTTTGGGTGGGCCACCGAGGTGAAGTGATTGCGGATTCTTAGATTGGCACATTTGCTCTTAAAATAAGGACAATTGAATTGCCGACCGTTATTGCTTACTATCACCCGGGGAATGCCGAAGTGACATGTAATCATCTGCCATACGAAACTCCATATTACATTCTCGGTTATCCTTGCAATGGCCTCTGTTTCTATACACTTTGTGAAGTAATCGATTGCCATGATAATGAACTTCTTCTATGCTTGGGCCGTAGGGAAGGGTCTCAAGATATCGATTCCCCACCGAGTGAAGGGGTATGACTTGGAGAGTGAAACAAGAACTATTGTAGGCTGGTGGATATGGTGGTCGTACCTCTGGAAATGGTCACACTTTAGGACATAATCTGAGCAATCGCGCTGAAGTGTCGGCCACCAATATCCTTGCCGCAATAGGATCTTAGTTACCGACCTCCCCCCTGATGGGCTCCGCAGATCCCCTCATGGACCTCCTCAATGGCTTGCCGATCCTCCTGGGAGTTGAGGCACTTCAGGAGCGGCCTAGCAAAGGACCTTCTATATAGAATTGGCTGTCGAGTAGGGTGAACCTCTGGGCTTGGTACTTGAGTCATCTTGCTTCCTAGGGATCAACTAATACCAGCATGTCGTTCAACTAGTGGATGTAAGGTGTTCTCTAATCGGTAGGTAGATCTTTGATCGCGCTGACTTGCTCGGAATCGGTGCTAGAGAATTATCTTTATGTAAATTTCAGCATGATAATTAATCTCAATTTCATTTTTGAATAAAGCTTCTGATATGATGTGTGAATTCATGTCTGTCTACCTTGGAATAAATCTACTGATCTGACTGAAATAAGTTCATGATTTGTCTGTCTGAAAATCCATGTTTGAATAAATAAGATTAATTTCAATTCACTGAACTGAATAAATGACCTGATCTGGTTAAGAATGATTTCATGATTGACTGCTCATTGCTTCTGAATAAAGGTTCAGACCTTGTCTTGTTAATGCTTGATTAACATCATACATTTGTTATATTGATTTCAGTGGTATATCAAATGATATGAGATGGAAGGACAAATTCAGTTTGTTTGAAAATCCATACCATGTGTTGAGGATTAACCTTCACCTAGTACCCTGAATCAAGAGTTTGTCTTAGCACTGTATTTCATTTCATATCACATGTATACCGCTACTATAGTTATGATACTACGTGTTCAAATCCTTGAAATGCTATCTACCTTATAGTTATACAAGTTTGTTCCTTGAAACTCCATATTGGCTATACTTTAGTGGATGTCAAAAATACATGACCAATGCCTGCGCATATAGGGCCTGTTCAGGTCCTGGGAGGAGCACCCGAAAGTACTAGTGCCCATGAGAGTTGTAATGATTACGGTATGGCATTGTATCGAAGTGCATGACTAGCTTGATTAGACATTCCACAAATCTTGTACTTGACATGACTTGACATGACATGACTTGCGTGACCCGAAAGGGTATATACTTGCTTGCTTGAAATATGATAGCCAATTCCTGACATGACATGATGGGCGTACTTGCTCGAATATCTTGACATCTATTTGACACAAGTTCTTGAAGGACATGCTAGTTCACTCAAATTACCTCTTATTATATTCTCTCTCTCTGGTCGTGTTACGCAACATGCATAATCTTATTGCATTCATGAAACATGTAATTATTTAAATAAATTGCTAGTTCTTGAGATATACATCCTACTGAGCGTTCGCTCACTCAGTGTTTTTCCCTACTTTTCAGGTAAGTCCGATGACGAGACTCAATCGGATGGGGAAGGTCAAGAGTGAAGAGATTAGAGCTCTCCGTCTATCCAAGCGTCTACTAGTCTTATCTTTCAAATTTCTTAAGTCAACCATTGTACTTTCCCTTTTATTGGGTCTTAGCACTTTCATTAAGTGAATTGTAATAGAAGTACTTTTGAGGTTGTGATTGAATAAAGGATTGGGTTATCTTTACTTTTGCGTGCTCTGTCTTTGTGTTGAATACACTAACGCTCTGATTGACATGATCGATATAAACTCGTCACGCATCTCCGGGTTCCTTCCGCGCTCGGGGCGTGACAGTTTTTGTGGTATCAGAGCCTAGGATATTCAATTCCTAGGAAACCCAAGTCCAAGGATAGATTTAAACCTTTAACCAGTGAGATTGGGTGGAACCAAGGGTCAAGTTAACTTAGAATCAAAACCTTTGAACATCATCACATATTAATATAGTTATTGTAATTGTAGGACAATGGCTGCCGAACGTGCCCAGTGGCGCAACATGCAACGCACTCTGCAAGGCATGACCCAAGCACTTCAACAAGTGGCACAAGGAGGTGCACATCGTGGAGCAAAAAATCTCCACCAAAGCTTCAAGAACATGAACCCTCCTAAGTTCATGGGATCCACTGATCCAGATGATGCCGAGCACTGGATCCGAGAGACGGAATGTGTTTTTAGAGTCATGCAATGTTCGGACCAAGAGAAGGTCTTGTTAGCCACATTTCAACTAGAAAGAGACGCCCGATGCTGGTGGGAGTCGGTAGAAGCCACATTAGATCAAGGATAAGTTACTTGGGAGAGTTTGTTGAACATTTCAACAATAAATATTTCTCAGATCGAGTTCAAGAGAAGAAAGTCGCTGAATTCGCCGCACTTAAGCAACGATCTTTGTCGGTGGCTGAATATGAAGCATAATTCTCAAGGCTGTCTCGGTATGCTAAACACTTAGTTAGTACTGAGAAGATGAAAGCTCAAAGATTCCTTAATGGGCTCAGGCCCCAATATATCACACAACTGGCACCGATGGACATACAAGTCTATTCGGAGATGGTTCGACGAGCCCAATTACTAGAAGATGCCACGGAACTATCTGATAGGATCCGTGGGAAAGATAAGAAGGAGAATGTTACTAGCTCCGGCACCTTCAAACCCAATTTCAAGAAGAGGCCAAGTAATGGAGGTACTCCCTCACAGGAGCAAAAGTTCAAGAAGACCAAACCTTTCTCCATCACCACTACACCTTCTAAGGTGGTATGTAAGCACTGTGATATGGCCGGGCACAAGGCCAAAGAATGTTGGAGGAAATTTGGAGCGTGTCTCCGTTGTGGGAGCCGTGATCATCGGATTCCCGACTGTCCCCTACTCAATGATCAAGCTGGTGACGGAAAGCGCCCGGTGACAAAGAATGCTCATCTCCAAGCTATTAAGGAGGCAGAACAAGACGATGGCGGACTAGTAGAAGGTACACTGAAAGTTTGTTCCAAGTCTGCACATGTCTTATTTGATACGGGTGCATCACATTCTTTTATTTTCAAGAAGTTTGCTGACCCACTACCTATGGAATCGGAATGGATGAAAATTTTTTTATCTACTCCTCTCGGAAATGAAATCGATATTACTCACCATTATCAAAACTGTGAAGTCTTGGTAAAAGGAAGAAATCTTCCTATCAACCTCATATGTTTAGACCTAAAAGAATTTGATGTCATATTGGGAGCAGACTGGTTATCTAGGTATCAGGCAACTGTGGATTCCCGTAACAGCAAAGTTACTTTCAAGGACTTTCCGGAACTAGTCTATTCTAGCCCTAAGAGTCGGAGCAAGTCACCTCTTATTTCAGCTCTCCGAGCTAGCAAGCTAATAAGAAAAGGATGTGTATCTTTCCTTGCATTTGTCACCATTAAGGAGACTAAAGAGACTAAGCTAGAAGACATCCCAGTTGTGCAAGAATTTTCGGACGTGTTTCCGGAGGATTTGCCTGGATTACCTCCACAAAGAGAGGTGGCCTTCACCATCGACTTGGTCCCTGGTGCTGGACCAGCTTCTAAGGCACCATATAGGATATCCCCTGCCGAACTCAAGGAGCTGAAGGAGCAATTGATGGAAATTCTCAAGAAGGGATTTATTAGACCAAGCACTTCCCCGTGGGGAGCACCTGTGCTATTTGTAAAGAAGAAAGATGGATCAATGAGGTTATGCATCAACTATCGACAGTTGAATCATCTCACTATCAAGAACAAGTATCCACTGCCGAGAATCGATGAGTTATTTGATCAAATATCTGGATCCATGTATTTTTCAAAGATTGATCTCAGGTCGGGATATCACCAACTAAGGATCAAAGATGAGGACATTTATAAGACCGTGTTCAGAAGCAGGTATCGGCACTATGAATTTGTTGTTATGCCTTTTGGAACAAATGCCCCTGCTGCCTTTATGTAGTTGATGAATAGTATATTCAGGCCTCATCTAGATCAATTCATAGTGGTTTTCATTGATGATATATTGATCTATTCAAAGACCAAGGAAGAGCACGAGGAGCATTTGAGAATAGCATTACAAATATTGAGGATGAATCAGTTATATGCAAAGCTCAGCAAATGTGAATTTTGGTTAGGAGAAGTAGCTTTCTTGGGGCATGTTATATCAAAAGACGGTTTATCCGTAGATCCATCAAAGGTTGAAGCTGTAAGCAATTGGGAAAGACCGACCAATGCTAGCGAGATCCATAGTTTCTTGGGTCTTGCGGGCTACTATCGGCGATTCATCAAGGATTTCTCCAAGATAGTCGTACCACTAACTAGGCTAACTCGCAAGGAGATACGTTATGAATGGAGTGAGGAATGTGAAAGAAGCTTCAAAGCTCTCAAAGATCATCTAACTACTGCCCCGGTTTAACTTTACCAATTGAAGGCGAGAGATTCGAAATATACATCGATGCATCTAGCATTGGCCTTGGATGTGTTTTAATGCAACAAGGGAAGGTTATAGCCTACTCTTCTCGCCAATTGAAGAAGCACAAGGAGAACTACCCAGTTCATGATTTAGAATTCGTTGCGGTAGTATTTGCACTGAAGATATAGAGACATTATCTGTATGGAGTGAATTTTATTGTATACTCTGACCATAAAAGTCTTAAGTATCTCTTCTCTCAGAAGGAATTGAATCTGAGGCAAAGACGTTGGCTAGAATATCTCAAGGACTTCGACTTCACTATACAATATCATCCTGGAAAGGGTAATTCTGTAGCCGATGCCCTCAGTCAAAAGACGAGAGCACTATTAGCCAATTGTATGATTCAGGAGTGGAAGTTGCTAGAACAATTCTCTAAACTTAATATAAGCATGGACAAGGACAGTAAGTGTGTCACCTTGTCCCATATGAGCATACAGCCAGACTTGCTATTCGAAATACAAGGACTTCAAGGTAGTGACCCAGTACTAGTGGAAATCAAGGGCAAAATGGAAGAACAACCTGATTTCAAATTAGCATCAGATGGAAGATTGATGTTCAGGAATAGAACATATATACCAAATTATCCAGAGCTAAAGAAGAAAATCTTAGATGAAGCTCACAAATCAAGGTACACGATTCATCCAGGATCAACTAAGATGTACCAAGATTTGAAAAGGACCTTCTGGTGGTCCAATATGAAAAGAGAAGTAGCACACTTTGTGTTTCGCTGTCTCACATGCCAACAAGTCAAGGCCGAACACCAAAAGCCTGCAAGAAAGCTACATCCTCTTGATATTCCCAAGTAGAAGTGGGAGGATATTGGTATGGACTTCATTATGGGTCTGTCTAAATCAAAAGGAGGACATGATGGAATATGGGTTATCATCGACCGATTGACCAAATCGGCACACTTCTTGCCAATCAAGAGTCGATGGTCAGTTGATGTTCTTGCTGCATTATACATTAAGGAGATAGTCAGGTTATATGGAGTACCTATCTCAATCGTGTCTGACAGAGACCCCCATTTTACTTCTCACTTTTGGAAGGGTTTACAACATTCACTAGGGATGAGACTTAACTTTAGTACAGCTTTTCATCCTCAAACGGATGGTCAGATCGAGAGAACCAATCAGGTGGTTGAAGATATGCTTAGAGCTTTCATCATTGATTTTGGTGGAAGCTGGCATGATCACTTGTCTCTGGTTGAATTTGCATACAACAACAGCTACCAGGCAAGTATACAAATGGCACCTTTCGAAGCCTTAGACGAAAGGAGTTGCCGATCACCCGTATGTTGGGACGAAGTTGGCGAGAAACAACTATTATGTCCAGACATGGTAAGGGATACCACTGAAAAGATTCAGTTGATTAGAGAAAGACTTCAAGTTGCTCAGTCTAGACAGAAGACTTATGCTGACACAAGAAGAAGAAATCTCGAATTCCAAGTCAGAGATCACGTATTTCTCAAGATATCACCTGGACGTGGAATAAGGAGATTTGGTGTCAAAGGTAAGCTTACACCAAGGTTTATCGGACCTTTTGAGATACTAGAAAGAGTTGGCGAGGTTGCTTACCGCGTCGCTTTACCTCCTCAATTGTCTGAAGTTCATAATGTATTCCACATATCTATGTTGAAGAAGTATGTACATGATCCGTCACATATCATTGATCACTGAGATCTAGTGATTCAAAAGGATCTTACTTATGAACAAAAGCCCATGAAGATCCTCGATCGCGAGGTGCGAACATTAAGGAACAAAGTTATTCCCATGGTTAAGATGCAATGAAGTAAATGTTCAGAACACGAAGCCACATGGGAGACCGAAGAATCTATGAGGAAACGATTCCCAGAATTATTCTAAAAGGTATGCACTCTACACTCTCCACATATGCTTATATACGAATGAATTTGGGGACCAAATTCTTTTAAGTGAGGGAGGGTATAAGACCCCGGATAAATAATCAAGAATAAAAGTATTCGAAAAAGAAATAATCCAGTTGTGTACTATATATATATATATATATATATATATATAATTTTCACCCATTTATATATCACAAATGAGCCAAAATTAAATAGCGCCTCCTATCAGGTCGTTAATTTTTATAGCAGACGCCTCCTTACAAGGCGTCATATTCATAATTGACGCCCACCAGAAGTGGCATCATTTTTATATATTAAATAAGGCAACCATATCTTTACGATAAGCAAATAATGGCAATAGCAATTAACCCCCCTTGGAGGGCGTCATTTTATAAATTGAAGACCCTTTGGAAGGCGTCATTTTTAATTAAGGCCCTAACCTAAGGCGTCAATTACAAAAAGGACCCATTTGTGTTACAGTCGAACTAGGAGATTATCCAGGGTAAGTTTTAGGATTTGCTATGTGTGATGTTTAAGTTTGGTAAGGACTTTGATGGGTATGTTTTAGTTCCCAGTCCAACTCCAACCCTATAGGGTCTCCTGAACCCTATAAATACCCCCTCCTATCGAAGCCAACCTGCTGCTCTTTTCTTTAACGTTTTCTTTCTTCTTCTATAGTTGAAACAGAAGAATAGGCCGTATAGAGCGTAGAGAGGCTAAGCTCCTCTCTGCTGGTTGATTCTTCCATAATACTAGAAGAACTCAAGCGGTTCTTCATCATCTCCTTCCTCTAAATTAAAGAAGGTGGTCTGCGACCTCATCATCCTGCTGGTTGCTGCCTCCTTCGGATGAACAGTTCTTCGTCAAAGGCCATCTTCTTTGATCTTCTTCCCTGCTGTGCGAAAAGGTTACAACTATTTTGCTAAAGGAAGTTGCTACTATATTGACAACCCAGTTACTCTGTTGGAAACAGAGTATCGTATTCGTCATCTTCACCATCGTCTGTCAACCAAACCAATCCACAGGTAGGTTATCTCAAGATTTCGTAGCCCAAACTATCATGAATCATGATGTTAATACATAATAGTTCATGCATGTAGTTTTCACGGAGTTCTGGAAAATTTTTAAAAAAGGCGACCCTTACCAGGGCGCCATTTTTATTTCTGACGCCCGGCAGAACGGTCGTCAATTTCGATTGATTTAATAAATACACATGTTAAAAATTTAATACCTATCTAAACAGTAAGCCGATTTAATGCATGATCATATGTCTAGAATCCTGCTACTTTTCTTGACTTGTCCATATACATGTTGCCATCAAAATATTTATTGGAAAATTGCTATTATTCGTAGCAAATTCTGTAAAAAAGAGAATTAACGACGCACACCATGTCGTTTCTTGTATATATAATGCCCCTGACTAGGGCGCTATTTACAAAATAGAAGACTTAATGGAAGTTGCCAATTCCTTAAAATACTGAAATTTAGTTATTTTTTTTAGCAAACAGAAATATAAATTGGACGACTATTCTTGTAGTCGTCAATTGTTGAAATGACGACCCAATAAAGGGCGTCAATTCTTGAAATGAAGACTCTGGCTAAGGCGCCAATTTCTTGTCTTCTTATTTTCCTATGTTTTCCTGTAACCGTGGATTTGTATAAATATATATATATAACTATATCTGGCACTATATTCCAATCCGTGAGTATAGTCCCACATTTTTTCGACGCTTTATCGATTGCCCCTATTTCTCGGTGATAGATGAACTCTCCGTGGGACATTCTGTTCCTTCGGACCGGTGACTTTATCATAGAGGCCTCCGTAAGACTCCGCACGCTTTGGATTCCCTCAAAGCAGCCGAGCTGGTTGTACCATAAAAACCCATGATACTACTTGATTGCCATGTCACTCTAAAGAAACATGGTAAAACCGGCCCTTATGACATTCAAGATAATGATGTCATGAGAATATCCATGAATTAATGGAATGGGAAACCATGCCATTAGTGACCTTGCGATTAGGTGCCATACTTGTGGACACCAATTCTATCTAGCTTATCATGTCCAAGAACAAGCGACCATCGCTATATGTGGGCGCTTACTCT
This sequence comes from Amorphophallus konjac, assembly GCA_022559845.1. Lineage (NCBI taxonomy): Eukaryota > Viridiplantae > Streptophyta > Magnoliopsida > Alismatales > Araceae > Amorphophallus > Amorphophallus konjac. Next base: position 200,587,224 of record CM040124.1, read on the forward strand.
TATTGTCATGGCACCCAAGATAAGGAGCCAATTCCACCTAGTTTTATCGATAATCATGATTATACCGCTACTATCATCATGATACTACGTGTTCAAATCCTTGAAATGCTATCTACCTTATAGTTATACAAGTTTGTTCCTTGAAACTCCATATTGGCTATACTTTAGTGGATGTCAAAAATACATGACCAATGCCTGCGCATATAGGGCCTGATCAGGTCCTGGGAGGAGCACCCGAAAGTACTAGTGCCCATGGGAGTTGTAATGATTACGGTATGACATTGTACCGAAGTGCATGACTAGCTTGATTAGACATTCCACAAATCTTGTACTTGACATGACATGACTTGCGTGACCCGGAAAGGGTATATACTTGCTTGCTTGAAATATGATAGCCAATTCCCGACATGACATGATGGACGTACTTGCTTGAATATCTTGACATCTATTTGACACAAGTTCTTGAAGGACATGCTAGTTCACTCAAATTTCCTCTTATTATATTCTCTCTCTCTGGTCGTGTTACGCAACATGCATAATCTTATTGCATTCATGAAACATGTAATTACTTAAACAAATTGCTAGTTCTTGAGATATAAATCCTACTGAGCGTTCGCTCACTCAGTGTTTTTCCCTACTTTTCAGGTAAGTCCGATGACGAGACTCAATCGGATGGGGAAGGTCAAGAGTGAAGAGATTAGAGCTCTCCGTCTATCCAAGCGTCTACTAGTCTTATCTTTCAAATTTCTTAAGTCAACCATTGTACTTTCCCTTTTATTGGGTCTTAGCACTTTCATTAAGTGAATTGTAATAGAAGTACTTTTGAGGTTGTGATTGAATAAAGGATTGGGTTATCTTTACTTTTGCGCACTCTATCTTTGTGTTGAATACACTAACGCTCTGATTGACATGATCGATATAAACTCATCACGCATCTCCGGGTTCCTTCCGCGCTCGGGGCGTGACACTGACTGCCATCGGAAATCCGAGTACTTTTGCTAGCCAAAGCTGCTAAGGTCTGTGCATAACTTCTTATATGCATATCAATGTATGGCATATTGTCTTATGTGCACAACAAGGTCTGTGCATCTTGTTGTTTTTAACTATACCTTGACTATGACTTATGATCACATAGTGTTTGACAAACTGCTTTCTTTTTGAAGGGACTTAATTAAAATGAAGAAAAGCACTTTGTTATCTCCTACTCGTAAAAGATAAGTTGGACACGCGATCCAAGACATTCCTCTACTGGAGAGCTTGACACGTGGAAAGAAGGAATCAGATCTGGATTTAAAATTAAGCGGGAAATGTGGCGACCACGCACCCATCTCCTAGAGGAGATAAAAGGACGGGTCGATCGTTGAGTTGTTGATGATGATGGTGCAGCATAGAAAATGTGTGAGCATCTAGCTAAAAACTGAAAGAGAGAATAGAGAAGATTCATGTGTGAGGCTAATCAGTTCGAAGGAGAAAGAATAGAATTGAGGAAGAGCAGTGCCTTGGAGTTCAGTGAGTGAGTGAGTGTGTTTTATGTTCCTGGTTCCTGGTTCAAAACCAGAACCAGTCTGCTCAATTTAGAGCTACATTCACTCAGTTCAGAGATACATCCTCTTGTCTTCTTAGTTTTCCTCATTTACTTTTACAAATCTTCATTTGCTCAATCTGTGTGTCAGCGGACTGTTAAAGTTGTGTGTCAGCGGTAGGCTAAGCTGTATTGCCCAACAGTAGAGGAAGAATCTTCTGGTCGGCTTAAGCTGTAAGGCTCAGCATCTGTAGGGAACTTGTTCCCCAAAGCCGTGGATCAGCGGTAGCAAGCTATACAGCTCAGCGGTGAAGCCTTACTCATTTGAGTAAGGGGTGGACGTAGATCTCTGAAAGAAATCGAACAACCTAAAATCTCTTCTGTCCGTGGTTGCAATTGTTTGTGTGATTGCTGCATTACTATCTGCTAATTGTTATTGATTTCTGAGCTGATATATTTGTGATCACCTTAGCTATTGAGATTTAATAAATTTTGTATTCCGCTTCTATCAACTAATCTCGGTAATTTTGAAGGGGTAAGATCTATTCACCCCCCTCTAGATCTCCTACACTTGGTATCAGAGCCTAACTCTCTGTTAAAGGCTTCACGTCCTAGAGAGGTTAGAAATGGATTCTAGAGGGTTAACTGCTGAGGGTCCCTCGACCACCAAGCCACCATACTTTGATGGTTTGAACTATTCTTATTGGAAAAGTAGAATGCAGGTTTTTCTAAGAGCCAAGGACTATGAGATATGGAAGATTGTTAGTAAAGGTCCTTTTGAACTTCCCCTTGATGAGGAAGTCTGGACTAAGGAACAAATCTGTAGATCCACCTTGAATTGGAGCGCTGTAAATTCCATGCAGTGTGCTCTTCATCCCACCGAGTTTTCCAGAGTGTCTTCATGCACTACCGCTAAGGAAATGTGGGATAAATTAGATGTTATTTATGAGGGAACTTCTCAGGTCAGAGAAACCAAGGTTAATATGCTAGTGACTGAGTACGAGGTCTTCAGAATGAAGCATGATGAGTCTATCTCAGAAATGTTTGCTCGGTTGATGGTAATCATCAACAGCTTAAGGAGTTTGGGTAAAACTTACACTGAATATGAGTTAGTCAGGAAAATTCTTAGGTCCTTGACACCTATCTGGCATACTAAGGCCACTGTCATGGAGGAGTCTAGGAACCTTGCTGCTACTACCGTGGATGAACTTATAGGCTCTCTCATGACATATGAGATAAATCTGAAGAATATTGAGGAGCCCGAGAAGATTCGGAAACCCCTGGCACTTAAGGTTACTTCAAGTAACAAGGAATCATCCAGTGATAATACCTCCAGTAGCTCTGGAGATGATCAAGATCTGTTTGCTATGTTGACCAGGAGCTTTAGAAAAATTCTTAGACAGGAAAGGAATGGTAATAGAAGAAGACATTATTCAGGAAAGAAACATTCAAAACATAACTCTGACTTTGCTAAGAAATCTGATGGAATTGTTTATCATAACTGCAGGAAGGCATGACATCTCAAAGCGGACTGTCCTGAACTGAAAGAAAAGGTGCATAGAAAGAAGAGCAACAAAAAGAAGGCCATGGTGAGTACCTAGAGCGAAGAGGAGGAGGAAAGTCAGAGTAGCTCTTCTGAAAGTGAGAAAGAAGATAGGATATGTCTCATGGCCAAAAGTGATGAAGAAAATGATGAGGTAATTTCTCCTTTCGACAATTTCTCTCATAGTGATTGGGAAGATGCATATACTGAACTGCTTGATAAATATGATGCAGTACGTAAAGAAAATAGGCATCTGAAAAAGAGAATTACCTCATTAGCTCAAGATACTACCCTAAGTGATAAAATTTCATGTTTAGAAATGGAAAATCTCAAACTAAAAAACTCTCTTGAGGAAACTGAAAATGATAAAATTCTTATGAATGATCTGAAAACTAAAAATGAAGAACTGAAAAACTCCATTGATGAGCTCAAACTAAAATTGAAAGAATGTAGAGACCAAACCAGAATAATCACCGAAAAACATGTGGCTATCAATGGAGTGAATTCGGATCTAAAAAAGGTCATTGATAATCGGGAAAAATAAAACCAAGAAAAATAGAAAACTCTAGAAAGAATGACACAAGGTTCAAAAAATCTTAATGCAATATTGGAAACTAGAGCTAATTTTAGGAAGGAAGGATTGGGCTTTAATCCATCTAATCAGAAAAGTTTTGATATCAGAACCATCCCTTTTGTGGCTGAAAAGAGAACATCGTAGCCTTTAATAAAGATGACATCTGAACAAATCTAGAAAGAAAAACAGATTGAAAATGTTAAGAAAACTAAGCCCAGTACCAAGGACAAGGGAAAAGAGAAGATGAAGATGTCTAAGGAATCATGTTCCTACACCACCACACCTCAGCTTCAACAGAAAGGTCAAGGCAATTTCAAACCTACACCCACCTTGACTCATTCTGGGTTCAATGGATTTGGCACTTATGGTCTTAGTAGAGGAAACTCAGATGAAAGTCCTTACCATAAATCTTCAACCCGTCATTCATCTCAAAACTCTCATCACCACTACTCTGATAGGAAAGACCAAAGAAATGGCTATACTAGATCAAAGTTTAGACCTCATTCTTTGAATTCTTATGTGCATCCCTGGCACAAAACTCCTAGAAGCCAGAGCTCTCATGGCTTTGCCAAATTCATGCCCAATCAGTCCAGAGTTTCCTATGCTCATGCTACATCCAATGCCCATTGGACTGGTAACTGGCAAAGACAATTCCAAAATGAGCTTAAAAAGAAAAGTGAACACCTCAGACCCAATTTCATAAAATTAGAGATAACAAGAAAAAATAGACCAAGCTGAATGTCAAGAGCTCTACACATGCAGTGAAGAAACAAAATCAAGTGTGGTTACCAAAACAACTTGTATCATGCTTGCATGAGATGAATGCTTATTTGGGGCCCAAACAGACTTGGGTTCCAAAATTTTTTGCTTGATTCTACTTGCAGGTATGCCTGGCAGTCAGACAAAATAAGTGGTATCTTGATAGTGACTGCTCGAGGCACATGACCGGGGACAAGGACAAATTCTGCATGCTTGTTGAAAAGAGTGGCGGTCATGTTACTTTTGGAGGTAATACCAAGGGCAGAATTATTGGAACAGGTAAACTAGGTAAGAACTCTTCTTGCTGCATTGAGGAAGTTTTATTAGTTGAAGGACTTGCTTATAACCTGCTTAGTATTAGCCAGCTGTGTGATAAAGGGCATAAGGTTACATTTGACTCTCTTGCATGTACAATTTTTGAACCAAATTCTGAAACTGTTAAATTCATTAGTAAGAGGGACAATAATATCTACATGGTAGATTTAGATAATGAAGCACATTCAAGTCTATGTCTCACAGTTAGCAAGGATGACATAGCCAATTTTGGCACCGCAGGCTGGGTCATGCTAGCTATACTTTACTGCACAAACTGAATAAACACAGCATGGTTAAAGGTCTCCCTGAAAGCTCTTTTAAGAAAAATGACAAAATCTGTGAAGTGTGTATTCAATGTAAGCAAACTAGGAAGTCTTTTAAACTTAGAACTGAAAGCATATCTTCAAAACCATTTGAGCTGGTTCATATAGATTTATTTGGACCACCTAGATCAGCCAGCTTATCTGGTAAGAGATATGGCTATGTGTTGGTAGATGACTTCTCTAGGTTTAAATGGGTATTCTTCTTAGCACATAAACAAGATGCATTTGCTGAATTTGAAGAGTTTTACTGTAAAATAAATCAGGGTGGTGAGCACTCAATTCTGAATATATTGTCTGACTATGGTGGTGAGTTTAAAAACTCAAAATTTGATGACTTTTGCAGGAACAATGGAATCAACCACAAGTTCTCTTCTTCAAGGACTCCAGAGCAAAATGGAGTAGTAAACAGGAGAAACAGAACTTTAGTTGAAATGGCAAGGATGATTCTTGCAGAAGGTAACCTGCCTAGAAAGTGTTGGACCGAGGCAGTGAACACATCATGTTATATCATCAACAGGGTTATGGTAAGACCCTCAACTCACAAAACTCCTTATGAAACTTTAAAAGGTAAAAAACCTTCAATAGCACATCCAAAGGTCTTTGGTTGCAAGTGTTTTGTTCATATAATTCTAAGAGAGATCTTGACAAATTCGAACCTAAAAGTGAACCTAGAATTTTTCTAGGTTACTCTGAAAAATCCAGAGCTTATAGAATTTACAATCTGAACTCTAAAATTATTGAAGAATCATCACATGTTATCTTTGAAAAATTTTCAAATAATTCTGAAACTGATTTCTGCATAGACAAATTCGATGATGATATTCTGGAGTATAAAGTAAAAGAAAATCCTGAACCAGCTGAAGGAGGTGAGACAAGTGGGTCTAGAGGTCAGGGGGAGGTAAATGCAGGAACATGTAATCATCTTACCAATATTAGAGTTCTTAGATATCACCCTCTTGAAGATATTATTGGTAATTTGAATGAACCCCCTAGAACTAGATCACACTTTAGAATAAAGAATGAATTAAATTCTTTCGCCCTAGTCTCACAGATAGAACCCAAGGACATAAATAGTACTTTAAAAGATGAACATTGGATAAATGCCATGCATGAGGAACTGAACCAATTTGAAAGGAACAAGGTATGGCACCTAGTTCCAAAACCTACGCATGGCTCAATTATAGGCACTAAATGGGTTTTCAGAAATAAAACAGATGAGCAGGGAAAAATAATTAGAAATAAAGCTAGGCTGGTTGCACAAGGTTACAACCAAGAGTATGGGGTAGACTTTGAGTAGTCTTTTGCTCCTGTCGCCAGGTTAGAAGCTGTCAGAATTCTTCTAGCTTTTGCTTATAGTCTAGGAATAAAATTACAGTAGATGGATGTTAAATCTACTTTTCTGAATGGTTTAATAAAGGAGGATGTTTTTGTTAAACAACCTCCAGGCTTTGAATGTCTTGATTTCCCAGATCATGTGTATAAGTTAGACAAGGCATTATATGGGCTGAAACAAGCACCCAGGGCCTAGTATGACAGGCTGAGCTCCTTCCTCACTGGTAAGGGGTTTTCTAGAGGTGAAGTTGACCAGACACTATTCACAAAGGTAAGCAACAAAGATATTCTTGTTGCACAAATTTATGTAGATGATATAGTATTTGGTTCAACTAAACCGACCATGTGTGAGGAATTCTCTGCCTTTATGACAAATGAATTTGAGATGAGCCTAATAGGAGAATTGAAATTCTTTTTAGGTATGCAGGTTATTCAAACATCTGAAGGAAGCTTCATCAATCAGTCAAAATACATAAAGGACTTGCTGAAAAAGTATCAAATGGAAAATCTCAAGGCAATAAATGCACCCATGGGTACCTCAACCAGCCTTGATGGTGACCCAGAAGGTAAATCAGTAGATCAAAAGCTATATAGAGGTATGATCGGATCTCTTCTTTACCTTACAGCCTCTAGGCCTGATATTCAATTTTCTGTATGCGTGTGTGCTATCTTTTAGGCTAGTCCTAAAGAGTCACATCTGAGTGCTGTTAAGAAGATTTTTAGGTATCTATCAGGCACCCCAGAACTAGGACTTTGGTATCCTTCTAAGTGTGAGCTAGATCTCCTAGCCTACACTGATGCAGATTATGCAGGGTGCAGGGTAGATAGAAAAAGCACTAGTGGGTACTGTCACTACCTAGGTGGTTGTCTGGTGACATGGGCTTCTAAGAAGCAATACATTGCTGCTCTATCTACAGCTGAATCTGAATATGTTGCAGCTGGAAACTATGCAGCCTGGGTTCTATAGATAAAACACCAACTTGTTAACTATCAGATAAAATTGGGATGCATTCCAATTTTATGTGATAATACTAGTGCTATGTCACTCCCTAAAAATCATGTTCATCACTCTAGGACTAAGCACATAGAAATCAAACACCACTTTCTTAGAGATGAGGTAAATAAAAATGAAATTAAATTGCGTTTCATTGAATCTGAAAAATAGATTGCTGATATATTTACTAAACCTATAGGCAATGAAAGATTTCAATTCCTAAGAAGAGAATTAGGTTTATGTAAATTTCAGCATGATAATTAATCTCAATTTCATTCTTGAATAAAGCTTCTGATATGATGTGTGCATTCATGTCTGTCTACCTTGGAATAAATCTACTGATCTGACTGAAATAAGCTCATGATTTGTCTGTCTGAAAATCCATGTTTGAATAAATAAGATTAGTTTCAATTCACTGAACTGAATAAATGACCCGATCTGATTAAGAATGATTTCATGATTGACTGCTCATTGCTTCTAAATAGAGGTTCAGACCTTGTCTTGTGAATGCTTGATTAACATCATACATTTGTTATATTGATTTCAATGGTATATCAAATGATATGAGATGGAAGGACAAATTCAGTTTGTCTGAAAATCTATACCATGTGTTGAGGATTAACCTTTACCTAGTACCCTGAATCAAGAGTTCTTCTTAGCACTGTATTTCATTTCATATCACATGTTTGTGTCTACAGTATCATTTCTTATTGGACTTCACTACATGTCGTGCATAATCGCATCTGAATTTTTGTACAATCATGCATGTAGGATAGGTGATTGCACTGCATTCTACTTCATGATAATATGTCTAAGAAATGCATGCATAACTGTGGTTGAATGATGCATATAGACAGGGGGAGCTTTCTAAGAATAAGAGAATCTCTATGCTTGCTGCAATATGTCAGGGGGAGTATTGAGCATGTCTATCTGTCTGTCACTCAGATCTCTTCCACTCCAACCCCTTTGGAGATCAGATTTTATTTCTCATACATTTTGCTGGTTCTGATACAAAATTTGTGAGCTCTCATATCATCATTCCATAACTTGAATTATGACATTATGGCAGTCTGATAATAAGTTCAAATTTTTTAAGCAATAGAAATCAGACATCTTCTATTATATGAATCTTGCTTGATTCTTGAATAAACTGATGGTTTAAATTTTATACTCTTTAGAATCAAGGGACTGCATTCAGTAAATAGGAATGCTGATAAATGATAATTGCTCTCAACCCTTGTCTCATTACATGCTTGATAAAGGTTTTGTTGTATCTGAAATCTGCTAAACAAATGAAATCTTGGTAGAGAAAACTGAGTTTGTGTATTGTCTTTAAACAAGTCTCTCTGAAAAGTAAAAAGGGCAGTAAACCAATCGTATGAAAATTATCAATGGCAGAGCAATGACTGAGTAAAACACCGAGAAACTGAGTGCTCCATCAAAGAAATGGAGAATACTTAGGTCATGAAGTGGCTCAGGTTATCTCTGAGAATATGATCAAAACTGTACACATTGAGAAACTAAGTGCTCCATCAAAGAAATGGAGAACAGTTATGTCATGAAGTGCAACAAGTAAAATACTGCTCCTAAAATAAAATTTCAGAATTATCACATTGTTTAACCTCAATACATAACCTGGTCACTCCAAAAGATTATCACTATTTTTCCAAGAGTAAGATACCATTAAACAATTTCTCGCATGATTAAGGTGATTATGGTTTATTGATATTATCCGGCACAACAAACCAATCCAATGAATGCAGTGTATGAATTCTAATTTTTATCATCTTTAAACCTAATTTCTATCAAGAATGCAATGTGTTGATTCATATATCTGAAGACTCAGAGCTTTGTAATGATTAATTCTGAACTATTAAACAGGGTGTCAGTCAGATTTCTTCACTTTCTCTTCCACCTCTCTGATGATTTAGAAGAAGGATTCTTTCTGAGAGACATGTCTTCTATGTTTACAAATAAAGGGGGAGTGTATATCAGTCATGACCAAAAGGGGGGAGTACTTTTCTGAGATTGTTCTTTGCTGATGTCAAAGGGGGAGAGAGATATCTGTATTCTTGCATTGGCATTTGCCATTATGCTGCATTGGCATTTGGCATTTGCTTGCATTGCATGTTGAATGCTTTTCATCAAAATACATCTAATATAAACTGTTGCCATCATCAAAAAGGGGGAGATTGTTGTGTCTCCTGAATTGATGATGTCTGGAGAAAATTTCTCTAACTCCTCTAGACATAATTTCTGTTAAGAAATTGTGTGTTTTGAATGATTGGCATTAGTTTAGTTAACTGTGTTGACTTTATTGTTGTCTTTGTGTTGACTCCTATAACACTTCCTATTTTGATGAACTTGCTTTACTCAGATTGATTGGTAAGACATTTATGCATTTGGTAGTTAAAGCACTCTGCAAACAAGGTCTAACTTGTTTTGTATGGAAGTGGTCATGCATTAGGTCGATGCTAGTCAAAGCACATTACATAAGACGTCGGTGCATGTTTAGTTTTCATGCACACAATGTCTGTGCACATATCACTAGAGTCGGTGCTAGTTGCATCTTCAGCAGACCGAAGGTCGATGCATATATCATGCTGCGAGACCAAGTCAGTGCAAGTATGCCTTAGTTAGTCATTGAGGTCGGTGCACATTTGTGCTTCTCATCATCAGCGTCGATGCACATTTGGTGATAGCCTTGTTAGGGTCGATGCATATTCTGTCCTGTGCAAATGAAGTCGGTGCATGTTTTGCATTGGTCCAATATGAGCCGTTGTACATTTGGTGTTAGTCCAGTTAGCGTCGGTGCACATCTTGTGTAAGCCACGCTAGAGTCGGTGCAGGATCTACCTAAGCAGCATTGAGGTCGGTGCACTTTTACCCTATACATGTTATAAGGTCTGTGCATGCTCAGGTCTATGCACAACATAAGTCTGCGTATGAGGACTGACTGCCATGGGAAGTCCAAATACTTTTGCTAGCCATAGCTGCTAAGGTCTATGCATCACTTCTTATATGCATATCAATGTCTGTGCATACTGTCTTATGTGCACAACAAGGTATGTGCATCTTGTTGTTTTTAACTATACCTTGACTATGACTTATGATCACATAGTGTTTGACAAACTGCTTTCTTTTTACAGGGACTTAATTAAAACAAAGAAAGGCACTTTTTTGTCTCCTGCTCGTAAAAGATAAGTTGGACACGATCCAAGGCATTCCTCTACTGGAGAGCTTGACACGTGGAAAGAAGGAATCAGATCTGGATTGAAAATTGAGCGGGAAATGTGGCGACCACACGCCCATCTCCTGGAGGAGATAAAAGGAGGGGTCGATCGCTGAGTTGTTGAAGATGATGGTGCAGCAGAGAAAAAGTGTGAGTATCCAGCAAAAAACTGAAAGAGAGAATAGAGAAGATTCATGTGTGAGGCTAATCAGTTCGAAGGAGAAAGAATAGAATTGAGGAAGAGTAGTGCGTTGGAGTTCAGTGAGTGAGTGTGTTTTATGTTCCTAGTTCTTGGTTCAAAACTAGAACCAATTTGCTCAAGTTAGAGCTACATTCGCTCAGTTTAGAGCTACATCCTCTTGTCTTCTTAGTTTTCCTCATTTGCTTTTACAAATATTTGTTTGCTTAAGCCATGTGTTAGCGGACTGTTAAATCTATGTGTCAACGGTAGGCTAAGCTGTATTGCCCAGTAGCAGAGGAAGAATCCTCTGGTCGGCTTAAGCTGTAAGGCTCAGCGTCTGTAGGGAACTTGTTCCCCAAAGCTGTGGATCAGCGGTAGCAAGCTGTAAAGCTCCACGGTGAAGCCTTACTCATTTGAGTAAGGTATGGACGTAGATCTCTGAAGGAGATCGAACCACCTAAAATCTCTTGTGTCCGTGGTTGCAATTGTTTGTGTGATTGCTGCATTACTATCTACTGGTTGATATTGATTTCTGAGCTGATATATTTGTGATCACCTTAGCTATTGAGATTTGATAAATTTTGTATTCCACTTCTATCAACTAATCTCAGTAATTTTTAAGGGGTAATATCTATTCACCCCCCTCTAGATCTCCTACAGGGATTGAGTGCGACCACACATCCCGTTTGGTGCTGCATGCCCTTGATACACTGAGGTCGCCATATCCCCAAGATAGCTTGGATTTTTTCGTGGTTCACCTTGATGTCTCGGTGTGTAACCAAGAAACCCAAGAACTTCCACGACCTAATGCCGGATGCGCATTTGGCGGGGTTAAGCATCATATTATACCTTTGGAGTGCCTCAAAGGTCTCTGCCTGGTCGATGAAGTGATCCTCAACCTTCAGAGGTTTACCAGCATGTCATCGATGTAGACCTCCACATTCCTTCTGATTTGATTCTTGAACATCTGGTTCACCAACCTCTCATATATTGCTCTAGCATTTTTTAGCCCAAAAGACATCTGCGTGTAGGAATCACTACAAGAAAAGACGGTGTTTGCGACGGCCTCATTCCGTCGTAAATCCGTCTGAAATTTCATCGTAAAATCCTTTTCAGACGGATTTGGGATGGATTTGGAATGGAATATGGCCATCTTATATTCCTAGTTATAAATTTCAGATAGATAAAATTTCGTCCGAAATTTCGTATGAAATTTCAGACGGAAACCCTTCCGTCTGAAATTCCGTCGCAAATAGTCCGTCTGAAATGCCGTTCCAAAATCCGTCTGAAATTTTAGACAGAAGTATTATGTCCTTAGATCCGTCGCCAAATTCAGATCTGGAATTTCAGATGGGCATAGTGTGTCACTTTTTCCGTCGCAAACTTCAGACGGATCCGTCATAAAATCTGTCTGAAACGTTTTTTAAATTTTATAAAAAAACACGAGTCTCAGACGGACTGAGGCTCATCCCTATTTCCATCGCTAACTACAGACGGATCCGTCTCCAAATCTGTCTGAAAATTTTTTATTATTTTTTTCAAAATTACAATTTTTTTAAAAAACATGTTTAATTAAAAATACATAATACATAAGACATAAAAAACCTGTTTAATTACAATCAAATCAACGTATAGAAAATAAAACACATAAGAAACTCAACAAATATCCTCCAAATCGTCCATATCCTCATTCTCCCTGCCCTACTCATCTCCTCTGTCGTCGCTCGCAGAAGGATCCTCTTATATTGAAAAAATAATAACATTCATTCATAGATAAAAAATTAGTGCGAAGATAAATTAAATATTTTATTAGATTGCATAAATTCAAATCAAACTTAATATCAAATCTATAATTGCATAGATTATAGACCCCAACTAACCTAACTCTCATTAGCATTTTAAATTAATTACATTTAGAGAATGCAATTCTGAGCGTCGAGTTCAAACCGGGTATCCGAATTGAAATCCGTCAATTCTCACAAGTCACTTTCATCTCCCAGGTCGTGTTGGAACGATCGGCACACCGATCAGACTGGTATTTCAGATTTTAGACCCCCGGACCAGACTTCTTTAATTTTAAACTAAGTACATTTACAAAATGTACTTTTGAGCGTCGGGCCCAAACCGAGTATCCGATTTTGATTCCGCCAATTCTCACAAGTCACTTTCATCTCCCAGGTCATGTTGGAATGATCGGCACGCCAATCAGACTGGTATTTCAGATTTTAGACCCGTCAACCCCTAGTTTGTTGTACCCCTGTGATTTTGATGATGTCAAACACTATGACTCATTTGTGGATGATATTATATGTGCATGCATGATGTCATAAGTGTTTGGATCATATGACTTCTGTGCTTGATTGAAATGTTTTCTATTGCACACTTGCTGCATGCATCATGATTTTGATGAATATTTCATATATGTCATAGCTCTGTTTGTTCATAGAGTCGATGCATGTCACTATTTATACGCACTCGTGAAGGCCGGAGCACATTTAATATCGGTGCAATGCTGCCACTCATTATTCAACTCGGTGCACATCTCTTTTCCTTCATAGAAGGTTGGTGCACTTCATGTTCTGGGTTTGCATAGCTTAAGTCGATGCATAAACATGGTCGGTGCAGGTTTTGTTCTGTGCTTATCAAGTCGGTACACATTCTCTTGTCCCGCATATACGTCGGTGCAAGTTTGCATTATGCGTAGAATGGGTCAGTGCACTCTCTTCCTTAGCTCAAGTAAGGTCGGTGCAACTTTCGCATTGTGCATATAAGGTCAATGCAAATCATTGTAGCTAGATTCTGCATGTTAAGTCTATGGTACATGGGGTCGGTGCATATTTCTATAGCCGGTGCATTCAGTAGAAGGTCAGTGCACTTAGTGTGTGGTTTGCATATAGGGTCGGTGCATATCACTGTTTGTTGCACATGAGGTCAGTGCATCTTTGCCTTGTATTAAAACAAGGTCGGTGCATATCCTTCGTTAGGCAAAAAGAAGGTCTGTGGATGACTTGCTGAACGCATAACAAAGTCGGTGCACACTTTCTTTATGCACTCTGTAGGTCTAAAATGATTTTCCTTATGCAAGGTCAAGTCCGTGCATTTCTCGGTAGCACAGCAATGAAGGTCTGTGCATGCTTTATTCCTTGCATATGCAAGGACCGTGCACATCTGTTCATATGTTATCAAGGTCTGTGCAACTCATATGTTACCTAAGGTCAGTGCACTTTGTGTGTGGTTTGCATATAGGGTCGGTGCACATCACTATTTGCTGCACATGAGGTCAGTGCATCTTTGCCTTGTGTTAAAACAAGGTCGGTGCATATCCTTTATTAGGTAAAAACAAGGTCTGTGGATGACTTGCTGAACGCATAACAAAGTCGGTGCACACTTTCTTTATGCACTATGTAGGTCTGAGCATGATTTGCCATATGCATGGTCAAGTCCGTGCATTTCTCAGTAGCACAGCAATGAAGGTAAATGCATGCTTTATTCCTTGCATATGCAAGGACCGTGCACATCTGTTCATATGTTATCAAGGTCTGTGCAACTCATATGTTACCTAAGGTCTGTGCACTAAATTTCTTTCATGCAACACAACGTCCGTGCACATCTTCCTTGTGTGACACAAGGTCAGTGCATATATCTTCTTCTGCACACCCAAGGTCTGTCATTGTCTTGCTATATGGTCTGTGCAACTTTGCACTTTACTCTATGAAGTCCATGATAGCATGTTATGTGAACATTCCCATTTGTTTGCCAGGTCAGTCACTTGGTCGAGCATGTGATGGGCGAACCTACAACCTGTGAGCTTATTCCATGTGCAAGCCAAAGTACCAGGTTAAGGGCTCGTGATCCGAGGTAAGGAATGGAATGGATGAACCTGCCACGTGGACAGCTACACTGCCGAGATTCTGACACGTAGCTAAGGGGTTTCAGAATTCTCTTGGCGGGAGTGTTCTCTCCACACGTCCAATGTGTAAGCTCGTGGGTCCCAGGTCTAAAGATATATATAACCCCTCTTCTGTAATCAAAGAAAATATAGAGAATTAGAAAATTGAGGACGGCATAATCAGAGAATGAGTAGCAGAGAAGAGAAGAGTGAGCCGGAGTCTGAGAAGCAGATGAAGAATGAGAAGAAAAGAAGAGCTAGTGTGTGATCAGAGCTATATAGAGAAAGAAAATGAGAGTGAGGAGTTTGTGAGTGTGAAGCCATCGTTGAAGATTTGTCTTACTGGCATTTGGATCAGATCCAAGCCAGACTTGCTCCTGCGAGAGCTACATTCTGTGTTTCATTCCCAGCTTTCTGTTGCTGTGGTTTAGCTTCATATTTTCCTTTGTTCTTTTAGTCTATCTTTGAATTTCAAGCTGTGAGTTAGCAGAGCAAGTTGTGATGCTCAGCAGGCAAGGAGGTTACCTTAGACAGCAAGTTGTGATGCTCCGCGGATGGTAAGCTGTGAGGCCCAACTGATATAGGCAAGCTGTGATGCCCAGCCGTTCAAGCTGTGAGTCAGCAGGAATCCACACTCGGGTTGAGTGAGGGGTAGATGAAGGTCTGGAGGATTGAACCACGTAAAAATCTTTTTTGCAGTGGTTTGTTTGGTTTGAATGCAATTCTGACTTCTGACTATCGATAGATGTATGCTTAGGTTCGTTTCTGTTGTATAGATTCAACCTAAGCAATTCTGTGTTCAAATTGCATTCGCTGCATCATATCAGCTATCTGGTGTTTCAGCATAGTTGCCATCTGAGAAAATCTTCTCACTGCTATCCAATTACTCTAGTGAGAATCACTTTAGAACTTCTGGACATGTGTCCAAGTGTGAGTCTTAATAGAATTTCTGTCTTGCTGATCTTATCAGATTTCATTTCCACAAAAGTTTATTAGTACAGTTTTAATTGGGTAAAATTTTTAGAATGGAGATTCATTCACCCCCCCTCTGAATCCGGTTTGCACCATCTAATAGACTCATCATAGTTATCTATCTTTTAAATTAATTACATTTAGAGAATGTAATTCTGAGCGGCAAGCCCAAACCGGGTATCCGAATTGAAATCCGTCAGTTCTCACAAGTCACTTTCATCTCCCAGGTCCTGTTGGAATGATCGGTAAGCCGATCAGACCGGTATTTCAGATTTTAGACCGCCAGACCCGACTTCTTTAATTTTAAACTAAGTGCATTTACAAAATGCACTTTTGAGCGCCAGGCCCAAACCGAGTATACAATTTGGATTCCGTCAATTCTCACAAGTCACTTTCATCTCCCAGGTCGTGTTGGAACAATCGGCACGCCGATCAGACCAGTATTTCAGATTTTAGACCCCCCAACCCCTAGTTATCTGCCTTTTAAATTAATTACATTTAGAGAATGCAATTCTGAGCGCTGAGCCCAAACCGGGTATCCGAATTGAAATCCATCAGTTCTCATAAGTCACTTTCATCTCCCAGGTCATGTTGGAACTATTGGCACGCCCATCAGACCGGTATTTCAGATTTTAGACCCCCGGACCTGACTTCTTTAAATTTAAACTAAGTGTACTTACAAAATGCACTTTTGAGCGCCGGGCCCAAACTGAGTATCTGATTTGGATTCCGCCAATTCTCACAAGTCACTTTTGTGAGCGACGTCACGCGGTTCGGGGTGCGAAGAGGACGCGGAGCACGCGGGCTCCTTCTTTTTATTTGCTGCAACACAGAAAGAAGAGAAAAGAGAAGGGGCCACCACGGGAGATTGCTCCGGTGGGGCGAGCGGGACAAATGTAATATAGCAAGATATGGGAGTTAAACGGCCATAGCGGGAAGTGACTCGCCGTGACCTCGGGGGGGACGGGAATGGTGCAGAAATTAAATAACAAAAATTGAAACGGCCATTGGGGAAGTGACTCGCCGCGGCCTCGAGAATATGAGCAGATAAGAATATAACAGAATATAAGGAGAATATAAAGAGTGGGAATTTAAACGGCCATTGGGGAAGTGACTCGCCGCGGCCTCGAGAACATGAATAGATAAGAATATAATATATAAGAACGAGAATTTAAACGGCCATTGGGGAAGTGACTCGCCGCGGCCTCGAGAATATGAATAGATAGGAATATGACATATAAGAACGGGAATTTAAACGGCCATTGGGGAAGTGACTCGCCGCGGCCTCGAGAATATGAGCAGAATACAACAGAATATAAAGAGAGTATAAGAACGGGAATTTAAACGGCCATTGGGGAAGTGACTCGCCGCGGCCTCGAGAACAAGATGTGATCGCCAGGGGCCGAAAGACCCCAAAATAAAGAAAGTGATCGCGCCTACCTCAAGAGCGGGAGATGGCGGGTTGCTTCTTCCTCCCCCTTCGGCCGGCCGACGGAGAGGGCTTTCCTTGGGTACCTTTGCAAAATAACTTCAAACAAGTAACGAGTGGATTAGAAAGATGAAGGTGTAGTATTCAAATCCTTGCGATAAAAATAACGAAATGATGGCAAGACACACACCTGGTTGGTGTTGTCTTTTAAACCCCTCTCGGACTCAAGTAGGAGGAAAATGAGATGATGGATGCAAGAAGTATATAAGAAGAGGCGCCCTTATGAAGGGGGATAGATGATGCGAGATGATGAATGCAAAAGAACTAAGAAGAAAAGGAAAGGATTGGCTTATTGGATGTGCCGATGGTGAAATTCGGCGGAGCTCCGGCAGCGTAGGGATGGCGTGGAAGCGCGGTGGATGAAGACGACCTTCCTCTCGCGAGCGTGGGCACCCGAGAAGCCGGCAGAACCTCCACCTACAAAAGATCCCACGGGTTAGAAAAATAACTCTGGTAGCCTCTGGGCTCCGGCAGCCTATCGGATCTCTTCGAAGCTCTCCCAAAACTGAGGGGGTGGGCCTCTATTTATAGGGCTCCGGAGGGTGGAGGCATCCAGGACCCTGGACACCTCCATCAGGGCCGAACTAATATTTTATTCTATTTTTATTCATTTTTTTAGAATATTTTTGTGGAGGCGTCCAGGGCCCCGGACGCCCCTAACAGGTCCACCGAACACCACCGACGGCCGCACGCGGTTTGACACAACGCGTGGTTTTGTGAGCGGCGCCTCGTGATTTTAAAATGGGCGCGTCCAGCGGGCTGGACGTCTCCATAATTTGGCTTTTTTCACACACGACAAACCGTCGTTCGGTGGGCGGCGCCCGTGAGGAAGTTGATGGAGGCGTCCAGGGGCCTAGACGCCTCCATTAATATATTATTTTTGTTTTGTCTTTTTATGCCAAAGCTGGCATTATATATATTTTTTTATTTTTGTTTTTGTTTTTGTTTTTATGGAGGCGTCCAGGGGCCTGGACGCCTCCATTAATATATCATTTTTTTTTATTTTGTTTTGTCATTTTATGCCAACTGGCATATATATATATTTTTTATATTTGTTTTTATGGAGGCGTCGAGGGGCCTGGACGCCTCCATTAATATATTATTTTTTTTATTTGTGTTTTGGGTTTTAAAAAATAAAAATAAAATAAATTAAAAGAATGGGGGTGTCCAGGGGCCTGGACACCCCCATCAAGACCCACCTCGGTCCTCGGACAAGCGTTGGCGGCCGCCCGGCAGACACCCTTCTTCGTTCCGGAACCTCCTGATGCGTCTGACTGGTGTTGATGCCATCCGAATGCCGTGACGAGACGATTCCGGATGCCGAAAAGGGTGGAAGAAGACTCAATAAAAGGAAGCACTCGAGCGATTCAAAATGCGTAAGCCGTTGCGGGGCGTTGTATAGTAATATGAGACTTTCTCGGGAGACGTCAGGAATGGCGTGTCTACAGCTGCCCCGCCTTGGCGTCTGCTTTACAAGGGAGCGACACGTAGTGGAATGGTATCGAAGTGGAGTGAAATGAAGTGGGAGCGGAGTGATAAGTTGATGCCAAGGTGTGATGAGACACGCTTCTGACGTACTGTTTGGAATTTTTCCTGAAGTTTCAATGAGGCGACCTTGAAGGAGATCTTTCAAGTCTTGATGGTTGCTTGGACGGAGATCAAATAAAGGAGGGTGAAATGTGCACTCAGGCACGAAAAATAAAGGAGACCAACTTCTCGGTGTGGAAGTACCTGGGTCATAAACCTGCAGGTTTCACCTTTGGGAGCGGTTACCAGCCAATGTGGAAGTGCTGCAGCCAAGGTGGGTCAAACAAGGTAAAAAGGAATATCTGAGGGTCTGTCCAAACAAGGGTCTCCTTTTGGAAGAGCAACGTAGGGCCATTTCAAGGAAACTCAGTATTTCATTCGGAGTGGAATATCTCATATTTGTAGGAATTGAAGCACAACGGCCTTCGCAATCGAATCACTTGAATGATCTTCCGCAATAAATCAAAATCCTATATGAATGCATGCTGGGTTAAAATAAAAATTTAAAACAAACTAAAATAGAAAATAGCCAAGGATAATATTGTCAACTTGTTAAGAATGGGTCAGGATACCGATCCGGTGAGCCGACACTGGGCTGGGGCCCGTTTATCCGCGCACCAACTCACTGAATGGAACCGTCGTCCCCATGCTACCACAAGTGAACGGCCTATCCGTACAACCCAAATTCTTCCGGGATCATCACTGTTTTTGTTGAAGGGGAACTCAAATCCCAGATTTGTTCGGGTCGCAAGGTCCTTGACATGTTCTAGTAGCGTAGGTATCGTATACTATGATGCATGACATGGTGGGACCAACCATTGAGAGGTGGGATAGGAGACAGGACAAAGACGTCTGTTAGTAAAACCTGCACAGACTAGCAAAGGTTAGCAACATCAGAAAGTAGCAGAATCACAGCAGAATTGCACCATAGTACAAAGGAGATCCAGACAAAATCTTGACAATGACCACTGATGTGACATGTTCCGTCCTGTAGCGATCTTCCCTTCCTATAGGAACTCCCCATAGGCTAGTTCATTCAAATGCACCAAGGTGGGTTTTGGAAGCTCAGGAGAGGAAAGAGAGGAGAATCTAGAGATTTTCAGGATGGAAGGAGAGTCTTCCCGCGTTATGAAGAGGAGCAGGCCTAGCAGCGAGATCACGCGACTCTCCGACCTCGAGGGTCATTTGAGTGGGACGATCATGTCGCATATGGTAAGCTGATTCATTTCAAATTTCTCCACGTGAACCTTCTTCTTACTACCTTCCTTTCTTCTTCTTTCTTTTCTCTTCCAGCCATATCCACTCTTCCCAGGCCCGAGGAAGTTTTCCAAACTACCATGGCTTTCAAAGCTAACTTCCAACATCTCCATCGGCATGAGGGTCATACTCTCGAAATGGCATCTGCAGGGGCTACTTATTCACGCCAAACACTATGAGAAGATTCGTATGGACTGGGCGGCTATGGGCGCACTAGTGGAGATCTGGCATCCCCAGACCCACACTTTTATCTTCCCGACCTTCGAGGTGACCATCCTCCTCGAGGAGGTGGAACTTCTGCTCGGATTGAAGAAATTCAAGAGTGACGGGAAGGTGAAGGCTATGCGGATGCTGACATGGGGGACTTCCGAAAGCGTCCTTGGAAGCTTCATGCCACCCGACACAGCCAGAAAGGTCCGTACTCAAAAGGGGATCGATCTCCAAAAGCTTGCGGAGTGGGTCATGGACGCCCTGAGAGGGTCACCAGACGATGACTATTTGGAGGGAATCATGAAGGGGTTCACCATTTGTCTGGCGGGTGCTCTCTTGTTTCCTTATACCGACAACATGGTGGAGGAAGACCAACTGAGTGCTATCTGCGGGATCTGGCGTGGAAAGAGGGTGGGACCCGCTGTCCTCGCCTACCTGTATAGTGGCCTTACTGCCTCGAGCATGGGTAAGCCTCCTTTTGGTTGCGCACTTGTCCTGAGTTGCTGGCTGGATTTGCATTTCAAGTTTGATCACCGTGAGGGAATGCCAACTGCTTCGAAGCTCTTCCAACAAAGCCCTCTTCATCACATAGCCGACGTGTTAGGGTTCGGTGGTACTGTAGTGAACCGCCTTCTGTGGCTGAAGAAACGTGAAGACTGGCGGTCTCACTTCCGCACCGTGACACAAGGCTTCTTTACTTGCGCACCGGCATGTTTGCTTTCGCTTGATCTCCTCATGAGGCCTTCCCCCGAAGTTGATCTTCAATTGATCGGCGCGACCGAGTTTGTCCTTTATAACGCGCATCGATGCTGCCTCCAGGTCGGCATTTCACGCCATTCATTCCCACTATCGACTGGCATCGTTCCTTTGAAGAAGAGAGAGTTGGGTACTGAAGCGGATGCGAAGGAAGCGAAGGCCGTCAAAGCACCCTGGAAGACAAGTGTCGCGGGAAAGGCCTTAGCGCACGTGGGGGAAGAATGTGAGCTGTGGAGGGCTTATGTAACCGAACTGGAGAAGTTAAGGCCTAAGGCGCCTAAGCCCCTGATGTAGTTCATTCTGCTTTTCTGATGGAATAAAATCTGGCATTTGGCCGTTTTGGACCAGTTCCCTTAATTATTATTATCTTTTGGTTTTTCTTTTTCTTTGTATTTTTTTCTTTTGTTTGGATTATATGCATACTCTTATCTTTTTTACTTTTGTTATATATATATTTGAAATTTTTATTATGGGGGCGTCCAGGGGCCTGGACGCCCCTAATTTTTTATTTTTGATTTTTTTTTAAGTGTTTTTTGTTTTGGGGGCGTCCAGGGTCCTAGACGCCCCTAATTTTTATTTTTTATTTTTTTTGATTTTTTGTTTTGGGCCTAAATTTTTGAATTTTGAAAAAAATAAAAAAAGTGGGGGCGTCCAGGCGCTTGGACGCCCCAATTAAAGTGGATTCTATATATATGGGGGGGGCCTCACCCCCTGCTCATTTGTACTGTTCATTCTGACGACCCAGTCACCCCAGACGACCCATTCTTAGTCCCAATGGAGCGAGGAGGATCGAGCCAGGGTCCAGAGAAGCGGAAACGACGGGCTCGTCGTCCGAGGAGGCTGAGGGATGATGCCGAGGAGGCCGCAGCAGAGGAGATTACTGCGGAGGAGGGGATGGAGGTGCCTCTTCTGGCCGCAGAGGCCGCTGCGGGCGTTGGCGACGTGGGAGAGGACGATCACGACCCGGTAAGCCCTTCGAAACTCTCACTCTGTGGTTCAATAGGCTAAACGGACGGGCGAGAGGCTGTGAGAGAAGGGCGGGGAGTGAGGGAAAGGAGGCGTCCAGGGCCCTAGACGCCTCCACTTTTTCCTTTTCTTTTTGTTTATTTGTTTATTTACGTAAATAATATAATAGGATTAAAAATAAGGAGGCGTCCAGAACCTGGGACGCCTCCATAATATATATATATTATTATTATATTTTTTGTTTTGGGTTTTTCTATAAAGAAAATAGGGAAAATAGAGAGGAGGCGTCCAACGTACTCGACGCCTCCATAAAAATCCTAAAATGTTTTAAAGATAAGATAACATAAAATAAATAAGTAGAATATATAGTGTTATTGCTTAATATTATTCATGATGCTGATGTATTTTTTATTGGTTTTGTGATGTGCAGGGTGTGATGAAAGGACGGATCAGCTGGTCCCTAGTGGTGGCAGCATACCGTGGGCTGCCGGACCTCCAGAGGGCGCGTGTGGACGCCATGGGCTTTGGAGCTTTCCTTAGGATCGAGCCCTTCCGGCTCGACCTTCCGCTTATCCAGGCATTGAGGGAGCGGTGGCACGCGTCGAGCCGGGCGTTTCTGATGCCCTGGGGGCACATGGTGCCGACACTAGAGGACGTGGCTCGGATCACTGGGTTACGAGTTGACGGAGAGGCGGTCAGCGGGGTCACCTACCCCGACTACCGAGAGAGTGCCCTGGACCTGCTGTGGTTAGAGACGAGCGTGACTGACAGGGACAGCAGGGTAGTCGGCCGAGTGGAGATCATGGAGGCGCTCGGATTCGTCGACCCGCGCCAGCGGGTCAGCGAGACTAGAGTGGAGTTTCTGGCACAACTGGAGGGAGATGCTCGTGTAGCTTTCACCCAGGACCCGAGCAAGCGGGAGCTGGTGGATCTAGACCTCCGGAGGTTTCTTTTCTTCTTCTTGGGCCGCCTTCTGCTAGGGATGAAGGGGGACGGCATCCACTGCCGCTTCCTCGGGATCTTGGCGGACCTTGACAGAGTGGGGCACTACGCGTGGGGGGCGGCTCTGCTTGCCCATTTGATTGCTGATCTCTCCCAGACTTCGGAGAAGGAGACGACAGTCAGTGGCTTCGCAACTTTTCTCCAGGTAAACATTTTATTTATGCATTCCCACAGTTAAATATGCAATTATTGTACTAATGATGTATGATGGATGCAGGTGTGGAGCTATTACTATTTCTCGATGGGGAGGGCTAGGCATGGGAACAGGAGGGCCGTGCCTCTAGCGCGGCGGTGGAGGCCGGTCGTGGTTGCAGCACCCCACGGCTACCAGCTGGCGTCACTTCGTCGGGAGCTGAGCGAGTATCCTGAGGCCATGGTATGATGCGTATGGTTTTTTGTGTTTTCTTATGTGACTGAATGGCAACTAATATGATGTATGTATGATGATGTAGGTGGTGTTGAGACCCTACCTGGGCATGGGCGACGCTGGCCAGCCTTGGGTTGTAGCGGGTCTTCCCCGTTTCAGGCGGGACGTGTGGGTCCATTGCCTGAACGAGATCGAGCCGCTTCGGCTGAGGCTGGTTATGAGGACGTTGGGGCTAGCCCAGGAGTGGGTTGATGTAGAAAAGCCGGCCCGCATCGGGCGGAAGACCAAGGGGAAGGCGAAGATTATGGACTGGCGTATGCGCTTCCCAGCACAGTACCAGGACTGGCAGTAGGGCGGGGTCCCAGTGGTATCCCTGTACAGGACAGCACAGATTACATGAGACGATATCGAGCTACGTACGGGGACCGCCTCTCCTTGGGTGGTATGGCAGGGGTAAGTGAAATGAAACTGCTTCACCCTTCTATATGTATATGCATATGGCAGTAACTTATGTGCAATGTAGGATGCTCGTGACAACATGATTGTCGACCTGCGGGCCCAGCTGGCAGACGCCAGGCGGCAGTTAGTGGCCATCCGACAGGAGTTGGAGATCCTGGTGAGTCTATGCAATGCATTTTTTGTGACCTAGATTTTTGATGCTTAGCCTTTGACTGACGTTTGCCCCGTGTTTCAGCGGGCCCACCAGACAGTGGCAGCCAGGACGGCTAGTGGAGCGGGTTCCAATTTGCGGGGCCCTCCTCCGGAGGTTTCTGCCCTCCAGGAGCAGCTGGCGTATGCGGTGGCTCGGGCTGAGGAGGCCGAGCGTGACCGCGAGGCTCGAGTAAGTGCTTGCTTGGCCCTGACCCTCTTCTAGCTGCTTTCCTTCTATCACTGCTCTCTTATGGGGCATGCGTGCTTTGACAGGTGGCCGAGATTCGGGAGGCCCTGGCCCGTGCTGTTCGTGTTGAGCAGGAGCGCGATGCCTGGGTGGCAGAGCGTGACGCCCGGATTGCGGAGCTAGAGGAGGAGCGGCGACGGGAGGCTGAGGAGCTTCCTCGCGACGTAGTGGATCTGTGGATCACCCTCGAGCTGTCGAGGAGAGAGGCGATGAGGGAGAGAGAGGAGAGGGAGAGGGATAGGGAGACCGTGGAGAGAGAGAGGGAGAGGGATAGGGAGACCCTAGAGAGAGAGAGGGAGAGGGATAGGGAGATCATAGAGAAAGAAAGGGAGTATAGGATGGCAGAGTGATATCGAGATTGGGACAAGAGGAGAGCTCTGGTGGCCCAGGTGTCGGAGCTCTGACTGAGTCTTGGCACGGCGGAGGGGAGACTTCGGGAGAGTGAAGAGCGGTATCAGAGGGCGAAGGAGCGTGGGGCGCGACTTCGTCAGTCCAGCTCCTTTTCTGTGGGCAGCTTTCTAAGTTCTTCGGCCGAGCAGCGTCGCCGCACCTTGGAGGCTGGCATGGTGCCACCTGGAGAGGCGAGCATGGCTTCTCAGGGTTCGCAGAGGTCGCAGAGGCCCCCTAGGGATCCCCGTCAGAGGAGGGAGGAGAGAGATGACCAGGAGGGTGGTGGTGAGAGTTAGAGAGTTGTTTGTACACCCCACCGTCCTCACTGTATGATGTACTTTTGACTGTTTGTATGAAATGGATTTCGTGTGGTTCCTTTTGTCGTGTGCCCTTTTCCTTCCTGCACTTTCTTTCACACCACGTTGTTCACGCTTCACGGGACTTTGCCCTGGACAGGAGGGAACTACTTTGCATGGAGGGTTTTTTGTTCCTTTTTTTTTGCTTTCTTTTGGGCGCGTCCAAGCGCGAGGACGCGTCTTAATCCTCAAATTCAAATTTAAAGCGACGGGTGGCCTCCCTTCTCCGTGCCTTACCCGCAAATGAGCTCGCCTTCCGCCGAAACTTGCTCGCTCGTCTTTGTCTTCTTCCCCTCGATCGATGGAGTTCGGCGGTCTGGACCACGGCGAAGGTGGAGAGGGACGCGGGACCCCTCGCCCAAGGAGGGACGCGCCAGAGCAGGAAACGGCGTCTATGGAGGAGGAAGGGCCGCTTCGGGCCCCCGAGGGACCCGAGGGGCCCGATGTCGCGGAGGGAGGTGAACACGGTCTGGTAGGTGCTTGGTTTTCCCTCTCTTTGATCCATTTTGAGTTTTGAAGCAAGCCGTGCGAGGGGGGAAAGGGTTCGGCGAGTGTTGCACTTAAATGATGGATGCGTCCTAGACAGGGGACGCGTTCTTTTTGACTGATGTGGGACCCCTTTCTTGGTGCAGGACATGGCGAGGACCCCAGGCCTGGCCGATGAGTGGGCGAGTGCGGACGAGCCGAGCCGCGTCAGGAGGGAGAGTCGCGGTAAGGCGAGGCTCGAGGACTGGCACGTACGTCTCCCTGGACAGCAAGGGAGTGTATTGGTGCAGGACAATGCCGACTTCCTACGGCGGTAGAGAGAGAGTTATGCGGGGCTTCCCCAAGCTGGGGACACGCGTGGGGTCGGCGGCTCGTGCGCCCAACTGTCTGAGGCTAGGCGGCAGCTGGCCGTCGCTCAACATGAGCTGTCGCTCCTGGTAAGTTACGTGCCGCACTTTTATCTTCAGATTTGGAGTTTCACTGATGGCCGGTGTTTATTTTGTTCCAGCGTGCCCAGCAGACGGCGACGGCGGGGATGATTGGTGGCACATCTTCCAGCTCCTCGGCCCCTTTTCTCGAGATTGCCTCCCTCCGGGAGCAACTTGCCGATGCGGTGGCTCGGGCGACCCGGGCGGAAGAGGAGCGTGATGCCTGGGTGGCGACTGTAACGGAGCTGCGGCATCGTGGTGAGGAGAGGCCTTCTCCAGACATCATGGAGTTAAGGGTTCTTTTGCAGATGATGAGGAGGGAGGCAGAGAGAGAGAAAGCCGAGAGAAGGTCCGAGCGACAGCGGGATCAGACCGAGAGGAGGGCCTTGGAGGCCCAAGTGAGGGAGCTCCAGCTGGGCCTTCAGGCCGTCGTGCAGAGGCTAGGAGGGATGGAGACGCGCTAGGAGAGAGCGCGAGAGTTTGGGGAGCGACTATGCCAGTCTGGTCGCTTTGCCGCTAGTGGCTTCTTTGCCACGCCAGGGGAGGAGCAGCGAGTCACTGCTATGGAGCAGGCGC
Organism: Amorphophallus konjac; assembly: GCA_022559845.1. Classification (NCBI taxonomy): domain Eukaryota; kingdom Viridiplantae; phylum Streptophyta; class Magnoliopsida; order Alismatales; family Araceae; genus Amorphophallus; species Amorphophallus konjac. The sequence continues at coordinate 200,613,568 of CM040124.1, forward strand.
CAAGAGGCGAGGCAGGTGCTGCTGCACGAGAATCCCAGAGGCTTCTGAGGGACCCGCACCTCAGGGGAGAGGAGGGGAGCGCCCAGAGAGATGAGTGATGGTGCGGATCGGCGAGCTGGTGACTCGCCTCCTCCTTATGTTTATGATGTTTTTGACAGCTCATGTAGAATTATGAAGGGAGTCATTTGATTTTCTGCTGCTCGTTTGTTCTCTTGTGCGTTCCTTCTTCCCTACACTTTTTCTCCTTTGCACTGTTCCCATGTGATGGGTCTGCCAAGACTCCACCCCAAGCAGAGAATCGCGTCTTGTTGTGACCATTTCCCACGGGGATCTACCGTCGAAGTCAATAATGACGGCCCTAGCCCCTTTTCCCGGATGTTGTGTCAAATCTTGCGGACGTCCTTCAAAACATGAAAGGGTTTCCCTAGACAACATAGGGGGCTAGTCGTCATATTCTTCGTCCAATCAATCACTCTGTGCGAGCGGTGAAGTGACACACGGGACTGCATGGCAAGTGCCTCATCGTGAGGGCTATCATTAACAGGTGATGGAGGCAATCTTGCCCTGCACTCCTTCCATTTCTATAAATTCGTGTCCCTTTTATCCTCCCTGGTATATCGTGAGCTAACTCGAGGAGCACAAGTTCTCACGAGAGAGGAGGAGTTCAAAATTCCGAGAGTTGCATGGAGGGCGAATCTTCCCACTCCTCGAAGAGAAGTAGGTCTAGTGGTAGTAGTTCCAGGAGGCTTTCGGACCTCGAAGGACACTTTAGCGAAAGGGCCCAATTACAACTCGTAAGCCAAGTTTTCTTGCCCTTTTTTCCATTCTTTTTTCTTCCTTTCTTTCTTACCAAACCTCCTCTCCATTCCCTGCATGCGTAGTGTGTGATGAAATCACAGATCTCATGAGAGTTGATAGTGGCAGCATACCGAGGTCTCCCAGATTTTCAGAAGGCCAGGCTAGACATGATGGGTTTTGGCACCTTTCTTCGGATCGAGCCGATCCAACTCGACCTGGTCCTGATCCAAACCTTGTGTGAGAGATGGGACCCAGTGAGTCGGGCATTCCAGATGCCTTGGGGGCACATGGTGCCCAGCTTGGAGGATGTGGTCCGAATTACGAGTCTCAAGGTGGATGGCGAGGCAGTGACCGGAGTCACTTACGCGGACTACCGAGAAGGTGCCCAGAAGTTACTGGGTTTAGACCTAGATGGTCAGAAAAATAGGTTGGTAGCTAGGGCGTCCCTCATGGATGCGTTAGGGCTCACCGACACTCGCCAGCGGGACGACGAATCCTCAGAAGAGTTTATGGAAAGAATGGAAATAGGATGCCGTGCCGTGTACTGCACAGATTTCGGCAACTGGGAAAGATGCAACGTAGATTTGAGGAGATTTCTCCTCTTTCTTTTGGGGAGATTGGTACTGAGCTCGAAAGGGGACGGTATCCAATGTCGCTTCCTGGAGCTGCTATCAGACCTTGAAAGAGTAGGGTACTATGCCTGGGGAGCCGCCATGCTGGCACACTTGTTTACAGGCCTGTTCCAAGAAGCGGATCGTGAGATGACTGTGAGTGGTTTCACACCATTCATCCAGGTATTTTTGGTTTTGCTTGTTTTGTTTTTTTTTTTTGTGTTTTTGCAAGGTACTGATGACCTGTGCCGAGCAACTATGGAGCTATTATTACCTCCCTATGGGGAGAGCTCGGCATTGGCGACCCGTGATGGTGCCGCTAGCCAGGCGGTGGGAACCCATCATGAGTGCGGCACCCCTAACCTACCAACTGATGGTGCTAAGGCGGGAGTTACAGGAGTTCCCTGCAGCAATGGTAAACTGGAGACCCTACTCAGACATGGTCGATGCCGACCAGCCGTGGGTTCTAGCAAGTCGTGCCCGGTTCGGACGGGAACTGTGGATGCACTGCCTGAATGAAATCGAGCCGCTTCGGCTACGATTAGTTATAAGGACTTTAGGACTGGCTCAAGAATGGGTGGATTCAGCTGCGCCACCTCGTGTCGGGAGAAAGACGCGGGGACCTGCGACCTGCATTGACTGGCGCGTGCGATTCCCAGAATAGTATGAGGACTGGCAACGGGGTGGCACGATTGTAGAATCACAGGCGCGGGATAGCGAGGACTAATTACGTCTATATAGGACAAAGTACGCAGAGCGGTTCCAACCCCGAGGACTTGTGGAGGTAGGTTTTCCCTTTTTCTCTTTTCTTCTTTCTCCTTTTCTTGGTTTTCTGGTGAAAAATGCTGACTCGTAAGGCTGCAGGATGTCCGGGATGCCATGATAGCGAATTTACGAACTCGCTTGGCAGAGATGGAACAACAGTTGGGTAATGCCCGCGGAGCTACGAGCGCCTTGGTAGGTGTACAGTACGTTCCTAATTAAAACCCCAGATTCCAGATGTTGGCTGCTAATTCACGCGGTCGTAGCATGCCCAGATTGGCGCGGCTTCCCCAGCGATGGGAGTAGGTGGTGCCTCTTCCAGCTTGTGGATTCCCACCTCAGAACTTGACTTGCTTTATGAGCAACTTGCTCACGCCACACAGCGTGCTGCGGAGGCAGAAGGGATACTCTCTATACAGGTAAGAGTCTCAGTGTTGAGTTCTCCTTGTTTATGCCTTATCATGTATCTGAGATGGTACACTCGGCAGGAAAAGGAGACGGCAGAAGTGCTTGGCCAAGCTGCGCAGAAGGAGGCTAGGATAGCAGAACTAGAGAGGGAACTGCGGCGTCATCCTGATGACGACTCCTTTAGGGATGTTGTGGAACTGAGGATCACTCTCCAGTTGGAGAGGGAAGACCGCGAGAGAGAACGTGCAAAGAAAGAAAGAGACGCAGAGAGAGAAAGAGCCAACAGATTGACTGAAAGGGAGGAACGAAGGGCCATGGAGGCCCAACTATTCGAACTCCGAATCAGCCTTGGTCTTGCTGAATAGTGGCTGAGAGATGGTGAGGAGCGTTACCAAAGAGCACGAGAGCGTGGCTTTCGTGTTGGTAGCTTCTCTGCTGCTTCCGTAGATCAACGCCGGGATGTGGGAATAGGAAGAGGAGTACAGAGTGGTAGGAGTACCACTTTTCGTAGTTAGGTAGCACCTTTGAGAGCGTTGTGCCCGGAGAATAGTGGGACGAGTAATGCAGAGAGAGAGGGTGGAACTTGATGTAATTTTTTTGATTTTTGGAATAAAGTACAAGGTTTGGTTTGTTTGGTTTTCACCTTTGCTTCTGTTGCCTGGATCCCTGCACACATCACTGAAACAAACAAATCAGAATTTCTGTTCTGATTTGGCCCCTTGCTCAATAAGCAAATGGTCGCTGTGACTGTCCTTGATAACTGGTCAAGGGGCCAAGCCTTTATTTAACGAAGGCAAGGAAAAGATGCGGTGATGATAAATGTGACAGGCAAGCACACGAATGCAAGCGGTATTAAAAGTGAGATGATGCACGCAAATGCAATCATGCAAAATTGATTTATTTTCTTTTTATATTTGGCATTTTTTTTGTTTTATCATAAAAAGATTTTTTGTTTGTAAATATGTACATTTTCTCTTGTCTATTTTTTTTTGTTGCTTTTATCATTTCAATTTTTTTGTTGGTAACGCCTGGCAAGCACCCAAATGGCACCTAACCTATATGAGACAGGGGTTTCTTACTAACCTCCCAGGTATCCTAAGTGCACATCTAGGTTGATTTGGGCCTCTAGACCCCTCGAACGATGATCCCGCCGGCTAAGACTTACCCTGATGACAATACCGTCATGCCATGCTTAGACTCCCAGTCGCTTCCGACCACAGGGATTCACCCAAAAGGTGTTCGAGGTAAATGATTTGCCCGACCCAGGTCTGTTTCCTCCCAACTCTAGATGGTATATGATAGACCACCCTGGAACCCTAACGACCAACCGCGCGACGCTGACCCGAAATCAGACGCCGTCGCACCCATAGGTGACGCGCTTGCATTGGCCTAAGCCCGAGGTTAAACAAGAAGACATCAAGGTGGTAAACAGGGGTCTTGACCAGCCAGAAACACGGAGACTCCTTCGCAGTGATAGCTTTTACTTTTCAAAGTAGGCAACCATATGTGTATATTAAAATAAGGTCGTAGACCCTGGGGAGTTTTCACCTTTCAGAAACTCCATCGAACCTTCATCTTTAGAGGAAGAAGGAAGAGCGTGGGGGATAAACCTCCTGACAGGATCGGCAAAACCGTTAACCCGGCGAGCGAATAAGGGCCCATTAACTCTTTCCTTTTGGACAACTTCGGACCAAATCTCGAGCATTTACATTCCACGGCCCCTTTTGTGGATTCAGACTTTTGCTTTGAGGGGTTCCATTTATCGCAACAGGCACGGTTACGACCAGGCTTTTCTCTTGATTTTGATTTTGTATTTCTTTTTGTGAGGGAGATATAGTCGTTTGACGTTTGTGGGCTCCCTTTTTGTATGCCTGCGGGGACACTGCCCTCTTCTCGTGCTCTGATCGATGCTCGAGGAAATGGATCCTACTCTTGCCTTTGGGGTTTGAGTTTCGGTTTCTCATGCTCAACGTTTTAAGGGCGCCGACTGTCTCATTTGGTCGAAGAGAAAAGAATAAAGATTACAGCTTCCGGAGATCTTCTGGGTGACGCTCCACCGTAGGTGATGCTACCGACTTTTTTTGAATAAAATACATAAGTGAGCACATGTTAGCTTCCTTCGAGCGAGCATAGGCCGACGTGGCCGGACAGGGATCTCCACGGTTCTGGCAAACCAAGACCCGGTGACTACCAAGCCTTAATGGGCCCTATCCTAACATGAAGGTTAGATGCAGGAACTTAACTACATGGTGACTGCCAGGCATCGGCATTTTGAATTTTCCATATTTTTAGTGGTTTTCGGTATTTCTTTGTTTTTGATGTTTTTATCTTTTCATCATTTTTTTGTTTGTGCTAAGGGTAGTATTTCTTAAGATAAAGCCCATTCCAAGGGTGGGATAACTCGGTCCCTTCGGCGTTGACTAGCTTGTAGGCGTTGCCAGGGTACACGGCTTGAATTACAAATGGTCCTTCCCAATTGGGTTGGAGCTTAGAACGCGGACCTCCAGGTTTGACAAAAATTCTTTTTACGACCATCTCACCGACTTTGAATTTTCTCTCAACGACTTTCTTTTGGTAAAAGCGAGCGAGTCTATTTTGATACACACGCGCGTGTTCGGCAGCGGCCAGCCGTTTCTCATCCAAGAGTTCAACTGGGCGAGGAGTGAATTACGACGATCGTCGAGGGGAAATTCCTCGTCCAATTGTACCCTGAGAGAAGGGATCAGAGTCTCGTACGGGACTACCGCTTCCATACCATAAGTAAGGGCAAATGAGTCTGCCCGGTGGGGGTACGGATTGAAGTGCGATAGGCCCATAGAGCTTCGATAAGCTTTTCTGGCCAGTCTGAAAACTTACTAGACTCGCAGGTTTTTTTGATGATTTTGAGCAATGTTTTATTGGTGGCCTCCGCTTGGCCGTTACCTTGTGGGTAATAAGGCGATGAATGATGCAATGCAATTGCGTACCTTTTGCAGAGGTCCTGTAGGTCCTGAGAAATGAACTGTGGCCCATTGTCGGTGACGATTGTGCTTGGGACGCCGAATCTGGCGAGGATGTTTTTCATGATGAACTTGCAGACTGTTGACGCCTTGATTTCTGCGTAAGCTTCGGCTTCGGCCCATTTGGTGAAGTATTCCGTCGCAGTAAGGATGAAAGATTTCTGCTTGGTGAGGGAATTGGGATCACCTAGGGGACCAATGATGTCGAATGCCCACATGGAGAAAGGCCACGGGGAAGATATTGGATGAAGTGAGGAAGATGGTGAATGGATTTTATCGGCGTGAAGTTGACACTTGACACACCTACGGACATAGACAGCACAATCTTCTTCCATAGTGGGCCAATAAAAGCCTTGGCGAATGATCTTCTTGGCGAGCATCTGACTATTCACGTGGCCACCGCACACGCCCGAGTGCGTCTCCTCTACACATTTCCAAACCTCATCGTCACCAAGACATCTTAACAGAATACCAGTAAGGCTCCTCCTATAGAGTAGACCTCCAACCAAAGTATATTTCTGAGCCACCCTTCTTATGGCTTTCTTGTCCTCTGTGGTGGCCCCTTCAGGATAAGACTGATCTTGGCAGTATTTGACAATTTCATAGAACCATGGTTTCTCTTCATCAGCCAGTTCTTCTTCAACCTCTGCCAACATGATCTCCCTCTTCTCAAGGATATCTTCCTGCAGGATCTTTCTTGCTATCCTGTCTTTGATATTTACGTAGGAAGCATCATCGATTGCAGGGGCGTGAAGTTTGTAGATGGAAATGGACTTAAACCATCTTCCTAGAGGGAACCTTATGGATGATGCCAACGAGGCGAGGGCATCAGGCGAGAATATTCTGATGACGAGGGACATGAACAAAGATCAGTTTGGCGAACAGTTTGGCAAAGGCAGCAGTGAGTTCTTGGTATGGCTTGAGTTTGGGATCGCGAGTGCGATATTTAGTGAGCACCTGGCGAAGGATGAGTTGACTATCACCTACGACTCGCAACTCAGTGATACGAAAAGAATGAGCGAGTTCTAGGCCAGCTAGAAGAGCTTCATATTCGGCTATATTGTTGGTGACTGGAAATTTGAGTTGGTATGCCAATGGGAATGTGAGGCCTTCAGGCGACAGGAGGGCGACGCCGATTCCTCTCCCTTGAGAATTCAGAGCTCCATCAAAATATAGCGTCCACATCGGCTCATCTGATTGGTTGACGGACATTAGTTCCTCATCTGGAAACTCTGATTGGACGGGATCGAACTTGGGAAGAGGATGGTGAGCGAGATGCTCGGCTATGGCATAGCCTTTAATCGCCTTTTGCTGGATGTAGGTGATGTCGAACTGAGAGAGAAAACTTTGCCAGCGTGCTAGCCTATCCGTAAGGACGGCTTTCTCCAGAAGGAATTTGATAGGATTCATTCGAGCAATCAAGTGGACCTCATGAGCCAAGAAGTAGTGCTTCAATTTCTGCACTACCCAAACGAGGGCAGCACAGGTTTTCTCCATGACGGTGTACTTCTGCTCACAGGGATTGAGAAGTTTGGACAAGTAATAGGTTGCCCGTTCCTTGCCTTCTTCATCAGCTTGTGCGAGGACGGCTCCCACGGAGTCATCCAAGACTGAGACGTAAAGGATCAGAGGTTTTTCTGGTTTGGGTGGAATGAGAACGGGTGGACTAGCCAGATATTCCTTCAACCCTTCAAAAGCTTTCTGACATTTAGAATTCCAGTGGAATTCTACTCCTGGCTTGGTCAACTCGTAGAGAGGTCTACACCTTTGTGAATGTTGAGACACAAACCGACGAATAAACTGCAACCTCCCGATTAAACCTCGGACTTCCCTCAAATTCTTGGGAGGCGGCATATCCCTGATAGCCTTAGCTTTGTCGGGATCTATCTCGATCCCTCTTTTGCTCACAATGAACCCCAGCAATTTACCTGACGACACACCAAAAACACACTTCTTCGGGTTCATTTTCAGTTGGAACTCCCTTGACCTCTGCAAGACCTTAGCCAAAACTTCTGGATGTTCCATCCTGGTCCTTGATTTTACCAATAAGTCATCCACATATACTTCCAGATATATGTGCATCATGTCATGAAATATGGCCATCATCGCTCTTTGGTAAGTAGCTCCAGCATTCTTTAATCCGAACGGCATGACCACGTAACAATATGTTCCCCAAGGGGTAGTGAATGACGTCTTTTCCTGATCCTCTTCTGCCAAACGAATTTGATTGTATCCTGAAAATCCATCCATGAATGAGAGGGTCTCGTAGCCTGCCGTGTTATCGATCAACACATCAATGTGAGGCAAGGGAAAATCATCCTTTGGACACGCGCGGTTAAGGTCCCGGAAGTCGATGCAAATCCTGACTTTCCCATCTTTCTTCATGACCGGGACAATGTTCGCCACCCATTGAGGATAAAGGACGACTCTAATGAACCTGGCTTTGTGGAGCTTATCGACCTCTTCTTTCATTTTCAAAGCCATTTGAGGGTGGAAACGCCTTAACCTTTGTTTTACCGAGACGGACCCTGGTTTTAGGGTTAAACGGTGTTCGACCAAGGTTGAATCCAGACCCGGCATATCCTCGTAGCTCCATGCGAACGTGTCCTTATATTCCTTGAGAACCTCAATTAATGCCTCTTCTTCAGAGGGTGGTAGGTTGTCACTTATGAGGATGATCCTAGGGTCTTCCTCAGTTCCCAAGTTGACTTCTTTGGTGGATTCTTCTACGGCGGTTGACGGCTCGTCGAATCTCCTCATTCCACTAGCGTATGCGCCCGCCGCATCCTCATATTCTTCACCCTCATCTTCAGTGGGGCATTCTTCATCCGTGATCTCGTAGACTCCATACCCTTCATCAAATGCACAGTCGCCCTCACATTCTATTTCCGGTAGCCGGATGGGATTTTCTAGCAACTGGGGGATGGCAAGGAGGGCTTGACACCTGGCGGCTAAATCCAGAAGGAATCGACGAGGGATCTGCCTACCCTTGGATTTCTTCCTAGGTACTACCCTTGGCCTATCATTCCTAGATTGACTGACAATATTTACAGAAGAAGAGGAAGACGAAGAGGATGGTGTAGAATGTACAGGAGAAGACCCCTCAGAGGAGGGGTAGAAAAGGTCGCTCATCGGACCTTGGACGGGTGGTCCGCAAGGCGGTACGCACCCGTGGGAGATGTAGGAGGTTTCCTCAACGAAGATGTGTTGTTGGGGAGTTTGAAAGTTGACGTTTTTTTTTTCTTTTTCATTTTTAATGACAAAGCAGTGAAAAGAGATTGGAGGAGAGAGAAAAGTGGTTATGGCTAGAGGATTGTGAGGCTCATAGAGCAGATCATGGTTGAAGACCTGGCGCGGGTTGAAAAGCCCGCGTAGGTATGTAAACAGAGAAGGGGATCTGGGAAGATCATCAGACAATTGTCTGGCCCAGGAAGAAGATATCAGCAAAGGCTGAGACGAGTGGATGGAGAAGATGGCGGCTAATGAGCCGTTGACGGCAATGTTGAGGACGGATGAAGATCCGTCGATGACAGGGTCCTTCTGGCGAGGACGAGGATAGTTTGGAACCTTGGCAAGAGTGGTGATATTCTCTGGTATTCCGGAGATCAATGGCGGTCCTTCAGGCTACGAAGACGAGAACATCCTTTCCAGTGCAACGGAAATGTCCCGTATGTCGAACCATTTGTTCCACTCGCATTCCGGATCTTTGATCTTGCCTCTTTTGGTGATCCTCGGACATTTTTCAGCCAAATATACAGCATGTGATCCCCCATATGCTTCTCGTGGGTAATCTCCCATCTGAACAACGGGCCCTCTGTTGAAGTGGTTTGATAGAGTCCATGTGAGGGGCTTCCAATCCGCCCTGAACGGTCCTTTGAAGCCTAGGCCAAACCTACGGTTCGGCCTAATTTCCTTTGGCGGTTTGAGCATACCCTGTAATTGTGCGCCCAGACCTTTACCCTGTTGATAGCCGATGTTCCTCATAATCTCCCAACCTTTGGAGTGAAAAGGGAGACATGATGTTGCGGTTGTCCTGACCGGCTCCTTTGGTGCTAGTGGAACGTGAGATAGATCACGCACGTCCAGCAATGACAATATGGGCCGATGAGACGGCCAAACAGAGGGCAGAGAGGTGTTGATAGCATCCACTGTGTGAAGGACAGGTGTACTGACCACTTTAATAATTCTCCCATTGTAAGGAAACTTCATGCACTGATGGTTGGTGGAAGGCACAGCGTCCATGGCTTCGATGTAAGGGCGACCCAGTATAGCCTTGAATGTGGGGTCCATGTCGAGGACATGGAATTCCGTGGGAATTGACATGGGGCCTAGTTCTGCCTTCAGAATAATCATCCCCTGCGGCGGCCTTTTGCTATTGTCATAGGCCGTGACCGTGATCGAGGAAGGTCTTATTTGTTCCTCGTCGATCCCACACAACTGAAGAGTGCTCATGGAGATCACATTTATGGACGCACCCGTGTCCACAAGACACGGGTTTATGGATACCCCATTGATTTTTATTGAAATGCACAATGCATATTTCCGAGCTTCCTTGGGAGCGAGCTCGTAGTTGTGGAACATGATGGCCGGTTGTGTGTCTGTTGGGGTCAGGACGGTCGAAATCTTCTCCACGGGGAGGTCTTCATTAACCATGACTCTTTGAAGGTACTCCATTAAGGCTGCCTGGTGGGATGTGGATCTTTGAAGAAGCTCCAGGATGGAGATCCGAGCAGGCGTCTTGTCCAAATGTTTTAATAGATCATACTGTGTTCCAGGGATAGCTCTTTCTGGTTGTTCTCCATCATCCTTCTCTGGCTGAGATTGCTCAAGATTCTGACTGTTGTGGGGGAAAACCCTGTGGAAAATCCTTCCACTCCGGAGCACCATTGCCTGCGGCTTTTGTACCTCTGTGGGGGTAGCAGTGGGTTTTAACAGAGGTTTGAGGGGTAGTGGTGGAGGAATGGTCGATGAAGCAGGGGTGATGACGGGAGCAGGGATTCTGATGAGGGGTTTGTTAGGTGGAGGCATGGTGAGGTAGAGGGGATATCGCGCGGATTATGAAGGATAAGGGGTCTGGAAGGTGGAGGTGGAGACGAAGTAGAAGTGGGTAGGGCTTGAAGTGGGCAATGATTTTGAGGTGGGCGATGAGTAATGAGTGGTTTTGAAGGCATTAGTGGTGATACGGTGGAGAAAGACGGGGTTATGTATGGTTGACGGATGATAAGGGGTTTAGAAGGCGTAGGGGTAAATGTGGTAGAGGTGGATGGTAAAGTGGGGGAGTGAGAGAAGATGAGAGGGTGTGAAGGCGTAGTGGAGAGTGTCGGTTGATAGGAGATCGGGGTACGGATGAGAGGGCGTAATGGTAGTGGAAATGGTGAAGGCGATACTGACGCGGGTTGATGAGAGAGAGGTGCTACCCGGGCAAGGCGAGGGGGTTGCATGACGATGGGGTTGGAGGAAGAAAGAATAGAGGTACTTTCCTGGTGCCACACCTGCTCTCTCCCGACTTCCGGGAAGGAGGAGATGGGGTTAACCTGATGATTGGGCTGTTGGTGCTCCGGTAATGGATTCTGGATTATGCCCATGTCGGGCTGTTGTTGTGGGGCCTGCTGAGGCTGTTGTTGTTGTTGTGGTTGCTGCTGCTGCTGCTGTTGTAACTGCTGCTGTGGCCTATGAGGAGGTCTCCTAGCCTTAAGAGCGGCGACGTATCGTCTCATTTCATCCCAATCTATTTGATGTTCATCATTCATATCGTGGATGTAATCTTTGAAATGGAAGCAGTAATCTACTGTGTGTCCTGGCTGCCTGTGGTAGACGCAGTATTTGGAGGTATCAACATTTGGGGGCCACACGGGCCTTTCTCTGGGTAGGGCGAGTTGGTTTGATGCCATGAGGGCATTAAAAATGTCTGCTAAGGTTTCTGGCAATGGTGGATAGTAGGCTCTCTTGGGACCGAGCGGCCTCCTTTGTTGCTGTTGGGGACCATAGTTCCCCGGGGGTGGAACTTGGTTGTACTGAAGCGGTGGTTGTTGTTGCTGAGGTTGTGGTTGTTGTTGCTGGGGTTGACGTAATGGAGGCATATTATCCTGGGGTGGATTATTTTGGGGTGGAGGACGAAGAGGGAAAGGACCTGGTTGGAGGGGAAGTCGGGGCATTTGTGGAGGCCTTGGGTTGACCGCATAGTTGGCATTGTTGACCGCACCCACTTGCTCATTTGTCACGACCCCTTCTGTGGCTCCGCCCGGGACACCAGCGCCTGTCTTTCTGACCACTTTGGGCTTCGACGACTCAAACATGTTCATAATGGGGGAGTCTTTTAACTGGGTTTGGATGTATCGGGCCCTTTCATAGAGTTCCTCCATTGTAGTAAGTTTATTCATGGCCAGGACGTGTCTGAACTGTGGGGTTGCATTAGACACAATCATCTTCACTTGTTCGGGCTCAGAGAGGGTATCCCTTATTCTTTCCGCCAGAGACCTCCATCTATCAGCATAGCGGACAAAATCCTCGTCGGGCTTCATCTTTTCGGCCACTAGGTCGGTAATGGAGAGTGAGGGACCGACCCTATCCCTATATTTCTGCAAGAACCTTCTCTGGACTATTTCAAAATTCTCGGCCTCGCGGGGCTCCAAGGAATAGAACCACTCAAGCGCGGGACCATCCAATGATCTCCGAAAGAGGTATGCCAGGGACCTCTGATCGTTTTGCCAATAGGAGGATTCATACATGAAATCCTTGAGGTGAATGAAGGGGTTGCCGGTACCATTGTATCTGCGGTACGTGGGCATTTCGGAGGGAGGAAGATGAATGACGGGAAGGATTGGCAAAGCAACCTCCGGGGTGGCTTTCACGTCCACCATCCTTCTCAGATTTTGAAACTGCTCGTCCATGCGATTGAACCTATTGAGGAGCGATTGGGCGAGCTCCTCTGGAGGTGAAGGTGGCACTTGCCACTGGGGGAGAAACTGTCTCCCGGAGACTTGAGGGGGGAACCCGGAATGAGAGGGAGCTGTCGGACCGCCGACAGTTGGCCCTGGCTGAAGCGGTGTGTGGGGAACAACGGGAGTTTGAGATTGTGACGGGAACTGGAATGAGGGTGGTTGTTGGCTCGCTTGTCCTTGAAGCGAGGGAGACTGGATGGCTTGTGCCAATGAAGGAGATGGAATGGCCTGCACGGACTCTTGGAGAGGTGCGATGGCCGGAGTTGATTCCTGGGGCGTGGGGGAAACAGATTTCCCTTTCAGAATGGCCTGGAAGGCCCGGAGCTGTTCAGAGGTAAGCTCCGTGTTGGCGAGGACGCCCAGTAAGGAAGAGATATCCTGTGGTGGGGACGTGTCCCCGGCAATAACCTGCACCTCATGCGAGAGCTCATGAGAAGGACCCGAGTCCATAGCATAGACTCGCGGGTCGGCTGACAAACCACGACTAGGGTGATTTTCCTCAAAAGACTCGTGAGCCATGCTCACAGTTTTCCCAGAACGCAAAAACATACACTAGCAAGCAGGTAGCAGAGATTATCAAACAAGTTGATGCCTTTACGCCTTTTTTTGTGTTTTGATTTTGATGATTTTTTTGTGTTTTAGCGAGATCCGAAGTTCACACAAAATGGGGACCCTAGTTTATTTTTGTTTCACCGCCGTGTCAGCTAGGGTCTCTCGTCTCACCACGAATGAAATGACTAACTTCGGGGAACTTCAATGGTACAACCAGCCCAGTGAACGAAGAGGAGATTCTTCGATGTCGGGGACTTACGGAGGTCCCAGTGGAGGAGATTCTAGTCCGTTGAGAGGAATTCTCAAACGGAGAGTCCTTCCTTCACCGGGAAAGGGTGATCCTCAAAAAAATGAAAAAAGGATAGAAAAGAGGGATGGATGCATGCAATGAAATGCTGACAGAGATATGGAGTGGGAAAACAACAGAAATAACAGACATATAATAAACAAACAACCAATCAAAACTGACAGTGCTGCCGTGAGCACAACGGGGGCGCGCGCGGGCGCCAAGGTGGAGAGGCACGGATGGTGCCGAACTTGCAAGGGTAGCCGAAAGGAAGCAGTAGAGGTCCCACCGTGATCGCCAATCTGTGAGCGACGTCACGCGGTTCGGGGTGCGAAGAGGACGCGGAGCGCGCGGGCTCCTTCTTTTTGTTTGCTGCAACACAGAAATAAGAGAAAAGAGAAGGGGCCACCACGGGAGATTGCTCCGGTGGGGCGAGCGGGACAAATGTAATATAGCAAGATATGGGGGTTAAACGGCCATAGCGGGAAGTGACTCGCCGCGACCTCGGGGGGACGGGAATGGTGCAGAAATTAAATAGCAAGAATTGAAACGGCCATTGGGGAAGTGACTCGCCGCGGCCTCGAGAATATGAGCAGATAAGAATATAACAGAATATAAGGAGAATATAAAGAGCGGGAATTTAAACGGCCATTGGGGAAGTGACTCGCCGCGGCCTCGAGAACATGAATAGATAAGAATATAATATATAAGAACGGGAATTTAAACGGCCATTGGGGAAGTGACTCGCCGCGGCCTCGAGAATATGAATAGATAAGAATATAACATATAAGAACGGGAATTTAAACGGCCATTGGGGAAGTGACTCGCCGCGGCCTCGAGAATATGAGCAGAATACAACAGAATATAAAGAGAGTATAAGAACGGAATTTAAACGGCCATTGGGGAAGTGACTCGCCGCGGCCTCGAGAACAAGATGTGATCGCCAGGGGCCGAAAGACCCCAAAATAAAGAAAGTGATCGCGCCTACCTCAAGAGCGGGAGATGGCGGGTTGCTTCTTCCTCCCCCTTCGGCCGGCCGACGGAGAGGGCTTTCCTTGGGTACCCTTGCAAAACAACGACAAACAAGTAACGAGTGGATTAGAAAGATGAAGGTGTAGTATTCAAATCCTTGCGATAAAAATAACGAAATGATGGCAAGACACACACCTGGTTGGTGTTGTCTTTTAAACCCCTCTCGGACTCGAGTAGGAGGAAAATGAGATGATGGATGCAAGAAGTATATAAGAAGAGGCGCCCTTATGAAGGGGGATAGATGATGCGAGATGATGAATGCAAAAGAACTAAGAAGAAAAGGAAAGGATTGGCTTATTGGATGTGCCGATGGTGAAATCCGGCGGAGCTCCGGCAGCGTAGGGATGGCGTGGAAGCGCGGTGGATGAAGACGACCTTCCTCTCGCGAGCGTGGGCACCCGAGAAGCCGGCAGAACCTCCACCTACAAAAGACCCCACGGGTTAGAAAAATGACTCCAGTAGCCTCTGGGCTCCGGCAGCCTATCGGATCTCTTCGAAGCTCTCCCAAAACTGAGGGGGTGGGCCTCTATTTATAGGGCTCCGGAGGGTGGAGGCGTCCAGGACCCTGGACACCTCCATCAGGGCCGAACTAATATTTTATTCTATTTTTATTAATATTTTCTGAATATTTTTGTGGAAGCGTCCAGGGCCCCGGACGCCCCTAACAGGTCCACCGAACACCACCGACGGCCGCACGCGGTTTGACACAACGCGTGGTTTTGTGAGCGGCGCCTCGTGATTTTGAAATGGGCGCGTCCAGCGGGCTGGACGTCTCCATAATTTGGCTTTTTTCACACACGACAAACCGTCGTTCGGTGGGCGGCGCTCGTGAGGAAGTTGATGGAGGCATCCAGGGGCCTGGACGCCTCCATTAATATATTATTTTTATTTTTGTTTTGTCTTTTTATGCCAAAGCTGGCATTATATATATATATATATTTTTATTTTTGTTTTTATGGAGGCGTCCAGGGGCCTGGACGCCTCCATTAATATATCATTTTTTTATTTTGTTTTGTCTTTTTATGCCAACTGGCATATATATATATTTTTTATATTTGTTTTTATGGAGGCGTCCAGGGGCCTGGACGCCTCCATTAATATATTATTTTTTATTTGTGTTTTGGGTTTTGATAAATAAAAAAAAATAAATTAAAAGAATGGGGGCGTCCAGGGGCCTGGACGCCCCCATCAAGACCCACCCGGGTCCTCGGACAAGCGTCGGCGGCCGCCCGGCAGACACCCTTCTTGGTTCCGGAACCTCCTGATGCGTCTGACTGGTGTTGATGCCATCTGAATGCCGTGACGAGACGATTCCGGATGCCGAAAAGGGCGGAAGAAGACTCAAGAAAAGAAAGCACTCGAGCGATTCAAAATGCGTAAGCCGTTGCGGGGCGTTGTATAGTAATATGAGACTTTCTCGGGAAACGTCAGGAATGGCGTGTCCACAACTTTCATCTCCCAGGTCGTGTCGGAATGATCGGCACGCTGATCAGACCAGTATTCAAGATTTTAGACCTCCCAACCCCTAGTTATCTGTCTTTTAAATTAATTAGATTTATAGAATGCAATTCTGTGCACCGAGCCTAAACCGGGTATCCGAATTGAAATCCGTCAGTTCTCACAAGTCACTTTTAACTCCCAAGTCGTGTTGGAATGATCGGCACGCCGATCAAACCGATATTTTAGATTTTAGATCCCCAGACCCGACTTCTTTAATTTTAAACTAAGTGCATTTACAAAATGCACTTCTGACCACTGGGCCCAAATCGAGTATCAGATTTGGATTCCGCCAATTATCACAAGTCACTTTCATCTCCCATGTCATGTTGGAACGATCGACATGCCGATCAGATCGGTATTTAAAATTGTAGACCTCCCAACCCCTAGTTATGTTTCTTTTAAATTAATTACATTTAGAGAATGCAATTCTGAGCGCCGAGCCCAAACTGGGTATCCGAATTGAAATCCGTTAGTTCTCACAAGTAACTTTCATCTCCTAGGTCGTGTTGGAACGATCGGCACGCCGATCAGACATGTATTTCATATTTTAGACCCCTAGACCAGACTTCTTTAATTTTAAACTAAGTGCATTTACAAAATGCACTTTTGAGCGCCGGGCCCAAACCGAGTATCCGATTAGGATTCTGCCAATTCTCACAAGTCACTTTTATCTCCCAGGTCGTGTTGGAATGATCGGCACGCTGATCAGATCGGTATTTCAGATTTTAGACCCCCCAACCCCTAGTTATCTGTCTTTTAAATTAATTACATTTAGATAATCCAATTCTGAGTGCCGAGCCCAAACTAGGTTTCCGAATTGAAATCCATCAATTCTCACAAGTCACTTTCATCTCCCAGGTCGTGTTGGAATGATCGGCATGCCGATCAGACAGGTATTTCAGATTTTAGACCACCGGACCCGACTTCTTTAATTTTAAACTAAGTGCATTTACAAAATGCACTTTTGAGCGCCGGGCCCAAACCGAGTTTCTTATTCGGATTCTGTCAATTTTCACAACTCACTTTCATCCCCCAAGTCATGTTGGAATGATCGTCACGCCGATCAGATTGGTATTTCATATTTTGGACCCCTGAACGTCGAATTTTTGACTTCTTCTAAACTAAGTTAGTTTTGAAAACACACTTAGTTTTGAATTGAGTTATTTTAGCACCAGGCTCAAACCGGATATCCGATTTGGAATCCGTCAACTCTCACAACTCAAGACTACCTCCCAGGTCATGTTGGAACGATCAGCATGTCGATCAGACTGGTATTTCAGATTTTATTCCCCCCAACCCCTAGTTATCTTTCTTTTAAACTAATTACATTTAGAGAACACAATTCTGATCGTCAAGCCCAAATCAGGTATACGAATTGAAATCCGTCAGTTCTCACAAGTCACTTTCATCTCCAAGGTCGTGTTGGAACGATCGACACGCCGATGAAACCAATATTTCAGATTTTAGACCCCCGGACCCGACTTCTTTAATTTTAAAGTAAGTGCATTTACAAAATGCACTTTTGAGCGTCGGGCCCAAACCGAGTATCCGATTTGGATTCCGCCAATTCTCACAAGTCACTTTCATCTCCCAGGTTGTGATAGAACGATCGGCACACCGATCAGACTAGTATTTCTGATTTTAGACCCCCCAACCCCTAGTTATCTGTCTTTTAAATGAATTACATTTAGAGAATGTAATTTTGAGCGCCGAGCCCAAACCGGGTATCCGAATTGAAATCCGTCAATTCTCACAAGTCACTTTCATCTCCCAGGTCGTGTTGGAATGATCGACATGCCGATCAGATTGGTATTTTTGATTTTAAACCACCGGACCCGACTTCTTTAATTTTAAACTAAGTGCATTTACAAAATGCACTTTTGAGCGCCGGGCCCAAACTGAGTTTTTGATTTAGATTCCGCCAATTCTAACAAGTCACTTTCATCTCCTAAGTCATGTTGGAACGATCGGCATGCCGATCAGACCAGTATTTCATATTTTAGACCCCCGAACCTCGAATTTTCTGAATTCTTCTAAACTAAGTTAGTTTTGAAAACACACTAGTTTTGAATTGAGTTATTTTAGCGCCGGGCTTAAACCAGATATCCGATTTCAAATCCGTCAGCTCTCACAACTCATGTCTACCTCCCCGATCGTGTTGGAATAATCGGCATGTCGATCAGACCGGTATTTCAGATTTTAGACCCCCAACCCCTAGTTATCTATCTTTTAAATTAATTACATTTAGAGAATGCAATTCTGAGCGTCGAGCCCAAACCGGGTATCCAAATTGAAATCTGTCAGTTCTCACAAGTCACTTTCATCTCCCAGGTCGTGTTAGAATGATCGGCACGCCGATCAAACCAGTGTTTCAGATTTTAGACCCCCGGACCCGACTTCCTTAATTTTAAACTAAGTGCATTTACAAAATGCACTTTTGAGCACCGGGCCCAAACCGAGTATCCGATTAGGATTCTGCCAATCCTCATAAGTCACTTTCATCTCCCAGGTCGTGTTGGAATGATCGGCACGCTGATCAGACCGGTATTTCAGATTTTAGACCACCCAACCCCTAGTTATCTGTCTTTTAAATTAATTACATTTAGAGAATGCAATTCTCAGTGCCGAGCCCAAACTTGGTATCCGAATTGAAATCCGTCAATTCTCACAAGTGACTTTCATCTCCCAGGTTGTGTTGGAATGATCGGCACGCTGATCAGACCGGTATTTCAGATTTTAGACCATCGGACCCGACTTCTTTAATTTTAAACTAAGTGCATTTACAAAATGCACTTTTGAGCGCCGGGCCCAAACCGAGTATCCTATTTGGATTCCGCCAATTCTCACAAGTTAGTTTCATCTCCCAGGTTGTGTTGGAATGATCAGCACGCCGATCAGACTGATATTTCAGATTTTAGACCCCTCAACCCCTAGTTATCTATCTTTTAAATTAATTACATTTAGAGAATGCAATTCTGAGCGCCGAGCCCAAACCGGGTATCCGAATTAAAATCCGTCAGTTCTCACAAGTCACTTTCATCTCCCAGGTCGTGTTGGAACAATCGGCATGCCGATCAGATCGGTATTTCAGATTTTAGACCACCGGACCCGACTTCTTTAATTTTAAACTAAGTGCATTTACAAAATGCACTTTTGAGCGCCGAGCCCAAATCGAGTTTCCGATTTGGATTCAGGCATTTCTCACAAGTCACTTTCATCTCCTAAGTCGTGTTGGAATGATCGACACACCGATCAGACCGGTATTTCATATTTTGGACCCCCGAATCTCAAATATTCCGAATTCTTCTAAACTAAGTTAGTTTTGAATACACACTTAGTTTTGAATTGAGTTGTTTTAGCGCCAAGCTCAAACCGGATATCCAATTTGGAATCCGTCAGCTCTCACAACTCACGTCTACCTCCCAGGTCGTGTTAGAATGATCGTCACGTCAATCAGACCGGTATTTCAGATTTTACACCCCATAACCCCTAGTTATATGTCTTTTAAATTAATTACATTTAGAGAATACAATTCTGAGCGCCAAGTCCAAACCGGGTATCCGAATCGAAATCCGTCAGTTCTCACAAGTCACTTTCATCTCCCAAGTCGTGTCAGAATGATCGGCATGCCGATTAGACCAGTATTTCATATTTTGGACCCCCGATCCTCGAATTTTTTGAATTCTTCTTAATTAAGTTAGTTTTGAAAACACTCCTAGTTTTGAATTGAGTTATTTTAGCGCAGAGCTCAAACCGGATCTCCGATTTGGAATCCGTCAGCTCTCACAACTCATGTCTACCTCCCAGGTTGTGTTGGAACGATCGACACGCCGATTAGGCTAGTATTTTACATTTGGAACTCCAAATCCTGAATTTTCTGAATTCTTCTAAACTAAGTTAGTTTTGAAAACACACTTAGTTTTTGAATTAATTATTTATATAATTAAGTAATTTTGCCAAAATAAAAATATAATAAAGACGCACCTGATGGGCGTGCGCCGTGGTGGTGGATCCAGGAGGGAGAATTCCTGCCTGGGAGAGGAGGCCAGTGATTGCCTGCAACATGGTTGCCTGTTGGCTAGACATCTACTCTCAGATCTGCTGCTGCATCTGCCGCTGCAAATCAGAGATCTCTGATCGGACGATGTCTTTGACGTCCCTGGCAGAAGTATTGGGCCCAGGTGGAGGTATATTGAAGGCATTGCTATTTGTTTGGGTAGAGCCTGAACTCGTACACGATGATATCACTGCACTAGAGTCCAGGCTCTCCCCAAAACCATATAGCCGACCTTTCTTCGATATGCCAGCTGCTGCCACCCATTCCGCTAGATCCAACTCTTGCTACTGCGCGTCTCCCTCCCCGTACTTCTCTATCACAGCTCTGCTATATGCTTCCTACAAATTGAATAAAATAACTAGTCAATTTCATATGAATCAATCCGATTTAAATGAACAGTAGAAGTTGCATATCTAGATAAACTTACCGCTACTGAGTGAGCTCTCTCACTCACAAATTGATCTGTCCTCTTCTTTTTGTGTGTTCTGTCGAACACCTCGAGGAACGACGTAGCTTGATTAAGCTCCAAAGTTGATTATACAATTCATAGTTAAAAAATGTCATATATATTAATAAAATGTAAGAATATAAATTGAAACATTACTTACCAATTTTTGTTTATTAGCCGCGAAAGAGACGGACCCACCCATATGCAAATTTGCGCTAGGTTGTGACGCCCTGTTTGCTTTGTCTTTTCGGGACTTTTCTATCTGTTAGAATATATAGGTGCAAGGCTGAGATTCAGAGGGGGGGTGAATGAATCCCCATTTTAAAAATTACTTCGGTTAAAAACTATCTCAGAAGAGATCGTGTGGAATTCTATTGAGGAACTCACTCGAACACTTAGATAGCTCACGCAGTCTAAACACACAATTAGATTCAAATGTTAATTCTGCAGATGGCATGTGGTACTTGGCGGATGTTTAGCACAAGTGTTCTCTCACGCAAGAACCCACTCTTCCAGATAGGCCTAACCAATCATTCGGACTGGGTCTTTTGATATACCAGCTGGACACCTAGAATTCACCCTAAACCAAGATAGATCAATAAGGCAATCACACAAACAACCGGCGAACTGGGAAGATGACAAAGAGCAAACTCACAAAGCAAACCAAAGTGCACCAAGATTTTTAGGTGGTTCGGCCAGACACCAGTCTGGCTACGTCCACCCCTCACTCTAACTAGAGTGAGGATTTCACTAGCAGAAGCTAGAATAAGCAGACTCAGTCTGTAACAGACGCGGCTAAACAGCTTGCCCTGAGGGAAACAAATCCCTCACACCGATCCTACAACCCACAGGATCTGAACCCTGACCTTGCCACCAGCAAGATCAGAGCGAGAGGACCAATCCTCCCTTCCTCCAAACCGGAGGGGAGACTGGAGATAAATCTCCCTTCTTCTGCTACAGCAGAAGGGACGTGAGCAGCAGCCCACTGCGCCCCAGAACCTAGAGGATTATATCCTCTCTTCCTCTGAATCCACAGAGGGAAACCGTGAGTGACACCCAGTCACTCACAACCAGAGACCCAAGTCTCCATTCTCCTGAACCCACAGGAGGAGCCCCGAGCTCACAATAAAGTATCAGAAAAACACACTGAGAAACAGGAAAGAACAAATGAAAAACAAATGCAGACGCAAAAATAAATGTAGCTCCGAGGAGCACAAGAACTCTAGATTTGATCCACGAGTTGATTCACGAACAGATAAGCAATTTGTTGCGTCGGCTGAACCCTTTTCTCTTGCCCTCTGGCTGCTTCTCTCTTCTTCTTCTTTTTCTTCTTCCTCTCACTCTGGCTCTCACTCCCTTTCTTCTACTGCTTCTCTCTAGCGGCTCACTTTTTACTCTCTGGCTCTTCTCTCTTCTTCTCAGCTTTCTGTAGCCTTCTGCCTTTCTTTCTTGATGATCTCCTCATCGAAGGATGAGGTGGTCTTTATATATAGCAGAGCCTCCGTATGGATAACGTAGAAAAGCCCTAGTGAAGCCCTATTAGTCCACGTGGCAGGGACGATAATGTTCCTCTAACCTTAGCCTTGGATCACATGCCCATCACTGCTATACCAATGATTGGTCTCACTTGTCTCCTTGTGCCCAGTCACGTGCCTTCGTCGAGTTCGCTACTTCACTTAAGTCCCTGTCATAGATAAGACATTTAATCAAATGGCTTGTAAACAAAAGCAATTCAGGGATTCCAGTTAATTCATGAATTATAAAGAAATAATCAGAATGTGGGAATTAGAAAAGTTGAATGATAAATACCATGTGCTTCTGACAGATTGGGTGAATTTAGAGAAATTAATTGTGCAAGCCTAAATTTAAGCTAAACACAATTAGACATTATTATGCAGAACAGATATGTAACTAATTGCACAAATCCCAAAGTATTGTGGATGTGATGGGGAGAGAACAAAATGTATGCTTTGACTGATTATGACACAGATAGACCATGGATGTGGTAATGCATAGGCTAAATGTATGCAACATTCTGTACTGACATCAGTTTGGATGCATAGACTATATGTATGCTAACATAGACAGAATATGCATGAGAAACCTAGCAAGCACCGACTATGATGCATGGAACACTAGATTGCCGCAGACCTTAATGCATGGCTAGCATTGACCTTAGTACCTAACAAACCCTACTAGCACAGACCTAATGCACAAGATTATGCAGACTAACACAGACCAGATGCGTATGCAACTCAACTAGCACTGACTTGTTATGCAAGACATGCTGTGCTAGCGTCGATGCATGAATGCAACTAGCACCGACCTTATTTCAACTAGCACAGACCTTATATGCAAAACATGCTATACTAGCATCGACCTTAATTCAACTAGCATCGGCCCTATGTGCAAAACATGCTATAATAGCATCGACGTTATTTCAACTAGCATCGACCCTATGTGCAAAACATGCTATACTAGCATCGACCTTATTTCAACTAGCATCGACCCTATGCATGAACTAGCATCGACCACATCGAGCTGGCATCGACCTTATGCAAGAACTAGCATCGACCTTGTCGAGCTAGCAACGACCTTGTTGTATTCAAACCAGACGTGCACCGACCTTGTAACTAGAATATGCACCGACCTTATTCAAACCAGACCTGGTGCTGTACTGCACGGTGCTAGCAAACAGGTTGCACCGACCTTGCTTGCATTGAAGGCAGGACATGCACCGACCTCACTGTGTTGAAGAAGGGGTTGCACCGACCTTGGTTACCATGATACACAGACCTTACTGTGTGCTCAGACCTTCATAGTGCTAGTGAAGAGGTTGCACTGACCTTCCTCTGTGCTTGAGCAGGATTGCACCGACCTTGCATTGCATGGAGGCAATCCTGCACCGACCTTGAATCGCATGAAGTATATGTACCTTGTCGTGCACTCGTCTTGGATGTGCACCGACCTTGGTCCTATGAAGACTAAATGTGCACCGACCTTGGTCTATGCACGGTCAGATATATCATCTTGCTTTTTCAGCTTTTCTAATTTCTTCATAACTTGACTGCACCTTTGACTCTTGCTTAGTTGACTTTGACTGGTTCACTGGATGCTCGGTTTATTCTTTTCTTTCCTTTTGATCACTGATCCACCTTTTGATCATTCTTCAAGACCTGAGACCTGTTCTTACTGAATGTACATGCTTGCATACATAATAGAACCATGATAATTAGAGCAATTGTAACATAAGAATCACATTCAGACTGATGAATAAGATGACTCATAGTGGTTGATATCATCAAAATCACAAGGGCACAACAATCTCCCCCTTTTTGATGATGGCAACACTATGAGTCACACAATCAATAGATACTTAGTGCCGATGCAGACAGACTCAATGGAATACTTCTCCCCCTTTGACGTCATCAAAAAAGGAAGAAACATTAAACTGAGCATGTAAACTATTCTCCCCCTTGAAGCAAATTATGCACAATGATGTTCTCTCAAGAACTCTCCCCCTGAATGAAAGAACTCATCACTCAGATCTAATTAACTCCCCTTGTCCAGAAGAGTGAATTGGTAGTGAAAGCACCGGAGATAATGAGATCAAGCAAAAGTGAGGACAGCAGAAGGACAGTCTTTTTAGGTTGTCAGCAAAAACACAGGGCATCCATACACATTCAAACATATGAGTTGAGTGTGCAGTGCGGTGGAAACAGATAGCAGAGCAAACTTAGTTCATGATTTGGAGTAGAAATGGAGCACTTAGTACAAGAGTTTTCAACTGGATTTTCAAACGATTAAGAAGGGTTTTCAATGGGATATCAATTTCATAAATCCAGAGTCTTCCATTATAAAGGCTTATGAAAAAATCTTTATTGACCAACCTGGTTTAAAAAATGATGTATTCACAGTTTGTTAAAGGAAAACTATACTCATATCTGAAATCAAAATTTAATACAACTAAACCAAATTCTCATAAGCCAGATTTGTTTAACCTTCTTTCATCTTACTTTTTCATCTTACTTACTCAAAGTTCAATAACCCTTTTAGGAATTACATGAAGGAGTATTAAGGTTAAACAAACATGAAATCATTTGATTTTGTCTAAGGTTGCAGCAATTTTCAAAAATTTCATTTGAAACAAGATTCAATTATTGCATTTATTCAACAAAATTTTTATATGCAACTATCAAGAGCAATTAAGTTTCGTACACCCTTGTAGCTAAAGGATACACGTTGTTTAGACGCCAGTATCCCTAAGCACATGGAATGACTAACTATCATGCTTCATAAGAACAAAGATAGCATTGACACCTCATGACATACCTCAACTCATTTCTTGATCAGTGAGATGTATTTCTCAGTATGCAAGCCATTGCTCTGCCAAATTTCAATTATTTTTCAGCAGAGTTAACTAAGGCACTTCTTGACTCGGCCCTTTGGATATGGTTTCTCAGTGACCAAAGTCATTGCTCTGACAGCTTTTGACACTTAGACATTTCAGAAGAAATCAGATGTTTAAAGATAATACTTACTGCATGTACCTCAACCAAAGAAAGTCATGATTTTAGAGTTTTCAGATTTCAGGAGATCTTGCATGAAAATGCATGAGACAGTTGGTTAAGTTTTATTAAAAGAGTGATCCAGATATTTTCAAGTCTTTCATAACTAAACTCAGGAATACATTAAACTTAAACCAACACAATCTTTTAGACATTCATAATCATGTATAATAGAAGATTCTTTATTGAGGAGATTTTCAAATTTATGGTCATGATATGCATATTGAAAATTTCTCAATATTTGGTCAAGGAAGTTTGAGAGTAGCCAACAATCAATAGAAGCAACAGCAAGAGCATGCATTATATGTGAGAACCACTTGAAGTTCATGCATATAGCTAAGATGTTCAGGCTTCATGGAGGATATGAACAAAGTTTTTTTTAAGACAATCCAGAATTTTCAAGTGAGGCTCTCTTTTAGCAAAAACAGAAGCAACCGACTGTGGTTTTTGAGGCCATGTAAGTGAAATACTCAGAAGATTTTAACAAAGATATTTGTGAAATTCAAAATAGCTGAGATCAAGTGAGAACCCAGGGATCAGAACAACTATGTAGGCCTAAGTTCAATCACAGCAGCACGGGACCTTACGCAAACAGATCATAGCCAAGATAATACAGACTGAAGCAAGGAGCATCGGTTGATCGAAGTGAGCAGTTAGGTCGATCGAGATAGATAGAGTGTGAGTGAGGAAACAGATATTTAAACGCCCATTTTGAAAAACCTACAAATACTCCCCCTAACTTTATGCAACATATGCAATGAAAGCTATACATAGGATTTTAAGAAAATATGCTCATGAAGTTCTAGACTTCTCTATGTGCAAATTTTTGACCAATGGTACTGGGTAGAGGACTTGGTCTAAAAATCACCTCATACATAGTAAGAACTTCCAGACAGATTGCATCTACCCTTTAATAACTTACCATTTGATATACCATAATGGTCATGCATGATAATGTAGTGTCAATGCAGTCCTATATGCTAGTATCTAAGCACATATGAATGCAGGTGAGCATCTTATGCATGAGACAACATGCAGGCATCAAGTTCAGTCAATTCAGATTATTGGAAATGCAGATCAGACATGATATGCAGCTATCTAAATAAAATTATAAAAAGTTCAAATAACCAAACCTCTGAAGATGCAGCAAATGGGGTTTTTACCATACTTGGGTGCCTTGGTTTATTGAACCTCTTTTTATTCTCCATCCCCAAGGCACTTCTGCAAAACAGTTTCTCATTTAGGATGTTTAGGTACCTAAGTCTCCTTGGGTCCTAGAGGGTTAGTAGCATCTCTGAAGGATGCTCTCCACAATCCTTGAGCATGTAACTCATCAAATTTCATTAAATTGTAATCACTCATAGAGTGCCCAAAGCCTCCACAGTAAAGACATGAAATAACATATCTTGAGTCCTTTTTATGCACATTATTATAAGCATGGAATCTATATGCATTAGCATGAATATTTCTATTATTTGCATGAACATATTGTTCTCCATAACCTGCCAACCAGCATTCAAAAGCTCGTTGGCCAGGTTTTCTCCATTCAAAACATACAGAAGTTTTTCTCTTAAAAATAGATTTATTTCCACACACAAAAAATTTGTCTCGCAGGGAGACTGACAAATTGAGAATTGAATTTTCTGCCTTGAGCGGGCCAACAGTCCTTGACTATGTGGCCATGCTTTCCACAGTGAGAAAAAGTAGAAGAACTTCTTTTATGAAAACCTGACCAGAATTCAGTAGCCATATGACCAGACTTGTCAGATGAATGGCAATAAGGTCTCCTTGGAACAGTGGTTCTCCTTGGAGCCTTGAACTCATTCTTTTTCAAGAACCAGGAGTCATGCTTTGCATGACCAGATCGTCCAGAATAGGAACATTGAAGTTGCCTCTTCTGGGCAAACTAATTCTTGAGTGAGTTTTTAGTAAAATGCACATATGTATTTCCTGAATTTTTTATTTTCTTCATCCTATTATGAGCATTCAATTCATCAGATTTCAGGATATAACAATTGTGCATCACATGACCGATTTCTCCACTATAATGGCATGAAGTTTTCTTAGCATGAATGTGTAGAGGTGCATGTGACTTGTGTGCAGTATTCTTTGTATCAGCAGGAATGCTTTTGATCTTTTTCTGTGGAATTTCTTTCTTTTTCAGTTTCTGAGTTTGTTCAGTAGTTTTGGGACTGACAGTGGATTTTTGGTTCCTCTGAGCACTCAATTGGAAGATAGGTGCAATGGATGTGCTAGTCGGCTCAGAACTACACACAAATGAAGTGTGAAGCTTACTGTCAAAGCCCTTTTTATTAGCTGGGTTAAAACCCAGACCCTCGCGTTGGAAATTAATTTTGCTGCCAAGGAGCTTATCCAAATTATCTTTTCCACTCACAAATTTAGCCAAAGATTCATTCAAACTTGAAATCTCAGATTGCAGTTTACAAACATGAAGCTCATAGTTAGCAATTTTATCTTCATAGCACACAGCCTTTTCGTTTAACATCTAATTGATGGTCCTTAGGCTAGCAGTTTCTTGTTCAGCATTCAGCAACTCATCAGAGCTATCCAGGCTTACACTCTTCCCTTTTTCAAAAGTGATTAGCCTCTTAGACAAAGCTGTGTTTAGGTGTTTCAGCTTATTAATTTCCTCTTTCAATTTACAGTTTTGCTCCTGGAGTTCATCATCAAACACCCAATCATCTAAGGAAGACTGACATTCATCAAACATTTCTCATTGATTTTCAGATTGAAGTTTGTCAAGATTTTTCTGAAGTTCTAAATTTATTACTCTATCAGCCTCCAGTTTTTCAGACATCAATCTATTTTCACTTTCAAGATTCATTGATCTACATTCAGATTCCTTAGACTATTTTTTGAGTTTTTCATTCTCAGATTTCAAATATTCCAGTTATGAAGTAATAGCATTAAAATCTACTAGCTGTATTCTGAATATCTCATTTTCTATTTTTAGAATTTCACTGTCATTTTCTTTAACTATTTTTCTGAGGGATTCGTTTTTAGATTTCAACTTGTTTAGATCTGAGTTAGCCTATTCAAGATCTTTTGACAATTTTTCATTCTGAACAGAATCATTAGTAAAGAATTGATCATCACTAGTTGAGCTAAGCTTTTCTTCTAGTTCAGAAATCTCATTTCCAAGTTTTTGATTTTAACTTTTGAACAAGCCAATTTGTTTCTTAAGCATTTGAATATCAGACAAACAGGCATCAAGAGATTGTTTCAACTCCAGACACTTTTCACAAGATGAATTTGAACTATTCAAACCAGTTGCCTTTTTTACTTTTTTATATTATTTTTTTAACATCTCATGTGACTCTAATAAATCAGCATATGCATCCTGCCAGTCATCTAGAGAGAAATTTTCAAAGGGGTTTACCTGATCATCGTCCTCCACTTCATTTTGGTTGCTGCTATGATCGCTGCCATTAGCCATCATGCATCGGTCTTCATTTCCATGGCAGGTAGTCTTCAGTTTGTTTAGGATGTCCTTAGCGGACCTGCAATCATAAAAGCATGAGTGGAAAGCCTCGTTAGTAGCAGCTTTCATTAAATCCAAAACTTTCTGATTTTCTCCACACTTCAATTTATGATTGTCAGTCCATTTAGACTTGTTCTTTGGTAGTCTGTGTGGACCGTGTGAAATTAGATTCCACAGTTCAGGATCAATCAATTTAACATAGCTACGCAGACTGCTAAACCATGAATTAAAATTAGATCCATTGAAAATCGGTGGATGAGCCATGGAACTCAGTTTAAGAGTAATTCAAGCAATAGAGTAACCACAAATAGAAATGCACCAAAAAAAAAGATAGTAGGATCTTCTGTAGATCGTTTGATGTGATGAATCAGAGACCCACTCTGATACCAATTGTTAGAATATATGGGTGCAAGGCTGAGATTCAGAGGGGGGTGAATGAATTACCATTTTAAAAATTACTTCGGTTAAAAACTTTCTCAGAAGAGATCGTGCGGAATTCTATTGAGGAACTCACTCGAACACTCGGAAAGCACACGTAGTCTAAACACACAATCAGATTCAAATGTTAATTCTGCAGATGGCCTGTGGTACTTGGCAGAGGTTTAGCACAAGTGTTCCCTCACGCAAGAACCCACTCTTCCAGATATGCCTAACCTATCGTTCGGACTGGGTCTTTTGATATACCAGCTAGACACCTAGAATTCACACTGAAACAAGATAGATCAATAAGGCAATCACACAAACAACCGGCGAACTGGAAAGATGACAAAGAGCAAACTCACAAAGTAAACCACAGTGCACCAGAATTTTTAGGTGGTTCGACCAGACACCAGTCTGCCTACATCCACCCCTTACTCTAACTAGAGTGACGATTCCACTAGTAGAAGCTAGAACAAGCAGACTCGGTCTGCAACAGACGCTGCCAAACAGCTTGCCCTGAGGGAAACAAATCCCTCACACCGCTCCTGCAGCCCACAGGATCTGAACCCTGACCTTACCACCAACAAGATGATAGCTGGAGGACCAATCCTCCCTTCCTCTAAACCGGAGGGGAGACTGGAGATAAATCTCCCATCTTCTGCTACCCTAGAAGGGACGTGAGTAGCAGCCCACTGCTCACCAGAAACCAGAGGATTAGATCCTCTCTTCCTATGAATCTACAGAGGGAAACCGTGAGTGACACCTAGTCACTCACAACCGGAGACCCAAGTATCCCTTCTTTTGAACACATAGGAGGAGCCCCGAACTCACAACAGAGTATAGGAAAAACACACTGAGAAAGTGAAAAGAACAAATGAAAAAAAATGACGAAAAAATAAATGTAGCTCTGAGGAGCACAAGAACTCTGGATTTGATCCACGAGTTGATTCACGAACAGATAAGCAATTTGTTGCGTCGGTTGAACACTTTTCTCTTGCCCTCTGGCTGCTCCTCTCTTCTTCTTCTTTTTCTTCTTCCTCTCACTCTGGCTCTCACTCCCTTTCTTCTACTGCTTCTCTCTGACGGCTCACTTTTCACTCTCTGGCTCTTCTCTCTTCTTCTCAGCTTTCTGCAGCCTTCTGCCTTTCTTTCTTGATGATCTCATCATTGAAGGATGAGCTGGTCTTTATATATAGCAGAGCCTCCGTATGGATGAGGCAGAAAAGCCCTAGTGAAGCCCCATTGGTCCACGTGGCAGGGACGATAATGTCCCTCTAACATTAGCCTTGGATCACATGCCCATCACTAATGTACCAATGATTGGTCTCACTTGTCTCCTTGTGCCCAGTCACGTGCCTTCGTCGAGTTCACTGCTTCACTTAAGTCCCTGTCACACATAGGACATTTAATCAAATGGCTTGTAAACAAAAGCAATTCAGGGATTCCAGTTAATTCATGAATTATAAAGAAATAATCAGAATGTGGGAATTAGAAAAGTTGAATGATAAATACCATGTGCTTTTGACAGATTGGGTGAATTTAAAGAAATTAACTGTGCAAGCCTAAATTTAAGCTAAACACAATTAGACATTATTATGCAGAATAGATGTGTAACTAATTGCATAAATCCCAAAGTATTGTGGATGTGATGGGGAGAGAACAAAATGTATGCTTTGACTGATATTGACACAGACATACCATGGATGTGATAATGCATAGGGTAAATGTATGCAACATTCTGTACTGACATCAGTTTGGATGCATAGACTATATGTATGCTAACACAGACAAAATATGCATGAGACACCTAGCAAGCACCGACTATGATGCATGGAACACTAGATTGCCACAGACCTTAATGCATGGCTAGCATGGACCTTAGTACCTAACAATCCCTGCTAGCACAGACCTAATGCACAAGATTATGCAGACTAACACAGACCAGATGTGCATGCAACTCAACTAGCACCGACTTGTTATGCAAGACATGTTGTGCTAGCGTCGATGCATGATTATACGTGAATGTAACTAGCACCGACCTTATTTCAACTAGCATAGACCTTATATGCAAAACATGCTATACTAGCATCGACCTTATTTCAACTAGCATCGACCCTATGGGCAAAACATGCTAGACTAGCATCGACCCTATGTGCAAAACATGCTATACTAGCATCGACCTTTTTTCAACTAGCATCGGCCCTATGCATGAACTAGCATCGACCACATCGAGCTGGCATCGACCTTATGCAAGAACTAGCATCAACCTTGTCGAGCTAGCATCGACCTTGTTGTATTCAAACCAGACGTGCATCGACCTTGTAACTAGAATATGCTCAGACCTTTGTGATGTACTGCATGGTGCTAGCAAACAAGTTGCACCGACCTTGCTTGCATTGAAGGCAGGACTTGCACCGACCATACTGTGTTGAAGAAGGGGTTGCACCGACCTTGGTTGCCATGCTGCACAGACCTTACTGTGTGCTCAAACCTTCACAGTCCTAGTGAAGAGGTTGCACCTACCTTCCTCTGTGCTTGAGCAGGATTGCAGCGACCTTGCATTGCATGAAAGCAGTCCTGCACCGACCTTGAATCGCATGAAGCATATGTACCTTGTCGTGCACTCGTCTTGGATGTGCACCGACCTTGGTCTATGCACCATCAGATATATCATCCTGCTTTTTCAACTTTTTTTATTTCTTCATTACTTGACTGAACCTTTGACTCTTGCTTAGTTGACTTTGACTGGTTGACTGGATGCTTAGTTTATTCTTTTCTTTCCTTTTGATCACTGATCCACCTTTTGATCATTCTTCAAGACCTGAGACCTATTCTTACTGAATGTACATGCTTGCATACATAATAGAACCATGATAATTAAGGCATGTGTGACAAAACAATCACATTCAGACTAATAAACAAGATGACTCGTAGTGGTTGATATCATCAAAACCACATGGGCACAACACTATCCACTCGGGCTCGGCAAATTTGTCACATGCTATGTCCCAATCCTCCTTCCTCATCCATAGAGGGCGGTGCTCATCCTACAGCTGTCGATTTTCACTCCCACCAGCCTTTTTTTAGCCATTTTATGAGCCGCATGTACTTTCTTTCGGTAATTTGTCTGTACAAGAGACTCCCAGGAAGAACGACAGTGCGTCGCGTCATGTCCACTCGTGAATCGATAAGTCTGCTGTAAATAAAATAAGTTTCACAGTTAGTATACTGTTGTGAATTGAGTTTGAAAAATAATTAAATTAAATGACATAATTACTTACTAAGAACATGTCAAACAATGAATCGCGGACGTCTATCAGAATTTCTTTGAAAGATAATACTAGGCTGGGCACATGTGCCATTACTAGATCCATTGAATGACGGACAGCATCGGAAGGTTCAAATTTAGAACTGTAATTGCAAATGTCAAAATATTCTCATCAGACAGTTGAAAGCTAAATAATGAATGTCATAACCTTATAAATTTACCCGGAGATCCCGCACGGTTGATGTCCATCATGGGCCATGCCTCCCTCGTGACGCATGTTGGCATCGTCAAGTGGCTGAGTGGTGGGGGTGTGCCCTGTAAGAATTAATTTTCATAAGTAAAATGAATATTTTACTAAAAATTAAAATATACATACCTGCACGGGCGTTTGTTCAACAACTGTGACACTACAGATAACCGAGTGTGCTTTTCACAACCATCCCACAGCGGCTCATCAGCATCTCTAAGTAGTTCATAAAATCTTCAAACTGTCTTATTCGGTACTTCTTCCATGTATGCATGTTCCTCATGAATATTAAAACTGGGACCAGCAGTATCTACAACCATATCCACGTACCCACTTGTGCCTGTAATATTGTCGGGCTCATACCTCAAGAATTCCTCACCATGACACGTCCAATTCGTATAACCATCCAAGAACCCTTTGTTGTACAAATGGAATTGCACATCCCATGGTGAATGCCACCTCAAGTTTCTACAACTTGAATAAGGACATCGAATGTGACCGTCGCGGTCTATTGTTGCATTTGGATTCTCCTATGCAAATTGAATGAAACTCTCAACTCGATGCTTAAAGTCATCCGACACCACCCGGTCAACTATTCTACGATAGATCCATGAACGATATGTCAACATTTTGCCTGTACCCAATAAATGTTAATACATAAATAACTTTGAAATCATTACTCCTGAAAATAAACCCGACCCTTTCCTCACATCATTCGTCGTAGACCATTTACAGTTGGAAGAGGACTATTATTTAGATTCTCACTTCTTAACCCATCTATGAAGGTTTGATCACACAATCACTTACTATATGTGTTGCATAATTTGCTGAAAATTTCGACAGTATCTCCCCACACTTCTCCGATATACCAAAAATATTTATTGATTTTGAAATTTTCTTAAACACTTACAAGTAAGTGGTTAAGAAAACACTCAAAATCAATAAAGGTATATCAGAGAAGAGTGAGGAGACGCAACTAAAATTCTCAACAAACCATACAAACACATATAGTAAATGACTGTCTAAGTGCGATCAAACATTCACAGACTGTCTAAACAGGATAATTCAAGACTTTAAGGTAGATATATACATTCTCGTAAAAAAATGAGAACATACACATCAATCCCAAAGTCTTGAACGGGAAGGTTCATTAACACAGGTTTAACATGCTCTCCTGAGGCGCGTGTAATGTTAGGTCGCACCCACGCACCTCAGCTCACAGGGAATATCCCATGTATTTATATAACATAAAAGTAAATAACATCTCACTTATCATTATGCATACATCAAATTAAATAACATCCAATTTGTAAAAATATTTAAATGAAGAACATCAAAGCTAAATAATCCACATTTTTGAGTCAGATCAACATCAAATTTCTGTTAAAATCAGATATAAACACACATTTATATGCAGTTAAAATCCACAAAGTTTGAAATCACAAGCAGAATTTTTGGAGTATTTACCTATTGCTATAAGTCGACTATTACTGTAGAGGCACTAAATTTTTAAAAATAATTTTATTCATCTATTTATCTGGTTGATTCGTTTGTTTAGTGTGAGGGCATGTGGACACCTCGCGATGATGGCTTCTTTTTTGTTTTATTTCTTATGGTCCCACCATAGCAGATCTCGAAGGATCTGGAGCTTGTTTCACATTTGTTCTGCTTGCCCCCTCCCCCTTTTATTCTTGTTTGCTTGATCTGTCCTGTTCTCTTTCCTTTATAATTTTTTTTGGATATGGAATGCGTGTTTGTGAAGATGCCCAAGCGGGGAAATGGCAGAGATGGCTGCTAGAGTGAAGGACTAGAGGACAGGGGTTTTGATGCAAGCAGACTAAAAACTGGTCGACCTGTCCAAGGCAGGGCTGGGTCTTTTGATAGTTTCAAATTTCCACTTTCTTTTTACCTTCGATCCTTTGGGTTTTCATTCTTTTTTTTTGTCTTTTGACAAAACATCTCTTTCATTCAATACACATGTCTCTTCTCATTTCACTTAATGGGCTGTTGCTTGGCGATGTACTTTCTGGCTGGCAGGAGGGTGTGTCGACCTGCTCTACTCAAAGCAGGTCGACCTGCCTTTAGGCAACACAGTAGCCCGGCAACATTTCTATTCATTCCTCCTTGTTTGTTCAATCTGTTCAACATTCTTCCCTTATTTTATTTTTTGATACACAGTGCATGCTTGTGAGAGAGCTCAAATAGGGATTGCTTGTTGGTACGAAGAGCTGGCTACATTGCTCATTTATACTCTCTATGTTCTATTCTGTTATTCTTTTTTTTTTTGGGACGGGGGAATCGGTCGACCGAACTGAGGAGGTCGGTTGACCAAAATTCTAGCAGCCCAAGAGTCATGCTAATTATCCAATCCTTCTGAAGTTCAGTCATGCACACTATATGCATATGTGCAAATGCCTGTGGAGTAGGAAGGGCCAGGGGTTCAAGCATGCACAATGCAGGGAGAGTTTATTTATGAAAATTGTATAGGTATGCATACATACAGATGCATCTAGAGTGGAAAGCATTGCACAAGGTCAACCCAAGCAGGAGGTTGGGTTTCTGAATTTTGCATGATCATTTTAGAGCATCAAATACTTAGGGGGGAATAATGTGTGCAAACACAAGACCATTGCACAGGAAGTTCATTTTTGATTTGGAATTCAACATTTATTTTTACTCATCATTCATTACTTCTGCTTATTCTGATTTCAGGAGTCTCGGCATGCATTAACTGAACTTCAGATCCGATCTGGGGCATTGGGCTCTAAGCCACTGTTATATGTTCTGTCCATCCTGACTTTTCTTTCCTTTTTTTTTTGCGGTTCAGAAATTGTGTTTGTTTTTAAGACTTGATATGAATCAGCTCACATAAATTGAGGCTCCCACTTGATGACCTGCCCATGAATAGCCCCAATCTAGGCTCTATATGGATTTTCTGTTCTGAACTAGAGAAGGACATTGGATCCCAGGCCCTTTGCCTTATCTTTCTGTCAATGCCTCAATATATTCCTGAATTGAATTGGTCGCTATTTTATGGCTGTCGTGTAGGGCTTTCAATTTTCACCCAGGAGATTAAATTTTGTGCTTCAGAATTCACTCCTTCTTGGTTTTTTTTTTTGGCAAGCTATGAAAACTTAAATAAGCCATCGCCTTTTCTTTGTATCCCAAACTGAACTTCAGTTCCCCTTCTTTTTTTAGTCAAGAGATTTCATACTCATTCTATGCCTCCTTTTTGTTGTGCTCATTCTGCCTGCGGTAATTTCATCCATTCCACACATATTTGGACATTTTTTTGGCCATTGCACTTTGAATGCTCGGTCACAACAGGTCCTTCATTTAGTCCTCATGCCCATTCAATTTTGTTTTCAGACCGATGGTTTTTTTTTTTAAATTTAGTCCGCTAATTATTATTTTCTTTTTAGCTACCCGACGCAAATCCGACAACATCTAATATTAAACAAGACATCCTAACAATAAATCTAAGTAAGATTACATAAATTAAAATAAAATGAAATAACATATAAATTAAATTAAATTTTTACTTACTATTTATTTGTAAAAAATTCTCTGATTCTTTCGTTCCCTTCCCCTCGACCGATTATCCTACGATGAATACAAAAATATATTAAATAAAATAAAAAATAATTAATTTATCTACATGTGTGAGACCACCCCCAGCCAGCAGAGGGGGCACCGGGTGTGTGTGCGTGCGTGCGTGTGTCTGTGAGGGGGGGGGCAACGGGAGAGGGAGAGGAGGGCCACGGACAGGGGAAGAGAGGGCGGTGGAGGGGGAGGGGGAGGGCGGCCACCCCAGAGAGGGAGAGGGATAGGACCGGGAGAGGGGGGGAGAGAATGGGAGAGGGAGAGGGAGGGGGTCGACCACCCCTGGCTGATGCCCCCTCTGTGAGCAGCGTGTGTGCGTGTGTTTTACAGAGAGAAAGTGAGGTAGCGGGAGAGGGAGAGGGAGTGAGGGATCAAGTGGGTGGGAGAGGGGGGCAGCGGGCGAGGGAGAGGGAGAGGGGGTCCAATGGGAGAGGGAGAGAGGGCAGGCCGGCGGCGGCGACAATGACAGTTGCGGCGAGCAGGGGACGACGGCGGAGATGACGATGGCAGGAGAGGGAGAGGGAGAGAGGGCCGGCCGGAGAGGGAGAAGGAGAGGGAGAGGGCTTACTGGCAGGAGGGAGGAGGCTAGCGGCGACGACGACGAGAGAGAGGGAGGACGGTGACAGCTTCGACGGCGACCACGGCAAGGAGAGGAGAAAGAGAGAGTGAGAGGGAGAGTGGGGGGGGGATTCGGGGGGTGGAAGGGGTGGGAGGAAGGGATCGACGGTGACGGGAGGGTGAATTTTTGCGACGAAAATTTGGACGGAACTTATTTCAAATGTAAACATTTTCGTCTGAATATCCGTCGTAAATTTCAGACGTAAAAATTTTCGTCTGAATATCCATCGTAAATTGAGACATATATTCAGATAGAAAATTTTCTGTCCGAAATACAAATGGAATTTGTGACGAAACATATCAGTCTGCATTTACAGACACATTTGTGACGAAAATTAATCCGTCTGAAATTTTCGTCGCTAATACCTCTTTTTCTTGTAGTGAATATATGCTAAAGTTAGAGGTAAAAGCTATTTTCTCCGCATCCTCAGGATGCATCTGGATATGAAGGTATCTGGAATAAGCATCGGGGAAGCTGAGTAGCTCGTTACCTAATGTCGAGTCGACTAGTTGATCGATGCGCGGGAGTGGATAGCAATCATTCAGAGTGCCTTTATTCAAGTCGTGAAGTCAATGCACATCTCCCATTCACCAGAAGCTTTGGGCACCAAGATGGCATTGGCCAGCCAGGTCGGGTAGAGGACCAGTCGAAACCCGTCCCCCTCCCCTTAGTAATTTGTTCCCTGATAATCACTTGCTTGGCCGGAGCATGCTTCATCTTCCGTTCCTAGATTGGCTTGATGGTAGGATCTAAGTTGAGTCGGTGCATCACTTTATCCTCGAAAATCACAGGGAGATTATCATCAGACCATGCAAAGACATGAACATACTCTAAAAGAAAATTATTATATTGATTTTGAACTTAGAGCGAAAAATCTACCTCGATCTTTACCTCAAGGGTCGAGTCATCATGCAAGAAGATAGGCAATAGCTCCCCTATGGGTTTGCTTGTCGCCGCTATCTTCTCTACCACTTCCTTTCCTTTGCCTTCAACCTTGGGCTTGGCAGCCTCTATAGAGATTACATAGCATCTCCGAGCCACTGGCTGATTACCTTAGACCTCCCCTACCCTACCTTTTACGGGAAATTTCATTTTTTGGTGGCATGTGGAAGGCACTGCCTTTATCCTACCGAGGATACCTCGGTCGAAGATGGCATTGTAGGCTATCATTCCACCCACTACAATGAAGTTGGGCATGAAGGTAACGACCTTGCGGAGATTTCCCAGGGTAACCGGTAGGCTTACTGCTCCCTCGGGATAGGCAGCTTGGCCATTGATCCCACACAGAGGAGTGCGGACCAAACGCAACTCGATGGATTTTCACCCATCTTTAAGAAGCAATCATAGGATAACACATCCAGGGCATTACCATTATTCATGAGGACTCTATTTACAATACAATGGTTGATGGTGGCTGAGATTACAAGGGCATCATCATGCAGGGTAATCACCCCTCAAGGTCTTCGTCAGAGAAAGTCAAGGCTTGTCGCTCGGGCGAAGAGGCAGCTATCTTCCTCGGCTCACTTTCCCGGCTCGCCCACTGAGCATGGAGCTTCCTCCCTCGGCTAGTGTCCCCACCAGAGACTGGTCCCCCCAAAATGACATTGATATGCACATCTCGGGGACAATTATCGATCTCCTCGGAGGGGTCTTCACGTCGGTCGGCTACATATTGGGCTGGATGCCCTCTTCGGATGAGAGCCTCGATCTCATCCTTGAGCTACTGACAATTACCTGTGAAATGGCCATGGTCATCATGGAATTGGTAGTGCTTCCACTCGTTGCGATGTCGGGGGTCAGATTTCATAGGCTCGGGTCGACGAAGGAGGCCAGAGTCTTTGATTTCCTGATAAATCTCATACACCGTGCTCAAACTTCTTGTGTGACTCCGTCCAATCCTCGTCATGGCTCTACTTTCTCTTGGACTGGGGGGACTGATCAGACTACGCTTCCTCTCCTCCTCCTTTTTGTTGGATTTTCCAGCGTCTCCCTTAGGGATTTGTTGTTCCACGTGGATTATGGGGTCCACGTGGGGCATCGGTGCGTTGACAGCCCATCCCGCCGCATGGATTATGGGGTCCATGTGCGAAGCCCATCATGTCCACCCACAGCACAATAGTGTGGGGTTCTTTAATGCCATAAGAAAATACGGTCCTCCTTCGCTACCAGCTTGAGCTTTTAGCGCAACGGTTGGGGCATGATCCTTTAAACTGGTATAAGAGCGAGGCCGCCGGTTCAAATCCCCCAGGTGCCGTTGAGGGGGAGATTGTTGGATTTTCCAGCATCTCCCTTAGGGATTTGCTATTCCACGTGCATTATGGGGTCCACGTGGGGCATCGGTGCATTGCCAGCTCATCCCGCCGCATGGATTATGGGGTCTATGTGCGAAGTCCCTCATGTCCGCCCATAGCACGATAGTGTAGGGTTCTGCAATGCCATAAGTAAATACGGTCCGCCTTCTCTAACAGCTCAAACTTTTAGCGATTGTTGGGTTCGCTGCGCTCCCTCATTGTCCTTGGTGATGGTTTTGATGAAAACAAAATACTGTGTGTAGGTTTTATGAAAAAATGTCATTTGGTTCTTGCATATTCATCATGGGACATTTGAGATGTTTGGGGTCTTAACTTGATTGGTTGCATATTGTTCATATCTTCATGGATTGAATATCTTGATGGAATGAATGTTCTTCATGTATACAGTTCTTGGGTTGACTGGCCTTTGTAGTTCTCCATGTATATACTTGCATTTGGATGGCCAAGTTTTATTACTTCAACAAAGTGCCGACACTGGGTTGCTGAGTGTCGACACTTCCTATGTTGTACTCTTTAGCATGTGATTGTTCAAGCACTATAGTTGTATGGGTTCTTCGATTTCATAAGTGAAACTCATCTCATTGGGTCATGATTGATCATGGTGAAACTTGGTTTCTGGTATACTCATGTTGCTAGTGTGGAATTCTTGTTGGTCTTGATGAACTTTTGACAATGGCATTTTGATATTGCATTGTGGATGGCAGATTTAACTGAAACATTTAACTATGAAACATGGTTCCTCGTGAACATATCCTCTTGACTCTTCAAGTTCTGAATGGGATTTTATGCATACACTTCATGATGTTCTAATATTGAGTTCTCATGCATATCACTCATATGTGATTTAAGGTTGGAATTCATGAATGGTTTTTAATTGGACTGAACTTGGAAAGCTTGGACTGTATCTTGGAAGTCATGAATGGTTTGGCCAAATTCTATTCGAAAATGGTCCTCTTGAATTATATTTGATATGTTAATCTGTGAAGAACATGGATTGAAGAGTTCTGAATCATTTAAATGTGAAGTTGCATTTCAATATATTAATTGTACGTTCATTCATGATTGAGATGTCTCTTATGTAGAGATATTTTGAAGGTTGTTTAAAAGGCCTTGAAGCTAGAATACCAGATTCCTAATTTGTGTTGATTTAATGTTTTCATGAATCTGAATTTCAGATAGTGGAGGTTCAAGGTGCCTTCCATCCTTTGGTCCCATGGTAAAACAATGATGGTTGAATGAGTTTTTATATGTGTATCACTTGTGCTTGTGGATGCAATTCATCATAATTCTACTGCAGGTTGATGTGTTAGTCATGTGTGTAAAAATGGCTTGAAGTTGGTTCATTCACCTGTATTGAATTTAGATTAACATGAATTTGTGATTTCAATGTAGCATGTTCTTAAATGTCCATAAATCTTGAAGTTATGGTAAGAATGTATTTTTGATGTATTTCCATGTGGCTAAATTAGGTTTATTTCATACTCCATGGCTTTGGGCTTAATTAGGATGCATTAGGCCTTTTTTCTATTTTTGCACTGCAAGTCGACTCTTGGTGCTCTGGAGTCTGCTGTTTACGCAGACAAAAAGAGTCGACACTTTTAGGTAAGTGTGGTTATCTTAACGCCAAAAGAACCTCTGGCTAAAAGAGTCGACTCTTTCAACCTGGGTCCTATTTTTTGTAAACGGGACAGAATGGGTTGAAAAAGTGTTGACTCCTTGAGTCGACACTTCTTTTAGGCGACCCGAGTCGGATTTGCCATCTTGGTTTCGAAACCCACTTTTTGTGATCCATTTGCCATGGTATTTTACCATATTGCCCTTAGCGTTTCTCTACATGTTTGGGTGTTGATTAGAGAGGCTTTTCTCATGGGCTAACTTGTCATTATACACCTTTTTTCTTTGGGTATATGTAGCTGCAAATTCTCATACGATAGACACACTACAAGAAAAAGCGGCATTAGCGACGGATTTTTCAGACGGATTATTTTTCATCGCAAATCCGTCTGTAAATTGAGACGGAAATATTTTATCGCAAATTCCATCTGTATTTAGGACAGAATATTATCCATCTGAATTTATGTCTGAATTTACGACGGATATTCAGACGATAATTTTTACGTCTGAAATTTGCGACAAATTTAATATTCGTCCGAAATCCCATGGCAAAAAATCCCCCCATTCCCCCCCCCCACCCGCTCTCCCTCTCACTCTCACTTTTTCTCCCGACGGCTCTCCCTCTCACTCTCACTCCCTCTCACACTCACTCTTTCTCCCGCTCACCGTCGTCACCATCGGAGCTGCGTCGTCGCCGCCGGCCTCGCTCCCCCAGCCGATAAGCGCGTCATCTCCCTCTCCCTCTCTGGCCTGCCCTATATCTCCATCTCCCGCCGCCATGCGCAGCCATCCCCTACTCTCCATGGCGGTCGTCGTTGCCGCCGCTGGCCTGCCGTCTCTCCCTCTCCCGCGGCCCCCTCTGTCGCCCTCTCTCACTCTTATTGTCATACATGCACATACGCACACACGTACAGGCACAATGGTGTTAATTTTTTTTTTTGGTTCGAGATCCATCCAGAGGGTTTGGTGGGGGGTCAGCAGGAGGGGGAGGGGCTACCGGTGGAGGGGGGTCGCTATGGGGAGGGGGGTGCGGTGGGTGGGGAGGAGGGGGGTTCTGGTGCGTGGGGGGGAGGGCGAGGGGGAGGAAGAGGCCGGGCCAGCAGGAGGGTGGTAGTTGGGGGGAGGGGGTGCGGTGGGGGGGGGGGAGGGGGAGGGGCCAACAGGGAGGGGGTGTGCTGGGTGGGGGGGAGGGGCTAGCAATAGAAGGGTTCTGGTGGGTGGGGGGGAGGGGGAGGAGCAGCAAGAGGTGGTCGCTGGGGGGAGGGGGGTGCGGTGGGTGGGGAGGGAGGGGGAGGTGCCAGTAGGAGGGGGGCTCCGGTGGGTGGGGGGGAGGCGGAGGGGCCAGCAGGAGGTCTGGGAGGGGGTTTCCGGTGGGTAGATTAATTAATTATGTTTATTTTATTTAATATATTTTTGTATTCATTGTAGGATAATCGGTCGAGAGGAAGGGAACGAAAGATTTGGAGATTTTTTTACAAATAAATAGTAAGTAAAATTTTAATTTCATCTTTGTATGTTGTTTCATTTTATTTTAATTTATGTAATCTTATTTAGCTTTATTGTTAGGATGTCTTGTTTTATTTTTTTGGATGAATACTCATGTTGTCATGAATAGCTACATTCCGAGCAACCCAAATCTCCCATATACCATAAGCAATAATAGCAGTAGAGAATAAACCAAATAGCGAGCTTCGTTTCATAGCTTGAATGGTGTTTATAATGATTGCTCCCACTGTATTACCCCAAATCGGAAGGCCTTTAGAACTGAAATAAGACCAGATGGAAATACCCAACTCCCTGTTGGCAAAAAGGTGATCAATATCTTCCTCATGATGATTCTTACAGCGTCTGCATTTGGAGCAAAAGGGAATGCCCAAAGATTTGATTTTCATATCAGTAGGCAAACAATTGTGAAATACTTTCCAAATAAAAACTAAGAGTCTAGTAGGAATCCATTGAGACCATGTCCGATTCCAGAAGGATTTGGTTTCCATCAACTGAGGATTAATCATATTCCTGTTGGTTGAGGAGACTATGTAATTTCCATTAGAAGATAGACACCAAATAGGTTGAGGAGAATGTGCAAATCTTCTTGGGGAAGATCGAGGTTTGGAATATTTCAGCAATCTCATCTGAGTGGAAGCCAAAGTACTGGTTGTGAGACACACCTTTGAAAATTCACATAATGTTAGATATATATTCTCTTTTGTGATCTTGATTAGAAATTTAGTTGACTTGTGAGTTTCTACATTTTCGTATTTTCTTTGGAACACTCCCATGTATATTCTTCTTGTAAGGTCCTTTTGACATGTCATGCATGTCATGTTGGGCACTCTCAGTATCATTATGATTGCCACAGGTTCCTTTCTGGTTTAGTATTGCCATATTGCTTTGGGGGTGGCCTAGCTTGTAAGAGTCAAATTAAGGAGTTGCCATTTCCACATCACTATTTGTTGGGAATGATGATTCAGTATCACCGATAATTTGATTAAGCAATGGTTGAGATGCTACGTTGATTATTCAATGCAAGCTTCAAATTTTCTCGATTTCTTTACTTTTCTTCTTTATTTTCTCTTGTTGACACACACATGCACGCACTTGTTCTTATGTGGTGTCTGGGAAATCCTCAACATCTATAGACTTCTCCTGAATGATTTAGGTGAACTGGGGTTCGTGACCTGGCTATACCTTTAATTTGAATTGCTGCCAACTTCTCAAATGTGATTTTGGCAAATGGATGAATGGAGAAAGTAGAAGCATTATTGCATCACAAGATTGGCATGTCATTTTGGATAAACCAGAGAAAGAAGTAGGTTTTTATTAAGTAACTAATTAAGTGACTTCCTTAGGGTCATCGGTAAATTGACATGGCATTAAATGCCCAGAGCAGCATATTACAATGTTGTCATCTTTTTTTGGTATGGCATGGAAATTGAGTGAACATCACTTTTTATAGAACATAATTTAACGGGTACCACCAAAAATTGGTCTTTCAGCATCATCAATGATCCATGTGTCAACTATAGCAAGGAAACTTGGCTCAAAAACTTCCTTTTTATTTGTTAGGTGTTTATTTTATTATTTGTTTTACTTACATTCAATCGATGGGTATAACATGGGTCACATGAGAAGTTAAAATCACTCTCGAGTGAACTTCCCCAGCAACAATATTCTTATATTGTGGCACCCATTTATTCTTTATTCAGGTTAACTTTTTAAATGCTAGGGTGGAGACAAATGGTCGAACCCCATTTTAACAAAAATTTGATGTTGATTTGACTCAAAAATGTGGATTATTTAGCTTTCATGTTCTTCATTTGAATATTTTTTTAAATTGGATGTTATTTAATTTGATGTATGCATAATGATAAGTGAGATGTTATTTAATTTTATGTTATATAAATACAAGGGGTATTCCCTGTAAGCTGAGGTGTGTGGGTGCGACCTAATATTACACGCACCTCAGGAGAGCGTGTTAAACCCGTGTCAATGAACCTTCCCATTCAAGACTTTGGGACTGATGTGTATGTTCTCATTTTTTTACAAGAATGTATATATCTACCTCAAATTCTTGAATTGTCCCATTTGGCCAGTCTGTGAATG
The DNA here is from genome assembly GCA_022559845.1 of Amorphophallus konjac. Taxonomy (NCBI): domain Eukaryota; kingdom Viridiplantae; phylum Streptophyta; class Magnoliopsida; order Alismatales; family Araceae; genus Amorphophallus; species Amorphophallus konjac. Next base: position 200,657,718 of record CM040124.1, read on the forward strand.
TTTGATCGCACTTAGGCAGTCATTTACTATATGTGTTTGTATGGTTTGTTGAGAATTTCGGTTGCATCTCCTCACTCTTCTCTGATATATCTTTATTGATTTTGAGTGTTTTCTTAACCACTTACTTGTAAGTGTTTAAGAAAATTTCAAAATCAATAAATATTTTTAGTATATCGGAGAAGTGTGGGGAGATGCTACCAAAATTTTTAACAAATCGTGCAACACATATAGTAAGTGATTGTGCGATCAAACCTTCATGGATGGGTTAAAAGGTGATAATCTAAATAATAGTCCTATTCCAACTGCAAATGGTCTATGACGAACGATGTAAGAAAAGGGTCGGGCTTATTTTCATTCAATAATAATTTCAAAGTTATTTGTGTACTAACATTTAGTCCGTGCAGGCAAAATGTTGACAGATCGTTCATGGATGTATCGTAGAATAGTTGACTGGGTGCTGTCGGATGACTTTAAGCATGGAGTTGAGAGTTTCATTCAATTTGCATTGGCGAATCCAAATACAGCAATAGACCGCGACGGCCACATTCGATGCCCTTGTTCAAGGTGTAGAAACTTGAGATGGTGTTCACCATGGGATGTGCAGTATCATTTGTACAAGAAAGGGTTCATGGATGATTATATGAATTGGACGTGTCATGCTGAGGATGTCTTGTCGTATGAGCGCAACAATATTGCACGCACAAGTGGGTACGTGGATATGGTTGTAGATGCTGCTGGTCCTAGTTTTAATGTTCATGAGGAGCATGCATACATGGAAGAAGCGCCGAATAAGATAGTCGAAAGATTTTATCAACTACTTAGGGATGCTGATGAGCCGCTATGGGATGGTTGTGAAAAGCACACTCGGTTATCTGCAGTCTCACAGTTGTTGAACTTGAAATCTAAATTTCACATTGGTGAGACTTATTTTGACCGTCTCCTCCTCTTGCTCAAGAGTATGCTGCCTCGAGACGAGAAGTTGCCAGAAACTTTTTACCGTGCAAAAAAGATGGTCAATGAGGTAGCGCTTGGATATGTGAAAATAGATGCATGCCCGAATCACTGTATGTTATATTACAAAGAGGATGCAGATAAGATATCATGTTTTATTTGTCATCACGACATATTCAAACCTAAAAGAGGGGACAATTCAAAGTAAAAAGATGTACCTTATATGGCAATGCGATACTTCCCTCTTACGCCTAGGCTACAGCGGATGTATATGTCCTCAAAGACGGCTCGACATATAACATGGCACACCGAAAGATTACGCCGTGCCGATGATATAATCAGTCATCCTACCGATGGTAAAGTTTGGACTCACTTCAATCGTACTCATCTTGCTTTCTCAAAGGAGCCACGTAATGTTAGGTTGGGTTTATGTACAGATCGTTTTAATCCATTCGGTGGTTCAGTGGTGTCTTACTCTTGTTGGCCAGTGTTTATGACACCGTACAACCTTCCGCCAGACATGTGCATGAAGCGAGAAAATTTATTTTTGTCCTTAGTAATTCCAGGTCCAAAAAGTCCGAGAAAAAATTTGGACATATATCTCAGACCGTTGATTGATTAACTGAAATTTTTATGGACCGATGGAGTTATTACTTATGATGCATGTAGGAAGCAAAATTTTATTTTGAAGGCTGCACTGATGTGAACAATAAGTGACTTCCCTGCATATGGAATGCTATCTGGTTAGAGCACACATGGAAGATTAGCATGTCCTTACTGTATGTAAGATACTAAATCATTTGTATTGAAACATGGGGGAAAAGCATGCTAGTTTGATTGCCACCGGCGGTTTCTACCGTGTGACCATCCTTTCCGAATACAAAAAGACTCATTTTAGAGAAACACTGTTGAAATGGATGAAGCAAACTTACAACGAGTATCAGGTCGACATATGGCGGCACGAGTGGAAACTTTACCAGATGTAGTACAACTATCCGGTAGCACACGACAACTCCCTCGATTTGGAAAGGATCACAATTGGAACAAGAAAAACATTTTCTGAGAAGTGCCTTATTGGTCAACTCTTCTAGTACGACACAATCTGGATGTCATGCATATCGAGAAGAATATTTTTGATAATGTGTTCAACATGATCATGAACATAAAAGGTAAAACAAAGGACAACGCCAAAGCGCGTATGGACTTGAAGATGCTTTGTAAACGTCCAGAATTGGAACTGCAGATTGTACATGGAAAAACTGTACAGCCAAAAGCAACTTATGTGCTTAGCGATAAACAGATCACGGAAGTGTGTCAGTGGTTGAAACAGTTGCGATTCTCAGATGGATATGTGTCCAACATATGTCATTGTGTGAGTGTTAATGAGGGGAAAATATATGGACTGAAAAGTCATGACTATCATGTGTTCATGGAGAGGCTGGTGCATACTGCATTCCGTGACTTGTTGCCCAAGCCTATATGGGGAGCACTGACCGAGCTGAGTCAGTTTTTTAAAATTTTATGTGTATCGAAACTCAGACTTCGGGATGTAAACACTATTGAAGATAATGTGGTCACGACCATTTGCAAGCTAGAGAAGATATTTCCTCCGGGATTCTTTGATTCGATGGAGCACCTGATTATCCACTTGCCATACGAGACTAGAGTCGGAGGGCCAGTACAATTTCGATGGATGTATCCATTTGAGACGTATGTGAGAAAAAAAAATTTTGCCGCTACATGTGTACGGTATTTATGTATATGTCATCTGAATTGTTGTTGTAGGTGCATGCATGATTTGAACATGAAAGTTCGCAATAAGGCGAAGGTGAATGGTTTGATTACTAAGGCATATATTATTGAAGAATTTTAAACTTCTGTTCGATGTACTTTGAGCCAGAGATTCAAACTCGTCATACTTGACCTCCACGTAATGATGATGGGGAAGTTGCTGACTCATTCGATCGGCTCTCTATATTTAAGCATCCTGGACGTGCGTTCGGACATTGCTTCACTTGGACGCTCGAAGATAAAGAATTGTATGCCGCAGAGATATACATTCTTCTGAATTATACTGAGATTGAACCTTATGTTGAGTAAGTTATTAACTCACATTTTCTTATGTACACAAGTTATTTATCCTTCTTCTTGGCATTTAAGGTAGTAGTGTATTCATATTACAGACAATTTGATTCAGAATTAGTACATAAATATCCAAATATCCAAGATGTGGAGGTTGAAAAAGAACGCGAGAAGTTTTTTGCCAGATGGCTGAGATATCGAGTTAGTGTCGATCGTTGAATTTATACATTTCAATTTACTTCTGTTGAGGTAAATGTTAATATTTTAACTATTTTTATTTACATATAGGTTGAACAAGGTCTTATTTCTGATGAAAGAGTACGAGAGTTAAGTTATGGCCCCTCAAAAATTGCACGTACCTATCCAAGCAATATTATTAATGGATACAGATTTCACACGAGGGATTATGGACGAAATAAGTCTACGATGAACAGCGGCGTATGTGTGAAGGGAAGTGTATACAATGAAAATGAATTGGACTACTATGGTATTCTTAAGGAAGTCATTGAATTGCAGTATCTGGGACAAGACAATCATGTCTTCCTATTTAAGTGTCATTGGTTTGATCCTAATTATGTTCGACATGACACAACATATTCAATTGTCGATGTCAAACATAGGTCTAAACTTAATACATATGAACCGTTCATTTTGGCTGCACAAGCCCAACAAGTGTATTATTCAAGTTATTCATCTTCCAAGAATAAAGATTGGTGGGCAATTTGTAGGGTTAAAGCAAGACTTTTTCCCACTTATGAGTTGAATCTGAGTGAAACTGTTTCAGAGGATGCCAATACCGAATATTTTCAATCAGATGAAGTTGGCGCCGTAGGTTTCACACATCTTCATTTGGATGAATCTGATGAGCCACTGTCGTTACATGCGGGAAATGAAGTGGAACAAGTCGATCCGATGGACCTAAATGTTGATGTTATAGGGGAGGAGGAGTCCGTTGAAGATGAAGAGTTTGAATCTCATGAGGCTAGTACGGATGATGAAAATGAGGCTGAGTTAAATATATCATCAGAATAGAAAATAGATAATATTTGATAAATTTGTAAGATATTTCTACATGTTTTCTAATTTTTAATGACATTTTAAAATCTTCTATAATTATGGATTAGTATGCATTAATATTATTGTTCTTAATGAAGAGATGGTCTGAGGAGGTCGTAGTGGGAGTGGGACGAGGCAGGGTAGCTGGCGGGCCTCTACTCCCTGCTCTTTGGCATCTACTGCGGGCATAGGTATATCTATTCTCTGATTTAGCAATATCAGTGTATTAATTATATATCTGCCTAAAAGATTTATTTTCCACAAGTCCGAGTGTCGGCTCACGGCCTGCACATGAGACACCGCCACCACCCCAGCTGACAGGTATGCCTATTTTTCCAGATGCAATGAAATGTTGTGTGATTATATATTATGCTTATGATATTTAATTCTTACAGGTCCCAGCACATCTCTACCACCTCCCACTTCAGTTATGTATATATCAATTTCTAACAAATATTCTTTGATTATATTCCATTTGCTTATGATATTTAATTCTTACAGGTCCCAGTGCCCTCCCACCAACTATGCAGGGCACACCCTCACCACCTCCCACTTCAGGTATGTATATTTTAATTTCTAGCAAAATATTCTTTGATTATATTCCATTTGCTTATGACATTTAATTCTTACAGGTCCCAGCACATCATTACCACCTCCCACTTTAGGTATATATAATTTAATTTCTAGCAAAATATTTATCGATTATATTCCATTTGCTTATGATATTTAATTCTTACAGGTCCCAGTGCCCTCCCACCAGCTATGCAGGGCACACCCTCACCACCTCCCGCTTCAGGTATGTATATTTTAATTTCTAGCAAAATATTCTTCAATTATATTCTATTTGCTTATGACATTTAATTCTTACAGGTCCCAGCGCCCCTATCGGCTCCTCCACTCAACCGCTACAGTCCCTACTCACGCGGGCGAGGGAGGAGGGGCCCATGATGGACGTCTACCGTGTTGGATCTCTGGGTAAATTTATATGGTTATGAATTACATTCATTAACTTGAAATCCTTCAACTGTCTAATGCCAATTATTTTAACATTGGGACTTGGAGTGGTAAGGTAGAACTTGGGATGGCTGTCCATCATTCTATGAAACAAGTAATGGCACATGTTGTCGGGTCGGCAAGGTCTTTCTAGGAATTTTTGATGGGTGTCCGAGATTTATTGTTCGACATGTTCACAGTAAGTAATTTAATCATTTAATTCATGTATTTCCTAAACTCAATTCAGATCAATATACGTACTAACCTATATAACTTAATTTATTTACAGCAGACTTATCAATTCACGAGTGGACAGAATGCGGCGAGATGTCATAGAGTATGGGAGGCTACTATCCAGGAAAATTACCGAAAGAATTTGTATGATGCAAAGAAAAGGGCTCAGAAAAATTCTGGTGGGAGTGAAGATCGACAAAAGTGGAAGGAGCACTGCCCTCCTTGGATGATGAAGGAGCATTGGGACATTGTATGTGACAAATGGGCCGAGCCCGGATGGATATAAAATTCCCAAAAAGCGACAGCAAATAGGGCGTCACAACTAGACGCAAATGTGCATACTAGTGGGTCCGTCTCTTTCGCGACTCATAAACAAAAATTGGTAAGTAATCTTTCAAATTATCCTCTTACAAATTATTCATAAATATATCCCTAGTTATATTCAAATTTCACGACTCATATTCATATATATATATATCACTGGTTATATTCATATTCATATATATATTCAAATTTCACGACTCATAAAACAGGCCGTGGAGCTCAATCGAGCACCGTCCTTCCTAGAGGGGTTCGACATAACACACAAAAAGAAGGGGACGGATCAATTTGTCAGTGATAGAGCCCACTCAGTAGCGGTAAGTTTATGTCTCTGGGAAAATTTTTATTTAAGTTTTCCTTTTCATTTAAATATGATTCATTCATATGAAATTTATAAGTTTTTGTATTCAATCTGTAGGAAACATATAGTAGATAGTTGACAGAGAAGTACGGGGAGGGAGACGCACAGTAGTCGGAGTTAGATCTGGCGGCATGGGTGGCAGCAACTGGGGTACCGAAGAAAGGCCGGCTCTATGGCTTTGGGCAGAGCCTAGAGACTAGCCCGGTGATATCATGTTGTGCGAGTTCAAGCTCTGTCCAAAGTAGTAGCAGTGCCTTTAGCATGCCCCCATCTGGCACCAGTACTTCTGCCAACGACGTCATAGATGCTGTCCAAGCGAAGATGTCTGATATGCAGCGGCAGTTGCAATAGTTGCAGCAGAAAATGAGGACAGAGAGTGTCAAGGAAGATATGTTGCAGTCACTCGTTGGTCTCCTCTCTCGGGCGGGAATTCTCCCTCATGGATCTACGACCACGGCATAGCGACCTCAGGTGAGTGTTGATTATATTTTTATTTTGGTAGAATTATTTAATTCTACAATCAATGAATATATATGAATTTCGATTCAAAGTAACAAGACCCTATTTGATATATAAATAAATCAAGTTTAGGCACGGCACTCAAATTATTCAATTCGAATCAAAACTAAGTTAGTTTTCAAGGCTAATTAACTTAGTTTAAAATAGTTCACACACCTAGGGGTTCGGGGGTCTAAAATGTAAAATACTAGTCTGATCGGTGTGCCGATCATTCCGAGGCGAGCTGGGTGATGAGAGTGACTTGGGAGACCTGACGGAATCCAAATCGGATATCCGGTTTGAGCCCGGCGCTCATAAGTGCACTCTTCAAATGCACTTAGTTAAAAATTAGAGAAGTTGGGTTCGGGGGTCCAAAATTTAAAATATCTCTCTAATCGGCATGCCGATCATTCCAACACAACTTGGGAGGTAAAAGTGACTTGTGAGAGCTGACGGAATCCAAATCGGAGACACGGTTTGAGCCTGGCGCTCATTATTCAATTCGAATCAAAACTAAGTTAGTTTTCAAGGCTAATTAGCCTAGTTTAAAATACTTCACATGGCTTGGGATTCAGGGGTCCAAAATGTAAAATACTGGTTTGATCGGCGTGCCGATCATTCCGACGCGACCGGGGTGATGAAAGTGACTTGGGAGAGCTAACGGAATCCAAATCGGATACCAGGTTTGAGCCCGGTGCCCATAAGTGCACTCTTCAAATGCACTTAGTTAAAAATTAGAGAAGTTGGGTTCGGGGGTACAATATTTAAAATATCTCTCTGATTGGCGTGCCGATCGTTCCAACACAACTTAGGAGGTAAAAGTGACTTGTGAGAGCTGACGGAATCCAAATCGGAGACCCGATTTGAGCCTGGCGCTCATTATTCAATTTGAATCAAAACTAAGTTAGTTTTCAAGGCTAATTAACTTAGTTTAAAATAGTTCACATGGCTTGGGGTTCGGGGGTCCAAAATGTAAAATACTGGTCTGATCGGCGTGCTGATCATTCCGACCCGACCTGGGTGATGAGAGTGACTTGGGAGAGCTGACGGAATCCAAATCGGATACTTGGTTTGAGGCAGGTGCCCATAAGTGCACTCTTCAAATGCACTTAGTTAAAAATTAGAGAAGTTGGGTTCGGGGGTCCAAAATTTAAAATATCTCACTGATCGGCATGCTGATCGTTCTAACACGACTTAGGAGGTAAAAGTGACTTGTGAGAGGTGACAGAATCCAAATCGGAGACCCGGTTTGAGTCTGGCGCTCATTATTCAATTCGAATCAAAACTAAGTTATTTTTCAAGGCTAATTAACTTAGTTTAAAATAGTTCACATAGCTAGGGGTTCGGGGGTCCAAAATGTAAAATATTGGTCTGATCGACGTGCCGATCATTCCGATGCGACCTGGGTGATGAGAGTGACTTGGGAGAGCTAACGGAATCTAAATCGGAGACCTGGTTTGAGCCCGGTGCTCATAAGTGCACTCTTCAAATGCACTTAGTTAAAAATTAGAGAAGTTGGGTTCGGGGGTCTAAATTTTAAAATATCTCTCGGATCGGCGTGCTGATCATCCAACACAACCTAGGAGGTAAAAGTGACTTATGAGAGCTGACGGAATCCAAATCGGAGACCCGATTTGAGCCTGGCGCTCATTATTCAATTCGAATCAAAACTAAGTTAGTTTTCAAGGCTAATTAACTTAGTTTAAAACAATTCACATAGCTAGGGGTTCGGGGGTCCAAAATGTAAAATACTGGTCTGATCGGCGTGCCGATCATTCCGACGTGACCTGGGTGATGAGAGTGACTTGGGAGAGCTGACGGAATCCAAATCGGATACCCGGTTTGAGCTCGGCGCTCATAAGTGCACTCTTCAAATGCACTTAGTTAAAAATTAGAGAAGTTGGGTTTGGGAGTCCAAAATTTAAAATATCGCTTCATAATAATGTTTAATTTATCTGTTTCATAATTATTTTGTATGATTGCATATTTAATGTTACAATTTTCTTAATATAGGATCTTTCAGCGACTAGCGATGGAGGAGACGAGCAGGACAGAGAGGACGTGGATATGGACGATATTTCTTGTTTTTTTATTATTGTAAAATTCATAAATGTTATTGTATTTCGATTGTTGGATATTGATGAATGGATTGTTATTTTGTTTTTTATTTAAACATGATTTTTATATCAAATTTTATGATTTTAAAAAAATAAAAAATAATTTTCGACGAATATACCGATGTAAATTTTAATGCCGTCGGAAACTATTTGTATTTTATCATTTTTTAAACTTAGTGATTCCGACGTCATTGACGATGATTATTGTAGTCGTCGGAATTATTTCCGACGGATAAACTGACGTATTAACGACCGTCGGACAATATATTCATATATTCCGACGTAATTAACGACGGTTATCTTGTTCGTCGAAAATAATTTTGACAGATTTTCAGACGAATAATTAATTCCGTCGGAAAAATTCTGACAATAGTTCCAACATGATAATGTTCGTATGAATATTATTGGACGGATTTTCCGACGAATAAAAAATTCCTTCGGAACCAGGGCGATCATCAATTTACAGACGAAATTTTCATCAAACAAATATTTGTCGTAACGTCAGACAACGGTTCCGACGGATTAAATATCCATCTGTATTACATATAATATTTTTTCGACGGCTTTTATCCGTCCGTATTCCGTGGGGAATCCGTCGAAAAATGATGTTCCGAGAGCATTTCCGACGGTTTACAGACAGATGTTGTTCATCGGAAAACCCGCCTTTTCTTGTGGTGACAATATGGGCTAATATTTTCTATCCTTTGCAGGAAGAGAAGCTGAAGGGCGACGCCATTACTTGGAGGATGAAGGGGAAGATTAGGAGGACGTGTCTATGAGCTTTTCTTTGCCTATCTGATCCCATTTCTGAAGTCATTGTTCAACACTCTACCTAGACTTCTTCTGCGGTCCTAGCAAGCTTCCACTCCGCAGATGATACCCTCCAGTGCACCCTACCACTTCTATGAACAGGCTTCAATGCAGATTTGAGGGGGATCTCTTCATCCTTCATTTCTACTCTTTTATTTGAACATAGATTCATATTGTGGGCGTTTATTGTATATCGTTTCTTTTCATTGAACTTGATATATTAACGTTTGTGAGCGGAGCTGCGTCTCCGAGTGTTTCATTTTATTGCAGGGCAAGGTTCCCCGAGTTTGTGTGTAGACGGAGCTGTGTCTCTATGTGGCTTTTGTGTCCGGGGTGTGTTCCCCGACTGCGTGTGTGTGTGCTGCAGTGGCAGCGGCTTGGGGCTAGGCCCCGTGGTTGTGCATTGATGCCGAAGCAGCGTGTGTGGTATTGGGGTTCGACCCCGTTCTACTACGATTCGTAGCGTGTAGTGAAGCCTCACCAGGGTTCGGTGTAGGTGGACGTAGGGAGCCCGTCGTGGTCCCGAACCACCTAAAAATCTCCGTGTTCCTTGTGGATGTCTATGTGATTGTCCATTTTCTCTATCTCCATTCACAGGTCAATTATATTGGTTTTTATTCACTGCACCATCTCACATTGCTTCTTCTGCTATCCGTGTTTGGCGTAGGTTCTATCATTCATTGCATAGATTATTCGAATGAGATCGGAAAGTCTGAGAGAACATTTTAATCTCACGTCAGTTTAGGCTAATTAACATAGTTAATTTTAATTCCGCTGTGTTTAGTTTAGAAAGTTTTTAAAATCCGCCACCTCAGCTGGAGGACAATTCAACCCCCCTTCTTGCCCGCCATCTAGTCTGGGCCAACAATTGGTATCAGAGCATAGTCTCTGATTTTTTAGCGGACCTTGCGGTCTAGGAGTAAAGATCACTTTATGATGGCTGGTGTGAATTCTGTTCCTATCTTTGATGGTTTTGATTATATATCATGGCTTGGTAAATTTAGTATTTGGATTTTTGGTATTGATCCGAAGCTTATGAGATTAATCACTCATGGTCCTCACGTTTTACCCAAAAATGAGTTAAGATGGACTGATGAACATAAGAGAATGACTTCTGATAACTTGTTTATTTTGAATGCTCTTAAGGCTACCTTGGACACTAATCAATTTCCATTTGTTTCATCTTGTAGGTCAGCCAAAGAAATTTGAGATGGGCTAAACAAAGTCTAGAAAAGGAAAGATGACATTGAGTGCCTCGTGGTAAGCAACAGTGATAGACAAAGCAAGGAAAGTTCTGAGGTAAATTCTGACTCCAATGAAGAAGATGAGCTTAGTTATGATGCGTTGATGAAAGCTTATGACGAATTGTTTGGCAGATATAAAATGGTGAAATCTGAAAATAAAAAATTGAAAAAGAAGCTTGACGAATCTTCCCATGTTAACTCACCATGTGCTAAGTGTTCCGAACTTGAAATAGTGAATGAAGTCTTAATTCGACAGGATGATGCTAATGAAGAAATAATTTTAAATCTAAGAAATGAAAATTCTACTCTTAAGAATAAAATCATTCAAATGGAGAAAATTGAAAGTGAGCTAAGAAACAAAATAGAATTGAATTCTATTGATCATGATTTGTGTAGAGAACTGATTATGAATGATAAACTTGCTAAGGAAAATGAAGAGTTGAAGCATTTAAACTCAGCCATGTCTGAAAAATTACTTGCTCTTGAAAAGGGAAAATGCATGTCTGTCGATGAATCTGATAGAGTACATGTATTGTTGCAAGAAATTGAAAGTCATAAAACTATCATTGTCATGCTGAATGAAAAAGTTACTTCATGTAAAAAAGAGATTGCTGATCTTGAAATACACATCTCAACATTGGAAAAGGAAATCAAGAGTTTGAATGAGTCATTGTCCATGTGTGATAAAGGAAATCAAAAACACAAAAATGCTGTTAATTGTTCTCGTGTGCTTGAAAATTTTCCATCAATTAAATATGATCATGCAATAAAGAAAATAAGGAATGTTTCATGTTTTTATTGTGGCAAATTTTGTCATGACATGTATGATTATTTCTTGATGAAATTCGATGATAATGAGGCATTGAAGTCGAGAATGGAAATTGTTGATGATTCTAAAAATCATGAAAAATCTATGAAGAAAAACTTCAATGTTCATTGCTTCTACTGTGGTTTACATGGTCATGTCATTGAAAACTGCTTCACAAAGAAAGATGATGATAATCAATCTATCAAAAAGAGTCTTTCTTGTCATTACTGTGGATTGCATGGACATGTCATTGAAAATTGTTTTACCAAGAAAAGAGATGATGAGTTTTCCGTTAAAAGAAACTCTTCATGTTGCTTTTATTGTGATGAAATTGGACATATGATGAATAATTACTTTTCAATGAAAAATGATGAAAAATGGTCCATGAAAAGAAAATTCTCTTGTTCTTTTTATTGTGGCAAGAACGGCCATTCTATGGATGATTGTTCTACAATGAGAACTGATGATGATTGGTTTTCTAGGAGATACAAGAATCAATCTATTCATGTCAACACTAACCCCTTGGGACCCAAGATGGCTTGGGTACCCAAATGTCCAAAATGAGAATCTGTTTTACAAGGGGCTTTGAGGCCAAGGAATGTTAATAAATAAAGGACTCTCAAGGTGAGAAAGAAAAATGGTTTGTTTTTGAAAGTCATTTTGTTTAGGTTCATTTTGAAAAATCTAAAAAATTAAAATTTGAGTTTGGAGAAAAATGTTTAGATGACTTGAACACTTTTCCTTACATATTTTGTGAATAATTTTAGCTCTGAATACTTAACATTGCACATATATAGTTTTTCGTACACACCTTTTCTTTCATTTTGCAAATAATAATTCGATTTTGAATGCTTTGGTCTGTGCATAAAGTCTTTCATACTTTTACTCACATCCTGCAAATAATAGTTTATTTTTGCATACATAGAACACATACTCAGTTGCATGATACACATTGCACATATCATGCACATCTTTACATACTTGTAAATAAGGATAGACTTCAATCATTTTCCATTTACATGCATATATTTACATATACTCTTCGTACTTGTGTGCCTGAATGACATGACTATCCGGTGTATCAAATGGCGATAGTGGAAGGTTGGATTATGTCCAACTGGAAGCTTTCCTCATGCGTGATGGTGGTCTTCGGACCTACGTCTCCGCCAAGTATCGATAATCAATTTGCTTGAAATTTTTGAAAGGTCCTGGCTTGATTGCATGTATATACTTTATACAGCCACTTCTTGATATCCTTCTATGACCTTTTACCATGTTAAATGAAATTGTATTGATTTTGACATGTTTGTTACATGGCATATATTAAGGGGGAGGTTTTTCATAAATGTGCATACACTTAGGGGGAGACATGACTGTGATGTGGCCAATTCATCTTTTCCATTCAGTATAACCACCCACACACTTTGCACCTTTTTGAGATAAGTGATTCAATTTAATAAGGATTACTGTTATTCTACTCAACACTTCAAGAGCTACTGATTCTCTACATGAAAATCACATATCTCGTGAGGAAAAAGCTATTTACCCCACCAAAGCGTTGAATAAGTGGAACGTAGATCCGAGTAATCGGGAATCCCCCCCCGAAATAAAGGAGGAAACTCACGTCGAAAAGAGAAACAAATCCATATTAGAATAAGTATGATTTTCCACCGAGTAGCTAAGAAGTGTCCCTGAGATAGGATACAACTCGCGCCGAAAAGTGACAATACACATTTAAAATGCATGACAAAACTGAGTAACCGGGAAGTACCTCTGAGCCAAAAGGTACAACTCGCGTCAAAAGGTTAATCACATCTTTAGTATTTTAAAAAAAATTGGGGTAATACGTAGCTACCAATACTCGAGCATCGTGTATGGAAGTGTATGGATGAGAAGTTCTTTCAAGTGTTCCTTGGTAAATCTAAAAATCCATATTGCTTTGGAATTCATTGCTCAATCTTCACTTATGAATCAATCGTATTTCATGGTTTATGTAGTACCATCTTTATGTAAGCACGACCTTCTTAGTATTGCACATGTTCTTCATGTCCAACAATCAATTGCATAATTCTTACATCTGTCCCAAAGGGACTTGCTTGAGTATATATTTTATTATGCATGCTTGAGTGTTTGATTGCTTGATCCTTTTTATTCTTATCATACATCATTTCATATTGGTGCATGTTTTGATCATACATGTAAATACAGGCTTAAATAACCCCATTGTCAGTCAGTTTTTGTTCATGATAAAAAGGGGAAAATAATGTGCTTTTCAGCTTAGTCACACAACTTGTGCATAGTTTGGTCACATATTTTGCACATAATTTCAAAATTGAGCACTTGCATATACTTTTGTCATTTTGCATATAGTTTGGTCATACATTCAGCATATAGTTCAAAAATTGAACATTGCACGTCAAATTCCACTTTCTTGTTAGGTGTTCATGGTTTCCATACCATCCTTTTATGGTAGGTTCATTGTTGGTTCGTGTGCATTTGGTTGTTTGTTCACATTCATTCATGTTGAAGTTTCACATCTGTCATCTAAACCCCCACTTTTTGATAATGCCAAAGGGGGAGAGAGTTTTGGATGTTTTGATAGCCATAATATATTATCATCATCAAAAAGGGGGAGATTGTTGGGTTCACTGTGCTCCCTCGTTGTCCTTGGTGATGGTTTTGATGATAACAAAATATTATGTGTAGGTTTTATGAAAAAATGTCATTTGGTTCTTGCATATTCATCATGGGACATTTGAGATGTTTTGGGTTCTAACTTGATTGGTTGCATATTGTTCATATCTTGATGGAATGAATGTACTTCATGTATACAGTTCTTGGGTTGACTGGCCTTTATAGTTATCCATGTATATACTTGCATTTGGATGGCTAGGTTTTATTACTTCTACAAAGTGCCGACACTGGGTTGCTGAGCATCGACACTTCCTTTGCTGTACTCTTTAGCATGTGATTGTTCAAGCACTATAGTTGTATGGGTTCTTCGATTTCATAAGTAAAACCCATCTCATTGGGTCATGATTGATCATGGTGAAACTTGGTTTCTGGTATACTCATGTTGCTAGTGTGGAATTCTTGTTGGTCTTGATGAACTTTTGACAATGTCATTTTGATATTGCATTGTGGATGGCAGATTTAACTGAAACGTTTAACTATGAAACATGGTTCCTCGTGAACATATCCTCTTGACTCTTCAAGTTCTGAGTGGGATTTTATGCATACACTTCATGAAGTTCTAATATTGAGTACTCATGCATATCACTCATATGTGATTTAAGGTTGGCATTCATGAATGATTTTTAATTGGACTAAACTTGGAAAGGTTGGACTGTATCTTGGAAGTCATGAATGGTTTAGCCAAATTCTATTTGGAAATGGTCCTCTTGAATGATATTTGATATGTTAATCTGTGAAGAACATGGATTGAAGAGTTCTGAATCATTTAAATGTGAAGCTGCATTTCAATATATTAATTGCAGGTTGATTCATGATTGAGATGTCTCTTATGTAGAGATATTTTGAAGGTTGTTTAAAAGGCCTTGAAGCTAGAATACCAGATTCTTAATTTGTGTTGATTTAATGTTTTCATGAATCATAATTTCAGATAGTGGAGGTTCAAGGTGCCTTCCATCCTTTGGTCCCATGGTAAAACAATGATGGTTGAATGAGTTTTTATATGTGTATCACCTGTGCTTGTGGCTACAATTCATCATAATTCCACTGCAGGTTGATGAGTTAGTCATGTGTGTAGAAATGGCTTGAAGTTGGTTCATGAGTTTTAATTCACCTGTATTAAATTTAGATTAACATGAATTTACGATTTCAATGTTGCAGGTTCTTAAATGTCCACAAATCTTGAAGTCATGGTAAGAATGTATTTTTGATGTATTTCCATGTGGATAAATTATGTTTATTTCATACTCCATGATTTTTGGGCTTAATTGGGCTGCATTATGCCTTTTTTTTATTCTGCACTGCAAGAGTCGACTCCTTGAGTCGACTCTTGGTGCTCTGGAGTCTGCTGTATACGCAGACAGAATGTTCTCTGAAAAGTGTCAACTCAAAGAGTTGACACTTTCAGGTAAGTGTGGTTTTCTTAACGCCAACAGAACCTCTGGCTAAAAGAGTCGACTCTAAGAGTCAACTCTTTCAACCTGGCTCCTGTTTTTTGTAAACGGGACAGAATGGGTTGAAGAAAGTGTCGACTCCTTGAGTCGACACTTCTTCTGGGTGACCCGAGTCGGGTTTACCGTCTTGGTTTCGAAACCCACTTTTTGTGATCCATTTGCCATGGTATTTTACCATATTGCCCTTAGGGTTTCTCTACATGTTTGGGTGTTGATTAGAGAGGGTTTTCTCATGGGCTAACTTGTCATTATACACCTTTTTCCTTTGGGTATATGTAGCTGTGAATTCTCATACGATAGACAATATGGGCTAATATTTACTATCCTTTGTAGGAAGAGGAGCTGAAGAGCGACGCCATTACCTGGAGGATGAAGCGGAAGATCAGGAGGACGCGTCTATGAGATTTTCTTTGCCTATCTGATCCCATTTCTGAAATCATTGCTGAACACTCTACCTAGACGGCTCTTGCAGTCCTTGCAAGCTTCCACTCCGTAGATGATACTCTCCAGCGCACCGTACCACTTCTATGAACGGGCTTCAATGCAGATTTAAGGGGGATCTCTTCATCTCTCATTTCTACTCTTTTATTTGAACATAAATTCATATTGTGGGCGTTTATTGTATATCCTTTCTTTTCATCGAACTTCATATATTAGCGTTTGTGGGCTGAGCTGCATCTCCGAGTGTTTGGTTTTATTGCAGGGCAAGGTTCCCCGAGTTTGTGAGTAGACGAAGCTGTGTCTCCGTGTGGGTTTTGTGTCTGGGGTGTGTTCCCCAACTGCGTGTGTGTGTGCTGCGGTGGCAGCGGCTTGGGGCTAGGCCCCGTGGTTGTGCATTACTGCCGAAGCAGCGTGTGTGGTACTGGGGTTCGTCCTTGTTTTGGTACGGTTCATAGCATGTAGTGAAGCCTCACCAGGGTTCAGTGAGGGGTGGACGTAGGGAGCCCGTCGTGGTCCCGAACCACCTAAAAATCTCTGTGTTCCTTGTGGATGCCTGTGTGATTGTCCATTTTCTCTATCACCATTCACAGGTCAATTATATCGGTTTTTATTCACTACACCATCTCACATTACTTCTTCTGCTATCCGTGTTTGGTGTAGGTTCTATCATTCATTGCATAGATTATTCGACTGAGATCGAAAAGTTTGAGAGAACATTATAATCTCACATCAGTTTAGGCTAATTAACGTAGTTAATTTTAATTCTGATGTGTTTAGTTTAGAAAGTTTTTAAAATCTGCCACCTCTGTTGGGGGACAATTCAACCCCCCTTCTTGTTTGCTATCTTGTCTGGGCCAACACTTTTCCTGCCCAGAGCCGTCTCGACAGGCCGTCAAGACCTCTTCGCATGTAGGGCCAAGGTGACAAGGTCAGCCAGGGAGGAGGGGGATGGAGGACTAGGTCACGCCGAAGTCTTTCATCTGGGGTTCCCCCAGTTAGGGCAGTGATCCGGGAAGTGGTGTCTAGGTGAGGGATACGAATGCCCTCCTCTTTGAAGTAGTTGATATAAGTGCGAATTTTTTCCCCCAGTGCCTGCTTAAGGGCTAGTAGCCCTGCGATCGACCATAGAGGGCTGTTGCCAGTGAAGCTTTCCTTAAAGAGCCGCCCGAGCTGTCGGAAGCTGGAGATGCTTCCTGGCTCGAGGGCTCGGAAGTAGGCCTGGGCACCCTACACCAAAGTGGTAACAAAGGCCCTACATTTGATGGCGTCTAAGACTCCTTGCAGGGTCATTGGGCATCAAAACTATCGAACTGGTCTGCCGGAGCGCCCAGATCTTCGTAGGACTTTAGTGCCAGAAGTTGGACCCTAGGGGACAGGCCAGCTTCGAGAATCTCTAGAGAAAATGGGGAGCACTCCCCATCTCTGTCGATAGGCGGGCTATGCTTGTCCTTCTACAAAGCTCGGAGCGTGGGCTCCTACTCAGTGAATTGTCGCTTGAACTCTTGGAGCTGAAGGGTAAGCTCCGGGTCCGGGTTGCAGGAGGGCGCCGGGGGCTGATTTCCCTTGGTGGGGGAAACAGGCAGCGCCCCCCCTGCCGCCGCCTCTTGCCGTCGGGTGGTGATGGGAGCAGTGGCTGCAATCGGGGGTGGACTTCTCTGTCGTGCACTGCTCTATCTCCCCCACAGATTGGAGGAGGGTTCCAGTCATGCAATATAGGGTGGGGGTTGGGATGGCCTACTCGCATTCTTACGGATGATACAGCTATCTTCTATGATGAAGCGGCCGCCCGCCATTCGCGGTGATGCCTCCCCATGGCGGTGGACCGATTGGGATTGGGAGCATTGTTCCCTTGTGGCCTGGGCCCTCATCAGATCGACGAGAACATCCAGCTTGGCATTGAGGGACCTGAAAGCTTTAGGATCAACCAGAGCGGGTTGCATCCCTTGGGCTGGATGGGGAGGGCGAATTCCATCGCCTAGGCTTTCGAGGCTCTGGCCGTAGAGTGAGAAGGTAAAGGGACCTCCTGCTCTTGATTGTTGGCCGCCGGAGCCTTCCCCTTGTCACCATTCATCATCTTGTTGTTGCTCGTGCGCACCATATTGGCATTTGTTCAATTTTCCAATAACGATGCCAAATGAAGAGGCTCGATCTCATACCTTGATGCAAATCGTAAGATGGAGGGGGGAAATTTGTGGAGAAGATCACGTTGGAAACTTTGGAAGAATAGACCTGCAAGGAAGACGATGTTGAGTTATGGTTTTGATGATTGTTGAGTTATGGTTTTGATGATAACTAAACTTCATGTGTGATTAAGTGATGATAACTAAACTTATGGTTGATTGCACATGTTCTTGATGACTGTGTACATTCATGTTGTTGTTTAAATATGATTGAGTTGACAAATGGCTTTTGAGGCTACAACATGATTGGTTGAATGCATGGCTATATGGTCTTGATCCTTGATTGATGGAGTTGGTTTTACAAGAGGCAAGAGGTTTCATAATCTCTTTAATGTTAACAAGAACTAGAGGCAAGAGGTTTCATAACATCTTTAATGTAAACATTCATGAGGTATTAACCTTGACTATTTTGACTTGTAGGATCATCTCATGGAAGTCGCCTGGTAAACCAAATGTGTGGATAAGCACCTTACTTTTCTACAGTTCAACATAGGTGGTATATGTCATTTACTGTCAAGAACCATTGGTAAGATTCTTACCTTGTCATCGCATCACTCTCACCATGGGTATTCCATATACTTATCTTTTATAGATTTCACTCATGGTTCCATATACTTCTCTTTTATAGATTTCACTCATGGTAATTGAGGTTCACAATGGTTGCATGGATTGATAGCTTACAAGTTCGGTTTGATTGCATAAGTTCTTTGATTGCATAAGTTCTTCATTCCAATCATGATCATATGCTCAAATGGTTTAAACTTTTCAAATGCATAAACCAAGTTAAAACCAATCCCAAAATGCATGAAATGAATGAGGACATAAAGCCACTGTCATTTGGACATGTTTCATTGAGCTAACTATTCATATTTGCAGGTCTAGACAACTTCGGTCGACCAACGAACCTTGGCCGGTCGACCAGATTTGACAGAGCATAAAAAGATCAAGTTTTGCAGGTTTCGGTCGACCACTGCAAGAGGGCCGGTCGACCGATTTTGCCAGAACCAAAATGTTCTATCTGCAGACAGTTCTAGCCGACCGCCTAGTGCCGCCGGTCGACCGACAACCCCGAAGCCCCCAAGTTTCACTTTTTATTTCAAGCTCGTGGAGAGGTCTTTCTTCCCATTTTTTTAATCCCAATGACCCCAATTACACCATGATTTGTGGATCTGTTCTGGGGCTTGTCCATGGACCATTCAAGGGCTATAAAACATCTCATTTGGAGTCATAAACCCTAATGAACCAAGAGATCCAAGGAGAGGCTGTCTAAGGAGGAAGGAGAGGGTATTGTAGCTCCGTGAGCAGTACCTCGTGCAGCAAGATCTTCATCCATCTCCAAGATGTTTCAAGCCAAATCTAAAGCTAGCAACCTCCAAAGAAGTGAAGAAGCTGTCTAAGGAGATCAAGGGAAGATCAAGGGGAAGCTGTCTAAGGAGAAAGAAGGGAAGAAGCAAGTAAGCAAGCAAGAGATCAATGGAAGACTGTCAAAGGGTAAAAGAACAAGATTTTCACAACCCATCCAAAGCAATTCAAGCTTAATCTGAAGCCATTCAAGCGAAGAAGGAATCAACACAAAGATCTACGTCATACACTCAGGGGGAGCCTAAATCAGAAGCTTTCTAAACTATGGTTTATTCATTTTGGTGTCTTATGCTTTGAGTTTCAAATTTGTGTTTCTTATAAACTGCAAACTCGTGTGTGTGTGGATCGTTTTGAATCCGTGGTCGTGTGTGATCGTGGAGTTCCTTTCGTGTGTGCGTGGATCTTCTTAGATCTACATGTGTGTGTGGATCTATCTAGATCCAGTCATTTTAGTGTGTGCAGTGCTGCATCTGTCGCAGTGTGTGTATGTATTGTTGATCTGGCTGTTGGATCGTGTTGGAGACCTCGTCTCTCTCTATGTGTGTGTGTGTGTTGGGGCGCATCCCCGTGTGTGTGGACAGGCGTCGTCCTGCGTGTGTGTTTGGAGCGTCATCTCCGTTTGGGGATTTATCCTCGAGTGAAGCCTCACCGGGTTTGGTGAGGGGCGGACGTATGATTGCCGTCATTGCATCCGAACCACCTTAAAAACCACTGTTCATTGTGTTTTGAATTGTGTGGTTTGATCCATCTCCTCTACCTCCATTCTATGTGAGTGTTAGTGTAAATTGTTGTTCCGGATTTATCTACGTATATCTTGCTTAATCCATATCATCATCAATTAAGTTTGATAAATCCAATTTGTGAACAAACAGTTTTGAACCTCTTGATTAGCATCGTATCACATATTCTAAAAAGACCAAAAGTTTTCTTAAAATTGGTAAACACCCAATTCACCCCCCTCTTGGGTGTCATTGATCGCGGGACTTCAATTGGTATCAGAGCTAAGGTTCTAATTTTTATAGATCTAACGATCTAGAGAGATCCAGATCAATAACTACTAACATGTACACCCTGAATTCGCCACCGGTGTTTGATGGTTGTCATTTTGATTTGTTGTTAGGAAGAATGCTCAGTCTAGTCAATTCATATGACCGAAAGCTATGGAAGCTTGTTTCAAATGGTCCCTACGAATTGCCTAAAGACAAAGCTGTCTGGACTACAGATCATGAGCTCAAACATGAGCAAAATTGTTCAGTTTTAAATCTCTTTACTACAGCAGTTGATTCTAATCATTCTTCCTTTGTCTCCCATTGCAGCTCCGCAAAGGATATAGTGGATGGCTTAGCCAGCTTCAAGGAAAAGGATGAAGAGAGATGTCTTGTGGCAGGCACGAGTGATCAGCTAGTTGAATCAAGCTCAACGGTAAATTCTGATTCTGATAATGATGATGAATTTAGCTATGAGGAGTTATTGATTGTATATGATGAGCTTGCTGATAAATACGAGAATGTTAAGTCTGAAAATAAAAAATTGTAAAAGAATGTTGGATAAAATAAATGTGATTCTCCCTGTAAAGAATGCTCACACTTGAAGGAATTGATTCATGGTCATGTGTTCGACATTAAAATTCACAAAGATCAAATTTCTTCTTTGAGAAATGAAAACAAAGAGCTGAGAGAGAGAGTAAGTCTAATGAACAATGGTCAAAATGAGTTTGCTCACGATAAAAATCTTGAAAAAGAAAATGAGAAACTAAAGGAATTAAACACGGCCATTTCTGAAAGATTATTTATTTTTGAAAAAGAAAAATCTGTGAATGTTGATGAATCTGAAAGAGTACATGTCTTGTTACAAGAAATTGAAAATCACAAAACCATCAATGCCACTTTATATGAACAAGTCAACTCTTGTGAAAATAAGATGGTTTCCTATGAATTGCACATTGCATCTCTTGAATCTGAAATCGTTGATTTGAAGAATTCATTGTCCAAGTTTGTTGGTGGAAAAGATAATGTAGCAACCCTGATAAATGAATATTTGAAATAAATTAAAACATATATATATTACAGTAGTAATACAGATAATGAGAATAGGATTAATTAGATGAAGTAAAACAAAATTAAAATAACGCCTCTTATTAGGGCGTTAATTCAAAAAGAAACGCCTCTATCAAAGGCGTGACTAAATAAAGGACGCCCACACGTGCGGTCGTCAACTCTCGCGACCAAATAGGCAAGTAAGAGAAACGCCCATATATGGGGCGTGTTTCAAAAATAAGGAACGCCCTTATCCAAGACGTTTCTTAAGAAACGACCTGAACTAGGTCGTTAATTAAAGAATCGACGCCCTTACCTAAGGCGTTAATTAAGTTCGTGAACCGTTCGAACCCAGAACTTATCCAGGGTAAGTGATAAGCATTAGAAAGAGTTCAAACGTGGTAATGACTCTATCATAGAAGTATTGCTTCCACACAATCACTAACCCTAATAGGACACCCAAAATCCTATAAAAACTCTCGTTCGGCCAACCCTAAAACTATTTGGACGAACTGCTGCAGGTACGTGAAGAACATATGTTCTTCTATTTTTTTCTCTTCTTCTGTTTACAGTCGCATGAAGAATATTGAGTATTCTTCTTCTCTTATTAACAGGTTAAGAGGCTCGGGCGTTTGAGGAACAAGAGTTCTTCATCCGTGTGTAAGTACCCCTTCCTCTACCTACAGTCCATGGATTTCAAGGAAACTAATATCTTCAATCTATCCTCTGTAGGATTCATCCAACGTCTGCAGCATCATTGATCCTTACAAATCCCTCACGGTCATCTCCAAATCAACTCTTAAGGTAGGATTTTCTCAAGTCACTGTAGCCCAAACTAAATTGATACAGTACAATAATTATCATGCATATACATGGTTTGGTTTACTATAGTTTCTGAACGACTTTCTGTTAATTTCTTGAAAGAAACGTCCTTAGCAAGGGCGTGACTATGAAATACACGCCCCAGACTAGGGCGCTAATTTACAAGTCACGACCCTGCCAAGGTCGTCAATTTCATATTTGACGCCCTATACACAGGCGTTAATTTCATGTAAATCTTAATTATCCATGCAATTACATGAAATCAAATCAATAATTGTTAACGGTTAAAAGTCAATAAACATGAAACATCAAATCTGATATACTGCATCTGAATTCCTGCCAATTTTCCTGTCATGACTATATGATTGTTATCCTTGATTATCGTGCAAATCTTGCTAATCATGTAAATTCCTGATATTTCTTGAATTCACGACCTAGACTAGGTCGTTTTCCATGTGGTAACGCCCCATCACAGGGCGTGAATTAAAAGAAACGCCCCTTACTAGGGCGCGTATCTGTTAAAATCCTGGAATATATATTCTGTGAAAATAAGAATTTAATGATTAACGTCCCTGCCAAGGGCGCGTTTTTGATAATTTCTGAAAATAAATATGTTCTGAAAAATATTGTAAATAAAAAGACGCCTGCTGGAGTAGTCGTCAACTCTTGAAGAAACGCCCCTTCCGAAGGCGCGTTTTAGATAAATTATTGAATTATTGAAAATTCTGCAAAAACGGACCATGTGTAAACGCCCTTCTGTTAGGCGTTAATTACTTGAGAAACGACTTGACCTAAGTCGTTATTTACTATAAACTGATTTTCATCTGATTTGCTAACCGATGGTTTTATATATTATAATATATATATATCGGCACTATTCTCCATTCCGTGAGTATAGTCCCACTTGTTTCACGTTGATTTATTGATCACACTCAATTCTCATTGACATACAAGCTCTCCTTTGGACATTCCGTTCCTTTGGACTAGCGAGTTAGTCATAGAGACCTCCGTAAGACTCCTCGTAGCCTTAGATTCCCTCAAGGCCGACTGAGCTGGTTGTACCCTAAAAACCCATTACACTATTGATGCCATGTCACTCTAAAGAAACATGGTATACCGGCCCTTATGATTGTACAAAGAGTATATCATAAGAAAATTCTTAATGGGATGATGATATCATGCCATATCATGTCGTTCTTGTAAACCCCAATTCTATGATAAGAATGAGGGTATCTTACTTTGATATACTGTTCATGTGGACCTCAATTCTATATAAAGAATGTCCATATTGATTTGTCATGGTACCTAAGTTAAGGGAACCATATTCTACCTAGTTTTATCGATATCGTGATTATACCGTTATTATCGCCATTCTATGTCCTTTGTCATATTTTGGACTCTATTCTATCAAAGTTGTCATACGTGTCTACAAGCTTGATTATTGAAATTCTATGATGGCTATAAACAAGAGTGGATGTCAAAACACATGATAAATGCCTGCGCATATAGGGCCCGATCTGGTCCTGGGAGGAGCACCCGAAAGTACTTGTGCCCATGGGAGTTAAAATGATAAGGTATCTGGCATTATACCGAGTACTTGACTTGCTTGATTGGACATTCCACACACATCTTGTACTTGAATCGTACTTGACTTTACATGAAATGCGTGGCCCGGAAGAGGGTAATTTACTTGCTTGATACATGATAGCCAAAGTTCTTGACATGACTCGATAATGGTACTTGCTTGAATATCTTGAATAACTTGTATCTTGTTGAAAGTTCATGATAAGTTCATCTTATTTCCTTGATATTACATTCTCTCTATCTTGTCGTTTCATGCGAGCATGCATAGCTTTATTGCATTCATGAAAATGTAATTACTTAAACCCCTTGCTAGTACTTGAGATATAATTTCCTACTGAGCGTTCGCTCATTCCGTTTGTCCCTTTTTACTTTTCAGGTAAGTCCGACGACGATGGAAGTCAATCGGATGGGAATGATCAAGAGTGAAAGAGACAGAGATTCTCCAAGTGTCATCTAGTCTTTTCTATAGTTTCTTGAGTCAACTATGTATTCTTTTCCTTTTTATTAAACAGAGTATTGGATTTGTAATAGTCTATCCGTTATGAAATAAAGGATTGGGTTATCTTGCTATTTTGCGCATCTCTGTCTTTGTGTCGAATACACGACCACTCTGATTGACATGATTGATATAGACACGTCGCGCATCTCCGGGTATCTTCCGCGCTCGGGGCGTGACAGTCTTTGTGGTATCAGAGACTAAGGTATTCAATTCCTAGGAAACCCAAGTCCAAGGATAGGTTTCAAAACCTTTAACCAAGTGAGAGTGGGTAGAACCAAGGGTTAAATGATCAATGAGTCCTTTATAAGATCATAGTGATATAATACTAACATAGCTATTGTAATTGTAGGATAATGGCTGCCGAACGTGCTCAATGGCGCAACATGCAGCGTACCCTTCAAGGGATGACCCAAGTGCTACAACAGGTAGCACAAGGTGGTGCTCCACGAGCTGGAAGCATACACCAAGCATTCAAGAATATGAATCCCCCGAAGTTCATGGGATCGACCGATCCAGACGATGCCGAGCATTGGGTTCGGGAGATTGAACGTATATTCCGTGTTATGCAATGCACGGATCAGGACAAAGTCTTATTAGCTACTTTCCAGTTAGAAAGGGATGCTAGATGCTGGTGGGAGTCGATTGAAGCTACTATTGACCCAACTCAAGTTACATGGGGTGAATTCATTGAATATTTCAACGCCAAATATTTCTCTGATAGGGTCCAGGAAAAGAAGGCCGCCGAATTTGCCGCATTAAAGCAAAGATCTTTATCGGTGGCTGATTATGAAGCACAGTTCTCTAGACTGTCTAGATATGCTAAGCATTTAATTAGCACGGAAAAGATGAAAGCCCGTAGATTTCTTAATGGGCTTAGGCCCCACTACATTACTCAACTGGCACCTATGGATATTCAAGTTTATACTGAAATAGTGCGCCGAGCTCAGTTGCTTGAAGATGCCACGGAACTATCTGATAGGATCCGTGGGAAAGACAAAAAGGAACAAGTCACGGGTTCGGGTTCTTTCAAACCCAACTTTAAGAAGAGGCCCAATAATGGAGGTTCTTCCTCTCAAGATCAGAAATTCAAGAAGACCAAGCCTTTCTCTATCACCACACCCCCTTCGAATACAGTATGCAAGCATTGTGACAAGGCTGGTCACAAAACAGAAGAATGCTGGAGGAAATTAGGAGCATGTCTCCGTTGTGGGAGTCGTGAACATCGGATTCCCGATTGTCCATTAATGAATGACCAAGACGGTGAGGGTAAACGCCCAGTGACAAGGAACGCGCGTCTTCATGCAATCCAAGAGACCGAACCAGAAGAAGAAGGCGGATTGGTGGAAGGTACATTAAAAATTTGTTCTAAATATGCACATGTCTTATTTGATACGGGTGCATCGCATTCCATTATTTCCAAGAAGTTTACTGACCCATTACCTCTAGAACCAGAATGGATGAAGTTAATATTGTCTACTCCTCTCGGAAACGAGACGGATATCACACATCATTACCAAAACTATGAGGTATTGGTTCGAGGAAAGAATTTTCCTATTGATCTTATCTGCTTAGATCTAAAAGAGTATGATGTTATACTAGGAGCAGATTGGTTATCCAAATACCAGGCAACGGTTGATTGCCGTGATAGCAAGATTGTTTTCAATGAATTTCCGGAACTGACTTATACTAGTCCTAAGAGTCGAAGCAAATCCCCTCTTATTTCGGCTCTTCGAGCAAGCAAGCTCGTCAAGAAAGGATGTGTATCCTTCCTTGCTTTTGTCACTATTAATGAAGCTAAGGAAACCAAGATAGAAGACATTCAGGTAGTGCGAGAATTTCCAGACGTATTTCCGGAAGAATTGCCGGGATTACCCCCGCAAAGAGATGTGGCCTTTACCATCGACTTAGTCCCTGGCGCTGGTCCCGTTTCAAAGGCACCATATAGAATGTCCCCTGCTGAACTCAAGGAGTTGAAGGAGCAGTTGATGGAACTAATCCGAAAAGGGTTTATTAGACCAAGTACTTCCCCGTGGGGAGCACCAGTCTTATTTGTAAAGAAGAAGGATGGATCCATGAGATTGTGTATCGACTATCGACAATTGAATCATCTTACTATCAAGAACAAGTATCCACTGCCGAGAATCGATGAATTATTTGATCAGATTTCAGGATCCAAATATTTTTCCAAGATTGATCTCAGGTCGAGATACCATCAATTAAGAATCAAGGACGATGACATTCACAAGACTGCATTCAGAAGCAGGTATGGCCATTACGAATTTGTTGTTATGCCTTTTGGACTAACAAATGCCCCTGCTGCCTTTATGCAGTTAATGAATAGCATATTCAGGCCTTACTTGAATCAATTCATAGTAGTCTTCATTGATGATATATTGATATATTCCAAGACTAAGGAAGAACACGAAGAACATTTGAGGATTGCATTGCAAGTCTTGAGGACAAATCAATTATATGCTAAACTCAGCAAATGCGAGTTCTGGCTTGAAGAAGTGGCTTTTCTCGGACATGTCATATCCAAGGACGGTTTATCTGTAGATCCGTCAAAGGTTGAAGCTGTAAGAAACTGGGAAAGACCCACTAATGCAAGCGAGATCAGAAGTTTCTTAGGTCTTGCAGGCTATTATCGGCGATTCATCAAAGATTTCTCTAAGATCGCCGTGCCCCTTACAAGGTTAACTCGCAAGGAGATCCGATACGAATGGAGTGAGGAATGTGAAAGAAGTTTTCAAACTCTCAAGGATCATCTCACCACAGCTCCGGTCTTAGCTCTACCGATAGAAGGAGAGAAATTCGAGGTCTACACTGATGCTTCTGGCATTGGCCTCGGATGTGTCCTAATGCAACAAGAAAGGTCATAGCATACTCTTCACGTCAGCTGAAGAAGCATGAGGAGAATTACCCCGTCCATGACTTAGAACTGGCCGCGGTAGTATTTGCCCTAAAGATATGGAGACACTACTTATATGGAGCACAGTTTACTGTATACTCCGATCACAAAAGTCTCAAATATCTATTTTCACAAAAGGAGCTAAACATGAGACAAAGACGCTGGCTAGAATATCTCAAGGACTTCGACTTCAATATACAATACCATCCCGGAAAGGGTAATTATGTTGCTGACGCCCTTAGTCGAAAGCCGAGAGCAATGATAGCAAATTGTATGATGCAAGAATGGAGGTTACTTGAACAATTCTCCGAGCTCAATATAAGCTTGGACATGGAATCCAAATTTGTCACACTATCTCATGTAAGCATACAGTCAGATTTGTTATCTGAGATACAAACACTTCAGGATGATGATCCTATGTTAGTAGAAATCAAGGGCAGATTAGAAGGACAATCTGATTTTCAACTAACTTCTGATGGAAGATTATCGTTCAAAGATAGAACTTGTATACCTGATTGTCCGGAATTAAAGAAGAAGATCTTAGATGAAGCTCACCGATCAAGGTACACTATTCATCCAGGATCAACCAAAATGTACCAAGATGTAAAGAGGAACTTTTGGTGGCCTAATATGAAAAGAGAAATAGCGGACTATGTATCACGCTGTCTCACGTGCCAACAGGTCAAGGCGGAACACCAAAAGCCTGCGGGAAAACTACATCCTCTAGATATTCCTAAGTGGAAATGGGAGGATATTGGTATGGACTTCATCATGGGTTTGTCTAAATCTAAAGGAGGACATGATGGAATCTGGGTTATCATTGACCGATTGACTAAATCGGCACATTTATTGCCAATCAAAAGCCGATGGTCAATTGATGTGCTAGCTGCACTATACATCAAAGAAATAGTCAGGATACATGGAATTCCTGTCTCAATCGTGTCTGATAGAGATCCCCGTTTTACTTCTCATTTTTGGAAGGGATTACAACATTCGTTGGGGACAAGGCTCAACTTTAGTACTACTTTTCACCCACAAACGGATGGTCAGACCGAGCGAACTAATCAAGTTGTTGAAGATATGCTGAGAGCATGCATTATTGACTTTGGAGGAAGCTGGCATGACCACTTACCTTTAGTTGAATTTGCATATAATAATAGCTACCAAGCTAGTATCCAAATGGCACCTTTCGAAGCCTTATACGGAAGAAGTTGCCGATCTCCCATATGTTGGAACGAAGTTGGAGAGAAACAACTATTAGGTCCAGACATGGTAAGGGATACGACCGAGAAGATACAAGTAATCAGAGAAAGATTACAAGTTGCTCAGACAAGGCAAAAGGCTTATGCTGATACCAGGAAAAGAGATCTTGAATTCCAGGTTGGAGATCATGTATTTCTTAAAATATCCCCGGGACGTGGCATACGAAGATTTGGTGTTAAGGGCAAGCTTACGCCAAGATTCATCGGACCATTTGAGGTACTCGAAAGAGTTGGCGAGGTTGCTTATCGCATCGCGTTGCCTCCTCAGTTGTCCGAGGTACACAATGTATTTCACATATCTATGTTGAAGAAGTATGTGCACGATCCATCTCATATTATTGAACATGGAGATCTGGTGATCCAGAAAGATCTCACATATGAACAGAAGCCTATGAAGATATTAGATCGAGAAATACGAGCTCTAAGGAATAAGGTTATTCCCATGCTCAAGGTGCAATGGAATAAGAATCCTGAACGCGAAGCGACATGGGAGACCGAAGAATCTATGAAGAAACGATTTCCCGAGTTATTCTAAGAGGTATATGTTCTACGCTCTCCACATGTATAATTATATATATATTGAATTTGGGGACCAAATTCTTTTTAAGTGGGGGAGGGTGTAGCAACCCTGATAAATGAATATTTGAAATAAATTAAAATATATATATATTACAGTAGTAATACAGATAATGAGAATAGGATTAATTAGATGAAGTAAAACAAAATTAAAATAACGCCTCTTATTAGGGCGTTAATTCAAAAAGAAACGCCTCTATCAAAGGCGTGACTAAATAAAGGACGCCCACACGTGCGGTCGTCAACTCTCGCGACCAAATAGGCAAGTAAGAGAAACGCCCATATATGGGGCGTGTTTCAAAAATAAGGAACGCCCTTATCCAAGACGTTTCTTAAGAAACGACCTGAACTAGGTCGTTAATTAAAGAATCGACGCCCTTACCTAAGGCGTTAATTAAGTTCGTGAACCGTTCGAACCCAGAACTTATCCAGGGTAAGTGATAAGCATTAGAAAGAGTTCAAACGTGGTAATGACTCTATCATAGAAGTATTGCTTCCACACAATCACTAACCCTAATAGGACACCCAAAATCCTATAAAAACTCTCGTTCGGCCAACCCTAAAACTATTTGGACGAACTGCTGCAGGTACGTGAAGAACATATGTTCTTCTATTTTTTTCTCTTCTTCTGTTTACAGTCGCATGAAGAATATTGAGTATTCTTCTTCTCTTATTAACAGGTTAAGAGGCTCGGGCGTTTGAGGAACAAGAGTTCTTCATCCATGTGTAAGTACCCCTTCCTCTACCTACAGTCCATGGATTTCAAGGAAACTAATATCTTCAATCTATCCTCTGTAGGATTCATCCAACGTCTGCAGCATCATTGATCCTTACAAATCCCTCACGGTCATCTCCAAATCAACTCTTAAGGTAGGATTTTCTCAAGTCACTGTAGCCCAAACTAAATTGATATAGTACAATAATTATCATGCATATACATGGTTTGGTTTACTATAGTTTCTGAACGACTTTCTGTTAATTTCTTGAAAGAAACGTCCTTAGCAAGGGCGTGACTATGAAATACACGCCCCAGACTAGGGCGCTAATTTACAAGTCACGACCCTGCCAAGGTCGTCAATTTCATATTTGACGCCCTATACACAGGCGTTAATTTCATGTAAATCTTAATTATCCATGCAATTACATGAAATCAAATCAATAATTGTTAACGGTTAAAAGTCAATAAACATGAAACATCAAATCTGATATACTGCATCTGAATTCCTGCCAATTTTCCTGTCATGACTATATGATTGTTATCCTTGATTATCGTGCAAATCTTGCTAATCATGTAAATTCCTGATATTTCTTGAATTCACGACCTAGACTAGGTCGTTTTCCATGTGGTAACGCCCCATCACAGGGCGTGAATTAAAAGAAACGCCCCTTACTAGGGCGCGTATCTGTTAAAATCCTGGAATATATATTCTGTGAAAATAAGAATTTAATGATTAACGTCCCTGCCAAGGGCGCGTTTTTGATAATTTCTGAAAATAAATATGTTCTGAAAAATATTGTAAATAAAAAGACGCCTGCTGGAGTAGTCGTCAACTCTTGAAGAAACGCCCCTTCCGAAGGCGCGTTTTAGATAAATTATTGAATTATTGAAAATTCTGCAAAAATGGACCATGTGTAAACGCCCTTCTGTTAGGCGTTAATTACTTGAGAAACGACTTGACCTAAGTCGTTATTTACTATAAACTGATTTTCATCTGATTTGCTAACCGATGGTTTTATATATTATAATATATATATATCGGCACTATTCTCCATTCCGTGAGTATAGTCCCACTTGTTTCACGTTGATTTATCGATCACACTCAATTCTCATTGACATACAAGCTCTCCTTTGGACATTCCGTTCCTTTGGACTAGCGAGTTAGTCATAGAGACCTCCGTAAGACTCCTCGTAGCCTTGGATTCCCTCAAGGCCGACTGAGCTGGTTGTACCCTAAAAACCCATTACACTATTGATGCCATGTCACTCTAAAGAAACATGGTATACCGGCCCTTATGATTGTACAAAGAGTATATCATAAGAAAATTCTTAATGGGATGATGATATCATGCCATATCATGTCGTTCTTGTAAACCCCAATTCTATGATAAGAATGAGGGTATCTTACTTTGATATACTGTTCATGTGGACCTCAATTCTATATAAAGAATGTCCATATTGATTTGTCATGGTACCTAAGTTAAGGGAACCATATTCTACCTAGTTTTATCGATATCGTGATTATACCGTTATTATCGCCATTCTATGTCCTTTGTCATATTTTGGACTCTATTCTATCAAAGTTATCATACGTGTCTACAAGCTTGATTATTGAAATTCTATGATGGCTATAAACAAGAGTGGATGTCAAAACACATGATAAATGCCTGCGCATATAGGGCCCGATCTGGTCCTGGGAGAAGCACCCGAAAGTACTTGTGCCCATGGGAGTTAAAATGATAAGGTATCTGGCATTATACCGAGTACTTGACTTGCTTGATTGGACATTCCACACACATCTTGTACTTGAATCGTACTTGACTTTACATGAAATGCGTGGCCCGGAAGAGGGTAATTTACTTGCTTGATACATGATAGCCAAAGTTCTTGACATGACTCGATAATGGTACTTGCTTGAATATCTTGAATAACTTGTATCTTGTTGAAAGTTCATGATAAGTTCATCTTATTTCCTTGATATTACATTCTCTCTATCTTATCGTTTCATGCGAGCATGCATAGCTTTATTGCATTCATGAAAATGTAATTACTTAAACCCCTTGCTAGTACTTGAGATATAATTTCCTACTGAGCGTTCGCTCATTCCGTTTGTCCCTTTTTACTTTTCAGGTAAGTCCGACGACGATGGAAGTCAATCGGATGGGAATGATCAAGAGTGAAAGAGATAGAGATTCTCCAAGTGTCATCTAGTCTTTTCTATAGTTTCTTGAGTCAACTATGTATTCTTTTCCTTTTTATTAAACAGAGTATTGGATTTGTAATAGTCTATCCGTTATGAAATAAAGGATTGGGTTATCTTGCTATTTTGCGCATCTCTGTCTTTGTGTCGAATACACGACCACTCTGATTGACATGATTGATATAGACACGTCGCGTATCTCCGGGTATCTTCTGTGCTCGGGGCGTGACAGATAATCTTGACAAAATCTTAGGGACTAAGGTGAATTTTCAAAAGGAAGGGCTAGGCTATAATCCTGTGAATAAAAAGAATTTTGAAAATAAAGTTTACACATCTTTTGTGCACAGCTCTAATATAGCCAGCACATCAAATGAGTCTCTAAATCAATCTTCCTCACAGATAACAAAAAGATCAAATGAAAATCTGAAAGAGAAAAATCATGTTGCACACACACATACCTCCACAAAGAAAATCAATTTGCATCAAAAATCTAAAAATGCTGCTAGCCACTCCATGCATGTTAAACATACTTCTTCCACACACACACAACCAACTAGAAAGAAACTCACATATTTTTATTGTGAAAAATATGGACATGCCATGCATGATTATTTTACGATGAAGAATGATGATTTAGAAGCATGCAAGAAAAGAATGAAACCTTTTGCAAATAGGAAACAAGAGTGGAACAAAAACTCAAATGCTTCAAAGAATCCTCACACCTCTATGTATTCAAAGTCAGGCTGTGATTATTGTGATAAATCTGGACATATGATGCATGGTTGTCGTTTGATGAAAAATGACGATATGAATGTTGTCAAAAATTGGAAACCACATGCTTATGTTACTGCTAACCCACAAGGACCCAAAATGATTTGGGTACCTAAGAATGTCAAATGAGAAATCTGTTTTGAAGGTGTGCCTTTGAAATATGAAGCATGAAACATACTTTCAATCAAGAAGGTAAGGCACACGGGTCAAGTGGCATATATCAGGTTGAAAGAAAAATCAAAAATTGAATTTGATTTCTCAGGTGATATCCCTCTTACTCTCTCCATTAAAGGTGCTATGTCTTGTTTTACCTTGTGCTAAATCTTGTGATAATACATATGTTGTATATGAGTTGCATTCATGGCAGTTACTTACATATCTGTGTATATCACTTGTCAAATGGCATCTTGTTGTAGGGGAGCTTGAAGACTCTTAAAATCATGATTTCACTACATACATTGAGCCTACATACACCTTCATGTTTGCATACACCCACACATGTTGTCATGCACATAAGTTGAAGAATCTACTTTTCAACTAGAATGAATTCATGTCATAATACATTACATTTCTCTTGTCTTCATCACCTCCATGACTGCACATGACATTAGGATGTTACTGAACATCTTGCATTCATGCACACACTAAGGGGGAGCAATTACCTTTGTCATATGGACTTAATGTTTAGGTTCACATCTGAGTCATGCATCATGTCTAGACCTTTCTAAGGGGATGTTGGTTGTTAAGGGAACTTTTCATGCCACTGTTAATAAATCTAAATCATAATTGACAAATCAAATCTATTTATTCTTGGATGCAGATCACACTCCCAAGAATGCAAGTGAGAGTGGGGTAGTTATGGTCAATCTTGAATCAACCGAAGGAATACCTTGCAAGGAAGAAAAATGATGAGAATCTTCTCCATTGCCAACAGGAGATGATATACCAGAACTTGAACAACCTCCAAGATCGACTTAAGCACAAGTTGGTGAAAGTCCTTGTACGTGCTAAAGTAAGTACCCAAGGCATAGTATGAAAAGCCCACATCTTTTGATTGAGAATGGGTTAAATAGGTAAGGTTGATCAAACACCTCTCACGAGACAAATCAGGTAAAAGACATTTTAGTGGTTGGAGTATATGTGAATGATATTTTTGTTGGAACTACTAATAATGCCTTATGTGATCAATTTGCAGTGATTGTGCAAGGAGATTTTGAAATAAGTGAACTGAATTCTATTCTTCTCTAGATTGTAGGTGGAAGACTTGGAAGATGATGGATGCTCAAGGCACAAGTATTGAGAATTATCTTCTGAGCTCTATTTGAAAAACTCACATTTGTTTCAACCATGTATCCATGAATGAAAATAAAAAACAAATATTTTTGTCATTAGATTGCAATTACACTTTTCATGAACCACCATTGCATGCCCACATTTCATGAATCTGAAAATTCATCTGTTTGATTATCATTGCATGACTACATGTTATATCAAATGGTGACTTGAGGAAGGGCAAGTCATTCTTGTCTAAAGCCTATCACTATGCGTGAGAATGTGCCTCCACCTAGTACCATGAGTCACGTGTTCATTTAGGTCATAGGATGCATTATTTTTTGTTAAAACATCACTTACATAACTCATGCATAATGTGAAGTGAAGCTGTAAGTTGCTTGAAATCTGTTCAAAGCTTGTGCTACATTATTACTTAGAATATAAAAATTGGGCTTGCAAAAATGTTGATCTTCATGAAATTAGTGATTCTAGATCTTGAAGGCATGTGGTGATGACTACTGAACTCAGGTATACAACTCTAAAAACTTGACACGTTCTGGTTTGATATGATGAATGTGTCAAATTTGTTCAACCGAATTGAAGATCTTGAAAAATGTGTGTGAAGTGATTGGCTATTGAATATCTCTCAACTTGAATTGCATTATCACACTTGAATTGAACTGCATATTTGGTATATCAAATGGCGTTTGTGGTAGAGTGGATTATGTCCACTTGGAAGCATTCCCTATGTGTGAGCTGGGTCTTCGGGCTAAAATCTCCGCCTCGTACCAGATCTTGAAAATTTTGACTGGCTTGTGATTAGTTGATTTTTGAATAAATCCTTGAACTGAGATATTTGAATTGAAAATATATTTTTGATCAAATGATCCAAACATTTGGCTTGTGGATGATTTCTCATTTCAAACTTGTGAAATGATCTTGAAAATCTATTTTTGAAAAAATCCTTGAAAACAATTGGGTTGCATTGTTTGTTCTTGATCATATT
The DNA here is from genome assembly GCA_022559845.1 of Amorphophallus konjac. NCBI lineage: Eukaryota > Viridiplantae > Streptophyta > Magnoliopsida > Alismatales > Araceae > Amorphophallus > Amorphophallus konjac. The sequence continues at coordinate 200,692,975 of CM040124.1, forward strand.
TGCACCCTTGTTCATGAAGGCCATGTCATTGAAAATGCTTGATTGTTAACATTTGAATACGAATGCCCTCATGTGAAAACTGTCCAGAAACTCTAAAAAAAATAAGCTCTTGCATCTTGCCTTTGTATATTGCATTGCATTCTTATATCCTCATAGGTTGTATTGCATTAGAACTCATGCATTAGCTGCATCTAGTTCATTCAATTGATATCCATTCATGGTATCAGTAATTTTGCATTACATTATATATTTGCACTGCATGTTGCATACATTCTCTTTGTGTGGTTGCTTGATATTATATACTATTCATCCCCATCTTTTGGAATTTCTAAGACCACATACTTCTTGTTAAATAATGTTACATTTGAGTCATTATTGGAGTGTTTCATGTTATACACTCTGGGGGAGTTCATATTTCATAAGTACATCTATTTAGGGGGAGTTACACTGTTATGTGTTCATGATACTTTTAGTATACATACTGAATCAAATTCATACACTTCTTGCATAATATGTGAAAATGAGTGTTAAAGATAAGGATATATGAATTTCTTTTCAACACTCTCGATATGTTAAACTTACTGCATGTATGTTGAAGAGACAGTTGAGAAAAAAGCTGCCTACCTATCCTTGTTTGAAAAATCTGAAATGAAAAAGAAAGGTAGAGCAATGCTCAGTCTCACTGAGTAAACTGGGCACATGTCACCTAAGACGTGATGTGGTTCATTTCTGAAAAATGTTGACTAAAGTACCTCTGTTCAACATGAGGTGAAATGGTTCAGTATTCTGAGTAACCGAGGATTCTGGCATGAGCTACATGCGTCTACTCACGTAAAAAGGAATTATTTGAACATGATCATTCTTAGAAAAATTCTGATTATCTGTGTAAAATTGTTAAGGTAGAGCGAAGCCTCCAATACATTATTCTCAAAATTAAAGTGGAGTCTACAAAATGTCTCTCTGTGTTGATCTGAAAATCTGAATATCCATATTGTAACTATCATTTTTCATGCTACTCACTTACACATCTGAAAATTTGATTTATTATGTATTCATAAAATTGATTGACTGTATTGGCAATTGCATGAATCTCCTATATGATTGCACAATCTCCCATGTGCTATACATGTGCATTCTGATTGTCATGACCCTCATGCACCCTTCCTATACCTATCCTCTCTTAAATAAGTACGGGAGAGCTGTGTTGCATATATATATACGTATTTGTTTGATTGTATATCTCATATGGCATCACTTGCATGTGTTGCATTTCAAAGCAAAATTTAAAAATCTGGAAAATGATGAAAATTCAAAAATTGAATGGACTTCAAATGCTTTACACTTGCTCAATAAGTTTTAGGTATTGAATGGCTAATAGAAATTTGGAATCATATTACCTTGTTGGTTTCAGGTCCACTCATCTTTCCATGTGTGAATAATCACCAATTAGTATCATCTAATTAGAATCATGATGATTTATTCGTCCATGATTTGCCCTTGCTTTTTCTGATTCGATAAGATGGGCCATTGCTGTTTCAAAAGGAAATACGCTTGCTCTTACTTCGTTGGCTTCTTCCAACTTGTTGATAATGTTGATAATGTCAAAGGAAGAGAAAGATTTACATTATCCCGCCTTTTTTTGATAATGTCATAGGGGGAGAAAAATTGATGATTGTGTGTGACAAGGGGAGAAGAATATCTATGCCATTCTGTTGTATCATCATTAAGTCTGTCATCATCACTAAGTTTGTCATCATCAAAAAGGGGGAGATTATTGAGTTATGATTTTGATGATAACTAAACTTCATGTGTGATTAAGTGATGATAACTAAACTTATGGTGGATTGCACATGTTCTTGATGACTGTGTAGATTCATGTTGCTATTTAAATATGATTGAGTTGACAAATGGCTTTTGAGGCTACAACATGATTGGTTGAATGCATGGCTATATGGTCTTGATCCTTGATTGATGGAGTTGGTTTTACAAGTGGCAAGAGGTTTCATAATCTCTTTTAATGTGAATAAGAACTAGAGGCAAGAAGTTTCATAACATCTTTAATGTGAACATTCATGAGGTATTAAGCTTGACTATTTTGACTTGTAGGACCATCTCATGGCAGTCGCCTAGTAAACCAAACGTGCGGATAAGCACCTTACTTTTCTACAGTTCAACACAGGTGGTATATGTCATTTACTGTGAAGAACCATTGGTAAGATTCTTACCTTATCATCGCATCACTCTCACCATGGGTATTCCATATACTTATCTTTTATAGATTTCACTCATGGTTCCATATACTTCTCTTTTATTGATTTCACTCATGGTAATTGAGGTTCACAATGGTTGCATGGATTGATAGCTTACAAGTTTGATTTGAATGCATAAGTTTATTGATTGCATAAGTTCTTCATTCCAATCATGGTCATATGCTTAAATAGTTTAAAATTTTCAAATGCATAAACCAAGCTAAATCCAATCCAAAATGCATAAAATGAATGAGGACATAAAGCCACTGTCATTTGGACATGTTTTATTGAGCTAACTATTCATGTTTGCAGGTCTGGACAACTTCGGTCGACTAACGAACCTTGGCCGATCGACGAGATTTGACAGAGCCTAAAAAGATCAAGTTCTGCAGGTTTCGGTCGACCGCTGCAAGAGGGCCGGTCGACCAGTTTTGCCAGAACCAAAATGTTCTCTCTGCAGACAGTTCTGGTCGACCGCCCAGTGCCGCCGATCGACCGACAGCCCCGAAGCCCCCAAGTTTGACTTTTTATTTCAAGCTCGTGGAGAGGTCTTTCTTCCCATTTGTTTATCCCAATGACCCCAATTACACCATGATTTTTGGATCTGGTCTGGGGCTTATCCATGGACCATTCAAGGGCTATAAAACATGTCATTTGGTGTCACGTCCCGAGCGCGGAAGATACTCGGATGTGTGACACGTCTATATAGATCGTGTCATTAGAGCGATAAGAATTTTAACATACAAAATTTTGGAGTGCGCAAATGACTAAAAATCTAATAAATTCCAATAGTCCAAGTGATGTTTATTTGATTAATCAAAGGAAATAAAGATAGTCCATGACATATTTCCAAATTTAGAAAGCCAAACATTAGGCTACACGACTTAACACAAAGTTTATACCACTAACTGACATAACTGGGAATACAAGGTAGACTCAAATAAATTCAAAGACTCGACTAGCTAATGATAAATGGATGGCGTTCTAGCACTCTTCACTCGGCCTCAAACCCATTCTTGTCGCTATCCGAATCACTTGAAAATGTTAGAAAGTAACTGGATGAGCGAATCACTCAGTAGGAATTACATCTCAAATACGAGCAATCTTTACGTGATTTACAATTTGTATGTATTCTCAGTATGGCTATGCATGATGTACGTATAATAAAAAAAATCAGGTATACAGGTAAATCTAGGCATGATGAACAATAAGAGATCAAGAACTGTATAAAGAGAGTACAACAAGATTTCAAGTATTTTACAAGCAGTATTTCAAGAATTTACAGATGTAAATGCCACTTCAGGCAAGCGGGGATTCATGTACAAGTATGAACGCAGGTATGAGAAGGAACTCATGTACAAGTATATCAAGTAAAACATCAATTCAAGCAAGTATTGTCAAGTACGTATCAGTAGAATTAGCTATTATCATGTAAGTATTTTACCCTTTCTCGGGCCACAAGTCAAGTATTGCCCGTTTCGGGCCACGCAAGTCAAGTAAGTAAGGAGAGAGAGAGTAGGGGTGAAGTGTCTCAAGTCAAGCAAGTACTCCGGTGCAATGCTAAACATCGTGGTCAATAAACTCCCATGGGCACAAGTACCTTCGGGTGCTCCTCCCAGGACCAGATCGGGCCCTATATGCACAGCATTTTATGTATTACCTTTGACATCCACTCTCATTTATAGCCAATATGGAATTTCAAGAATTTAGAAACGTAGTATTTCAGACGAGATTAACTAGTCATTTGGTTATGGAGGATTCTAGAGGTGGCCCCTACAGGCTCAAGAGGTGGCTCCCGCCGTGTAGCACTTTGCGCCGTACGGCCTCAAGAGGTGGCTCCCACAACGTAGCACTTTTCCCTGCATGGCACTTAGCTCCTACATTCCTAAATGATAGTTTAAGAGATTCAAGGATTGACCATGTAGGGTATACACAAGTAGAATTTTCATGGAACGGAATTTCAAGAACTTATCATACGCAGGAGTATGGATTATGGTTGTGTTTGCATAATTCTCGAGATAGATCAAGATCAGAAGTTATAATTACTGAGTTGGCATCTGAGGGTTTGCTAAATCTTCAAAATTTCAATTTTTAAAAAATTTATATATACATATATCAAATTGGCGCCCCTTTACCCAGTCTTCAATTAATTGAAGACTTGAGGGCCGTCTTCAATTCTGAAATTGAAGACTTAAGGGCCGTCTTCAATTCAAAAATTGAAGACTTAAGGGATGTCTTCAATTCTGAAATTGAAGACTTAAGGGATGTCTTCAATTCTGAAATTGAAGACTTAAGGGCCGTCTTCAATTCAGAAATTGAAGACTTAAGGGATGTCTTCAATTCTGGAATTGAAGACTTAAGGGCCGTTTTCAATTCAGAAATTGAAGACTGGGGGTTGCCCAATCTTTCAAAATTTTTATTTTTCAATATATATATATATATATATGAAATTGACGCCCCTTTTCCTAGTCTTCAATTTCTGAATAGAAGACTTGAGGGCCGTCTTCAATTCTGAAATTGAAGACTTAAGGGGTGTCTTCAATTCTGTGATTTTCACCTGGCAGATACGTTTTGTGACTCAAAGCACTATTCATTAAAAAAAGTTTCTTAGAATTCAAAAATAAGGATATGAATACTTAGTATAATTCCTCGGGAGTCCAGAGACATGTTCAGATATAATTACTGAGTTTTAATTTCACATATATGAATTTTCTAATGTTATAACTTTAATTTCTCAAGAAAAAGAATTGACGACCATGTGGGCAGTCTTCAATTAATTGAAGACTTGAGGGCCATCTTCGATTCTTAAATTGAAGACTTAAGGGCCGTCTTCAATTCTAAAATTGAAGACTTAAGGGCCGTCTTCAATTCAGTGATTACTGTTCATTTCAAAAAAGTTTCTCCAAATCAGAATCCAAAGACATGGTGAGATGGAGAAAAATCTCAGGGTCACAGAAGTATAATCTGTCAAAATTTTCCATGTCCGGTTTATTTGTTATAGATTTTTGAATGCGTTGATTTATTGATTTCTAAAAATTCAGAAAACAGAATTGACGACATGGTGGATGTTTTCAATTAATTGACGCCCTCTCTGGTAGTCTTCAATTCTGAAATTGAAGACTTAAGGGCCGTCTTCAATTCAGTGGTTATTGTTCATTTCAAAAAAAAAATTCTCCAAATCAGAAAGTAATGGCATGAATATATTGAGAAAAATGTTAGAATTCCAGAAACATGTTCATGCAAAAATTCCGTGCTTTAGTTTTATAGTTATGGATTTTTGAATGTGTTGAATTATCAATTACTCAAAATTCCAGAAATCGAATTGACGACATGTTGCATGTCTTCATTTAATTGAAGACTTCGACGAAGTCTTCAATTTGCTAATTGGCGCCCTGGTCAGGGGCGCCAATTTCAATTGTGCTAGGGGTTAAGCCGTTAACAGGGGACTTAAAATAGGAATAATAAGACTGGAAACTAATGTGATAAAAATACGTTAAAAAGCTCAAGAAATCATGCTAATAAATTAAGTTCAAACTCATAAAAAAAATCATGATAACAGTATGTAACAAGCTATTAACAGATATATAACATGGTATTATTCTTGGTCATGGTAAAGTGGTTTATATGTACATATATATAGCATGGTTGACTAGTTGATCTAACTCTAAACATGCATCAATTAACCTATTTAACTACTAGTTAGGCAAGAATTTGAGAACACCTACCTCTGTGAAGTGACAGGAGTTGACAAGAGAGGAAGAAGCAGCCCTTCCATTCCTCTGCAACTCTTCAGAACTTGTTCCCGTATCTAGCCTTCGAACTAACCAAATAGGGAGAAAATAGAGTGTATTTTATAACCTTAGGGTCGACAGGATGGGAGACCAGATCTAAAATTATAGGGTATTTAGTGGGTTGACAGCCTACACAGGCTGGAGGGATAGAATGATCGAGATAGTTGTCAGAATGAAATGACGCCGCAGAGAGGGTCGTGTATTTCATAAGTTAAGATTTCCAAGTTAACTTCAAAGTTTTTTATCTTTAAAAATTGAGGGAATTTGTTTATGAAATTTCAGGGGTGAGATCCTTACATTTTTATCTATTTTTACATATAATTGTTTTTGAAAAATTCCTTTTAAATAAAAAAGTGGCACTATTCACGTCACTATTCATGTTTAGGAAATAACGACTTAACATATGTCGTTATTTTGAACGAAGATTTTTGTATTCAAATTGGTGCCCCTTTACCGAGTCTTCAATTAATTGAAGACTTGAGGGTCGTCTTCAATTCTGAAATTGAAGACTTAAGGGACGTCTTCAATTCTGAAATTGAAGACTTAAGGGCCGTCTTCAATTCTAAAATTGAAGACTTAAGGGACGTCTTCAATTCTGAAATTGAAGACTTAAGGGCCGTCTTCAATTCAGAAATTGAAGATTGGGGGTTGCCCAAACCAAAATTGTCTATATACCCTTTCTCACTTTCTAAATTATGTTTATTCTTTAACACTTTATCTATATACCCTTATTTCTTCAAAATAATGATATAATGTAAAAGTTGAAATATGAAATTTTCTAAATTATGAAAATATGAATTGGTATCTTGTAAAAGTGATGTTTATCCTTTAAAACACTATCTATATAACCTATTTCCTATTTCTTTGGAATAGTGTAATATTAATTTCCGAGGTGATTGAAAATATAAATTGGTATTTTCAAAAATATAATTTGACATCTTCTAAAGCATCTATTGGTAATTAAATGTTTTAATTGGTTAAATCAATAGAATTAGAATATGAGTTCAATAATTTTATATATATATATATATATATATATATATATATTTGTATATTTCTATTTTAAAGTTCTCGGGTGTTACACCCTCCCCTACTTAAAAGAATTTGGTCCCCAAATTCAACTGTATAAGGATATTGTGGGAAGTATAAAATACTTACAGTTTAGAATAATTATGGGTATCTTCTTTTCATAGATTCTTTGGTCTCCCAAGTTACTTCTTGTTCCGCGCATCGATTCCATTAGATTTTCACCATAGGGATCGTCTTGCTCCTTAGAACTCGGACTTCACGGTCGAGGATCCGCATCGGCCTTTGCTCATAAGTAAGATCTCTTTGAATCACCAAATCAGCATGGTCGATGACGTGAGAAGGGTCGTGCACATATTTCTTCAGTATAGATATATGAAATACATTGTGCACTTCCGAGAGTTGAGGAGGTAAAGCAATACGGTAGGCCACCTCGCCCACTCTTTCCAATACTTTGAATGGACCGATAAACCTCGGTGCAAGCTTACCCTTAACACCGAATCTTCTAATACCTCGGCCAGGAGATATCTTGAGAAATACATGGTCACCAACTTGGAACTCCAAATCTCTCCTTCTATTGGCAGCATAAGATTTTTGCCTGCACTGAGCTACCTTGAGTCTCTCTCTGATAAGGTGTATCTTCTCAGTCGAATCTCTAACCATATCTGGGCCTAGAATTTATCTTTCACCGACTTCTTCCCAGCATATTGGAGAACGACAACTCCTGTCATAAAGAGCCTCAAAAGGTGCCATTTGAATACTAGCTTGATAGCTGTTATTATAGGCAAATTCGGCTAAGGATAAGTGGTCGTGCCAGCTTCCGCCGAAATCTATAATACATGCCCTTAACATATCTTCAACAACCTGATTTGTCCTTTCAGTCTGACCATCTGTCTGGGGATGGAAAGTAGTGCTGAAATTAAGTTTCGTCCCCAGAGAGTATTGTAGACCCTTCCAAAAATGAGAGGTGAAGTGCGGGTCTCGGTCAGATACGATCGAGACGGGAACTCCATGCAATCTAACCATCTCCTTAATATACAGGGCAGCAAGTACGTCGACTGACCATCGGCTTTTGATGGGTAAGAAATGGGCCGATTTAGTTAGTCGATCGATAATTACCCAAATTCCATCATATCCGCCCCTAGACTTGGGCAAACCCATGATAAAGTCCATGCCAATGTCTTCCCACTTCCACTTAGGAATATCCAACGGATGTAGCTTTCCGGCGGGTTTTTGATGTTCCGCCTTCACTTGTTGGCATGTGAGGCAAGGAGACACAAAGTCTGCTACCTCCCTTTTCATGTTAGGCCACCAGAAAGTTCTTTTCAAGTCTTGGTACATCTTAGTGGCTTCAGGGTGGATCGTGTACCTCGATCGATGAACTTCTTCAAGAATCTTCTTCTTCAATTTGGGACAGTCGGGCACACATGTCCGTTCATGAAATAGCAATCTGCCATCATGTGCCAGTTTGAAATCCAGTCTGTCATCCAGCTTACTCTTTATTTCCACTAGTGAGGGATCTTCTTCCTGTAGCTTCTTGATTTCAGGTAGCAAATCTGGATGTAGGCTCATATGAGATAGAATAATACACATGTTCTTCCCATCTGTGCTGATATCAAGCTCAGAAAATTTCTCCAATAACTTCCATTCTTGTATCATGCAGTTGGCCAATATTGTTCTCGACTTTCGACTAAGGGCATCCGCTACGGAATTACCCTTACCAGGATAGTACTGTATAGTGAAGTCAAAATCCTTGAGATACTCGAGCCAACGCCTTTGCCGCATGTTCAGCTCCTTTTGGGAGAATAAGTACTTGAGGCTTTTATGATCGGAGTACACAGTGAATTATTCTCCGTAGAGATAGTGCCTCCAGATCTTCAAAGCGAATACTACCGCGGCCAGTTCTAAGTCATGAACCGGGTAGTTCTCTTCATGTTTCTTCAATTTTCGGGAAGAATATGCAATGACTCTTTTATTCTGCATCAATACACATCCGAGGCCAATACCCGAAGCATCGGTATATACCTCGTATTTTTCTCCTTCAATTGGTAACGATAAGACTGGGGCAGTGGTCAAGAGATCCTTCAAAGTTTGGAAACTCTTTTCACAGTCTTCATTCCACTCATGAGGCACTTCCTTGCGGGTTAACCTGGTCAGAGGAATGGCAATCTTGGAGAAGTCCTTGATAAAACGCCGGTAGTAACCAGCTAGACCTAAGAAGCTTCGAATTTCCGTTGCATTTGTGGGTCGTTCCCAGTTCTTCACGGCTTCGACCTTGGACGGGTCAACAGCAATTCCATTCTTCGAAATAATATGGCCTAAGAAGGACACTTGCTCGAGCCAGAACTCGCATTTACTGAATTTGGCATATAGCTTATTTTCTCTTAATACCTACAGTGCCTTCTTGAGATGTTCTTATGATCATCTTCGGTCTTGGAATAGATCAGAATATCATCAATAAAGACCACAATGAATTGGTCTAAGTAGGGCCTAAATATGCTATTCATTAACTGCATAAAAGCTGCGGGGGCATTTGTTAGTCCGAAAGGCATAACAGTAAATTCGTATTGCCCATACCTGCTTCGGAATGCAGTTTTTTGAATGTCTTCATCTTTGATATTCAATTGGTGATAACCAGAACGAAGATCAATCTTAGAGAAATATAAAGCTCCAGATAGTTGGTCGACCAGCTCATCAATCCTTGGCAGTGGATACTTGTTCTTGATTGTAAGGTGATTTAGCTGTCGATAATCTATGCATAATCTCATCGATCCGTCCTTCTTTTTGACGAATAGCACGGGTGCTCCCCATGGGGAAGTACTCGGCCTGATGAAACCCTTGTTCAATAACTCCATTAGCTGCACTTTTAGTTCCTTCAGCTCAGTAGGGGACATTCTGTACGGTGCCCTAGAAACAGGACCAGCACCGGGGACAAGGTCGATTGTAAACGACACTTCCCTTTCCGGGGGTAAGCCGGGTAATTCTTCTGGAAAGACGTCGGGAAAATCCCGAATTACATTCATGTCATCAAGTTTACTCTCCTCGACTTTCGTGGCAGTCATGAAAGTTATGAAAGCCATACATCCCTTATTCATAAGTTTACTAGCTCGGAGTGCTGATATAAGAAGTGATTTATTCCGAGGGCTATTGTAAACTTGTTTTGGAAAATCCACGAAGGTTACCTTGCCATGCCGGCAATCTACCGTTGCTTGGTGTGTGGATAACCAGTCGGCACCTAGTATGACATCATAACCCTTCATATCTAGGCATATCAGGTCAGCAGGCAAATTGCTTCCCTTAATCATCACTTCACAATTTGGATAGTGGTAAGTGATATCAGACTCATTCCCAAGAGGTGTAGATATGACCAAATCTAACAGTTCATGTTTCTTAGAAAATGAAGCAGCAAAGTTCTTGGAAATGAATGAATGAGTTGCTCTGGTATCAAATAAAACTTGAGTAATTTTTGAACAAATAGTGAGAGTACCTTCCACAATTCCGCCTTCAGTGGGTTCCGTCTCTCGGAGAGCATGCAGATGGTCTTGTTTCTTTATCGGACGCTTCTCATCTTTGATGTCCTACTCCTTCATCAGTGGGAAGTCTGGGATCCGATGCTCTCAGCTCCCGCATCGAAGACAAGCTCCTAACTTCCTCCAACATTCCTCGGTCTTATGGCCAGCTTTATCACAATACTTACAAATTTCCTTTGATGATGTTGTGGTGGAGAATGGCCTATCATTCTTCTGGATTTTTTTTGCCTTGGAGGGCTCCCCTCCCATGAAGAACCGCTTCTTGTTGAAGGATTGTTTGAATTTTCCCGGACTTGTGACGGGTTCCTTCTTGTCTCTTCCTCGGATTCTCTCGGATAATTCGGTGGCATCTTCCAGCAATTGGGCACGCCGAACTATCTCCGAATAGACTTGGATGTCCATTGGGGCAAGTTGTGTGATATAATGGGGCCGAAGCCCATTGAGGAATCTTCTCGCTTTCATCTTTTCCGTACACACCAAGTGGGGTGCATACCTAGATAATCTAGAAAATTGGGCCTCATACTCGGCCACTTCCAAGCCCCGTTGTTTTAGAACAGTGAATTCTGTGGCCTTTTTTTCCTGGATATGATCGGAGAAGTACTTCTTGTTGAAATGCTCCGTGAATTCATCCCATGTGACATGGTATTCTGGCAGTGTTGCTTCTATGGATTCCCACCATCATCGGGCGTCCCGCTCTAGTTGGAATACGGCCAATAAAACCTTCTCCTCATCCACGCATTACATTACACGGGAGATTCGTTCCATCTCCTTTAGCCAATTCTCGGCATCCTCGGGGTCGAACGAACCCATGAACCTCGGTGGGTTCATGTTACGGAAACTTAGGTGGAGATCTCCCGCTCCACGGTTTGTTTCGCCTTGGGCCACTTGCTGTAGTGCCTGTGTGAGGCCTTGCACGGTGCGCTGCATCTCGCGCCATTGTGCTCTTTCCACAGCCATGATCCTACAAAAGAGTTAAGTATGATAAAGATCGAGTTTTACTTGTAGGGTCAAAAGTTATTATAGAACTTAACCCATGGCTCTATCCATCTCACCGGGTAAGGTATATCTATTCTTGGACTCGAGTTTTACCTATCCTTTGACTCAAGTTTTTACTTAGATTTCAATTTCTAACCTTTTATTTCTTCTAGTTCCCTAGGTTTGAAAACCTAGGCTATGATACCACGAAGACTATCACGTCCCGAGCGCGGAAGATACTCGGATGCGTGACGCGTCTATATAGATCGTGTCATTAGAGCGACAAGAATTTTAACATACAAAATTTCGGAGTGCGTAAATGACTAAAAATTCAATAAATTCAATAGTCCAAGTGATGTTTATTTGATTAATCAAAGGAAATAAAGATAGTCCATGACAAATTTCCAAATTTAGAAAGCCAAACATTAGGCTACACGACTTAACACAAAGTTTATACCACTAACTGACATAACTGGGAATACAAGGTAGACTCAAATAAATTCAAAGACTCGATTGGCTAATGATAAATGGATGGCGTTCTAGCACTCTTCACACGGCCTCAAACCCATTCTTGTCGCTATCCGAATCACCTGAAAATGTTAGGAAGTAACTGGATGACTGAATCGCTCAGTAGGAATTACATCTCAAATACGAGCAATCTTTACGTGATTTACAATTTGTATGTATTCTCAGTATGGCTATGCATGATGTACGTATAATAAAAAAAAATGAGGTATACAGGTAAATCTAGGCATGATGAACAATAAGAGATCAAGAACTGTATAAAGAGAGTACAACAAGATTTCAAGTATTTGACAAGCAGTATTTCAAGAATTTACAGATGTAAATGCCACTTCGGGCAAGCAGGGATTCATGTACAAGTATGAACGCAGGTATGAGAAGGAACTCATGTACAAGTATATCAAGTGAAAATTCAATTCAAGCAAGTATTGTCAAGTACGTATCAGTAGAATTGGCTATTATCATGTAAGTATTTTACCTTCTCTCGGGCCACAAGTCAAGTATTGCCCGTTTCGGGCCACGCAAGTCAAGTAAGTAAGGAGAGAGAGAGTAGGGGTGGGGTGTCTCAAGTCAAGCAAGTACGCTGGTGCAATGCTAAACACCGTGGTCAATAAACTCCCATTGGCACAAGTACCTTCGGGTGCTCCTCCCAGGACCAGACCGGGCCCTATATGCACAGCATTTCATGTATTACCTTTGACATCCACTCTCATTTATAGCCAATATGGAATTTCAAGAATTTAGAAACGTAGTATTTCAGACGAGAGTAACTAGTCATTTGGTTATGGAGGATTCTAGAGGTGGCCCCTACAGGCTCAAGAGGTGGCTCCTGTTGTGTAGCACTTTGCGCCGTACGGCCTCAAGAGGTGGCTCCCACAACGTAGCACTTTGCCCTGCATGGCACTTAGCTCCTACATTCCCAAATGATAGTTTAAGAGAATCAAGGATTGACCATGTAAGGTATACACAAGTAGAATTTTCATGGAACGGAATTTCAAGAACTTATCATACACAGGAGTATGGATTATAGTTGTGTTTGCATAATTCTCGAGACAGATCAAGATCAGAAGTTATAATTACTGAGTTGGCATCTGAGGGTTTGCAAAATCTTCAAATTTTCAATTTTTAAAAAATTTATATATACATATATCAAATTGGCGCCCCTTTACCCAGTCTTCAATTAATTGAAGACTTGAGGGCCGTCTTCAATTCTGAAATTGAAGACTTAAGGGCCGTCTTCAATTCGGAAATTGAAGACTTAAGGGATGCCTTCAATTCTGAAATTGAAGACTTAAGGGATGTCTTCAATTCTGAAATTGAAGACTTAAGGGCCGTCTTCAATTCTGAAATTGAAGACTTAAGCGATGTCTTCAATTCTGAAATTGAAGACTTAAGGGCCGTCTTCAATTCAGAAATTCAAGACTGGGGGTTGCCCAATCTTTCAAAATTTTGATTTTTAAAATTTATATATATATATATATATATATATATGAAATTGACGCCCCTTTTCCTAGTCTTCAATTTCTGAATTGAAGACTTGAGGGCTGTCTTCAATTCTGAAATTGAAGACTTAAGGGCCGTCTTCAATTCTGAAATTGAATATTTAAGGGGTGTCTTCAATTCTGTGATTTTCACCTGGCAGATACGTTTTGTGACTCAAAGCACTATTCATTAAAAAAAATTCTTGAAATTCAAAAATAAGGATATGAATACTTAGTATAATTCCTCGGGAGTCCAGAAACATGTTCAGATATAATTACTGAGTTTTGGTTTCACAGATATGAATTTTCTAATGTTATAACTTTAATTTCTTAAGAAAAGGAATTGACGACCATGTGGGCAGTCTTCAATTAATTGAAGACTTGAGGGCCGTCTTCAATTCTGAAATTGAAGACTTAAGGGCCGTCTTCAATTTTGAAATTGAAGACTTAAGGGATGTCTTCAATTCTGAAATTGAAAACTTAAGGGCCGTCTTCAATTCAGTGATTACTGTTTATTTCGAAAAAGTTTCTCCAAATCAGAATCCAAAGACATTGTCAGATGGAGAAAAATCTCAGGATCACAGAAGTATATTCTGTCAAAATTTTCCATGTCCGGTTTATTTGTTATAGATTTTTGAATGCGTTGATTTATTGATTTCTAAAAATTCAGAAAATAGAATTGACGGCATGGTGGATGTTTTCAATTAATTGACGCCCTCTCTGGTAGTCTTCAATTCTGAAATTGAAGACTTAAGGGCCGTCTTCAATTCTGAAATTGAAGACTTAATGGGCGTCTTCAATTCAGTAATTGAAGACTTAAGGGCCGTCTTCAATTCAGTGATTACTGTTCATTTCAAAAAAAAATTCTCCAAATCAGAAAGTAATGGCATGAATATGTTGAGAAAAATGTTAGAATTCCAGAAACATGTTCATGCAAAAATTCCATGCTTTAGTTTTATAGTTATGGATTTTTGAATGTGTTGAATTATCAATTACTCAAAATTTCAGAAATCGAATTGACGACATGTTGCATGTCTTCATTTAATTGAAGACTTCGACGAAGTCTTCAATTTACTAATTGGCGCCCTGGTCAGGGGTGCCAATTTCAATTGTGCTGGGGGTTAAGCCGTTAACAGGGGATTTAAAATAGGAATAATAAGACTGGAAACTAATGTGATAAAATACGTTAAAAAGCTCAAGAAATCATGCTAATAAATTAAGTTCAAACTCATAAAAAAAAATCATGATAACAGTATGTAACAAGCTATTAACAGATATATAACATGGTATTATTATTGGTCATGGTAAAGCGGTTTATATGTACATATATATAGCATGGTTGACTAGTTGATCTAACTCTAAACATGCATCAATTAACCTATTTAACTACTAGTTAGGCAAGAATTTGAGAACACCTACCTCTGTGAAGTGACAGGAGTTGACAGGAGAGGAAGAAGCAGCCCTTCCCTTCCTCTGCAACTCTTCAGAACTTGTTCCCGTATCTAGCCTTCGAACTAACCGAATAGGGAGAAAATAGAGTGTATTTTATAACCTTAGGGTCGACAGGATGGGAGACCAGATCCAAAATTATAGGGTATTTAGTGGGTTGACAGCCTACACAGGATGGAGGGATAGAATGATCGAGATAATTGTCGGAATGAAATGACGCCGCAGAGAGGGTCGTGTATTTCATAAGTTAAGATTTCCAAGTTAACTTCAAAGATTTTTATCTTTAAAAATTGAGGGAATTTGTTTGTGAAATTTCAGGGGTGAGATCCTTACATTATTCTCTATTTTTACATATAATTTTTTTAAAAAAATTCTATTTAAATAAAAAGTGACACTATTCACATCACTATTCACGTTTAGGAAATAACGACTTAACATATGTCGTTATTTTGAACGGAGATTTTTGTATTCAAATTGGCGCCCCTTTACCCAGTCTTCAATTAATTGAAGACTTGAGGGTCGTCTTCAATTCTGAAATTGAAGATTTAAGGGACGTCTTCAATTCTGAAATTGAAGACTTAAGGGCCGTCTTCAATTCTGAAATTGAAAACTTAAGAGCCGTTTTCAATTCTGAAATTGAAGACTTAAGGGACGTCTTCAATTCTGAAATTGAAGACTTAAGGGCCGTCTTCAATTCAGAAATTGAAGATTGGGGGTTGCCCAAACCAAAATTGTCTATATACCCTTTCTCACTTTCTAAATTATGTTTATTCTTTAACACTTCATCTATATACCCTTATTTCTTCAAAATAATGATATAATGTAAAAGTTGAAATATGAAATTTTTTAAATTATGAAAATATGAATTGGCATCTTGTAAAAGTGATGTTTATCATTTAAAAAACTATCTATATAACCTATTTCCTATTTCTTTCGAATAGTATAATATTAATTTCCTAGATGATTGAAAATATAAATTGGTATTTCCAAAAATATACTTTGACATCTTCTAAAGCATCTATTGGTAATTAAATGTTTTAATTGGTTAAATAAATAGAATTAGAATATGAGTTCAATAATTAAATATATATATATATTGTATATTTCTATTTTAAAATTCTCGGGTATTACATTTGGAGTCATAAATCCTAATGAACCAAGAGATCCAAGGAGAGGCTGTCCAAGGAGAAAGAAGAGGGTACTGTAGCTCCGTGAACAGTACCTCGTGCAGCAAGATCTTCATCCATCTCCAAGGTGTTTCAAGTCAAATCTGAAGCTAGCAACCTCCAAGGAAGTGAAGAAGCAAACAAGCATTCAAGGAAGATCAAGGGGAAGCTGTCTAAAGAGAAAGAAGGGAAGAAGCAAGTAAGCAAGCAAGAGATCAAGGGAAGACTGTCAAAGGGTAAAAGAACAAGATTTTCACAACCCATCCAAAGCCATTGAAGCTTAATCTGAAGCCATTCAAGCGAAGAAGGAATCAACACAAAGATCTACGTCATACACTCAGGGGGAGCCTAAATCAGGAGCTTTCTAAACTGTGGTTTATTCGTTTTGGTGTCTTGTGCTTTGAGTTTCAAATTTGTGTTTCTTATAAACTGCAAACTCATGTGTGTGTGGATCGTTTTGGATCCGTGGTCGTGTATGATCGTGGAGTTCCTTTCGTGTGTGCGTGGATCTTCTTAGATCTACGTGTGTGTGTGTGTGGATCTATGTAGATCCAGTCATTTTAGTGTGTGGAGTGCTGCATCTGTCGCAGTGTGTGTATGTATTGTTGATTTGGCTGTTGGATCGTGTTGGAGACCTCGTATCCATGTGTGTGTGTGTTGGGGCGCGTCTCCGTGTGTGTGGGCAGGCGTCGTCCTGCGTGTGTGTTTGGAGCGTCGTCTCCGTTTGGGGATTTATCCCCGAGTGAAGCCTCACCGGGTTTGGTGAGGGGTGGACGTAGGATTGCCGTCATTGCATCCGAACGACCTTAAAAACCACTATGCATTGTGTTTTGAATTGTGTGGTTTGATCCATTTCCTCTACCTCCATTCTACATGAGTGTTAGTGTAAATTGTTGTTCCGGATTTATCTACGTATATCTTGCTTAATCCATATCATCATCAATTAAGTTTGATAAATCTAATTTGTGAACAAACAGTTTTGAACCTCTTGATTAGCATTGTATCGCATTTTCTAAAAAGACCAAAAGTTTTCTTGAAATTGGTAAACACCCAATTCACCTCCCTCTTGGGTCTCATTGATCGCGGGACTTCAGACGAAAGATCAGGGGGCTGGGATGGAGATCCCAGGGAAAACCCTCTGATGCTTAAGTTAGCAACGAGTAAGAGGGTAAGAGGAGGTGAGGGGTTTGAGGATACAAGATTGCTCTTCACCAATCAAGGGTTAGAGGCAGGTCATACCTGCACGGAAGGAAGTCCTGAGAATAAATAGCCATGAACTGTCGATGTGGTTCTGTAGAGGACGATGAGAGGAGAGTGCACTCCCCAGTTAAGAACTCTTACCAGGGTAGGACTCTTACCCTTATCTTTATCCCTCCATGTCCTTCGGTCAACTCCGTTAGCGGGGAGTTCACTGACAGTGAAAGTGGATAGGAGACTGGTCGGAGCAGGTCTCTCTCGGGACTAAGAGAGGGGATCCATTACGGGGTTGCCCACCTCTGGATAAGGATCAGCCCCGTCCTGGGACAGAATTATCGGGCAATCTTCTTATCCTAGAGCTCTTCCGAAGGAAGCTCCCTCAGTAGCTTTTCGGAAGCTCTGGGCCATAAGTTGGCGAGATCTTTCCTGAGCTTAGGGATTCCTTAGTGTGGACGTCCACCCGTGGCTTGGCGGCACTTCTTGGGCCCTCTTACATGGGCTTCCATCAGGTGGGCCCTGGATGTTCTCCGTGGGCTGTCACCTATCGGGCCAAACAAGTTTGTGGGCCCTTGGAATCGACGCCGAGCATGTACATTTTCTTTTGCATTTATGTCCTTTTAGTTTGTGTTCATATCCTTGGGAAAGTATGTACGCAAATGTATGGCTTTGTAAGCCAATGCGTCATTCCCTTGGATTGTGTGGGTTTTTGTGCAATTGTGTAGTAGGTCCAGCTAGGGGGCCCTCAGCCCTTTCCCATTGGTCCATGTCACCTATGTGGGGCTGGTCAACCATTCTAGGTGGCCATCTAGAAGGGTTGAATGCCAATTGACCACATGGGAGATAAAGGGGTCAAAATTTCAAAGGTTGGCCACCAACCTACCCCTTGGTCAAGGGGGCACCCCCTTCCACTTGTAGTATTTTATTTTTTTTGTGTGTGATTCACACTTAATCCCAGCCTTTCATTCCCCATCCCTAGATCTAAGGGTCTACATTTCATTTGATGTGAATCATATAAAAGGTTGTATTTTCATTTGGGAATTAATGAAAAGTTAGAAAATTGTGTTGAAGCTTGGAGCATATTGCGCACCCCTCCTCTCTCCCCCTAGTTTCATCTCCTCCAACCCCAATTCTAGAGTGGTTCTATCTTCAATCCCCTCCCCTCTACCTCCGGTGATCATTTGTGCCGCGGCCGTCGCCGTTCGTGCCGCCTTCGAGCCGCCGCGGAGCCATCGTCAAGGTTCTGTCCTGCTAGACAGATGTGTCTTCCACAAATTCCTTATCTCCACCACATGAAGATCTCAAGCTGACATTTTGAGGGTGTGTTCTTACCTTGAATCCCCACCTCCACCTAAATTTTACATCCAAATTCATTCATTTAGTAATTTTCCATTTTCGTTCATCTTTCACTCCCAGATCTGTCTTGTCTCTATCTACAGTGACAGCAGTTCTGAGTTTCCCATCTCCGACCACCTTTTTGATTTTTCCAAACCCTCCGGATTTTACTGGACTTTCTATCCATCAACCCCTCACTCCAAGAATTTTCCTGATTTTTGATCAGCCATCCATCCATTTTTCAAAATTCGCTTTCAGAGCCATCTACAGTGCTGTTAGCCTGTTTCTAGATCTGACTCACTGCTAGTATAAAAATCATAACAATTCGTATCCACCTCCAAACCTGTCACAAAAAATATTTCCGTCTTCCTTGTTCACTTTCCTACAACTTTTATGAAGAACACAACTTCTGAATCGGAGGTCTACCTATCCGTCAACGCCAGTTCTCAGACAAGTTCACTGTTGATCTGAGAATTCAGGCACTATACAACAGCAGCTATCAAAATTCGCCAACAAGAAGTACAGAGCTGTTTATTTTTCTGTAATCCCATAGGGTTGAATCCCTTCGAAGTAGCTTTCTAACGGAGCCAGTTTCGTGTCGATCCGACATTGGGGCTGATCGTAGCGTCCGTTCTCGCTGGAGCGCGCGCCTGAAAACAGAATAGGCAGATCCGTGGCCGGTTATTCCGACAGGTGCCGATCGGAGCCGCCCGGCCTCCAGCAGACGAACCAGCGTGCCGCCATCCCGGGGAGCGCTTCCCCAAGTGTCCCCACTACAGCGGTGCCACCGGGTCCCACACGGCCCCTCCGGACAGCACGTGGGCCCCACGGTTGCGAGTACGGGTGCGACCGAAGCTACGCGTGAAGCCGCTCGTCAACCCGGAATCGGTCCTCCCGGGCCCATTTGTGTAGCCCTTTACCTCCCTGCGTGGAGTGGGCAGTGAGTCATTGCTATCATTATTGTGTAATAATTGTTCCGGGAGCACGGTTTTCGGCCGGGTCCGTCTTCCCCACGCCGGGAGCGTGGATGTATCGTATTCGCTCCTTGCTTAGCATTTCACTTATTTCCATATATGCTTTATATGCCGCTGCTAGAGAGTATGTTTTAGGACCTAGCTTGCTATATATTTTCATATCACCGCTGCTGTAAGAGAGAGCGAAGCCGTCCCGTGACCCGATCCGGGCACGGAAGTGCGAATTGACCACCCTAGCTCTTGTCGGTTTCTCAACCGTGCACGTCCAACGCTTCCCTCGTTAAGGGACAATCACGAGCTCACCTAGAGTCCGAGGACTGTTGTCGTGTCCGTGGTCTCGTCCCACATCAGTTTGGTATCAGAGCCAGGTTGAGTCTAGGGTGTCAAAAAAAAAAGAGTGTTGTTTAAGTCAAGTCATCGTCTAAGTCGGTCTAGGTTGCACTTGCATCCCATTAACTCGGTATATAAAAGGTGTTGTCCGAACGTTAGGCTACGCCTATCGGGAAGGCCGTACACTTGCGCGAGTGATCTTCGGATCGGTTATCTCCGCCACGTGCCGAGTCTTGGTTTACGTCTAGGGTCCTTAGTGTGCATGCATTCTAAACTTGCATAATCAGGTCTAGTGTCTTGTCACCGTGTGTATGCATGTCCATGTCCGCTACCCATGGCCGTTCCCCAAGACCATACGTCCGAGTGGTCAACCTTTGTGGCCAAATTCAATGTCCTCATGGCCCGAGCCTTTGGTTTTACCCCTCTCATTATGAAAGCCATTCTACCCAACGGGTCCACAACGGAACTCCATTTCACCGATAGGGAGTCGGATAATTGGGTTTCTCTTGACATCGTGGAGTCCCTCTCCAAGACAGGCGAGATTGTCCACGATGGTGATTTTGCTTGTGTTGAGTTCTATAGGAGGATCGGCTCCGTTCTCTACGCCGATGGCGCTTGGTGCAGGATCGGCACAATTGTTGGTCCATGCATCATTCTAGGGCAAAAGTGGTTAGGAGAGAGAAAGGCCAATCTTGATTGGGATAAGAGGACTTGCACCTTATGCCCACCTTACCTACCCAGCAAGATCACCCTTACGGACAGGGCTCAGTCGAGCACCCCCGTAGTTCTAGCCACCCATCATGGGAACCACCCTCCCGTAGAGGAGCCACATTTAGAGGATGTCCATCCCGAGCCACCCGTGTTTCTAACGGGTACGCTTTTCATAGCCGAGCCGCTTCTTAATTGGCTCAAGGATGGCTTGGTTCCCCCTCCCTTCCCACCTATGGACCCCATCCTCCCTTTAGTGCCGGTCAATTCCTTCCATACCACATTTCGATCTAGTCACCATGTTGACACGTTGGATGATCTTGTCATGGGATTAGATTCACAATGGAAGTTGACGCATCTTTTGGCCTGAGGCTTTGACCAACCCACTAGTCTTAGCCTCACTCATCCGGCCTTAGGGTCCATTACCTCCGAATGCACCGTGGGTTGTGTCACCACGAAGATTCTTCTACTCCTCCCGATGCCGGCCGAACCGGACTTCGTTCCCTTTTGCCCAAGGGAGGAGTCCTATTTTCTACACATGTCCGTCGTCCCACCGATCATAATGTATGACGGTGACTATGGATTTCAAACTTGGGACCATGTCATGTTGGAACCCATCTCACTGGGTCATACCTTCTTCGACCCTTTTGACCCCCTCACTAGTGAATTTCCCGAGGCTCCATCTTCACTCCACTTCCTCCGCGAAGTTCACTATCATGCCTTTACCACTCAGGCCAAACAACCTCCACATAGTCATAGGTCCGAACCTTCATTTGGGGGTCATGAAAACTTTGGTTTCCCCGATCCATCTAAACCACCCATAACTCTCGGACTTCCCACATCCAAGCCCAATGTCCATGATTGGTGCATCGTAGGGTGTCTAGGAGTTCCCCATGACGTCAACCACGGGTTACGTCAAATGCAGGCATGGCACACATTCGGGTGTCCTGGTCCGCCGTCACCCATGTACGGGTCGGACTAACATTAGGTGTGTCTAGGGTCATAGATGAGTCGGTGTGCTTTTTCTTTGTGTGGTATCTCTGTCTGCATGTGTCTTGTGCAAGCTCGTTGTCATTCTCTTATGAGTAAGAGGCGATTGGACTCACCCGATGAGTATGGGATCGGTTCTACATCAATACTCGGATCAGTCACCTATAGGGACTCAGCGGTGATTCCTAGTGAATCTTCGAGCTGCTTCATTCCCTTTTGAGAGTGCCCCACCCGGAGTGTCCACCTTTAGCCCATAGTAGTTCGCGCATATCGAGTATATATGGGATGAGCAGGTGACGATCACTTGGATTGGAGCATACCCGCGTTACTTGGCAAAGTGACGGATCCGCCGGAGTACTCGAGCATCCATACCCCTACTCGACGGGGTCGAGTTCCTCCCACCCGGGGAGAGTTGATGGGAATCGACGCCGAGCATGTATATTTTCTTTTGCATTTCTGTCCATTTAGTTTGTGTTCATATCCTTGGGAAAGTATGTACGCAAATGTACGGCTTTGTAAGCCAATGCGTCATTCCCTTAGATTATGTGGATTTTTGTGCAATTATGTAGTAGGTCCAGCTAGGGGGCCCTCAGCCCTTTTCCATTGATCCATGTCACCTATGTGGGGCTGGTCAACCATCCTAGGTGGCCATCTAGAAGGGTCGAATGCCAATTTACCACATGGGAGACAAAGGGGTCAAAATTTCAAAGGTTGGCCACCAACCTACCCCTTGGTCAAGGGGGCGCCCCCTTCCACTTGTAGTATTTTATTTTTTTTTTTTGTGATTCACACTTAATCCCAGCCTTTCATTCCCCATCCCTAGATCCAAGGGTCTACATTTCATTTGATGTGAATCATATAAAAGGTTGTATTTTCATTTGGAAATTAATGAAAAGTTAAAAAATTATGTTGAAGCTTGGAGCATATTGCGCCTCCCTCCTCTCTCCCCCTGGTTTCATCTCCTCCAACCCCAATTCTAGAGTGGTTCTATCTTCAATCCCCTCCCCTCTACCTCCGGTGATCATCTGTGCCGCCGCCGTCGCCGTTCGTGCAGCCTTCGAGCCGCCGCGGAGCCATCGTCAAGGTTCTGTCCTGCTGGACAGAGGTGTCTTCCACGAATTCCTGCTCTCCACCACGTGAAGATCTCAAGCTGAAATTTTGAGGGTGTGTTCTTACCTTGAATCCCCACCACCACCTAAAGTTTCACATCCAAATTCCTTCATTTAGTAATTTTGCATTTTCGTTCATCTTTCACTCCCAGATCTATCTTGTCTCTGTCTACAGTGACAACAGTTCTGAGTTTCCCATCTCCGACCACCTTTTTGATTTTTCCAAACCCTCCCAATTTTACTGGGAGTTCTGTCCGACAACCCCTCACTCCATGCATTTTCCTGATTTTTGATCAGCCATCCATCTATTTTTCAAAATTCTCTTTCAGAGCCATCTACAGTGCTGTCAACCAGTTTCTAGATCCGACTCACTACTAGTATACAAATCATAACAATTCGTAGCCACCTCCAAACCTGTCACAAAAAATGTTTCCGTCTTCCTTGTTCAATTTCCTACAACTTTTATGAAGAACATAACTTCTGAATCGGAGGTCTACCTATCCGTCAACGTCAGTTCTCAGACAAGTTCCCTGTTGATCTAAGAATTCGGGCACTGTACAATAGCAGCTATCAAAATTCACCAACAAGAAGTACAGAGCTGTTTATTTTTCTGTAATCCCATAGGGTTGAAGCCCTTCGAAGCAGCTTTCTAACGGTGTCAGTTTCGCATCGATCCGACATTGGGGCTGATCGTAGCGTCCGTTCTCGCCGGAGCGCGCGCCTGAAAACAGAACAGGCAGATCCGTGGCCGGTTATTCCGACCGGTGCCGATCGGAGCCGCCCGGCCTCCAGCCGGCAAACCAGCGTGCCGCCATCCCAGGGAGCGCTTCCCCAAGTGTTCCCACTACAGCGGTGCCACCGGGTCCCACACGGCCTCTCCGGACAGCACGTGGGCCCCACGGTAGCGAGTACGGGTGCGGCCGAAGCTACGCGTGAAGCCGCCCGTCAACCCGGAATCGGTCCTCCCGGGCCCATTTGTGCAGCCCTTTTACCTCCCTACGTAGAGTGGGCAGTGAGTCATTGCTGTCATTGTTGTGTATTAATTGTTCCGGGAGCACGGTTTTCGACCGGGTCCGTCTTCCCCACGCCGGGAGCGTGGAGGTATCGTATTCGCTCCTTACTTGGCATTTCACTTATTTCCATATATGCTTTATATGTCGCTGCTAGAGAGCATGTTTTAGGACCTACCTTGCTATATATTTTCATATCACCGCTACTGCGAGAGAGAGCGAAGCCGTCCCGTGAGCCGATCCTGGCACGAAAGTGCGAATTGACCACCCTAGCTCTTGCCGGTTTCTCAACCGTGCACGTCCGACGCTTCCCTCTGTAAGTGACAATCACGAGCTCACCTAGAGTCCGAGGACTGTTGTCGTGTCCGTGGTCTCGTCCCGCATCAATATAATTAAATGTGCACCAATCTATTTATTTAAAAATGGTAAACATGAAACCAAGTCAGACATGATGGCCATGGTCAAGTTAGCGCTTCATTAATTATACTTCCCACTTTGTTCCCTCTCTTTATCAACTATCTAATTAATACCCAAAAATATGTTTTTTTAAACAATGCAAAGCCTAATTGTTAGAATATTAATTTTGGTACAATACGAGCTTTATCATTAATATTTTTAGGTCAATAATATTAACTAACATTGATATTAGAAGAACGTGAGGAAAGAGAGTGAAAAAGGAAATTAAAAGAGAGAGTTATGGGTGGGAAAGGGGAAAAAAGGAAGCATCGAGATCTCAAGGGCTCAATCCTAATAAGATTTTTAATACTAGTTCAGACCTGTATTACGTTTGTTAAGATAATACACTTCAATTAACTATTAATGTTAAATTTGACATATGAAACATAGCCAAAACACCTATTATTTGTTCAAGATCAAAATTAGTGTGGGTACAAACAGCTAAACACCCCGGCCCGAAAGTACATCAAGTGCACATGGTATTACTATTTTTTATTGAATTATATACATCCATGTGTCACATGAGAACAGCTCTTCATATCCACACACTTTCCACAGGAGGCCTGTGACCCCTCGTCATAACTTAATCGTGAGCGCAGCCTAGATTTTTCTTTTCTTTTTAGTTTATTTGTACAGGGAAAGTTCAATATAGCGAAATACGTACGGAACCAAGCACAGAAGACAAACATGTGCAACTGCAATTTTTCAGTAATTTGCCAAGGCATGCACTGTAGGAAGCTGCTTGCCGTCTACCTGCGTGCATGCCGTCACTGCCGGTCGCGGGCTCTGCAGCTGCCACTTGCATGGAGACGCTCGGAGAGAAAGGGGTGGCCACATGTTATCCTAAAATTTGAGTGGCATTGATTTTATGCCCTTTACATTCAAACAGCACCAAGTGTTTAGTGTGTTTAATTTGTTTCAATTAAAGAGGATTATATATTATTACTTCAACTCAAATCAAATTATCAACTAAAGTGGAGTAGTAATCGTGAGCAGGTTAAAGATGGGTTGACTCATTTATTTGACCAATTAAATTGTAAAGAATTCTCTTTCAAAATAAACTCTCCTTTTATTAAGATTTTTGAAAATGTTGGAAGTGGTGATACGATATTCTCTTTCTTTCTCTCTATCTCTCTCTCTCACACACAAACACAAACACGATCCTTTAGGGGCTCTTTGAAATCGGAATGGGATGACGTATTCGAGCCCCTTAGTTTGAATACGTCACCCGACCCCGAGTAAAAGTTGTTGGGTGTGAGAGAAGTGGATAATACCCATATTTCTCTCTCCCTAATTTAATTACTCTATTCCGATTTAAAAGCGGCCCTTAATGTGTCTCACACGACCATACCTCGCAGCTAGGAGTGTCAACGGATCGGTTGGATCCGCCGACCCGATCCGAATCCGAAAAAGAAATCGGATTCGGAGCATCTTATTTACATCGAAGCGGGACTGTTGTGTGGATTCGGTGCGCCGTTTTTTGATCCGGATCAGGTTATCGGGGCGCCATAAAACTTCTTTCGGGGCGAGCAAATCTCATCGGCCTCGTTCAGCGCAGCGGCCTCCCTCTAGGGTTCCTCCGGCATCCCCACAGCGCTCTCCTTCCGCTCCTCTGTCTAGGGCAGGAGCAGCATCTCAACAACGTCGATCTCCTCAGCCACCTGCGACGTCGACGGCATCTCAACGACGGCGATCCCTTCACCCACCTGCAACGGCGACGTTCTCGCGATCGGCCTTCTCGAAACCCATGTTTAGGGTGACAGGAAAGGGCTTCATGTCTGCACGGGGTTGTCTTGTGGTTTGTTGATCAAGGTAGGTTTTTGGTTTTTCTTGTTGTTTGTTGGATCAAGTCGGTCGTGAGATCTCATATGGCTTTTCCGTTCTTCATCCATGTGAGACTTTTTTGTTTTTTCCAGTTCACAGATGGGTATCCACCCCGTGACGTTCAAAGGGGTGAACCAGATGCGATCGTAAGGGTCGTTCGGGTACCTGCCACAGCAACAGTCGGCCAACACTTCTCCTCGTCACTTCTCACCCGCGCCACAAACCGACGCAAAGAACTCCGACGACAGTACTGATAAGAACCCTCGTCTCCCCCTCTTATGTCCGGCAAAGCTGTTCACGTGTTGCAAGGCAACACTTTTGCCTTGCTTTTGGGGTCATTAAAATATTTCTGGGTTTTAGTTCTGTTCATTGATATGTTTTTGGGGTCATCTAAAAAAGGAAATCTTGATCCAATCATTGTTCGTATGTTGCTATTAGAAGATGGATGTCGGTTCTGGCATTTGTTTTCTGTTCATTGATCTGCTTCATATGGTATCTATTTTCTTAGAGATGTGGTGTTGATGTTTTAAATGTTCCACTGGGTGTCTTATTACGTATCTTTACCGGTATATAATATGCCTTCTCGTGGATCACTAAAATGTTAAAGTATTTATGGGTTTCAGGCAGTGTTCTCGTCATCATCAATCGTCAGGAAGAAGGCTTGATTTCATATGTTATAACGAGATGATGTGGATGTCTGTTCTGTCTTTTATTTTATGTTCTTGATCCTTTCTTTTCCGATCTGCTTAGAGATCTGGTGTGGATGCATGAGAGTTTAACTAAGCATCTTTAAGTATATTTACCAGTATATAATATATCTTTTCATATATCATTAAAAAAATTTCTGGGTTATCAAGCAGTGTTACCATCACCACCATCGTCAAGAATAAGTCTTGATCCAAACATTGTTCATGTGTTATAATAGGTCATGGACATATGTTCTATCTTTTTATTTACCGTCCTTGATCCATTTTTTCTAGTTGGTAAGGGATCTGGTCTGGATGTCTTTAATTGGGCATCTTTAAGTATATTTACTAGTATATAATATACCTTTTCATATATCATTAAAAAAATTTCTGGGTTCTCAAGCAGTGTTACCATCACCACCGTCCTCAAGAATAAGTCTTGATCCAAACATTGTTCATACATCATAATGACGGGTGCCTGTTCCCTATATTTTATTTGTTGTTCTTATCAGATTCATATGGTAAAGAGAGCCTTTCCTTTTTTTTGTTTTTTTGGGGTCTATTTGTTATGAGATCTTGTGTGGATGTCTGATTGTTATGAGATCTTTTTGTTATGAGCATTTCCTTTGATTAGTTACCTCAGGTTACAGACACAAATTCTGGATCTATCGGATTTCTGAAATCTCCTGCTCTTCCACTTTTGTGGGTTACCTCTCAGATCTTATGTTTCCCTTAGTTTTATAAACTAGTGGACTTCCACAGTAGTGATTTGGAGGCTTAGCCCTACTGGCTGTCCTTCCAGGCATTTTGAAGAATTGCTGATTATGTTGCTCTAGGTTATTTCAACAACAGAATTTTTTTCAAGTCTGTCACAGACCCCGGACCTGGGAAGGTTGAAGCGGGAGCTGTGGATGGAGATGGCCACTATTCCTGCTACAGCTGATGTATATGATCTACTTCTTTAATGGTCCCATCAGATGGTGACCAAGGCCGAGGTATCGGGGCCAGTTTTGGTGGTCCTTGATGATGTCTGGTCTGAGTTGGACCTTGAAGAGCTGATTTTCAGGGTACCTGGATGTAAAATGCATGTACTAAATCCACATGCTCTTTTGTCTTAATTGAGAAACATCCATCTGCTCTTCAAGTTTGAGCAAAATGTTTTTCTTTTTCCTTTTGGGAGCTGTTATTCATATCCATAATGATTTGCTTCCATTTTTTGTCCTCTTCAAATTGGATATAACTAATCCTTTCAGGCTTGAGGGAGTTCTATTAGAAACCTGAATTCCACAAGCTCTGATGAGCTCTCAAAAGATTCCAGTGCGACCACTTCAGAGGAGGAGAAGGAAATGAGTGAACCTGAATATAACAATCAAGAGGAGAATCTAGTTAGCTACCCTGTTTCTCAATCTGGGTACAGGCAAGTCCCTTGTCCAATCTTTTCTCATGGGAAGCAAGTTCAGTGGCATAAAAGATCGGCCATTGTTTCCAATATTTAAGACCTGTGGTTTATTGGCCTTTAGCATCTAGATCAAACATTTGAAAATTTACATTTTGGGTGTGACAAAGGGTTTCTGATTTTTTTTTACTTAACAAGGAAAAAATTCTTAGGCTAAAAAATATTCTAAGATTTTTTTTACTTGTACCCTCAAAGTAGTATGTTCCTGTTACTCATGTTATGCCCTTTCTTATAAACATCTGTGTTTTTTTTGTATACATGCTAATCTCAAACTAATAACTCAAAATCCCAAACTAATAACTCAACGAAACTGTGAGCCAGAAGCGGGCAGCTGTTACATGATTTTGTCTAATAATCTCAATCACCTTTAGGCAGTTACTATGTTTAGTCTTTTTATCAAATTTGATGGTTTGCTTCCTTCCAAAAACCCACAGCTGAGCATGGACCACGTTTCATGTATTGCAAACAATCAAGTAAAGGCCTGTATAACTTTTCCATTTAAACTCAAATGGACCAAGAGACTCCTCCAATCTTGTAAGGTGAATTAGATATGGAAAGTGAGGTAACAACTGTTTCTGGGAAAGACCCATGAACCAGCAACTAGAATCTTTGGAAGATCCTTTCTGATCCATCCTTAGTTAATATCTTTATGGATACTGCTCCTAACAACAAGTGTTTTGTTGTGATGTGTTCCAATAATTTTGGCATTTGTCTGTTGGCAGCAAAAAATTTATGGTACAGTAGATATGAAGTTAAATTTTCTTACATATGCATATGTTGTTCATCTGTATACATGCAAGCTTAGAAAATTGGCATATAATTGAGATGCACATAGGACTACATTTGTACAACATTGTAAGTAGACTGCATAACATGGTTTTCTGGCAAATTCTCCAGATTATAACTTCTTTTTATGTGCTTTTATTAATGCATAGTTAGTACTGTGGCTTGAATTTACCCTTCTCGAGTTTGTTACTTTGTATTTTTTATGTTGCTGACTATTGACTGATTAGTACCAGATCAATCCTTTTCTTTTTTGTTGTTTTGTCGATGGGATCCATTGAACTGGTAAAATGATAAGGACTACAGAAGAGTGATATCCCAAGTTTAGGATATCCCAAGTTTAGGACTATATATATATAGCTGAAAGTCCACTTTGGGGTCAGTAGAAATTTTCCTGCATTCCATTTTTGGTGATGTTTGAAAGAGTGTTTTAATATTGCCTATATAAGACCGTATTAATAGAGGACGCTCTTCATCTTTGTTCACCCCATTGAAAGCTTCCTTCTTTTAGGTCTGGGCTTCAGGTTTCTCTACTGCATTTTTGAAAAAGCAGAGTGTTGCAACAAAAGGAATGCTGAAGATGAATGACTCAAGTGTGGATACATTGTTTGAGAGTGCTATCGTGAGGCCCAAACCTGCAGTAGGTGAAACAGCTTTGTTGACATGTTTAGAGAAGTTCTTTGAGGTGGTCCTTAATCTTCCCTCTGTGAATAGGTAAGCAAATTCATTTCCAGTGCCTTATCCCTAATTAAAAGTTTCCAGTTCACAATTTGAGTGTCGGATTCCCTCTGATATACCTGCCGTCTGATTATTGTTGGACATCTCTCTATAACTTAAGGAAGCAAAATGCATATTTTTTAAGCAAAAGTTTATGCCATTTCAGAATTTGAGAATTAGGCAGAAGAGTCGTGTGATATTTGGATCTCTGTCGCCTTTTGGTTTCCTTAAGAACTGCCATGCTAATCCAGAACTGCCATGCCCTGCAGTGATTTGAATTTTTCTGAAAGAAAGAAGTTTAGTCAAGGAAATGGCAAGTGTATATATTTTGGGGATGTTCCAGATGTAGTTAGCACCACAATAACTGCTGCCTTTACTTTAATTGCAGCACGTACCTTTCATCAGAGAGAGAGAGAGAAGATGAACTTGAATCGGGTATTATAAAAATTTTCAGAAATGGAATAACAAAACAATGGAGGAGAAACTTTACCGCTGAAGAAGCAACAGATTCTTCATGTGACATTGGCTCTCCAACATGCTTCACAACTCTTTTAAAGTGAACGGACTGGTTGTATACGTTTTCAGCCTATAAAAGTAGAAGAAAAAGTATTCCATGACAATTATGTATATAGAAATGAATTATCTTGTCCCGGTAAATGCATGTGCATATCATATATGATTATGGCCAGATTCTTACATCAACTTAGCTGAAACAAAGTAAAACAGTATAAAAAAATTGATTCAGACTACATGCTAACTGCTAAGTTAATGACTGACCTTTAGATGTAGAACCCATATATGTTTTCTCATTGTGTCATTCTTGTTTAAGAATTAAAGCCTTGGACTGATAATATTTCTCCAAATATGCACACATCAATTAAAGCCTTGGTGTGCTCAGGAAATGACTGTCCTATCAATTAAATCTAGTCATTCTTCACCCTCTCAATTAAATCTAGCATTGCTTCTTTTTATTTACTTTCAAAACCACAACTTCTATGACCAGACAACACTGTAAAAGATATCTGACTCTACCAAATATTTGCTTCATCCTTAGGTGATATCTCCCATTCAATCTATAACTGATTCTAGGCTGTCCATTTTCAAAACCATTGCATAAAAGGTGAGTCCATGGGGCCTAAGCAGCCCATTTCGATCATGCTATTAAAGACTGGCCAACTTAGACCAGAACCAGCAGAACTGGATTGGAACTGGGTAGAATTAGTCTGGTTCCAGTGGGCAGTTGATGGCTAGAACTGGCTGATTTTTTAGCAAAGCTGACTGTACAACTGGAACCATAATTGGAACCAGTGAGAACTGGACTTGTTCCCAAAACTAATTTTTAGTTCCTTGATTTAGATGCATTGACAGCCTGAAAACCAAGTCTATTCCATGTTAGGCAGCTGCTGAATGCACAAATAATCAAACTAGCATCCCTGGTGATGACCAAGTTAGTTTGCATCTATTGAGATCATGCTATATATTTTCCCTGCAAATTTTTCATGGTGCTCTTGCTCTGCTTTTGGTGCTTCTTAGGAGCTAATATAATTTACTCTGTTATGTAAAAGGGTTCTTCGTGGTCAAATTGCAAGTCTGCAAGCATGGCATAGCCTTCAACATTGCTGACAAATGTATCATGTACGCCTTCTAAGAAAACTTTTGTTCTCAGATTCATCAGCTCTCCTTCAGTCCTCGTACAGATGCCAAAGGGATAATGGATCTAGTTGGATTTCTCTCTGTGGTTGAGGAGATTTTGAAGCAAGGGCAGAGTTCACAGAGTTGGGTATCCGATTGCAACAGTTTGCAACAGTGCTTAATATTGTTTAATATTTGGATTGTCCAGGTTGTATTGTAATAGGTTCTATGGTTGAGGAGATTTTAAACTATCTTCCCTTTTAGTTTGTAACAATGTTTAATGTTTAGATCCGAAAATTCGGATCTAAAAATTTGTGCTTATTATTTACCTATAAAGATATCCATTTAGGTATAATATCTTGTTTAGTATTGAGATCCGAAAATTCGGATCCAAATTCAACCCAACATGTATATTCGGATCCTCTTACTCTATCTATTGAAGATGTATATAAATTTGGATTTTGGTTTAGATCCGAATCCGAAAATTTAAATTCGGATTCGGATCAGATCCGAATCCGAAATAGTATTTTATTTTAGATTTGGATCCTGTTCGAATCTGATCTTATCGGATCCGGATTCGGATCTCAAAGAATCCGACCCAGATCCGATCCATTGACAGGGCTACTCGCAGCTGGGTCATGCCGGTGGGCCTCATCCGAGGTCGTGATCAACGCTGCCGGTTGTTCCGGGGACAACCCGAGTGCTCCCGGCCCGCGGCCCTCCAAATGCTGCCCGTTCATTGCACGCTCACTGCAGGCTTCTTGGGGTGGTTTCTTCTTCTTCATTTCATCTATCCCAAATGATGACCGTTCTATACGTTGCCTAGTACGTAATGATACCGTACCCGGTTGCATCCTGCATGGCATGATAGCCATTGTGGTTAATTGTGGGGACGAGTGAGAGTAGTCTCTCTCACCTCCACCCTCTCCCGAGGATACTACACGTACGGGAGACGTCGTCGGACTCCATTAATGGCGACAGTGTAAGAGAGGGGACCAGACCCTCCCTGGCGCGGATACAGATTTGTCAAGTTCCTACTGAACAAATTGGGATCCTCCCTTCTCCCCCACGGGCGGTGCATGTGGCTCTCCACAGCATATATAGCAAATCCCCGAACCCCACGATCGATCGAGCTCCTTGGAAGAGCGCTAATTAAGATCACGTTCCCGTATGTTTTCCTCACATGGGTCTTGTCCCACAAACTTTGAGTCCAAGAAATAAATATCTGGTGGTATATATACTAGATCTCTTTTCAGAAGGAAGTGAAATGGGCTGGAAATCATACGAAGGTACTCTCGCTCCAAATGCATGCCTTAGAAATTGATGGGGAGAAGATCGTAGAAAACGAGTAGTACGTACGTCGTTTTGTTAGGAGGGTAATTCATTGGAGCCTTCTTTGTTAATCGAGCGAGGATATCGTGTTCGACCTCTCTCGGTCGAACATAATATCCATACTCGATTAATGACATGTGTGTGAGGGAGAGTGTGACCCCTCTTCTCGTTCTTTTTCACCAGATTCGATAGTCACTCGACAGTTCCATTAACAAAGAGGACCTAAGGATACATACAATGAGTATGGGATTATTAAGGTGCGACAAAGGAGATAAGGAATGCATTTAGTTACGTGCGATGGATGTCACATTTACAAGAGCCTCTGTTTGAATTCAAATTAATGTGCTTAAATAATTAAGGAAAAAATGGCCAGATTTGGATATTCATGAAGATGTGTAGATCCCCTGAATTCGTGCATGAATACATGGAGAGCTGGACGAAAACGACGACTAAGTACGTACGTAATTACTGATAATTGTTCTCTCTGATTGCATATATATATCTGATCATTACTGGAGATTTGAAAGAAAAATGGGATCGGCCGCACTCTGATATAGAAGATGGGGTACGTAAATGCTTAATTAGTGTATTAAAAGGGTCGAAAGTGAGCCAAGCAGGCAATCACAGATCGAGTTGAACTCAAGCACGTGTATCGAGCCTTACACACGGGTTCAAACTCGGTTCAACTCGTGCTCCATACATGGGTGCGCCATGGCGCGTGGGTGTTCAACTCTCTACCCAGCCAAGCTCGACTAGGAGGTATATATATATATATATATATATTAGAGCATCTTCTCCCTTCGTCGACGTCAAATGTAGGGTTATCAATAGGTCGGGTTAGTCGATAGGTTCACGGGTCTGGTCTAATTTCGGGCAAGGTCGCAAAGTCTTTTTCGGACCGTGGACCTTTAGTTGGGTCTAAAAGTCCGGCCCGACTAAACCCACGAGTCGGGCTCAGGATTTGAGTTCGACGCGCGGGCCGACCTGACCTGTTCTCTTTTTTTTTCTCCCTTCAAATTTTAAAATCTAGTTAGTTAGAATTATATTTTTTCACTTAATTAAAAAAATTTAAACTCTATTTTCACATAATTATGTAATTAATATCAAAGTTCTAATTAATTTAGTGAGATTATAAATTTTATATTATTAAATATAATATTTTTTTATTAATTTTTATTTTTTATGTAAGTTGTCGGGTCGAGCTTTACAATTTTTTAATAGTGTCAAGTCCGGTCCGGCCTGACCCGACATAGCTCGGGCCCGGACTGGACTGGCCTAAGCATGGCCCGAGTCCAGCCCATTGACAGCCCTAGGCAAATGTCGGTCTAGGTGTGCGTAGAAAAGCGACCACTGTATGTAGAGACAAAAGATTTTAGAGTCCGTTCGTGTGGGCAATTGGCCGGAATGTTTGCCATCCCCCCATTCATGTAGGTCTATAGTCAGATGCAGATCCAATGGTGCAAATCCATTTACTAGTTGAAGATCATTCTCGACGAAGACGGCAAGAACAATTCCATTTGCTCTATAATAATGAAATCAATATCTGGATTGGATAGGCAGAAGAGTGAGATCGATATTCTTACGATGTTGTAATCGAAGTTCTAGTCTTTTCAACAGTCTACGATATGTTAACTGCTACCTCACATGTGCCCTTGCCATGCGTTTCACCTTTCATTGTTAAGAAATATTTTGTACACCGCAAGCGGTGTACAAAGGCCACGTCAACGTGCAACTTCCTCTCTGATTGGTCCACATAGGCGTGAGTGGGCATGTAGTTGTCGAGAAAATAACTGTATGATGGTTCCACAACAGAGGCATTAAATGGGTTGGTTTCCCACTATAAGCACGTCAACAAAATGTCTATCTTACCCTTCTTCCTCCCCTGGCCCATCCTCACCCTCGACGGGAAGAAATATTGCTTTTGTTGCTGTTTCCCAGTTCTGCCCACGAACTGCCACATGCGAAATCGTTATGTTGTCGCCCCCTTCTTTCCTTTGGCGGGAATGAAATTAAAAGTAAAACGGAGAGCTCTCTGGTAGAACATTCTGTAATGTCCATGCCTTTAACCTCTCGGCCAGTCATCTTCGGAGACGAACGTCATTAGTGGAGCGGAAGAAGGAGAAGCCTATCGTCGTCGTCAGCCCATCGTCGTCGAAGAGCAAGGAAGAGCCTGACGAGGGTTTCGATCATCATCAGAGAGGAAGAAAGAGGATCACGAAGAGATGACGACGGCGAGGGTTTCATACGACCCTAATACCTAGCGCTATGGCACCTAAGACCGGCAAGGGGAAGAGGTCGATGTTATGAGGCAGTGTCCAAGGGCAAAAGAAAGTAGAAAAAGGAGAAGAGAGGATGTCAGAGACGTAGGAAGAGGAAACCCCATCCTTGGCGAGGGCGGCTAAAGAAGCGCAGGGAGGAACGGCTCAAGAGAGCACTGGTGAAATGAGGGAAGAAAGTGGAGAAAGGCCATGTAGCAAGTTAGGGCAAGAGGAAACCTCGTCCTTGGCAATGGCGCAAGAAGAGGTGTAGAGAGGAAGGGCTGAAGAGAGCGTTGGTGATATAAAAGAAGAAAGTGGAGAAAGACTCTACACCAATTTAGGGCAAGAGCAGGAGTCCAACAGAGATGGAAAAAAACAGAAGGGAGGTAAGACAATGTTTCATTCTTATGTAATATATAACATTCCACTATAAAATATTTTATTTACATGCAACTAATTTCAGTCGGACTGTACATCAAGCTCTAATACATTTCATGTCCCAAACAAAATATTATAGTTATATAATAAAATATTTTATTTCTTTTACAAATTACTTCACAAGTATAACAAAATAATTCATTTATTTAGTCAAATGTAGTGTATTATTATTCATACATATTTTATTTATGTAACAAAATGTTTCATATATGTCACAAACTATTTCATATCGGTAATAAATAGTTTCACTTACATAACAAACTATTACAAGTGTAACACAAAATGTTTTATTTGTATAACAAAATGTTTCATGTATGTCACAAACTATTTCATATTTTTAACAAATAGTTTCACTTACATAACAAACTATTACAACTGTAACACAAAATATTTTATTTCTGTAACAAATTGCTTCATCTCTATAATAATTCTAAGTTGTTGATAACAAAATGTGTCATGTGTACCTAAACTGGTATATTTCTATAACAAACTATTTCACGTTTAAAATCAAATATTTCATATCTGTAACAAAGAGTTTCATTACTGTAACAAATAATTTCATCTATATAATAAAATATTTTATTTCTTCAACAAACTATTTAAATCTTTTGCAACAACTTAATTCTTATTTATAACAAAATATTTTATTTTGATGAGGAATGTTTCATGATTATACAAAATATCTTACTACTATAAGTCTTATTTTATTTCTTTCGTTTCAGGAACAGTAAGAAGAAAGGTCACTACAAGAAAAATGAGAAATTCCGACGCATATTTACCGACGTAAATATGTCGGAGATACGTCGCAATTTAATTTTTCGACGTATTTGCGACGTATGAATGACGGTATATGGACGTCGGAACTATTTCGTCGCAAATTTTTGACGTATTGATATAGCGTCGCCAAAGAGTCCGAAATTACCGACGAAACTGTCTTGTCGAAATTATCGTGGCTATTTATGTCGATAATTAATAATATGAAAATTAATTAATTATTACGACAGAACATAATTTAGTTGAAAATAGGTCTAAAGTTTTCGACGAATTACCGACAGATATATTATGTCATCGCAAATATATTGGTTAAATTAGTTCCGACGAAAGTTATTTTGGTGACAAATACGTCCTTAATTTTCGATGAATTTTTATCGCATAAATATTACGTTGAAAACCTGTGGGTCAAATTAGTTCCGACGAACTACTATTCTGTCGCAAATACGTCGTTAATGCTCAGCGAATTTGCCACAGATAATTAATACGTCGGAACTAGTTTGAATCAAATTACCTTCGACGAAACTACCTCTAGTCGAAAAGACGTCGTTAATGTTCGACGTATTTGAGACGGATAATTAATACGTCAGGAAATAAGTGAGTGAAATTGGTTCCGACGAATTGTTCGTTGGTCGAAATTTCGTCGAAAACTTTCTCCACATATTTTTTTTATATATTTTAAAATTTTATAAACCTGTTTAAAGCTACAATTATACACCACAATCGACTCAACTCAACATAAAACATGCAATAAACAACATATACAACATACAATAGGATAAAATCATATTGTAAATTAGAATAAAGAACGTCCACAACACATAAATCTTTGAATAAAAAAAGTTATAATTACATTAATTGAAATGTATCGTTTTTAATAATATCATTAAAAAAATCAAGAGATATGCGCTGCATCATCCTCATCCGTCATTCGTAGCATCTCCACCATCACCGGCTGGAGGAGGATCCTACATCACAAAAAATTAATAATAAATAGATTTTAATAAATATAAATGGAGAGGGAGATTTCTGTAGCCCATTTAAGAGCAGGCCGAACTAGGTCCAGCAAGACCAAGCGAGGCTCAGCTCATCTAAGTGACCGCCCCGCCGGGTCCACTTAGCAAAAAAGCCCAATAAGTTCACTCGGATTCAAGCACTTCCTAGGCGGCCATTAGGCTTGGAAGGCCGAGTGTCGGTCTGGTCGGAGGAAGACCCACGCTCGATCTATTTCCCTGGCCGAGATAAGGGCTAGCGCCCCGTGCCCACTCCGACCGACTCTCACCCGAGCTATGCCTATCGCCTGAGACAGGGCTGACACTCTTCAAGCTTGGGTCGACCGACGGGTTGCTTATCCACGCTGCCGATGAGAGCCCTTTCTGAGCAGGAGTTACGAGGATAAGGGAACCCACGAATCCTCAAGGCTATAAAGAGCCCACGATGAGGACGTAAAGAGCCCACGTCGAGGACGTAACCGTCGCCTGAAACTCCTCAGCTTACGGGACTCATATGGCTGGCACACTATTTAAACCGGGGACTCCCTCTAGTGAGAGGTAAGGCCAACACACGCCTACACTCCCTGAGCAGGAACCACTTCACCACCTTGGTAGACAGGGATCTCGTACATCTCCTTCTTCCTCCCTTCATAGCTTCCACCACTGCTCTGCTGACTTAGGCATCAGAGGGTTTTCCCTAGGGAATCACCCCCTGGGCCCCCCTGATCTGTTTCCCTTCCTTACAATTCACTGTTCGGTGATCATCTTCTCCAGCTCACGATCAGCGCGAGATCGCGCCTCTTCATCTGGCGCCGTCTGTGGGAAACGATCAAAGAGCCAGCATGGTGCGAAGAAGTACAGGGAAGAGATCTGTCGACGATAGGGGGAAGACCATGGTGGTGGGGGGAGAAGGCCCTTCTCAGGCTGCACAAGACCCCCCCCCCCCCCAATGCCAGCACCTTAGCCGACGAATCGCCTCCGCCCGCGGCTGTAGAGCAACCATCCAACGGGGGCGCTGACGCTTTCCAAGCCCTCAACGCAAAACTGGACGTCCACATGGAACTCATGAGGACCCAGGCAGCCAGGGATGGAAGGTCACGTGCCCCTCTGGAAAGCCCTCCCCACGGAGACGCTTCCCAACACACTGCCGGAGGTCGCTTCCCCCTCCGAGGACGACGACGTATTCGCAACAGGTCAGGAGGACCTTCACAAGCCCCTCCTCCGGAGCAAGAGGCCTCCTCCACGCCAAAAAAGGGAAAACCTAGGGAACGCCGTCTGCACCTAGAGAACGAAGTCCCCAGGGAACGCCAGGACAGCCCCCCTAGCCCCACGGCGCAGCGACAGCTGAAGTTATCCCTCCGACTGCGAGAGTTCGAGAGGCGCTTCATAGAGCAGGAGCGTGCCTTACGCGCCTTGCAGAAAACCTCCCCAGCAGAGGACGAGGAGAAATCCCCATTCTCTAACTATATCTTGAAGGAAGAGGTATCTCCCAGAATCTCCATTATGATCTTCAAGCCTTACGACGGCCAGGGCGACCCGGCCGACCACTTCGACAGCTTCAACGCCCTAATGACCCTTCACGGGGCGTCCGACGCCATCAAATGCCGAGCCTTCGTGACCACCCTGGTCCAAGGCGCACGCCCAAGCAT
The DNA here is from genome assembly GCA_022559845.1 of Amorphophallus konjac. Lineage (NCBI taxonomy): Eukaryota > Viridiplantae > Streptophyta > Magnoliopsida > Alismatales > Araceae > Amorphophallus > Amorphophallus konjac. Next base: position 200,731,808 of record CM040124.1, read on the forward strand.
GGTTCTGGGCCCTCGCCCCCGGATCCATCCGACACTTCAAGCAATTTGGACGAGTGTTGAAGGAGTGTTTCGCCGGCAGCGGCCCCCCAAGATCGGTAGCGGGGCTATTGGCTCTAAAACAGGCGCAGGGGGAGAAACTTCGGGCTTATATCAACCGATTCAAGTCGAAAGCCTTGAGAATCCCCCGCCTGGATGTAGCCTCGGTCATAACCGCATTGACCGGAGGCACCCGAGACGAGAACCTCTGCCGCAAACTTGTCCTCCACCCTCCCTCGACCATTGCCGAGCTAGTGACTCTGGCTTTACGCCATGCTGAGTGCGAAGAAGTTCTCAGCGCATGCCGAGGAGCAACCGGCTCAGGTCGGGAGGGGGACAAGAAGCGAGCACCCGAGTCAAGCTCGGGCCAAGGAAATAGGCGGAACTGAGACAGGGAGCACAAAGAACCGTCCCGGAAGTACTAGCGGTACACTCCCTTAACCGCTCTGGTGTACGAGATCTATGAAGACATCAAAGGCTCGGGCCTCCTCCGCCATCCCGAGCCAATGATGTCGAAGAGCCGCAATCGCAGTAAGCATTGCATGTTTCATAGCGATCACGGGCATCATACCGGTGATTGCCACTAGCTCCAGGATGAGATCGAGCGCCTCGTCCGCCAGGGACACCTCTCCCAGTTCGTGATCGACATATGGAAGACCGAGACGCCCCGGAGGAGATCGACAACGCCCATCATGGGGTCCACATCAATGTCATCGCTGGAGGAGCTGCATCAGGAGGAGACAGTGTCCGAGGAAGGAAGCGTCATGCTGAGCGGGAGAGCCGAGCCATCGAGCCTCCCAAGGCCCCGCCAAGTGAGCCCCAGGTCATAGTCTTCTTCGACCAAGACCTGAAAGGGCTGACCACCCCGCACGACGACGCCCTAGTTATATCGGCTACGATAAACCATTGTAACGTAGATAGGATTCTAGTTGACAATGGAAGCGCCCATGATGTATTGTCTTATGAGTGTTTTCTTAAGATGGGGGAGAATCCGTCTAAACTCCGCCCGATCCGAACCCCCCCTATGCGGGTTCAATGGCTAGGCCACTTATCCCGAGGGAGCCCTAAGCCTGCCAGTTACTCTCGGCACCCCACCCAAAACCGTTACGATTATGGTGGACTTCATAGTGATCAAGGGTATGATAGCATACAACGCAATCTTCAGCCGGGGGATCCTCAGCCGAACGAAAGCGGTGCCCTCTACCTATCACCAAAAGATGAAGTTCCCCACTAAACATGGGGTGAGGGAAGTCCGGGGCAACTAGGCGATGGCCAGAAGGTGCTATAATATCTCGGTTGAAGCCACAAGGCCGGACGGGAGAAACAATGGCCCCTGGGAAGTTGAGGAAAAACCCGTAACATCCGAGCCTTGAGGTGAGTTGTTAACGGTTTTCCTAAACGATGACCCGACCCTACGAGTAAGGATTGGAGCCGACCTACCATCCGAGGTTCAGCAGTAATACAAAGAATTTCTTTCCGGGTACATCCGAGTCTTTGCATGGTCTGATGATCAACTCCCAGAGATACCGGGAGAGGCAGTAGTGCATAAACTCAATCTTGACCCGACCGTGAAGCCCGTACAACAACGCAGAAGGAAGCACGCGCTAGAGAAGCAGATGGTCATCAAGGAGTAAGTCACCAAGGGGTAAAAGACTGGTCTTTTTAGATCGATCATGTACCCAACGTGGTTGGCTAATGTCGTCCTGGTACCAAAAGCTTCAGGAAAGTGGCGAATGTGCGTGGACTTCACCGACTTGAACAAAGTCACACCAAAAGACTGCTATCCGTTGTCGAGCATCGACCAACTGGTTGATTCAACCTTGGGCAACGAGATACTTAGCTTCCTGGACGCCTATTCAGGCTACCACCAGATCAGAATGGATCCAGAAGATATCAAGAAGACCGCTGTAGATTCTAAGAAATCCAGTTAAGGGAAAACTAAAGAATAATTAAAAGGGAAAAGAAGGGGAAAGAGGAGAAAAGGGGAGCATGCGAGGATGCTAAGGGGAATGTGATCGCCAGAGACGCGAGGGCCTCAAATGATATAAACAATAACAATATGGAGGGATCGCGAATAGAAATATCTCAAAAGGATGCAGGGGAGATTGTGAGTGCTCCTTCTCTTTGTATCGGCCGGCCGATGAAGAGAGTTTCTCTTGTATATTACCCTTGCTAAGATCAAAGATAAAAACCAATAAAAATATGGATGAGAACCAAGGTGAGTGTAGCATCAAATTCATAATAAAGATAAACATGAAAAGCATGTGTAAGAACACACCTTGTTGGTGTTGGCCCTTAAACCCCTATGCAAAGGGTAATGTAATTTATGATGAATGCTAATGTAGATAAATGTGCAAGTGTTGCACTGTGAGGAGGTTCTCAAACGTGGTTGAGGTAAAGAGATTAACAGAGATATGATGCAAGATGCATGTATGCGTGTGAACTAATGCAATGACATAAAAAAAGAATTAAAGAAGATAAAGAAGCCTGTGTATTTTTCTCCTTTGGCTTTGATGCAAGCTCGGAAGGAAATCTCCTTCAAGGATGAAGCTTTGAGCGCGCAGGACAGTCCCTCCTGTGCCAAAACTCAGGTAGCACCTCCCCTTCGTGTTAAAATCGGCCTCTCTTTACATGAGCCGCAGGGCTCTATTTATAGGGGAGAATGGAGTTTAAGCCCAAGAAAAATTAGGATAGTTGATTTTAGCAAGAGATAAATATTGGAAGGAATCCTTCCAGTCATGGAAAGTCATTAAAGTCATTTCCGAAGTAAAAAGGGGCTCAAAATCAGGAAAGAAGGAGGTTCTGCGAGAGTTCAGAATTTGAACAAGAATTGACGACCAGATAAACAGTCGCTTTTAAAATGACGCCCTCGGAGGCGTCGTCATTTAAAGAATTGAAGACTTTGAGAAGGGCGCTATTTAGATTTTTAATACGAATTTCGGGTTGATTTAATATCTTAAAATATAGCAATAAAAATGACGACCTGATTAGGGGCGTCAATTGAAATGATGGCATGCATAGTGTCGTGAATCAAAATAATGAAAAGCCAAAAGGAAATGACGACCACGCAATCGGGCGTCAATTGAATTGACGCCCGCGTGAGAGATGTTATTTCAAAACATGCAAATCATGGTCATTTTTCATTTCTCATTATTATTTTCTCATTTTTTAGGTGGACGTGCATCTAACTGTGCTGATTCCAATTACTATTTTTTCGTATTTTTCTGACATCCGGAAGGCCACCAAACAACCACTAAAAGAGGACCAGAAATAATATTAAAATAATCACAATTGCAATTGACCCCTCTCTTCACGTCGTGACTTCCATTTTTTCAATTTTTTTTATTTTATTTAGATTCAAACAACGCCCCTTTACATGTCGTCATTTCTATAAAAAAATTCAAAAAATTCTCAGAAAATTCAGAAAAATAGGAAAAAATAAAGAATGGACGCCTCCTTAAAGAGGCGTCATTTTCATTTTTATTTTCTTTAATTTTATTAAAAATAAATGACGCCCCCTCTCACGTCGTTAATTATTGAAAAATCAGAAAAAAATGGAGAAAAATACCTAGAAAATTCAGAAAAATAGGGAAAAATAATGAAAGGGAGAAAAAAAGGAAGAAATCCAAGAACAATGGGAAAAACCACTCAAATAAAGTTAATTTGAGGGTCAAATTGGGGCATTACAAGGTAATACGAGATGTATTTACAGTAACGTCAATTTTGGCGTGTCTACAGCTGTCCCGTCTCGGGGTCTGCTTTGCAAGGGACCAGAGCGAACTGAAAAGTAGATGCCAAGGTGTGATGAGACACGCAATCAACATCACCTGATGAGAATTGAATCAAAAGCTCGAGACGAAGCAATCTCGAGAAATTCAATGAAATCAACGATGTTTGGATAAAAGAGGGAGTGTGCACGCGGGCACGAAAAGGAATGATCAACTTCCAGCGCGGTGGAAGTACCCCAGGTCACAAAACTATAGGTTTCACCATTGGGGAGCGGTTACCAGCCAATGTGGACGTGCTGCAACCAAGGTGGATCAAAGGAAAATGATTGAAATAAAAGGATAGAAATCCAAACAAGGAGCTTTCGAAAAATTGACCCAAAACAGTGACAAAAATGAACCGAGGATTCAATTCAGCAATGAATATCTCATATCTGGAAAGATGAAGATCAATTTGACTCTCTAAAATCAGCTTATCAGAATAATTTTTCAACGTTGATTCAAAGCCCTGTATAAATGCATGTTGGGTTTAAAGGGAAAAGATCAAAACAAATGAAAATAGAAGATAATCAAGGATAATATTGCTAAACTGCCAAGACTGAGTCAAGAAACTGATTTCGCGAGCTGATACTAAGCCGAAGCCCGTTTATCCGCGCACCAACTTACAAAAGGGAACCATCATCTCCAGTCTTGGACGGCTCAATGGCCTATCCGTATGACTAAGATTCCTCTGGAATCGTCATCATTTTTGATGAAGGGGAACTCAAATTCTAGATTTACCAAGGCCACAAGGTCCTTGATATAATCTAGTAGCGTATGTAACATATTGTAAAAATGCATACAGGAAGATGGCGATAGCAATGAGCATGAGAGAACTGAGATGAGGTGCAAGCACCGTGGGGCTTAGATGATGATGCCCTGTTGGTGGGACCAAGAGCTTCTTATCCTGCGCTCAAAATTTCATTAGCCAAGATATAAGGAAGATAACAAGCAATGAATAAGACATTTAAGCATAGCAAGTATAGCATGAATCAAAGCATCAATAAGCAATCACAACATGGACATCATAGTGATCAAAGCTTGGTGTGGATAGCATTCAAGCATATATTAGTAAGGCGAAGCATGTTTAGCATGAATAGCATGTGTTGAAACATAGCATTGCAAAACATCATTGTTTGTTGTTTGTCATGAGGCTGACAATCTTGGCATGTGAGATTGAGATTGGATGATCGGGATCAAGTAATGCCCAATGGCAGAGTGATCAAGTGAAATCAGCAGGAGTTGATTAAAAAGATTTGGAGATGAATAATCAGAGTAATGCCTAGCAAATTATGAAGATGTGATCAATTGTGAACATGGGGAGAATCAAAAGGTAGATAGCAATGAATGGAGAGGACTCATCCTGTAATGCCCCGGGTTTTTCGGATCCTCATTCGTGGGTCCCGGATTTGGTTTCTCTAAGTGTCCAACTCCGTTGTGTCCGAAATTTCATTTCGGACATCTTTCGTGTTCGGATCGGCGTGATCCGGAGTCGTTTCGGAGGCCCGGAGGCGTTCCGCGGTTTTTTCCGCGTGTGTTTTCCGATTCCCGGTGTGGGTTTCGGCTTTCCCTTCGGAACCTCGTTGCGGGTGAACCGGGCCGTTCACCTAGGCTAGTGTGGTACCGTTGCGATCGGTGCGTTCCGAGGATCGCGAGGGTGTGATTTTCTATTTTTTGTGATTTTTTTGATTTTCCAGATTTTTCTATATATATAATCCCCTTTTTCTCTCTCTCCCCATCTCTCATTTCTCTCTTCCCTCCCTCTCTCTTCTCTCACGTTCCCTCCTCTCCCCCTCTCACTCCGGGCGGCCGACGGAGGCGGCGAGGCCGGGGCGGCATGGCTCGTGGGGCGTGGAGCGACGGGCACGGGATGAGGATCGTGATGGTGGAGGCGGTTCGTGGGATCGTGAACCGGCGAGGGTTTAAACGGCGTTTCTTCGTGGATCGGCGTCCACGGTGCGCGAAATCTTCGGTGGAGGTAGGGTGATGGACCCCCAGCTCGTGCGCTTCAATTCCCGTGAGCTTGGTAGGCCGTGGTGAGCCGAGCGGGTCGTTTGGGGCGTTTTGGGGAAAATCATGTTTTGGGGAGTGATCGCCCGATCTAGCGATTCGTTGCGTTTTAGGCCGATCCGAGGCCATAGATGCATGCTGGGGGTTGTTGGGGAGCTTCCCCTATGTTTTCCCCTTCATCCGTGGATGATTGGGGCGTGGCGTAGATTTTTGGGTGTTTTTCCGCCGTTTCCGATTTTTCGAAATGATCGCGGTCCACCAGAAACCGCTATCATCTGGTCGCGGTCCTGGGAAAACCGCGTTCATCCTTCGTGTTTGGGTCGGAAGACCTTCGAGCGTCGCGGACGTGCGATCGACCGCTTTTGTCTGGTCGCGGTCAGGGGATGACCGCTACCACCTGGTCGCGGTCCTTGGGCGACCGCTACCATCGGGTTGAGCGTGGCTGGTCGAGGTTGTGATGCGACCGTGACAGCATGGTCGCGGTCACCGGTCGACCGCTACCATCTGGTCGCGGTCACCAGGTGACCACTACCATGTTCTGGTTCTTGTTTGCGCTGTTTTGACCCCCGGTCGACCCGGTTGTGACCCAGTGGTTGACTTTAGGTCTCGTGAGTGTCTCGGACACCCCGTGGAGTTCCGTGACCGTGTCTTTGGGTGTCCAGAGAGGTCCCGCTTACCTCGTTTTGCGTGTCATGAGCTTAAGGGTCCGAGTGACCTTTTAGCGTCCTGATTGTGTTGTGTTGGTCTCCGGTCGACCCGGTTGTGACCCAGTGGTCGACCTCCGGCCTTGTGAGTATCCCGGACACCCCATGGGTTCTGTGTCCGTGTTTCTGGCTTGTCGGGAGAGACCGTGTTGCCTCGATTAGCGTGCCCGTAGGTGTGGTGGGTCCGGGTAACCCCACGTGTTTCGGGCTTTCGTGTTACGCTCGATCGAGTCACCGTGTATCGGTGTGTGTGCGGTGGGGTCTCCCCCGCATGTCGTGGGTTTCTTTGGTCGGTGATTCCCATGTGGGCCACGTGTTTGGCCTTGGACTGCGAGTCCAGTTATCCGGCCTGGGGCTGGAGGTTTCCCGCTTGCTACAAGATGGGAAATCGTCGTGGCGGCTTGTGTGCTGCCCTGGGAATCGTGCTTCTGTGTTTTTCGTGTGGCCCGTGTGGGTGGCCTTAGTCCTTTGCACTCCCTTCCCGAGGGAGTGGTCTTGGCGGCTCGTGAGTTGTCTCGATATTCGTGCTACCGTGGTTTTAGACCTAGGGATTAGGCTAGATTGACGGCTTAGTGCTGTCATGTGCAACGGTCTCGACTCTGAGTCGTATGACTCAAAGACCGTTAAGTTCAGTAGGTCTAGTGGACCATCTAGAGTATGGTGGCGTCGTGCCACCTGTTACTTCGCGATACTCACAATAGGTGCGGGTCTGGTTTTCTATGTCCACGTTCTGTGACACGTCGACTAGTCGTAGCTTCCTGCGCACGCGAGTGTGGACCCACCTGGGAGTGGTGGAGAGCGAGACCCAGTGTGACGCGGTTTTTAGGCTGGTTTCCGTAGGGCCCCTTGCCTTTGCCACCAGAGTCCGGTGGGGGGGAAAACCAGCTAGAGGACCCGACCTAGAGCAGATGGTCTGTGTGTGCACACGTAGTTGGGGGCTTAGGACACGCGCTGACGAGCGTGACCCCAGCTAGTCCTTGTTGTGGTACTTGTTGCGTGTCTGAGTCTCACGCCCGGGGCGTTGTAGCTAGACACTTGTGACGCAGTGTAAGACGTCAGGGGACGCATCCGGTCGTTCTTCTAGTGGGTGGTGCTCCTGTCACGTGACGTGGGTTGTCGTGCACCGGGTTTTGTTTCTGTCCGCGGGACGGGACTTCGTGAGTGGTTTCGGGAGTGTTCCCGGAGTCGAGGTCTGGGGTTCCGGTGAGCGTCACCGAGGGCCTTTCTCCAGACAGTGTTGTGTTCACGACGGTGAGGTCGTGACCGTGTTCCCTGACCGTGTGGTTTTGGCTTGGGCCCTTTTCGTGAGGGCAGGCCTCCGCTTTGGAGGCATCGTGACATTTTCCTAGTAACGTGGCTAGGGCGGCTCGTGTTTGGTGGTCCCCGATCGTGGAATCGGGTGGTCGGGTGCGTGGCTTGGTTGTCCCCCGACGGGAAACTGGGTCGTGTTTTCTGGTACAGTAGGAGTAGCTGTAGTGCTGAGTTTTTGACCGGCCACTGGTTTGCTGTTCCTGCTGTAGTTGTATCGTTCCTTTCCGCTACCGCCGTTGTTTCCGAGTGGGGTTCCGCGGAATCCCTGCTGAGTCTCTGTTTGGAGACTCATTCCCTGCTTTTCAGGTGTAGCGGTTCTTCCTCGCGGTTCGAGGGCGAGGGGCGGAGGTTCTCAGTTGCCAGCTTGCTGGGCTGAGTGTTCACTTGGCATGTGGTACGTTTTACTGCTTTAGACTGTACTTTCTGTTGGACTGGACTTTATTGTAGTTGTTTATTTATTTCTGTTAATTATTGAATTATCCTGCTTTATTTCCTATTTCTTTGTGCCTCCACACTCCTTTTATCCCTTCCGAGCCCTCCCGGCTCGTGGGCGGCGGTGCAAGTCTCGGGTTATCGGGCCTTCCCGGTAATCGGATTCTCGGGCCGTCACAGCTGGTATCAGAGCGGTGGTTGTGGACGTACATGGGAATTCGAAATGTTGCAGTGATCAGAGTCCATAAGGTCTAGTACAGTCGGTAGCTGGCATAGGGTTTCGTGCATGTTTTCCGCTTTGTTTCTCGCTTGAGAGCTTGAGTGCGCTGTGCGGCGCTATGAAGGTGGTTGCTATCCGCGGCTTTCGTGCCAGCGTGGGGTCTAAGGATCGAGGTCAAGAGCTTTCTCCCGTGGTTGGTGGCCTTGGTTGTGTTGCGTTGGGCAGAGGTTGCCGGCGGGCGTGTTGCAGTTCGGGGGATTGTAGCGGTGGTGCATCGAGAGATGTTGTGATCATGGTCCGACGGGACACTTGGTAAGTGTTGTCGGAGGAGCTGACCTGACGTGGTGATGGTTTCCTTGGTGCTGGAAGGTGCTGTTCCCAGCATGCGCGAGGCTCGAGGTCAGGTCGAATGTGGAGTTTTCATTCCATTGGTCGGAGGTGTGATTGGGTTCTCCTTTGGTTGGAGAGAATCGTGTTTGGCTAAGGTTCGTCGTCTTGCATTGCGTGTCCGGATTGGTTGGCCTCGGTGCGCCATGAAGTCCGTGCGAGACGTGTTCCGTGTTTTGGCAAGGTGGTTGCCTGTGAGAAGCATTGCCCGTTCCCTGATGTGTAAGGGTGTTGGCGCTGTTCCGGAAGGACGGGTGTCGGCTGGGCGGTGTTCGCAAGAATTGCGGTTGGTGTTGTGGTTTCTGATGTGCGGAGGATCGGAGTCTGCGGGGTTGAAGATGGTTATCGAGATGGTGGATCTCGAGTTGGCGTTGTGGTGGCTGTGCGATTGGATCAGAGTGCGCGGATCGTAGCGTTGGTTTTTGCGGGTGGATTTCTGAGGAAGTGCAGAGCAGCAGAGGATTGGTTCATCGATGTGCTCTGTCTCCAGTTGTATGAGATGTGTTGTTGCCGTGCCGTTGCTTGAGATCTTGTCGTTCATGGCACTGGCAGGTGGAGAGTTGGGGAAATGTGCTGGCGAGGTTGCCGCATGAGTACCCTGTCCTTGCGTTGGAGGTTGCGTTCGTGGATGAGATCGTGTTTTGGAGAAGTGTGCCGTGGATTGTAAGAGGTTGTGAGTCCCGTGGCTCTGTGATAAGAGCGGGAGTCGGGATTGGCAGGCATCCTCTTGGATTAATTGAGATGGAGATTTTGATGAGATAGGATTCGATGAGACAGGACGGTGGTTGATGCCTGTGTGAGGAGGTCTCTGATGAGACATTGGCGTGGGATATTGATCCTCAGTCTGTGGCCAGCAAGGGAGGATTCCCCGTAAGTCTGAGTCGAGTGACGTGAGGACCGTGTGGAGATGGAGTCATGTGGTTCCGCCGTGCTCCCCTGAGAGGGTAGGGTTGGCGTGAGGTTCGAGATTGGAGGTGGTGGTGGTCTGTGCGAGTGTCAGCGGAAGGCCTGTCGTGTGTTGGATCGTGCCTGCTGGGCCGGTGGCGGTTTCCCGTTGGCGAATGTCTGGTGACCAGTGGATGGTCTTTCACAGACAGAAGATGCTGGTGGTTGTGCATCGAGAACGACGAGAGCCGTGTGCATATAAGGCTGTTGGTGGCCGTTTCTGAGGTGTGAGCTGGTGGAACGTCAGTGATTGGTCACCCCTGGTGCAGGGTGTGAGATCGATCAGCGGGTTGTGAAGCTGACGGGTGGTTGGTCCGCCGAGCATGGGCATTGACCGGTGGTTTGGTTCTTGGGGCGAGGATTGCGTTCCCTCGGTGAGCGAGAGGGTGGCAGCGTTGCCGTGAGTGGTTTCCGTTGTGTCTGAGGTGATACCAGACTTGTGCCCTTGTGTTATGCCTGCTCTGGTGGCCGGTGTGTGTGCGGTGTGTGGAGCATGGCCTTGTTCATGATTATGGTCTGGCCGTATCCCTCATGATTGGCGCTTTTGCGAGAATCGAGGTTTTTCTGTGCTGGGGCTCTGACAGCGTTGTCAGTTGGTTCAGTGTTCTTCCCCTGTGACTTCGTGCTAGGTCCTGAATTTCGAGGACGAAATTCTTTTAAGGGGGGAGGGCTGTAATGCCCCGAGTTTTTCGGATCCTCGTTCGTGGGTCCCAGATCTGGTATCTCTAAGTGTCCAACTCCGTTGTGTCCAAAATTTCGTTTCAGACATCTTTTGTGTTCGTATCGGCGTGATCCGGAGTCATTTCGGAGGCCCGGAGGCGTTCCGCGGCTTTTTCCGCGTGTGTTTTCCGATTCCCGGTGTGAGTTTTGGCTTTCCCTTCGGAACCTCGTTGCGGGTGAACCGGGCCGTTCACCTAGGCGAGTGTGGTACCGTTGCGATCGGTGCGTTCCGAGGATCGCGAGGGTGTGATTTTCTATTTTTTGAGATTTTTCCGATTTTCCGGATTTTTCTATATATATAATCCCCTTTTTCTCTCTCTCCCCATCTCTCATTTCTCTCTTCCCTCCCTCTCTCTTCTCGCACGTTCCCTCCTCCCCCCCTCTCACTCTGGGCGGCCGACGGAGGCGGCGAGGGCGGGGCGGCGTGGCTCGTGGGGCGTGGAGCGACGGGCACGGGATGAGGATCGTGATGGTGGAGGCGGTTCGTGGGATCGTGAACCGGCGAGGGTTTAAACGGCGTTTCTTCGTGGATCGGCGTCCACGGTGCGCGAAATCTTCGGTGGAGGTAGGGTGATGGACCCCCAGCTCGTGCGCTTCAATTCCCGTGAGTTTGGTAGGCCATGGTGAGCCGAGCGGGTCGTTTGGGGCGTTTTGGGGAAAATCATGTTTTGGGGAGTGATCGCCCGATCTAGCGATTCGTTGCGTTTTAGGCCGATCCGAGGCCATAGATGCATGCTAGGGGTTGTTGGGGAGCTTCCCCTATGTTTTCCCCTTCATCCGTGGATGATTGGGGCGTGGCGTGGATTTTTGGGTGTTTTCCCGCCGTTTCCGGTTTTCTGAAATGATCGCGGTCCACCAGAAATCGCTATCATCTGGTCGCGGTCCTGGGAAAACCGCGTTCATCCTTCGTGTTTGGGTCGGAAGACCTTCGAGCGTCACGGACGTGCGATCGACCGCTTTTGTCTGGTCGCGGTCAGGGGATGACCGCTACCACCTGGTCACGGTCCTCGGGGCGTGGCTGGTCGCGGTTGTGAGGCGACCGTGACAGCATGGTCGCGGTCGCCGGTCGACCGCTACCATCTGGTCGCGATCACCAGGTGACCACTACCATGTTCTGGTTCTTGTTTGCGCTGTTTTGACCCCCGGTCGACCCGGTTGTGACCCAGTGGTTGACTTTAGGTCTCGTGAGTGTCTCGGACACCCCGTGGAGTTCCGTGACCGTGTCTTTGGGTGTCCAGAGAGGTCCCGCTTACCTCGTTTTGCGTGTCATGAGCTTAAGGGTCCGGGTGACCTTTTAGCGTCCCGATTGTGTTGTGTTGGTCTCCGGTCGACCCGGTTGTGACCCAGTGGTCGACCTCCGGCCTTGTGAGTATCCCGGACACCCCATGGGTTCTGTGTCCGTGTTTCTGGGGTGTCGGGAGGGACCATGTTACCTCGATTAGCGTGCCCGTAGGTGTGGTGGGTCCGGGTAACCCCACGTGTTCCGGGCTTTCGTGTTACACTCGATCGAGTCATCGTGTATCGGTGTGTGTGCGGTGGGGTCTCCCCCGCATGTCGTGGGTTTCTTTGGTCGGCGATTCCCATGTGGGCCACGTGTTTGGCCTTGGACTGCGAGTCCAGTTATCCGGCCTGGGGCTGGAGGTTTCCCACTTGCTACAAGATGGGAAATCATCGTGGCGGCTTGTGTGCTGCCCTGGGAATCGTGCTTCTGTGTTTTCCGTGTGGCCCGTGTGGGTGGCCTTAGTCCTTTGCACTCCCTTCCTGAGAGAGTGGTCTTGGCGGCTCGTGAGTTATCTCGATATTCGTGCTACCGTGGTTTTAGACCTAGGGATTAGGCCAGATTGACGGCTTAGTGCTGTCATGTGCAACGGTCTCGACTCTGAGTCGTGTGACTCAAAGACCGTTGAGTTCAGTAGGTCTAGTGGACCATCTAGAGTATGGTGGCGTCGTGCCACCTGTTACTTCGCGATACTTGCAATAGGTGCGGGTGTGGTTTTCTGTGTCCACGTTCTGTGACACGTCCACTAGTCGTAGCTTCCTGCGCACGCGAGTGTGGACCCACCTGGGAGTGGTGGAGAGCGAGACCCAGTGTGACGCGATTTTTAGGCTAGTTTCCGTAGGGCCCCTTGCCTTTGCCACCAGAGTCCGGTGGGGGGGAAAACTAGCTAGAGGACCCGACCTAGAGCAGATGGTCTGTGTGTGCACACGTAGTTGGGGGCTTAGGACACGCGCTGACGAGCGTGACCCCAGCTAGTCCTTGTTGTGGTACTTGTTGCATGTCTGAGTCTCACGCCCGGGGCGTCGTAGCTAGACACTTGTGACGCGGTGTAAGATGTCAGGGGACGCATCCGGTCGTTCTTCTAGTGGGTGGTGCTCCTGTCACGTGACGTGGGTTGTCGTGCACCGGGTTTTGTTTCTGTCCGCGGGACGGGACTTCGTGAGTGGTTTCGGGAGTGTTCCCGGAGTCGAGGTCTGGGGTTCCGGTGAGCGTCACCGAGGGCCTTTCTCCAGACAGTGTTGTGTTCACGACAGTGAGGTCGTGACCGTGTTCCCTGACCGTGTGGTTTTGGCTTGGGCCCTTTTCGTGAGGGCAGGCCTCCGCTTTGGAGGCATCGTGACATTTTCCTAGTAGCGTGGCTAGTGCGGCTCGTGTTTGGTGGCCCCCGATCGTGGAATCGGGTGGTCGGGTGCGTGGCTTGGTTGTCCCCCGATGGGAAACTAGGTCGTGTTTTCTGGTACAGTAGGAGTAGCTGTAGTGCCGAGTTTTTGACCGGCCACCGGTTTGCTGTTCCTGCTATAGTTGTAGCGTACCTTTCCGCTACCGCCGTTGTTTCCGGTTGGGGTTCCGCGGGATCCCTGCCGAGTCTCTGTTTGGAGACTCATTCCCTGCTTTTCAGGTGTAGCGGTTCTTCATCGCGGTTCGAGGGCGTGGGGCGGAGGTTCTCAGTTGCCAGCTTGCCGGGCCGAGTGTTCACTTGGCATGTGGTACGTTTTACTGCTTTAGACTGTACTTTCTGTTAGACTGGACTCTGTTGTAGTTATTTATTTATTTCTGTTAAATATTGAATTGCCCTGCTTTATTTCCTATTTCTTTGTGCCTCCACACTCCTTTTATCCCTTCCGAGCCCTCCCGGCTCGTGGGCGGCGGTGCAAGTCTCGGGTTATCGGGCCTTCCCGGTAATCGGATTCTCGGGCCGTCACACATCCTTTGCTCTTGGTCCTGTGAGAATTGTTGTCCCTGCAAAAGTACCATCAACAAAATACAATGCATTTTTTTTGGATTTTGAAATATGTAAATTTTTATGGGTTTTTATAAAAAGGTAATCAAATTTTTTATAGATTTTAGAAAATATTTGAATTTTTTTGAATTTTTTGGAAAATATTTGTATTTTTGAGAATATTAAAAACAATTTTTAGATTTTGAGAAATATTCAATTTTTTGGGATTTTTCAAGAAATATTCAACTTTTTTTGGATTTTGGTTTAGGAAATATTCAACTTTTTTTTTGAATTTTAGTTTAGACATTGCTAGTGCAGCATCAATGGATGTTTAAACCACTAGGTAAGGGTCCTTGTTCCTTCCCCTTTCGCTAAAAACTGCCCAAAGCTGAGCGTGCATTGAAGGTGGCGCCCTATAACCGACTACCCTTGATTAACGATGTCCCTACCAGGGCCATACCCGAGAAACATTCGGTCTTAGAGGGAGCAGAGAAGAATAATTGAGGATAAGCTTTATGCAAGATGGGAGATGTCGGGACTTGAATTCCTTCCAAGGTATTTCTCCTCAAAGAGGTAGTTTGTTGTGCCAGAGCTTTGTGCCTTTGATTTTGAGACCCTTGACATGCATACGACCAGGGTTTTCCCTGCGGGGACTTTGTCACTCTTGTCATGCCATAATTCATACTTTTGAATTTTTCAAAATTTTGACTTGTTTTTCATAATAGCCCTTTTTGGCTAGATTTATATCATGAAAACTAATTTCATTATTTTGGGTCAAGACTGCCCCTATTTGAGACTTCTCTCGTATTGGGGTTTACCTAGGTTGGTCATATCATCCGTCAACCTCTTACTCCTGCATGCGGCCGAGTAAAGAAGAGAAAATACTTTCAGATATACTCATGGCATGGCCAAAGTAGCAACGGTGTTTTATCAAAGGAGCCGGCTAAGGACGCCGTGAAGTGTGTGCGATGCCCAGCTGAGGGTTGCTCTTAACAAGCAGGGAGGGAATGCTGAACTCCCAGCGCGGGGTTCTTATTAACCAAAGGTGCTGTAAAAGCAAGTCTAAAGACTCTTTTGATGATGATTTAATTAAACAAAAGCCTAAGATAAAGGTCTAAAACATCACTTTTAATCTGGTTAAGAAGTACTTTATTATGTGTGAAGTAATGAGGTAATGATATCATAAAAATGCGTACTTACGCCAATATGTTACCTTGTGCTCCTTTGTTAGAACAGCTGCTGCCAAAGGTGATCTTGATCATCATGGGATAGTCCTCTTTTGCAGATAAAAGATTGGAAGCCAAGGTTTGAAGTGGCTTAACAAGAAGGAGTGGTACTAAGGCCAGACTCAGTCGAATAAGGAGAAAAGGAAGAGAGGTGAGGGATAGAACCCCCTCGCTAAGGCGCGGAGACCCTGATCACATGGAACAGTCTATAGAAGAAACGGAGAAATTAAGAGGAGGAGTGAGGACTAAAGCCTCGGAAGCAGTGGGAGAAAGGGCAGATGCCCGTGGAAGAAGTTGGGTCGGACCCAGGATCAGGAGGAATTAGAAGAAGAAATTGATAGATGGAAAGAGGCGGATCCAGAGGGTCCGACGGTGAAGAAGGAGAATCATGGTAGGAGGAATCATCCGGAGGTTCCGGAGGAAGAAAGCATCGAGGGACGTGGTGCCCTGGGAGGAAATCCGGAGATTCCGGAGGAGGAAGACAGAAAAGGGTGCGATGCCCTGGGAGGAGGGAAAGATCCGGAGGCTCCGGAGGCTCCGGGGGTAGAAAATGGGAAGGGGCGTCATGCCCAAGGGATAGAGAGAGGGATGAAGGATCCGGAGATTCCGGAGGAGGAAGATAGAAAAGGGTGCGATGCCCTTGGAGGAGGGAAAGATCCGGAGGGTCCGGAGGAGTGGAATCAGAAAGGGCGTGATGCCCTAA
Source organism: Amorphophallus konjac (assembly GCA_022559845.1). Taxonomy (NCBI): domain Eukaryota; kingdom Viridiplantae; phylum Streptophyta; class Magnoliopsida; order Alismatales; family Araceae; genus Amorphophallus; species Amorphophallus konjac. Next base: position 200,747,484 of record CM040124.1, read on the forward strand.
AAGGAGGGATAAAACACCTGGAGGTTCCAGGGGAAATAGCAGGAAAGGGGGCGCGATGCCCCGGGAGAATAAGGAAGGAAAAGTCTGGAGGGACGCGATGCCCTGGGGGGAGTGGATTAGAAGAGGATGAAGGATCCGGAGGTTCCGGCGGAATGAGACACCATGGGGCGTGATGCCCCAGGAGGACAAGAGAGAAATCCGGGGAGTGCGGATGCAATATTTGGAAAGTGGTGCGATGCCCTGAGGGAAGATCGGAGGGGGCACAATGCCCGGTGAGTGTAAGGGGACCTGGAGATCCCGAAGATAGAGGCGGAAGATATAGGAAACGTGGGGGATCCGGAGGTTCCGGAGGGCAGAGAAGATACGGGTTTGGAAACCCGGGAAAGAAGAAGTGTAAATGCATGTGGATGCAATGCAAGAGATGCGATGGATGCATGAAATGCAAAGAATGTAGAGAATATGAAGGGCGAGAGGATGAGATCCTCCTCCTTACCCCTGGAGTGGCCCATGAAGAATCGGTGATAGAAGGGAATATGGATGGCGTTGAATAGAAGGTGGATAGAATAGTGGAAGGCCCCTTTGCACCAAGATAACCGCCCCTCCATGGCAGTGAAAGTGTATAGCCAATTGGCCCAATGGATAAAGTACAAGCCCATGATGAAGCTTCAATGGTAAATGATAACTCCTTTAGAGAGTGAAAAGTAATAGTGTGAGAGAGTTGGAAAGTTGGGATAGGAAGCATCACCATGTGTAGCGTATGAAGAATATTGATCAAAATGGGCGTTCGCCCCTTATATGGAAGAAAAGGTTCAAGATTTGAAAGTTAGAACAAAGGGTGCCCTGCCCGGCCCTTGGGCGGCATCAACGCTTGGCATTCTCTTCTGGCGAGCAATGGCTGGGACTCAGCCTCTTCAACCATGCTCGACATGACAACACGGATCGGCAACCGACAGATAAATTCTTGCATCTTGAATAGCATGGCCGTGGCCAAATCCTTCTTGCCCGGCTCTTGATCATCTTTGGCACAAGTACTTGCAGAAGTACTCCTATTCTGAGTGGTAGAAGAAGCGGAGGCGGAAGGCTCCATGGATGGTGGAGGTGTAATGGAAGGTGTTGGAGAAAGGGTGAGTGGAAATAGAGGTTCAAACACGTCGAGCTTCTCCCTTTGCTTGGAAGTAGTCGGGGTTGGCTCGAGTGCAAAAAGGGATGGATCCTGCTCAGGATTAGCCACAGGTAAGGGTGAAGGGTTAAATGGTGGAATAGGGGTAGGGACTGGCAAAGTTGGTTTTGGCGTTACGGGGATAATGGAGGGTTGAGGTGGCGGACAAAGAGGAAGAGTAATAGAAGGCTCGGCGGAGACCGGCGTAGTGGAGGGTGATGGAGGCTCGGCGGAGGCCTATGGAATGGAGGCTACTGGTGTGGTTACGGGAGGTGCGAACGGAGAATGTTTAGTGCGTTGAAAATGCCGGATGGGGCGGGAGGTATTAGGGATAGGATGAGACTCATGGTGTGGCGGTATGGGTGAGTGAAATATCAAACCATCATCGTAGCACCAAGAGGTCTCATAAATGGGGGTTGGATCGGGGACTGTGGCATCATCCTGAGCATAGGGATCTTCTGGTAGTGGAGGAAGAGGACGGCGAAAGAAACTCGGAAGGGGTGCATCTCGAGGAGCTTCAAATTCTTGTAGCGTCTCCAAATCTTCATCATTAAATAAATTTAGCGGATGCCGTGGTGGAGGCGAAATGATAAGTTGTAGAGTATGGTGTTGTGGGGGATTTTGAGGAGGCGAATATGTATATGGAGGTGGAGAGCCATGTAAACGCGTAGCGCGGATGAGTGGAGGGTGGACTGCGTCCACTTGATTATTAAGACTTGTAACATCTTCTCGCTCACATATAACGTTGATGCCATTGTCCCTCCTCTCCTTCCACTCTTTTTTCATCTTTGTAATCTTATTTAGAGCAGTATAGAGGGAATTGATTGGAGTTGGAGGAGCGGGTTGTGGGCTCGTAATCCACTTTAATTGTTCCTCCAACGAAGCGAGTTTATCAATAAGAGTTTGTTGGAGAGGTGTAACTTGAGCAATGGAGGGTTGGCAGGATGGCCTTGAAGGAGGGGCCGCATAAAAAGGCCGTGGAGGATTAATGGGCCGACCCATAGAAGGACCCGGATGGGCCGAGTTGCAAGGAATAAATGGGCCTTAGGGCCGTGAAGGATGAGAAATAGAAGGAGGCGGGTGATGGGCCACCCGAATAGGAGTAGGTGTGGACGAAGGAGGCGGATGATGGGCCACCCGAATAGGAGTAGGTGTGGATGAAGGAGGCGGGTGATGGGCCACGGATGAAGGGGGCGGGTGATGGGCCACCCGTATAGGAGTAGGTGTGGATGGAGGCGGGTGATGGGCTACCCGAATAGGAATAGGTGTGGACGAAGGAGGCGGGTGATGGGCCACCCGAATAGGAGTAGGTGTGGATGAAGGAGGCGGGTGATGGGCCACGGATGAAGGGGGCTAGTGATGGGCCACCCGTATAGGAGTAGGTGTGGATGAAGGAGGCGGGTGATGGGCCACCCGAATAGGGGTAGGTGTGGATGAAGGAGACGGGTGATGGGCCACCCGAATAGGAATAGAAAGAGAATGAGATGTACCTCAGCAACGGCCTTAAGGGCTCGGATTTGTTGAGGGGTGAAATGATCTACTCCACGGATGATTTGAGAGACCTTCTCGTCGTTGGGAGAAGACGATCCCGAAGGAATAGTGGCTCGCGATTGAAGTGAGGGACCATGGGATTGGACATTGCCCATGGGTTGGGCAATACCATAGGAATGAGGACGTGGTCCTTTGAAAATATGGTGAGAATTATGATGAACATGTTGAGATTGAGGAGTATAGGATGTACTAAGTTGTGTATCCTCATGAATATAATTAAGATTAAACATGTTATTTTGTCTATCAAGGTAAGCCATTATGCAATCAAAGTTCAAGCAAAATAATTTACGAAGAAGCACACAAGTGGAAATGGTTACCGTTGATTTTTATTTATTTGAACCTTGGTGAATTAATGACTTTTGGCAAACTTCGGAGTGATTCACACAAGGGAGGAACCTAGTTTCAATGTAAGTTCACTTCGATGCCAACTAAGAGCACTCTCTCACCATGCATAGGCCAACTAAACCCGGGGCTTCAAAGGTACAACCTGCCCAGCGTCCGTGAGGGAATCCACAGGTGTGGGGACTTACGGAGGCTTGGTTTAAGAATGTCCAGTCCAATGAGACGGAATGCTCAATGGAGGGTCATTCCTTCACCAAGGGGGTGTAAGATCTCCTAAAAGATGTGGGGAGAGGAGGTCTCCCAAACCAAATACAAAGATGAATGCAAGCTAATGCAGGCAATATCAAACAGAAAATATCAGCATGAACAGCTATATCAACAAGCAGCGCCTGAGTGTCAGTCACTAATCACTGTGAATAGTGCAAGCAAAGTAAAATAGCGCCTTAAAGTGAGGCGCTTTCTCTAGAATGGATGCCTGTGCACAGGGGCGTCAAATAGCAGTAATCAATACCCAAAATGATGAATAAAGTAATGATAATCAAAATAACGCCTTTTAGTAAGGCACTGTACAAGTGGAAGGCGCCTCTGACAGGGGCGTCAGAATGTAACAGTCAAAGAAACTGACGCCTTGGTGTGAGGCGTTATATTGGGAAATGACGCCTCTGTAAGGGGCGTTAATTATAAAATGATAAAAATCTTGGAAGCGACGTCTGTTCAAACAGTCGCTGTATGTGGAAGTGACGTCTCTGTGAAGGGCGCGAATTCCTTCTGTCCCCAGAAACACTCCAACGGCCAGAAAGCTCAAATAGTGATAAAAATACCAATAGAAGGAATGAAAACACTCACAATCAGAAGATAAAAATCATGGCAATCAATAAGAATATGAAATAGGATCTAGCATGCTGGTCATTTTTTTTAAGAGATGGATAAATGGATTTTCTTAAAATCTAACAAACTAACAACCACTTTGGGAGAGTGCTACGTGGAGCACAAAGGGAGGCACACCGTGGGTGCAAATGGAGAGATGGCACACGTGGGTGCCCAAGAGGAAGGGTAATCAAAAGAAAAATAAAAGGTGTCCCACCGTGATCGCCAATTTGTAGATTCTAAGAAATCCACTTAAGGAAAAACTAAAGAATACTTAAAAGGGAAAAAGAAGAATGTACGAAGGAGAGAGTGAAAAGGGGAGCATGCAAGGATGCAAAGGGGAATGTGATCGCCAGAGACGCGAGGGCCTCAAAGGATATAACAAATAATCAATATGGAGGGATCACGAATATAAATACCTCAAAAGGATGCGGGGGAGATTGTGAGTGCTCCTTCTCTTTGTATCGGCCGGCCGATGAAGAGAGTTTCTCTTGTAGATTACCCTTGCAAAGATCAAAGACAACAACCAATAAAAATATGGATGAGAACCAAGGTGAGTGTAGCATCAAATTCATAATAAAGATAAACATGAAAAGCATGTGTAAGAACACACCTTGTTGGTGTTGGCCCTTAAATCCCTATGCAAAGGGTAGGGTAATTTATGATGAATGCTAATGTAGATAAATGTGCAAGTGTTGCACTGTGAGGAGGTTCTCAAACGTGGTTGAGGTAAATAGATTAACAGAGATATGATGCAAGATGCATGTATGCGTGTGAACTAATGCAATGAAACAAAAAAAGAATTAAAGAAGATTTAGAAGCCTGTGTATTTTTCTCCTTTGGCTTTGATGCAAGCTCGGGAGGAAATCTCTTTCAAGGATGAAGCTTTGAGCGCGCAGAACACTCCCTCCTGTGCCAAAACTCAGGCAGCACCTCCCCTTCGTGTTAAAATCGGCCTCTCTTTAGCATGAGTCGCAGGGCTCTATTTATAGGGGAGAATGGAGTTTAATCCCAAGAACAATTAGGATAGTTGATTTTAGCAAGAGATAAATATTGGAAGGAATCCCTCTAGTCATGGAAAGCCATTAGAGTCCTTTCTGAAGTGAAAAGGGTCTCAAAATGAGGAGAGAAGAAGGTTCTGCGAGAGTTCAGAATTTGAACAATAATTGACGACCGGATAAACAATCACTTTTAAAATGACGCCCGCGGAGTCGTCGTCATTTAAAGAATTGACGACTTTGAGGAGGGCGCTATTTAGAATTTAATACGAATTTCAAGCGGATTTAAAATTTTAAAATATAGCAATGAAAATGACGACCTGACTAGGGGCGTCAATTGAAATGACGACATCCACAGTGTCGTGAATCAAAATAATAAAAAGTCAAAAGGAAATGACGACAGCGCATTCGGGCGTCAATTGAATTGACGACCGCGTGAGGGCCGTTATTTCAAAACATGCAAAACATGGCCTTTTTTTATTTCTCATTATTATTTTCTCATTTTTTAGGTGGACGTGCATCTAATTGTGCTGATTCCAATTACTATTTTTTCGTATTTTTCTGACATTCGGAAGGCCACCAAATCACCATTGAAAAAGGGTCAGAAATAATATTAAAATAATCACAATTGCAATTGATGCCTCTCTTCATGTCGTCACTTCCATTTTTTCAATTTTTTTTATTTTATTTAAATTCAAACAACGCCCCTTTACATGTCGTCATTTCTAAAAAAAATTTAAAAAATTTCCAAAAAATCTAGAAAAATAGGGAAAAATAAAGAATGGACGCCTCCTCAAAGAGGCGTCATTTTCCTTTTTATTTTCTTCAATCTTCTTAAAAATAAATGACGCCCCCTCTCATGCCGTTAATTATTAAAAAATCTAAAAAAATAGAGAAAAATACCCAAAAAATCAAGAAAAATAGAGAAAAAAAAGAAAAGGGAGAAAAAAAGGGAGAAATCTAAGAATAATGAGAAAAACCACTCAAACAAAGTTAATTTGAGGGTCAAATTGGGACATTACAAGGTAATACGAGATGTACTTACAGTAACGTCAATTTTGGCGTGTCTATAGCTGCCCTGCCTTGGCGTCTGCTTTGCAAGGGAGCAGAGCGAACTGAAAAGTAGATGCCAAGGTGTGATGAGACACGTGATCAACATCACCTGATGAGAATTGAATCAAAAGCTTGAGACGAAGCAATCTCAGGAAATTCAATGAAATCAACGATGTTTGGATAAAAGAGGGAGTGTACACGCGGGCACGAAAAGGCATGATCAACTTCCAGCGTGGTGGAAGTACCCCAGGTCACAAACCTGTAGGTTTCACCATTGGGGAGCGGTTACCAGCCAATGTAGACGTGCTGCAACCAAGGTGGATCAAAGGAAAAGAATTGAAATAAGAGGATAGAAATCCAAATAAGGAGCTTTCGAGAAAATGACCCAAAACAGCGACAAAAACGAACCGATGATTCAATTCAGCAATGAATATCTCATATCTGGAAAGATGAAGATCAATTTGACTCTCCAAAATCAGCTTATCAGAATGATTTTTCAACGTTGATTCAAAGCCCTATATGAATACATGTTGGGTTTAAAGGGAAAAGATCAAAACAAATGAAAATAGAAGATAATCAAGGATAATATTGCTAAACTGCCAAGACTGAGTCAAGAAACTGATTTCGCGAGCTGATACTAAGCCGAAGCCCGTTTATCCGCGCACCAACTTACAAAAGGGAACCATCGTCCCCAGTCTTGGACGGCTCAACGGCCTATCCATATGACTAAGATTCCTCTGGAATTGTCATCATTTTTGATGAAGGGGAACTCAAATTCTAGATTTACCAAAGCCACAAGGTCCTTGATATAATATAGTAGCGTATGTAACATATAGTACAAATGCATACATGAAGATGGTGATAGCAATGAGCATGAGGGAACTGAGATGAGGTGCAAGCACCGTGGGGCTTGGATGATGATGCCCAGTTGGTGGGACCAAGAGCTTCTTATCCTGCGCTCAAAATTTTATTAGCCAAGATATAAGAAGATAACAAGCAATGAATAAGGCATTTAAGCATAGCAAGTATAACATAAATCAAAGCATCGATAAGTAATTACAACATGACATCAAAGCGATCAAAGCTTGGTGTGGATAGCATTGAAGCATGTATTAGCAAGGCGAAGCATGTTTAGCATGAATATCATGAGTTGAAACATAGCATTGCAAAGCATCATTGTTTGTTGTTTGTCATGAGGATGACAATCTTGACATGTGAGATTGAGATTGGATGATCAGGATCAAGTAATGCCCAGTGGCAGAGTGATCAAGTGAAATCAGCATGAGTTGATTAAAAAGATTTGGAGATGAATAATTAGAGTAATGCCTAGCAAATCATGAAGATTTGATCAAATGTGAACATTGGGAGAATCAAAAGGTAGATAGCAATGAATGGAGAGGACTCATCTGTGCTCTTGGTCCTGTGAGAGTTGTTGTCCCTGCAAAAGCACCATCAACAAAATACAATGCATTTTTTTGGATTTTGAAATATGCAAATTTTTATGGGTTTTAAAAATAAGGTATTCAAATTTTTTATGGATTTTAGAAAATATTTGAATTTTTTTAGATTTTTTGGAAAATATTTGTATTTTTGAGAATATTCAAAAACAATTTTTAGATTTTGAGAAATATTCAATTTTTTTAGATTTTTCAAGAAATATTCAACTTGTTTTAGATTTTGGTTTAGGAAATATTTAACTTTTTTTTTTGAATTTTAGTTTAGACATTGCTAGTGCAGCATCAATGGATGTTTAAACCACTGGTTAAGGGTCTTTGTTCCTTCCCGTTTCACTAAAAACTGCCCAAAGCTGAGCGTGCATTGAAGGTGGCGCCCTATAACCGACTACCCTTGATTAACGGTGTCCCTACCAGGGCCATACCCGAGAAACATTCGGTCTTAGAGGGAGAAGAGAGGAATAATTGAGGATAAGCTTTATGCATGATGGGAGATGTCGGGACTTGAATTCCTTCCAAGGTATTTCCCCTCAAATAGGTAGTCTGTTGTGCCGGGGCTTTGTGCCTTTGATTTTGAGACCCTTGACATGCATACGACCAGGGTTTTCCATGCGGGGACTTTTCCACTCTTGTCATGCCATAATTGATACTTTTGAATTTTTCAAAATTTTGACTTGATTTTCATAATAGCCTCTTTTGACTAGATTTATATCATGAAAACTAATTTCCTTATTTTGGGTCAAGACTGCCCCTATTTGAGACTTCTCTCATATTGGGGATTACCTAGGTTGGTCATATCATCTGTCAACCTCTTACTCCTGCATGCGGCCGAGTAAAGAAGAGAAAAGACTTTCAGATATACTCATGGCATGGCCAAAGTAGCAACGATGTTTTATCAAAGGAGCCGGCTAAGGACGCCGTGAAGTGTGTGCGATGCCCAGCTGAGAGTTGCTCTTAACAAGCAGGGAGGGAATGCTGAACTCCCAGCGCGGAGTTCTTATTAACCAAAGGTGCTGCAAAAGCAAGCCTAAAGACTCTTTTGATGATGATTTAATTAAACAAAAACCTAAGATAAAGGTCTAAAACACCACTTTTAATCTGGTTAAGAAGTACTTTATTATGTGTGAAGTAATGAGGTAATGATATCATAAAAATGCGTACTTACGCCAATATGTTACCTTGTGCTCCTTTGTTAGAACAGCTGTCGCCAGAGGCGATCTTGATCATCATGGGATAGTCCTCTTTGGCAGATAAAAGATTGGAAACCAAGGTTTGAAGTGGCTTAACAAGAAGGAGTGGTACTAAGGCCAGACTCAGTCGAATGAGGAGAAAAGGAAAAGAGGTGAGGGCTAGAATCCCCTCGCTAAGGCACGAGACCCTGATCACATGGAATAGTCTACAGAAGAAACGGAGAAATCAAGAGGAGGAGTGAGGACTAAAGCCTCAGAAGCAGTGGGAGAAAGGGCAGATGCCCGTGGAAGAAGTTGGGTCGGACCCAGGATCAGGAGGAATTAGAAGAAGAACTTGATAGATGGAAAGAGGCGGATCTAGAGGGTCCGGCGGTGAAGGAGGAGAATCATGGTAGGAGGAATCATCCGGAGGTTCTGGAGGAAGAAAGCATCGAGGGACGTGGTGCCCTGGGAGGAAATCTGGAGATTCCGGAGGAGGAAGACAGAAAAGGGTGCGATGCCCTGGGAGGAGGGAAAGATCCGGAGGGTCCGGAGGCTCCGGGGGTAGAAAATGGGAAGGGGCGTCATGAAGGGATAGAGAGAGGGATGAAGGATCCGGAGGTTCCGGAGGAGGAAGACAGAAAAGGGTGCGATGCCCTGGGAGGAGGGAAAGATCCGGAGGGTCCGGAGGAGTGGAATCAGAAAGGGCGTGATGTCCTAAAAGGAGGGATAAAACACCTGGAGGTTCCAGGGAAATAGCAGAAAAGGGGGAGCGATGCCCCGAGATAATACAGAAGGAAAAGTCTGGAGGGACGCGATGCCCTGGGGGGAGTGGATTAGAAGAGGATGAAGGATCTGGAGGTTCCGGAGGAATGAGACACCATGGGGGGTGATGCCCCAGGAGGACAAGAGAGAAATCTGGGGAGTGCGGATGCAATAGTTGGAAAGTGGCGCGATGCCCTGAGGGAAGATCGGAGGGGGCACAATGCCCGGTGAGTGTAAGGGGACCTGGAGATCCCGAAGATAGAGGCGGAAGATATAGGAAAAGTGGGGGATCTAGAGGTTCTGGAGGGCGGGGAAAATACGAGTTTGGAAACCCGGGAAAGAAGAAGTGTAAATGCATGTGGATGCAATGCAAGAGATGCGATGGATGCATGAAATGTAAAGAATGTAGAGAATATGAAGGGCGAGAGGATGAGATCCTCCTCCTTACCCTTGGAGTGGCCCATGAAGAATCGGTGATAGACGGGAATATGGAAGGCATTAAATAGAATGTGGATAGAATAGTGGAAGGCCCCTTAGCACCAAGATAACCGCCCCTCCATGGTAGTGAAAGTGTATAGCCAATTGGCCCAATGGATAAAGTACAAGCTCATGATGAAGCTTCAATGGTAAATGACAACTCCCTTGGAGAGTGAAAAGCAATAGTGTAAGAGAGTTGGAAAGTTGGGATAGGAAGCATCGCCATGCGTAGCGTATGAAGAATATTGATCAAAATGGGCGTTCGCACCTTATATGGAAGAAAAGGTTCAAGATTTGAAAGTTGGAACAAAGGGTGCCCTGCCCGGCCCTTGGGTGGCATCAACGCTTGGCATTCTCTTCTGGCGAGCAATGGCAGGGACTCAGCCTCTCCAACCATGCTCGACATGACAACACGGATTGACATCTGGCAGATAAATTCTTGCATTTTGAATAGCATGGCCGTAGCCAATCCCTTCTTGCCCGGCTCTTGATCATCTTCGGCACAAGTACTTGTAGAAGCACTCCTATTCTGAGTGGTAGAGGAAGGGGAGGCGGAAGGCTCCATGGATGGTGGAGGTGTAATGGAAGGTGTTGGAGAAAGGGTGAGTGGAAATAGAGGTTCAAACACGTCGAGCTTCTCCCTTTGCTCAGAAGCAGTCGGGGTTGGCTCGAGTGTAAAAAGGGATGGATCCTGCTTAGGATTAGCCACGGGTAAGGGTGAAGGGTTAAATGGTGGAATAGGGGTAGGGACTGGCAAAGCTGGTTTTGGCGTTACGGGGATAATGGAGGGTTGAGGTGGCGAACAAAGAGGAGGAGTAATAGAAGGCTCAGAGGAGACCGGTGTCGTGGAGGGTGATGGAGGCTCGACGGAGGCCGATGGAATGGAGGCTACTGGTGTGGTTACGGGAGGTGCGAACGGAGAACGTTTAGTGCGTTGAAAATGCCGGATGGGGCGAGAGGTGTTTGGGATATGATGAGACTCATGGTGTGGCGGTATGGGTGATTGAAATATCGAACCATTATTGTAGCACCAAGAGGTCTCATAAATGGGGGTTGGATCGGGGACTGTCGCATCGTCCTGGGCATAGGGGTCTTCTGGCAGTGGAGGAAGAGGACGGCGAAGGAAACTCAGAAGGGGTGCATCTCGAGGAGCTTCAAATTCTTGTACCGTCACCAAATCTTCATCTTTAAATAAATCTAGCGGACGCCGTGGTGGAGGCGAAATGATAAGTTGTGGAGTATGGTGTTGTGGGGGATTTTGAGGAGGCGAATATGCATATGGAGGTGGAGAGCCATGTAAATGCGTAGCGGGGATGAGTGGAGGGCGGACTGCGTCCACTTGATTATCAAGACTTGTAACATCTTCTCGCTCACATATATCGTTGATGCCATTGTCCCTCCTCTCCTTCCACTCTTTTTTCATCTTTGTAATCTTATTTAGAGCAGCATATTGGGAATTGATTGGAGTAGGAGGAGCGGGCTGTGGGCTCGTAATCCTCTGTAATTGTTCCTCCAAGGAAGCGAGTTTATCAATAAGAGTTTGTTGGAGAGGTGTAACTTGAGCAATTGAGGGTTGGCAGGATGGCCTTGAAGGAGGGGCCGCATAAAAAGGCCACGGAGGATTAATGGGCCGACCCATAGAAGGACCCGGATGGGCCGGGTTGCAACAAATAAATGGGCCTTGGGGCCGTGAGGGATGAGAAATAGAAGGAGGCAGGTGAGGGGCCACCCGAATAGGAGTAGGTGTGGACGAAGGAGGTGGATGATGGGCCACCCGAATAGGAGTAGGTGTGGATGAAGGAGGCGGGTGATGGGCCACCCGAATAGGGGTAGGTGTTGATGAAGGAGGCGGGTGATGGGCCACGGATGAAGGGGGCGGGTGATGGGCCACCCGTATAGTAGTAGTTGTGGATGAAGGAGGCGAGTGATGGGCCACCCGAATAGGAATAGGTGTGGATGAAGGAGGGGATGATGGGCCACCCGAATAGGAGTAGGTGTGGATGAAGGAGGCAGATGATGGGCCACGAATGAAGGGGGCGGGTGACGGGCCACCCGTATAGGAGTAGGTGTGGATGAAGGAGGCGGGTGATGGGCCACCCGAATAGGGGTAGGTGTGGATGAAGGAGGCGGGTGATGGGCCACCCGAATAGGAATAGAAGGAGAATGAGATGTACCCTCAGCAACGGCCTTAAGGGCTCGGATTTGTTGAGGGGTGAAATGATCTAATTCACGGATGATTTGAGAGACCTTCTCGTCGTTGGGAGGAGACTGTCCCGAAGGAATAGTGGCTCGCGATTGAAGTGAGGGACCATGGGATTGGACATTGCCCATGGGTTGGGCAATACCATAGGAATGAGGACGTGGTCCCTTGAAAATATGGTGAGAATTATGATGAACATGTTGAGATTGAGGAGTATAGGATGTACTAGGTTGTGCATCCTCATGAATATAATTAAGATTAAACATGTTATTTTGTCTATCAAGGTAAGCCATTATGCAATCAAAGTTCAAGGAAAATAATTTGCAAAGAAGCACACAAGTGGGAATGGTTACCGTTGATTTTTATTTATTTTAACCTTGGTGAATTAATGACTTTTAGCAAACTTCGGAGTGATTCACACAAGGGAGGAACCTAGTTTCAATGTAAGTTCACTTCGATGCCAACTAAGAGCACTCTCTCACCATGCATAGGCCAACTAAACCAGGGACTTCAAAGGTACAACCTGCCCAGCGTCCGTGAGGGAATCCACGGGTGCGGGGACTTACGGAGGCTTGGTTTAGGAATTTCCAATCCAATGAGACGGAATGCTCAATGGAGGGTCCTTCCTTCACCAAGGGGGTGTAATATCTCCTAAAAGATGTGGGGAGAGGAGGTCTCCCAAACCAAATGCAAAGATGAATGCAAGCTAATGCAGGTAATATCAAACAGATAATATCAGCATGAACACCACAAAAATGACGACCTGGATAAGGTCGCTATATCAACAAGCAGCGCCTGAGTGTTAGTCGCTAATCACTGTGAATAGTGCAAGCAAAGTAAAATAGCACCTTAAAGTGAGGCGCTTTCTCTAGAATGGACGCTTGTGCATAGGGGCGTCAAATAGCAGTAATCAGTACCCAAAATGATGAATAAAGCAATGATAATCAAAATAACACCTTTTAGTAAGGCGTTGTACAAGTGGAAGGCGCCTCTGACAGGGGCGTCAGAATGTAACAGTCAAAGAAACTAACGCCTTGGTGTGAGGCGTTATATTGGGAAATGACGCCTCTATAAGGGGCGTTAATTATAAAATGATGAAAATCTTGGAAGCAACGCCTGTTCAAACGGTCGCTGTATGTGGAAGTGACGCCTCTGTGAATGGCGCTAATTCCTTCTGTCCCCAGAAACACTCCAACGGCCAGAAAGCTCAAATAGTGATAAAAATACCAATAGAAAGAATGAAAACACTCACAATCACAAGATAAAAATCATGGCAATCAATAAGAACATGAAATAGCATCTAGCATGCTCGTCATTGTTTTTAAAGAGATGGATAAATGGATTTTCTTAAAATCTAACAAACTAACAACCACTTTGGGAGAGTGCTACATGGAGCACAAAGGGAGGCGCACCGTGGGTGCAAATGGGGAGATGGCACACGTGGGTGCCCAAGGGAAAGGGTAATCAAAAGAAAAATAAAAGGTGTCCCACCGTGATCGTCAATTTGTAGATTCTAAGAAATCCACTTAAGGAAAAATTAAAGAATAATTAAAAGGGAAAAAGAAGAATGTACGAAGGAGAGAGAGAAAAGGGGAGCATGCGAGGATGCTAAGGGGAATGTGATCGCCAGAGACGCGAGGGCCTCAAAGGATATAACAAATAATCAATATGGAGGGATCGCGAATATAAATACCTCAAAAGGATGCGGGAGAGATTGTGAGTGCTCCTTCTCTTTCTATCGGCCGGCCGATGAAAAGAGTTTCTCTTGTAGATTACCCTTGCAAAGATCAAAGACAACAACCAATAAAAATATGGATGAGAACCAAGGTGAGTGTAGCATCAAATTCATAATAAAGATAAACATGAAAAGCATGTGTAAGAACACACCTTGTTGGTGTTGGCCCTTAAACCCCTATGCAAAGGGTACGGTAATTTATGATGAATGCTAATGTAGATAAATGTGCAAGTGTTGCATTGTGAGGAGGCTCTCAAACGTGGTTGAGGTAAAGAGATTAACAGAGATATGATGCAAGATGCATGTATGCGTGTGAACTAATGCAATGAAACAAAAAAAGAATTAAAGAAGATAAAGAAGCCTGTGTATTTTTCTCCTTTGGCTTTGATGCAAGCTCGGGAGAAAATCTCCTTCAAGGATGAAGCTTTGAGCACGCAGGACACTCCCTCCTGTGCCAAAACTCAGGCAGCACCTCCCCTTCGTGTTAAAATCGGCCTCTCTTTAGCATGAGCTACAGGGCTCTATTTATAGGGGAGAATGGAGTTTAAGCCCAAGAATAATTAGGATAGTTGATTTTAGCAAGAGATAAATATTGGAATGAATCCCTCCAATCATGGAAAGCCATTAGAGTCCTTTTCAAAGTAAAAAGGGACTCAAAACCTGGAAAGAAGGAGGTTCTGAGAGAGTTCAGAGTTTGAACAAGAATTAGCGACCGGATAAACAATCACTTTTAAAATGACGCCCGCGGAGGCGTCGTCATTTAAAGAATTGATGACTTTGAGGAGGGCGCTATTTAGAATTTAATACGAATTTTGGGCGGATTTAAAATCTCAAAATATAGCAATAAAAATGATGACCTGACTAGGGGCGTCAATTGAAATGACGACATGCACAGTGTCGTGAATCAAAATAATAAAAAGCCAAAAGGAAATGACGACCGCGCATTCGGACGTCAATTGAATTGACGCCCGCGTGAGGGACGTTATTTCAAAACATGCAAAACATGGCCATTTTTCATTTCTCATTATTATTTTCTCATTTTTTAGGTGGACGTGCATCTAACTGTGCTGATTCCAATTATTATTTTTTCGTATTTTTCTGACATCCGAAAGGCCACCAAATCACCCCTGAAAGAGGGCCAGAAATAATATTAAAATAATCACAATTGCAATTGACGTCTCTCTTCATGTTGTCACTTCCATTTTTTCAATTTTTTTATTTTATTTAAATTCAAACAACACCCCTTCACATGTCATCATTTCTAAAAAAAATCCGAAAAATTCTCAAAAAATTCAGAAAAATAGGGAAAAATAAAGAATGGACGCCTCCTCAAAGAGGCATCAATTTTTCTTTTTATTTTCTTTAATTTTATTAAAAACAAATGACGTCACCTCTCACGCCGTTAATTATTGAAAAATATGAAAAAAATAGATAAAAATACCAAAATCATCAAGAAAAATAGAGAAAAATAAGAAAAGGGAGAAAAAAAGGGAGAAATCTAAGAACAATGGGAAAAACCACCCAAACAAAATTACTTTGAGGGTCAAATTGGGACATTACAAGGCAATACAAGATGTACTTACAGTAACGTCAATTTTGGCGTGTCTACAACCGCCTTCATCACCGACTTCGGCGTGCACTGCTACACCCGGATGCCTTTCGGGCTGAAGAACGCCGGAGCCACATACCAGAGGCTGATCAACCATATGTTCGAGGGACAGCTCGGCCGGAACATCAAGGCCTATATTGACGACATGCTCGTCAAGACCCCCAAGGCCGAGGACCACTTCGCCGGCCTAGCAGAGACCTTCGACACTCTCCTGAGGTACAATATGAAGCTCAACCTCACCAAGTGTGCCTTCGGAGTAAGGTCCGGGAAATTCCTGGGCTTCTTAGTCACTGAGCGTGGGATCGAGGCCAACCTCGACAAGGTCCAGGTCATCATGGACATGCGGCCCCCCACCTGCACCAAGGACGTCCCGCGCCTTACCGTGCGCATTGCTGCGCTCAACCAGTTCCTGTCCCGTACAACTTGGTGGACTTCATAGTGATCAAGGGTATGATAGCATACAACGCAATCTTCGACCCGGGGATCGTCAGCCGAACGAAAGCGGTGCCCTCTACCTATCACCAAAAGATGAAGTTCGCCACTAAACATGGGGTGGGGGAAGTCCGGGGCAACCAGGCGATGGTCAGAAGGTGCTATAATATCTCGGTTGAAGCCACAAAGCCGGACGAGAAGAACAAGGGCCCCCGGGAAGTCAAGAAAAAACCCGTAACATCCGAGCCTGGAGGTAAGATGTTAACGGTTTTCCTAAACGATGACCCGACCCTAGGAGTAAGGATTGGAGCCGACCTACCATCCGAGGTTCAGCAGGAATATAAAGAATTTCTTTCCGGGTACATCCGAGTCGTTGCATGGTCTGATGATCAACTCCCCATGATACCGGGAGAGACAATAGTGCATAAACTCAACCTTGACCCGACCATGAATCTCGTACAACAACGCTGAAGGAAGCACGCGCTTGAGAAGCAGATGGTCATCAAGGAGCAAGTCACCAAGGGGCAAAAGACTGATCTTTTAGATCGGTCCTGTACCCGACGTGGCTGGCTAACATCGTCCTGGTGCCAAAAGCTTCGAGAAAAGTGGCGAATGTGCTTGGACTTCACCGACTTGAATAAAGCCACACCAAAAGACTACTATCCGTTGCCGAGCATCGACCAACTGGTTGATTCAACCTCGGGCAACGAGATACTCAGCTTCCTGAATGCCTATTCAGGCTACCACCAGATCAGAATGGATCCAGAAGATATCGAGAAGACCGCCTTCATCGTCGACTTTGGCGTGCACTAGTACACCCGGATGCCCTTCAGGCTGAAGAACGTTGGAGCCACGTACCAGAGGCTGGTCAACCATGTGTTCGAGGGACAGCTCGGCCGGAACGTCGAGACCTATATTGACGACATGCTCATCAAGACCCCCAAGGCCGAGGACCACTTCACCGACCTAGCAGGGACCTTCGACACTCTCCTGAGGTACAATATGAAGCTCAACCCCACCGAGTGTGCCTTCGGAGTAAGGTCCGGGAAATTCCTGGGCTTCTTAGTCACCCAGCGTGGGATCGAGGCCAACCCCGACAAGGTCCAGGCCATCCTGGACATGCGGCCCCCCACCTGCCCCAAGGACGTCCAGCGCCTTACCGGGCGCATTGCTGTGCTCAACCGGTTCCTGTCCCGTGTGGCCAAACATTACCTACCCATCTTCAAATTGTTGAGGGGGCCCAAAATGGCATCTTCTACGTTCGCATGGGACAAGGAATGCCAGAAGGCGTTCGCTGAGCTTAAGGAGTTCCTGGCTTCGCCCCCGGTGCTATCCAAGCTAGTTCCAGGTGAAGCCCCACATCTCTACCTCTCGGCAACTCCATCCACAGTTAGCTCGGTCCTGGTCAGAAGTGACTCGAGAGTCAAAAGACCGATCTACTACACCAGCAAGGTGCTCAACGATGCTGAAAGAAGGTACCCTACAATCGGGAGACTCGTGCTAGCGTTGGTTACCTGGGCCAAGCGCCTTCGACCCTACTTCCAAGGGCACTCCATCATCGTGTTGACCGACGAACCACTGAAGAGGATCCTCGCTCACCCAGAAGCCTTAGGACGCTTCGTCAAGTGGGCCATTATGATCGGGGCCTACGATATATCGTACCGGCCTTGCTTGGCTATCAAAGGACATGCACTCACTGACTTCATCACCGAGAGCACCATCCCGACCGAAGAAAAATCTCCGTCCGCGCCCGGGCCAACTTGGGAGTTGTTCGTCGACGGATCCTCCAACTCGGCCGGGAGCGGCGCTGGTATCCTCTGTTGTGCCCCTGTGATTTTGATGATAGCAAACACTATAAGTCACCATATGCATGTGTGCATGAAAGACCTTGTTGATTCATTTAAGTGCATTCATATGTGTTCATGTATTTGTGAATGTGTGCTTGTGAATGACATTCCATTATATACACTGTGTGCACACATTATATCTGTCTGACATCTGGTTGATGCATTCATGTAACAGAGTCAGCACGATTGCATTGAGCATACAGTCAGTTCACTGTATGCAGAGTCTGCACTGCACACTGGTTTGATAGCTTGTTCGTGAATTCACAAGTCTATACATCGTCTGTTCATCGTCACATGTGCATCACTTAGCAAGTCTATACATCAGTCAGCATTGCCTCTTGCTCGTAGAGTCTATACATTATCTGTGCTTCACGCTTAGTTAAAGTCTATACATTGCATGCTACAAAGTCTGCACATCCAGTTTGCATCATGTCTGTACAGAGCTTTTTGCATCGTTCATCAAGTCCATACATTGCACTGTAGCTTGCTTAGTTGAAGTCTATACATTGCATTGTTGTGTTTGTGCACAAAGTCTGTACATTGGACTGTTCATGCATCACTCCATTTTGCAAGTCTGTACATTGGACTGTTCATGCATCACTCCATTTGGCAAGTCTGTACATCAGACTGTTCATGCATTCATCTCAAGTATATACATCCGACTGTGCATTGTTCATGAGTAAGTCTATACAGCCTCTGCATTGCATCAAGTCTATACATTGTCATGTTGCTTGCACGAAGTAAAGTCTATACATTGTCATCTTTACCTACGTCTCACACTTGCAAGTCTATACATTGCCTTTGGGCATCTAAGTCCATACATTGGCAGCGTGTCTATGTTTCAAGCCATTCGACAAGTCTATGCATTCCCAGTCTTTACCTACGTTCAGAACCCCAAGTCTATACACTGATAAAGTTTGCACAAAGTGCTTTGAAGCTGCACCATGTCTATACATTGTCTCGCCCACATCTTCAAAGTTTGTACATCCGATCATCTCTTCCAGCGTCTCACGCTATCAAGTCTGTACAGCGTTTGCGTACAGTGCATCGTCATCCAAAGTGATGTGGGACGGACACGGGAGACGACACTATATGGTGCCACCCTCGGACTCTAGATGAAGACACGACCAGAAACACACACCAGGGAGACACTAAGCCCGACACTACGAGCTCCTAGTGCCGAAACGTCGCTAACACAAGTGGAAGCTCACTCGTTGTCCCAAGCGAGGGAAAGCGCGGACCGTGCGTGGTTAAGGAACCGGCGGAGGTCAAGGGTAGTTCGACTCAACTTCCGGACTCAGGTCGAGTCGCGGGACGGGTCACTCTCACTCTCACAGCGGTGATATGGACACACGGGCTAGTACCTACACTCTCGGCAGCGGCAACAGACCATATACTAGCTAAGCAAATGAACGCCAAGAGGTTCGGACCATTACCTCCACGCACCCGGCGTGGCGAAGACAACCCCGGCCGAATCACGGACTCCCGGTTAACAATGATTACAGCAGTACACTAAGTCGACCTACTCCATGCAGGGAGGTAAAAGGTCACATGTGGGGTCCGGGAATCACGTAACTCGGGTTGACGGGCAGCATCCTGATGTTGCCCGGCGGTGTCGAACTCCTCGTTTTCGTGCTTTCCGAACGGCGGCTTCTACGGGCCCGCGGGGCCCACTGACGGCGCTGTCCTCCGGATCTGCGGGGGTGGGACCCACTATAATAGGGACCCCTGGTGGCACGCCTCCACGGACGGCGGTTGGTCGGGAACATCAATCGGGGGTCGATCGGTCCCGATTCCCAATTGTTGAACTAGCTGCCCACGGATTTTGATTTCTGTTTTCTGACGTGTGCTCCGGCGAAAACGGCCGCTGCGGTCAATCCCGACGTCGGATTGGGACGCATGAGCTATCGTTGGAAAGCTCTATTCAAATGCTTCAATCTAAATTCAGAAAGATCTGCTGGATCTGGCCGGATCTAAACTTTAATAAATTTATAAATCTCTGTTGTACAGTAACCGAAATCTCAGATCTACAGGGTACTTGTCTGAGAACCACCATTGACCGCCTAGTAGACCTCCGATTCAGCTCTTGAGCTCTTCTTAGGAGTTGTAGGTAATCAAACTACGGAACTGGGACTATTTTTAGAATTTTATGTGGAGGTGGAGGCGATGTTTTATGATTTTTGGGGTGACTGGTGGTCGGATCTGGGAACAGGTGGACAAAACTGTAGATGGGTCTGAGAATGAATTTTAAAAAATATGAGATGGGCGAATCAAAAATGAAGAAAAATTTTGAATGAAGGGGTGGATAGGTGGAACCCCCAGTAAAAGTGGGTGAACTAGCAGAAATCAAAAAGTGGATCTAAGGCATGAAACACAGGACGGATGTGAACCTGGATAGAACTCTGGCAGAACTGAAATGGAAGAGTGGACGAAAATCAAAAATTAGCAAACGTGATCTGAATGCTGGCCTGATTTTTGTGGGTGGAGAGGAACATCCCAGGAACAACTCCTCCAAAATTGGTAGCCAAATGAGCTCAGGGAAAACCTGTGAATTTCGAGCAAGCTGTTGTGGTACTGGGCGGGCAGAACTCCGTTGATGGCGATGGCAGTGCGGTGGCGGCTCGTGGCGGCGGCGGCGATCGTCGGAACCGATACACGAGGCGTCACACCTCAGAATGGAAGCCTTCACAGCTTCAAGGGGGAGAGGGAGGAGAGAGGAGGGGGGCGCACCAGCCCTTGCTCTAGGAAATTGTTTGATTCAAATGGCATTAATTCATGAAAATGGGAAATTACAAGTATTTATGTGTTACATCTCAAATCCATTGGCAACCGTTGGATCTAGGGGATGGGAATGAGTGGCCTGGATTGAGTGTGACACACACACAAAAATTATATATAAAAAAACAAGGAGGGGGGCGGCCCTTGGACCATGGGGTAGAAGTTGGACTTGGTAGGTGGGGTGGTTGGCCAAATGTGGACTTTCCAAGTCCCTTGTCCCCCACTTGGCCCACCCATCTAGAAGCCTCCATTTGACATGTTGACTGACCCCACTTGGGGCCCTAAGGCTGAGGTGGATCAATGGGGAGGGGCCCTGGGGGGCCCGTGGGGCCCACGGGGTCCAAATTGCACATAAGCCCCTCTTACAATAAAAATAGCAACCGAATACAACGAAATAAACACAAATTACACACACATAAAGTCTAACTAAATATGACAAATGGGGAGGCTCAAGGCGGAGTCTCCAGGCTGTCTCCGAGCCAGATGGACGCTGAGGTGGCTCGAGTCGTGCTCCGTGTGCGGTACCGGTGGTTCGGCGTATCACGCCGCTCAACTGCTCGGGTGTCCGCACCAATTCTCCCCGGGTGGGAGAAACTCGACCCTGTCGAGTAAGGGTCTGCATCGCTCTTATATCGGTCCAGAAAGTCCGGATCAATCTGCTGCAACTCGCCATGTGTGATCCATGTGTCCTCGATAGCGGGCCGTCCTCTCCATCGCACTAGGTAGTGCGGGTAAGATCCACTCCTGGTAACTGTCACTTGCTCGTCCAGTATACGATCTATATGCTCACGCTGCCGTGAAAAAGGGGCTGGAGGTGGAAGTGGACACTCAGGTGTGGGATCACTCTCAAGGGGAGGAGATGGCCCAA
This sequence comes from Amorphophallus konjac, assembly GCA_022559845.1. Classification (NCBI taxonomy): domain Eukaryota; kingdom Viridiplantae; phylum Streptophyta; class Magnoliopsida; order Alismatales; family Araceae; genus Amorphophallus; species Amorphophallus konjac. Next base: position 200,768,788 of record CM040124.1, read on the forward strand.
AAGGCTCACTAGGGATCACCGCTGGGTCCCTATATGCACAAGATCCGATACATTGAAGGTAGAGCTTATACCATATTCCTCGGGCAGGTCCACAACATACGCATTGGATCCAACGCGTTTCAACACTCTAAAGGGACCGGCTTCGCGAGCTTGCAACTTCTTAACGGTTCCAGAGGGAAACCGTTCAGGTCTTACCCTGATCATGACATATTCACCCTCTTGGAACTCTCGGTGGTGTCGATGGGCATCGGCTAGCTCTTTGTAACATGCATTGTTGGCCTCACTCATGCAGACTCCTAACATGCCTAGCACTAGACTCGGCAGACTTACTATGCACTCCTAAAATGCTTAGCAAAATAAAAACACACGGATGCACACACAACCCTAAACAACCCTACAGTTAGTCCGACCCAATCATATGCAAGGTGGTCTAGGATATCCGAATGTGTGCCATGCATACCCTAGGTGTGACCGAGGGTCGGTGCAATCATAAGACGGTCCTTTGGATTTGGGAGGTTTGGGTGGGACTGGAGGGTAGGGTGTCTCTCGCCCGTGAACGGACTCAGTGGGTGCCGATGGCCCGGTCCATGGGGAGGGGAATAATGGTGACCTCCTTTAAAGATGTGGAATGGAGATTGTGGACCAAGGGGACCACTAAGAAAGGGATCGAAGGGATCAAAGAATGTGTGACCCCTCGATATAGATTCCCTCATCTCAAGATCCCATGTATGGAAGTCTAGAAGGTGTTGTTGATCTCCTTCATCCTTGAAGGGAGATGAGATGGTGGGGGTATGATGGTGGACTCTCTCAAAAAGGTGGAGTAAATATGGTGGGTCACGGGGTCCACAAGAGAATGGGTCGAAGGGATCAAAGAAGGTATGATCCCTCGGACTAGACTTCCACAAATCACTGTCCCACATTTGGAAATCTTGGAGGTGTAAATGATCACCTTCATTCATTGTGAGAGGTGGGACGACAGTCATAGGTAGAAAGTAAGATTCCTCCCTTGGGTAAAAGGAAATGAAGTCGGACTCGGCCAGCATAGGGAGGAGTAGAAGAACCTCCGTGGTAACATGACCCACGGTGTACACGGAGGTGATGGACCCTAAAGCGGGATGAGTGAAACTACGACCTGTGGGTCGGTCGAAGCCTGGAGCCAACAAGTGCGTAAATGTCCACTGCCGGTCTAACCCTTTAAAAAGGTCATCCAATGTATCCACATAGTGACTAGACCGGAAAGTGGTATGAAATGAATTGATTGGCACCAGAGGTAGGATAGGGTCCATAGATGGGAAGGGAAGTGGGACCAAGCCCTTCTTGAGCCAGCTAAGAAGCGGCTCGGCTATGACAAGCATACCCGTTAGAAACACGGGTGGCTCGGGCTGAGGTGGCTTAGAATAAAGATCGGAGAGTGGGGCTTCTCCAACCCTTTTGTCCCTTATGGCTAGATATGTCCGAGTGGGACATTGTCCGGCGTAGTGGCCGAACCCCTGGCAGCGATAACACTGCTGTCGTGACCCACTACGCTCCCTGATAAGTGGGTCCCTACCCTTATCCTCCTGACGGACAGGGGGCGTAGGCAATGGGGCTCTCGTGGGTGGGAGAAGAGGATCCACTATGATGGGGAGAGGGCTTGGGGACTCCGTTGATGGGGCCGGGTTAAGACTACCGGCGATGACCTCCTTAGGCTCGGGTTGGAGTACATCACTAGGAGTACGTGTCCTATCCACCCCATCCAACCAGTCCAAAATCATTTGCATAAGTTCGACAATGGAGTGGGTTGGAATAGGGATATCATGGGGGACTCGCCCATAGTCAACCGTCCTAGGATTGGGTCTTGGCTCATTTACGTGTGGGACTCTTTGCCTCCGACTAGAATCCACTTGGTTGGAAGTGATTGGGTGGGGCCGGTTGGAGGTGACCGGTTGGGGCACGTAGACCTTCCTAAGCTCTCTCTTCATGTCCCACCATGACTCGATGGGCCATTGCCCCCTAACCTCTCTCATTCTTTCGATGTAATCCCACTTTTCGGCAGCCTCATGAAGAAGCCGCTCTTTGGAGAAAGAGAATTGCATTACCCCAGACATAGTATAACAATCAAAGTAGGTGTCCATGGTGGCCTCCCACTTGAGGTAGGTGCCCGGGTCATTGGAGCCAAAAAAATCTGAGGCTTCAGGCCTACAGAAGCGGAGAGGATGGTTGCAAAGCCCATGGGTGGGCCAACGGTCATATCGCCCGGGTGATTGGGACTCCATGAGAAACTGGGGAACTACATGTTAGACATGCCGACACTTGGACAAGACCGACTGACTCTTATAGGACTACACACGAACTAGAAGACACTAACTAATGTAAACACTCACTAAAGGATGCACTTAGACCTAACCAATATCCGGTACGTGGCGGAGATAAGCGACCCGAAGATCACTCGCGCAAGTATGCTACCTTCCCGATAGGCATAACCTACTATTCGGGAAACGCCTTTTAATATACCGAGCTATTGGGTGAAATGCAATTTGAAACACTCTTTTTTTTTGTTTTGAAAATAATGATGATCCTAGACTCGACTTAGACCATGATGCATGCAATACTTATGCAATGACTACCCTAGACTCGACTCGCTCTGATACCAAACTGATGCGGGACGGACACGGGAGACGATACTATATGGTGCCACCCTCGGACTCTAGATGAAGACACGACCAGCAACACACACCAGGGAGACACTAAGCCCAACACTACGAGCTCCTAGTGGCGAAACGTCGCTAACAGAAGTGGAAGCTCACTCGTCGTCCCAAGCGAGGAAAAGTGCGGACCGTGCGCGGTTAAGGAATCGGCGGAGGTCAAGGGTAGTCCGACTCAACTTCCGGACTCGGGTCGAGTCGCGGGACGGGTCACTCTCACTCTCACAGCGGTGACATGGACACACGGGCTAGTACCTACACTCTCGGTAGCGGCAACAGACCATATACTAGCTAAGCAAATGAACGCCAAGAGGTTCGGACCATTACCTCCACGCACCCCGCGTGGCGAAGACAACCCCGGCCGAATCACGGACTCTCGGTTAACAATGATTACAGCAGTACACTAAGTCGACCCACTCCACGCAGGGAGGTAAAAGGTCACATGTGGGGTCCGGGAATCACGTAACTCGGGTTGATGGGCAGCATCCTGATGTCGCCCGGCGGTGCCGAACTCCTCGTTTTCGTGCTTTCCGAACGGCGGCTTCTACGGGCCCGCGGGGCCCACGGACGGCGCTGTCCTCCGGATCTGCGGGGGTGGGACCCACTGTAATGGGGACCCCTAGTGGCGCGCCTCCATGGACGGCGGTCGGCCGGGAACACCGATCGGGGGTCGATCGGCCCCGATTCTCAATTGTTGAACTAGCTGCCCACGGATTTTGATTTCTGTTTTCCGGCGCGCGCTCCGGCGAAAACGGCCGCTGCGGTCAATCCCGACGTCGGATCGGGACGCATGAGCTATCGTTGGAAAGCTCTCTTCAAATGCTTCAATCTAAACGCAGAGAGATCTGCTGGATCTGGCCGGATCTAGACTTTAATGAATTTACAAATCCCTCTTGTATTGTAACTGAAATCTCAGATCTGCAGGGTACTTGTCTGAGAACCACCATTGACCGCCTAGTAGACCTCCGATTCAGCTCTTGAGCTCTTCTTAGGAGTTGTAGGGAATCAAACTACGGAACTGGGACTATTTTGAGAATTTATTTGGAGGTGGAGGCGATTTGTTATGATTTTGGGGGTGACTGGTGGTCGGATCTGGGAACAGGTGGACAGAACTGTAGATGGGTCGGAGAACGAATTTTAAAAAATATGAGATGGGTGAATCAAAAATTGAGAAAAATTGTGAATGAAGGGGTGGATGGGTGGAACCCCCAAAAACATTGGACGAACTAGCAGAAATCGAAAAGTGGATCTAAGGCATGAAACACAGGACGGATGTGAACCTGGACAGAACTCTGGCAGAACTGAAATGGAAGAGTGGACGAAAATCAAAAATTAGCAAACGTGATCTGAATGCTGGCCTGATTTTTTTGGGTGGAGAGGAACATCCCAGAAACAACTCCTCCAAATTTGGTAGCCAAATGAGCTCGGGGAAGACCTGTGAATTTCAAGCAAGCTACTGTGGTACTGCACGGACAGAACTCCGTTGATGGCGATGGCGGTGCAGTGGCGGCTCGTGGCGGTTCCGACGATCGTCAGAACCGATACACGAGGCGTCACACCTCAGAATGGAAGCCTTCACAGCTTCAAGGGGGAGAGGGAGGAGAGAGGAGGGGGGCGCACCAGCCCTTGTTCTAGGAAATTGTTTGATTCAAATGGCATTAATTCATGAAAATGAGAAATTACAAGTATTTATGTGTTACATCTCAAATCCATTGGCAACCGTTGGATCTAGGGGATGGGAATGAGTGGCCTGGATTGAGTGTGACACACACACAAAAATTATATATAAAAAAACAAGGAGGGGGGGCGGCCCTTGGACCATGGGATACAAGTTGGACTTGGTAGGTGGGGTGGGTGGCCAAATGTGGACTTTCCAAGTCCCTTGTCCCCCACTTGGCCCACCCATCTAGAAGCCTCCATTTGACATGTTGACTGACCCCACTTGGGGCCCTAAGGCTGAGGTGGATCAATGGGAGGGGCCCTGGGGGGCCCGTGGGGCCCACGGGGTCCAAATTGCACATAAGCCCCTCTTACAATCAAAATAGCAAACCGAATAAAACGAAATAAACACAAATTACACACACATAAAGTCTAACTAAATATGATAAATGGGGAGGCTCAAGGCGGAGTCTCCAGGCTGTCTCCGAGCCAGATGGATGCTGAGGTGGCTCGAGTCGTGCTCCGTGTGTGGTACCGGTGGCTCGGCGTATCACGCCGCTCAACTGCTCGGGTGTCCGCACCACAAAGTCTGCAAGCCAGCTCTGTCTCACCTTGCGTCTCTTCAAGTATGTACAGCCTTGGAGTATGCTTTCATAAAGTCCATACATTGATTTTCACTTCAAGTATGTACATGGTCTTGGCATCTGCTTTGAAGTCTATACATTAGTTTTTCACTTCAAGTCTGTACATGGCCTTGGCATCTGCTTTGAAGTCTATACATTGATTTTCACTTCAAGTCTGTACATGGCCTTGGCATCTGCTTTGAAGTCTACACATTGGTCTTCGCTTCAAGTCTGTACATTGGCCAAGTCGACACATCGCCGTGTTCACTTGTTTCAAGTCTGCACATTAGCTCAAGACTTTCCAAGTCTATACATCGGCTGACTGTTCATGCATCAGTTCTCCAAGTCTATACATCGACGCACTGTTCATGCATCAGTTCTCCAAGTCTATACATCGGCGCACTATTCATGCATCGGTTATGTCTATACACTGGCTATGGCTTGTTCATGCATCTTACCCATGCAAGTCTGTACATTGAGGTCGCTTGAAGGGCTTCAAGTCTACACACTCTCACATTGTACACACTTGCTTAACTGCTGCTTCTAAAGTCTACACATTCGATTGCTTCATGCTTTACACAGAAGTCTACACATTCCACTCTGTTATGTTAATGCATCATTTTGCAAGTCTGTACACTAAGATCGCTTGAAGGGCTTCAAGTCTACACACTCTCACATTGTACACACTTGCTTAATTGCTGCTTCTACAGTCTGTACACGCTCATGCATTACTTCATTAAGTCTATACACTCTTTGCTGATCGACTAAAGTAACTCTGTCATTGTACAGGCTGATGAATGGGCACGTGATCCGACGTTGGCACCTGGCACGTGATCTGAGGTGTCCTCTGGATAAAGGGGGCACACGCCCTAGTTGCTGCTGATATATATATGTGAAGGTTCTTCATCCGCAGAAGACTGGATAGAAGAGGGCTGATCGAGAGAGTGATAGAAGAAAGTGAGAGCAGCAGAGAGGCAGTGAGCAGCAGAAGAAGAAGAAGAAAAAGTGCAGAGAGGCAGAGTGTGAGAGCAGAAGAAGAAGAAGAAGAAAAAGAGCAGAGAGGCAGAGAGTGAAAGCAGAAGAAGAAGAAGAGAAAGAGAGATAGTTCGTGGAGAAGAAGAAAGAAGATTTTATTGAAGATCTGTCTACTGGACTTGGATCAGATCCAATACAGTTGCTCCTGCGAGAGCTACATTTTGCATTACGTTTCCAACTTTCCGATTGCTGTATTTTCATTTCTTGTTTTCCTTTTATTTGATCAACTGTGCTTTCCAATTCTCTGGTTAGAGATCAGTGTTCCTCTTGTGGTCTCAAGAGAAGAGAGACTTGTCTCCTGTCTGCAAGTGACAGGTTGTCACTTTTGGGTTCCCCTCCGATTTGGAGGAAGGGAGATTCATCTCCGGTTCTGGTCTTGTGGGTTGCAAGTCCAGGTGTTCCCTCCGGTTTGGAGGAAGAGAGACTTGTGTCTCTGGTTTCTAGTGACTGGGTGTCACTTGTGCGTTCCCTCCTGGTCTGGAGGAAGAGAGACCTAGTCTCTGGTTCCAAGTGGCTGGGAGTCACTTGGGGTGTCTCTCCGGTCTAGAGGAAGAGGGGAGGTTGTTCCCCTGGTCAAGCTGTTTGGTAGCAAGTGTTTGTAGACTGAGTCTGCTGTTCTAGCGTTGCTAGTGGAAGCCTCACTTCGATTGGGAGTGAGGGGTGGACGTAGGTCTTGGTGACCGAACCACCTAAAAATCCTCTGTGCAGTGTGGTTGTGTTTTGCTCCTTGTCTTCTATCTCCTTCACAGGTTGCCTTAGCACTCTTGTTCCTATCTGTGCTGCTTCCGCTAGTTGCTTGTTTAGGCGCGCCTTATATATTTGCTCAGTGGTTTAAAAGAGAACTTAACTTGTTCTTCAGATTGTCTATTTGCCTTGATAGTGTTCTAGTCTTTTATTGAGCGAAAAGTTTTTTAAGGGTGGGATTCATTCACCCCCCCTCTGAATCCATCGCACTGATCCTATCAATTGGTATCAGAGCGGTGTCTGCATAGAAGGTCCAGCGACCTGCAGATCCGATCTTCCAGTCTTTGGTGCTAATTTGCTTTTGGTGCATCAATATTCCTGTTGAATTAAATCTGATCTGTTTCCATGGGTGATCCACCAGTTTTCAACGGCTCCAATTTTAATGTATGGTTTGTCAGTCTGAAAAATTATGAATATCAGTTAATCCTGATCTGTGGAAGTTAATTTCACACGGTCCTCATAAATTACCAAAGAAAAAGTCCAAATGGATTGACAGTCACAGATCAATGCATGAAGAGAATCAGATAGCTATGAATCTAATGAAGGCAGCTACTGATAAGGCTTTACATTCCTGCTTTCATGATTGTAGCTCTGCTAAAGACATTCTAGATATGCTGAAGCGAGCTCAGAAGAGAAGTGAAGACAGCTGCATGATGGCTAACAGAAGCAATCAAAGTGGCAGCCAAAATGAAGAAGATGATGATGAAGAGGTAAATCCCTTCGAGAATTTTTCTTTCGATGATTGGGAGAATGCCTATGCTGAGTTGCTTGAATCTCATGAACATTTAAGAAAACAATACAAACATTTGAAGAAGAATAGTAGATCAAACAGTTTGAATTCTCCATGTAAAAATTGTGCTGAACTGAAAAATGCTCATGATGCTTGTATGTCTGATATTCAAATGTTGAAGAAACAAATTTCATTGCTGAAAATTGAGAATCAAGATCATGTAAAAGAAGTCTCTGAACTTGAGAAGAAGCTTAGCCTAACTTGTCATGATTCTGTTCAGAGTAAAGAATTGATGAAAATTTTTGAAAGTGTGAACTCAGATTTAGACAAGCTGAAGTCTGAAAAAGATTCCCTCAGAAAATTCTCCAAAGAAAATGAAGAAAAATTAGAGAAACCTAAACGAGAGAATGATTTACTGATTGAGAAGTTTGAAGCCATAAAATCTGTAAACATGGAGTTACAGAAAAAGGATGAAAAATAGCAAAGAAAAATGAAGGAAATTGAAAAAAGAAGAAAGTATGAAGTCAATTCAGAAGATCAGCTTCTAATAAATGAATTGGTTCAAAATGATAAGCTTAAAGAAGAAATTGAGAAATTGAAGCTGTTAAACAGTGGCATGTCTGGAAGACTTCTTACATTGGAGAAAGGAAAAATGATCTGTACAAACGAAACTGAAGAAGTAGATGAGCTGAGAATGGAAATTGAAAAATACAAAACAGCTAACAAAGTCTTGAATGAAGTTGTCAATTGTAGTGAACAAGAGATTGTAAGTTATGAAATAAACGTTGCATCTCTCGAAAATGAAATTCAAGATTTGAAGAGCTCTCTGTCTAAGTTTGTGAGTGGGCAAGAAAACCTAGACAAGCTACTAGGTGTAAAAGTCAATGTCAAAAAGGAAGGGTTGGGCTACAATAATCTAAATAAAAAGGCTTTTCAGAATAAAGTAATGACATCATTTGTAAATGCTTCAAATGTAGCCACAACATCAAAAGGTAAACAACCCATTGTTCAGAAAATGCTGGGAACAAAGGTTAATTGTAAGAAAGAGGGACTGGGTTACAATCCAGTCATGAGGAAGGTTGATGGATCCAACCTGAAAACTATTTTCGTTAAATCTTCAGAACAAGAAAAGCCTTCTACCTCATCTCCACCTCAGTACAAGGCTAAGAAAACAGAAAAATAGTATAAAAATCAGAAAATGACTTAAAAATAGAAAATAAATAAAAAGGGTTCATCAGTGCATGTTGATCACAGTCCTCACACACACTCACATGCATCTAAAAAGAAAATGATCTGTCATTACTATCATAGATTCGGTCATTTGATACATGAGTGTAAATTGATGGAGAAGGATGATATGAATGCTAGGAGATTTCATGATAAAAATCCTTCACCTCAGAAAAAAAAAATTGAATGTCTACACTGTGGCAAACTAGGACACAGCATTACACAATGCTGGTTTGCAAATGGTAAGAAAATATCTCTTTCACATCATGCTAAATTCCCTGCAAACCATAATGATATTGATATGAATAAATTTGCTGTAAATAGAAGATATTCTGCATGTTTCAACTGTGGAAAGACAGGCCACAGGGCCATTGAATGCTGGCTGAAAGCTGGTAGGAGAAATTCTAATTCATGCTTTCACTGTGGCAAGATGGGCCACATTGCAGCCCAATGTTGGCATGCTCAGGGAAGGAAGTCTAACTATAAATCTGGTAGATTCCCTGCAAATAGAAAGTTATTTGATAAACCTGAATTTGTCTTTAACAGAAAGTCTCTTGCATGCTCTAATTGTGGGAAGCCAGGCCATAAAGCTGCTGACTGTTGGCTGGCTTATTCTGATAAACAGAATTTTAATTCTGTTAACAAAAATTTTCATGCATATGCACATAGAATTCATGCTAATAAGAATGTGCATAAATCAAATTTGAAATCTGCTGCATCTTGCTATCATAATAGTAAACAGAATTTTGTCTCTGCCAATAAATTCCATGACAACAGTAATTTGCATAAAAAGAATTTGAAATCTGCTGCATCATGTCATTACTATGGTCAAATAGGTCATTCAATGTATAATTGCTATTTGATGAAATCTGATGACCTTCATACACGAAAATTGTTGAGAAAACCTGCTAGAAATGTTACTGTCAATTCAGGACCCAAGACCTCTTGGGTACATGTTTGTGCAAAATAAATTTTATTTTGCAGGTGTGCCTTGGGACTGAGAAAATAAGAGGGGTAAATAAGCCAAGGCACTCAAAAGAAAACCCCTTTCTGAACTTTTCAGGTAAACTCTCTACATTTCCTATTTTAAAATTCATTGCATACCTTGTTTGATGTGTTCTTGCATATTTGTCATCTTTTGGACACTATGAGTATTCATGTCTCTCAATGCTCATATGAATTGGCTGTTTAGATATTGAAATGAGAATAAACGTGCAATTTCTGAAAATCTAAACTGGATATGAATGTTGTTTGAAACCTGTCTGTTGCATAGCTCACTGAAAATCTGGATTACTTATAGGACTACATGTTGAATTATCATGATTAACCACTATGGTATATCAAATAGTAAGCTACTAAAAGGCAGGGAAATCTGTCTGGAGGTTCGTACTGTGTGTGAGATGGTATTTTAGACCAGGTTCTCCGCCTAGTACCATGGGTCATATTGCTTGATAGGGTAGTCTGAATGTGCATGAGTCTCAAAGACATATGTTCAGTTCTCATGGCAAACATTGCATGTTTTCAGGGGTAGTTAATTGCATGTCTTTGCATAGCATTCAATGTTGAGTCTTTGCATGACTTTGCATACATATAGTTAATTGCATTTCATTACATTGAAATTGCCAAAAAGATTGACTGAATGCATATTGTCAGGGGGAGTCAATGCATTGCATGCAGGTTGTCAAATGCATACACTTGTCAGAATTCATTGCATTTGTTGACAAACCTTGATCATATTTTGAAAACACTGGGCTTCAAAATCTCTTCTACCATTTGGTATCAGAATTCTATAAGTCTTTCATGAAGATTTCAATGGGGCTATCTCGATCATAAATCTGAAAAACACTTGAACTAGGAATCTTCTATTATACGTTGTTATGAATGTCTGAAATAACTCAGGTGGTTTAAGTTTAATGTATTCACTGAGTTTGACTTTAAAATCTCTTAAAAATATCTGAATCATATTTAATAAACTTTAACCATCTGTTTCATACTGTGTCTTTTAAAATATTCTGAAATCTGCATTATTGAATACATGGCTTTATTTGGTTAAGTACATGAAATTATTATTGATTTGAAGCAAATGAGTTTTTCTGAAATGTCTAAAGGGTAAATTCTGTTAGAGCAATGACTTTGGTCATTGAGAAACACATGTCCAAAGGACTGTGTCATGAGGTGCCATAGTTAACTCTGCTTAAGAATGAGTGTTAATCAGGCAGAGCACTGGCATGCACACTGAGAAATACATCTCACTCATCAAGAAATGAGTTGAGATATGTCATGAAGTGTAAATGTTACCTCTGTTTATATAAAGCATGAATGTTAGTTACACTAAGTGCTTAGGGATATTGGCGTCTGATCAACGTATATCCTCTAGTTACAAGGTGTACACTGAACTAGAGTGCTCGTAAAATGTGTAGCATAAAAAATTTGTTGAACAAATTGCTATATTTGAATATTGATGCAAAAATCAAATTGCTACAACCCTAGACAAAATCATATGACTTCATAATTACTTGATCTCAATACTAGTGCATGTAATTCCGAAAGAAGTCAATAATTTTGATTGTGTAAGAGAAAGGGAGATTAATAAAGATATATATATGAGGGCTTGGTTCATTTTTATTAAACCATGACTTTAGATATAAATACAGAATTTTATTGACAAACTTAGCATACATCATGTTTAAACCCTGCTGATCAATAAAATTCATTCATAAGCCCTTATAATGGAAGACTTTGAATACTTATATTTTGGATTTATGAGATTGATATCTCTATGAAAATCTTGTTGAATTCCTTATGATTGGAGCCTATTGGAAATTCTTTACTCACTGTCCTTGATTCATCATGACCTGAACTTGTCCTTGATTGCCCCTGTGGTCTCCTTCTCATTCATTTCATAAGGTTCCATTTATTGAGGGGGAGCTTTCTTGAAAATTCTTAAAAGGGGGAGAATTATCTTGCATTCATATTTTTAGGGGGAGTTCTTACATTTCTTGTTGCATCTGCATCTCTGCATTCATACCTCTTCCATGATTTTTTTAAAAACAAAGGGGGAGAAATTGGAATGAGTCATATTGCTCTTTGGGGAAGAATGTGTCTTCATGTAGTTAAAGGGAGAAATGATACATCAATCGTTTCATATCTGCTTAATTTTCCTCTCTCTAACTAATGTCTTTTTGCTGAAGTCAAAGGGGGAGAATATTTTTGACTTGAGTCAGTGTGACTCATAGTGTTGCCAAATTCAAAAGGGGGGAGATTGTTGTGCCCCCGTGATTTTGATGATAGCAAACACTATAAGTCACCATATGCATTTGTGCATGAAAGACCTTGTTGATTCATTTAAGTGCATTCATATGTGTTCATGTATTTGTGAATGTGTGCTTGTGAATGACATTACATTATATACACTGTGTGCACACATTATATCTGTCTGACATCTGGTTGATGCATTCATGTAACAGAGTCAGCACGATTGCATTGAGCATACAGTCAGTTCACTGCATGCAGAGTCTGCACTGCACACTGGTTTGATAGCTTGTTCGTGAATTCACAAGTCTATACATCGTCAGTTCATCGTCACATGTGCATCACTTAGCAAGTCTATACATTAGTCAGCATTACCTCTTGCTCGTAGAGTCTATACATTGTCTATGCTTCACGTTTAGTTGAAGTCTATACATTGCATGCTATAAAGTCTGCACATCCAGTTTGCATCATGTCTGTACAGAGCTTTTTGCATCGTTCATCAAGTCCATACATTGCACTGTAGCTTGCTTAGTTGAAGTCTATACATTGCATTGTTGTGTTTGTGCTCAAAGTCTGTACATTGGACTGTTCATGCATCACTCCATTTGACAAGTCTGTACATTGGACTGTTCATGCATCACTTGATGCGGGACGGACATAGGAGACGACACTATATGGTGTCACCCTCAGACTCTAGATGAAGACACGACCAGCAACACACACCAGGGAGACATTAAGCCCGACACTACGAGCTCCTAGTGGCGAAACGTCGCTAACAGAAGTGGAAGCTCACTCGTCGTCCCAAGCGAGGGAAAGCGTGGACCGTGCGCGGTTAAGGAACCGGCGGAGGTCAAGGGTAGTCCGACTCAACTTCCGGACTCGGATCGAGTCGCGGGACGGGTCACTCTCACTCTCACAGCGGTGACATGGACACACGGGCTAGTACCTACACTCTCGGCAGCGGCAAAAGACCATATACTAGCTAAGCAAATGAACGCCAAGAGGTTCGGACCATTACCTCCACGCACCCGGCGTGGCGAAGACAACCCCGGCCGACTTACGGACTCCCGGTTAACAATGATTACAGCAATACACTAAGTCGGCTCACTCCACGCAGGGAGGTAAAAGGTCACATGTGGGGTCCGGGAATCATGCAACTCGGGTTGACGGGCGGCATCTTGATGTCGCCTGGCGGTGCCGAACTCCGCGTTTTCGTGCTTTCCGAACGGCAGCTTCTACGGGCCCGTGGGGCCCACGGACGGCGCTGTCCTCCGGATCTACGGGGGTGGGACCCAATGTGATGGGGACCCCTGGTGGCGCGCCTCCACCGATGGCGGTCGGCCGGGAACACCGATCAGGGGTCGATCGGTCCCGATTCCCAAGCTTTGAAGTTGCTGCCCACGGATTTTTAGTTGCTATTTTCAGGCGCGCGCTCCGGCGAAAATGGCCGCTGCGAGCAATCCCGACGTCGGATCGGGACGCATGAGCTATCGTTGGAAAGCTCTCTTCAAATGCTTCGATCTAGACCCAGAGAGATCTGCTGGATCTGGTCAGATCAGAACTTTATTGAATTTACAAGCCCCTATTGTACAGTAACCGAAATCTCAGATCTACAGGGCACTTGTCTGAGAACCTTCGTTGACCGCCTAGTAAACCTCCGATTCAGCTCTTGAGATCTTCTTCAACGTTGTAGGGTATCAAACCACGGAACTGGGACTATTTTTAGAATTGGATTTGGAGGTGGAGGCGATTTGTTATGATTTTTGGGGTGACTGGTGGTCGGATCTGGGAACAGGAGGACAGAACTGTAGATGGGACTGAGATCGATTTTTAGAAAATACGAGATGGGTGAATGAAAAATTAAGAAAAATTATGGATGAAGGGGTGAATGAATGGAACCCCCATTAAAATTGGGTGAACCAAAAAACTCAAAAAGTGGGCCAAAGACATGAAACTCAGGGCGGTGATGAATCTGGATAGAACTCTGGCAGAACTGAAATGGAAGAGTGGACGAAAATCAAACAATATGAAACGAGATCTGAATGGCAAACCAAAATTTGTAGGATGTCCTTGACACCTCTGGCACATCCACTAAAATCCCCAGATCTATCTGAGCTCGGGGCTGAGACGTGAAATTCGTGGAATCTTCTGTGGTACTGCACGGGTAGAACTCCGTTGATGGCGGTGGCGGTGCGGTGGCGGCTCGTGGCGGCGGCGGCGGCGACCGGAACTGATAGGGTGGAGTCTCACCACCATAAGGAAGCCTTCACAGCTTCAAGGGGAAGAGCGAGAGGAGGAGGGGGCGCACCAAGGCTGGAGCTTTAAGCTTTTTCACAATTCTTATGGCATTAATTCTCCAAAATGAAAAATACAAGCTTAAATAGGTTACATCTCTCATCCATCCACAACCGTAGGATCTAGAAGTGGGAGATGAAGGGCTTGGATGGCATGAGACACACACACACAAAATAAATAAAAAAATAAAGGGAGGGGGGCGGCCCTTGGACCAAGGAGAGTGGCTTGACTTGGTAGGTGGGGTGGGTGGCCAAAATGTGGACTTTCCAAGCCACTTGTCCCCCACTTGGCCCACCCATCTAGAAGCCTCCATTTGACATGTTGACTGACCCCACATGGGGCCCATGGGTGAGGTGGCTCAATGGGATGGGGCCTGGGGGGCCCGTGGGGCCCACGGGGTCCAAATTGCACATAAGCCCCTCTTACAATCAAAATAGCAAACCGAATACAACGAAATAAACATAAATTACACACACATAAAGTCTAACTAAATATGATAAATGCTGGGACTCAGGGGGGCGTCTCCAGGCTGTCTCTGAGCCAAATAGATGCTGAGGTGGCTCGAGTCGTGCTCAGTGTGCGGTACCGGTGGCTCGGCGTATCGCGCCGCTCAACTGCTCGGGTGTCCGCACCAATTCTCCCCGGGTGGGAGAAACTCGACCCTGTCGAGTAAGGGTCTGCATCTCTCCTGTATCGCTCCAAAAGGTCCGGATCGATCTGCTGCAACTCGCCATGTGTGATCCATGTGTCCTCAGTAGCGGGCCATCCTCTCCATCACACTAGGTAGCGCGGGTAAGATCTACTCCTGGTAACTGTCACTTGCTCGTCCAGTATACGATCTATATGCTCACGCTGCCGTGAAAAAGGGGCTGGAGGTGGAAGTGGACACTCAGGTGTGGGATCACTCTCAAGGGGAGGAGATGGCTCAAAAGGCTCACTAGGGATCACCGCTGGATCCCTATATGCAACAAGATCCGATGTATTGAAGGTAGAGCTTATACCATATTCCTCGGGCAGGTCCACAACATACGCATTGGATCCAACGCGTTTCAACACTCTAAAGGGACCGGCTTCGCGAGCTTGCAACTTCTTAACGGTTCCAGAGGGAAACCGTTCAGGTCTTACCCTGATCATGACATATTCACCCTCTTGGAACTCTCGGTGGTGTCGATGGGCATCGGCTAGCTCTTTGTAACGTGCATTGCTGGCCTCACTCATGCAGACTCCTGACATGCCTAGCACTAGACTCGGCAGACTTACTATGCACTCCTAAAATGCTTAGCAAAATAAAAACACACGGATGCACACACAACCCTAAACAAACCTAATGTTAGTTCGACCCAATCATATGCAAGGTGGTCCAGGACATCCGAAGGTGTGCCATGCATACCCTAAGTGTGACTGAATGTCGGTACAACCATAAGACGGTCCTTTGGATTTGGGAGGTTTGGGTGGAACAGGAGGGTCGGGTGTCTCTCGCCCGTGAACGGACTCGGTGGGTGCCGGTGGCCCGGTCCATGGGGGAGGGGTATAATGGTGACCTCCCCTGAAGAAGTGGACTGGAGATTGTGGACCAAGGGGACCACTAAGAAAGGGATCCAAGGGATCAAAGAATGTGTGACCCCTCGATATGGATTCCCTCATCTCAAGATCCCATGTGTGGAAGTCTAGAAGGTGTTGTTGATCTCCTTCATCCTTGAAGGGAGATGAGATGGTGGGGGTATGATGGTGGACTCTCTCAAAAAGGTGGAGTAAATATGGTGGGTCACGGGGTCCACAAGAGAATGGGTCGAAGGGATCAAAGAAGGTATGACCCCTAGGACTAGGCTTCCACAAATCACTGTCCCACATTTGGAAATCTTGGAGGTGTAAATGATCACCTTCATTCATTGTGAGAGATGGGACGATAGTCATAGGTAGAAAGTAAGATTCCTCCCTTGGGCAAAGGGGAATGAAGTCAGACTCGGCCGGCATAGGGAGGAGTAGAAGAACCTCCGTGGTAACATGACCCACGGTGTACACGGAGGTGATGGACCCCAAAGCGGGATGAGTGAAACTACGACCTGTGGGTCGGTCGAAGCCTGGAGCCAACAAGTGCGTAAATGTCCACTGCCGGTCTAACCCTTGAAGAAGGTCATCCAATGTATCCACATAGTGACTAGACTGGAAAGTGGTATGAAATGAATTGATTGGCACCAGAGGTAGAATAGGGTCCATAGATGGGAAGGGAAGTGGGACCAAGCCCTTCTTGAGCCAGCTAAGAAGCGGCTCGGCTATGACAAGCATACCCGTTAGAAACACGGGTGGCTCGGGCTGAGGTGGCTCCAAATGAGATGGTTCTGAATTAAGATCGGAGGGTGAGTGTGATGGAGCTCTCATGGGTGGGGAAGGAGGATCCACTATGACGGGGAAAGGGATTGGGGACTCCGTTGATGGGGCCGGGTTAAGACTACCGGTGATGACCTCTTTAGGCTCGGGTAGGAGTACATCACTAGGAGTACGTGTCCTATCCACCCCATCCAACCGGTCCAAAATCATTTGCATAAGTTCGGCAACGGAGTGGGTTGGAATAGGGATATCCTGGTGGACTCGCCCGTAGTCAACCGTCCTAGGATTGGGTCTTGGCTCATCTACGTGTGGGGCTCTTTGCCTCCGACTAGGACCCACTTGGTTGGAAGTGATTGGGTGGGGCCAGTTGGAGGTGACCGGTTGGGGCACGTAGATCTTCCTAAGCTCTCTCTTCATGTCCCACCATGACTCGATGGGCCATTGCCCCCTAACCTCTCTCATTCTTTCGATGTAATCCCACTTTTCGGCAGCCTCATGAAGAAGCCGCTCTTTGGCGAAAGAGAATTGCATTACCTTGGACATAGTATAACAATCAAAGTATGTGTCCATGGTGGCCTCCCACTTGAGGTAGTCGCCCGGGCCATTGGGGCCATAAAAATTCGAGGCTTCGGGCCTACGGAAGTGGAGTGGGTGGTTGCCAAGCCCATGGGTGGACCAACGGCCATATTGCCCGGGTGATGGGGATTCCATGTGAATTTGGCGGAACTACATGCTAGACATGTCGACACTTGGACAAGACCGACTGACTCTTATTGGACTACACACGAACTAGGAGACACAAACTGATGCAAACACCGACTAATGCACCTAGACCTAAACCAATATCCGGTACGTGGCGGAGTTAATCGATCCAAAGATCACTCCCGCAAGTGTGCGGCCTTCCCGATAGGCGTAGCCTAACGTTCGGACAACACCTTTTAATATACCGGGTAAAGGGTGCAAATGCAATTTAAAACACACTTTTCTTTTTTTGTTTTGAAAATAATGATGATCCTAGACTCGACTTAGACCATGATGCATGCAAGACATATGCAAAGACTACCCTAGACTCAACTGCTCTGATACCAAACTGATGCGGAACGGACACGGGACACGACACTATATGGTGCCACCCTCGGACTCTAGACGAAGACACGACCAGCAACACACACCAGGGAGACACTAAGCCCGACACTACGAGCTCCTAGTGGCGAAACGTCGCTAACAGAAGTGGAAGCTCACTCGTCCTCCCAAGTGAGGGAAAGCGCGGACCGTGCGCGGTTAAGGAACCGACGGAGGTCAAGGGTAGTCCGACTCAACTTCCGGACTCGGATCGAGTCGCTGGACGGGTCACTCTCACTCTCACAGCGGTGACATGGACACACGGGCTAGTACCTACACTCTCGGCAGCGGCAAAAGACCATATACTAGCTAAGCAAATGAACGCCAAGAGGTTCGGACCATTACCTCCACGCACCCGGCGTGGCGAAGACAACCCCGGCCGACTTACGGACTCCCGGTTAACAATGATTACAGCAATACACTAAGTCGGCCCACTCCACGCAGGGAGGTAAAAGGTCACATGTGGGGTCCGGGAATCACGCAACTCGGGTTGACGGGCGGCATCTTGATGTTGCCTGGCGGTGCCGAACTCCGCGTTTTCGCGCTTTTCGAACGGCAGCTTCTACGGGCCCGCGGGGCCCACGGACGACGCTGTCCTCCGGATCTGCAGGGGTGGGACCCACTGTGATGGGGACCCCTGGTGGCGCGCCTCCACGGACGGCGGTCGGCCGGGAACACCGATCAGGGGTCGATCGGTCCCGATTCCCAAGCTTTGAAGTTGCTGCCCACGGATTTTTAGTTGCTGTTTTCAGGCGCGCGCTCCGGCGAAAACGGCCGCTGCGAGCAATCCCGACGTCGGATCGGGACGCATGAGCTATCGTTGGAAAGCTCTCTTCAAATGCTTCGATCTAGACCCAGAGAGATCTGCTGGATCTGGTCGGATCAGAACTTTATTGAATTTACAAGCCCCTGTTGTACAGTAACCAAAATCTCAGATCTGCAGGGCACTTGTCTGAGAACCACCGTTGACCGCCTAGTAAACCTCCGATTCAGCTCTTGAGATCTTCTTTAAAGTTGTAGGGTATCAAACCACGGAACTGGGACTATTTTTAGAATTGGATTTGGAGGTGGAGGCGATATGTTATGATTTTTGGGGTGACTGGTGGTCGGATCTGGGAACAGGAGGACAGAACTGTAGATGGGACTGAGAACAATGTTTAGAAAATATGAGATGGGTGAATGAAAAATTAAGAACAATTATGGATGAAGGGGTGGATGAATGGAACCCCCAGTAAAATTGGGCGAACCAACAAAACTCAAAAAGTGGACCTAAGACATGAAACTCAGGGCGGGGATGAATCTGGACAGAACTCTGGCAGAACTGAAATGGAAGAGTGGACGAAAATCAAACAATATGAAACGAGATCTGAATGGCAAACCAAAATTTGTGGGATGTTCTTGACACCTCTGGAACATCCACTAAAATCCCCAGATCTATCTGAGCTCGGGGCTGAGACGTGAAATTCGTGGAAGCTTCTGTGGTACTGCGCGGGCAGAACTCCGTTGATGGCGGTGGCGGTGCGGTGGCGGCTCGTGGCGGCGGCGGCGGCGACCGGAACTGATAGGGTGGAGTCTCACCACCAGAAGGAAGCCTTCACAGCTTCAAGGGGAAGAGGGAGAGGAGGAGGGGGCGCACCAAGGCTGGAGCTTCAAGCTTTTTCACAATTCTTATGGCATTAATTCTCCAAAATGAAAAATACAAGCTTAAATAGGTTACATCTCTCATCCATCCACAACCGTAGGATCTAGGAGTGGGAGATGAAGGGCTGGGATGGCATGAGACACACACACACGAAATAAATAAAAAAATAAAGGGAGGGGGGCGGCCCTTGGACCAAGGAGAGTGGCTTGACTTGGTAGGTGGGGTGGGTGGCCAAAATGTGGACTTTCCAAGCCACTTGTCCCCCACTTGGCCCACCCATCTAGAAGCCTCCATTTGACATGTTGACTGACCCCACATGGGACCCATGGGTGAGGTGGCTCAGTGGGATGGGGCCTGGGGGGCCCGTGGGGCCCACGGGGTCCAAATTGCACATAAGCCCCTCTTACAATCAAAATAGCAAACCGAATACAATGAAATAAACACAAATTACACACACATAAAGTCTAACTAAATATGATAAATGCCGGGGCTCAGGGGGGCGTCTCCAGGCTGTCTCCGAGCCAAATAGATGCTGAGGTGGCTCGAGTCGTGCTCCTTGTGCGGTACCGGTGGCTCGGCGTATCGCGCCGCTCAACTGCTCGGGTGTCCGCACCATCACTCCATTTGGCAAGTCTGTACATCAGACTGTTCATGCATTCATCTCAAGTATATACATCCAACTGTGCATTGTTCATGAGTAAGTCTATACAACCTCTGCATTGCATCAAGTCTATACACTGTCCTGTTGCTTGCACGAAGCAAAGTCTATACATTGTCATCTTTACCTACGTCTATCACTTGCAAGTATATACATTGCCTTTGGGCATCTAAGTCCATACATTGGCAGCGTGTCTGTGTTTCAAGCCATTCGACAAGTCTATACATTCCCAGTCTTTACCTACGTTCAGAACCCCAAGTCTATACACTGGTAAAGTCTGCACATTGTGCTTTGAAGCTGCACCATGTCTATACATTATCTCGCCTACATCTTCAAAGTCTGTACATCCGATCGCCTCTTCCAGCGTCTCACGCTATCAAGTCTGTACAGCGTTTGCGTACAGTGCATCGTCATCCAAAGTCTGTACAGCCAGCTCTGTCTCACCTTGCGTCTCTTCAAGTATGTACAGCCTTGGCGTATGCTTTCATAAAGTCCATACATTGGTTTTCACTTCAAGTCTGTACATGGCCTTGGCATCTGATTTGAAGTCTATACATTGGTTTTGCACTTCAAGTCTGTACATGGCCTTGGCATCTGCTTTGAAGTCTATACATTGGTTTTTCACTTCAAGTCTGTACATGGCCTTGGCATCTGCTTTGAAGTCTATACATTGGTTTTCACTTCAAGTCTGTACATGGCCTTGGCATCTGCTTTGAAGTCTACACATTGGTCTTCGCTTCAAGTCTGTACATTGGCCAAGTCTACACATCGCCGTGTTCACTTGTTTCAAGTCTGCACATTGGCTCAAGACTTTCCCAGTCTATACATCGGCGCATTGTTCATGTATCGGTTCTCCAAGTCTATACATCGGCGCACTGTTCATGCATCTGTTCTCCAAGTCTATACATCGGTGCACTATTCATGCATCGGTTAAGTCTATACACTGGCTATGGCTTGTTCATGTATCTTACCCACGCAAGTCTGTACATTGAGGTCACTTGAAGGGCTTCAAGTCTACACACTCTCACATTGTACACACTTGCTTAACTGCTGCTTCTAAAGTCTACACATTCGATTGCTTCATGCTTTACACAGAAGTCTACACATTCCACTCTGTTATGTTAATGCATCATTCTGCAAGTCTGTACACTAAGATCGCTTGAAGGGCTTCAAGTCTACACACTCTCGCATTGTACACACTTGCTTAATTGCTGCTTCTAAAGTCTGTACACGCTCATGCATTACTTCATTAAGTCTATACACTCTTTGCCGATCGACTGAAGTAACTCTGTCATTGTACAGGCTGATGAATGGGCACGTGATCCGAGGTTGGCACCTGGCACGTGATCTGAGGTGTCCTCTGGATAAAGGGGGCACACGCCCTAGTTGCTACTGATATATATATGTGAAGGTTCTTCATCCGCAGAAGACTGGATAGAAGAGGGCTGATCGAGAGAGTGATAGAAGAAAGTGAGAGCAGTAGAGAGGCAGTGAGCAGAAGAAGAAGAAGAAGAAAAAGAGCAGAGAGGCAGAGTGTGAGAGCAGAAGAAGAAGAAGAAGAAAAAGAGCAGAGAGGCAGAGAGTGAATGCAGAAGAAGAAGAAGAAGAGAAAGAGAGAGAGTTCGTGGAGAAGAAGAAAGAAGATTTTATTGAAGATCTGTCTACTGGACTTAGATCAGATCCAATCCAGTTGCTCCTGTGAGAGCTACATTTTGCATTGCGTTTCTAGCTTTCCGATTGCTGTATTTTCATTTCTTGTTTTCCTTTTATTTGATCAATTGTGCTTTCTGATTCTCTGGTTAGAGATCGGTGTTCCTCTTGTGGTCTCAAGAGAAGGGAGACTTGTCTCCGGTCTGCAAGTGACAGGTTGTCACTTGTGGGTTCCCCTCCGGTTTGGAGGAAGAGAGATTCATCTCCGGTTCTGGTCTTGTGGGTTGCAAGTCCAGGTGTTCCCTCCGGTTTGGAGGAAGAGAGACTTGTGTCTGTGGTTTCTAGTGACTAGGTGTCACTGGTGCGTTCCCTCCTAGTCTGGAGGAAGAGAGACCTTGTCTCTGGTTCCAAGTGGCTAGGAGTCACTTGGGGTGTCCCTCCGGTCTAGAGGAAGAGGGGAGGTTGTTCCCCTGGTCAAGCTATTTGGCAGCAAGTGTTTGCAGACTGAGTCTGCTGTTCTAGCGTTGCTAGTGGAAGCCTCACTCCGGTTGGGAGTGAGGGGTGGACGTAGGTCTTGGTGACCGAACCACCTAAAAATCCTCTGTGCAGTGTGGTTGTGTTTTGCTCCTTGTCTTTTATCTCCTTCACAGGTTGCCTTAGTACTCTCGTTTCTATCTGTGCTGCTTCCGCTAGTTGCTTGTTTAGGCGCGCCTTATATATTTGCTCAGTGGTTTAAAAGAGAACTTAACTTGTTCTTCAGATTGTCTATTTGCCTTGATAGTGTTCTAGTATTTTATTGAGCGAAAAGTTTTTTAAGGGTGGGATTCATTCACCCCCCCTCTGAATCCATCGCACCGATCCTATCATCCTCCTTAAGGCCCCCGAAGGAGAAGAGCTACAATACACCTTGAAGTTCAACTTCCAGGCATCCAACAACACCTCTGAGTACGAAGCCCTTATCTCGGGAGCCCGCATGGCCCGACGGTTGGGGGATGAGCGAGTCAGAATGCACACTGACTCCCAACTAGTCGCTAGCCAAGTCAACGGCAATTACGAAGCTCGGGAAGAACCGATGGTCAAATACCTCCAACTGGTCAAAACCGTGGCGCAACAGTTCGAGAGTTTTGCGGTAGTCCGAATAGCTCGAGAGGAAAACTCCCGAGTGGACGCCCTCTTTCGGCTGGCCTCCTCTCTTGACCCCGAGGGTACCCGATCGGTCCTTCTCGAAGAGCTAGAGAGACCGAGCATTGATTCAGAGCTCATGACTATTGACTTGGCCCCTCCAAGCGATTGGCGGGCCCCCTACCTGTCGTGGCTCCAAGACTCTCAGGAGCCTCCCGACCCTCGAGAAGCCAGGAGATTGAAATATCAAGGTTGGCGCTTCGTCATTCTAGACGGCACTTTGTACCACAGATCCTTTTCCGGTCCCCTCCTGAAGTGCATCAGTACTTACGAAGCCAACCGAGCGATTCAAGAGGTTCACGAAGGCCTGTGCGGAGCGCATCTAGGAGGAAGGTCGCTCGCCAGGATCTTGCTCTGCAGGGTTATTGGTGGCCCACTCTACAGCGTGACTGCTCGACCTACGTACAACAGTGTGAACGATGCCAGCGATTTGACCATTTGGTCCATCAGCTGGCGACGGAGCTCGTCACCCTAGCCGAGCCTTATCCTTTCGCTCAGTGGGGGATCGACATCCTTAGGATGTTCCCTACAACTCAGGCCCAGAAGAAGTTCGTAATCATCGCCATCGACGACTTCACCAAGTGGATCGAGGCCGAAGCTATAGCTAGGATCACCGAAATAGTCGTGTGGAGTTTCGTCTGGAAGTCGATCATCTGTCACTACGGCATCCCCCGGGTGATAGTGAGCGATAATGCTCGGTAATTTGATTCTCGTTATTTCTGAGACAGATGTGCCGACCTCAATATTCACAATCACTTCACTTCGGTCGCCCACCCTCAGGCTAACGGGCTGGTTGAAAATGCCAATAAGACCATCTTAAAAGGCATCAAGACTAGGCTCGGCAAAGCCAAGGGCAGCTGGCTTGAGGAATTTCCGAACGTACTCTGGTCGCACAGAACGACTCCCAGAACGGCAACCAGTGAGAGTCCCTTTCAGATGGTATACGGCACCGAGGCCGTGATCTCATTTGAGATTGGCAATCCCTCCCTCCGAGTCATCTACTTCTCGCCCGAGGCAAACGACCAGAAACTGCTCGAAAACCTTGACCTAGCAGATGAAGTCCGCGAGATTGCCAGCATCCGAGCAACGGAATATCAACGCCGCCTCACTCGATACTACAACGCCAATGTCCGAGACAGACACTTCAAGCCGGGAGACTTCGTTCTCAGGAAAGCCGAAGCCTCTCGACCCCTTGAGTCGGCGGGCAAGTTATCCCCTAATTGGGAAGGCCCCTACCGAGTGGTCGAGATGCTCGGGAAAGAAGCATACCTGTTATCTACTATGGAAGGAGAACCCATTCCTCGGACGTGGAACGCGACTACACTACGCAAGTTCTACTTCTGAATACTTCAGTCATGTAAGTAATATGAAATAAAACAAAATTTTCGTTCCTCTTTTATTCAAACAACTAGTTTGTACATCAGAAAGGCCGAAGCCAATGCAATACATGTCAAAAAAGCAAAAAAGTAAAAATCCATCTGGCGCCGCCGTACAAGCCCATCGCTCGGCTGACTCGGTTAACCTTCTTGCGTCCAGCCACTGACTCTGCCTTGTGCAGAAACTGGCTCGGCTAAAGGATAGTTGACCTCGTTGGCTCAGGTAGCTCGGAACGAAGGTGACATAGGGATTAGGAAGAAGAAGGCTACCTTCCAAGTTGTACAAGGAAGATGAAGGGGAAGAGAAAGCCAACTAATAGAAGAGGATGTCAAGAGGCACCCTCCAAAGAGTGAAAGAAATGATAAGAAGATCAAAAGAGAGAGAAAGAGGCTGCAGGAGAAGGGAGGAGAAGCAGGAAGTGGAGAGGAATCTTGAGGGATCCTCTCCAGAGAGTGAGCGGGAAGGGACGAGCGAAAGGGGTGCCTAATTCCCCCATCCGTCCGCCGGAATGCCCCTCCCCGCAAGCGCCGGTCGGAATGCCCCTCCCTGCATGCGCCGTCATGCCCCTCTCCAGAGAGTGAGCGGCAACATGCTTCCGCACGTCAAACTCCCTTCAAACCCGAAGTGGAAAAGATTCTCTGCCCTCTGTCATCAGCAGCTTCGTCTTCCAGAGCGTCTTCCATGCTTCAAATTTTACAGCACAAAGCTTCGTGAAGAAGGAGGGAGGAAAGACTATCGGAGAAGACCCTAAGCGATGGAGAGGAAGAGACGCCCTTCAGACCTTTTATAGGCGAAGGGAGGCTACTTGCCTTAAATGATTCTCCCCTCGAAAACACGCTAAGGGGACTTCTCCCTACGAACGATCACCTCAGACTCCTCGGTTTCATCCTAGCGGGACACACGAAGCTGCCGGACAGTTAAAGCATGATAAAACGGAAAGACACCCTATCAGACGCTCGTCCAACCATCATGCGAGATCCACGCAAAAAGTATCGGCACTTTTCAACTACTGCAGATACGCTGATCAAACGACGGCAACGGCGGTAAAAGATAGTCAAGCCTTTATCATAACGCTACTACTTTACGTTTTCGACCTTCCTTTACATAAAAAGGGAAGTTTCTCTTCAAAAAAGGAAAAACGTACAAGAAGGAAAAGCAAAATAGATACACCAGGCCCCTGGCCCATCCTGAGGCTCGGAAGTTGAAGGCTAGGACGGTCTGCCCCCGACATCCTCGGTGACGGCCGACTCTGGCACTGACCCCAACTATGTGGGAACTACCACGGTTGTGTGCCCTCCCGAGACATCCGGAGTTGGCGACCCCTCAGAGGAAGACATGTCCCCCTGGTCTCCCTCTTCCCCCGACGATGAACTAGAGGAATCGGAGGACGCCGAATCCGAGTCGTAGCGCTGCCCGGACGGGAAATCAATTGTCCCGGACGCTTGCTCCTCCACGTAGGAGACGGCCCGGCCATAGCCTTGCTTGAACCCCTTTCGGATGCCCCGGCGAAGTGCTAACTCGTAGTAGGGGAGGGCAGCCTCCTTAAGGTCGACCCGATAGGCCTCCGAGCGTTTGTCTTGCTCGAGCGCCTCCACCCCGGCCGATGAGTCCGAAATTTTCGTCACAAATTTTCGACGTATTGATATAGTGTCGCTAATGAGTCCGAAATTACCGACAAAACTATCTTTTCAAAATTATCGTGGTTATTTATGTCGGTAATTAATAATACGAAAATTAATTAATTATTATGACAGAACATAATTTAGTTGAAAATAGGTCTAAAGTTTTCGATGAATTGCCGACATATATATTATGTCGTCGCAAACATATTGGTTAAATTAGTTCCAACGAAAGTTATTTTGGTGACAAATATGTCCTTAATTTTTGATGATTTTTTATCGTATAAATATTACGTTGAAAACCTGTGGGTCAAATTAGTTCCGACGAACTACTATTCTGTCGCAAATACGTCGTTAATGCTCAACGAATTTGCCACGGATAATTAATACGTCGAAACTAGTTTCAATCAAATTACCTTCGACGAAACTACCTCTGGTCAAAAAGACGTCGTTAATGTTCGACGTATTTGAGACGGATAATTAATACGTCAGAAAATAAGTGAGTGAAATTAGTTCTAACGAAATGTTCGTTGGTCGAAATTCCGTCGAAAACTTTCTCCACATATTTTTTATATATTTTAAAATTTTATAAACCTATTTAAAGTTACAATTATACACCACAATCGACTCAACTCAACATAAAACACGCAATAAACAACATATACAACACATAATAGGATAAAATCCTATTGTAAATTAGAATAAAGAACGTCCACAACATATAAATCTTTGAATAAAAAAATTTACAGTTACATTAATTGAAATGTATCATTTTTTCATAATATCATTAAAAAAAATCAAGAGATATCAACTGCATCATCCTCATTCGTCATTCGTAGCATCTTCATCACCGGCTGGAGGAGGATCCTACATCACAAAAAATTAATAATAAATAGATTTTAATAAATATAAATGGAGAGGGGGATTTATGTAGCTCATTTAAGAGCAGGCCGAACTAGGTCCAGCAAGACCAAACGAGGCTCAGCTCATCTAAGCGACCGCCCCGCCGGGCCCATTTAGCATAAAAGCCCAATAAGTTCACTCGGATTCAAGCACTTCCTAGGCGGCCATTAGGCTCGGAAGGCCGAGCGTCGGTCCGGTCGGAGGAAGACCCACGCCCGATCTATTTCCCTCGCCGGGATAAGGGCTAGCGCCCCGCGCCCACTTCGACCGACTCTCATCCGAGCTATGCCTATCGCCCGGGACAGGGCTGGCACTCTTCAAGCTTGGGTCGACCGACGGGTTGCTTATCCACGCTGTCGATGAGAGCCCTTTCTGAGCATGAGTTACGAGGATAAGGGAACCCATGAATCCTCAAGGCTATAAAGTGCTCACGATGAGGACGTAAAGAGCCCACATCGAGGACGTAACCCCCACCTAAAACTCCTCAACTTACGGGACTCATAAGGCTGGCACACTATTTAAACCGGGGACTCCCTCCAGCGAAAGGTAAGGCCAATACACGCCTACACTCCCTGAGCAGGAACCACTTCACCACCTTGGTGGAGGGGGATCTTGTGCATCTCTTTCTTTCTCCCTTCATAGCTTCCACCACTGCTCTGCTGACTTAGGCATCAGAGGGTTTTCCCCAGGGAATCACCCCTTGGGCCCCCCTGATCTGTTTCCCTTCCTTGTAGTTCACTGTTCGGTGATCATCTTGTCCAGCTCAGGATCAGCGCGAGATCGCCCCTCTTCAATAAATATTAATAAATCTAGTTAAATATCTTTTTGATTTTCTAAGGCCGAAAGTAGATAACATGAACATGATTTCTTTGCCTCTCAAAGGTGAATTCTTTGAACTAAGTAGTAATGTTATTGTTGTGCCCTGTGGCTTTGATGATGTCTAACACTATGAATCATATTATGATAATAGTTTTTTATATCATGAATTTGATGTGTGTTGGCTAATGTCGATATGTTTTCTAATACCTTGAACAACATTTTCATATGAAGGCTTGAAGAATTGTAATGTCAATGCTATGAATGCTTGAACTGTTATGTTTGTATGCTTGAAGAATGTCTGTTTGAAGAACTATAATATCTAAAGATTTCAAGTAAGCATAAGCATGGTAGTATCACAATAGCCCTAGAAGCAACTCTACAGAACAAGCCTCCAATCACTGAAGGAACAAGCTGATATATCAGCTTAAGATAGACTCTTTACCCGCTGAAGAATAAGGGTGAAAAATATCCCTTAAGGCTGACAAATGTGCATTAGGAGTGACGGATACTACCTTAAGGGTGACAAATAGATGAACTAGTTGAATAATAGGCAACAGTGGTGACAAATAGCAGTGTAAAGGTGAATAATAGGCAGCAGGTGTGAAACAGTTGAAATCCAAGAACCTCAAGCCGACTCGGGAGGGCTTACAAGTCGACTTCTGACAGAAGAATTCACAGAATGAAAGAAGACTTTTTAGCTGCTGATTAAGGGTAAAAATGGGTGGACAAAGCAGACAAATGATTGTATAGCAGTTTGAAATGACTGTTCAGTGGTGTAAAGTGGCTCATGTCACTGACATTTGAAGTATGATGAAACTGGTTGAAGAGAATGATTCCCTCTGTGCTTTAGAGGAAGAGAGGACTGGTCCTCTGGTTGTGGGTAACTGGGTGTTACTCACGGTTCCTTCTAATTTGATCAGAAGAGAGGAGTGTTCTTATAGGTCAAGCTATAAGTGAGCGTTTGTTTGCAGACTGAGTGCAGTTATTGCTATTGCAAGGGGAAGCCACACTCAGGTTTGAGTGTGGGGTGGACGTAGATCTGTGTGGCAGATCTAATCACCTAAAAATTCTGTGTGCCATGATTTTCATTAGTGTGATTGGCCCTTATCATCTAAGGCATCCATTCACAGGTTTGCGTATGAACTGATCTTCCCTCTACGATAAGTGGTTGTATTGCATTCTGTTAGATCTGCCTGATCTGAGTGGATTATGTGAAGTAGCATTCTCTTCGTTGGTGCATTCTTGTCACTTTCATTTATATTGTTCTCACAGATATCATCTGAGCTCGTGGTTTGATAGCTGAGTGTTAAATTATCTTAGGCCTAAGAATTGAGCTTAAAATATATATAGGATCTATACTGCTGCGCACACATTATCATATACTTGCTTCCGATTTTGCCGATAGGGCACACAACATTAGTATCATAGATTCTCCCCTATTATAAGTCTAAAGTCTACGAAATTAAAAATTAAATTAAATACTCACATGAGAGGGCTGTGTTGTGCTCGAGGGTGCTCCCTGAGGCAAAATCCCCGCCTGGGTCAGGAGGGTAGCAACCACATGAGCAAAGCGTGTCTCCATGCTTTCCTCGACCAGTCCAACCGCATGTTCGACGATGGATGTAATCTGACTCGTAGAAGTGCCGATGGAGGGAGTAGAGAAGGAACTGCTACTAGGATAGGACGAAGCTGAGCCCGAACAAGATGCTAGAATCGGGCTGGCGTCCAAGCTCTACCCAAAACCATACACTCGTCCTTTCGTCGGTGGGCCGGCTGCTGCTACCCATGCATCAGGATCTAGCTGCGGCCGCTGCGTCTCCTCTTCCCCGTACTTTTTAGTCATATGCCTGTCATATGACTCCTGTAAATTGAATAAAAAATATTATAAATTCCATATTAATCAATCATATTTAAAAATTGAAATAGAAAAGAAATGTGTATGTATAATCTTACCACTACCAAGCGAGCTCTCTCGCTCACATACTGATCGGTCCCCTTCTTCTAGTGAACTGTAGCAAATAAATCGCGGTACGAGACCGTACCACCCCTCTTCTTTTCCTGTTATACATGTTATAGAGAATAAATAAGCACATATATGAAATTAAATATAATAAAATTAAGATTATTACTTACCAACCTCTCCTTTTGGGTCGCGAAGGAAACAGATCCAGAAGTATGGAGATGCACGTCTAGATGTAACGCACGTGCGGCTTTGGCTTTTACGGATTTGGCGACCCATTTAGGCTCGGCATATCTATCACAGAGGTCCTCCCAGTGCTCCCTCCTCATCCATGTGGGGCCGTGTGCCTTCCAAAGGCCACGGTCCTCGCTCCCCCCGACTAGATCCTTGGCACGTTCCCGACAGCCATGTAAATGATGCTTATAATTTACAGTTGTTGTGGCCTCCCAAACACGTCGAGCTCGTCCGACGTCAGCTCGCCTCACAAACTGATATCCTTCCTGTCAAGAATTCAAATTTTATACGTTAGTGGATTGAAATTGTGGAGTTGTGAAATATGTAATTTAAAATATTAAATCGTATACCAGGAACTCGTCATATAATCGATCGCGGATATCCTGAGGAAACTTTCGAAATGACTTATATGGGCCAGTAACATGTCGCTCAATAATGTTGGTAATAAAACGAGAAGCCTCACTGGGCTCTACTTTATCCCTGCAATTACTTGTGTTAAATTGATAGCCAATAATTATATAGTTGTTAGATAGGTAGCGAACATAATTCATGAGTTTAAATATTTACCCAGAGACCCAACATGACTTGCATCCCTCTTGCAAGATCACCTGCTCGCCCTCGTGATGGCTAACAGCATCGTCTACCGGTTGTGTGCCCGGCTGGGCGGACGAGCCAACTATCGCAGGTGGTGTGCCTGACGTACATGTTACAAGTAAAATAGAAGTAGTTAATCAGAATTTAGCACATTATTAAAAATAAAATTATTCAACAAGTAAACATATAGAATTTTTATCAGTTAACTAAGAATTTAAAAAAACATACCGGTAGAATGTGATGGAAGGGTGTACTCGATAGACCTGACATAGAGGCACTCAAACCAGTAAACAGAAAATATCTTTAGCAAAATAAAGTGCATATTCACTACTCACTTATGTAAGGCTTCAAATAAACATACCCGCAACACGTGGTGGGGGTGGTGTAATATGTGTACCTGATGTAGAGACATAAAATATCATTACCCAAACAAAGTGCATAATCACAACTCATTCATCTAAGAATTGAAATAAACATACCCGCAGCAGGTGGTGGGGCCGGTGTAGACTGTGTACCTAGTGCAAAGACATAAAATATCATTACCCAAAGAAAGTGCATATTCACTACTCTGTGATCTAAGAATTGAAATAAATATACCCGCAGCAGATGGTGGGGGCGGTGTAGACTGTGTACCTGGTGCAGAGGCAAAATATCATTACCCAAACAAAGTGCATAATCACTACTCATTCATCTCAGAATTGAAATAAACATATCTGCAGCAAGTGGTGTTGCAGGTGTAGACTGTGTACCTAGTGCAGAGACAGAAAATATCATTACCCAAAGAAAGTGCATATTCACTACTCTATGATCTAAGAACTGAAATAAACATACCCGCAGCAGGTGGGGGAGCTTGTGTAGACTGTGTACCTGGTGCAGACACATAAAAT
Source organism: Amorphophallus konjac (assembly GCA_022559845.1). NCBI lineage: Eukaryota > Viridiplantae > Streptophyta > Magnoliopsida > Alismatales > Araceae > Amorphophallus > Amorphophallus konjac. The sequence continues at coordinate 200,800,012 of CM040124.1, forward strand.
ATCATTACCCAAACAAAGTGCACATAATCACTACTCATTCATGTAAGAATTGAAATAAATATATCAGCAGCAGGTGGTGGGGGCGGTGTAGACTGTGTACCTAGTGCAGAGACATAAAATATCATTACCCAAAGAAAGTGCATAATCACTACTCTGTGATCTAAGAATTTAAATAAACATACCAGTAGAACCCCTCCCGGAACCACCTCTCCTCGAAGATCCACTACGGCCTCGAACCATCTAATTATTGACAACATTTAAAGTAGTGCATATTAGTCGACAACTAATTACAAGGAGAGGGGGTAAGTAATAATGATAAGTGTATATATGTTAAATTTCTTACAAAATATTCAATCAGTATATATTTCATCTTCAGATGCTGAAGATATATCAACCTCATTGTCATCTTCCTCATTCTCACTAGATTCATACACTTTCTCCTTAGAGGACTCCTCCTCCCCAACAATTGCTTCATTTAGCTCAGTTGAATCGACTTCTTTCACTTCGTCCTCTATATACAACTGAAGTGGATCGTCAGATTCGATCAGATGAAGATTAGAAGCAACCAACTCTGTAGTGTCACCCTAGTCTGATTGAAAATATTCGACACTAGAATCCTCTGAGACAGCGTTAGTCAGATCTAACTCATCATTAGGTGCAAGCCTTGGTTTTACCCTACAGACGGCCCACCAATCTTTATTCTTGGATGATGAATAACTTGAATAATACACTTGTTGGGCTTGTGCGGCCAAAATGAACGGCTCATATGTATTCAATTTGGATCTATGTTTGACATCGACAATCCCATGTATTACGTCGTTTCGAACTGAATTATGATCAAACCAATGACACTTAAAAAAGAATATATGGTTGTGTTGTCCGAAATACTATAATTCTATGACCTCCTCAAGAATACCATAGTAATCGAGATCATTTTCATTGAATGTACTACCTTTCACGCATAGGCCGCTATTCATCGTAGACTTATTTCGTCCATAATCTCTGGTGTGAAATCTGCAACCATTCACAAAAAATCCTGGATAGGAATATGCGACCTTCAAAGGTCCATAACTTATCACCCAGACTCTTTCATCAGTAACATAACCTTCTTCAACCTATGAATATAAACCACGTTACTTTAAATTGAACTTGCATACCCCTCAACCTTTGTGGAATTGGTAGATTAGCACTTACTTGACCTTTAAGCCATCTGGCAAAAGATCTCTCTCGTTCATTTTGAACCTCTAACTCATTGAGGTGTGGACATCGAGTAATTAATTCTAAATCAAATTACCTACAATGATGAATGCAACATCACCATAAATGGGAGGAAGAACGTCAAGATGCTTATAAATTTCAGCACCTATGGAGTTGAGGACTCACTCAACATAAGGTTCAATCTCATCACATTTCAGGAGAACATAGATCTCTGGGGCCAACAACTCTCTGTCCTCTAATATGCGATTCGAACAACGTCCGAATGCATGACCTGGATACTTAAATATGGACAACCGGTCGGACGGACCCACCTCTCTTCCATCATCATTACGTGGAGGTCGATTGCGTCGAGTTTGAATTTCAGGTTCGAAGTACATCGAATAGAAGTTTAAAATTTCTTCAATAATATATGTCTCGGTAATCGAACCCTCTACTTTAGCCTTGTTACAAACCTTCATTTTCAGGTCATGCATACACCTATGACAATAATTCATATGACAATGACATACAGTGACAATGATAGACACATGTAACTATTGTCAATTAATTAGTAAATACATACTGATTACCTCTCCAATGGATACATCCATCGAAATTGTACCGGACCTCCAACTTTGGCCTCGTATGGCAGATGGATAATCAGGTGCTCCATGGAATCGAAGAACGCAGGGGGAAATATCTTCTCCAACTTGCATGCCGTCGTGACCACATTCTGTTCCATAGTTTGCACGTCCCCAAGTTTGAGTTATGATGCACATAGAATCCTGAAAAACTGACTCAACTCAGTCAATGCTCCCCATATAGGCTTTGACAATATGTCACAGAATACAATGGGCATAAGTCTCTGCATGAACACATGGCAGTCATGACTTTTCAACCCATATATTTTTCCCTCATTGACATTCACACAACGGGCTATGTTAGACACATATCCATCAGGGAATCTTAATTGCTTCAGCCACTGGCACAGTTCATTGATCGGTGTGTCTTTCAACACGTAAGCTGCTTTAGGTTGCACAACTTTGCCCCGTACCGGCCGCAATTCCAACTCTGGTCATTTGTAAAGTATCTTCAAGTCCGCTCGTTCCTTGGCATTGTCCTTTGTTTTGACTTTCATGTTCATGATGGTGTTGAACACATTATCAAAGACATTGTTCTCAACATGCATGACATCCAGGTTGTGCCGTATCAAAAGGGCTGACCAGTAAGGCAATTCTCAGAAGATACTTTTCTTCACTTAATTGTGTTCCTCTCCAAATCCACGAAGATGTCATGTACTACCCGACAATTACACTATATCTGGTAAGTTTTGCGCCTCTAATGCCATTTGTCGACCAGACATCCGTTCTAAGTCTGCTTCATCCATTTCAACTGTGTTCTTAATGAATGAGTCCTTTTACCTTCGGAAAGGATGGTCATTTGGTAGAAACCGTCGATGACAATCGAACCAGCATAATTTCTTACCATATTTTAGGATAAAGGATTTGGTATCAGCCATATAGTAAGGACATGCCAACCTCCCGTGTGTGCTCCTGCCAGATAGCATTCCATATGCAGGAAAGTCACTTATTGTCCACATCAATGCAACCTTCATAGTGAAATTTTATTTTCTGTACGCATCATAAGTAACAACTCCATCATTCCTGTAGCAACCCTGATAAATGAATATTTGAAATAAATTAAAACATATATATATTACAGTAGTCATACAGATAATAAGAATAGGGTTAATTAGATGAATTAAAACAAAATTAAAATAACGCCTCTTATTAGTTCAAAAAGAAACGCCTCTATCAAAGGCGTGACTAAAGAAAGGACGCCCACACGTGCGGTCGTCAACTCTCACGACCAAATAGGCAAGTAAGAGAAACGCCCATATATGGGGCGTGTTTCAAAAACAAGGAACGCCCTTATCCAAGACGTTTCTTAAGAAACGACCTGAACTAGGTCGTTAATTAAAGAATCGACGCCCTTACCTAAGGCGTTAATTCAATTCGTGAACCGTTCGAACCCAGAACTTATCCAGGGTAAGTGATAAGCATTAGAAAGAGTTCAAACGTGGTAATGACTCTATCATAGAAGTATTGCTTCCACACAATCACTAACCCTAATAGGACACCCAAAATCCTATAAAAACTCTCGTTCGGCCAACCCTAAAACTATTTGGACGAACTACTGCTGCAGGTACGTGAAGAACATATGTTCTTCTATTTTTTTTCTTCTTCTGTTTACAGTCGCATGAAGAATATTGATTATTCTTCTTCTCTTATTAACAGGTTAAGAGGCTCGGGCGTTTGAGGAACAAGAGTTCTTCATCCGTGTGTAAGTACCCCTTCCTCTACCTACAGTCCATGGATTTCAAGGAAACTAATATCTTCAATCTATCCTCTGTAGGATTCATCCAACGTCTGCAGCATCATTGATTCTTACAAATCCCTCACGGTCATCTCCAAATCAACTCTTAAGGTAGGATTTTCTCAAGTTACTGTAGCCCAAATAAATTAAGACAAGACTTATATACGTATTGACATGACATGCATACGGTTTAATATGGTTTTATTATGTTTCTGCAATATTTTGAAAGAGACGCCCCTGTCCAGGGCGCTAATTTACAAGACACGACCATGTCCAGGTCGTCAATTTCATATTTGACGCCCTGTACACAGGCGTTAATTTCATGTAAATCTTCAGGACGGATTATCCATGCAATTACATGAAATCAATCAATAATTGTTAACGGTTAAAAGTCAATAAGCATGAAACATCAAATCTAAAATACTGCATCTGATTTCCTGCCAATTTCCTGCCATGACTATATGATTGTTATCATTGATTATCGTGCAAATCTTGCTTTCCTAGTATCTCTTGAATTCACGACCTAGACTAGGTCGTTTTCCATGTGGTAACGCCCCATCACAGGGCGTGAATTAAAAATAAACGCCCCTTACTAAGGCGCGTATCTGTTAAAATCCTGGAATATATATTCTGTGAAAATAAGAATTTAATGATTAACGCCCCTGCCAAGGGCGCGTTTTTGATAATTTCTGAAAATAAATATGTTCTGAAAAATATTGTAAATAAAAAGACGCCTGCTACTGTAGTCGTCAACTCTTGAAGAAACGCCCCTGCCGAAGGCGCGTTTTAGATAAATTATTGAATTATTGAAAATTCTACAAAACGGACCATATGTAAACGCCCTTCTATTAGGCGTTAATTACTGGAGAAACGACTTGACCTAAGTCGTTATTTTACTATAAACTGATTTTCATCTGATTTGCTAACCGATGGTTTTATATATTATAATATATATATATATCGGCACTATTCTCCACTCCGTGAGTATAGTCCCATATTTTCATGTTGATTTACCGATCACACTCAACTCTCATTGACATACAAGCTCTCCATTGGACATTCCGTTCCTTTGGACTAGCGAGTTAGTCATAGAGACCTCCGTAAGACTCCTCGTAGCCTTGGATTCCCTCAAGGCCGACTGAGCTGGTTGTACCCTAAAAAACCCATTACACCATTGATGCCATGTCACTCTAAAGAAACATGGGATACCAGCCCTTATGATTATACAAAGAGTATATCATAAGAAATTCTTAATGGGATGATGATATCATGCCATATCATGTCGTTCTTGTAAACCTCAATTCTATGATAAGAATGAGGGTATCTTACCTTTGATATACTGTTCATGTGGACCTCAATTCTATATAAAGAATGTCCATACTGATTTGTCATGGTACCCAAGTTAAGGGAATCATATTCTACCTAGTTTTATCGATATCGTGATTATACCGTTATTATCGCCATTCTATGTCCTTTGTCATATTTTGGACTCTTTTCTATCAAAGTTGTCATACGTGTCTACAAGCTTGATTATTGAAATTCTATGTTGGCTATAAACAAGAGTGGATGTCAAAACACATGATAAATGCCTGCGCATATAGGGCCCGATCTGGTCCTGGGAGGAGCACCCGGAAGTACTTGTGCCCATGGGAGTTAAAATGATAAGGTATCTGGCATTATACCGAGTACTTGACTTGCTTGATTGGACATTCCACACACATCTTGTACTTGAATCGTACTTGACTTTACATGAAATGCGTGGCCCGAAAGAGGGTAATTTACTTGCTTGATACATGATAGCCAAAGTTCTTGACATGACTCGATAATTGTACTTGCTTGAATATCTTGAATAAACTTGTTATCTTGTTGAAAGTTCATGGTAAGTTCATCTTATTTCCTTGATATTACATTCTCTCTATCTTGTCGTTTCATGCGAGCATGCATAGCTTTATTGCATAAATGAAAATGTAATTACTTAAACCCCTTGCTAGTACTTGAGATATAATTTCCTACTGAGCGTTCGCTCATTCCGTTTGTCCCTTTTTACGTTTCAGGTAAGTCCGACGACGATGGAAGTCAATCGGATGGGAATGATCAAGAGTGAAAGGGATAGAGATTCTCCAAGTGTCATCTAGTCTTTTCTATAGTTCCTTGAGTCAACTATGTATTCATTCCCTTTTTTATTAAACAGAGTATTGGATTTGTAATAGTCTATCTGTTATGAAATAAAGGATTGGGTTATCTTGCTATTTTGCGCATCTCTGTCTTTGTGTCGAATACACGACCACTCTGATTGACATGATTGATATAGACACGTCGCGCATCTCCGGGTATCTTCCGCGCTCGGGGCGTGACAGTCTTTGTGGTATCAGAGCCTAAGGTATTCAATTCCTAGGAAACCCAAGTCCAAGGATAGGTTTCAAAACCTTTAACCAAGTGAGAGTGGGTAGAACCAAGGGTTAAATGATCAATGAGTCCTTTATAAGATCATAGTGATATAATACTAACATAGCTATTGTAATTGTAGGATAATGGCTACCGAACGTGCTCAATGGCGCAACATGCAGCGTACCCTTCAAGGGATGACCCAAGTGCTACAACAGGTAGCACAAGGTGGTGCTCCACGAGCTGGAAGCTTACACCAAGCATTCAAGAATATGAATCCCCCGAAGTTCATGGGATCGACCGATCCAGACGATGCCGAGCATTGGGTTCGGGAGATTGAACGTATATTCCGTGTTATGCAATGCACGGATCAGGACAAAGTCTTATTAGCTACTTTCCAGTTAGAAAGGGATGCTAGATGCTGGTGGGAGTCGATTGAAGCTACTATTGACCCAACTCAAGTTACATGGGGTGAATTCGTTGAATATTTCAACGCCAAATATTTCTCTGATAGGGTCCAGGAAAAGAAGGCCGCCGAATTTGCCGCATTAAAGCAAAGATCTTTATCGGTGGCTGATTATGAAGCACAGTTCTCTAGACTATCTAGATATGCTAAGCATTTAATTAGCACGGAAAAGATGAAAGCCCGTAGATTTCTTAATGGGCTTAGGCCCCACTATATTACTCAACTGGCGCCTATGGACATCCAAATTTATTCTGAAATAGTGCGCCGAGCTCAATTACTTGAAGATGCCACTGAACTATCTTATAGGATCCGTGGAAAAGACAAGAAGGAACAAGTCACGGGTTCGGGTTCTTTCAAACCCAACTTTAAGAAGAGGCCCAATAATGGGGGTTCTTCATCTCAAGATCAGAAATTCAAGAAGACCAAGCCTTTCTCTATCACCACTACCCCTTCGAATACAGTCTGCAAGCATTGTGACAAGGCTGGTCACAAGACAGAAGAATGCTGGAGGAAATTAGGAGCTTGTCTCCGTTGTGGAAGCCGTGAGCATCGGATTCCCGAGTGTCCATTAATGAACGACCAAGCCGGCGATAGTAAACACCCGGTGACAAAGAATGCTCGTCTTCATGCAATACAGGAGACCGAACCGGAAGAAGAAGGCGGATTGGTGGAAGGTACATTGAAAATTTGTTCCAAATATGCACATGTCTTATTTGATACGGGTGCATCGCATTCTATTGTTTCTAAGAAGTTTGCTGACCCATTACCTCTAGAACCAGAATGGATGAAGTTAATATTGTCTACTCCTCTCGGAAACGAGACGGATATCACACATCATTACCAAAACTGTGAGGTATTGGTTCGAGGAAAGAATTTTCCTATTGATCTTATCTGCTTAGATCTAAAGGAGTATGATGTTATACTAGGAGCAGATTGGTTATCCAAATACCAGGCAACGGTTGATTGCCGTGATAGCAAGATTGTTTTCAAGGAATTTCCGGAACTGACTTATACTAGTCCTAAGAGTCGAAGCAAATCCCCTCTTATCTCGGCTCTTCGAGCAAGCAAGCTCGTCAAGAAAGGATGTGTATCCTTCCTTGCTTTTGTCACTATTAAAGAAGCTAAGGAAACCAAGATAGAAGACGTTCAAGTAGTACGAGAATTCCCAGACGTATTTCCGGAAGAATTGCAGGGATTACCCCCGCAAAGAGATGTGGCCTTTACCATCGACTTAGTCCCTGGTGCTGGTCCCGTTTCAAAGGCACCATATAGAATGTCCCCTGCTGAACTCAAGGAGTTGAAGGAGCAGTTGATGGAACTAATCCGAAAAGGGTTTATTAGACCAAGTACTTCCCCGTGGGGAGCACCAGTCTTATTTGTAAAGAAGAATGATGGATCCATGAGATTGTGTATCGACTATCGACAATTGAATCATCTTACTATCAAGAACAAGTATCCACTGCCGAGAATCGATGAATTATTTGATCAGATTTCAGGATCCAAATATTTTTCCAAGATTGATCTCAGGTCGGGATACCATCAATTAAGAATCAAGGACGATGACATTCACAAGACTGCATTCAGAAGCAGGTATGGCCATTACGAATTTGTTGTTATGCCTTTTGGACTAACAAATGCCCCTGCTGCCTTTATGCAGTTAATGAATAGCATATTCAGGCCTTACTTGGATCAATTCGTAGTAGTCTTCATTGATGATATATTGATATATTCTAAGACTAAGGAAGAACATGAAGAACATTTGAGGATTGCATTGCAAGTCTTGAGGACAAATCAATTATATGCTAAACTCAGCAAATGCGAGTTCTGGCTTGAAGAAGTGGCTTTTCTCGGGCATGTCATATCAAAGGACGGATTATCTGTAGATCCGTCAAAAGTTGAAGCTGTGAGAAACTGGGAAAGACCCACTAATGCAAGCGAGATCAGAAGTTTCTTAGGTCTTGCAGGCTATTATCGACGATTCATTAAAGATTTCTCTAAGATCGCCGTACCACTTACAAGATTAACTCGTAAGGAGATCCGATACGAATGGAGTGAGGAATGTGAAAGAAGTTTTCAAACTCTCAAGGATCATCTCACCACAGCTCCGGTCTTAGCTCTACCGATAGAAGGAGAGAAATTCGAGGTCTACACTGATGCTTCTGGCATTGGCCTCGGATGTGTCCTAATGCAACAAGGAAAGGTCATAGCATACTCTTCACGTCAGCTGAAGAAGCATGAGGAGAATTACCCCGTCCATGACTTAGAACTGGCCGCGGTAGTATTTGCCCTAAAGATATGGAGACACTACTTATATGGAGCACAGTTTACTATATACTCCGATCACAAAAGTCTCAAATATCTATTTTCACAAAAGGAGCTAAACATGAGACAAAGACGCTGGCTAGAATATCTCAAGGACTTCGACTTCAATATACAATACCATCCCGGAAAGGGTAATTATGTTGCTGACGCCCTTAGTCGAAAGCCGAGAGCAATGATAGCAAATTGTATGATGTAAGAATGGAGGTTACTTGAACAATTCTCCGAGCTCAATATAAGCTTGGACATGGAATCCAAATTTGTCACACTATCTCATGTAAGCATACAGTCAGATTTGTTATCTGAGATACAAACACTTCAGGATGATGATCCTATGTTAGTAGAAATCAAGGGCAGATTAGAAGGACAATCTGATTTTCAACTAACTTCTGATGGAAGATTATCGTTCAAAGATAGAACTTGTATACCTGATTGTCCGGAATTAAAGAAGAAGATCTTAGATGAAGCTCACCGATCAAGGTACACTATTCATCCAGGATCAACCAAAATGTACCAAGATGTAAAGAGGAACTTTTGGTGGCCTAATATGAAAAGAGAAATAGCGGACTATGTATCACGCTGTCTCACATGCCAACAGGTCAAGGCGGAACACCAAAAGCCTGCGGGAAAACTACATCCTCTAGATATTCCTAAGTGGAAATGGGAGGATATTGGTATGGACTTCATCATGGGTTTGTCTAAATCTAAAGGAGGACATGATGGAATCTGGGTTATCATTGACCGATTGACTAAATCGGCACATTTCTTGCCAATCAAAAGCCGATGGTCAATTGATGTGCTAGCTGCACTATACATCAAAGAAATAGTCAGGATACATGGAATTCCTGTCTCAATCGTGTCTGATAGAGATCCCCGTTTTACTTCTCATTTTTGGAAGGGATTACAACATTCGTTAGGAACAAGGCTCAACTTTAGTACTGCTTTCCACCCACAAACGGATGGTCAGACCGAGAGAACTAACCAGGTTGTTGAGGATATGCTTAGAGCATGCATCATTGACTTTGGAGGATGCTGGCACGATCATTTACCACTAGTGGAATTTGCATATAATAATAGCTACCAAGCTAGTATCCAAATGGCACCTTTCGAAGCCTTATACGGAAGGAGTTGCAGATCACCCATATGCTGGAACGAAGTTGGAGGAAAACAACTGCTAGGTCCAGACATGGTAAGGGATACAATTGAGAAGATACAAGTAATCAGGGAAAGATTACAAGTTGCTCAGACCAGACAAAAGACTTATGCAGATACAAGAAGAAGAGATCTTGAATTCCAAATCGTAGATCATGTATTTCTCAAGATATCGCCTGGACGTGGCATACGAAGATTTGGTGTTAAGGGCAAGCTTACGCCAAGATTCATCGGACCATTTGAGATACTCGAAAGAGTTGGCGAGGTTGCTTATCGCATCGCATTACCTCCTCAATTGTCCGAGGTAAATAATGTATTTCACATATCCATGTTGAAGAAGTACGTGCACGATCCATCTCATATTATTGAACATGGAGATCTGGTGATCCAGAAAGATCTCACATATGAACAGAAGCCTATGAAGATCTTGGATCGAGAAATACGAGCTCTAAGGAATAAGGTTATTCCCATGCTCAAGGTGCAATGGAATAAGAATCCCGAACGAGAAGCGACATGGGAGACCGAAGAATCTATGAAGAAACGATTTCCCGAGTTATTCTAAGAGGTATATGTTCTACGCTCTCCACATGTATAATTATATATATATTGAATTTGGGGACCAAATTCTTTTTAAGTGGGGGAGGGTGTAGCAACCCTGATAAATAAATATTTGAAATAAATTAAAATATATATATATTACAGTAGTCATACAGATAATAAGAATAGGGTTAATTAGATGAAGTAAAACAAAATTAAAATAACGCCTCTTATTAGTTCAAAAAGAAACGCCTCTATCAAAGGCGTGACTAAAGAAAGGACGCCCACACGTGCGGTCGTCAACTCTCATGACCAAATAGGCAAGTAAGAGAAACGCCCATATATGGGGCGTGTTTCAAAAACAAGGAACGCCCTTATCCAAGACGTTTCTTAAGAAACGACCTGAACTAGGTCGTTAATTAAAGAATCGACGCCCTTACCTAAGGCGTTAATTCAGTTCGTGAACCGTTCGAACCCAGAACTTATCCAGGGTAAGTGATAAGCATTAGAAAGAGTTCAAACGTGGTAATGACTCTATCATAGAAGTATTGCTTCCACATAATCACTAACCCTAATAGGACACCCAAAATCCTATAAAAACTCTCGTTCGGCCAACCCTAAAACTATTTGGACGAACTACTGCTGCAGGTACGTGAAGAACATATGTTCTTCTATTTTTTTTCTTCTTCTTTTTACAGTCGCATGAAGAATATTGATTATTCTTCTTCTCTTATTAACAGGTTAAGAGGCTCGGGCGTTTGAGGAACAAGAGTTCTTCATCCGTGTGTAAGTACCCCTTCCTCTACCTACAGTCCATGGATTTCAAGGAAACTAATATCTTCAATCTATCCTCTGTAGGATTCATCCAACGTCTGCAGCATCATTAATTCTTACAAATCCCTCACGGTCATCTCCAAATCAACTCTTAAGGTAGGATTTTCTCAAGTTACTGTAGCCCAAATAAATTAAGACAAGACTTATATACGTATTGACATGACATGCATACGGTTTAATATGGTTTTATTATGTTTCTGCAATATTTTGAAAGAGACGCCCCTGTCCAGGGCGCTAATTTACAAGACACGACCATGTCCAGGTCGTCAATTTCATATTTGACGCCCTGTACACAGGCGTTAATTTCATGTAAATCTTCAGGACGGATTATCCATGCAATTACATGAAATCAATCAATAATTGTTAACGGTTAAAAGTCAATAAGCATGAAACATCAAATCTAAAATACTGCATCTGATTTCCTGCCAATTTCCTGCCATGACTATATGATTGTTATCATTGATTATCGTGCAAATCTTGCTTTCCTAGTATCTCTTGAATTCACGACCTAGACTAGGTCGTTTTCCATGTGGTAACGCCCCATCACAGGGCGTGAATTAAAAATAAACGCCCCTTACTAAGGCGCGTATCTGTTAAAATCCTGGAATATATATTCTGTGAAAATAAGAATTTAATGATTAACGCCCCTGCCAAGGGCGCGTTTTTGATAATTTCTGAAAATAAATATGTTCTGAAAAATATTGTAAATAAAAAGACGCCTGCTACTGTAGTCGTCAACTCTTGAAGAAACGCCCCTGCCGAAGGCGCGTTTTAGATAAATTATTGAATTATTGAAAATTCTACAAAACGGACCATATGTAAACGCCCTTCTGTTAGACGTTAATTACTGGAGAAACGACTTGACCTAAGTCGTTATTTTACTATAAACTGATTTTCATCTGATTTGCTAACCGATGGTTTTATATATTATAATATATATATATATCGGCACTATTCTCCACTCCGTGAGTATAGTCCCATGTTTTCATGTTGATTTACCGATCACACTCAACTCTCATTGACATACAAGCTCTCCATTGGACATTCCGTTCCTTTGGACTAGCGAGTTAGTCATAGAGACCTCCGTAAGACTCCTCGTAGCCTTGGATTCCCTCAAGGCCGACTGAGCTGGTTGTACCCTAAAAAACCCATTACACCATTGATGCCATGTCACTCTAAAGAAACATGGGATACCGGCCCTTATGATTATACAAAGAGTATATCATAAGAAATTCTTAATGGGATGATGATATCATGCCATATCATGTCGTTCTTGTAAACCTCAATTCTATGATAAGAATGAGGGTATCTTACCTTTGATATACTGTTCATGTGGACCTCAATTCTATATAAAGAATGTCCATACTGATTTGTCATGGTACCCAAGTTAAGGGAATCATATTCTACCTAGTTTTATCGATATCGTGATTATACCGTTATTATCGCCATTCTATGTCCTTTGTCATATTTTGGACTCTTTTCTATCAAAGTTGTCATACGTGTCTACAAGCTTGATTATTGAAATTCTATGTTGGCTATAAACAAGAGTGGATGTCAAAACACATGATAAATGCCTGCGCATATAGGGCCCGATCTGGTCCTGGGAGGAGCACCCGAAAGTACTTGTGCCCATGGGAGTTAAAATGATAAGGTATCTGGCATTATACCGAGTACTTGACTTGCTTGATTGGACATTCCACACACATCTTGTACTTGAATCGTACTTGACTTTACATGAAATGCGTGGCCCGAAAGAGGGTAATTTACTTGCTTGATACATGATAGCCAAAGTTCTTGACATGACTCGATAATTGTACTTGCTTGAATATCTTGAATAAACTTGTTATCTTGTTGAAAGTTCATGGTAAGTTCATCTTATTTCCTTGATATTACATTCTCTCTATCTTGTCGTTTCATGCGAGCATGCATAGCTTTATTGCATTCATGAAAATGTAATTACTTAAACCCCTTGCTAGTACTTGAGATATAATTTCCTACTGAGCGTTCGCTCATTCCGTTTGTCCCTTTTTACGTTTCAGGTAAGTCCGACGACGATGGAAGTCAATCGGATGGGAATGATCAAGAGTGAAAGGGATAGAGATTCTCCAAGTGTCATCTAGTCTTTTCTATAGTTCCTTGAGTCAACTATGTATTCATTCCCTTTTTTATTAAACAGAGTATTGGATTTGTAATAGTCTATCCGTTATGAAATAAAGGATTGGGTTATCTTGCTATTTTGCGCATCTCTGTCTTTGTGTCGAATACACGACCACTCTAATTGACATGATTGATATAGACACGTCGCGCATCTCCGGGTATCTTCCGCGCTCGGGGCGTGACAATTCCACAATCTTTTCAACTCATCAATAAGTGGCCTGAAATATATGTCAAAAAAATTTCCTGAATTTTTTGGACTTGAAATCACCAAAGTTAAGAAAAGGTTCTCACGCTTCATGCACATGCCCGGTGGAAGGTTGTACGACGTCATGAAGACTGGCCAACATGAGTAAGACGCTACTGAACCTCCAAATGGGTTGAAGCCGTCTGTGCATAAACCTAACCTAACATTGTGTGGTTCGTGACCAAAAGTAGTATAGTTACGACTGAAATGAGCTCAAGCTTCATCGTTGGCGGGATGACTGATTATATCATCTACACGACGTACTCTTTCCGCGTGCCATATCATATGCCGAGCTGTCTCTGACGACATATACATCCGCTGCAATATGGGCGTGAGAGAGAAGTATCGCAGTGACTTGTAAGGCACATCCTTCTGCTTTGATTTGTCCCCTCTCTTAGTTTCAAATCTATCATGATGACAAATATCACATGATATTTTATCTACATTATATGCATAATATAGCATACAGTGATTAGGGCATGCATCTATTTTTTGGTATCCAAGCCCTAAATCATTGACCATCTTCTTTGCACGGTAAAAATTTTTAGGCAGCTTCTCATCCGTAGGCAGCATACTCTTGATAAGGAGGAGCATACGGTCAAAACAACTCTCACTAAGGTGAAATTCAGATTTCAAATTCAACAACTGTGAGACAGCAAATAAGCGAGTGTGATTTTCACAACCATCCCACAACGGCTCATCAGCATCCCGAAGTAACTGATAAAATCTTTCAGCCTACTTGTTTGGTGGTTCTTCGTTGTACACGTGTTCCCCTTGTACATTAAAGTTAGGGCTAGCTGCATCGATTACCATGTCTGCGTAGGTACTTGTGCCGCCAACATTGTCGGCCTCATACGACCAGAAGTCCTCACCATGACACACCCAATTCATATAACCTTTCGTGAACCCTTTCCTGTATAAATGAACTTGCACATCCCATAGCGAAAGAAATTTCTTATTTTTACAGCGTAAACAAGGACACCGGATGTTACCACGTTGGTCCACTGCTGTTGGATGCCCCAATACAAACTGAATAAAATTATCAACTCCATCCTTAAACTCCTCGGACACCACTCCGTCAACTACTCTGTGATTCATCCATGAACGATCAACTCTAGCCATATTTACCTAACAAATAAAAAATTTCATATCAATATGTCTTATCACTACTTCTAAGAAAATATCGACAACATCTCCCCTAAGTATTGACTATTTCCACATTTGTACATTCTGTTTGGTCACATATACATCCATATCCACATCCACTTTCACTTCCATATTCACACAGCCACGTTGACATCGACATCATCTTCTGGAAAAAATCATTATCATACTTGCATTCACATACATATTTTTCCACATATCGGCATCCACACCTGTCTACAAATTTAATTCACATCCAAGCATACTAATCACATATATCACAACAAAAGGCTTGAACGGGCAAAATGGAACAAAGGGTCATATCCACATTTACGCACACACATTTATATCCACATCCCTCTTCCCACCCTCCTAATAAAAATAGGGGCTTGGAATTTCATCTGATGTTGTAAGAGTACACCAGGTGATAAGGAGAAAAGGTTCGTCTTGTAGACCAAGCATGAAAAGTGAGAGTGTGTGAGAGTTTGTGTCTGCATGTGTGTGTGTGAGAGTGAGCATGAGAAAGGGCGGGAGCTCACCGCCACTGCCGGAGGTCACCGCCGCTTCTGCGCCCTCGTTGCCAGTGCCGCCTTCGCTCGCCCCTCACTGGCGTCCCTGGGTAGCTCCGTCGCGCCCGCCTGCCCCCGTTCGCCACCCGCCGGTGAGAGATTAAGAGGGGGATGAAGTGGTTGAATGAGGAGGAAGGGGGAAGGACTAAGGAGGACAGGAGAGTGGACATTTTTTCTAATTCTTGTCTCTTTCTATTTGGTGCCATATTTTCATTTGGCTCCATGTTTCCATCCATTCATTCGTGATTCTTGGTCATTCATTCACTTCTTCTAATAGGATAAAATCTCTCTCAGTAAAAAATATCATTACATCTAAAAAAATATTATTTATTATTTAGAGATCCGAAGATTTGTAATTTAAACATTTTAAACTTCTTTATGGCCGATAAGTCAATTATATAAAAAGAAGAGAGAACGTGTTGAAAAGCCTAGCTACCTTGAAAGCCCGACATCGGGGTGCGCGCGAAAAGGTCTTAGGAGCCGTATCGGTCACATGTTGACCATTTCCTTACTATTCTGTGCCCCCCTCAAACTCAAGTGTCGTGAATTTAGCATCACATCTATATTTAAAGAATTTTCGAGAGCTAGGGCTCCTTGATAGTGGGGAATATTAATGCCATGTGGAAGCACTCAGGATATATAATAGTCAAATATCATTGTATCTTTCATCGATTTTACTCACGATAGGGCGTGCCAATCACGTGTCTGACAATGTGTTCATGTTCAAAGGCTGGGATGGTCTAGACTAACCGAAGGTACGCTCCATCTGATCACTAAGCAGATCGACGATGGTGGGCATTCGGACGGGACTTGCGACCCGCCGTGCCATAAAGGTCGTTCACGATGATAAAAGAGGGGAAAACGTTTGATTAATCGCCACGCCAAGCAATGGGGCTGCATGAGATATTTGTCGATTCGATTATTTAAAAAGAAGAGAGAACGTGTTGAAAAGCCTAGCTACCTATAAAGGCTCACAGCGGGGTGCGCGCGAAAAGGTATTCGGAGCTGCATCGGTCACATGTTGTGACCATTTCCTTATTGTTTCGTGCCCACCTCATACTCATGTGTCGTGAATTTACCATCACGTCTTTATATAATGAATTTTTGGGAGCTAGGGCTTCTCGATCGCGGGGAATATTAATGACACATGGAAGCACTCAGGATATAGGATAATTAATACTCAAATATCATTGTATCTTTCATCGATTTTACTCATGATAGGGCATGCCAATCACGTGTCTGACAATGTGTTCAAGTTCCAAGGCTGGGATGGTCTGGACTAACCAAAGGTGTGCTCCTTATGATCACTAAGCAGACGATGGTCGGCATTCAGTCGGGACTGGCGACCCGCCGTGCCATAAAGGTATTTCACGATGATAAAAGAGGGGGAAACATTTGATTAATTACCACGCCAACTAATGGGGCTGTATGGTCGATAAGTCAATTCAATTATATAAAAAGAAGAGAGAACATGTTGAAAAGCCTAGCTACCTTGAAAGCCTGACATTGGGGTGCACGTGAAAAGGTATTCAGAGCCGTATCGGTCACATGTTGACCATTTCCTTATTGTTCTGTGCCCCCCTGAAACTCACGTGCCGTGAATTTACTGTCACGTCTATATATCGCCAACATTTTGGGAGATAGGGCTCCTCGATCGCGGGGAATATTAATGCCATGTGGAAGTAATCAATGACTTGTCACTCCATCCTTGAGTCACGTGCACATCATTCAGGGCAGGTGTGGCCGTCCCTGCCGAACCAGTCGTCCCGGCCACGGCTCGAGACGGGATGGTACATTGCGTACCGATACGAAAAACTATAATATATATATATATATATATATATATATATATATATATATATAATGGAATAAATTAAACTATTTGAAATGACATCTTGAATCATTTGGTTAATTGTTTAGCCATTTGAACGGGTTGAACGGGTTCGAATCTTAGCTTCAACGTAAGGTTTCCGTAGATTTTTTGAATATAACTTATTCAAAAAAGTAAATGAATACATGACAGAACTCTATTTTGGAACCCGGCACGTCACGATTAACAACGATACACTAAACGAACTCAGTCTAGTGCCCCGCTCTACGTCTCAAGTGCTGACCCATTTGTCACCCTTGCAAGCTTACTCTTTGTCTTAACGGCTAATTGTCAGACTTAACATCTATTTGTCAACCTTCCGTGCTGCAACATTGCCGTCGCGCTAACTCATTTATCACCCTTAGCGACTTATTTGTAGTTCCTGTCTTGCAAATTTTCACCATTGCTCCCACATTTGTCACCCTTAACGTCCATTTGTTAGGCTTATATATCTCTTTGTCACCGAGATCATCTTCATTTGTCACCCTTAGGAGAGTATTTGTTACCTTCAATCTTCTTCTGTTGTTCTTCCACATTTGTCATTTTCTGTGTCCACTATCGCTGGCCGAAGCTTGACCATGCTTTGACTGGACGTCAACAGTTCCAAAAGCTTGACTTTGACTATTGACTTTGCCTAGAGTATTGGTGCATTCGGTCAACATATAGTTGAAGTTATTTATCACCCTGTTCTAGTGAGCACATCTCTTTCTCCTCAAGTTCCTCCTGTTCTTTTTCACCTTCTGCTTCCTTTTCACTTTTTACCAATGTGAAGTGATTTGTTACCCCAGTTGAGCATTTGTCACCCGTACTCACCTAATTGTCACCACTAAACTCCAGAAACCGTCGCCCTTACTCCACTGCGTGAAAGCCGCGCGTCGGGCTTGTCTTTATTGAGCCTTATTTGCCACCGTTAGCAGGGTATTGTTTACCCTTGCTAACCCATTGTCACCCGTGTAGACACATTTGTCACCCTTAACCTCCAATTGGCCCACGTGGAAAACGAGACACGTCGGCCACGCATGGGTGTGGTTCGCGTATTGCTGTCGATCCAACGCCGCAGGCCACATCAACAGAAATGATGACGCCGAAGGGCCGAACTGGACCTCGAAACTAAAAATCCCAAATTCCTTATATACCCTTCCCGCCATGTCTCGCCTCTTACGAAACCTACCAGAAGGAGGTTTGTCTCTCCATCGTGCTCAGCATCTCGTCTTCCTCGCGATGCCTTTTGCGACCTCTCAGCCATGGAGCGGAAGAAGACACGCATGAAACGCTCTGTCCGCCGTAAAGTGGATGCCCCACCTGCATCTCAGGACATTGTACCAGTTCCTACGGCCGAAGAAGAAACGTTTGAGGAACCTAGGTTTTCTAAGGCCTCCACTTCAGGACGACAAGTTAAAGGTACTGTGGTTCCTTATCTCTTTTACATATCTATTTGCCCCCCCCTATCGACCTATTTATTTGTCACACTTATCTACCTATTTGTGTCAGATTTAGACCTACCTATGAACGTGTCACATAGACATTCAAGAAAGAAAAAGAGATTTAATGACTAGGCATGAAATGTAAGAAAAAAATGGAGCATGAGATGCTCTATGGAAGGTAATCGCCAGAGGGGTTACCTCAAAAAGAACAAGAGATGATCGCATGTACCTTGTATGAAGCGGGTGAGATCATGAGCTTTTCCTTCCTCCTTCTATCGGCCGGTCGATGAAGGGAGATTTTTATGTTGAGTACCCTTGCAAAACAAGCAAAACAAGCAAATATGGATTAGCCAAAGTGTGTGTAGTATCAATGCTCTAGTAAAATAGAACTATGCAAAGTGGGCATGAACACACCTTGTGTGTTTTTGTTTAAACCCCTAAGAGGAATAAAAGGATGGATATATGCTATGATATGCAAACAAATGTATGATATGCTGAGAATCTCTAGCAAGAATAGCTAGAAAGGGATGCGTGTGATGATATGATAAAAAATAATAAACAAAAGCTAAAGAGGAGGTCCCCTTTCTGCTGTGTGTAGCAGTAGTAAAGGAGAAAAAGCAAGCAGTGGCTGCAGCAGGATGAAGGACACGTGGATGAAGAAGTCTCCACTGCCCGTGGAAGAAACCACCAGAGGAAGAACACCCGTGGGAGGAAGAAAACCTGCAAAAAATTGTTAAAAGAAAAGCTCTTTTTTTCTCTCTATACTGCAGGCTCTGTATGTGAAAAGCTCTCTATGTGTTCTTCTTCTTAACTCCTTAACTCTTCCACCTCTCGCGCGTGAGGGATACCGCGGGGTATTTATAGGGCCAAAAGTCTTATTTCAATAGGATTAAAACATGGGTGGTGATCCTCCAGCAAGGATTCTCCTTCCGTAATCGAACACAATGTTAAAATGAAGAAAGGATCATCACGGGAAGGTAGCATACGAACAGGAGACGGAAGCTGAAATGACGACATGGATGGGGTCGCTAATTGAAATGACGACATCCATGCAGTCGTTGATTCTTGGGTTTAATTACAAAAATAAATGACTTTCCATATTTGGAAAATGAGAAATGACGCCTTCTTATAGTGGCGTCTGTTGAGCTATGGTTTTGATGATAACTGAACTTCAGGTGTGATGATAATGGTTTTGATGTGTGAGTGATCTATGGAAAATGTCTTCATCATAAATGAACTCGTCGTCATGACAAATGAACTCACATGTTGATATCTTGCTTTACAGGTACTGCTACTGGGCTAGAATGCATGCGCCTTCATGCATGTTTTAGTGTGGGAATGTTAAGACAAATGTTCTTGTTCTTTTTGCCCATACTAATGTAGATTCATTGAGTATTCATTGAGTATTCGTTGATATGAATTGGTTGCTTGTCATTGTGTAAAATCATCTCCACTTCACTGTTTGTCTTTGTTGAAAGGATCCATCATCTTCCTCTCACTCATACAAAATCATGACTCAATGATGATTGGATACATGTTGCGTTGGATTGAAGTTGGAACTCATATGAGGTTTGATTGATTTGTATTGGCTACCCTTGAATCCATGGTAAGTATCCATGAGCTGGAAATGAATTTCCAAGTGCCTAGATTGGGAGTGATTCATTAGTCGTTCTCTCAATTGACTTCATTGGATAGTTAAAGACTTAATGGTTTCAAAGTGTCTTATGCATATTCTTGGGGAGGTTCTTAAGATGAAAATGTTTTCAAAGCATCTATGCATCTCATGCTAATGCTTTCATAATCATACTTCATGTCATTTGGGTCTCAGTCTCAAAACTAGCTTCATATGATAATGCATGACCCATATATTTTGATTTTGATCCAACCTCGTGCTTTATCATGTTTTTCAGGATGACAAATCATGGTTGATCTTCATGGGATTATTTTAATATTTAATCAATTATTTCTCATTGATTTGATAGAGGTTTTAGCTATTTTTTAGACCCAAACAAGAAGAGGTCGACCCAGGGGGTCGACCCTCTTAGGTTTTGTTCAAAACAGAACCAGTTTTATGCACCCTCCCTAAGGCCTGGGTCGACCCTCTTAGGTTCTGTTCAAAACAGAACCAGTTTTATGCACCCTCCCAAGGGTCGACCCCTGTAAACCAAAACCAAAACTTGGTTCTGTTTGGGTTCTGTTAGCCCAAGGGTCGACCCCTGGGGTCGACCCCTGTAAAACAGAACATGAAAATGGTTCTGTTGGGGTTCTATTTGCTAGAGGGTCGACCCCAAGGGTCGACCCTTTCCGGTACGGGGCGGAACTGTCAAATTTGACTTTCGTTTAAGTGCGCCAAAAGTCCTCCCAATCCGGTCCAAAAGCCCCAAATCACTCCAGGATATGTGGATCTTGTCCCAGGGCTGTCTCTTGACCGCCCTAGAGGCATAAATACTTCTTATTGGGTTGTAAACCCTAAGGGGACCAAGCTAGATCTGAAATTTTGAATTCCTCTCTATCCTTATGTGTGCAGGTCGCAGGCAGCAGCTCCAGGGCTTCTTCCACCATGTTTTGAGCATGAATGTGAAGGGAATAAGCTGCAAACAAGTTTCCAATCGATCCCTAACTGGAAGTTGCATAGAGAATCAAGCTACAACTTCAATTGAGCAAGAATCTTTCATCATCCTTCAAGAATGATCTAAGGGGAGTCAAGAGAGATCCAAGGGAGATCAAGAGAGTGCTGTCCGAGGAAAAGAAGAGCCAAGCATGCCCGGATTAAAGCTCCGATCAAGTGGAGATTGAAGCCACATTCAAAATCAACAACATACATTCAAAAGAGAGCCAAATCAGGAGTTTTTCTCAACTGTGCCTTATTCTATTTTAAGTTTCAGATTTATGTTTCTTATAAACTGCATACTTGTGTGTGTGTGGATCGTTGTTGGATCCGTGGTCATTTGTGTGTGTCGTATTTGATTCATGTGTGTGCGTAGGTCTTCCTAGATCTACGTGTGTGTAAGGTTTGCTGCACTTGTCGCAGCGTGTGTGCGTTTTGTTGATCCGCTTGTTGGATCGTGTTGGAGACTTCGTCTCCGTGCGTGTGTGTGTGTGCGCTTTGGGGCACGCCCTCGTGTGTGTGTGCAGGCATCATCCTGCGTGTGTGGTTGGAGAGTCGTCTCCGTTCGGGGATTTATCCCCGAGTGAAGCCTCACCAAGTTTGGTGAGGGGTGAACATAGGGAGCCCGTCATGGTCCTGAACCACCTTAAAATCCCTGTGCATTATGGTTTACTTTGCGCGTTGGCTTGGTTTGATTGTTGAATCATTTTATATGATCGTGTGGGAACGGTGAGATTGAGAGAATCTACTTCTTGGCATAATTAACTTCCTTAATCTTGTTGTAAGAAGATTACTCCACCACGCAGCATTCGTCTTGTCGTCTAGTGTGGGGGTTAGTGAAGGTTGTAATCTAACTTGCCAGTTCAACAGATTTGATGTTTTAATTTTTGTTTCATTACACTTGTCAAAAGGGAAAGAGTTTCCTTAAAATTTGTAATCACCCAATTCACCCCCCTCTTGGGTGTCATTGATCGTGGGACCCAACAATTGGTATTAGAGCTAAGGCTCTAATTTCATAAATCTAACGATCTAGAGTGATCCAGATCAATGACTACCATGATGTACACTTTGACTTCTCCACCTGTGTTTGATGGCTGTAATTTTGATTTGTGGTTAGGAAGGATGTGCAGTCTAGTCAACTCATGATCCTAAGCTATGGAAGGTTATCTCACATGGTCCCTATGAGTTACCTAAAGACAAATCTGTCTGGACCGCATATTACAAGTTTAAACATGATCAAAATTGTCTAGTGTTAAAGTTGCCAACTGCTGCAGTTGATCCTAATTATTTTCCCTTTATCTCTCATTGCAGATCCACAAAGGAAATATTGGATGGATTAGCAGACATCAAGGAACAGGACAAAGATAGATGTCTTGTAGCGAGCACGAGTGATCAAGGGAGTGATCAACAAAGTCGATCAAGCTCAAAGGTAAATTCTGACTCCGATTGTGAAGATGAACTTAGCTACGAAGAACTGTTGAATGCATATGATGAGCTTGCTGAAAAATACAAGAAGTTAAAATCTGAAAACAAAAAAATGAAAAAGAATGTTGGTTAAAATAAAAGTGATTCCTCTGGCAAAGAATGCTCACACCTTAAAGAATTGATTGATGGTTACACGTTTGACATTGAAATTCACAAAGATCAAATCTCTTCCTTGAGAAATGAAAATAAAGAGCAGAAAGAGAGAATGAGTCTTATGGACATTGGCCAAATTGAATTTGCTCATGATAAGAGACTTGAAAAAGAAAATGAAGAATTGAAACAGTTGAACAATGCCATGTCTGAAAGATTGTTGAGTTTTGAAAAAGGAAAATCTGTGGTCGTTAGAGAATGTGAAAATATGGATGAGCTTAGGCAAGAAGTAGAATGCCTCAAGACTACCAATGCCATGTTGAATGTTAGTCATTCCACTTGTGAAGAAGAACTTGCCAATTCTGAATTGCACATTTCATCTCTTGAAAAAGAAATTTCTGACTTGAATGCTTCATTGTCTAAATTTTTGAATGGCCAAGAAAACTTGGATAAATTGCTGGGCATGAAAGTGAACTTTCAAAGAGAAGGGTTGGGTTTTAATCCAGTGAACAAAAAGAAATTTGAGAGCAAGCTACACACTTCTTTTGTTCATACCACGTGTGCACCCAGCATCTCCACATCTCACTCCCATGAACACACCATGTCAAGAACTCAATCAAATCTGAAAAAGAGTGTAGATGTCCAGAATGTGCATGCTAGAAACATTCATGTAAACTTCCATACATCTAAGAAAAGAAATGTCTCATATCTTTACTGTGGAAAACTTGGACACATGATGCATGATTGTTTCATTATGAAGAATGATGATTTAAGAGCATGTAGAAATCAACCTAGTTTGAAAAATGTAAAGAAAGCATTCACCACAAAATCTTCCATGCATTGTAATCATTGTGGTAAAAAAGGTCACACAAAGTCACAATGCTGGTTACTCATAAAGAAAATAAGTTTTCACTCAACACGTCATGCTCACATACACAAACCAGTAGAGCCAATGAGAAAGAAAAATGTAATACCACATGTCTCCCCCCATCACTTTGCCAAATCTGGAAATGTTAAGTATGATTATTTTTCTGTGAAAGATGATGATTTGAATGTTGTCAAAAATTGGAAATCACATGCACATGTTGCTGCTAACCCACAAGGACCCAAGATGATTTGGGTACCTAAGAAGGCCAAATGAGAAATTTATTTTACAGGTGTGCCTTGGGAATGTAAAGCATGAAATCTATTTTCATCAAGAAGGTAAGGCACACGGGTCACATGGCATAAGTCAGGTTGGAAGAAAAATCAAAAATTAAACTTGAAGATCAGGTGATATCTCTCCTACCTTCTGTAGTGATTGTGTCATATTTTAACTGACTTAGTGCTATGTAGTCATGTAATCTTGCATATGTCCGTACATGCACTTCATTTATGGTTATTTACATATTTGTGCATATATCACTTGTCATATAGCATCTTTGTGTAAAGAAGAGCTTGAAGATTCAGAAAAGCATGATTTCACTACACGTATTGAGTTTGCATACACTTTCGTACTCTATCATGTAAATGTTGAATATTATGAATTCATGTCATAATGCATAGCAATCCTCCTACCTTCATCATCCATGATTACATAGTATATCAAATGGTGACATGTGCAAGGGCAGATTAAGCCTGTCTGAAAACTATCACTATGCGTGATGTGATCTTTGGATCTAAGTTCTTCGCATGGTATTATGAGTCATTTACTTAAAAGACTGCATATGGCATTGGATTGTTACTGAACATCTTGCATTCATGCACACACTAAGGGGGAGCAACCACATTCACCATATGAGCTTAATGTTTAAGTTCATACATGAGTCATGCATTACATCTTGAGCTATCTAGGAGATGTTGATTGTTAAAATAATTTGTGATGCCATTGTTAATAAATCTGAATCATAATTGACAAATTAAATCTATTTTTATCTTTGGATACAGATTACACTCCCCAAGTCCAAGTGATGCTGGCCATTCATAGTCAAGCTTGCATCAACTAAAAGAACACCTTGCAAGGATGAAAAATGATGAGAATCTTCTCAATTGCCACAAGGAGATGTGATACCAAAACTTGAACAACCTCTAGAATCGACTTAAGCACAAGTTGGTGAAAGTTCTTGTACGTGCTAAAGCAAGTCCCCAAGGCATGGTGAAAAGTTTGGTAGAAAATGGATTCTCAAGGCAAAAGTAAGAAAGTAAAATCTGAAATATCAACATCCGTGAGGTTGGTGATCTTAGTGATTAAAGGCTTCCAATCTTGTCTCCTGAACCAAGGTAATTCATCATTATCAACTCATGCAATGGCCTTTTTATCACTTGGTGATACCTTTAGATGACAAGTGTTGATTCTAAAAACTTGAGTTGTCATTTACTAGCATGCTGTGATAAATTGGTTGAATCTAGATTGATGTGATGATCATACTTAATTGATTTAACCAAATAAAAACCTTGAGAGATGTGCATGAAGTGGTTGGTTCTTGAATGACACTTGAATTGAATTGCATATCTAGTATATCAAATGGCGTTTGTGAAAGTGTGGATTATATCTACTTGGAAGCATTCCCTATGCGTTGAGTTGGGTCTTTGGATTAAAATCTCCGCCTCGTACCAGATCTTGATTGGCTTGTGATTGGTTGATTTGTGAATGAATCCTTGAGCTGTGCTTTGTAAATTGAAAATATGTTTGTGATTAAATGATACATACATCTGACTAATAGATGAATTCTCATTTCAAAACTTGTGAAAGACCTTTGAAAATGTGTTTTTGAACAATTCTGAAATTTGGGTTCCATTGTCTTATTTTGATCATTTATGCACCCTTATTCATAAAGGTCATGTCATAAAAATATTTTTTGATTCTTGAATAGAATGTGGATGATCTCAATAAGATTTCTGTCACACAGGATTGAAAATAAAGCTCTCATCTTGCCAGAATAACTTGCATTCCACTCTCACATAGTTATAGGTTGCAGGCATCATAATTCAATGCATTAGGTGCATTTAGTTCACTCAAATGAAAAACTAAAAACACACACTTTGCACACATGTTAATTTCTACATTGTATTAGAACTCATGCATTAGTCTCACTTAGTTCATTCTGTTAGCATCCAATTCAATTGGTATCAAATTGACATCACATTGCTCGCATGCATGTCATAGTGCATTTGTATAAACTCCCAATGTGTGCTTGTGTGTTATTATATATTATTCACCCCCATCCTTGAAATTTCTATGACCTTATGCCTTCTTAATAAATAATGTTGCATTTGAGTCATTATCGGTGTGTTTCATATTGTGCACTCTGGGGAGTAAAAGTGCATCTATTTAGGGGGAGTTGTATTGTTATGTATTCATGATATTTTCGGTATACATGCTGGATCAAATTCGTACACTTCATGCACAAAATGTGAAAATGAGTGTTAAAGATAAGGATATATAAATTTCTTTTCAACACTCTCGAGATATTAAACTTGTTGCATGTATGTTGAAGAGATAGTTGAGGAAACAGCTGCCTACCTATCCTTGTTGAAAAATCTGAAATGAAAATGAACGGCAGAGCAATGCTCGGTCTCACTGAGTAAACAAGGCACATGTCACCTGAGACGTGATGTGGTTCATATATGAAAAGTGTGGACTAGTATCTCTGTTTAAAATGAGGTGAAATGGTTCAGTATTCTGAGTAACCGGAGATTCTGGCATGAGCTCCATGCATCTACTCGCGTAAAAAGGAATCATTTTGAACCTGATCACTCTTGAAAAATTCTGACTATCATGTGATACTGATTGAGTTAAAAAAATGATGGTGAAAACTCATTGTGGTAGAGCGAAGCCTCCAATACGTTGTTCTCAAAATTAAAGTGCAGTCTGTAAAATATCTCCCTGTGTTGATCTGAAAATCTAAATATTAATATTGAAACTATCATTTTTCATGTTACTCACTTACACATTTGAGAATTTGATTTAATATGTATTCATAAAGTTGATTGACTGCATTAGCAATTATATTAATATCCTATATGATTGCACAATCTCCCATGTGGTACACATGTGCATTCCGATTATCATGACTCTCTTGCATCTTTCCTATACCATCCCCTCTTAAATAAGTACGGGGGAACTGTGTTGCATATATTTATACGTATCTATTTGTTCGCTTATGTATGCATCTTACATGCCATCACATGCATATGTTGCATCTCATGCATTTCAAACCACAAATCAAAAATTAAAAATCTGGAAAATACTGAAAACCAAAAATTGAGTGGACTTCCCATGCTATTCACTTGCTCAATTAACTTTAGGCTTTGCTTGACAAATGGGGAGAAACATCAGAATCAGCTCTACTCATCTTGGCACATCCAAGTAATCAAAAATTGGTGTCCTCTCATGTCAACCATTGGTATCACAAGACAAATAAAATTCTGCTAACATATCAATCAACAAAAATATGATTTGGTCCCTCCCATACACTCCATGAACCCACTTATTTATACTTTACTCATGCTTCATCAGAATTTCAAATGTGGGTTATTGATCCTTGCTCATTTATCATGTTACAATTTGCACCTCCTTTGTTTCTTCCCCTCCTTTTGATCATGTTCTTGAGGGAGAATGATTGGCCTTACCCCGCTTTTTGCTAATGTCAAAGGGGGAGAAAGATTTATGTGATTCATGATTCATGATTGCCTGTGACATGGGGAGAAAAATCATTTCGTTTGCCATCATCATTAAGGTTGTCATCATTCATCACTAAGTTTGTCATCATCAAAAAGGGGGAGATTGTTGAGCTATGGTTTTGATGATAACTAAACTTCATGTGTGATGATAATGATTTTGATGTGTGAGTGATCTATGGAAAATGTCTTCATCATAAATGAACTCGTCGTCATGACAAACGAACTCACATGTTGATATCTTGCTTTGCAGGTACTGCTACTGGGCTAGAATGCTTGCGCCTTCATGCATGTTTTAGTGTGGGAATGTTAAGACTAATGTTCTTGTTCTTTTTGCCCATACTAATGTAGATTCATTGAGTATTCGTTGATATGAATTGGTTGCTTGTCATTGTGTAAAATCATCTCCACTTCACTGTTTGTCTTTGTTGAAATGATCCATCATCTTCCTCTCACTCATACAAAATCATGACTCAATGATGATTGGATACATGTTGCTCTGGACTGAAGTTGGAACTCATATGAGGTTTGATTGATTTGTATTGGCTACCCTTGAATCCATGGTAAGTATCCATGAGTTGGAAATGAATTTCCAAGTTCCTAGATTTGGAGTGATTCATTAGTCGTTCTCTCAATTGACTTCATTGGATAGTTAAAGACTTAATGGTTTCAAAGTGTCTTATGTATATTCTTGGGGAGGTTCTTAAGATGAAAATATTTTTAAAACATCTATGCGTCTCATGCTAATGCTTTCATAATCAAACTTCATGTCTTTTGGGTCTCGATCTTAAAACTAGCTTCATATGATAATGCATGACCCATATATTATGATTTTGATCTAACCTCGTGCTTTATCATGTTTTTCAGGATGAAAAATCATGGTTGATCTTCATGGGATTATGATAATATTTAATCAATTATTTCCCATTGATTTAATAGAGGTTTTAGCTATTTTTCAGACCTAAACTTGAAGGGGTCGACCCAGGGGGTCGACCCTCTTAAGTTTTGTTCAAAACAGAACCAGTTTTATGCACCCTGCATGAAAGGGTCGACGCTTGTAAACCAAAACCAAAACATGGTTCTGTTAGCCCGAGGGTCGACCCCTGGGGTCGACCCCTGTAAAATAGAACATGAAAATGGTTCTGTTGGGGTTCTGTTTGCCCGAGGGTCGACCCCAAGGGTCAACCCTTTCCGGTATGGGGCGGTGCCGTCAAATTTGACCTTCATTTAAGTGCGCCAAAAGTCCTCCCAATCCGGTCCAAAAGCCCCAAATCACTCCAGAATATGTGGATCTTGTCCCAGGGCTGTCTCTTGACCGTCCTAGAGGCATAAATTCTTCTTATTGGGTTGTAAACCCTAAGTGGACCAAGCTAGATCTGAAATTTTGAATTCCTCACTATCCTTATGTGTGCAGGTCACAGGCAGCAGCTCCAGGGCTTCTTCCACCATGTTTTGAGCGTGAATGTGAAGGGAACAAGCTGTAAACAAGTTTCCAATCGATCCCCAACTGGAAGTTGCATAGAGAATCAAGCTACAACTTCAATTGAGCAAGAATCTTTCATCATCCTTCAAGAATGATCTAAGGGGAGTCAAGAGAGATTTAAGGGAGATCAAGAGAGTGCTGTCCAAGGAAAAGAAGAGTCAAGCAAGCCCGGATTAAAGCTCCGATCAAGTGGAGATTGAAGCCACATTCAAAATCAACAACATACATTCAAAGGAGAGCCAAATCAAGAGTTTTTCTCAACTGTGCCTTATTGTGTTTTAAGTTTCAGATTTGTGTTTCTTATAAACTACATACTTGTGTGTGTGTGGATCGTTGTTGGATCCGTGGTCATTTGTGGGTGTCGTATTTGATTCATGTGTGTGCGTAGGTCTTCCTAGATCTACGTGTGTGTAAGGTTTGCTGCACTTGTCGCAGTGTGTGTGCGTTTTGTTGATCCGCTTGTTGGACCGTGTTGGAGACTTCATCTCCATGTGTGTGTGTGTGTGTGTGTGTGTGTGTGTGTGTGTGTGTGTGTGTGTGTGTGTGTGTGTGTGTGTGTGCTTTGGGGCACGCCCTCGTGTGTGTGTGCAGGCATCGTCGTGCGTGTGTGGTTGGAGCGTCGTCTCCGTTTGGGGATTTATCCCCGAGTGAAGCCTCACCTAGTTTGGTGAGGGGTGGACGTAGGGAGCCCGTCGTGGTCCCGAACCACCTTAAACTCCCTGTGCATTGTGATTTGCTTTGCGCGTTCGCTTGGTTTGATTGTTGAATCCTTTTATATGATCGTGTGGGAATGGTGAGATTGAGAGAATCTACATCTTGGCTTAATTAACTTCCTTAATCTTGTTGTAAGCAATTTACTCCACCACGCAGCATTCATCTTGTCGTCTAGTGTGGAGGTTAGTGAAGGTTGTAATCTAACTTGCCAGTTTAACAGATTTGATGTTTTAATTGTTGTTTCATTACACTTGTTAAAAGGGAAAGGGTTTCCTTAAAATTTGTAATCACCCAATTCACCCCCCTCTTGGGTGTCATTGATCGTGGGACCCAACAATTGGTATCAGAGCTAAGGCTCTAATTTCATAAATCTAACGATCTAGAGTGATCCAGATCAATGACTACCATGATGTACACTTTGACTTCTCCACCTGTGTTTAATGGCTGTAATTTTGATTTGTGGTTAGGAAGGATGTGCAGTCTAGTCAACTCATATGATCCTAAGCTATGGAAGGTTATCTCACATGGTCCCTATGAGTTACCTAAAGACAAATCTGTCTGGACCGCATATTACAAGTTTAAACATGGAAAAATACTAAATAAATTAGAAAAACATCATATTAAGCCAACATTGAAGTCCACTTTGGGGCATCACATGGTGACATGAAATTTACTCCTCATAGCATCAATTTTAGCGTGTCTACTGTTGTGTATGTGATTTTGATGATTACAAAATGACTTTGTTGCTTAGCCTTGTGCGTGACTGGTTATTGATATCTTCATTTGAGATTGCTTTGTATTCAATGAGAAAGATTTTTTAGAAAACATGCTTGGATAAATATCATATTAAGCATAATGTTATTCATGCGTACTTCAGTAATGCTAAATGATTGATTGAGATGCAAATACAATTGTTTGCCCCCAAGATAATGATGTGCGGTTTGATGAGTTTTTTCTTGATGAATGCAATGTGTCTCGATCATGTTTTTGAGTGGATTAGTTATGTACACTTTGAACTCCAAATTTGTTTATCATACAATGGTGATTAAACATTGGAACTCCATGATTCTTACATGAACGATTCAACAAAAGAACAAGCAATTAAGGACAATGTGAACTCAGGTAAAATAATGAGGTAAGTGTTGCTACATGGATTTAAATGGATATCTCGTTCCTCCTTCACTCTTGGAATGGCAATTTACTCATCAGTCTTTCATTCTTGGAATGGCAAAGGGAAAACACTATCCCGAGTCACCAAAATTCCATTAAAGATGGTGAAATGAAATGGGTCAGCTTGTGAGATTAACATTGAAGCAAAACTAATTTTCTCTTTTTCTTTTGCAGGTTGGAAGAACGCCTCACAACCCTCTTTCATCATCCCAAAACTCACGGTGAAGTTGGAGCTTTCATTTTTAGCTTAATGGGTCTCTGGGCTTTTTGTGAGTGCAAGTGTCGACACCAGGTGTCGACACCAGGAGTCGACACCTGCACCAGAACTCTTTTGCAGAACCTGGGAAGAGAGGTGTCGACGCCAGGTGTCGACACCAGGTGTCGACACCTACCTGCACTGGTGCTGGCAGTAGGCCAGAACACCAGGTGTCGACACCAGGTGTCGACACCCAGTGTCCAGCACTCCGTTTCTGGCTTTCTGTTAACACCTGGGCACCAGGTGTCGACACCAGGCGTCGACACCTGTGCGGCGCCGTGAAAGATGACTTTCACGTCCTTGCTTCGAAAGTCCAACAAGTCCGTTCCAACTGCCCTATATCTCTCCCTAATTCGTGGATCTGGTCTCTAAGCTATCCCTTGACCATTCTAAAAGCATAAAACCATCTCCTTTGGTTGAAAACCTAACTGGAAGAGGTGAGATTTGAAGTATTCTTCTCTTGTTCTAACTCTTGTGAGTGCAGGGATGTAGTAGCTGCTCCAAGGGCTTCTTCCACGTTGTTCTGAGCTTGTATGTGAAGGGAAGAATGTAGTTTCAAGTCTCCAATCGATCCTCTACTCGAAGCTACGTGGGAAATCAAGTTACAACTTCATTTTGCAAAGAATCATTCATCTTCCTTCAAGAACATTCTTCATCCTGCAGAAAAGCTTAATCCTATTCGATGAAATACAAAGGGGGAGCTCTATCCACTAAAAAATCCGTTTGCTCTTAGTTCTCCAGTTGCTCTTAGTTCTGTTTTAGATATTTGCTATAAACATCATCTCCTTGAACTTGTTTTACATGTTCTTTGTTCACTCTCTCTTGCATACATATATGAGCTGCGATTTTTATGATACAACAATGGTAATGCTCATATGTTCTTTCGTATAGGTGAAGAAAAAGGGGGAAATGAAGTGAAGCTCTTGCAAGGAGGATATGATCTACCACCGTGAGGATCTGGAGCTAGTGGAAGAAGGAAAAGTGGAGCGTCTCGAGGAGAAGAAGAAGATGATGTCAAGATAATGATCATCCGTCAATGAGCCAAGGAGAAACAGATTTTGTTGAAGAAGGGGGAGCCTTATACTTAATGCATCTTTCTAGTATCCATCTATAGAATTTGTTTTGGGAGTTCATAGTATATATTTGTCATCATTTCATATACAAGAATACTTTGTATGGGTGTTCGGAGAAAGGGGTCTCCGAGTGTGTGTTGTCATATGTGTGTCGATTTGTGCGGAGTATATCCGCGTATGTGGTTGGGAGTTTTCTCTCGTGTGGTTGTGTAGGCATTGTCCTATATGTGTGTGGATGGAGTTGTGTCTCCGTGTGAGGTATTTAGTGCGGGGTGTGTTCCCCAGCGGTGTGTGTGTGTGTGTGCGTGTGTGTGCGTGTTGCTATGGCAGCAATTTGAGGTAAGGCCTCGTGTGTGGTTTGCTGCGGAAGCAGCGTGTGTGGTGTTGGGGTTCGTCCCCGTGTTGCTACATTTTGTAGCGTGTAGTGAAGCCTCACCGGTTTGGTGAGGGGTGGACGTAGGGAGCCCGTCGTGGTCCCGAACCACCTTAAAAATTCCTGTGTCTTGTGGTTTGATCTTTGTGATTGTGTGATTCACTATCTTATCTATTTATGCAATCGTGTGAGCTCGGTGAGATTGAGTGAATTAAGTTTAAATCTGTTTAGAATAAATTCATCAATCTTATCAATCTTGTTAATTCCGCTGTGTGCTAGTTTGTGTTTTTAATTGGACATAGTCTTTAGTAGAAGGATCTATTCACCCCCTCTAGATCTGTATTCTTGCACTACGGGACCCAACAATTGGTATCCGAGCGAGGCTTAATAATAACATAAATTGAGCTCTTTACAATCCAGGTTTGATTATGACCATCAACCCTTGAAATCATGGTAAGAATTCAATGTTTGAATGTATCTCCATGTGCCTAGATTGAGTATAATTCATGTATAGCATTTCTGGGCTCTGTTTAACTGTCTTAGGCAGTTTTGCATGTTCCTCAGTTGGTGTTGACACCAGGTGTTGACACCTACACACTGGGTGTGAATGGTTGTTAAAAGGCAGAACGTGCTGAAGTTGGTGTCGACACCAGGTGTCGACACCTGATCTGACAGATCTGGAACATGTCTGCAAATTTGGGTTTCGAAATGCCCATCTTGAGGCCCGATTGGTTTGATTTTTTACCCCATTACCCTTAGGGTTTCTCTTCTTATCCTAGAGGAGTTTTGAAAGGGTTTTGGCATGGGGTTCTTGGTATTTTCATATCCTTACATGATGTTATCTATAAGATGCGAATTTGGGGTCTCAATGGAACTCCTTTGGCTAATATCGTTATATTTCTTGCAGGAGAGAAAGAAAGGAGCTCAAGAGGACTTCAATGCCAGATTTGAACTACTTCCATTGAGAATTGGAGCTTGTTGATGAAGATGACAACAAGCGGAATAAAGCGAAGAATTTGAGGATGTCAATAAAGGTAACTCAAAGAAAAGGTGAGAAAATAAAGTGTCTGTTTGAAGCTCTTTGGTCTTGATGCTAGTGCCATATCTTGACAGACAATGAATTTGAAACTATTTTTCAATGCTCATGAATTTGCTAAACCCCCGATGTCATATGGGATTGCATTGTATTTTTCTGATCATCATTTAAATGACTACATGGTATATAAAATGGTAACATGTGGAAGGGCAAGTCAAGCCTGTCTGAAAGTTATCACCATGCGTGAGAATGTGCCTCCGCCCGGTACCATGAATCATCTATGCATATGGCATCCAACTTAAATGAATTTTTTAAAATCATGCATTGATTATGGGGGAGTTTTGCATGCTGAAAATTTTGAAAATAATATTTTCCCATTCTCTTATCTTGATGATGTTATTTTTGTGGCTGAACATCTTGAGGACTGAAGTTGATCAATGTTCCACTCATCTTTCTAGATAAAAGCACTACTGTTTCCAAGAAAAGTTCACATGTGATGATTTTGATGCTTTGCATGAATTTTCTGAATTCTCTTTTCAAAACAAAATTGTGTCCTCACATTTTAACAATTTGTAATACATGTCATGCATCAGTTGCATTAGGTGCATATAGAGTGTTATGTGAAATCTGAAATCTTGCATCACATTGCATATTTACATATCATTCTCTGCATATCATTCACATAGTGCTCTTAGAAGATGAACCTCATCGTGTGTCTTAATGCATAGTTAACATTTTCAGCATACATATAGTGCATATTTTAGAATGCATCATTTTGAACATTCCATGTTACATAAATGTAAAATAAATACTTCCGACAATGGCATCATATCTTTGGAGCCAACCTTTCAAGAACTAAGATTGCATACCTTTACATTTTACATTGCATATATGCATATCTCCATTGTATGCTTACATGTTATTATATGCTATTCAACCCCTTCTTTGAACCTTCTAAGATCGAATACTCCATTGCTAAATAATGTTGCATCTGAGTCTTAACAAGTGTGCTTAATGTCAAACTCCCAGGGAGAGCAGTTCATGCTTATTGCATTTACATAGGGGGAGCTACACTATCTTGTTTTGAGTTCAATTTTCTCCATACATGTTAAATCAAATTCGCACACTTCATGCACCAAAATGTGAAATTGAGTGTTATTCATAAGGATATAAGAGTTTCATTTCAACACTCTAAAGTAATTCAACTTGCTGCATGGATGATAAGAGACAGTTGAGGAAAAAGCTGCCTGCCTCCACATAAAAAATTGGTTGAAATGTAAGGAAGAGCAATGCTTAGTCTCACTGAGTAAATTGGGCACATGTCACCTGACACGTGATGTGATTCATTTCTGAAAAGTGTTGACTAAAGTACCTCTGTTCAAAATGAGGTGACAAGGTTCCGTATTCTGAGTAACCAGGGATTCTGGCATGAGCTCCATGTGTCTCCTCGCGTAAAAAGGAATTATTTGAACCTGATCCTTCTTAGAAAAATTCAGAGTGTCAGTATGAAAATTTCTGATGATAAATTTGTTGAGGCAGAGCGAAGCCTCCAATACGCTGTTCTCTAGATTGAAATGCAGTCTATGCAGTTACTATTGTGTTTAATTGAAAATCTGGTTATCCATATGGCTAAAATTCATACTCATGTTACTCACTTACACATGGTAATTTGATTTGATATGTATTCTAAAAATTTGATTAATTGCATGACCTGCTATACGTCTTCTCTACTTATCTGCACAATCCTCTCGGTGTAATCATGAGTACTCGGATCTTAATGACTCACTTGCACTCTTCGTACACCTATCTCTTCACTCTAAATAAAATGGGGGAGTTATGCTGCATGTATATATAGATATCTGTTTGATTACATTGTATGCATTTCATGTCTCATCATTTTCATACATCCTGTTTCATGCATTTCACAAGAAAACTAAAAATCTAAAAATTTGAAAATCAAAGCCAATCATCTAATGTGTCAATGTCAATGGGGGAGCTTTGCATGTAATCTTATCTGCTTAAGTCATCAGGACTTGCATGAGTCAATACCTTTCTATGGGTGTTTGAGTGCTTCTTTGCTTGCTCATTATTGTCATGCCATACACCATTTCCAATTACTGCAACTTGTGAGCATTTGCATATCATTTTGTCATCTTGCATTCTGCATGTCTACCTTATCCACATTTGCATTTTATAGTTATGCACTTTGTCCACATTGTCCACAGTTCATGCATATTGTGCATATTAGTTCTCTTCATAATCCCAGTGTCCATAGGTTCTTGCCATTCTGGATTCCCCGTCATGCTCCCCATTTCTGATTATGTCAAAGGGGGAGAGAGCATTATAGCACAATATTTTATCATCATCAAAATGGGGGAGATTGTTGTGTATGTGATTTTGATGATTACAAAATAACTTTGTTGCTTAGCCTTGTACGTGAATGGTTATTCATATCTTCATGTGAGATTTCTTTGTATTCAATGAGAAAGATTTTATGGAAAACATGCTTGGATAAATGTCATATTGAGCATAATGTTATTCATGTGTACTTCGGTAATGCTGAGTGATTGATTGAGATGCAAATATAATTGTTTGCCCCCAAGGTAATGATGTGCAGTTTGATGAGTTTTTTCTTGATGAATGCAATGTGTCTCGATCATGTTTTTGAGTGGATTAGTTCTGTACACTTTGAACTCTAAATTTGTTTATCATACAATGGTGATTAAACATTGGAACTCCATGATTCTTACATGAACGATTCAACAAAAGAACAAGCAATTAAGGACAATGTGAACTCAGGTAAAATAATGAGGTAAGTGTTGCTAGGTGGATTTAAATGGATATCTCGTTCCTCCTTCACTCTTGGAATGACAATTTACTCATCAGTCTTTCATTCTTGGAATGTCAAAAGGGAAAACACTTTCCCGAGTCACCAAAATTCTATTAAAGATGGTGAAATGAAATGGGTCGGTTTGTGAGATTAACATTGAAGCAAAACTAATTTTCTCTTTATGTTTTACAGGTTGGAAGAACGCCTCACAACCCTCTTTCATCATCCTAAAACTCACGGTGAAGTTGGAGCTTTCATTTTTAGCTTAATGGGTCTCTGGGCATTTTGTGAGTTCAAGTGTCGACACCGGGATCGACACCTGCACCAGAACTCTATTGCAGAACCTGGGAAGAGAGGTGTCGACACCAGGTGTCGACACCTACCTGCACTGGTGCTGGCAGTAGGCCAGAACACCAGGTGTCGACACCAGGTGTCGACACCCAGTGTCCAGCACTCTGTTTCTGGCTTTCTGTTAACACCTGGGCACTAGGTGTCGACACCTGTGCGGCGCCGTGAAAGATGACTTTCACGTCCTTGCTTCGAAAGTCCAACAAGTCCATTCCAACTGCCCTATATCTCTCCCTAATTCATGGATCTGGTCTCTAAGCTGTCCCTTGACCATTCTAAAAGCATAAAACCATCTCCTTGGGTCGAAAACCTAATTGGAAGAGGTGAGATTTGAAGTATTCTTCTCTTGTTCTAACTCTTGTGAGTGTAGGCATGTAGCAGCTGCTCCAAGGGCTTCTTCCACGTTGTTCTGAGCTTGTATGTGAAGGGAAGAAGGTAGTTTCAAGTCTCCAATCGATCCTCTACTCGAAGCTACATGGGAAATCAAGTTACAATTTCATTTTTGCAAAGAATCATTAATCTTCCTTCAAGAACGTTCTTCATCCTGCAGAAAAGCTTAAGCCTATTCGATGAAATACAAAGGGGGAGCTCTATCCACTGAAAAATCCGTTTACTTTTAGTTCTCTAGTTGCTCTTAGTTGTGTTTTAGATATTTGCTATAAACATCATCTCCTTTAACTTGTTTTACATGTTCTTTGTTCACTCTCTCTTGCATACATATATGAGCTGCGATTTTTATAATACAACAATGGTAATGCTCATATGTTCTTTCGTATAGGTGAAGAAAAAGGGGGAAACGAAGTGAAGCTCTTGCAAGGAGGATATGATCTACCACCGTGAGGATCTGGAGCTAGTGGAAGAAGGGAAAGAGGAGCGTCTCGAGGAGAAGAAGAAGATGATGTCAAGATAATGATCATCCGTCAAAGAGCCAAGGAGAAACAGATTTTGTTGAAGAAGGGGGAGCCTTATACTTAATGCATCTTTCTAGTCTCTATCTATAGAATTTGTTTTGGGAGTTCATAGTATATATTTGTCATCATTTCATATACAAGAATACTTTGTGTGGGTGTTCGGAGAAAGGGGTCTCCGAGTGTGTGTGATGTCATATGTGTGTCGATTTGTGCGGAGTATATTCGCGTGTGTGGTTGGGAGTTTTCTCCCATGTGGTTGTGTAGGCATTATCCTACGTGTGTGTGGATGGAGTTGTGTCTCCGTGTCAGGTA
This sequence comes from Amorphophallus konjac, assembly GCA_022559845.1. Taxonomy (NCBI): domain Eukaryota; kingdom Viridiplantae; phylum Streptophyta; class Magnoliopsida; order Alismatales; family Araceae; genus Amorphophallus; species Amorphophallus konjac. Next base: position 200,838,033 of record CM040124.1, read on the forward strand.
TTTAGTACGGGGTGTGTTCCCCAGCGGTGTGTGTGTGTGTGCGTGTGTGTGTGTGTGTGCTGTGGCAGCAATTTGAGGCAAGGCCTCGTGTGTGGTTTGCTGCGGAAGCAGCGTGTGTGGTGTTGGGGTTCGTCCCCGTGTTGCTACATTTTGTAGCGTGTAGTGAAGCCTCACCGGTTTGGTGAGGGGTGGACGTAGGGAGCCCGTCGTGGTCCCGAATCACCTTAAAAATTTTCATGTCTTGTGGTTTGATCTTTGTGATTGTGTGATTCACTATCTTATCTGTTTATGCAATCGTGTGAGCTCGGTGATATTGAGTGAATTAAGTTTAAATCTGTTTAGATTAAATTCATCAATCTTATCAATCTTGTTAATTCCGATGTGTGCTAGTTTGTGTTTATAATTGGACATAGTCTTTAGTAGAATGATCTATTCACCCCCCCTCTAGATCCGTATTCTTACACTACGGGACCCAACATCTATAACTGCCCCGCCATGGCATCTGCTTTGCAAGGCAGTGAGACAGAATGAGGCGAAAGTGAAACAAGCGGAATGAAGTGGGAACGAACTGAAAAGTAGATGCCAAGGTGTGATGTGACACGCCTCCGACACTAAGTGTTGAAAATCTTTCCATGATTCTGAATGAAACAACCTCAGATGATTACGAGAAAGCAATGATTAACTGGACGAAAGAACTAAACTGATGAACAAAATGTGTGCGCGGGCACGAGAGGAAAGACACCATTGGAGAGCGGTTACTAGCCAATGTGGACGTGCTACAACCAAGGTGGGTTTGCAGGAAATAAAGTGAAGTGAGATAGGAATCTAGCGAACGAATGCTTTCAAGGGACCATCCTGAGTGGCTTCAAAGAGAACATAGTACTTAATTTTGAATGGAATATCTCATGTCAACTCGAATTAAGAGCAAGCGACCCTCATTACCGACTTAATATGAGGATTTTTATTAATAAAGCTCAAAGTCCTACATGATGCATGCTGGTCTAAAAGAAAAACTAAAACAAACTAAGAATAGAAAATAATCAAGGATAATATTGCTAAACCATCCAGGCTTGGTCAAGAATCTAGATTTCTAAGCTGATACTAAGCCGAAGCCCGTTTGTCCACGCATCAACTTAGAAAGTCGAACTATCGTCCCAAAACCATAGATGACCCAACGGCCTATCCATGTGATCAAGAATCCCCTAGAATCATCACTATTTTTGATGAAGGGGAACTCAAATTCTAGGTTCATAAGAACCACAAGGTCCTTGATGTTGTGACTCCTCTGTGTTGATGGTGTTGACATGTACTTTATTTCATATTGCAACACATTGTTTTGATTGATTGGCAACACTATTTATGTTTTGATGAAATTGATTTTATTAGATTGTCTGTGTGTTCTATGCATCTTACAGGTTAACACACTGCATTACACTTCAAGTCTGTACAGCCGTCTCTTGCATTGCGTCTCTTGCATTGTTCATTCGTAAAGTCTGTTCAGTGAGCGTCTCATTGGTGAAGTCTGTACACTCACCAACTGAACTTCAAAGTCCATACATTGGCATTCAGACTAGCAAGTCTATACAGCATCCGTTGTCTAGAGTCTCTTGAAGTCTGTACATCGGACTGCTTGTAAAGTCTGTACAATGGACTGTGCTTCACAAAGTCTACACATTGGTCGGTGGAAAGTCTATACATTCGTTACAATGCACACATCGTCTCAACTTGCGTCTCATGCATATAGTAAGTCTATACATTGCTACAGTAACTCAAGTCTATACATCATCCGCTTCATGCATTGTCTTAGAGAAGTCTGTACAGTGGACCGTCTCAATTAGCGTCTTATGCATTGAGCAAAGTCTATACAAACACCACCGTCTCATTCAGCGTCTTAGACTTTCAAAGTCCATACATTGGTCGGTGGAAGCAAAGTCCATGCATTGGACTGTAGCATGCTCGAAGGACAAGTCTATACATTGGGTTTTTACCTACGTTGTTTCTCAAAGTCTATACAGACTTCAACGTCTCATTCTGCGCCTTATACCAAGTATGTACATCCAACTGTTCATCTTTAAAGTCTGTACATTGGCTTCAAGACTTTCAAGTCTATACACTGACGGCTGAACTGAGAACTCTATACATCGTCTGTCTGCATTAGAGTCTCATGGAGTCCATACATTGCACAGCGTTCATAAGTCTATACATCGTGCTGTTTCACGCAAAGTATATACATTGCTTCAACTCTGCTTTCACAACGCCAAGTCTGTACATTGCCTTGTTATGCATATAAACGTGAAGTCTATACATTGCTTCATAAACATGAAGTCTATACATTGCACTCACGTTTCACAAGTATATACATTACATGCTCTTTTAATAAAGTCCATACACTGAGCAAGTATATACATTGTCTGTCTGTCGATTGAAAAGTCTATACAGAGTTCTTCACTTAACCTGACAATCCGATACTCTGTCTGACTGGGATTCTTACCAAGATTGATGACCTGCTCGTGATCCCAGGAGGACGAGGTGTGCAGATGTTGACACGTGGATGGAATTGCCTCGGATCTGGCGAATTCACATGGGCGGGAAAACGTGGAAGCCACGCGCCCTTATCCTCCTGCTGCTGCCAGTATATATAGTAGTCTTCATCCTTTGTTGAAGCAGATCGATCGACTGAAGAGTGGCAAGTCTATACATCCAGTCGAAAGGCAGCAGAGTGCTATCGATCTACAGAAGAGAAGAAAAGCAAAGAAGAAAAGAAAGAGAGAAAGGAGAGTTGAATTGAGAGAGATTTCGAGAGAAAGGTTGTAAGTCAGTCTCCTGGTTCAGAAACCAGAGTTGACTCTGCTCATACTTGAGCTACATTTGTCGTGTTTTCTTCATTTCTTTTGTTTCTGATTTTCTTATGTTCTATACTATTGTTCTTCAAGCTGTATGTCAGCGGATGCAGTGGAGGTTTCCACTGGACAGGTAAAGCTGTAATCCTCAGCTGGCGAGACTTGGTCTCGGACGGGTTAAGCTGTATTTCCCCAGCGGTTTGCAGAGGTGTATCCTCTGGACAGCAAGTTGTGTTGCTCAGCGGGCAGTGGAGGATTCCACTAGACAGCAAGCTGTATTGCTTAGTGGTTTGTAGGCCAAGCTGTATTGCCCAGCAGACGCAAGCTGTGTTGCGCAGCCGTAAGCCATACTCGGTTGAGTGTGGGGTGGACGTAGGTCATTGACCGAACCACCTAAAATCTTGTGTGCATTGTGTTTGTGAGTTTGCTCGTACGTGACTGAATCTCTTGATTATCTTCACAGATCGCTTGTGTTTTTGCTAAGTTTAGACACTCGAGTTAGTGTTTTAGTAGATCTGCCTTTATTCCGCATTTGAACCTCCAACTGGTTTTAAATTAGGCTGTAGATCTATTCACCCCCCTCTAGATCCACACTTTGTGGAGATAGACTGCGTCCATCTAACTTCAACACTTGGTATCAGAGCCTAACTCTTCTACAGGGACTCATCGCCCGAAGAGGAAAGGCAAGATGGATGCTCGAGGGATGATTGCTGAAGGTCACTCAACTACAAAGCCCCCGTACTTCGATGGATCCAACTACGCATACTGGAAGAACCGTATGCAGGTCTTTTTGAGGGCTAAGGATTACGAGCTTTGGAAGGTAGTCAGCAAGGGACCTTATGAGCTGTCCCCGAATGAGGAAGTCTGGACCAAGGAGGAAATCAGAAGGTCCACGCTCAACTGGAGTGCAATCAACGCAGGCCAATGTTCTCTGCATCCCACTGAATTTTCTCGAGTATCAGCCTACAATTCAGCTAAGGAGATGTGGGATGCACTGGAAGCAATTCATGAAGGGACTTCTCAGGTTATAGAGACGAAGGCCAATTTACTTGAGTCTGAATATGAAGCCTTCAAGATGAAACCCAACGAGACCATCAAGGCGATGTATGCTAGATTGACAACTATTACTAATGGCCTCAGAGGATTCGGGAAGAAGTATTCTGAGTATGATATAGTCAGGAAGATCTTGCGATCCTTGACTTCAATTTGGCACACCAAGGCCACCGTCATGGAAGAGTCAAGAGATCTGCACAATACAAGGGCAGATGAGCTAATTGGATCTCTAATGGCATATGAGATGAATCTGCCGAAGGTAGATGAAGCTGAAGAGAAGAGGAAACCGATCGCACTGAAGGCTGGTGCTAGCAAATCCAGCAAATCAAACCGTTCCAGCTCTAGCAGATCATCATTCGAGGAGAGCTTGAATGAATAAGACATAACTCATACTGAGATGGCTATGATGACTAGAGAGTTCAGGCGGTTCCTCAGGAGAGAAGGAGGACAATTCAACCGAAGGAACCATAGTGGCGGCCGGTAGGACACAAGGTATAAATCTAAACCTGCAAATCAATATGGAACTTACGTGTGTTACCAATGCAGGAACTCTGGCCATCTGAAAGCTGACTGTCCGGAGAACCAGAAGCACAAGGACAAATCAAATAGAAAGAACACGAAAGGAAGAGCCATGATCAGCACATGGAGCGATGAGGATGAAGGTTGTCTCAGCAATACTTCGGACAGTGAAGTTGAAGCTGAAAAACCCATATGTCTCATGGCAACTAGCTCTGAAGACAGAGAGGAAGATGCAAATGAGGAAACTTCTCCATTTAATAATTTTACTATTGTTGAGTGGGTAGATGCCTATCATAAACTAGCTGATCAAGTAGATGATATTAGAAGGGAAAATAGGCATCTAAAAAGAAAAATCAATTCCATGCAAAATGATACCTCATTATCTGATAAAATTACATGTCTTGAAGCTGAGAATAATAAACTCAAACTCACATGTTCTGAATCAGAGGAAATCAAGAATGAGTTTAAAAAGTCTAGGGAAGAGAATGTGAGGTTAGAAAAGGAAATTGATGAATGGAAACTGAAAATTCAAAAATATGAGAGTGAGATGAAGCTGGTGAATGAGAAATATGAAGTTGTCCAAATTGTGAATACTAAACTTAAGAAATCTGTTGAAGATATTCAAAAGGACAATGAGGACAAGCTTAAGACCATTGAGAAAATGACCCAAGGTATAGAAAATCTAAATGCTTTGTTAGGGTCAAAGGTTAATTTCAGAAAAGAGGGCCTAGGATTTAATTCTAGTGCAACAAAAATATTTGGGATGAAAACAATTTCATTTGTTGCTCAAAAAGAAAAGGGACCTCTAATTAGCATGAACTCAACCATTTCAATGAACAAAACTGCTAATCTGAAAAAGCTCAGTGCTGAGGAGAAGGGCAAACAAAAGGTTAATGAGCCTAGTAGAGCCAGCACATCCAAGCAAAATCTCAAGGCTCAATCACAGGTTAGGGGTCAACCTAAACAGTCCTATAAACCCCATGTCAAGGCCACCAAGTCTCCACCATCACCATCACCTCTGAAGAAGACCCAATACACACCCATGAATAGGTCAACGGGGTCCAAAGTACAGGGGAGACAGAATGCTGCCAGGAGTCAACCCAATTATTTCTATCAACCCAGAGCTCAGACTTACTACAATGCATAGCCAACCTATTTCAATAGGTCAGGTTGGACTAGAACTCCGGGAAGGTTTACAGGTCTTGCATATCAGGCTGCACAATATCATAGACCTTACACTAGAAATTGGGTTAGTGGGTATGGCAACTGGTCACCTAGAAATATGCATTATTTCAGTCAGCCCAGGAACTACTATGGCCAAAACTTCGTGAACACACCCTGGCCAAGGCACTGGCAAAGAAACAACACTGTCAATAATTATGCTGGTGTAAATAATAAGAAAAATAACAAAAAGAAAAGGAACAACAATAGAAAGAAATCTGTAGGATCCACTGAACAAAATTCTTTCAAACAAATGTGGATACCAAAAAGTCTGCTGTCTTGCTTTACTTCTATTCCATCTTCTCTGGAGCCCAATCAGACTTGGGTTCCAAACTCATCTACCTGATTGTGTGTGCAAGTATGTCTGGCAGCCAAGGACAAATCTGTGGTACTTGGATAGTGGCTACTTCAGGCATATGACAGGAGATAAGGCCATAAATTCAAAAGCTAAAAGAGATTGGAGGCCTTGTCAACAATCTGATGGAACACTAAGGGAAAAAATAAATCAGTCAGGTAAAGCAGGTAAGTGACTTATCTTCAGAATTGAATTGAGAAAGTAATGTCGATTTGATTGGTTAATTCCTGACTTTCTTTTCTTTTCTAGCTGATCAGTCTACATTCCAGACTCAGCTACTGAATTTAAATTCTGCACAAAAGCTGATGATTCTCTTCTCTTTGCATACTATTACATTATGTACACTGAATGCTAGAAACTGAATTATCTTGAAGAATTGATTGCTCCCGAATGATGCTCTCTGAATGAATAAACTCTCTGATGGTTTTGTGAATGCTGGATGTTGCAACAGACTCATGATCATGCATGACATTCATATCTTCGTGATCATCATTGCATATCATTTAGTCATGAATGTGTCTAAAATCACATGCATATAAAACTGTTTTGAACTGCATTTTTCTGCATAACCGTGGTATACTAAATAGTAAGCTACTAAAGGGCAGGGAAATATGTCTGGAGGTTATTACCATGTGTGAGATGGTCCTTGAGACTAGGTTCTCGGCCTAGTACCATGGGTTATATTGATTGATAGGGCAGTCGAATGAGCATGAATTTCAAAATCCTTTGTTCAGTTTTCAGAGAAAACATTGCATGTATTCAGGGGGAGTTTGTTGAGTCTTTGCATGCCTTTGCATATCATTCATTCATGTCCTATGCATAAGCTCTCTCTCATTTAATTCTTGCCATTCATTAGCAAAATTGCATGCATATAGAAAGGGGGAGTATTGTTAGAAATTCAGAGTGGTCATCAATTCTATTGAATTATTTCATCCTTGACTCTAAATGATTGAGTCTGACATATGGCAATCTGTTAGTCAGTTCTGATTTCTAAGCAATAGAAAACAGACTTCTTCTCTTATAAGAATTTTAAATTGCTTAAAGACTGACTTAATGGTTTAAATTTTATAATCATTGAAGTTTAAAGATTGCAATCAGTAAATAAGAAAGCTGAAAATTGATAAAACTCTCAACCCCTTTCTTATTTCATGTCAGACAAAGCTAATCATATCTGAAATCTAAAAACTCATCTGAAATCATGTTAGAGAAGCTAAGTATGTGTATTGTTCTTAAACAAGTCATTCTGAAACATATAAAAGACAGCTAAGAAAGATATTGAAAAATATTAAAAATCATTGAAAATTAACATTGACAGAGCAATGACTGGTAAATCACTGAGAAACTGAGTAATCTATCAAAGAAGTGGACAACACTCATGTCATGAAGTGTATCAGCTATCTCTGTATAAAATGATCAAAATAGTAGGCTGGTTTCACTGAGTACCTGAGGATAACTGGCGTCTGATAAACGTGTACCCTCACACAAAAAGGTGTAAATCAGTTCTGTTGAATTTGATCATAGGCAGAATTATCCATCTTGTTGAGTATCTAGGGGTATTGGCGTCTGATAAACGTATACCCTTACGCAGAAAGACTTATGGTACCGGAATGCCCTAAATGAACTAATATTGATAATGCTATTCCTTCAAAAGAAAATTCATGGATGTCAATTTGTTTATTTTTAATACATGACCTAGCATCTCTTAACAACTTTTAATGAGTATACGAAAGTAGGATATTTTGAAACTAAATCTTTCATGCAAATGTGATTCTGGTTTATTGTTTTATCATGCACAGCCAACTTATCCATTGATTGTAGTGCATGAACTCAAAATTTATAACCTTTAAACCAAACTTCTATCTGAAAGTAGTTTCTAAATTCATATGACTGAAGACTCTGTGCTTTAGAATGCTTATTCCTGAACTACTTGTTCAGAATGCCAGTCAGATGATCTCTCTTACTCCTTCCCTTGTACTCACTTTCCCTCCTCTTTGTTGATGGCAAAGGGGGAGAATATTGTCTGAATTCATTCCTTCATTCCAGAGGGAGAATTCTGAATTCAGGGGGAGTGTATGCATCTGCATCATGGTATGAAAAAAAGGGAAATTTTGTTAGCAGGGAGTTGCTCACATTTCGTAGCATGTAGCATGTATTCATAGCATCTGCATAATAATCTGAATAACAAATCATGTATTTCATCAAAAATTACATCTGTATAACAGGATGTTGCTATTCTATATGATAGGGGGTTGCTATCATCAAAAAGGGGGAGATTGTTGTGACTCCTCTGTGTTGATGGTCTTGACATGTACTTTATTTCATATGGCAACACATTGTTTTGATTGATTGGCAACACTGTTTATGTTTTGATGAAATTGATTTTATCAGATTGTCTGTGTGTTCTATGCATCTCACAGGTTAACACACTGCATTACACTTCAAGTCTGTACAGCCGTCTCTTGCATTGCGTCTCTTGCATTGTTCATTCGTAAAGTCTGTTCAGTGAGCGTCTCATTGGTGAAGTCTGTACACTCACCAACTGAACTTCAAAGTCCATACATTGGCATTCAGACTAGCAAGTCTATACAGCGTCCGTTGTCTAGAGTCTCTTGAAGTCTGTACATCGGACTGCTTGCAAAGTCTGTACAATGGACTATGCTTCACAAAGTCTACACATTGGTCGGTGGAAAGTCTATACATTCGTTACAATGCACACATCGTCTCAACTTGCGTCTCATGCATATAGTAAGTCTATACATTGCTACAGTAACTCAAGTCTATACATCATCCATTTCATGCATTGTCTTAGGGAAGTCTGTACAGTGGACCGTCTCAATTAGCGTCTTATGCATTGAGCAAAGTCTATACAGACACCACCGTCTCATTCAGCGTCTTAGACTTGCAAAGTCCATACATTGGTCGGTGGAAGCAAAGTCCATGCATTGGACTGTAGCAAGCTCGAAGGACAAGTCTATACATTGGGTTTTTACCTACGTTGTTTCTCAAAGTCTATACAGACTTCAGCGTCTCATTCTGCGTCTTATACCAAGTATGTACATCCAACTGTTCATCTTTAAAGTCTGTACATTGGCTTCAAGACTTTCAAGTCTATACACTAACGGCTGAATTGAGAACTCTATACATCGTCTGTCTGCATTAGAGTCTCATGGAGTCCATACATTGCACAACGTTCATAAGTCTATACATCGTGCTGTTTCATGCTAAGTATATACATTGCTTCAACTCTGCTTTCACAACGCCAAGTCTGTACATTGCCTTGTTATGCATATGAACGTGAAGTCTATACATTGCTTCATAAACATGAAGTCTATACATTGCACTCATGTTTCACAAGTATATACATTGCATGCTCTTTTAATAAAGTCCATACACTGAGCAAGTATATACATTATCTGTCTGTCGATTGAAAAGTCTATACAGAGTTCTTCACTTAACCTGACAATCCGATACTCTGTCTGACAGGGATTCTTACCAAGATTGATGACCTGGCTCGTGATCCCAGGAGGACGAGGTGTGCAGATGCTGACACGTGGATGGAATTGCCTCGGATCTGGCGAATTCACTTGGGCGGGAAAACGTGGAAGCCACGCGCCCTTATCCACCTGCTGCTGCCAGTATATATAGTAGTCTTCATCCTCTATTGAAGCAGATCGATCGACTGAAGAGTGGCAAGTCTATACATCCAGTCCAAAGGCAGCATAGTGCTATCGATCTAGAGAAGAGAAGAAAAGCAAAGAAGAAAAGAAAGAGAGAAAGGATAGTTGAGTTGAGAGAGATTTCGAGAGAAAGGTTGTAAGACAGTCTCCTGGTTCAGAAACCAGAGCTGACTCTGCTCATACTTGAGCTACATTTGTCGTGTTTTCTTCATTTCTTTTGTTTATGATTTTCTTATGTTCGATACTATTGTTCTTCAAGCTGTATGTCAGCGGATGCAGTGGAGGTTTCCACTGGACAGGTAAAGCTGTAATCCTCAGCTGGCGAGACTTGGTCTCAGACGGGTTAAGTTGTATTTCCCCAATGGTTTGCAGAGGTGTATCCTCTGGACAACAAGTTGTGTTGCTCAGCGGGTAGTGGAGGATTCCACTGGACAGCAAGCTGTGTTGCTCAGCGGGCAGGGGAGGATTCCACTGGACAGCAAGCTGTGTTGCTCAGCGGTTTGTAGGCCAAGCTGTATTGCCCAGCGGACGCAAGCTGTGTTGCGCAGTAGTAAGCCATACTCGGTTGAGTGTGGGGGTGGACGTAGGTGATTGACCGAACCACCTAAAATCTTGTGTGCATTGTGTTTGTGAGTTTGCTCGTACGTGACTGAATCTCTTGATTATCTTCACAGATCGCTTGTATTTTTGCTAAGTTTAAACACTCGAGTTAGTGTTTTTGTAGATCTGCCTTTATTCCGCATTTGAACCTCCAACTGGTTTTAAATTAGGCTGTAGATCTATTCACCCCCCCTCTAGATCCACACTTCGTGGAGATAGACTGCGTCCATCTAACTTCAACACTTGATATGCTATAATAGCGTAGATTATCTTATAAATAGCAATGCATACAGGAGAGTTACAAAAGATGGAATGATGTTACCAGACCCGAGCATCTCGAAATTTGCAAAACCTGTTCTTTTCTACGCTTAAAGATCATTAGCTCGACAAAGTTCATAATATGATCAATCCATTAAGATATCAAAGATCATTAGCTTAACAGAATTCATGAACTCAATAAAGATTATGATGATAATGCATCAAGATATAGAGTGGAATTTTTATCAAATAATCATAAAGCCATAAAAATGACTTAAAGCACCAATCTCAAGAAACGACGACCTCGCGAAGGGGCACTATAAACATAAATGACGACAGCCATTACGTCGCCAATTCTTTTCAATGTTTAACTTGGAATCAGACAGAAAATGACGCCTGCATGTGAGGGCGTTGGATAAATGACGACACTAAGTGGGTCGCGATTTAATAAAATGATGCCAATGGCTATGTCGTCAATTGAATGTAAGTGCCAGTGTTCCATTCCCTGTTCGGAAATGAAACTCCAGAGACCTTCTCCCTCTCGAACTCAAATTACACTGTTCGAACAACTATCAGAGCTCCGTCAATTATAAAAGGGTAACTGTCTTCTCCTAAACGAATCAAACCAAAGCCATCAGCCGAAGCCTGAGCGCTGCAACCGAAGCTTTCAACAGAGAGCCGAAAAACAATAGGGATTCTTTCATCAATCAGAGGAAGAAGATGGACAGAATGCTGCAAAGGCCTTCCAAGAAGCCTAAGATTGGGTTTCCTATGATTTCTGAAATCGCCGACCACATCAATGGGAGGATCACTACGGGCCAAGTAAGTATGACAATTTACTTAGACTTATTCTTCCCCTTTCTTCTCAAAAATTCTGATCACACTTCCTCTTTCCTCTCTTTCTTTTCCTTTTCATTTTCAGGACTACCCAAATATACTGGGGGCAAGGAGATATACCAAGAATAAATGGCTTCCCCTCCTTCTCTCCAAGCTCTCCTTAGACATGAGGGCCTACCTCTCTAGATGGTGCCTCCTAGGATTAGTAACCCATGCAAAACACTATGATAATGTACACCTAGATTGGGCTGCCATAGGAGCTCCCATAGAAATTTGGCACCCCTCTACTCATACTTTCCTATTTTCCACCTTTGAAGCCACCATTCTCCTAGAAGAAGTGGAGATGCTCTTAGGCCTAAAGAAGATGAAGCAAGGAGATGAAGAGAAAGTGGCCACTATGACAAGGAGCATAAGTGCTCATGAAATGCTATCAAGCCTCACCCCAAGCTCAAACATGGTGAACAAAATCAAAGCTACCAAAGGCATTAACCTTATGAAGCTTGTGGCGTGGGTTTACAAAAGGATGGATCAAGCCAAGGAAGATGAGCTAGAGAAGGTAACAAAGGTATTTGTAATATGCTTGGCGGGAGCACTCCTTTTCCCTTCTTTAGATGATTTCTTAGAAGAAGCTCAATTGAGTGCAATTGCTAGCATTTGGGAGGGAGAGAGATTAGGACCGGCGGTGCTAGCCTATCTCTATAGTGGGCTCACTTCGGCGGCTATGGGGAGGCCCCTATATGGATGTATGCTCTTGCTTTCTAGTTGAGTAGACCTCCACCTAAAATTTGACCCATGTGAGGAAACTCAACAAGCATCTAGGATTTTCTCTAAAAGCCCACTCCACTATATGACGGGTTCACTAGGATTATGTGAGAGAGTGGTGAATCGGGTCCAAAAAGTAAAGAAGAGAGTGGAATGGAGAGAGCATCTAAAGGTGATGCCTAAGAATCTCTTCACATGTGCACCGGAGTTCCTCAAGACTCAAAATATTCGCACAAGACTCTCATCAGGAGTGGAACTCCAGCTAGTGGGCGCCACCGAGCTAGTCCTCTACAACGCTCACTGGTGTCTTCCTCAACTCGGCCTCCCACGCCATCACTTTGAAGAGGCTTCACACCTTGCACCTATCAAGAGGAGGGATCTTGGCTCCAATGAGGATGAAAAAGAGATCAAGATAATCCAAGCCTTATGGAGGATCAACAAGCTACATCAACCCATAGAGAGGATTGAAGAAGACAAGGAGAAATGGAAGTCTTATGTAATAGCTCTTAGGGGATTGAGACCCAAAGTGGCTCATTGATGTATTGATGCTTTTCTTTAATGAAATAAAGGATTTTCCCTTAATTGAGCTAAAGAAAACATTTTATATGATCAATTCTTCCAATTTAAGTTTAATTCTATCTTTCTACTCTGAGCTGTGCCAGGCATCAAGCCGTCAGTTCGTAAAACAGCGCCTTCGACCACGTCGTCAATCATATTAATCAATTTCCACAAAAATAATTAAAAACCATTATTGACGCCTTCTCACACTGGCGTTGATTAATTGACGCCCCACAACAACGCGTTGATTCCTTTAAGTTCTTTTCCGATATTCTGTTAATTTTCTAAATTGACACCTCAATATACGTCGTGCTTTAACTAACTGACTGTAGACACGCGAAAATCGATGCTATGATGAGTAAATCTCATGTCACCACGTGACGCCCCAAAGTGGACTTCAATATTGGCTTAATATGAAGTTTTTTCTAATTATTTATTTTTTCATAATAAATTGTAATTAACGCCCGGAGGAAGGGCGTCATTTAACTGACGACCTGATGAGGGTCATGGTTTAATAAATAAATGACTGTTCAAATAGGCGTTGTTTCCTGGATTTTACGAATCCTAATCAAATTAAAACTAAAAGAATTGACGCCCGTTTATGGGGCGTGTATTGTTTAACGCCATCGCAAACAGGCGTCATTTCTCATTTATAAATTAGGAGAGTCTTTTATTGCCATAATTAAATCCAGGAATTAATGACTATGTTGCTATCGTCATTTCAATTAACACCCCTATCAATGTCGTCATTTCACTTCCGTCTCCGTTTCGCCTGCTACCTTCCAATAATCATCATTTCCCCATTTTACACATTGTGTTCGATTGGGAAGGGGGATCTTCGCTGGAGGATTGATATCTTTGTTTGAATCCTATTAAAACAAGGAGTTTTGGCCTATAAATACCCCCGTATGTTCCTTACGCGCGAGAGGTTAAGAACAACAAAAGCTAAGGAGAGAGGGCTAACAGATTAACAGAAGAAGAAGAATACTGTGAGAATTTTTTATAGAGAGAAGAGTGTTTTTTATTTTGCAGATACTTCTTCCAAGCTTCTTCCTCCATGAAGGCTCTTCCTCCATGCGGCGTTTTCTTCATCCACGTTTCTTCATCCTGTAGCTACCGTGGCCCTCTTATTTCCCTCCCTTTACTGCTGCACACACAACAGCAGGGCTTTCTTCTCTGGTCTTTAGTTTGTTAGTTATCATATCATCATGCGCACTCTATTCTTCTAGCTATCTTGCTAGAGAAAGTCATAATCTTTGCATGTCATTGCATCCATATTCCAACCTTGTTACTCCTTCTTAAGGGGTTTAAACCAAAACATACAAGGTGTGTTCATGCCCAATTTGATTGATTCTATATTTTTAAAGCATTGATACTACACACTTGGCTAATCCATATCCTTATTTGTTTTGTGTATTTTGCAAGGGCAATCAAACTAGAAACCCCCTTCACCGGTCGGCCGGTAGAAGGAGGAAGGAAGAACTTGCAATTTCCCCGCTTCATACAAGGTACACGCGATCATCCTATATTTTTTTGAGGTAACCCCTCTGGCGATCACCCTCCTTTGAGCATCTCATGCTCTTCTTTTCCTTATGTCCCACATATTTTAGCATCATTTTTATCCATTTATATTTTATTTTAAAATATTTTTTCCTTTCTTTTTAAAATATCTATGTGACACGTTCACAAATTGGCGATCACGGTGGGACCATTTTCATTTTTATTTTGATTACCCTTCCCTTTGGCACCCTCGTGTGCCCCTCCCTTTGGCACCCTCGTGTGCCCCTCCTTCGTGCTCCACGTTGCACACCCCCCTTGTGCACCACGTGCACACTCCCCACTGGATTAGCCAATTTTTGAAGTGTCCATATCATTTTTTAGAAAAGAAATTTGATTTCTGTCAGTTACCAGTGCTTTCGGTTCTCTGAACTGAATAGCGCCCTCCCTGTTGCCATCATTTCTACATACAGCGACCCCCACAAAGGCGTTGTTTCCATTTATTTTTATGCATTTTTAACATTTTTGCAATCAACGCCCTTCTCAGATGCGTCATTTCTGCATTAGGCGCCTCACACCAAGGCGTCAGTTCTGATATTGTTATTAATCTCGTCCATTATTCCTGATTACTGTTTACTGCATTTTGACGCCCCCTCACAGAGGCGTCATCCTCTCATTTAACGCCTCACACTAAGGCGTCTTTTTCTGCTTACTGATATCCAGCTCTATTTACTGCATATTTGACGCCTTTCATAGAGGCGCCTTTCACTGGTTCATTGCCTAACACTAAGGCGTCATTTTGATTATTGTTGTTTTATTCACGGTTCGAGCACCGTTTATCGCTATCTGACGCCCCTATACTGAGACGTCATTCCCACAGGCAGCCCCTTACTCTAAGGCACTATTTTATCTTGATTGCTCTCTGCTTCCACTGTTTACAGTGATTAGCGACTGAAACTCAGTCGCTGTTTATTGATATAGCGACCTCCGTGAGGTCGTCATTTTGTTCTGTCCCCACAGAACCTTGATTACTGCTTTGTTGATTGCTATTATTGCTTATCTGATTATTTTACCTGCATTAGACTGCATCTTAGGGTATTTGGTTGAGAGACCTCCTCTCTCTACACTCCTAGGATCTCACACCCCTTCTTGGTGAAGGAAGGACCCTCCATTACGCATTCCGTCTCATTGGACCGGAAATTCCTAAACCAAGCCTCCGTAAGTCCCCGCACCCGTAGATTCCCTAACGGATGCCGGGCAGGTTGTACCATTTGAAGTACCCGGAGTATAGTTGACCCATACGTTGGTGAGGAGAGAGAAAGAACCTAGTTAACTCGGAGATTACACCCAAACTCTCAACTAGGACCCACATTCAAAGGAGAGAATTCATTATACTTTAAAACTTACTATAATCTCCAAAGAAAACCCTTAAAATCTTGGGTTCATTACAACTTGAGTGTATATCTTGTTTGAGTGGGTGATTATCTCTTGATTCTACTTGTTTATTTGGAATATTTCTCTCTCCTTAAGCATGAAACTCCGTTCAGGTAAAATCATAAATATGGCCAACTATGGGTACACCTACGATGGTTATGAGGAGGGTCAATCTGACCCATTTCATGAGGTTCCTCCTCAAGATCCTGCCTATTATGAGGGAAACTATGCTCCCTCTTCCACTCATTATCCCCAGGTCCACATGGTGGACACTACTTCTCAGGAGGTTGAGCCTTCTTCCCAGACTCAACCTACCACCCACAATACTTCCAGGGATGCATCCCCTTCTTTCAATTTTAATGATTTTTTGAAAGTTTAAGAAAAATAAAATAGATTCTAAATAAATTTAAACTAGTAAATCTATACATGCTAATATTGGTCATGAATTAAATAAAATAAAAATTTGATAAAGGGAAATAGCCTAAATTGATGTTGGGCCTTACACTAATATATATATATATATATATATATATATATAACAAATGGGTCAAAAATAAATAACGCCCCCTCCTAAGTCGCTAATTTAAATAGTGACGCCTCTTCTGATGGACGTCAATTTTATAAGACAATAGTAAAGGACGACCTTCATTAAGGCACTATTTAATGAAAACACGCCCTCTCTTAAGGCGCTAATTCATATCGAGAAAATTGGAAATAAAAGAATAAAATAAGTGAAAATAAAAAATTATATTTGAGATATATACTAATGGGCCTCACTTATATAAATATGGATATACTCAAGAGGTCACTTGCTAAACCAAATCCAAACCCAATACCCAATAATTAAATATACACATATGGGCTTCGTACCATTCGAATGCTCTAACTCATATATACGTATGGGTGTACTAAATTAGCCAAAAACCCAAGCCCACTTAACACACACAGCAAGTCCAAGGGAGTCATGCCCGAAGCCACCCGAAACCCGCATGCAGGATCGATGGTGCATGGTGTTAAGTTTCTAGGGTTTTCGGAACAACTTAAAGAAGGCGGCCACAAACTGGGAATGATCTTTGGTTATGCATGGCAGGCTCTTAATACCTTGCCTCCGTAAACATCTCGAACCCTAGGGATTGAGGAAGGGAATGGCAGGTGGCTGTCATTTTAGAAGGGGGGATGAAGCAACATACGTAAACCTTTAAAATCCTTCCGTTTCCCATGAACGAACTCTCTATAATCCCTACATTCCTATAAAAACATGTTGATTGGTCGAACGCCCATTTTCCTTCCCCTACCATCGTGTTGCTGCGTTCGAACTCACCGACATTGTCCTCTTCGTCCTGCCGTCTTCATCCTGCAGACATTTGAAGACGGTGCTCGTCTTCATCCTCCTCTCCCTCCTGCGGTTTGACTGCTACGAGAAGATAGATCTTCTTCCTTTCCTTCATCCTGCATCTGCAATCAAGAAGCAGGCATCCTCCATCTTCATCCTGCAAGCAATCAACATACTCTGTTCGAAACAGAGTATCGTTTCTTCATCCCGTACACCGTTTAATCTTCAAAAAAGGTAGGTTTTCTCAAGTTTCGTAGCCCAAACGAAGTTAAACCATGATTTAAGGCCAACATGATAGATGGAATCATCTTATATCATGCATTTTTATCATACATATGATTATCGGTGTGCTCTAAATTTTTACAGTAATTAACGCCCCTTTCTAGGGCGTTATTTCATTTTGACGCCATCAAAACGGTCGTCAAATTCCATTTGGAATTGACGACGTTGCATATGTCGTGTTTTGTGGAATTGACGCCACTGTTACGGACGTTAAAAAAGTAAAACGTGACAGTCACGAGGGTGTCAATTAACAAATTCTAAAAAGAAGTGATCAATGACAGTCGTCAATTATATATATATATGTGGGTTATGAGCTTTTCGCATTTATAGTTGTTAATGGTTATAGAAGTATCCTTTGGCCATGAAAATTTACGGGCATACTATTGGGGTAGAGACTGAGGTACTGAAAGAGGTTGCACCATTTTTCGTGCCCTCTATGGCAAGATCCCCCGTCTCTCGTCGAAAAATTATTTTGAATATATAGTTAGGTAGAGTTTTTCGAGCCGGTCATTTCGGTATATTATAAGCTAGATTCCGACATTGTTAAGTACAGAAACGAAATATTCCAAAAATTTGAATTTTAAAATAACGACCAATGTGAGGTCGTGAGATTCAGTTTTGACGTTTGGGGGTATAGGCGTCAATCTAACTATATATATATATATATATATATCATGTGTATATGTCTTTGAAAATCTATATTTATTAAAATATGTAACCAAAAATTATGAAAAAAATATATTTGGAATCCTTGTATTTTTCTCCTAATTATCATATATTCTATTTTCTTAAATTATTTTAAATAAATCAATGTGCCTTTTAATGTGTGTTTTTGAATTTATTCAATTAAATAGGTATAAATGAAAATTCTTGCTAAATAAATTGAGTTAAAAATCATGAAAAATTAACGTTCCCCAAGAGGATGCTAATTAATAAATGACGGCACCCACGGGCGTTAAATAATATAAGTTTATTTAATTATAGTTAATTATAAGGTAGGATGGACATGAACTCTATGATTAACGCATTCTTATTCTCACCGTTTTCTTCCGTTTTTGACCCATACTGCGGGTCTTTTGACACTCTCATCTCATGTCCGTAGATGGAGTCCTCATTTCATGATTGGTTCACGTATACACCTCAACTCTTGGTGACATACGAGCCCTCCGTTGGACATTCCGTTCCTTCGGACTGGCGAGTTAGTCATTGGGAACTCCGTAAGTCTCCTCGTAGCCTTGGATTCCCTCAAGGCCGACTGAGCTGGTTGTACCTTAAACACCTTGTACCTTTTTGCCACGTCTTGTGGTAAACCGGCCCTCTCATGTCGCCATCTTGGTACATGAGAGAATAATCTTTGCCATTGGAATGATGATATTCCACTAGGCGGTATCTTGGATTGAGTCCCTTATAGATGGGGTCAATCTCTCAGCTTGGTTCATGTCCCTTGATTGGTGACAGGTTTAGTCATCCACTCAAGTTATCACGGCTACCTAGTTAAGGTACCGAATCTACCCAGGTTATCGACATGTCATGTTTCTCGTTAGTTTTATCCTCGTCTATCTAATATTCTACCTTAAATTCCGTGGAACCTATCCACGAATCTACCTTGATATCCTACATGAGTTGTTCTTGGAATTCCATGGCTATCAATAAAGTGGTTGTCTGGATATTTACATGTAACAATGTCTGCGCATATAGGGCCCGATCTGCTCCTGGGAGGAGCACCCGAAAGTACTTGTGCCCATGTGAGTTATATTGATCACGGTGTGGCATTGCACCGAAGTACTTGCTTGAATCTATGACACTCCACTATATCTCTATCTCTCTCTCGCGTGTTTGACTTGATTGACTTGACATGACTTGCGTGGCCAGGAATAGGCAAAATACTTGCTTGTTAATAGCCATTATTTTACGACATGAAAGACTTTGTTGATATACTTGGTACTCATTCAAATACTTGAATACTTGAAATTCCCTATCTTGGATCAACAACATATGTTATTTCCTCTCGTTATCCTGTTCAATTCCATAACATTTTATTTTACATGTTTTACATATAGACTTGCATTTTCTTTTGAAAAAGTTAAATACTTAAACAAATTGCTAGTTCTTGAAATATAATTCCTGCTGAGCATTCGCTAATCGAGTTCTTGTCCCCAAAATTTTCAATTAATACGGACCATGACTCAGACTCGGATGGGCAGGAGCAAGAGTGACGAGCATAGAATCTGCAAGCGTCATGCTACTACCACTTATCGTGTCTTGTCGTCCTTAGTTTATTCTTGGAGTCTTGTCGTTGGATATTGTGTTATGTCAATGTGTTGTAATAGATAAGGCTTATGGGCCTGGTTCGTATTGTTAAGTCTTGGAGTATGTGACTTTATTTATGGGTTTGTTATTATCACTGGTATCAGTGTTTGATTATGTTTCAAAATCTCATCTTATTACGCACTCTCTGTTGATGTCGAAATTCTATTTGCTCTGATTGACAAGATTGATATAAACTCGTCACGCACTTCTCGAGTTCCTTACACGCTCGGGGCGTGACACCGCACCCGTGGATTCCCTAACGGATGCCGGGCAGGTTGTACCATTTGAAGTACCCGGAGTATAGTTGACCCATACGTTGGTGAGGAGAGAGAAAGAACCTAGTTAACTCGGAGATTGCACCCAAACTCTCAACTAGGACCCACATTCAAAGGAGAGAATTCATTATACTTTAAAACTTACTATAATCTCCAAAGAAAACCCTTAAAATCTTGGGTTCATTACAATTTGAGTGTATATCTTGTTTGAGTGGGTGATTATCTCTTGATTCTACTTGTTTATTTGGAATATTTCTCTCTCCCTAAGCATGAAACTCCGTTCAGGTAAAATCATCAATATGGCCAACTATGGGTACACCTACGATGGTTATGAGGAGGGTCAATCTGAACCATTTCATGAGGTTCCTCCTCAGGATCCCGCCTATTATGAGGGAAACTATGCTCCCTCTTCCACTCATTATCCCCAGGTCCACATGGTAGACACTACTTCTAAGGAGGTTGAGCCTTCTTCCCAGACTCAACCTACCACCCACAATACTTCCAGGGACGCATCCCCTTCTTTCAATTTTAATGATTTTTTGAAAGCTTTGACTCAGCTAGATGATTCCCAACGTCAGGCGGTCCAAGCCGCCTTAAAAGAGAAATCCGTCCCATCATCTTCTAATCCTCCCTAGGCCACGGGTGGCCATTCCATCAATACTCCCAATGACCAGGCGATCGCACAAAGGGTGCCTTCGCGGCCACCAACTCCCATTATGACCACGCCGGCTCAACCGGCAAGTCACTATGTCGCTAGGCCTCAACAACCCCCAGTTCCACAGTTCTTGAGGAAGCCTATGCCAAATCCTTACTCTTCTAATCCGGCCCTAGCCGAGTCTGATACCAACACCTTGCTCCTCCAAAAAATTGCTAGCATGGAGGAGCAACTGAAGAAGGTCACGGCACCAAAGACCGCTCCAGAAGTTACCCTTCCTACTCTGCCAGTTTTTCACCTACCTCCATCCGAGATGCCCAACTTTTGGCGGTACAATGGAACGGGTAATCCGTTCATCCATTTAAAAGACTTTATGTATGAGGCATCATTCTGGTAGGATAACAAGACTTCATTAGCCTATCTTTTTAGGCGATCTTTAGATGGCCCAGCACTGGAATGGCTTTACTCTTTGGAGCCGGCTGACGCTGGTGACTTTGATGTTGTTCAGCAGAAATTTCTCTAGAAATACAAGGACCGTGTGGGTCCGTCTTTGTCAGTTACTGATTAGGTTGTCGAGAAGATGAAGCCCGAGGAAGGCTTTGTTTTATTTGTTGATAGGTGGAGGGCCATGGCCGAGAGGTTGAAAGACACATTATCGAAAACGGTGCAAGTAAAAATGAGCATATCAAACTCCACTCCGCAGTTCCGTCACATCTTAGCCATGAATAAATTAAGCACAATGGAAGAGCTCTATGAGAGAGCAAGATATATACAAACACAGATGAAAGACTCACCCATCATGGGCATGTTTGAGCTGAGGCTGAAAGTAATAAGGAAGAATGTCAATGTTGGCAATACTGGTGTAACCACCGAAGGCACTGTTACTAACGAGCAGGTGAGCGCATTTGGCAATTCCACACCTTTCCGCCACCCTCCAAACCAAAGGCCGCCACCACAATAACCCACCTTCCAAAACCAAGTCCAACAGCGAAACAGTAACCCTCCTCAGACTTTCCAGTCTCTTATACCTCAACAACAACAACCTCATCTTACGCCCCAGAATCAACCTCCACAATACCACCAAGTACCCCCGCCAGCCAATTATGCACAGTAATAGCCGCAACAGCAGAGAAGACCACTGGGTCCCAAAAGGGACCAATACCCTCCATTGCCCGAAAGTATACCCGATATTTTCAACGCCCTTATGGCCACCAATGCGCTCACCTTGCCTAAAGAAAGAATGGTGTGGCCGGCTAATGTAGACACTTCTCAGTATTGCGTCTTTCACCGGCAGTCGGGCACAATATTTATCATTGTTTTCACTTTAAAGATTATATATATGACATGAATGATCAAGGTGGTATTGATTGGGATGAGATGAGGAGATTTATCGCTACTTTAAAGGCACGAAGGCCTCCTCGGCAGCAACAGGCTCAGTAGCCTTCTCAGCAACCAGCAGCACCTCCTCCTCACCAGCAGCAAGCTCCCGCACAACAACCGAACATGGGGATCGTCAATAACCCACTGCCGGAGCATCCACCATACAAACAAGTAAACTTTGTCACCTCATTCCATGAAGTGGAGAGGGGGCAAGGGTGGCACCATGAGAATGCCTCTGTCGGTGCCTTAAACCAAGAACCAATTCAACCACCGCGTCTATTAAGGACGCCTCATCCAATACCTTCTCACCAGCCGCTTCGTCCCCTCTTGCGCCCGACCGGCCAAATACCCTCCACCTCCACCACCGCTACAAACCCCTCACCAACCAGGCCTCTTCTCATCCGGCCACCGCCACCTTCCGCGTCACAACAAGCTCTTCCCTCCACAAACCCGTTGCCATCCAGGCCACTCCTCATTCACCCCTCGCCGACTCCTAACTCCACCACTATTACTACTCCTCCGCCTCCCACAAATCCCTCATTTTTGCCCAGGCCTCTCCTCATTCGACCTACACCCCCTTCAGCCGTGCAAGCACCTGCCACACCCCCTACCATTACTTCACCAATAACCACCACTCCCCAACCAATGAGGCCCCTCATAAGGGTTCCTCCTTTGACTACTCCTCCAAACCCCAACTCCAACATTCCATCTACTTCTTCATCCCCCAACCCGATAGAAGCGCGATCATCGGGAATCACGATGCTCTGCAGTGGACAGATGTTCCACCGCGTCTTTCCTCAAAGGGAGCTAGAGCCCGCACAGGGGCAGGAGGAACAAGAGCCAGAACAAGAATCCATACTGGACACACACTATTACTTGTTAAAGCACTTGGATAAAACCCCGACGAGGATTTCCATTCTGGAATTGATAAAGAGATCCACTATTCACCAACAAGTTTTGAAAGAATATTTGCAAAAGGTAATGGTTAATGAGGATATCCCAGCTGAACAGATTACAACAATCTTGACTCCAGCATGTGATCAGCCAGCTATTACCTTCCATGAACATGAGTTAGCTCCAAAGTCGGCCAGGAAATATGCCTTGTGCATTACAGTTAATATCAACAAAGTGCCAGTCAAACAATGCTTGGTAGATATCGGGGCATCGATTAATGTGTTGCCTCCAAGCACTCTCAAGATGTGTGGCATTCCGGACAGTCAGATCCGGCCATCCACTATTACCGTCACGGCCAAAGATAACACTAAGAAACCTCCTCTGGGGATGATCACTCTGAAAGTTGGTTTGGGACCGGTCTCGGTCATAGTAGATTTCCACATCCAAGATATGGACCCAACCTTCAATGGCATCTTGGGCCGCCCTTATATTCAAGAGCTTGATGCTGTGCCCTCAACTAATCATCAATGTATAAAGTTTCCACATAAAGGGCGCATCGTCAAAGTCACTAGTATGCCCATTTTGCCGACAGAGGATATACATTCTGCAACATCATTGCCTTCCATATGGCCTTCCAATAGGCCTTTGCTCTCAGTGTTAGATGTTGCCGACCCGCGGCAGGATTTGTTAAGGCCTCCAGTCACTAAGCCGGCATCATCTTCAATGACACCTCTACCTTCCCAGCGGATGAAAAAGAAGAATATGTTAAATACCCCAGGATGGAAAATTTTCTTGAAAATGGGGTATAAAGCTGGCAAAGGTTTGGGTGCCTACCTCCAAGGCCGAGTCAAGCCCATCAAGCACCAGAAACTGGTTCCCCGAGGCGGCCTGGGGTACAAGGGACCAAGCAGAGATAAAGATGAGCAAGGGCCATGGGCCGTCATGACCTCCACTCTCAAAACAGATCGGCAGCCTCTTACATGGACTCTGCATACACATTTTGTAAAAGGAGGAATTCAACATGATGAGCAAACCACAATAATCACTTCTTGGCTAGACTGTCAAGATGTACATGCACGGTAGTTTGCTCGCCATATAGCCCCACTGACTACATATAAAGCCATGGAGTCCTGAAGGCCAGATAAAAGAAGAAAAATGGATGATCCGAAATGTGATTGGTACAGATGGTTCGACATGAATGATATCACCATTGCTCTCAGCCGTCTGTTCATGCCGACTGATTCGGAGTGGCCGCCACTTATTCATGAATTGATTGAAAAGCCAGTGGTAATCAACGACAAGAGGCAGCTCCTAAGCAACTACATAGATACTGGGGAGCCAGACGTGCCGTTTGAAGAAGGTTTTACTGTGGATAGGCTGTGGGCCGGCCTCTTTTCTCTTAACTCCATACATCCATCACTTGTCACCTTCTGGTGTTCCAAGCTGTTTTCACCCGACATTCCTAGACCACCCGCGGTCTTGATAACTTTGTCTCCAGAATTATTCCAAACTTCTCCAATTCCTCCTTTGCTCCTCGAGCAATTCTCCCAACTTTCCATCACGCCCCTGCGAGGGCCATCACTTATTCAATCGTTCTCAAATCTTTCAATTTCAGCACTACCTCCTATTCCTCCCTCTCATTGCTTTATTATTGAAAATGAAAAAAAATGCCAAATTTCCAACTCTCCAATCTTCCATCTCTTTTGAAGTGACCTCCTATCTTGCTTCGGAGTATGCCCCGACCCAAGGGCCGCTCTTTCAAGGTTCGCTAGTGGACCTTCTTTTCTTTTCCAACGAGGAGGCCTCCCCTGTATCTCCTCCTGTATCCATTGCGTCTTCATCTTTTTCTCCTCCTCCTCCCTTAAGTTAGGGTAGTTCTTCCAGTTTATCATCTTCCTCCTCCCCTTCTTCTTCTAATAAGACTTTTAGGGCAGTTTCACATAAGAAATCCAAGGGTAGGCAAGTTCCTCGAAGGTTCTTGCTAGAACTAGCTAGAAGGTGCCGGGCATGCTTAGCTCTTCCCGAGTTTCTGGAGGATCCGATGCTACTACCGAATGTAGAATGTGAGGATTCGTGCTCTCTAGACGAAGGGTTTGGCGTTATGAAATTATGAACGATGAAGACCCTATTGAAGAGGGGGATGAATATTATGAAGAATATGAGGATGAGGCTGACACTTTTGCTAGTGGCATGAGAAGATTCTATGAACCGTCAGCCTCAGTAGAAGAACCCACCAAAGAGATCAATTTGGGCACCGAGGAAAACCCTAGGACTGTGCTCATTAGTAAAAATTTGCCGCCCTCTGAAGAGGAGGCGCTTATTCAAGTTCTTCAAGATTACAAGGACGCGTTCGCTTGGAGTTATGAAGATATGCCGGGTCTGGACCCTGCGCTTATTGAACATTGTCTCACACTTAAGCCAGGATCCGTCCCGGTCAAGCAGCGGTTAAGACGTTTTCACCTTCACATTGCTTTAAAGATGAAAGAAGAGGTCGACAAGCTTCATCAGGCCAGATTTATTAGAGTCATCCTCTATCCCAATTGGGTGGCTAACATTGTCCCGGTTCTGAAAAAAGACGGAAGAGTTAGAATTTGCATAGACTTCCGGGAACTTAACCGCGCATGTCCTAAAGATGACTTCCCCCTCCCTCACATAGACGTGTTAATCGACAATACGGCAGGATATGATACCCTTTCTTTTATGGATGGCTTTTCTGGATATAATCAAATTCGCTTGGCTGAGGAAGATTAGGATAAAACTTCGTTCACTACACCGTGGGGTACTTACTATTACGTGGTCATGCCGTTTGGGCTCAAGAATGCCGGAGCCACCTACCAAAGGGCCATGATGGCTATTTTTCATGACATGATCCATATTTTTATAGAGGTGTATGTAGATGACCTGGTAGTAAAATCAAGAACGAGGATCGAGCATCCCGGGGTTCTGGCTAAAGTCTTGCAAAGAGCACGGGAGTATCAGTTAAAGATGAACCCCAAGAAGTGCGTATTTGGTGTTTCATCAGGAAAATTGCTTGGATTCATTGTCAGTAAAAGAGGTATTGAGATTGATCCCAACAAGGCAAAGGCAATAAGAGATATGCCTCCCCCCAAGAATTTGAAGGAAGTCCGAGGATTGATCGGGAGGTTACAATTTATTCACAGATTTGTCTCCCAGCATTCACAAAGGTGTAGGCCATTCTACGACCTTACTAAGCCGAGAGTCAAGTTTATTTAGGATGACAAGTGGCAGGCAGCCTTTGACGGACTAAAAGATTATCTGGCTAATCCTCCTGTCTTGAGGCCGCCAATTCAAGGCAAACCTACTACTTGCGCCAAATTTCCAACTCGCCAAATTTCCAAGTTGATGAAGAAGGTAAGGAGAGGGCAGCCTACTACTTGTCCAAGCTTCTCAACCCCTGTGAGCAGAAGTACTCAACCATAGAGAAGACTTGTGCTGCTTTAGTTTGGGTAGTTCAGAAGCTTAAGCATTATTTCTTAGCTCACGAGGTTCACCTCATTGCTCGCATGAATCCAATCAAGTTTCTTCTTGAAAAATCCATTCTCACTGATCGATTAGCACGATGGTAATGCTTCCTTTCTCAATTTGACATCATCTACATTCAGAAAAAAGTGATTAAAGGCTATGCCATAGCGGAACATCTCACTCATCACCCTCTCCCTAGATTTGACCCTATTCGCTCAGAGTTTCCAGATGAGGAATTAATGACCATCAATCAGTCCGATGCGATGTGGACGTTACATTTTGATGGAGCTCTGAATTCAAAAAGGAAGGGGATTGGCATTGTTCTTCTATCACCTGAGGGTATCACTATTCCACTTGCCTCTCAACTTGCATTTCCAGTTATAAACAATATAGCTGAATATGGGGCTCTTCTGGCCGGGCTGGAGGCCGCTCATCAATTCGGTGTTACCCAATTACGGATTGTAGGTGATAGTCAACTCATTCTTCGCCAAGTGCTCACCAAGTGTCGCACGCTCGATCTCAAACTACAACCCTACCAGGAATTGGCTTATGCTTATGCTAAGCTTTTCACCAAATTAATCTTCATCCACGCTCCTCGTGATCAGAACATTCTAGCTGATGCTCTCGCTTCTCTTGCATCCTCCTTGGTTTTCCTTACCAAAAGGGATTTCCATTCTATTATTGTTCATAGGCATCTCACTCCAGCTGTTAAGGATCCAGCCTTCCTTAGTGTTAAGGAGGAAGTGCTCAAGAAGGTTAGGCAAGGTGAAATCATTGAGAATAAGGAGGTCATGTTGATGGATCTGGAGGAAGAATTGGACGATGAAGAGAAGCCGTGGTATTATGAAATTGGCAAATATTGCCAGGATCAATCTTATCCCGAAGAGGCCACGGCTGAAGAGAAGAAAGCCATTCAAAGAGTTGCTCAGAGATACACTCTGATTGGAGGCGTGCTTTATAGAAGAGGTTTCACTAGAATTTTGCTCAGGTGCCTGGACGATGATGAGTCTTGGAAGGTTGTGGAAGAGGCGCATTCCGGAGTGTGTGGTGGTCATATCAATAGCCAGATGCTAGCTAAGAAGATCCTTAGGCTAGGTTTCTATTGGCCCACTCTAGAAGAGGATACTCCATCTATGTTCGAAGGTGTGTTAAGTGCCAGCTGCACGCCGACAAAATCCATTCTCCTGCTTCTTCACTCCATCCTGTGTCCTCCCCATGGCCTTTCACCATGTGGGCTTTCGATATCATTGGACCTCTTGGTGATTTGAACCTCCTCGCAAAACCGAAATCGTTTATACTCACGGTCACAGAGTACTTCACCAAGTGGGCGGAAGCGGAAGCGTAGGCGGAGATTAAAGCGTCAACCGTTTGTAAATTTATAATGAAGAACATCATCGCAAGGTTCGATATCCCGAGTACCATCGTTACCGATAATGGACCGCAATTCATCTCTCAAGAGCTTCAGGACCTCTGCAACAGGTATAACATTGCATTGCATCATTCATCTCCTTATTATCCGTAGGGCAATGGCCAAGCAGAGGCAACTAATAAAACGTTTATTAAAATTATCAAGAAAACGTGTGAGGCTAATAAATTTGCGGATTGGCCAGAAAAACTTGTAGAAGCTCTATGGGCCTACCGAACATCCATTCGGACTCCTACTGGGCAAACTCCTTTCGCCCTTACTTATGGAATGGAGGCGGTAGTCCCTTATGAGATTCTTATCCCTTCCCTACGAGTACAATTGGACAAGGAGTTATCTATTGATGAATGTCGTGATTATCTCCTTGCTCAGTTGGAACTCTTAAATTAGAAGCGTTTGGCCGCCGCCGAGCATGCGCGTGTTTATCAAAACAGACTTTTATGTTTTTACCAAAAGAAAGTAATTGAGAGAAAGTTTAAAATCGGTGAAATGGTAATCAAAAGAATTTTTGTAAAATCGGGTGGACCTCGTTCAAAACTCCAACGTAACTGGGAAGGGCCCTACGTTATAAAAGATGTTTATCTTGGCAACGCTTACAAATTAATTAATGTTGAAGGGGAAGAGCTGGCTCACCCTTGGAATAGTCTTTATCTAAAGAATATTACCCCTAAGTCCTCATTTTAAAAAAAAATAAAAAAAACACACAAATAGAAAAAAGAGAGAGAGAGAGAAAAAAAAAGAAAAGGAAAACAAAACAAAACAAAGAGAAAAGCAAAACAAACAGCAAAAAAAAAGAAGGAAAAAAAGACAAAAACGAAGAGAAGAAAAATGAAAAATTGCAGGCTGGCATGGTACATAGGCCGCAAGCCCGAAAAATTGAAATCCTTAATTCATTCTTCAGTCTTGATGGTTAACTCTGGGGTCAATTCGCGCACACACTACACGCTTTACTCTTAAACTCGAGCGGTTCAAAATTCAAGGAAAGTCAGAGTCAAACTAAGAGTGTAAAAATCTTACATATTCTCTTCTCTTCGGCTCACGAGAGGGAGTAGGAGTCAAGGGAGGCTAACCAAACCTACTTGCCGCCCTAGTAGGTGGAAGTCAGGGCCCAAAAGGGAACGAAATGCTTAAAAGCCCAAGTAAAATTAGGTCTTTATTTTCGAAAGCAAAGTAAACAAACAAAACAAAAGAAATGTGAAAGTCACAAAAAGAAAAGCATGACAAGAGGGCAAAGTCCCCTCAGGGAAAACCCTGGTCGTAAGTATGCGTGAATAAGGGCAAAAGAGCAACAAAATTTTCCTAAGTCAAAGACCGAACCCCAACAGGCATTAAGGCAGGGGACGAAAGTTTCCTGGTTCTCCGAAACCTCTCGTGAGCTTCCCCAATTTATTCTTCACTTCTCCCTTCGGTATGTTTTAAGCTCAAAAGAATGGGTAAAGGCACAAGTCCTTAAGCACGTTGGCCCGTTGTTAAGTCATGAATTTAAGATGGTGATCGTGTAAGACTTAAGACCTTTGTACTATGCTCAGCCTCATAAAAGAAAGAAAAAGAAAAAAAAAGAAAAAACATAACAAACAAACAAAAGAATTTTTTTTTTTTGCATTTTTTAATTAACGCCTTCATGCGTAGGCGTCATTTCCATAATTAATGACGGTGTCTATGTCATCATTTTCAAATAAAGGAAAAAATAAAAAAATGGTTTTTCAATTCACGCCGCTTGTGGGGGCGTCATTTAATCGATTCACGGCTTTGTCAATGTCATCATTTTAAATATAATAAACAAATAATAATAATTTTCTAATCAATGCCTATGTGCGAGGGCATCATTTTTTAAAAAAAAAGAGAAAATGAAAAAAGAACAAAAATTAAGCCTACTGCTTCCCACCATTTCATATGATTAATTGCATTTTTGTGTGGGCATCTTTTATTTTAAGTTTGCACCTGTTTGCTTGCCTGTCGCACTTTCCTTATATTTGTTATTTACCTTTATTGATTAGAGGCTTGGCCCCTTGACCCGTCAACAAGGTCAAAGAAGAGACAACCCCTTGCTTATTGAGCAAGGGGCCAAGCCAAACAGATGGATTAATCTATCTGTTTAAGTGTGAATGGCAGGGCAAGAACGAACAAGAACGAAAAGGAACAAAAGAAAGAAAGCAAAAGTGAATGCAAGTACACAAGTGCTCAACTGCTCAAGGTAACTCAAGTAACAAAAAAAATCACATATATATATATATATATATATATATATCAATGAATATTTGAGTACAAGTGTGAAGGTGGAGGAGTACAAGTAAGTCTCTCTCTCAGCTCTCGCCTCCACCCTCCTCTCTCCTACTCTCTGCCTCACCCTCGTCATCCCGACGAGGTGCCCGTAGAGGAGGCATGGACCCCCGATGTAACACCCTCAAATATAGCTAAGTTGTACTCTATATCACCGAGGCGCCTTTTGAAGTATCGGCTCAGTTCTTGAAAAGAACTCCGAAGTTAAGCGTGCTTAATGGGTAGTAGTACTGGGATGGGTGACTTGCCCGGGAAATCCCTCATTATGGAGCCGATCACTCTTAGAAAAAGATAAAACCGTGAGGCCGGTAAGCCAAAGCGGACAATATCTCGACGGTATAGAGTACGGGGCATGACAGAATGGTATCAGAGCTATACCTCAGCTGGAAGTGTGGGAACTAAGTGCCATGCAGGGTAAAGTGCTACGCTATGGGAGCCACCTCTTGAGTCCGTAATGGAGCAAAGTACTACATAGTGGGAGCCACCTCTTGACCCTGTAGGGGCCACCTCTAGAGTCCTATCTGCCTGGGGGCTTGATTGCGTGGTTGCGTGCTATATGTGCCCAGTGACGAGGACGTCGCCTATATAAGAGGGGTAGATTGTAACACCCTCAAATATAGCTAAGTTGTACTCTATATCACCGAGACGCCTTTTGAAGTATCGGCTCAGTTCTTGAAAAGAACTCCGAAGTTAAGCGTGCTTAATGGGGAGTAGTACTAGGATGGGTGACCTGCCTGAGAAGTCCCTCATTATGGAGCCGATCACTCTTAGAAAAGGACAAAACCGTGAGGCCGGTAGGCCAAAGTGGACAATATCTCGACAGTATAGAGTACGGGGCGTGACACCCGAGAAGTAGCTGGAGCTCGAACCTGCTCCTCTGCCTCGCTCCTCTGTCGGAGAGAGGAACCCGCCATGAAGGTAGAACTGGTAAATGCATACCCCGCAGCCCGCGCTCGCTCCCAGCCTCACTGGAGGCGCTCCTCGGTCACCCGTAGCCGCTCTTGAGTGACGGCTAGCTGAGTCCTCAAGTCCGCAAGCTCACGCTCACGTGCTGCCTGCTGCACCCTCTCTCGGGCGCGCTCCTCTGCCTGTAGCTCCCTCTCTCCGGCGCGCTCCTCTCTCTGCTGCTCCCGCTCTCGGGCACGCTCCCTCCGCTCGAAGTCGAGTAGAACTCGCAGCTCTGTCACGTCCTGGGGCAGCTCCTCTCGCCGCCTTAGTGCCCCCTCGAGCTCTTCGACTCGCTGCTCGCGGATGGCCAGCTCCGTCCCTACCAGTGCGGCCTGGGTAAGCACCTCCTGTAGCTCTGTGGTCTGCAATCAATCAAACAAATCATCAGTTTCACATTTAATTCAATTTCATAAACAACTGAAATAAAATCTCTGTTGACTTACCCATGTGGCCATCGCGCGCTGTCTTGCCCTGATACAGGTAAGCGAGGCTCGGAGCTCCTCAGTATGTAAAAACAAATTTTTATGAACACACATAATGATATATAATCAGGGCATTTTTGAGTTTGAGTTTGAGCTTACCCGTGTGGCGAGGTTACGCTCTGCCGCCTCGGTCCGTGCTACTGCTCCAGCAAGTAATCTCTCCAAGGAATCCACCACGATGCTCGGGTCCCTCGAGCTGGAAGCCCCTCTTGCGCCTCCTGCCACAGCTCCATGCTGGACACGCTGCATTCATTGAGGTTGTCAGTGGCTAATCACTAATAATTCAAGAATTCATTTTGCATATAGATAATGAAAAACTCACCAGGGTCTCCAAGTCTGCCCGAGTGGTAGCTAGCTGGGCCTCCATGCTGTGGAGGTGGACCTGCATGTCCATCGCCGCTATGTCTCGTGCATCCTGCATTCATCACACATATCAGTTGCATAATAGACATATAACTTTGCAGAAAAGAAATTAAAAGAAAGTGCATTCATATGTACCCTTAAGACCCTCATCTCGGGTCTGTCAGCGTAAACCTCCCAGTAGGGTCGGAGGTACTCGAAGCTGCCTACCGCCTGCGAGGTGACTCGAGTCCCGCCGCGCTGCCAGTCTGCGTACTGGTCTAGGAACCGGACCCTCTAGTCGGTCACCTTCGTACGACCGTGAGTCTTCTTGCCAATTCCCCGAGGCTCTCCAACCTCGACCCACTCCTGGTGTAGGCTGAGGGTCCTCATGACCAGTCTGAGCCGTAGCAGCTCGATCTCATTCAGGTAATGAACCCGAAGCTCATGCCCAAAATGAGGTCGGCCCGTTACGACCCAAGGCTGGCCCTCATCGGTCATGCCCTCGTAGGGTCTCCACACCACCTACATTCACAAACATGCATATCATCATAGTACACATCATTTCATATATATATTTCATAAAGCAGAAAGTTGAATCATATTGAACATACATACCAAGGGGGTGGGGTAGTCGCGGAACTCTCTCCGTAGCACTCGTAGCTCGTAAGCGAGTGGCGCTCCAGTCACTAGTGGTAACCAACGCCGTGCTAGTGGGAACGCTCCCTCATCCCCGGGTCGAGGGTCGGCACGCCCCATCGGCATGTATAGGTGGCTCCACACCTGCATCCATGCATTGCATTAGTAAGCATGAAAAGAGAAAAGAGAAGAAAAAAGGAAAAGAAAAATGCACACCTGAAGAAAAGGTGAGAAGCCACTAATAGTCGTCTCCCGACCTGTCCTCGTGGATAGGTCGGCCATCAAGTGCGCCAATAGGGCGGCTCCCCAAGCGTATCTATTGACGCTCTCCAAGTCCTCGAGAATCCCTAAGAATCGGCAGTTGATGATGTCGCCCTTCGTGCCAAGAAATAGTCTCTCGAGCATCAGGAATAGGAACCTCCTCAGGTCTCGATCTACTCTCTCTTTCTGGGCTGGGTCCTGGCAGTAGACGGCCCTAGCTCTCTCTATCAATTTCTGAGAGAACTGCTCTAGGGACTCCCTCGATTGATCTCTACCCCGAATCTCCCAACCCCATAGCTATGGTCAGGTCGGTACGGTAGATGGTCCTGCACTCACTAGGTGTCCCTGCTATCGTCTCTAACCCTAGCAGCCTCTGGGCCAAGTCACTATAGTCAGGAAGGGTGATCCCGCTCACTGCCTCGCCATCTACCCTCAACCCGGTAATCCTAGCAACATCTTCTAGACTAGGAACCATATGACCCCACGGCATCAAGAATGTCCGGCTCGTCCTATCCCATCTCTCCCTAAGAACCTAGATCAAGGGTAGGTCAGGTCTCATAGGCTCTATACTAAGGAAGGGTCCGAACCCCATAGCATCTACCCTATCCCTCTGGAAATCTGGAAGTCCATAGTATGTAGCTCGAACCTAGACCCAGGAGATCCGAGTCCTCATCAAGCTCTGCCAACAAAAAGAACATTATGATTTGAGTTTCATGGATATTCATGTGCTGTTTTGTTCTCTGTTTGAATTGACGACCTGCTTGTGGTCGTTACTTGGTTAATTGACGTCCCTATAGGGGGCGTTACTTCAAAATGTGTTTTGATGATTTTATGGATAATTTGAATTGACGACCAACCTTGGGTCGTTGATTGTTGAAGTGACGCCCCTGTGGGGGGCGCGGTTTTAAAGGATATTTTCTGTCCTAAAAACATAAATGTGAAAATTTTGAATTAACGACCACCCTGTGGCCGTTGTTTAATGAATTAACGCCCCGATGAGGGGCATTGTTTTCTGAAATGTTTTAAAATAACAGCATGCAAAATGGAAATAAAAACAGAGAGATATATCAAAATCAAAAGAAATGGCATGAAAATAATAGCAAATGATAATTAAACATGATATTTTTAAAATGACGACATGGTGCCGGGCATGGTTTCATGAATTAATTATTTTTAGAAATTAAAAACAATTTAAATTGACGACCTGAAGTAGGTCGTGGTTTTAATTGACGGCACCACTGGGGGCGCCATTTGACTGTGTTGCTGGTTTGTCATTCTCCCTTCACCGAGGGCTATGGAAATTTGATAAAAATCAAAATAAATTAAAAAAATGGAAGGGCTTGAGGTAGGGGACCTACCTTGCTTCGCTCGGGCACCATTAGCCCTCCACGGAGGAGCTGACGTGGCTGTCGAGGCTACCGTGGCCATCGAGGTCGAAGGGTCACCGCCGTCGGTGGTGTGCCTTCTTCTTCTTCCCCTTCTTGTTCTTCCTCTTCTTCTTATTCCTCCTCGTCGTCGTCATCATCTTCTTCTTCTTCTTCTTCGCCATCTTCTTCTTCTCAATCATTCCCATCTCCATCATCTCTTCCTCCTTCTTTTGTGTTCGCTTCTTCCTCTCCACCTTGCTCCGCCACCGCAGCATTTTTGGCCGCCGTAGGGGGAGCTTCCTCCACGGCGTGATCGTCATCGCCGAGATTCACGACCTCGAGGGTAGAGACCCTTTGGCGCTTGTGAGCACCGCCCGCCATGGGTATAGAGAGAGTAGAGAGAATAGAGAGAGAGATAGAGATGAGGGGAATGGAGGTGGGGCGGTTAGGGTTCATAGCAGAGGGAAGAGAAGAGGAAAGTGCACGAAGGAAGGAGAAGAAAAGAGGGAAATAGGGTTTAACGTTCGAAATGAATTGACGCCCTAATGGGTGTCGTCACCCATTTAATTGACGATTTTGATCAAGGCATGGTTTCATGATCTGAAGACATGGTCTCGGTCATCATTTAACTTTGCATGAGGCTTTGTAATTATCGTCAGACGCATTAATGGGAGATTGATTGATGTGATTGGTTGTCATGATTGCTGTTTGGAATTGATGACAACGCGAGTGGGTGTCAATTTGATAAGGTACGACATTGGTCAAGGCGTTATTTTTAGAAAATCAAGTGAATATTTTGAAAAGAATTTAAATAAATTAACGCCTTGTGTTGGGATGCTAATTAATCAACGCCGGTTTGAGTGGGCGTCAATTATGATTTTTATTTATTTTCAAGGAAATTGATTAATAGATATTGACGACATGACCGCGGGCGCTGTTTTGTGAATTGACGCCATGTTTAAAGGCGCGGCTCAATACAGAAAACCAAAATTCTCACATAGAATTGGAAGAATTGATTAAGATAAGATTATAAAAATGCTTTTATGCTCAATTAAAGAAAGATCCTTTATTTCATCAAAGAAAATCATTATTACATTAATGAGCCACTATGGGCCTCAACCTCTTAAGAGCTAGTACATAAGATTTGTATTTCTCTTCTTCTTCTTCAACATGTTGCCTGGACCTATGAAGAAGTCCAACTCTCCATTGTGCCATGATTGTCTTGATCTCTTCTTGATCCCCGCTTGAGCCTAACTCTCTCCTCTTGAGTGGTGGAAGGTGAGAAGCTTCTTTAAAGATGTGCCGAGGAAGATCGAGTTGTGGGAGGCACCGGTGAGCGTTGTATAGTACGAAGTCGGTCCCGCCGATTAGTCGTAGCTCTATGTCGGAGGAGAGTCTTGAGTAGAGCTCATGGGTCTTAAGGAACTCCGGTGTGCAAGTGAAACCGTCCTTTGGCATAGTCTTGAAGTAATTCCTCCAATCAACCCTTTTCTTGAGCTTTTGTACCCGATTTGTCATCCTCTCACATAAGCCTAGAGAATCTGTTATATACCGGAGGGGAATTTTAGAGAAAAATTTTTAGGCCGTTTGAGTTTCCTTGCATGGGTCAAACTTTAGGTGGAGGTCCACCCAACAAGAGAGAAGGATCATTGACCCATGGAGAGGTCACCCCAAGGAAGCGGAGGTGAGCCCGTTGTAGAGATTGGCTAACACCGCCGGCCCTATCCTTTTGCCTTCCCAAATACTAGCTATTGCATTCAAGTGGCACTCTTCTAAGTAATCCTCCATTGAAGGGAAGAGGAGAGCTCCTACCAAGCATATTACAAAACCCTTCATCACTTTCTCCAACAACTCTTCATCCTCTTGGGCTTGATCCATCCTCTTGTAAACCCATGATGCTAGCTTTAAAAGATTAATCCTCTTATTGGCCTTGATTTGGTTCGCTAGGTTAGGACTTGGTATAAAGCTAGATAGCATCTCATGAGCATTTATTGGTCTTGTCATGCTAGCCATCTTGGTCTCATCACCTTGTTACATCATCTTCAACCCAAGGAGTAATTCTACTTCTTCTAGGAGAATGGTGGCTTCAAAGGTAGGAAATAGGAAGGTATGGGTGTTTGGATGACATAATTCAATTAGAGCTCCTATGGAGGCCCAATCAAGGTGGGTGTCATTGTAATGGGTAGAATGGGTTACAAGGCCAAGAAGGTGCCACCTAGAGAGGAAAGACCTCATATCTAAAGATAATTTAGAGAGGAGTAGGGGGAGCCATTTGATTTTCAAGAACCTCCTTGGTCTCGGTACATTTGGGTAATCCTGAAAGAAATAAAAAAAAAGAAGAGAAGAGAATGTGATCAGAATTTTGAGAGAAGAGAGAGAGGGTAGAATAAAACCTTAAAATAATGCATAACTTACTTGGCCCATAGTTATCCTCTCGCTAATGTGCCCAGCAACTTCAGAAATCCTAGGAAATCCCATCTTAGGCTTCTTGGAAGGCCCCTGCATCAGCATCCTGTCCATCATTTTCTTCTTCCGATTGATGAAGAGGTCCCTCTGTTCTCTATTCTCGGTTTGCTGCAGTGTTCTGATGTCTTTGGTTTAGCAGAAGGTGCATCCTTTTATAAAGTTTGAAGCTTTGGCCAGCCGTTAAAACAATCACAGTTTGTGTTCAAGTAGAATGAGTCGCTGGAGTTTTGTTTCTGAGCAGGGAAAGGAGCGCCGGTGCATATGGTTAATTGACGATAGATTTCCTGGCGTCATTTCCTTGATTAGCGACCCACTAGGTGTCGTCATTTATTTAGCGCCTCTCGTGCGGTCGTCATTTTCAGTCCGATCCCAAAACGAATAGCGAAAGTAATCAGCGACATCATGAGTGTCGTCATTTATGCTTATAATGCTTCTACGCAGAGTCATCATTTCTTCAGCTTACCTCTTTGACCTATTTTATAGCATTATGATTATCATGAACTTAAGTGCTTTATATCTCGATGAAATTGATTATATCATGCACTTATGATCATATTTTACGCTTTATTGAGATGATGATTCTTTGTTGAGCTAATGATTTTTGAGCACAGAAAAGAGCAGGCTATACAAGTCCTGAAATGGTTGGATTCTTTCCACTGGTAACATCATTCCATCCTTTGTATCATCTTTCTGTATGCATTGCTACTATATAATATCTACTCTATTATAACATATCAAGGACCTTGTGGTTCAGATGAACCTGAAATTTGAGTTCCCCTTCATCAAAACAGTGATAGTTCCAGGGAAATCTTGATCGCACGGATACACCGTTGAGTCATTTAAGGTTTGGGACGATGTTTCCACTTTCTGAGTTGACGCGTGGATAAACGGGTTTCGGCTTAGTGTCAGTTTGGAGATTTGGATTCCTGACCAAGTCTAGATGGTTTAGTAATATTATCCTTGATTATTTTTTATTTTAGTTTTTTTTAATTTTTCTTTTAGCCCAGCATGCATCATGTAGGACTTTGACCTTTAATGATGAAAATCCTCATATTACGCCAATAATGAGGGCCGCTTGCTCTTGATTTGAGTCAACATGAGATATTCCATTCCCAAATCGAGTACTATGTTCTCTTTGAAGCTGCTCAGGCTGGTTCCTTAAAAGTATTCATTCGCTGGGTCTCTATCTTAATTCATTTTATTTTCCTGCAAACCCACCTTGGTTGCAGCACGTCCACATTGGCTGGTAACTGCTCTCCAATGGTGTCTTTCCTTCCGTGCCCTCGCACACATTTTGTTTATTAGTTTAGTTCTTTCATCCAGCCGATCATTACTTTCTCGTAATCATCCAAGGTTGTTTCATTCAGAATCATGGAAAGATTTTCAACACTTAGTGTCGAAGGCGTGTCACATCACACCATGGTATCTACTTATCAGATTGTTCTCACTTCATTCCGCTTGTTGCACTTTCACTTCATTTCGTGTCACTCCCTTGCAAAGTAGACACCAAGGCGGGACAGCTGTAGACACGCCAAAATCGATGCTATGATGAGTAAATCTCATGTCACCACGTGACGCCCCAAAGTGGACTTTAATATTGGCTTAATAAGAAGTTTTTCTAATTATTTATTTTTTCATAATAAATTGTAATTAACGCCTAGAGGAAGGGCGTCATTTAACTGACGACCTGATGAGGGTCGTGGTTTAATAAATAAACGACTGTTCAAACAGGCGTTGTTCCTAGATTTTACGAATGGTAATCAAATTAAAACTCAAAGAATTGACGCCCGTTTATGGGGCGTGTATTGTTTAACGCCATCGCAAATAGGCGTCATTTGTCATTTTTAAATTAGGAGAGTCTTTTATTGC
Organism: Amorphophallus konjac; assembly: GCA_022559845.1. Lineage (NCBI taxonomy): Eukaryota > Viridiplantae > Streptophyta > Magnoliopsida > Alismatales > Araceae > Amorphophallus > Amorphophallus konjac. Next base: position 200,876,330 of record CM040124.1, read on the forward strand.
CATAATTAAATCCAGGGATTAACGACTATGTTGCTATCGTCATTTCAATTAACGCCCCTATCAATGTCGTCATTTTCACTTCCGTCTCTGTTTCGCCTGCTACCTTCCAGTAATCATCCTTTCCTCATTTTACACATTATTATCGATTGGGAAGGGGGATCTTCGATGGAGGATTGATATCTTTGTTTGAATCCTATTAAAATAAGGAGTTTTGGCCTACAAATACCCCCGTATGTTCCTCACGCGCGGGAGGTTAAGAACAACAAGAGCTAAGGAGAGAGGGCTAACAGATTAACAGAAGAAGAAGAATACTGTGACAATTTTTTACAGTGAGAAGAGTGTTTATTCTTTTGTAGATACTTCTTCCAAGCTTCTTCCTCCACGAAGGCTCTTCCTCCAGGCGGCGTTTTCTTCATCCACATTTCTTCATCCTGCAGCTGCCGCGGCCCTCTTATTTCCCTCCCTTTACTGCTGCACACACAGCAGCAGGGCTTTCTTCTCTGGTCTTTAGTTTGTTAGTTATCATATCATCATGCGCACTCTATTCTTCTAGCTATCTTACTAGAGAAAGTCATAATCTTTGCATGTCATTGCATCCATATTCCAACCTCGTTACTCCTTCTTAAGGGGTTTAAACCAAAACACACAAGGTGTGTTCATGCCCAATTTGATTGATTTTATATTTTTAGAGCATTGATACTACACACTTGGCTAATCCATATCATTATTTGTTTTGTGTATTTTGCAAGGGTAATCAAACTAGAAACCCCCTTCACCGGCCGACCGGTAGAAGGAGGAAGGAAGAACTTACAACTTCTCCGCTTCATACAAGGTACACACGATCATCCTATATTTTTTTTGAGGTAACCCCTCTGGCGATCACCCTCCTTTGAGCATCTCATGCTCTTCTTTTCCTTATGTCCCACATATTTTAGCATCATTTTTATCCATTTATCTTTTTTTTAAAATCTTTTTTCCTTTCTTTTTAAAATGTCTATGTGACACGTTCACACTGACACCTTCGCCCGTTGTCGTCAATTGCAAACAATAATCATTACACTCGTCACATCATTCAATTCTCTCATTAATGCTCTGACGACAGCTCAATTTCTCATGTAATGTTAAAATGATGACTAAGATACTGTCGTCAAATCCAAGAACAACGCCTTGACATAAGCCGTCAATCATCCAAATAACGGCACTCCTTATGGCGTCAATTCTTTTCGAATATAACCGCCACACTTTCCCTCTTTTCTTCTCCTTCCTTCTTTTACACCCTTTCTTCTTTCTTTCTCTCTACTGCAAACCCTGACCGAGCCCTTCATTCTCCCATCTCATTTCCCTTTTCCATTTCCATTCTCTCTCCCTCATCCTCTCATTCTCGAACCCATGGCGGGTCCTGGCAAGCGTCAAAGGGTCACGGCCCCCGTCGTCGTCGACCTCGGTGATGACCAACCTACTGGGGAGGAAGCTCCTCCCACGGTTGCCGGAGAAGCTCCGACGGCGAAGCACGGCGGAGAAGGGGAAGAAGCAATGGCAGAAGAAGGAGGAGAAGGAGAACACGGAGAAGAAGGAGATGAAAATGAAGATGATGGTGAAGAAGAAGATGGCGAAGATGATGGTGATGACGGTGAAGAAGACGATGATGAAGATGATGGCGAGGATGATGATGAGGAGGATGACGAGGAGGATGGAGACGATGAGGACGAGGCACTGGCAGTGGCAGCACCACCACCCCGTCCTCGCCAGCCACTGCGAGGAGGTCTAATGGCGCCGCAGCGAAGGAAGGTCGGTCCCCCTACCCTAGCCCTCACTCATTTTTTTCATTTTTATTAAATTTCCATAGCCCTCGGTGAAAGGGGGAAACGATGAACCAGCAAACCAGACAAATGACGCGCCTAGGGGTGTCGTCAATTCAAACGACGACCTAAGGCAGGTCATCAATTCATTTCATTTTTATTTTCTGAAAATAGATAATTCATGAAATCACGCCCTGAATCCTGTCGTCATTTTAAAAAACTTGATTTTTATTTATCATTTGCTATTATTTTCCCGCCATTTTTTATTTTTAATATATACATTGTTTTGTTTTCGGTTCAAAAATAACCCATGAAATAGCGCCCCCCACAATGGCGTCAATTCATAACTGACGGCCACGTAGGTGGTCGTCAATTCTTATTTTTATTACTGAGAAAATTTGGAAAATCAGAACCACTTCAGAAATAACGCCCCCCATCGGGGCGTCAATTCATCAACTGACGGCCAAAGCCTTGTCCTCAATTCAGACAGTGAAGCAAATTAACAGCAAATAAATTTTCATTAGCACAAATGAATATATTTATGTTCTCTTATTTGGCAGGGACTGATGCGGACTCGGATCTCATGAGTCCAAGTCCGGGCGGCTTACTATGGATTACCAGATTTTCAGAGGGCTAGAGTAGAGGCTATGGGGTTTGGACCCTTCCTTAATATAGAGCCTGTCCGCCCCGACCTACCCTTGATCCAGGTTCTTAGGAAGAGATGGGATAGGACTAGCCGGGCATTTCTGATGCCGTGGGGACACATGGTCCCGAGCTTGGAGGACGTCGCCCGGATCACCGGGTTGAGAGTGGATGGGGAGGCAGTGAGTGGAGTGACCCTTCTTGACTATGGGGAGCTAGCCAGGAGGCTGCTAGGATTGGAGACCATAGCCGAGACTCCTAGAGAGTGTAGGACCATCTACCGCATAGATCTGACCATAGCTATGGGGTTAGGGGACTCTAGGTAGAGATCGAGGGAGTCCCTGGTGCAATTCTCATAGAGGTTGATCGGGAGAGCGCGGGCTGCCTATTGCCAGGACCCGGCTCAGAGGGAGCGAGTGGACCGAGATCTGAGGAGATTTCTATTTCTGATGCTCGGGAGGCTATTGCTCGGCACGAAGGGGGACATCATCAACTGCCGATTTTTAGGCATTCTCGAGGATTTAGAGAGCGTCGGCAGATATGCGTGGGGAGCCGCCCTACTGGCGCACTTGATGGCCGATCTGTCCATGGGGACAGGTCGAGAGACTACTGTCAGTGGCTATTCACCATTTCTTCAGGTATGCATGTCCTTTATCTAAATGCTTATGAATATGTGATTATGCATATGAATGTTTACTAATGCAATTTGCTGGATGCAGGTGTGGAGCCACTTGTACATGCCGATGGACCGCGTTGACCCCCGACTCGGAGATGAGGGGGCGTTTCCACTAGCACGGCGGCGGTTGCCACTTGTGACTAGAGCGCCACACGCCTATGAGTTGCGTGTTCTATGACGGGAGTTCCGCGACTACCCCGTTTCACTGGTACGTATGTTAAATATGATGCAATTTTCTTTATTTCCTACCTTATGAAATATGATGATGTTATATGATAATGACAATATGAATGTTGTGATAGCAGGTGATTTGGAGGCTCTATGAGAGGATGACTGAGGAGGGTTAGCCCTGGGTCGTAGTGGGCCGACCTCGTTTTGGGCATGAACTTTGGGTTCATTCTCTGAACGAGATCGAGCCGCTATGGCTTAGGCTGGTGATGAGGACCCTCGGCCTACACTAGGATTGGGTCGGGGTTGGAGAGCCCCGTGGGATCAGGAAGAAGACTCACGGTCGCACGAAGGCGACCTACTGGAGGATCCGATTCTTGGACCAGTACACCGACTGGCTGCGTGGCGGGACACGTGTCACCTCACAGGCAGCAGACAACTCCGAGAACCTCCGGCGCTACTGGGAGGTTTACGCCGATCGACCCCAGATGAGTGTCAGAGGGGTATGTATGAATGCACTTCTTTTTTGTATTTTATTTTATGCAAATAATATATGTGTTTATTATGCAACTAATATGTAATGAATGCAGGATGCATGGGATGTGGCAGCGATGGACATGCAGGTTCATCTCCACAGCCTGGAGGCCCAGCTCGTAGCTACGCGGGCAGACTTGGAGACCCTAGTGAGTGCAATTAACTATATGCAAAATGATTCCTGAATTATTAATGATTAGCCATTGATAATCTTAATGAATACAGCGTGCTCAGTAGAGAGCAGCGACATGAGGTGCAGGAGGGGCTTCCAGCTCGAGAGGGCTGAGTACAGAGGCCTCTGCCTTAGAGGAGCAGCTCGCGGGAGCAGTTGCTCTGGCCGACACAGCAGAGCGCGACCTTGCCACATGGGTAAACTTCGAACCGAACTCATAAATGCATTTGATTATATATCATTATGTGTGTTCATAAAAACTTGTGTTTTACAGATCGAGGAGCTATGAGCCTCGCTTACTTGTATCGAGGCAGGACAGCGCGCGATGGCTGCACGGGTTAGTCAAATTATTTTAAATGCTTATGAAATTTAATATGAAGCTGATACTTAACTGAAATGATGTAGACCGAAGAGCTACAGGATGCGCTTACCCGGGCTGCTCTAGTTGGCACCGAGCTTGCCATCCGCAAGCAGCGAGTCGCGGAAGTTCAGGAGGAGGTGAGGTGGCGAGAGGAGCTGCCCTGGGACCTGATCGAGCTGAGGGTCACTCTCGACATGGAGCGTAGGGAGCGCACCAGAGAGAGTGAGGAGCGGACGGTGGAGCGCACTCGAGAGAGAAAGGAGCGTACGGCTGAGCGTACTCGGGAGAGAGAGGAGCAGATAGCACGCGAGCGCGAGCTCGCGGACCTGAGGAAGCTGCTGGGCGTTGTATAGGAGCGACTCGGAGTGACAGAGGAGCGCCTCCAGAGGGACAGAGAGCGAGCGCGGGCTGCGGGACACTCCAACGCGTTCGCCAGCACGACGTACTTAGCAAGTTCCTCGACCTGACAGAGGAACGAGGCAGAGGAGCGGGCTCGAGCTCCAGCGGCTTCCCGGGGGTCCATGCCCCCTCCAAAGACTCGTCAGCAGGACGACGGCGAGGTAGAAAGTAGGAGAGAGGAGGGTGGAGGCGACAGTTAGAGAGACTTTTGTACTCCTCCACCTGCATGCTTGTACTCAGATATATTTATATATGTGAGACTTTGATGTTACCTGAGTTTGTCGACTTGTGTACTCGTGTACTTGCGTTTCCTTTTCCTTTCCTTTCTTCCTTGCCATGTACCTGTAGTTCATACTTAGACAAACAGATTAATTCATCTGTTCGGCTTGGCCCCTTGCTCAATAAGCAAGGGGTTGTCACTTCTTTGACCTTGATAACGGGTCAAGGGGCCAAGCCTCTAATTAAGGCAAATAACAAATATATAAGGAAAATGCAACTTGCAAGCAAGCAAATACAAACTTAAAATAAAAGATGCCCACACAAAATTACAACCAAGCATATGATATGGCAAAAGAGAAAGCGGTGGGCTTATTTTTCTTTTTCTTTTCTTTTCTTCTTTTTTTTTAAATGACGACCCTCCCCAAGGCGTCAATCAAGGAAATGACGCCCTACAACGCGGGCGTTTAATTAAAAAAATCAATTTTTTTATTTTTATTTTATTAAGAAAATGACGACATAGTGACGGACGCTAATTATGAAAAAGACGCCCCTACATGAAGGCGTTAATTAAAGAACATTTTTTCTTTTTTTTTTAAATGAAGCTGAACATAGTACAATCACCATCTTAAATTCATTAATCTTTCTTTAACAACGGGTCAACGGACTTAATGACTCATGCTTTTACTCATATCCTCTTACGGCCCATCCTTCTTAGTCGATCTTTGTCGTCCCTTGAGCTTATAACATACCATGAAGGGAGAAGTGGAGAATAAATTGAGGAAGCTCATGAGAGGTTTCAGAGAACCAAGAAACTTTCCTCCCTTGCCCTAATGCTTGTTGGGGTTCGGTCTTCGGCTTAGGGAAATTTTGTTGCTTATTTGCCCTTATTCATGCATGCTTACGACCAGGGTTTTCCCTGCGGGGACTTTGCCTCATGACATGGTTTTCTTTTGTAACTTTCACACTTCTTTCTTTTCTTTTAAACAAATAAAAACCTAATTGTACTTGGGCTTTATAGCATATTTGTTCCCTTTTGGGCTTTGACTTCCACCTACTAGGGCGGCGGGTAGGCTTGGTTAGCATTCCTTGACTCGTACTCCCTCTCATGAGCTGAGGAGAAGAGAATAGGCAAAGTTTTTACACTCTTAGTTTGGTTCAGACTTTCCTCGAATTTTGAGCCGCTCGAGTTCATGAATAAAGCGTGTAGTGTGTGCAGGTATTGACCCCAAGTTAAACCATCAAGAATGAATCAAGGATTTTAATTTTTCGTGTCTCGTGACCTATGCACTATGCCAGCCTGCAATTTTCATTTTTTTCTCTTTCTTTTTTTTTGTTTTTGTTTTTGTTTTTCTTTCTTTTTTTTGTTTTTGTTTTTCTATTTTTTTTATTTTCTAGACTTAAGGGTAATAATTCTTCAAATATAGACCGTTCTAAGGGTGACTCAGTTCTTCTCCTTCGACGTTAACCAATTTATAAGCGTTGCCAGGATAGACATCTGTTATTACGAAGGGCCCTTCCCAATTCGGTTGGAGTTTTGAACGAGGTCCACCTGGCTTTACGAAAATTCTTTTAATTACCATTTCACCGATTTTAAATTTTCTCTCAATTACTTTCTTTTGGTAAAAATGTGAAAGCCTATTTTGGTAAACACGCGTATGCTCGGCGACGGCCAGCCGCTTCTCATCTAAGAGTTCCAACAGAGCAAGGAGAGATTCATGACGTTCATCAATAAAGAACTCCTTGTCCAATTGTACTCTGAGGGAAGAGATAAGAATCTCATAAGGGACTACCGCCGCCATTCCATAAGTGAGGGCGAAAGTGATTTGCCAAATAGGAGTACGAATGGAAGTGCGATAGGCCCAAAGAGCTTCCACTAGCTTTTCTGGCCAATCCGTAAATTTATTAGCCTCACACATTTTCTTGATAATTTTGATCAAAGTTTTATTAGTTGCCTCTGCTTGGCCATTGCCCTGCGGATAATAAGGAGATGAATGATGCAATGCAATGTTATAACTGGTGCAGAGGTCTTGAAGCTCTTGAGAGATGAATTGTGATCCCTTGTCGGTGACGATGGTACTTGGGATGCCGAACCTTGCGATGATGTTCTTCTTTATAAACTTACAGATGGTTGACATTTTAATCCCCGTGTACGCTTTCGCTTCCGCCCACTTGATGAAGTACTCCGTAGCCGTGAGTATAAATGATTTCGATTTTGTGAGGATGTTTGAATCACCAAGAGGTCCAATGATATCGAAAGCCCACATGGAGAAAGGCCATGGGGAGGACATAGGATGGAGTGAAGAAGCAGGAGAGTGAATTTTATCAGCGTACAGTTGGCACTTAACACACCTTCAGACATAGATATAGCAATCCTCTTCTAGAGTGGGCCAATAGAAGCCTAATCTAAGGATTTTCTTAGCTAGCATCTGGCTATTGACATGACCCCCACACACTCCCGAATGTGCCTCTTCCACGACCTTCCAAGATTCGTCATCGTCGAGGCATCTAAGTAAAATTCCAGTGAGACCTCTTCTATAGAGCACGCCTCCAACCAGAGTGTATCTCTGAGCAACTCTTCTAATGGCTTTCTTCTCTTCAGCCGTGGCCTCTTCAGGATAGGATTGATCCTGGCAATATTTAGCAATTTCATAATACCACGGCTTCTCTTCATCGTCCAATTCTTCCTCTAGATCTACCAACATGATCTCTTTGTTCTCGATGATTCCACCTTCCTTAAACTTCTTGAGCACCTCCTCCTTAACACTAAGGAACGCTGGATCTTTGATAGCAGGAGTGAGATGCTTGTGAATAATGATCGAATGGAAGTCCCTTTCGGGAAGGAAAACCAAAGAGGAAGTAAGGGAAGCAAGAGCATCAGCTAGAATGTTCTGATCTCGAGGAACATGGACGAAGATTAGTTTGGTGAAAAGCTTAGCATAAGCAGAAGCCAATTCCTGGTAGGGTTTTAGTTTAGGATTGAGCGTGGGGCACTTGGTAAGTACTTGGTGAAGAATAAGCTGACTATCACCTACAATCTGCAATTGGGTAACACCGAACTTATGAGCGGCCTGCAGACCGACCAGAAGAGCCTCATACTCAGCTATGTTATTTGTAACTGGAAATACGAGCAAAGAGGTGAGTGGAATAGTGATACCCTCAGGTGATAGGAGAACAATGCCGATCCCCTTTCTTTGTGAATTCCCAGCTCCATCAAAATGTAACATCCACATCGAATCGGACTGATTGACGGACATTAGTTCCTTATCTGGAAACTCTGAGCAAACAGGGTCAAATCTAGGGAAAGGGTGATGAGGAAGATGTTCTGCTATGGCATAGCCTTTAATCACTTTTTGCTGAACGTAGATTATATCAAACTGAGAAAGGAAGCTTTCCCATCATGCTAATCGGTCAGGGAGGATAGATTTGTCAAGAAGGAACTTGATAGGATTCATACGAGCAATAAGATGGACCTCGTGAGCTAAGAAATGATGCTTCAACTTCTGCACTACCCAGACTAAAGCAGCACAAGTCTTCTCCATGGCTAAGTACTTCTGCTCACAAGGGTTAAGAAGCTTAGACAAGTAGTAGGTTGCCCTCTCTTTTCCTTCTTCATCAACTTGCGTTAGGACAGCACCTACAGAGTCATCCAGGATAGAAACATAAAGAACAAGCAGTTTACTTGGAATTGGCGGCCTCAGGACAGGAGGATTGGCCAAATAATCCTTAAGTCCGTCAAAGGCTGTCTGACACTTATCGTCCCAATTAAATTTGACTCCCGGTTTAGTAAGCTCGTAAAACAGCCTACACCTTTGTGAATGCTGGGAGACAAATTGGTGAATAAATTGCAACCTCCCGATCAATCCTCGGACTTCCTTCAAATTTCTGGGAGGAGGTATATCTCTTATTGCTCTTGCCTTATTGGGATCAATCTCAATACCCCTCTTACTGACTATGAATCCAAGTAATTTTCCTGACGAAACACCAAACACACACTTCTTGGGGTTCATCTTTAACTGATACTCCCGTGCTCTTTGCAAAACCTTACCCAGAACCCCAGGATGCTCAATCCTCGTTCTTGATTTCACTACCAGGTCATCAACATACACCTCTATAAAAATATGGATCATGTCATGAAAGATAGCCATCATGGCCCTTTGGTAGGTGGCTCTAGCATTCTTAAGCCCAAACGGCATGACCACAGAACAATAAGTGCCCCAAGGCGTAGTGAAAGATGTCTTATCCTGATCTTCCTCAGCCAAGCGAATCTGATTATAACCAGACAAGCCATCCATAAAAGAGAGGGTCTCATACCCTGCCGTATTATCAATCAGCACATCTATGTGAGGGAGGGGGGAATCATCTTTAGGACACGTACGGTTAAGATCCCGGAAGTCTATGCAAATTCTAACTCTTCCGTCCTTCTTCATTACCGGGATGATGTTAGCCACCCAATTGGGGTAGAGGACGACTCTAATAAATCTTGCTTTATGAAGCTTGTCGACCTCTTCTTTCATCTTTAAAGTCATGTGAGGGTGGAAACATCTTAACCATTACTTAACTGGGACGGATCCTGGCTTAAGTGTGAGACGGTGTTCAACAAGCGCAGGGTCAAGACCCGGCATATCCTTATAACTCCACGCAAACGTGTCCTTATAATCTTGAAGAACTTGAATACGTGCCTCTTCTTCATAAGGCGGCAAGTTTTTACTGATGAGGACGATCCTAGGGTTTTCCTTGGTACCCAGATTAATCTCTTTGGTGGGCTCTTCTACTGAGGCTGATAGTTCATCGAATCTCCTCATGCCACTAGCAAAAGCATCAGCTTCGTCCTCATATTCTTCATATTCTTCATCCCCCTCTTCATCATTCATGATCTCATAAACACCAAACCCTTCATCTACAGAGCCTGCATCCTCACATTCTAAGTCCGGCAGGAGTATCGGATCCTCTAGAAACTCGGGAAGAACTAAACATGCCCGGCTTCTTCTAGCTAGGTCTAGCAAGAACCTACGGGGAATCTGTCTACCCTTGGCCTTCTTATGTGTATCAACCCCAAAACTCTTGGAAGAGGAAGAAGAGGGAGAGGAACAAGATGACAAACTAGATGAGCTACCCTGACCTAAAGGAGGAGGAGAAGAGGAAGACACAATGGATACAGGAGGAGATACAGGAAGAGCCTCCTCACTAGAGGAGAAAAGGAGGTCCGCTAACGAACCTTGAAAGAGCGGCCCTTGGATCGGGGCACACTCTTGAGCAAGATAGGAGGTCTCTTCAATAGAGATGGAAGATTGGAAAGTTTGAAATTTGACATTTTTTTATTTTGTTTTCAAGAATAAAGCAATGGGAGGAAGGAGTAGGAGGTGGTGTTGAGATTGAAAGATCAGAGAAAGATTGAATGAGAGATTGCCCACGTGGGGGTGCAATGGAGAGTTGGGAAAACTGCTCGAGGAGCAAAGGAGGAATTGTAGAAACTTGAAAGGAATTTGGAGATATAGTAATCAAGACCGTAGGTGGTCTGGGAATATCGGGGGAAAATAGCTTGGAACACCAGAAGGTGGTAAGTGATGGGTGTATGGAATCAAGAGAGAAAAGGCCGGCCCACAACCTATCCACAGTGAAGCCTTCTTCATACGGCACATCTGGCTCCCCAGTATCTATATAGTTGCTCAAGAGTTGCCTCTTGTCTGTAATTACTACTGGCTTTTCAATTAACTCATGAATCAGTGGCGGCCATTCCAGATCAGTCGGCATGAATAGACGGCTTAGAGCAATGGCAATGTCGTTCATGTCAAACCATCTATACTAGTCACATTCCGGGTCATCCATCTTTCTTCTCTTGTTGGGCCTCAAAGACTCCAGAGCTTTATATGTAGCCAGTGGAGCTATATTATGAGCAAACTGCCGTGCATGTACATCTTGATGATCCAGCATAGAAGTAACTAATGTGGTCTGCTCATCATATTGAGTGCCCCCTTTTATAAAGTGTGTTTGCAGAGTCCATGTGAGAGGCTATCTATCTGTCTTAAGAGTGGAGGTCATAATAGCCCATGGCTCTTTTTCATCTCTGCTCGGCCCTTTGTAACCCAGGCCGCCTCGGGGAATCAGCTTCTGATGCTTAACGGGCTTGACTCTGCCCTAGAGGTTAGCACCTAGGCCTTTGCCAGTTTTGTACCCCATTTTCATTAAAATATTCCACCCTTGGGTATTCATCATATTCTTTTTCTTCTTCCCCTTGGAAGGTAGGGGTGTCACTGATGTAGGCGTTATGACTGGAGGCCTTAACAAATCCTGCCGCGGGTCGGCAACATCTAACACTGAGAGCAAAGGCCTATTTGAAGGCCATATGGAAGGCACTGATGTTGCTGAGTGTATATCTTCTGATGGTAGAATGGGCATGCTAGTGACTTTGACGATGCGCCCTTTATGAGGAAACTTTATGCATTGATGGTTGGTGGAGGGCACCGCATCAAGCTCTTGAATGTAAGAGCGGCCCAAAATGCCATTGAAGGTTGGGTCCATATCCAGGATGTGGAAATCCGCTGTAATTGAGACCGGACCCAAACCAACTTTCAGAGTAATCATCCTCAAGGGAGGTTTCTTCGTGTTGTCATAAGCAGTCACTGTAATGGTGGATGGTCGTATCTGACTGTCCGGAATACCACACATTCTTAAGGTGCTCGGAGGCAACACATTAATAGATGTCCCAGTGTCCACTAGGCATTGCTTGAATGCCACTTTATTAATATCAACTGTGATGCATAAGGCATACTTTCTTGCCGACTTCGGAGCCAACTCATGTTCATGGAAGATGATAGCCAGCTGGTCACTTGCCGGAGTCAAAACTGATGTGATTTGTTCAGCCGGAAGATCTTCATTAACCATCACCTTTTGTAAATAGTCTTTCAAAGCTTGCTGGTGAACGGTGGATCTCTTTATCAGCTCTAAAATGGAAATCCTTGCCGGGGTTTTATCCAAGTGCTTTAGTAAATCATATTGTGTGCCCGGTATGGATTCCTGTTCTCGCTCTTGTTCATCTTGCCCCTACGTGGGCTCTAACTCCCTTTGCGAAAATACACGATGGAACATCCATCCACTACAGAGCACCGTAATTTGTGATGATCACGCCTTGGTCGGGTTGTGGGTAGGTGGAGGGTGGATGGAATAGGAAGAGGGAATATTTGGGTTAGTGGATGCTGGAGGAGTGACCAAAGAAGGAGCCCTTATGAGGGGCCTTGTTGGCTGAGAGACAGTAGTAACGGGAGTAATAAGAGGTGCATGGACGGTTGCGGGAGGCGTAGGCCAAATGAGGAGGGGTCTGGGTAGAAATGAAGGATTTGTGGGTGGCGGAGGATTGGTGGTAGCAGAGGGATTAGGTGTTGGCGAGGGGCGAATAAGGAGTGGCCTAGCGGGCAAAGGTGAAGAATTGATGATTGGCGGGGGAATTTGTTGCGGTATGGAAGGTGGCGGAGGGCGGATGAGAAGAGGTCTGGTCGGTAACGGATTGGTGGTGGAGAGAATTTGGTTAGGAGTGCGTAAAAGGGGACGTGTGGGCTACGGTGAAGGCGTTGGAGTGAGAGGTGTTCGTAAGAGATAGGGTGGTTGGGTTGGAGTTTGATTTATGGCCCCGACAAAGGCGTTCTCTTCATGCCACCCTTGTCCTCTTTCCACATCATGGAAGGAAGTGACAGGGCTTACTTGTTGATTTGGTGGGTGCTCCAGCAGTGGATTATGGACAATCCCCATGTCCGGTTGAGGTGCGCGAGCTTGCTATTGTTGTTGAGGAGGTTGTTGAACTTGATGCTGAGGCGGCTGCTGAGCCTGTTGCTGTCGAGGAGGTCTTCTAGTCTTCAAGGTTGCAATGAACTGCCTCATCTCATCCCAATTTATACCACCTTGATCATTCAAGTCATAGATATAATCTTTAAAATGGAAGCAGTGATCTATATTATGACCAGGCTGTCGATGAAAACACAATACCGAGAGGTGTCCACATTAGCAGGCCAGGCCGTTCTTTCCTTTGGCAAGGTGAGCAGGTTGGCGGCCATAAGTGCATTGAAGATATCAGGAAGGCTCTCGGGTAACGGAGGGTATTGGGCCCTTTTGGGGCCTAGTGGTCTTCTTGGCTGCTGAGGACCATAGTTGGTAGGTGGTGGCACCTGATGGTATTGCTGAGGAACTGGTGGGTTTGGATGGATGGCTTGATTTTGTGGAGGTGGATGAAAGGGTTGAGGGGGAATATTGGCTTGTGGAGCGGGGTTAAAGAAGGGGAGTTGTTGTGGGGGCTGTGGAGGTCTTGGGTTAGGGTGGCGGAAAGGTGCGGGGTTGCCAACCACGCCCACCTGCTCATTTGTCACGGTGCCCTCGGTTGTGCCACCGCTATTATTAACATTGGTGGTCTTCCTGACCAGCCTTGGTTTCTGTTCGAACATGCCCATGATGGGTGAATCTTTCATTTGGGTCTGTATGTATCTTGCACTCTCATAGAGCTCTTCCATTGTGCTTAGCTTATTCATAGCCAAAATGTGACGGAATTGTGGAGTGGAGTTTGATATGATCATCTTCACCTGCTCCGTTTTCGACAATGTATCTTTCAACCTCTAGGCCATGGCCCTCCATCTATCGGCAAAAAAGATGAACTCCTCCTCGGGCTTCATCTTCTCAGCAACTAAATCTGTGACTGACAAAGATGGACCTACACGGTCCTTGTACTTCTGTAAGAATCTCCGCTGAACAACATCAAAATCTCCAGCTTCAGCTGGATCCAAAGAATAGAACCACTCCAATGCTGGACCATCTAATGACCGCCTAAAAAGGTAAGCTAAGGAAGTCTTGTTGTCATGCCAGAACGATGCCTTATACATGAAGTCTTTTAAGTGAATGAACGGATTGCCCGTTCCATTATATCGCCAAAAGTTGGGCATCTCGGATGGAAGCAAATGAAAGACTGGCAAGGTAGGAAGAGTAACTTCTGGAGCGGTCTTCGGTGCAGTGACCTTTTTTAGCTGCTCCTCCATGCTAGCAATTTTTTGGAGGAGTATGGTGTGGGTGTCGGACTCGGCTGGGGCCGGATTAGAAGGATATGGGTTTGACATAGGCCTCCTTAGGAATTGAGGAACTGGAGATTGTTGGGGCCTAGCAACCGAGTGACTTGCCGGTTGAGCCGGCGTAGCCGTAATGGGAGTTGGTGGGCGCGAAGGCACCCTATGTGCGACCGCCTAGTCATTGGGAGTATTGAAGGAATGGCCACCCGCGGCCTGAGGTGGATTGGAGGATGACGGGATAGACTTCCCTTTTAAAGCGGCCTGAACCGCCTGACGTTGAGAATCGTCTAGCTGAGACAAAGCTGTGAGGAAATCATTGAAATTGAAGGAGGGGGGGACCTCCCCAGAGGTATTTTGGGTGGTAGGTTGAGTTTGGGAAGAAGGCTCAACCTTCTGAGAAGCGGTGTCAACCATGTGAACTTGAGGATAATGAATAGGAGAAGGAACATGGTTCCCCTCATAATAGATAGGATCCTGAGGGGGAACCTCATAAGATGGGTCAAATTGACCCTCCTCATAACCATCATAGGAGTACCCGTAGTTGGCCATCTTGATGATTTTACCTGAACGGAGTTTCATGTTTAAGGAGAGGAATATATTTCAAACCAACAAATATAAGTAAGGGATAATCAGCCAATCAAACAAGTTGTACACTCAAGTTATAATGGATCCAAGATTTTAAGATTTTTCTTGAGGTTAAAATGGATTTTAAAGGTACGATCAATTTTCTCTCTTCAATGTGGGCCCTAGTTGAGAGCTTGGGTGTAATCTCTGTGTTGACTAACTTCTTTCTCTCTCCTAACCAACGTATAGGTTAACTATACTCCGGGTACTTCAAAGGGTACAACCGGCCCGGCGTCCGTGAGGGAATCCACCGGTGCGGGGACTTACGGAGGCCTTGGAAGAGGAATTTCCAGTCCAAAGAGACGGAATGCTCAATGGAGGGTCCTTCCAATTCCAAGAAAGGGATGCGGGATCCTATAAATGTAGAGAGAGGATGTCTCTTAACCAAATACCCTAAAATGCACACTAATGCAGGCAGATCAAGTAGTAATAATCAGATAAGAAACATGTGCAACCAACAGATGAAGGTAAAAGTAGTAAGCATGGTTCTGTGAGAACAAAACAAAAATGACGACTTGACCGAAGTCGCGGCCTCAACAAACAGCGATTGGATGTCAGTCACTAATCACTGTAAATAGTGTAACTAAAGAATAATCAAAGTAAAATAGCACCTTCGTGTGAGGTGCTGAATGTGCAAATAACGCCTCTGTGGAGGGGCATCGGATATCAGTGAACAATCCGGGACAACAGGAATCAGGAAATGACGCCTTGGTGTGAGGCGTTAAATGCAGAAACGACGTCTCTGTGAAGGAGCATCAGAACCCAATAAACAGTAATCAAGAATAATGAAAAGAATCAATAGCAATCACAAAATTGACGCCTTGGTGTGAGGCGTTGAATGCAGAAATGACGCCTCTATGAAGGGGCGTTGATTATGAAAATAAGGAAAATACTGAAAAATAAATAGAAACAACGCCTCTGTGAGAGGTCGCTGAAAGTGGAAATGGCGGCTTCAGAGAAGTCGCTAATCAGTTCTGAAGAACAAAAATGGATAAAACTAACAAAAATCAGATTTCTTTTCTTAAAAATGTTATGGACAACTCCAAAAATTGGCTAATCTAGTGGGAGGTGTGCACGTGGTGCACAAGGGGAGTGTGCTATGTGGAGCACTAAGGAGGGGCACACGTGGGTGTCAAAGGAGGGGCACGCGAGGGTGCCAAGGGGAGGGGCACATGTGGGTGCCAATCGGGAGGTAATCAAAATAAAAACATCAAGGGTCCCACCGTGATCACCAATTTGTGAACGTGACACATAGACATTCAAGAAAGAAAAAGAGATTTAATGACTAGGCATGAAATGTAAGAAAAAAATGGAGCATGAGATGCTCTATGGAGGGTGATCGCCAGAGGGGTTACCTCAAAAAGAACAAGAGATGATCGCATGTACCTTGTATGAAGCGGGTGAGATCGTGAGCTTTTCCTTCCTCTTTCTACCGGGCGGCCGATGAAGGGGGGTTTTTATGTTGATTAGCCTTGCAAAACAAGCAAAACAAGCAAATATGGATTAGCCAAAGTGTGTGTAGTATCAATGCTCTAGTAAAATAGAACTATGCAAAGTGGGCATGAACACACCTTGTGTGTTTTTGTTTAAACCCCTAAGAGGAATAAAAGGATAGATGTATGCTATGATATGTAAATAAATGTATGATATGCTGAGAATCTCTAGCAAGAATAGCTAGAAAGGGATGCGTGTGATGATATGATAAAAAATAATAAACAAAAGCTAAAGAGGAGGTCCCTTTTCTGCTGTGTGTAGCAGCAGTAAAGGAGAAAAAGCAAGCAGCGGCTGTAGCAGGATGAAGAACACGATGGATGAAGAAGTCTCCACTGCCCGTGGAGGAAACCACCGGAGGAAGAACACCCGTGGGAGGAAGAAAACCTGCAAAAAATTGTTAAAATAAAAGCTCTCTTTTTCTCTCTATACCGCAAGCTTTGTGTGTGAAAAGCTCTCTGTGTGTTCTTCTTCTTAACTTCTTAACTCTTCCACCTCTCGCGCGTGAGGGACACCGTGGGGTATTTATAGGGCCAAAAGTCTTATTTCAAAAGGATTAAAACATGGGTGGCGATCCTCCAGCAAGGATCCTCCTTCCGTAATCGAACACAATGTTAAAATGAAGAAAGGATCGTCACGGGAAGGTAGCAGACGAACAGGAGACGGAAGCTGAAATGACGACATGGATGGGGTCGCAAATTGAAATGACGACATCCATGCAGTCGTTGATTCTTGGGTTTAATTACAGAAATGAATGACTTTCCATATTTGAAAAATGAGAAATGACGCCTTCTTATAATGGCGTCAAATAATCAACGCCGCAGAAGCTGGCATCAATTCTTTGAATTTTATTTTGTTTGGGATTCGTAAAAATCAGGAAACAACGCCTACTTGAACAACCGTTGATTTATGAAACCACGACACCCCTCCAGTCATCAATTAAATGACGCCCGGCCTCCAGGCGCTAATCATGGAAAAATACTAAATAAATTAGAAAAACTTCATATTAAGCCAATATTGAAGTCCACTTTGGGGCATCACATGGTGACATGAAATTTACTCATCATAGCATCAATTTTAGCGTGTCTACACTACCTGTCACCGTATTTCATACATTTGTCACCCTTAAGCACCTATTTGCCACACCTAAACTCCCTTCTCTATATATACATTTGTCACCCTTGTCTTACTATTAATATTTTTTGTATTTCTTGATCCATCAATTAAATAATTGAATTTCTTGTTTACACGTTAATTTTTTGAATCTAGTGAACACGCGGGTCATCTGGGCCCGATGTTCTATGGACAATTACATGAAGGATAGGGATCAGATGGCATTTCGGGAATGCCACAAGTCATTGATGAGTACCACACCCTTTGGTCCATATGTTGACAATGTTTCTCGCGTATTCTTCACCATGACACTATTGGAGGAGATTATTTGCGCCCATAGTGGAGGAAATTACTTTCGTATGGGTAGTAAGGAGGTCGCATTCAGTGTGGAAGATGTGGGCATAATTTTAGGATTACCTTGCTCCGGTCAGTCGGTTCAACATTATGGATCCGCAAAGCAGAAGTCGAAGTTGCATAATCGATTTGGATTTGCAGTAACATTTGACCGGAAGAAAGTGTGCTCTCTCATCCAGCAAATTGTTGGGTATGATGAAGAGCAAGATGTGGCCGACACTGTCCGACTGTGGATTGTACTCTTGCTGTCCACTTTCCTTTGCCCACGGTCGGCAACTTCTTGTCCACAATAGATGTTGTCATGCTTAGATGACATTAAGAGAGTTTTAGATTACAATTGGGCAGCCGCCGTGCAATAGGTAATGATGCACAAGTTTGAGGAATTAGTGTCGACGGTCCAGAAACGACGGTTAGGTACAATTGACCGTGCTAAGAGAAGAGCCGGGAATGCATCCCAGGTCCATACCCCCATATTTGGTTGTTCTACCGCACTTGCTGTAAGTTTTTTTATTTTTATTGTGTAATAATGTGTAAATCATTAATTCAACTGCATTGTAAAATAACTTGATATATTTCATATTACAGGTCTAGTTTTTTGAGCACACGTGGGTGCGGTAGCCAGTAAGGCAGGTGGTATTTCCCCGAATATTTAGGTGGGAGACATTTGTAAATAGAAAATTAAAATTCTCCATTGAATCCCTGCGAGACCAACAGGTATTATGAGTACTAAAATTAACTTCTTCTTTGTCATTCAACATTAATGAATAACTGGAGTGATGTGGTTTGAAATGCAGGTGATCGAAGAGCTCCGTGTTGAGCCAAGTGAAAGGGTGATGGTGTACGGTGAAACGATGATGACTAGACCCACCTGTAGACACCCATTTTTGGTCGATAAGTCGAGCAATTTCTTTGTTCTCCTAGTTAATGCCCCAATTGATCTCTATTTAGTTGATTTTCTGGGATATTTTCTCTCTATTCTTGACCCTGTAATTCAAATTCTGTACCTTGGATCTCGTCTTAAATTTGGCATCTTCGCGCTATTCACTCATATCACTTTCATAACGCGTTATGGGATTAATTGAACGCCCATTTAAATAGTCACTATTTCTTGATATTAGATCTTTGCAGCATTCACTTTGGTTGCTATTCTTACTTAATACTTGATTGAATGGCTGACCAATGGGTGTTTATTCCTTTTCCAATCCTTTAGCTGGTCAATCCTTGTCGCGCTATATCGTCATAGCGCATTCATTAAGAACGCACCATATCCTCCTAGCGCGTTCTCAGACAGAAACCCAGTCCGACCCGGAGTTCCACTTTTTGATTTGGGTCCTTATTTTGGTAAGTTTCCAATCGTATTTCATCCAAAGGAAGGTTCCTAATCCTATTAGGAGTCTTTTGCCCTCATTAATCGACAGGATTACCTTGATTTGAGCCGCCAAATCATTAGATTGGATCGGACTCCGACCTAGGGTTCGTTCTTGATTCTCCTCCTATAAATTGGACCCTTGGCCGTCATTCTAAAAGGATGCAACTTCGATATCTTGACCAGGAGGAGGCTGTTCTTCGTTCCAAATCAACAATTCCTCGCTCCTTCCACATCCAAGGGAGTATTCTAGGGCTTAGCGTGTTCTTCCTTGTTCTTATTTTTCTCCCCAATTCGTTCCTTTTAATCTTCACATCACATTGCATATTATTTTCAAAATCACTCCTTTTACAAAATACACGCATTACACACACCAAACCTATTTTTGGCCCTTCCATAGGGGTTTAAAAACCACCAAACCCCTAGGTAATCTAGCCCCCTTTTATATGCTTTTGATTAAGAATAGGGATAGATTCTACATTAATCACGATCTAATGGGCCTTTTCTTTGTTGTTTAAAATTATTTTGCAGGCACTAGAAGAAGGATACATGAAGCCCTTGCACCTTGGCCGGCCTTGGAGCAAGGAAGGAACGAACCCCAATTAATCCCGCTCTCTATCTGATATCGCGCCACACAAGCATAGCGCTATCTTGAGAAGGCGCTAGCCCGATATAGCGCATTAATGCCCAGGCCACCTTTTGGCCCCCCTTGAATTTTTGAGGTATGTAACATGCCGTTGATTTGATCTTCATATTGTTTGGCATGTTATTAGCCTCAATGGCGATCACGGATTTTTATTATTACATGTAACCCCCCCTTTTATCATTGTTTTAGTTCCATCTTATCAATTCATCACTTATTCAAGTCATCAATTTGGGGGTAGGTCTAATTTCTGATCTACATCTTTTGGCGATCACAGTGGGACACTTTGTGCCACCACGTTCGTTCTTTTGGTTGCATGCTTATCAATCCATCAAAGTGTGTGTGATTATTTATTTTGTGGGGTTTTCCCCCTCTGTCTTTAGTCGCGCTATATGTCCATAGCATGTTCTATTAGATCGTGCTATTTACCTATAGCGCGTTCATCACCTGAGCGCTTTTTGTTCACATTATTTGTCGGGGTTCTGATTAACATCTTCTCTGGTTGCATCTTGTATATATGTATTCATCTTTTCCTAAGTTTTCTTGTTATTTGCTAGTCTTAGTTTAGATATTCTTACATTGCATAGCATCATAACATCGTTAGTTTGGGAGACCTCCTCTCTCTACACTGCTAGGATTCCTATCCTTTCTTGGAATTGAAAGGACCCTCCATTGAGCATTCGGTCTCTTTAGATCAGAAATTCCTCTTCCAAGGCCTCCGTAAGTCCCCGCACCCGTGGATTCCCTCACGGACATCGGGCCGGTTGTACCTTGAAGTTCCCCGGGTTTAGTTGGCCTATGCGTGGTGAGAGTTGACCTAGTTGGCACCGGAGTTAAACCACATTGAAAACTAGGTTCTTACCTTGAGTGAATTACTTAAATTTGTCAAACAAAAAAAAATATTCAGTCGCATCAAGGTGCATATAGAAGCAAAAGGAACAACATTCATTGTTTGATATCTTTGCTTATTTAGTGGAATCGTTTGTGGACTTGCATAGTGTTCTACTGTGATTAACAAGTCAACATGTCTAATAACATTTATTACCAATAGGATAATCAACCAAGCACATCCTATATTCCTCAATCTCATTGCTCTTATCACAACACTTCCAAGGGACCGCGTCCTCACTCTTATGGTATTGCACGACCTATGGGTAATTTCCAATCTCATGATCCCTCACATTCCCTACATGCCACTACTCCCTCGGGACTATCTCCTCCCAATGATGAGAAGGTCTCCCAAATCTTGCATGCTATAGATCATCTCACCCCTCAACAAATCCAAGCCCTTAAGGCCATTGTTGAGGGCACATCTCCTTCTCATCCTCCCTCCAATCCCACACGGGTGGCCCATCACCCACCTCCTTCCGTTTATACACAAGTGGCTCGTCATCCTCCCTCCTCTCTTGTTCGCACTCCCATTCAAAGATCCCACCCTTCTTCAGCACATATTCCTTCCCGGGTAATCCATCACCCATCTCCATCTATTCCTCCTCTTTCATGGCCCCAAGGCCCACACATTCCTTGCAACCCGGCCCGTCCAGGTCCTTCTGGAGTTCAGTTCATTAACCCTCCACCATGGCCTTTACATCAAGCCACCCCTCCAAGGCCGCCGTGCCAACCCCCCGTTGCTCAAGCTACACCCCTCCAACAAACTCTTATTGATAAAGTCGCTTCATTGGAGCCCATTCCTCCTTCTCCGATCAATCCCCTCCACGCCACTCTAAATGACATTACAAAGATGGAGAAAGATTGGAAGGATAGGAGAGACGATTACGGCATCAACAACGCAAGCGAGCAAAAGTTGACAGAATTCAATGTTCAAGTGGACGCAGTCCGCCTTTCACCGCTTCACCCCATTCATTCATATGGCCCTCCGCCTCCGCTTACATATACACATTTACACCCACAAAATCCTCCGCAATACCATTACATTTCACCACCGACATATACGCCTCCATTACGGCGTCCACTTGAGCCTGCTAATGAAGAGTCGGCAACTGAAGGATTCAAGATGGTACATGATGAAGCGCCAAAAGCAGCCCTTCCGAGTTTCCTTCATTTTTCTCTCCCCCCACTACCATCAAAGGAACCTCCTGCTCAGGACAAAGCCACTATCCCCAATCCAGCCCCCACCTTCGAGACTTATTGGTGTTATGATGATGGGTCAATACTCCAATTTCCCGCATCGGCACACCAAGACATGTCTCTTACCCCAAACACCGCTCGCCCCATTCGGCGTTTCCTCTGTACCAAGCCTTCCACTAAACCTCCATCTACTTCACCATCAACCTCCGCAGCACCGGACTCCACCGAACCTTTCACTAGACCTCCACCAACTATGCCGCCATTAGCCACCATGCCATCGGCCTCCACCGAGCCCACCATCGAACCTTCTCCAATTAACCTATCATTACTGCCACCTCGGTCCACCATTACACCTTTAACCCCTAACCCAATTACCCCTACTCCACTGCTTAACCCTTCACCTTTACCTCCGGCTAATCTTGAGCAGGACCCATCTCTTTTTGCACTCGAGTTAACCCCGACTGCTCCCGAGCAAGGAGAGAAGCTCGACGTGTTTTCTCCAACATCTTCCATTACACCTCCACCATCTATGGAGCCTTCCACCTCCGCTTCACCTTCTTCTACCACTCGGAATGGGTGTGCTTCTTCAAGTACATATGCCAAAGATGATCAAGAGCTGGATAAAAAGAATTTGGCTATGGCAATGCTGTTCAAGACACGAGAGTTCATTTGTCGGATGCCCATCCACGTTTTTGTGCCGAGCATCGTTGAAGAGGCCAAGCCCCCGCCGCTGCTCATTAAAAGAGATTGTCAAAAGTTAATGCCATATAAGGGCCGGGCAGGGCACCCCATGTTCCAACTTCCCAATGTTGAACCCATACTTCCATACCAGGGGCGGATGCCTATTTTGTCCAACACTCCTTATGTGCCACAATACCTAGGCGACACGTTGCTTCGCGTTCCAACTGTTCAACTCTCTTGCATCATTCCTCTTCACTCTCCGAGAGAGTTGTCATTTATTATTGAAGCTTCGTCACATGCTTTTACTTTATCCATTGGACCGATTGTCTATACACTATCGCTGCTATGGAGGGACGGTTGTCGTGGTGCTAAGGGGCCTTCCGCTATCCTATCTTCCTTTTATGCAACTACACCCATATTCCCGTCTATCACCGATTCTTTGTAGGCCACTCCAGGTGTAAGGAGGAGGATCTCATCCTCTTGCCCTCCATGTTCTTCGCATCTTACACATTCCATGCTTTCATCGCATCCATTCTGTTGCATTCACATGCATTAGCATTCCTTCTTTCCCAGGTTTTCAGACCCGTATCTTCCCCGCCTTCCGGAACCTCCGGATCTTCCGCATTCCCCATCTTATTCATCTTTATCCTCGGGATCTTCGGGTCCCCTTACACTTCCCGGGCATTGTGTCCCATCCAATCTTCTCTCAGGGCATCGTGCCCTTTTTCAACTCTCCCATCTGGACTCTCCGGATTTCTCGCTTGTCTTCCTGGGGCATCGCGCCCCATGGTGTCTCATCCCTCCGGAACCTCCGGACCTCTCACTTTGGGCATCACTCCCCTCTACACCCTCGTGCTTGGGTCCTCCAAGCTTCTCATTGGTTCTCCTTGGGCATCACGTCCCTCCCAACCCTTCTTCCTCTTCTAATCCACTCCCTCTAGGGCACCGCGTCCCTTCAGATTTTTCCTCCCTAATTATCCCGGGACATCACGCCCCCTTTCCTGCAATTTCACTAGAATCGCCAGATCTTCTATCTCCTCACTCGAGGCATTGCGCCCCTTTCTATTCCAATCCTCCGAAACCTCCGGACCTTCTCCCTAGGCACTGCGCCCCTTTCTATTCCCATCTCATCCCTCCGAAATCTCCAGACCTCCCTCTTTGGGCATCGCGCCCCTCTACACCATCATGCCCGGGTCCTCCGGGCATCTCACTAATTTTTTCTGGGCGTCACGCCCTTTCTGATTCTATTCCTCCGAAACCTTCGGACTCTCTTTCATTCCTCCCAGGGCACCGCCCCCCTTTCCATTCCCTTCCTCCGGAACCTCCAGATTCTCCATCCTACTCTCTCTATCTTCTTTCCGGGCACCGCGCCCCTTTCTATTCCCATCTCATCCCTCCAGAACCCCCAGAATCTCTAGATCCTCTGGACCCTCCATCTTTCTTCCGATTCATCCTCCTACGTTTTCGGGATATCACGTCTTTTATTCTCTTCCTCCTCTTCCATCATCTTTTTCCATATTTCTTCCCGGGGCATCGTGTCCCTCGATATTTTTCCCCTTCGGAGCCACCAGATTCTTCTTTCAATCATGATTCTCCTCCTTCACCTCCACACCCTCCGGATCCACCTCTCTCCATCTACCAATTTCTCCTCATAATTCCTCCCAATCACAGGTCCGACCCTACTTCTTCTGCATCCACTACTCTGGGCATTCGCCCGTTCTCCCACTACTTTCGAGGCTTTAGTCCTCACCCCTCCTTCTAATTTTTCGCTTCTGTAAATCGTTCCTTGTGATCAGGGTCTCCACGCCCTAGCGAGGGAGTTCTAGCCCTCGCCTCTCTTCCTTTTCTCCCTATTCGTTTGAGTCTAGTCCAGATACCACTACTTCTTGTTAAGCCACTTTCAAAACCTTAGCTTCCAATCCTTTCATCTGCTAAAGAGGACTATCTCATGATGATCAGCATTACCTCCGGCAGCTGCTATTCCAAAGGTCACAAGGTGACATATTGGCGTAAGTACGCATCTTTATGATACCATTACTTATCACTTCATGCAAGGTTTTCAAAAATAAAGTACTTCTTAACATGATTAAGAGTGGTATTAAGCCTTTATCTTAAGTTTTGTTTAATTAATTCAATGTCAAAAGAGTCTTTAGGCTTGTTATGCGGCACTTTGGTCATAAGAACCCTGCGCTGGGAGTTCAACATTCTCTCTCCGCTTGTTAAAGGCAACCCATAGCTGGGCACCGCACAAACTTCACGGCATCCTTAGCGGGCTCCTTTGGGTAAACACCATTCCTACTTCGGCCATGCTATGAGCATGCATGAAAGTCTTTTCTCTTCTTTACTCGGCCAAGTGCAGGAGAAAGAGGTTGACGGATGAGATAGCCAATCTCGGTACTCCCCAATACGAGAGGAGTCTCAAATAGGGGCAGTCTTGACCCAAAATAAAGCAAAATTTCATGATACATCTAGCCAAAAGGGCTATTATAAAAATCAAAGTCGAATTCGATAAATCCAAAATTATGAATTATGGCATGACAAGAGTGGCAAAGTCCCCGCAAGGAAAACCCTGGTCGTATGCATGTCAAGGGTCTAAAAATCAAAGGCATCCCAATCTGGATACAAGGTTCAATCCACTGGGTTCTGCTACTTGGGAATTCCAGTTAAGAAAGGGAGGTACAAATGTTCGGACTTTAAGTACATTGTGGATAAAGTGGTGCAGAAATTAGAGGGTTGGCAGGCTAAATTCCTCTCTCAGGCTGGGCGTGCAATCCTCATTAACTATGTTCTTCAGAGCATCCCAATCTACTTGGCCTCAGCCTGTTTTATTCCAAAATCTATCATTCATACTATTGATAGACTGTGTGCTAACTTATTCTGGTAGGGCTCTGAAATCTTGAGGCGTCGCCATTGGATATCTTGGCAGTGCATTCACAAACCACAATTGGAAGGGGGTCTAGGCATTAGAGACCTCAATCAAGTTCAGGTTTCCTTGGCTTCTAAAAGCTTGTGGTCTATTTTACATGGTTCTTCCCTTTAGTCCTCATATGCTCAACAGAGGTTCATCAAAACTAGCTTCTATGATTGTCTTAGGCCCTTTCCAGCTGGTATGCCACTTAGTGTTTTTCAGCAGGCCAAGGAACTCATTATCAACAATTCAAGATGGTTGATTGGTGGTGGAAATGGAGTTGATTTCTGGAAAGACAACTGGACAGGGAAGGGGCCTCTTATTAACACAGTCCAGCAGGGTTTTATCAGCAGAATTCAGGCTATGCCCAGAATGTCTGTCAGGGAGGTTCTCCAAGACTCCCATCATGCAGCCAGGTCCTTCCTTAACAATTCAAATTGTATCTCTAACGTCCAGTTGTGCAGAGGGACAGATCTTTGTATCTGGACTGGAACGCCTATAGGAGAGTTCACGGTTAAGTCTTCTTACAATTTGTTGAGATCGACAGGTATAATTAGGCGTCCGTGGGCAAAGCTCTGGCACTCAAGTATTTCCCCGAGGGCTGCTATTTTTTTCTGGAAGCTCCTTCATCGAGCGGTACCAGTGGACTGCAGGGTGGCTGAGTGTGGTATTCCCTTGGTCTCCAAATGTGTTTGTTGTAAATCTCCATCCCAAGAGGATCTGAATCATGTTTTCCTTAAGAGTGAGCTGGCAGTAGATCTATGGAACTGGATTTCTCCTTTGTTCAGTGCCAAGATAAACCTATGTAACCAATTAACCATCCGGTGCTGGAATATCTTGGCTGGATCCAGCTTGCGGTCAGCCTACAGCTATACTGGCATGTATGCTGCTATTTTGATTCTATGGGAGATTTGGAGGTTCAGATGTGCCTTAAAGTTTGAAGGTGTTGCACCAAGTGGGTATAGTATTAAAAGGAAAGTTATTGATGCTATTTCCTATGCCTTGGACAAGCTGTTCTTCTCATCCCTGATTTCAGCCGAGCAGATGAACATTTTGGCTCATTTCTGACTATTCCCTAAAGTCCATCCTAAGCGGCCTATTGCAGTTTTATGTAGCCTAGCTCCCTCACAGTTTACTCTGCATGTGGATGGGGCATCTAAAGGAAATCCAGGGAGATGTGGGGGTGGTGGCTGTATTAGAGATCATTCTGGTAATATGAAGATCTATTTTACTTTTAACTATGGGGAAGGTAGTAGCATCTTAGTTGAAGCTAGGGCACTCCACGATGGGATGTCTTTAGTTGTAAATGGAGGCCTTCAGGTGGGAGCAGTTTATTCTGATTGTGCTCTTTTAGTGGCTGCAGTCCAACGAAAAAAAGTGTCTCCTAGCTGGTTAATTCTTCCTTGGTGGAAGGATATTCTTGACTTAATTTCTAAGAGTGGTTGTCTGGTGCAACATACATACAGGGAGGGCAATCAAGTTGCGGATGCCCTGGCCTCTTATGCATGCTCTGCTCACACTAAAAGTATTTTTACCAGTGTGCAGGATCTCCCTCGATTGGCTAGGGGAGCACTTAGGTTGGACAAGGGGAGATTGCCCACTATACGAACTTGTAATTAGCCTATTGGCTCTATAGTTTTTGTTTCTTGGCTGTAGATATGGATAGGGGAATGCCCCGGAGAAGATGTATTCTTTCATATAATCAATAAAATTCTTTGGTCACAGGGTCGGTCTGGAGGAGTGAGAACATGTTCCCCCCTGGGGGAATGTGCATTCGACCAGACTTGATTCTGATTGGCCGGTGTTGGAAAAAAAAAGGGTCTAAAAATCAAAGGCATAAAGCTCTGGCGCAACAGACTGCCTCCTTGAGAGATTGTACCTTGAAAGGATTTCAAGTCCCGATATCTCCCATCCTGCACAAAGCTTATCCTCAACTATTCTTCTCTTCTCCCTCCAAAGACCGAGTGTTTCTCAGGTATGGCCTTGGTAGGGGTATCATTAATCAAGGGCAGTCGGTTATAGGGCGCCACCCTTCAATGCACGCCCGACTTCGGGAAATCGTTAGCAAAAGAGAAAAGAAAAAAGTTAAGACTCCTAGCGAGTGATTTAAAACACCCTCTGATGCTGCATTAGCATGTCTAAACCAAAATTTCATAAAATTTGAATATTCCCAAAATTTCATAAAAAATTGAATATTCCCAAAATTTCATAAAAATTTGAATATTCCCAAAATTTCCAAAAAATTTGAATTTTCCAAAATTTTCATATTTTCCAAAATTCCACCAAAAAATCTAAATATTTTCCCAAAATCAACATAAAAATTCAAATACTTTTTTGAAAACTTATAAAAATTAGCATATTTTCAAAAATCTAAAAAAATTGCATTATATTTCTGATGGCGTTATTGCAGGGATATTCTTTTGCAAGGGCACATAAAATCAAGAGAACAATCACAAGAAGTGCAAGAAGTACCAAAAGTCGGTCTCATTCCACTATATATGTCAAAAGGGGTACAAAATGAGAGTGGATGTACAAACAACCTCTCTAGCTCTCCCCTCGACCCTCCTGATCTCCCCCTCTACGCGAGCTCTTAGCCTCCTCCTGTCCTCCCTGGGAAGGCTTAGGAGGAGCCATCGATCCCCGAGAAGTCGAACCCCTGTCACCTCATGCTCTCCTCTCAGCATCTTCCCTCCTTTGATGTTCAGAGGAGGTAACTAGATAATCGGTGCTCGAATAGGCCCGGGAGTACCCCTCACGCTGGGCTCGCTCACGCCCCCGCCAATAACACTCCTATGCATCTTTCGCCCGCTGCTCAGCCATTCCTAATCTAGTGCTCAAATACAATCTCTCCAGTTCTCGCTCCACTCTCTCTCTCTCCCCTCTCTCTGTCTCGCTCCTCCCTCCCTCTCTACCGCTCGCTCCTCTCCATGTCGAGGAGGGCACGCAGCTCTATCACATCTCGAGGAAGCTCCTCCGCGTCGCGGCGCCTCAGCTCTGCTTCTGCCATCCACAGCTCCTGCTCCTGCACCCGAAATCTTGGTCAATAACTAATATTAATAAAATTTCCAAGACTAAGATTAAAAGAATAGATTGCTTACTCTCTCCTGTAGGGAGGCCTCAACTGCCTCCGCCCGAGAAACTACACTGGCAAGCTGACTCTCTAGATCGGTGTGGTCGCAGACGGGCTGAGTGGAGGATGAAGCACCGTGTGAGGATCGGACTGTCTCTAGCTCCTCGAGCTGAAAAGAAACTATTACCATTAATTGAAATTCAAATCCAAATCATTCTAAACTGCAAGAGAAAGTCCTTACCAGATCATCTACGGTATGTTGAAGGTCCTCACGATGCCGGATCGTGGAGTCAAGGAGCCCCTGTACCATGGCTAGTCTCCCCTCTATGTCAAACTGCATTAAACACATGGTGATCACATGTCAAGCAATTAAGGCGTTAAGGTTAAAATTAAAAGCATACCTGTCCACATGCGCTTTGGTAGACCCGACTGCCATATGTCTGAGAGTATACCTAGAGGTAGGCATCGTCTGAGTCTGCTCCTACGGGGACTGGTCGTCCGCGCCGTTTCCAATCAACAAACTGCTCATGGGCACGCTGTCGCCAATCATCTGTCCCCTGGAGGCCTCGAAAACGTCGCCCAGGTTGTGGGTCCGTCGCCTAGGTTGGGAACTCTACCACCGCTTGGTGAAGCCCCAATGTCCTCATGATTAGCCTGTAGTATAGAGGGTTCAACGAGGTTGAGGGCGTGCAACTAAATCTCTCTCCCGAAGTATGGGATGGCAGCCTCCACCCAGGGCATCTCCCCGATATCCCCCTGATAGGGAGTCCAGACCACCTGCAGAGTTCAATATGTCATTGCCCTTAATTTCATGCAATTGAGTTCAATTTCAAAATTAAATCTTACCTCTATATGGGGCATCATATCTAATGTCTCCTGAATGTGGGGGACCTGGTCCTTCAGAGATAGGTTGTCTCGTGTCGGGGTCCACCATCTAGCTAGGGGCAGTAGATCTCCTTGATCCTCCCAAGCACGCCTGAGAGTAGGAAGGTAGAGATAAATCCAAACCTGAAATGTAGCTCATGTGATCAATATAAGAGGCAAGTGCATAATTTAATTCATGTTGTTAAGGTTTAGAGAGATACCTGAAGTAGAGGGTAGAATCCCCCGAGTGAAGACTGGAGTGAAGAAATGCCAAAACTGTCGAACAAGTGGGCTAAGACTGCCGCACCCCAAGCATACCGTCCGACTCTGCTCTGGTCCTCCAGTAGAGGTAGGAATCGGAAACTCACTACATCACCTTGGGTTGCTATAAGTAGCTTGCCGATCATCAGAATAAGAAACCTCCTCAGCTCCATGTTGGCCTGTGCACCAGCCTCTGTCGTGAAGCTCTCTCTGGCCTCAGCCACTAGTCTCCTCTCGTGAGCCGTCGAGGTCTCTTCCACCTCCCGCTGTGTGTGGAACAGGCCAAGACTCTCCTGTAAAGTGATCCTCGACACTAGCGAGGTCCGGCCGGTCCCCTCCAACTCCAAGCCTAGTAGCCTGCACGCCATCTCCCGGTAGTCGGGGTAGGTGCAGCCTGTCACTGCCGATCTGTGCACACGCAGACTAGTAATGCGGGTGACATCCTCTAGAGTCGGGATCATATGACCCCAGGGGAAGAGGAAGGCCTTGCATCTTGTATCCCATCTGGCCTTCAGGACCCTTATCAGGCCCACATCGACTCTCAGCACTTCTGTTTCCAAGAACTCCCCAAAGCCCATTCGGCGGAGGCGGGCCAGTTGAAATTCTGGTAATGCAAAGTAGATGGCCTGAACTAATGTCCATGTAATCCGAGCTCGAACTGTGCCCTCTACACCTTGCAGACAACATAAGAATAAGAAATGTCAATTGCAGTACATCTAAAAAGAAGAAAAAATAGAAAAAATTGCCTTTTGTTCTTGAACGCGCTATGTGATCATAGCGCGTTCATGAAGAACGCGCTAGTGAAACATAGCGCGTTCATCGTCGGAAGGAGGGTGGCGACCCTTCATTCCCCCAGATCTATTCCATGGGCATTTTTCCCTCTACATTGGTCTAAGGAGGCATCTCCCCTCCCGATTTCCTCTTTTATGAAAAGAAAACAGGAAAAATCAAAGAAAAAACAAGTTAGGGGCGGTTTCTTACCAATCTCCATTATTGAACCGCCGCGCCACCGGCAGGCTCCGCCACTATCTCCTCGGCCGCCGTGGCAACTTCAACCTCCTCGACCTCGTCGGAGGGGATCTCCATTTCTTCTCCTTCAAGCATAGCCGAGACGGTCGCCTCGGAATTGGGGTTTTCCTCCACCGGCGGGGTCGCCATTTCTTCCCCCGTGCGAGATTGACGACGACCGCGGGTGGCACGCCGTTTGGAACGCCGGCACGGTCCCCCTTCCATCGGAGTTAGGCAAGGGAGGTGTGGGATGGGTAGAGGGCGTGAGAGGGAGCAGAGAAGGAAAGAATGGGTTTGAAATGAATGAAGAGGGGGGCGGTTCAGTTTTTTGAATTATACGCGTAATGAACGCCCTATATGTGCCTAGCGCGACATTATCACGCTAGGTATGTATAGCGCGTTAATGAAAATAAATAAAAAATATATATATAGAAAAATAAAAAAAAGACATAAATAAAAGGGGGAAGAAAAGAAAATAAAACATAATGAAAATAATATATGTTTTGAAGTGTTCTCTTGCTTATGTGATATTGTGTACTTAAATTCGCACTTGCGTTATTGTCGCTTAACATTGTATTCCCAGGAAAAGGAAAAGAAAAAAAATGACACGCCCTCAGGTAAGTATTCCTTTATCCCTTCATTTATTGCATTACTATATGATAATTACATTATTATATTATCTCAAGGACCGGCCGATTCTCTATATGTTTCGGGATTTGAGTTCTCCTCTACCAAAAATAGTGAAGATCTAGAAACATGCAGTTAATTGTCGGATAGGCCGTTAGGTTGGATAGCTTTGGGGACGATGGACTTCATCTTGCACGCCGTGGTTGCGGATAACTCTTGACCCGAGGCTGTTTGATTTAATAATATTATCTTTGAGTATCTTATATTTTATTCTTTCTTTGCATTTGTTTTAATGATTTTTTTTCATTTTAGCCCTGCATGCATCATCCCCTTTTTCGCATTCATGACTCGCAAAATGCCCAATTTTTCTTCCCAAGTAAGGATCAATAATGCTTAAGTTCTCGAATAAAGAAATTCAATTCCATTCTGAATTTGAAAGATTGCTTCTGGTCGAGTGCTAGATCTCGTTGGTCAGTGTGACCCGTGCCTGGAATCAATCTATCTCCCTTTCAATCCAATTCAAATTATCACTTTTTTTGGTCCGCTCATTAGCTGTGAACCACACGATGGCGTCGATAGATCCGCCGGGCTCGCGTCCATTCCACTAACTGAGTGAAATTTGCAGTTGCTACGCACTGCGGATGCCTCTTTTATGCAAGAGGTTGATCAACTCCCTTTTATTTGTTCCACGCCTATCGTTCTAGGCAGGAGTCACGGGTGCTAGCTTGACCTTGTGGTTAGCTCGGAGTTTTCTGGATCATTCCTATCACTTGTCGGTTGTGGCAGGTGTCTTTTTTACCTTGATATCCACTTATTAGTCCGCTCCACTACATTTCCACTTCATTTCTCCTTCGCTACCACTCCGTGTCATCTCTGTTGTGCCTTCGTTTCACCTCCGCCTCGCTCCCCTGCAAAGCGGATATCAAGGAGGGGCATCTGTAGACACCCATTTTTGGTCGATAAGTCGAGTAATTTCTTTGTTCTCCTAGTTATTGCCCCAATTGATCTCTAATTGGTTGATTTTCTGCGATATTTTCTCTCCATTCTCGGCCCTACAATTCAAATTCCGTACCTTGGATCTCGTCTCGAATTTGGCATCCTCGCGCTATTCACTCATATCACTTTCATAACGCGTTATGGGATTAATTGAACGCCCATTTAAGCAGTCGCTATTTCTTGATATTAGATATTTATAGCATCCACTTTGGTTGCTATTCTTACTTAATACTTGATTGGACGGCTGACCAATGGGTGTTTATTCCTTTTCCAATCATTTAGCTGGTCAATCCTTGTCGCGCTATATCGTCATAGCGCGTTCATTAAGAACGCACCATGTCCTCCTAGCGCGTTCTCAGACAGAAACCCAGTCTGACTCGGACTTCCCCTTTTTGATTTTGGTCCTTATTTTGGTAAGTTTCCAATCGTATTTCGTCCAAAGGAAGGTTCCTAATCCTATTAGGAGTCTTTTGCCCTCATTAATCGGTAGGATTACCTTGAATTGAGCCACCAAATCATTAGATTGGATCGGACTCCGACCTAGGGTTCGTTCTTGATTCTCCTCCTATAAATTGGACTCTTGGTCGTCGTTCTAAAAGGATGCAACTTTGAGATCTTGACTAGGAGGAGGCTGTTCTTCATTCCAAATAAATAATTCCTCGCTCCTTCCACATCCAAGGGAGTATTCTAGGGCTTATTGTGTTCTTCCTCGTTCTTATTTTTCTCCCCAATTCGTTCCTTTTAATCTTCCCATCACATTGCATATTATTTTCAAAATCACTCCATTTACAAAATACACGCATTCACACACACCAAACCTATTTTTGGCTTTTCCATAGGGGTTTAAAAACCACCAAACCCCCAGGTAATCTAGCCCCCTTTTATATGCTTTTGATTAAGAATAGGGATAGATTCTACATTAATCATGATCTAATGGGCCTTTTCTTTGTTGTTTGAAATTATTTTGCAGGCACTAGAAGAAGGATACGTGAAGCCCTTGCACCTTGGCCGGCCTTGGAGCAAGGAAGGAACGAACCCCAATTAATCCCACTCTATGTCTGATATCGCGCCACACAAACATAGCGCTATCTTGAGAAGGCGCTAGCCCGATATAGCGCGTTAATGCCCAGGCCACCTTTTGGCCCCCCTTTGAATTTTTGATGTATGTAACATGCCCTTGATTTGATCTTCATATTGTTTGGCATGTTATTAGCCTCAGTGGCGATCACAGATTTTTATTATTACATGTAACCCCCCCCCCTTTTATCATTGTTTTAGTTCCATCTTATCAATTCATCACTTATTCAAGTCATCAATTTGGGGGTAGGTCTAATTTCTGATCTACGCCAGCCACCATTATACATCCTCATCAGAGAGATACATGCCTGTGCTATAGGATATTGCCGCTACATTGAAGATCGAGTAGCGGCTACTTGAGGAAATGAGGGCCTTCTATCTGACTAGTGTGGAAGGGGATCACATTCCCGCTGATGCAGCACCTCCTGGTCCCATCGAACAAGCGACGGATGATGGCAAGCGATTGCAGCCACCCCCTGGAGAGGAAGTGCAGGGGGATGAAAATGTTGAGGAAAATATCTGTCAAACTTTGGTGGACATTGCCGCCGATGTCCCTACTCCAAGGCCCCTTCCACAAATTACGAATGATACTGTGCCATGTAAGGCATCTCTTGAAGAGGATGTGCAAGGTGATATCGAAGGTCAGGTGGAGGTGACCAATGGGCATGGTGACCGTCATCCAGGTGTCTTTTGTCAGTCCCTTCATGAACGGGACGAGAAGCCCATGAAGAAAAGGTGGGCACCACCAAAGAAAATTGGACGGGGGAAGAAGAAGGTGAGTTTACGTTGTTCCTACTTCTTACAGTATGGAATCTAAGATTGGTACATTGGCATACATGTAGAAGGGAGATGAAGTCAATGACATCAGAATGCTCCTACAGAATACTGATTGGATCTGCAAAGGCCGGCTGAATCCGAAAGATAACAACGCTGTGAATGAATTCATTGTTGCCGGTGTCTCGGGGGATATTGATTAAGTTGTCCCTTTCTACTTTCTGTAATTATCCTGATTTGCCTTACTCTGAATGCCAATAACTAAATTGTTATCCAATATAGTGACGCCATATTATCATTAGAGAACGAGATTATTTTGAGACGTCGTCATGTCATTGATCTATTATACGGCCGGATGATAGATGATACGGTACTCTCTTTCATTAATTATGTCATTTTACGCCTCGCCCATATTTGAACTTGTGTTTCTACTGCTAATAAAATCGTGATTGTTAATTTACAGATGATCGACGCCATGATGTACCTCCTGAAATCAAGACGCAATGAATCTGACATCTTTCATCAGTGGGTTTATTTTCCCACCATTTTAGTGAATCACTTCAACGTCATCCAAGAGGCCGACTCCGCAAAATCAAACAAATTGTTAGAGTGTGCCTTCGAGAATTCTGAATTAATCGAACTGCATAAGAACAAATATTTATTCTTCGTGTTACACTCATCAAATCACTAGCATCTACTTGCTGTTGACACGGAGAATCACCGCTTTGTCTCATACAATTCCATGAGAGGCATGGCCATCCATGATGCCACTACAAGAAAATGGGTACTCTTTCTTATCCATGTAACTGTATTAAAGATATCTTTAATGTGTCTTTTAGTTATTCCTTAATAAGGTCAAATATTTCATTTACAGGCTGCAGGTGTACCGGGGTTTATGAACAACTATGGGCAATTCAAGGGAGTTGAGAATTGGGAACTTGTATTCGACAACGAATGTCCCCAACAGGAGGATCGAAGCCTCAACTGTGCCATTTATGTACTGAAATATGTTGATGAATTGTCAAATAAGATGGAGACATCATTGACATTTAATGAGGGTGATTGTAATATGCTTAGAGTCCGGTTTGGGGCCCAACTCCTTAACTTTGGAAATAGAAGATCTTAAAAATTTTCACGTCTCAAACCTTAGAATGTGACATACCTGTGTTGATTGATATTTTTTTTCATACATTTTGATCTTCAAAGTTTCATATGTTTTAATGCCGTTAATGTGTGCTTGATAATGTGTATTCATGAATATCAATGAGTTTTTTGAAGATAAATTCAAGTTTGGTTAAGGAACTTGGCTGAAGTGTGAAAAGATGAAGGCTTTACTTGCACAAGTGTCGACTAGAGTGGAATGAAGACATGCACCGACTTCACAGAGTATAATGTGAATGTGCACCGACCTGATAGTGCTATGTGCACAGACCTTATGCTTCTATCACTAACGCATGTGCACCGACCTGATGCTTCTAATACTAACACATGTGCACAGACCTTATGTGATGTGACACACCCTTGGACTTAAGCAAGCAAGCACATTCGCATTCAAATGGACCGATTTGGGACACCGCTCTCCCGTCGCTCACCCAAGCCCGGGGTGACTTGGCGATGCCAAGTGGAGGATGTGAGGGTTGGGCCCTTGCTGGTAGAGGGCCAGCAAGGCCAAGATTTGATTCCCAAAGGATGTGGAGGTCCAATTCAATGGGGCCGACAAAGTGCCAAAGGCACGGTTACACTCTTCCCCACGGTGATCACTCAAGGCAACGGGACTTGAGGATCGAGCTCTCACTCTCACGGTCAGCAGAACTAAGAACTAATATTGAATGGCAAGCACTAAATTGGAGTTAGGTTTGAGCACTTACTCGACCGGTTTGAAGAAACCGGTCCCGCTCGGAGACGAGGGCGAGCGGGGAGGCAAGTGGATCCCCACACGCCGCGTCGGGGTAGCTTGACCTGCTCAAATTATTACAATACTACACCTCTCGCAGGAGGGGGACCTTGGGGTGAGGGTTAAGTGATACTACAACTAAAACAACCTCCACACAGGGAGGGGCCTTCAGCCGGCCAAGAGGGGAGGGGCACTTGGACTAAAAGTAATGAAAAGGGGGCGAAGCCGAATCTGCCTAATCTCTGCGATAGGAGACAGACAGACAGAGTTGAGGCCGGTTCTCTATATGTTTCGGGATTTGAGTTCTCCTCTACCAAAAATAGTGATGATCTAGAAACATGCAGTTAATCGTCGGATAGGCCGTTAGGTTGGATAGCTTTGGGGACGATGGACTTCATCTTGCACGCCATGGTTGCGGATAACTCTTGACCCGAGGCTATTTGATTTAATAATATTATCCTTGAGTATCTTATATTTTATTCTTTCTTTGCATTTGTTTTAATGATTTTTTTTTCATTTTAGCCCTGCATGCATCATCCCCTTTTTCGCATTCATGACTCGCAAAATGCCCAGTTTTTCTTCCCAAGTAAGGATCAATAATGCTTAAGTTCTCGAATAAAGAAATTCAATTCCATTCTGAATTTGAAAGATTGCTTCTGGTCGAGTGCTAGATCTCGTTGGTCAGTGTGACCCGTGACTGGAATCTATCTATCTCCCTTTCAATCCAATTCAAATTATCACTTTTTTTGGTCCGCTCATTAGCTGTGAACCACACGATGGAGTCGATAGATCCGCCGGGCTCGCGTCCCTTCCACTAACTGAGTGAAATTCGCAGTTGCTACGCACTGCGGATGCCTCTTTTGTGCAAGAGCTTGATCAACTCCCTTTTATTTGTTCCACGCCTATCATTCTAGGTAGGAGTCACCGGTGCTAGCTTGACCTTGTGGTTAGCTCGGAGTTTTCTGGATCATTCCTATCACTTGTCGGTTATGGCAGGTGTCTTTTTTACCTTGATATCCACTTATTAGTCCGCTCCACTAACGCATGTGCACAGACCTTATGTGATGTGACACACCCTTGGACTTAAGCAAGCAAGCACATTCGCATTCAAATGGACCGATTTGGGCCACCGCTCTCCCGTCGCTCACCCAAGCCCGGGGTGACTTGGCAATGCCAAGTGGAGGATGTGAGGGTTGGGCCCCTGCTGGTAGAGGGCCAGTAAGGCCAAGATTTGATTCCCAAAGGATGTGGAGGCCCAATTCAATGGGGCCGACAAAGTGCCAAAGGCACCGGTTACACTCTTCCCCACGGTGATCACTCAAGGCAACGGGGCTTGAGGATCGAGCTCTCACTCTCACGGCCAGCGGAACTAAGAACTAATATTGAATGGCAAGCACTAAATTGGAGTTAGGTTTGAGTACTTACTTGATCGGTTTGAACAAACTGGTCCCGCTCGGAGACGAGGGCTAGCGGGGAGGCGAGTGGATTCCCACACGCCGCGTCGGGGTAGCTTGACCTGCTCAAATGATTAAAATACTACACCACTCGCAGGAGGGGGACCATGGGGTGGGGGTTAAGTGATATTACAACTAAAACTACCTCCACATAGGGAGGGGCCTTCAGTCGGCTAAGCGGGGAGGGCCACTTGGACCTAAAGTAATGAAAAGGTGGCGAAGCCGAATCTGCCTGCTCTCTGCAATAGGAGATAGACAGACAGAGTTGAGGCCGCAGAACTTGATCGGGAATTTTTCTGAAGTCGGGACCAGTGGGGAACTTTTCGTAACTGGAACTGGAAGGCCTTAGAATTTTGTTGATTTCTTCTGGCGCCGATACTGGTCTAGGTGGAGGCTCGAACAGGGTGGCAGATTCTCGGACTGGCAGCTTCAGGTTTCCAATAGCAGGAAGAAGTGGACGCCCCGACAGCTCCCGAACTCCGAATCAAGTACCGCTGGAGTTGTTGGAACCGTGGACGAGTCCTCTTTTCCGAAGAATTGGTAGAGAAGCCAAACAATGCCGGAGAAGACCAGTGGACTCTGAACAATGATGAAAGGTCGGTGCAGACTGTGGGAAGTAGAACCGCGTACCCGAGGGAGAAAATTAGTAACTCTGGGCCACGACGTCGATCGAAGTTTCGCTTCTTGATTCTGAAAGTAGACAGGACGAAGAACAACTTTGCAGAAGAACTCTTGGCCTGATTCCTCCGAGGTTCGTCGTGGTAAAGCTTCTTCTCCGGTTCAGGTGCTCAGCAGGGGCAGCTCTGCGCAGTTGTAGGAGAACAGATCTCCCGGGCAGCACGGAGCTCGGATGGGGATGAAACCACCGCCGTTGCGAAGAAGACCGGTAGACACTTATGTGGATATCTTTTGGGACTTCAGATTCGCAGGGAGGTGGTTGTGGTGGCCGCTGCAAGCTGCTGGTTCACCTGCAACCTCTGGACTGCAAGCTGCAACCTAGATACAACTTCCAATGGCTAAGAAATAAGAAGGAGAAGGAGGCATGTGGTGAAGGGGAGGTGGATGAGTGGTGGCTGGGGATTGTGGGGGAGTTGTGGAGGGTGTTTAGGGGTGGTGGAGGGGCTGGTGAAGGGGGAGGGCGCAAGGGTTTGTGCTGGTTCAGCCAAAGAGGAGGGTGAGAGGAGGGTGGAGGGTGGAGGGAAGGAGGGGGGCGAACCTAGCCTAAGGGAAGGGGAGAGGGGCGGCCAAAGCTGTGGAGGGAAGGGATTTCAAATTTCAAATGGGTCTTGGGAGGTGGAGGGTTGCATGGGGAAGAAGTAAAAGTGTGTTGGAAAGAGGTAGGGTGGTTGGGGGTTGGAGGGTGGAGTGGGGATTGGGGATTGGGGGGTTCTCTCTTGGAACTAGGGGGTGGAGTAAAGAGGGTGGTGGGAAGTGGAGGGACCTTAATGGGGTAGGTGGGAGGGTGGAGGTGGTTGGGAAGTGGTGGAGAGAGGGAGGGGGGCGAACTAAGGAGAGAGAAAGGGTAAGAGAGAGAAGGTTGGGTGGGGTGGGGAATCTCTCCCCTAGGGTTTCTCACCCACTATTGGAATCACTCCACTATAACTAATATTGAACTCTCAATTGGAAATTTTGCATTGATTCATTAGTTAAAAATGAAGGGAATGGGGCCCTATATATAGGCAACCCACATTTTACAATAAGACCCTGACAAAAGACTCAATAACAAATAACCGAGGGGGTAGGGGGTGCTCTTGGGACAAGCCCAATGAATTGGGCCCAATAGCTAACTAAACAACCTAATGACACTCAAACTTAGGAAAATAAACACAAGACCTAGGGACATGACTCAAGTAAAATAAAAATTACATCAAATGACTCAAATAGAAAGTACAAAATGGATAATTGGGCCTTTATAGAGAGAGGCCGAACTCAAATGACGCCGGAGTGCGAGGAAGACCCGTGCCAAAGGGAGTCACGGATGATGACTCCATCAAATCCCCTGGGCTGCGAAGAGCTCGACTCCGTCGAGTAGGGGTCCATCCGGCTGTGATACTGCTCGATAAGGTCGGGATCCAACTGCTGGAGATCCTCCCGACTCACCCATGAATCCTCCGAAGGAGGCCGATCCTTCCACCTGACGAGATAGCGCTCGTATACCTTGCTCCGAGTGGTAGTGACTTGTTCATCAATATTTGTTCTATGCGTTCGCGCTGGGCTCTCTTGGCTGGTGGTCTCTTCTCACAGGTGGGTGCTCTCTCAAGGGAAGGAATAGGCTCAATCTCCTCACTGGGTACCACCGTGGGTCCCTTATATGGCACTAGGTCGGCGACATTGAATGTGGGACTTACCCCATATTCCTCGGGGAGATCTAACTCATAGGCATTTGCACCTATGTGCCTCAGGACCTGGAAGGGACCAGCCCCACGTGGCCTCAATTTGGAGATGGCTCCCGGGGAGAGCCTCTCTGTCCTCACCATCACAAAGTCACCCTCATGGAATTCTTGGTGACGCCGATGAGAGTCGG
Source organism: Amorphophallus konjac (assembly GCA_022559845.1). Taxonomy (NCBI): domain Eukaryota; kingdom Viridiplantae; phylum Streptophyta; class Magnoliopsida; order Alismatales; family Araceae; genus Amorphophallus; species Amorphophallus konjac. The sequence continues at coordinate 200,916,158 of CM040124.1, forward strand.
CCCGCCTCTTATAAGCCTCATTCTTTTTGCTTATGCGCTCGCGAATTTCTTCATGCAATTCTCTAATATGCTGGGCAAATTATTCAGCTGAAATAGACACTCTAGCATGCTGGGGAAGGGGAATGAGATCTGAGGGTTTCCTTGGCTTGTACCCATGCACGACTTCAAATGGACTCATCCCTATGGACTTATTGATGGAGTTGTTATATGCAAACTCAGCTTGTGGTAGAATGAGATCCCAATTTTCCGGACGATGCTCAACAAGGCACCTAAGGAGGTTCCCTAGACTTCGATTGACAACTTCGGTTTGGCCGTCCGTTTGGGGGTGATAGGCCGTGGAGAATTTGAGGAGGGTACCCATCATGTGCCAAAGAGTTTTCCAAAAGTAGCTAGTGAATTGGACATCCCTATCGGAGACTATGCTCTTAGGTAGCCCGTGGAGACGGACAACCTCATCAAAGAATAATCGGGCCACATGGGAGGCATCGGAGGTCTTGGAGCATGCGATGAAGTGGGCCATCTTGGAAAACCTATCAACTACCACATAGATGGAGTCATGCTTTCTTTGAGTCTTGGGTAATCCTAGCACAAAGTCCATGCTCAGGTATTGCCATGGACGGTCGGGGATGGGGAGTGGGGTATATATGCTAGTGTTTTGCTTTACCTGTTTGACCGAAGCACATGTTCGGCATTGATCCACTATCTTTCCTACATCTCTCTTGAGACTTGGCCAATAAAACTGTCCCTCAACTAGACCAATGGTTTTGTGGACTCCAAAATGACCATCTAGCCCTCGCACATGTAATTCCCAAATCAAGAAGTCACGGAGTGAGGTCCGTAGGATGTAAAACTTTGGTCCCTTGAAGAGGAACCCATCCTCTAAGACAAATCCCTTATGTTCCTTGCTAGAATGGGTGGTCAAGGTGGTATAGATGTGCCCAAAGTTGGGGCAGCTAGGGTACTCATCCTTGAGCCTATCAAATCTGGTCACTTCCACTTAGATAGTGGATAACAAGGAAACTTTCCTACTAAGGGCATCCACCGCTCGATTCTCACTCCCGACTTTGTGTTTGATGACAAAAGTGTAGGATTGGATGAACTCAACCCATCGGGCATGTCGGGCATTTAACTTTTGTTGGGAGTTGAGGTATTTGAGGGCCTCATGGTCGGAAACGATGACAAATTCTTTCGGCAACAAGTAGTGCCTCCAATGTCGGAGGGACTGAACCACGGCATAGAACTCCTTATCATAAGTGGAGTATCTTGTCCTAACATCACATAGCTTCTCACTGAAGAAGGCTACCGGGTGTCCCTCTTGGCTAAGAATCCCTCCTATTCCTATCCCGGATGCATCACATGTGACTTCAAAGACTTTAGAGAAATCGGGTAGGCATAGGACCGGGGCTTGGGTCAACTTCTCCTTAAGTTCTTGGAAGGCTTTAGAGACTGATTTGGTCCACACAAAAGTCCCCTTCTTATGACAATCGGTGATAGGGCTAGTGATAGTGCTAAATCCATGAATAAACCTCCTATAGAATGTTGCCGATCCATGAAAACTTCGGACCTCATGAAGGGTGTGGGGTTCCGGCCAATCAAGAATAGCTTGGACCTTGTCGGGGTCCATGGAGACACCCTTGGTGGACACCACAAATCCTAGGAAGGTGATGGATGTGGTCATGAAGTGGCACTTTCCTAAGTTGGCAAATATGCTCTCTTGTCGGAGGATGGTGCAAACTTGCCTAAGGTGATCAAGGTGGGCCTCTTGGGATTGACTATAGATGAGTATGTCATCAAAGTAGACCACTAGAAAAATCCCAATGAAAGGCCTAAGGACTTCTGTCATAAGGGGCATGAAAGTACTTGGGGCATTTGAAAGCCCAAAAGGCATGACTAACCATTCAAAGAGACCATCTTTGGTCTTGAAAGCCGTTTTCCACTCATCCCCGGGCCTTATCCTAACTTGGTGATAGCCACTCTTAAGGTCAATTTTGGAGAAAATAGTGGCTCCGGGTAGCATATCAAGCATGTCATCAAGCCTAGGGATGGGGAACCTATACTTGACGGTGATCTTATTAATAGCCCGGCTATCCACACACATCCGCCAAGACCCATCCTTCTTGGGAGTTAGAAGCGCCGGGACGGCACATGGACTTTTGCTTATTCGGATGAATCCCTTCCTAATGAGTTCCTCTATTTGCCCACGAAGTTCAGCATGCTCCGTGGGATTGAGGCGATAATGAGGAAGATTTGGGAGGGTGGCTCCCGGAACTAAATCAATTGCGTGTTGCACATCACGCATGGGAGAGAGTTGGTCCGGGAGCTCGGCCGGGAATACATCATGAAATTCTTCTAGGAGATGCTGGATCTCTATGGGATGTGGATTGGTGGGAGTGGGCTCTCCTAGGCAAATGATCACCGCACATAGTGGTGTAGACACGCCAAAATTGACGTTATTGTGAGCACATCTCATATTACCTTATAATGCCCCCAATTTGACCCTCAAATTACCTTTGTTTGAGTGGTTTTTCTCGCTTTTTTTGGATTTCTCCCTTTTTTCACCATTTTCTTATTTTTTTTCTATGTTCCTGGATTTTTCTGGATTTTCTGGGCATTTTTCTCTATTTTTATGAATTTTTTGGAATTAACGACTTGGAGAGGGGCGTCATTTCTTTTAAGAAAATCGAAGAGAATAAAAAGAAAAATTGACGACTATAGTGGAGGGCGTCCATTCTTTCAAATTTCCATTTTTTTGGATTTTTCTGAGAATTTTTCGGAATTTTTTAGGAATTAACGACTTACAAGGGGACGTTATTTTGAATTTGAAAAGAATAAAAAAATAAAAAATTGAATTCACGACGTGTGTAAAGGCGTCACTTTTCGAATTGAATTTTTTAATATTATTTTCAACATCATTTCAGAGGTGATTTGGTGACCTTCCGGGTGTCAAAAAAATACGCAAAAATAGTCATTAGAATCAGCACAATGTGATGCACCTCCACCTAAAAAATAGGACAATAATATTGAGAAATGAAAATTAGCCCTATTTTGAATATATTGAATTAACGTCTCTTGATAGGGCGTGTTTTAAATCACGCCTTGGATGCAGACGTGTTTCATCTATTTCTAAAAATTGATTTTTGAGTTAACGTCTTTATCTAAGGCGTGTTTTTAATAACGCCTTCTGGTAGGTCGTCAAATTAAGAATTGACGCCCGTGTCCAAGTCGTGTTTCACCTTTTGGGTTCTAAACGAACGCAGCCTTTCCCCAGAGAGTCCCTGCTTCGTTTGGACTCTTACCCAGCTTAATCCTCCCCTCCTTGGGCTCTTGCCCCTTCTTATCTTTTCCTCCGTTGGACTCTTTCCTTCTTATCTCTTCTTCGATCTTATTAATAGAGCTTTCGTAGCTCTGTTAATAGGTTGGATTCTTCTTTCCCCCCATTTTTCCTCTTCTGTTTTCTTCTTGCAGGTCGCTATTGCTGTTCTTTGGCTGAGGGAGAGGCTTCTGCACGCCAAAGCTTCAGCTTCATCCATCAAAGCTTCCTCCCCCCTTGAATATCAAAGCCAACGCATAGGCTCCTTCTTCTTTATTTTATTTCTATTTCTACATCGATTTACATATGCATGCATCATTACTGTTAATCATTTAAACTCAACCACGTTGAGTCTTTCCCCACAGTGCACTCTTGCACATCTCCTTATTTTTATTTTGCATTCATCATATATTTCCCACACCCTCTTTGCATAGGGGTTTAAGGGCTAACACCCTTAAGGTGTGTTCTTCACCATGTTATCATGCTCATATTTTTATTTAAGAATTTGATGCTACACTCACCATGTTCTAATTTCATATTCTTTATTGGTGTTTGATTATTTTGCAAGGGTAATCAAATTGAAGAACTCTCTTCATCGGTCGGCCGATCGGAAGAGAAAGGAGCACTCACAATCACCCGCGCTTAAGATATTTTTTGCGATCCCTCCATGTTTATTATTTGTTATATCTTTTGAGGCCTCGCGTCTCTGGCGATCACAAACTACATCTTAGCACCTCGTGCTTATTTGTGCCTTACATTGCTTATTTATTCATTATTTCTATTAAGTGGATTTCTAATTAGAATCTACAAATTGGCGATCACGGTGGGACCCCTTTTCGTTTTTCTTTTGATTACCCTTTCCCCTTAGGCACCCACATGTGCCATCTCCCCTTTTGCACCCTCGGTGCGTCTCCTTTTCGTGCCCCTCGGGTACCCTCCATTGTGCCTTGCACTCTCCCCAAGTGATCTGTCAGCTTGTTAGTTTTTTTTGAAAATTCCACTTATTCAAAATTTTGATGAGCATGCTGTATCGTTCATATTGATTGCCATGATTATGTTGTGACTGTGAGTATCTTGATATTTTTGGACGTGGAGCTTTCCTGGGGAATTAACGCCTCAGCCAGAGGCGCTTTTGAATTAACGCCCTCATCCAGGGCGTCTATTTATTGCTTAGCGCCTCTCGTCAAGGCGTTTTTCTGGATTTGACGCCTTCTGGCAGGGGCGTCCTTTTACTTATAGCGCCTCACTCTAAGGCGCATTTTTCGCTGCCCCTGGCCCCCTCACAGTTATTCACGATAGTGACCCTGTCGTCTCTTTGTTGGTAGCGCCCCCTGCCAGGGCGCCTTTTACTGTGGGTTTGCAGAACCCTCCCCATGTGTGGGTTTTCATGCTGATTCATGCTTATACTTGTTGATTGATTATATTACTGTGGTTGGCTTGTTTACCCTGCTGCATTCATTCATCTTTGCATTTGTTTGGGAGACCTCCTCTCTCTACATTAGGATTCCACATACCCTCTTGGTGAAGGAAGGACCCTCCATTGAGCATTCCGTCTCTTTGGATTGGAAATTCCTAAACCAAGCCTCCATAAGTCCCCGCACCCGTGGATTCCCTCACGGACGCCGGACAGGTTCTACCCTTTGAAGTCCCGGGTTTAGTTGGCCTATACGTGGTGAGAGAGTGTTCCTAGTTGGCATTGAAGTGAACATATTGAAACTTGGATCCTCCCTTGTGTGAATCACACCAAACTTTGTTAAAATTCATTAATTCACCAAGGTTCAAACAAATTAAGATCAACGGTAACCATTCCAACTTGTGTGCTTCTTTGCAAATTATTTTGCTTGAACTTTGATTCTATAATGGCTTACCATGGTAAGAAAACCGACATGTTTAATTCAATTCATGAGGATGCACAACCGTGCACATCTTATTCTCTTCAATCTCAACATGTTCATCACAATTCTCACCATATTTTCAAGGGACCGCATCCTCATTCTTATGGTCATGCCCGGCCCATGGGCAATGTCCAAACTTATGGTCCCTCATCTTAATTTCAAGCCACTACTCCTTCGGGACTGTCTCCTCCCAACGATGAGAAGGTTTCCCAAATCATTCATGCATTAGATCATCTCACCCCTCAACAGATCCAAGCCCTTAAGGCCGCCGTTGAGGGTGCATCTCCTTCATCTCTTCCTCCTTCCAATCCTACACGGGTGGCCCATCACCCACCTCCCTCTTCTATTCACAATCCTAATCGGGTAGCCGATTACCCATCCTCTTCTATTCACATTCCTCCCCGGGTGGTCCGACACCCGCCTCCTTCTATTCCTCCTCCATCACGGCCCCGAGGCCCATTTATTTCTTACAATCCGGCCCATCCGGGTTCTTCTGTGGGTCATCCCGTTAACTCCCCTCCACGGCCTTTTTATGCCACCCCTCCTTCAAGGCCCTACCAACCCTTGGTTGCTCAAGTTACACCCCTCCAACAAACCCTTCTTGATAAAGTCACTTTGATGGAGGAACAATTAAGAAGGGTCATGGCTCCTCCTACTCCGGTCAATCCTCTCCATGCTGCTCTGGACGAAATTACAAAGATAGAGAAAGAGTTGAAAGATAGGAGAGATGATTATGGTATTGGCAGCTCAAGCAAGCAAAAGCCGGCAGATTTCGACGATCAAGTGGACACCGTCCGCCCTCCACCCATCCGCACACTTCATTCACATGGCCTTCCACCTCCACATACGCAACATCATTACATTCCTCCATCCACATATATGCCTCCACTACGGTGTCCACGTGAATTTGATGATGAAGAACCGGCAATTGAAGAACTTGAAGCGGTATATGATGATGAAGCTCCGCAGGCATCCCTTCCGAGTTTCCTTCGCCGTCCTCTTCCTCCACTGTCAGAAGACCCCTATGCTCAGGACTATGCCACAGTCCCCGATCCAACCCCCATTTATGAGACCTCTTGGTGTTACAATGATGGGTCGATACTCCAATCACCCATACCACCGCACCATGAGTCTCCTCCTCACCCCAATACTCGGTGTTACGATGATGGGTCGATACTCTAGTCACCCACACCGGTGCATCATGCGCCTTCCCCTATACCTGACACCTCTCGCCCCATCCGACATTTTCAGCGCACCAAACCCTTTCCTTTTACACCATTAACCTCTATTCCATCAGCCTCCCCCAAGCCTTCCACTATAAAACCTCCACATATTGAGCCTTTAGCCTCCACCGAGCCTACCATTGAACCTTCCCCAATTCAACCTTCCATTATCCTTTTAACCCTAAAACCTACTTTACCTACTCCACCACTTAACCCTTCACCCTTACCTATGGTTAATCTTGAGCAGGATCCACCTTTTTTTGCACTCGAGCCAACCCCGACTGCTTCCGAGCAAAGGGAGAAACTCGACGTGTTTGAACCTCCGCCTCCCTTCACCCATTTACCAACACTTTCCACTACACCTCCCATTACACCTTCCATTAAACCTCCACCATCCATAGAACCTTCCGCCTCCGCTTCACCCCCCTTTACTACTCGGAACGGGCGGCCTTCTGAAAGTAGTTGTGCCGAAGATGAGCAAGAGCCGCGTAAGAAGAATTTGGCCACTGCCGTGCCATTCAAGGCGCAAGAGTTCATCTTCCGGATGCCAATCCGGGTTATTGTGCCAGGAACGATTGAAGGGGCCAGGTCACCGCCATTGCTCAGAGAAGAATGCCAAGCATTGATGCCATCCAAGGACAGGGCAGGGCACTCCTTGTTCAAACTTTCAAATCTTGAACCCATTCTTTCTTACAAGGGGCGAATGCCCATTTTGTTCAACACTCCATATACGTTACAATCAATGGGCAACACGATGCTTCCTGTCCCAACTCTCCAACTCCCTTGCACTATTGATTTTCACCCTCCAAGGGAGTTGTCATTCACCATTGGAGCTTCGTCATGGGCTCCTGCTTCTTTCTTTGGGCCAATTGGCTATACACTTCCATTGCCATAGAGGGGAGGTTATCTTGGCGCTAAGGGGCCTTCCACTATTTCATCCACCTTCTATTCAACTCCATTCACATTATTATCTATCACAATTTCTTCATGGGCTACTCCAAGGGTAAAAAGGAAGATCTCATCCTCTCACCCTTCACATTCTTCATATTGTTTGCATTTCATTGCATTCATGCATTCACTGCATTCATCGCATCCATCCCATTGCACACGTTTGCACCTCCTGCTTCCCGGGTTTCCAAACCCGTATCTTCCCCGCCTTCCGGCACCTCCGGATATTCCGCATTTCCCATCTTATTCATCTTCATCCTCGGGATCTGTGGGTCCCCTTACATTGCTCGGGCGTTGCCCCCTCCCCAATCTCTTCTCAGGGCATCGCGCCCCTTTCCTTCTTCTTCTTCCGGAACCTCCGGATCTTTCATACCTTTCCCTTGGGCATCACGCCCCTTTCCATCTTATTCTTCCGGAACCTCCGGATCTTTCATACCTTTCCCTTGGGCATCGCGCCCCTTTCCATCTTATTCCTTCGGAACCTCCGGATCTTTCATACCTTTCCCTTGGGCATCGCGTCCCTTTCCATCTTATTCCTCCGGAACCTCCGGATCTTTCACCCCTCTCTTTATCCCTTGGGCATCGCGCGCCTTTCCGTCTTCTTCCTCCGAAACCTCCGGATCTTTCTCTTCTCCTTGGGCATCGCGTCCCTCGGCATTTCCCTCCTCCGGAACCTCCGGATCTCTCTCTTCTCCTTGGGCATCCTGCCCCATGGTATCTTTCCCCTCCAGAACCTCCAGATTCTCCATCTTATTCCTTCTATCTTCTTTCGGGGCATCCCAACCCTTCTGATTCCATCCCTCCGGACCCTCCTGATCCTTTTCATCCACTCATCCTTGGGCACCGCGTCCCTCGGCATCTCATTCCTCCGGAACCTCCGGACCCTCCATCTTTCTTCCGATTCATCTTTCTGATCTTCCAGAATATCACATCATTCATTTTCTTCTTCCTTACCCATCATCTTTTTCCCTATTTTTTCCCAGGGCATCGCGTCCCTTCTTTCGTCATCCCTCCGGAGCCTCCGGATGATTCCTCCTATCACGATTCTCCTCCTTTACTTCCAGACCCTCCAGATCCGCCTCTTTCCATCTACCAATTTCTTCTTCTAATTCCTCCTAATCCTGGGTCCGACCCAACTTCTTCCACATCCACTGCCTTGGGCAACTGCCCATTCTCTCACTGCTTTCGAGGCTTTAGTCCTCACTCCTCCTTATAATTCTCCGCTTCTTCTGTAGACCGTTCCATGTGATCAGGGTCTCCGTGCCTTAGTAAGGGAGTTCTAGCCCTCACCTCTCTTCCTTTTTCTCCTTATTCATCTGAGTCTGGTCTTGGCACCACTCCTTCTTGTTAAGCCACTTTCAAACCCTTTGCTTCCAATCCTTTTGACTACGAAAGAGGACTATCCCACGATGATCAACCTCGCCTCTGACAGCTGCTTCTACAAAGGTTGCAAGGTAACATATTGGCGTAAGTATGCATTTTTATAATATCATTGCTTCACGCATGATTTTCAAAATGAAGTGCTTCTTAACAAGATCAAAAGTTGTGTTTTAAATCTTTATCTTTACTAAATCATTGTCAAAAAGAGTCTTTAGGCTTGCTATGCAGCACCATTGGTTAATAAGAACCCAACACTGGGAATTCGGTATTCTCTCCCCGCTTGTTAAGAGCAACCCTTAGCTGGGCACCGCACACACTTCACGGCGTCCTTAGCCGGCTCCTTTGATAAAACTCCGTTGCTATTTTGGCCATGCCATGAGTATATCTGAAAGTCTTCTCTCTTCTTTACTCGGCCGAATACAGGGGCAGGAGGTCGACGGGTGAGATGACCAACCTCGGTAATCCCCAATACGAGAGGAGTCTCAAATAGGGGCAGTCTTGACCCAAAATCAATATGAGTTTTCTTATGAGTTTTCATGATATACATCTCGCCAAAAGGACTATTATGAAAATCAAGTCACAAAATTTTAATAAATTCAAAATTATGAATTATGGCATGACAAGAGTGGCAAAGTCCCCGCAGGGAAAACCCTGGTCGTATGCATGTCAAAGGTCTAAAAATCAAAGGCACAAAGCCCCAGCGCAACAGACTACCTCTTTGAGGGGAAACACCTTGGAAGGAATTCAAGTCCCGACATCTCCCATCTTGCATAAAGCTTATCCTCAATTATTCTTCTCTTCTCCCTCCAAGACCGAACGTTTCTCAGGTATGGCCTTGGTAGGGGCACCGTTAATCAAGGGCAGTCAGTTATAGGACGCCACCCTTCAATGCATGCCTGACTTTTCCAAAAAAATATATTTCTTGTAAAAAATCCAAAAAAAATTGAATTTTTCCTGAGTAAAATCAAACAAAAAATCAGATATTTCTTCCAAGATTCATAAAAATTGAAATATTTTCCAAAATCCATAAAAAATTGAATATCTTTTTCAAAACTCATAAAAATTTGCATATTTCAAAATCAAAAAAAAATGCATTGTATTTTTCTGATGGTGCTTTTGCAGGAACAACTTTGCAAGGACCAGGAGCACGGGATGAGTCCTCTCTCCACTTATTACTATCAATCTATTGATTCTTCCCGATATTCTCATAACATGCCACCCTGGGCATTTTGATTATCATTTCCTCATATCTCATGATTATCGTTCATCTCCAGATCTTTTTAATCAACTCCTGCTGATTTTCTTGATCACTTTGCCAATGGGCATTATCATTCCCTGATCACTCTGCCGCTGGGCATTATCAGATCTTGATCATTAAATTCTAAATCTTGATTAGCCGAGTTGTCATCCTCATGACAAACAACAAACAATGATGCTATGCTATCTATGCTTTAATGATGCTATCTTGCCATTCTTGAATATGATACATACATGCTATTTTGATTCATGTTATGATTGTTATCCTCATTATATCTTGGCTGATGAATCTTTGAGCGTAGGAAGAAGCTCTTGGTCCCACTGACTGGGCATCATCATCCAAGCCCTACGGTGCCTGCACCTCATTTCTCAGTTCCCCATGCTTATTGCTTCACCATCCCCTCTGTATGCATTCTACTACATGTTACATACGCTACTAGATTATATCAAGGACCTTGTGGCTTTGGTAAATCTGGGATTTGAGTTCCCCTTCATCAAAAACAATGATGGTTCCAGAGGAGTCTTAGTCACACGGATAGGCCGTTGAGCCGTCCAAGACTGGGGACGATGGTTCCCTTTTGCGAGTTGGTGCGTGGATAAACGGGCTTCGGCTTAGTATCGGCTCGCAGAATCGGTTTCTTGACCCAGTCTGGGCAGTTTAACAATATTATCCTTGATTATCTTATATTTTTATTTGTTTTACTTTTTCCTTTTAAACCCAGCATGCATTCATGTAGGATTTTGAATCAATTTTGGAAAATCATTCTGATAAGCTGATTTGGAGAGTCGAATTGATCTTAATCTTTCCAGATATGAGATATTCCATGTCGAATTGTGTCCTCAGTTCGTTTTGTCGCTGTTTTGGGTCATTTTCTCGAAAGCTCCTTATTTAGATTTCTATCATCTTATTTTAATCATTTTCCCTTTGATCCACCTTGGCTGCAGCACGTTCACATTGGCTGGTAACTGCTCCCCAATGGTGAAACCTACAGGTTTGTGACCTGGGGTACTTCCACCGCGCTGGAAGTTGATCATTCTTTTATCTCCTTCGTGCCCGCGTGCACACTCCCTCTTTTTATCCAAACATCGTTGATTTCATTGAATTTCCCGAGATTGCTTCATCTCGAGCTTTTGACTTAATTCTCATCAAGTGATGTTGATTGCGTGTCTCACCACACCTTGGCATCTACTTTTCAGTTTGCTCTGCTCCCTTGCAAAGCAGACGCCAAGGCGGGGCAGCTGTAGACACGCCAAAATTGACGTTACTATCAGCACATCTCATATTACCTTGTAATGCCCCAATTTGACCCTCAAATTACCTTTGTTTGAGTGGTTTTTCTCACTTTTTTTGGATTTCTCCCTTTTTCACCATTTTCTTATTTTTTTTTCTATTTTCCTAGATTTTTCTAGATTTTCTGGGTATTTTTCTCTATTTTTATGAATTTTTCGAAATTAACGACTTGGAGAGGGGCGTTATTTCTTTTAATAAAATCAAAGAGAATAAAAAGAAAAATTGACGACTATAGTGGAGGGCGTCCATTCTTTCAAATTTCCATTTTTCTGGATTTTTCTGGGAATTTTTCGGAATTTTTTGGGAATTAACGACTTACAAGGGGACGTTATTTTGAATTTGAAAAGACTAAAAAAATAAAAAATTGAATTCACGACGTGTGTAAAGGCGTCACTTTTCGAATTGAATTTTTTAATATTATTTTCAACCTCATTCTAGAGGTGATTTGGTGACCTTCCGGGTGTCAGAAAAATACGCAAAAATAGTCATTGGAATCAGCACAATGTGATGCACCTCCACCTAAAAAATAGGAAAATAATATTGAGAAATAAAAATTAGCCCTATTTTGAATATATTGAATTAACGTCCCTTGATAGGGCGCGTTTTAAATCACGCCTTGGACGCAGACGTGTTTCATCTATTTCTAAAAATTGATTTTTGAATTAACGTCTTTATCTAAGGCGTGTTTTTAATAACGCCTTCTGGTAGGTCGTCAAATTAAGAATTGACGCCCGTGTCCAAGTTGTGTTTCACCTTTTGGGTTCTAAACGAACGCAGCCTTTCCCCAGAGAGTCCCTGCTTCGTTTGGACTCTTGCCCAGCTTAATCCTCCCCTCCTTGGGCTCTTGCCCCTTCTTATCTTTTCCTCCATTAGACTCTTTCCTTCTTATCTCTTCTTCGATCTTATTAATAGAGCTTCTATAGCTCTGTTAATAGGTTGGATTCTTCTTTCCCCCCGTTTTTCCTCTTCTGTTTTCTTCTTGCAGGTCGCTATTGCTGTCGTTTGGCTGAGGGAGAGACTTCTGCACGCCAAAGCTTCAGCTTCATCCATCAAAGCTTCCTCCCCCTTGAATATCAAAGCCAACGCATAGGCTCCTTCTTCTTTATTTTATTTCTGTTTCTACATCGATTCACATATGCATGCATCATTACTGTTAATCATTTAAACTCAACCACGTTGAGTCTTTCCCCACAGTGCACTCTTGCACATCTCCTTATTTTTATTTTGCATTCATCATATATTTCCCACACCCTCTTTGCATAGGGGTTTAAGGGCTAACACCCTTAAGGTGTGTTCTTCACCATGTTATCATGCTCATATTTTTATTTAAGAATTTGATGCTACACTCACCATGTTCTAATTTCATATTCTTTATTGGTATTTGATTATTTTGCAAGGGTAATCAAATTGAAGAACTCTCTTCATCGGCCGGCCGATCGGAAGAGAAAGGAGCACTTACAATCACCCGCGCTTAAGATATTTTTCGCGATCCCTCCATGTTTATTATTTGTTATATCTTTTGAGGCCTCGCGTCTCTGGCGATCACAAACTCCATCTTAGCACCTCGTGCTTATTTGTGCCTTACATTGCTTATTTATTCATTATTTCCATTAAGTGGATTTCTAATTAGAATCTACAAGTGGTACTCCTTGAACTATCTCCTTTTCAAGTTCTTTCCTAGTGATGAGATGAAGACCCTTGGTCAACCCCGAGGTCCCACTTTATTTGGGAGTTTGGGTGAGGGATGGGGTTGGAGAGGTGGAGTTCCCCGAGACTTGTGTGGTGGTGGGGTGGTGTCCTTGAGGGAGAGTGTCCCTCTTGGGTATGGGACGTGGTGGGGAGGGGTTAAGACGGATAGTCTTACCCTCATGTTCAAAAGTACATGTGTTGGTCCTACCCAAGATGGTGGCATCTACATCATAAAGCCAAGGTCTTCCTAGTAGGATGCTTCCCACTTCCATGGGGATGACGTCACACCATATTTGTCCATGATATGAAGAGAAGGTGAGGGGCACAAGACATTGGGTGTTGACCGGGGTGGAGTTGTTGTTGATCTATGAGACCCGGTATGGATTTGGGTGGGGGGTGATAGCAAGCCCAAGGAGCTTAACGGTATCGGGGGATACGGCATTGACACAACTCCCACTATCCAAGATCACTTTTCTTACATGGCTCCCTATCTTGACAAAGGTGTGAAAGATTGAGGTTCGACGCCAATCCTCTTCTTGGGGTTTGGTGAGGGTGCATCTAATCACTCTTAGATGGGAGTTGGTAGATGGAGTGATGTGATCTAGACCCGATTCAAGGTATTGGGCCTCATACTCTTCTTCCCAATCTAGTGAGGCTTCATGGTCCTCAACAACAATCTCAAGTTCTCTTTGGGGTGGGGGATCTTCCTCCTCAATAAGCAAACTAGACAACCCTTTAGATGGGCATTGCCCCGCAAAGTGGACAAACCCATGGCACCTATAGCATTGTTGACGCCCGCTACCCGGAGTGGGTCCTACATTTGGTCCTTTGGGAGTGTCTTCCCTCCGTGGAGGAGGGTGACTAGGGGTGGGTTTGTTTGGAGTGATGGTGGGAGGAGGGTTGTAAGGCCTTAATGGGGTATTCCCACTTGGACCCGGGGCTTTCATGGGAGTGACCGGAATGGGTCGTGGTCCCGTATTTTTAGGATCGACCGATCGGGGAGTAGCAAACCGAGGGATCCTAGAAAATCTCTCAACATCCCTAGCTATTTGGTAGGCTAGCTCAAGGTTGTGAACATCTCTCATGAAGAGCTCTCTCTTGATGTGGCTTTGGAGCCCATTCCAAAAGTGGGACAAGGTAACGGCCGGCTCTTCATGGACTCCACACTTCAAAAGATAGGAGTCAAATTTTTCAATGTATTCAACCACGGTCTTTCCTTCTTGGGTAAGGCTTTGCCATTCATCTAAGAGCATTTGGTGGTAGGATTGGGGTAGGTATTTATTCCTAAGTTGGTTCTTCATGCCTTCCCAAGTGTCAATAGGTTTTTGCCGCCTAATCCTTCTTATTCCCTCTTGGTTTAACCAATAAGTTTTGGCCAATTTGGTGAGATGCATTTTGGCCAATCTTACTCTCCTTTGGTCGGACATGGGGTACCATTCAAAGTATTGGTTCATGGCGGTCTCCCATTCTAAGTAGACACTTGGTTCATGGGAACCATCAAAGTTTGGGGCCTCTACCTTGATCATCCTTAAGAGAGGGTCATTCGGATCGTCCCGTGGACGCCTTTCATGAATGTGATGGTGGCGAGGCCTCTCATAGTCATGGTAGGGGTCAAAATAAAAGTCCTCCATATTAATTTCAACATATGGATGGTGGGCTCTTGGTCCATTGTTCCTTGGGTGGAACACATCCCTATGAGGCTCATCATGTGGGGGGTGGACCCGTGGGTCATTGTTCCTTGGGTGGAACTCATTTATATGAGATTTAACATATGGAGGGTGGACACTTGGTTCATAATTCCTTAGGTGGATATCTTCCCTATGAGGTTCACCACGTGGAGGGTGGACTCTTGGTTCATGATTCCTTGGGTGGACATCTTCTCTATGAGGTTCAACATGTGGAAGGTGGATTCTTGGTTCATGATTCCTTGGGTGGATATCTTCTCTATGAGGTTCAACATGTGGAGGGTGGACTCTTGGTTCATGATCCCTTGGGTGGATATCTTCTCTATGAGGTTCATCATGTGGAAGGTGGACTCTTGGTTCATGGTTCCTTGGGTGGAACTCATGCTCTTCTAGCCGAGTAAGTCGAGTGGAAAGGGACTCAAGTTGGGCTAGAATGTTAGCAAGGGCAGCATCTACCCGATTCATTTGGCCTTGGGGTTCCTCCCTAGGAGCTTCTTAGTTCAGTTGAGGATTGGGATCCATGGGTGGAATCGAAGATGATGGATCGGGTCGGTAACTAGCACCACTACCGGTGGACATGCAAGATAAGGGAAAAATGATGTTGGACACACAATGCAAAGGTCCTAGGACTTAGACTTGATAGAGACAAGTCAATGACTTACTATGATACCAATTGATGTGACACACCCTTGGACTTAAGCAAGCAAGCACATTCACATTCAAATGGACCGATTTGGGCCACCGCTCTCCCGTCGCTCACCCAAGCCCGGGGTGACTTGGCGATGCCAAGTGGAGGATGTGAGGGTTGGGCCCTTGCTGGTAGAGGGCCAGTAAGGCCAAGATTTGATTCCCAAAGGATGTGGAGGCCCAATTCAATGGGGCCGACAAAGTGCCAAAGGCACCGATTACACTCTTCCCCACGGTGATCACTCAAGGCAACGGGGCTTGAGGATCGAGCTCTCACTCTCACGGCCAGCAGAACTAAGAACTAATATTGAATGGAAAGCACTAAATTGGAGTTAGGTTTGAGCACTTACTCGACCGGTTTGAAGAAACCGGTCCCGCTCGGAGACGAGGGCGAGCGGGGAGGCGAGTGGATCCCCACACGCCGCGTCGGGGTAGCTTGACCTACTCAAATGATTACAATACTACACCTCTCGCAGGAGGGGGACCTTGGGGTGGGGGTTAAGTGATATTACAACTAAAACTATCTCCACACAGGGAGGGGCCTTTAGCCGGCCAAGCGGGGAGGGGCACTTGGACTAAAAGTAATGAAAAGGTGGCGAAGCCGAATCTCCCTGCTCTTTGTGATAGGAGACAGATAGACAGAGTTGAGGCCGCAGAACTTCATCGGGAATTTTTCTGAAGTCAGAACTAGTGGGGAACTCTTCGTAACTAGAACTGAAATGCCTCAGAATTTTGTTGATTTCTTCTGGCGCCGATACTGATCTGGGTGGAGGCTCGAATCGGGTGGCAGATTCTCGGACTGGCAGCTTCAGGTTTCCAACAGCAGGAAGAAGAGGACGCCCCAACAGCTCCCGACTCCGAATCAAGTACCGCCAAGGTTTTTGGAACCGTGGACGAGTCCTCTTTGCAGCAGAACTAGTGGGGAAGCCAAACGATGCCGGAGAAGACCAATGGACTCTGAACAATGATGAAAGGTCGGTGTAGACTGTGGGAAGCAGAACCGCGTACCCGAGGGAGAAAATTAGTAACTCTGGGACATGGACATCGATCGAAGTTCTGCTTCTTGATTCTGAAAGTAGACAGAATGAAGAACAACTTTTCAGAAGAACTCTTGGCCTGATTCCTCCGAGGTTCGTCTTGGTAAAGCTTCTACTCCGGTTCAGGTGCTCAGCAGGGGCAGCTCTGCGCAGTTGTAGGAGAACGGATCTCCCGGGCAGCACGGAGCTCGGATGGGGATGAAACCACCGCCGTTGCGAAGAAGACCAGTAGACGCTTCCGTGGATATCTTTTGGGCCTTCAGATTCATAGGGAGATGGTCGTGGTGGCCGCTGCAAGCTGCTGGTTCACCTGCAACCTCTGGACTGCAAGATGCAACCTAGATACAACTTCCAATGGCTAAGAAATAAGAAGGAGAAGGAGGCATGTGGTGAAGGGGAGGTGGATGAGGGGTGGCTGGGGATTGTGGGGGAGTTGTAGAGGGTGTTTAGGGGTGGTGGAGGGGCTGGTGAAGGGGGAGGGCGCAAGGGTTTGTGCTGGTTCTGCCAAAGAGGAGGGTGAGAGGAGGGTGGAGGGTGAAGTGGATGGTGGAGGGTGGAGGGAAGGAGGAGGGCGAACCTAGCCTAAGAGAAGGGGAGAGGGGCGGCCAAAGCTATGGAGGGAAGGGATTTCAAATTTCAAATGGGTCTTGGGAGGTGGAGGGTTGCATGGGGAAGAAGGAAAAGTGTGTTGGAAAGAGGTAGGGTGGTTGGGGGTTGGAGGGTGGAGTGGGGATTGGGGGGTTCTCTCTTGGAACTAGGGGGTGGAGTAAAGAGGGTGGTGGGAAGTGGAGGGGCCTTAATGGGGTAGGTGGGAGTTTGGAGGTGGTTGGGAAGTGGTGGAGAGATGGAGGGGGCGAACTAAGGAGAGAGAAAGGGTAAGAGAGAGAAGGTTGGGTGGGGTGGGGTGGGGAATCTCTCCCCTAGGGTTTCTCATCCACTATTGGAATCACTCCACTATAACTAAATTTGAACTCTCAATTGGAAATTTTGCATTGATTCATTAGTTCAAAATGAAGGGAATGGGGCCCTATATATAGGTAACCCACATTTTATAATAAGACCCTGACAAAAGACTCAATGACAAATAACCGAGAGGGTAGGGGGGTGCTCTTGCGCCAAGCCCAATGAATTAGGCCCAATAGCTTACTAAACAACCTAATGACACTCAAACTTAGGAAAATAAACACAAGACCTATGGACATGACTCAAGTAAAATAAAAATTACATCAAATGACTCAAATAGAAAGCACAAAATAGATAATTGGGCCTTTATAGAGAGAGGCCGAACTCAAATGACGCCGGAGTGCGAGGAAGACCCGAGCCAAAGGGAGTCACGGATGATGCCTCCATCATTATGCATATCTCTAACACACGTGCACCGACCTTACATGCTATCGCTAACACGTGCATCGACCTGACCTTACAAAATGCAAATGTGCACAGACCTCATGCACAGACCTTATGCCTTTGCCATTTGTCACCGCTAGTTGTGCATTTGTTACCACTAAAGTGTCATTTGTCACCCTTACTGCATATTTATCACTCTTACCACATGACTACATGAGCAGTCGTTGCCTTCTCTTCTCTTCATTACCTACTTGGCTTTGTCTGGGGAGCATAGTGGTGACTAGTCTATTCATTGACCTTGGACTTTGACTGGGACTTCATAACTGTTCAACAAAAAGTTGAGCTTGGCTGGAGACTTCTCTGACTGGCGTTGACCTTGACCAGTCAACATTGACTATCTTGGCATTGACCAAGTCCCTTCGTTGTTCTTCTGATTGCTATAGAAACTCTTGATACACTGTTCATATTTTTTTTCCTTTTGTGAACTTGACTCCTTCTTTCAGCTCCTTCTACTTTTCATTTGTTAGCTCTAGAATCTATTTTTCACCCTTACTAGTGTATTTGGCTACTACGCAGATCTAGTTGTCGCCACTGATAGGGTATTTGCACCTTATCCACTGACTTTGCTTCATGCGTCGACGTTGAGGTTTTCACAATTTAAACTCTGCAAGCTATTTTTCAGACTTACGCAGCTATTTGTCACTGCTATCGGACATTTGTCAGTACTAGACAACTATTTGTCACCCTTATACTCTCCGTCGCCACTGACCTGTCGCCAAACCGTGGTATAAACTGGGGTACCCCATGTGGGTTATGTAACCCTCGACGCCGTGCTCCGCCATCGACGCTGTGCTCCACCATCACACTCTTGCTGCCGCTTCACTGCGCCAGTCTTGGTGTAGCTTGTTGCCTTCGCCGTCACAGTGGATGTGCGTTCCCGGGGCCAACATCAACGGCAACCGTCACGGTAGATTGCAACGTCAGAAGGGTGGTTGGGGAATCTAATTACGCCTACACCCTCCCTTGTCCAATCACCTCTGCAATACGCTCCTGACGTTCCCCTTTTTTCTGCTCCCGAGGGGCTGTGTTACCACCTCCATTGCAGCGATGTGTTAAATCGACACATCGATCCCGCTCGTGACCCTACGGTGACACCCGCTCTTCTATTTTAAGTTCTTAAGGCTCCTCCGTAATGTCATCCCCTTCATCAGTGCGCGTAGCGGTGGCTTCCCCAGCATAAGAGCCCGTCTCCTCTGCGTCCTCCTCTCGGTCCCTTCTCGTCACTGGTCCCTTGTCTTTTATAACACTTTACATGCAGGGAATTGAGGTTTAGAAAATGGGAAGGTACAAATGTTATGTAGTGTGGGTTGGTCGCAAACCCGATGTATATTATAGTTGGCCCGAATGCTTTGTCCAAGTGAATGGATACCCTAGAGCTCGTTATAAGAGTTTTCACTCGGTAGAGGAAGCACATGTTGCTATAAATGGGGTTGGCAATAGCAGCCATGCGCATGTTGATCATCCTCAACTACAAGAAAGGCACATGCCTACATATCATGCAAGTCCCGAGCTACGCCAACAGACGACTACACAAATGTCAAATGTGCCTTGTATTGTTGTTGTTCTATTATGTACTCTAGTAGTGTTGCTCCTCTTCATATTAGTTGCTTTGTTATTACTGGTGTTGTTTGCGTAGGGAAATAATGTACTGGACATTTTACTCATTGTCAACGACTTGGCTTGATCCCACCATAAATTAGTAGAACTGGAGGTAAATCTCATTTCTTGATCTTACATGAGTTTAATCAGCGTTGTTTGATGACTAGGAAATCTTTAGATCCGTGTTGGTAGAGTTAAGAAACCCATACACGGTTAAACCCTTCAAACGAACTTTGAGTTTCTTCAAGTTTCACTGCCATGAGATATTTGTCACCGTTATAGAGTTATTTGTCACTGCTATCAGTTATTTGTCACTCAGAACATCTATTTGTCACCCTTATCGCTAGTCAGCCGCCGCCTTTGTTTCGATACAAAACAAACATTTATACACAACCTACACAACTCAACATAAAACACACATCCCCCGATAAAATCCACACAACAAATAAATCAATGAATAAAATAAATTACAATTATATTAATTCAAATGTGTCATTTTTTACACTTACAATTACAAATCAACATATATCCGTTGGATCATCCTCCACCATCACTAGTTGCAGAAGAATCTCCTCTCTCAGACGACTCCTCTTGCCCAACAACAAACTCTGTAGTGTCACCCTCGTCTGATTGAAAAGTTTCGGCACTAGAATCCTCTGAGACAGCAATTTTTTAGAATACTCACTCCATTCAAACCATAATTTTGAAATAAGCTCTAGTCTGAAGCAAGTATCATGATCTCTCTCTTCCAGAGAATCAGCATTGACCAGCCTGTATGTGTAAACCTTCCTCATCTGTCCTAGTCTAAAAGCACGAACAATAGCTTTGGTATCTCGCCAAGCCATTGGTCCTGCATTTAGACCAGGACATACGAGGAAGGTTTACACATATTAAACAAAATATAAATACATCCCACATGTGAACTGAGATGAAATTAGGAATCATGGTAGTCACACCTTGGATGTGATGTTATAGAGGCCCTGCGCGGGCGGCGGTGGCGGAATGGCGATGGGCGGCTGACGACAGCGGCTGCAGCGGTGCTAGACGGCAGCCGGTGGGCGGGTCCGACAGGAACACCGGTCGGCTCCCACGACACAGCACCGGAGGGGTAGCGGTGCTCTAACGGCGTGGGTGCAAGGGGGAGCACGACGGTGGGCTAGTCAGCACTCACGGCGGTGCTGGTTCGCGGAGGAGAGGGAGGGTGCGCAGGGCACCCGTGGGCACACGGGGACAAGGTGGCGATGGTCTGCGACGAGGGGGGAAAAGCAAGGAATGGGGGAAAAACAAATGCCTTCTAAGGGTAAGAAATACGTCGTAAGGGTGACAAATAGGTCGTAAGGGTGACAAATGCTTCTAAGGGTTACAAATAGGTCCTAAGGATGACAAATAGCTTCTAAGGGTAAAAAATGGGTGTCTAAACGTGAAAAATAGCATGTAGTGGTGACAAATGAAAGAGACAGAGCGAGAGAGAGATAGAGAGGGGCTCCTTGCACACGTCTCATCCTCCTGCAGTCCTGGTGCTGCCAACAGCTCCTGAGTTGAGGTTTTTAATGTTACTAAAGGCAGTGGAAGAACTAAAGTCGGTGGAAGACGAAGTGTCTCTCCCAACTAAAGGTTGGTTTTAATTTTACTAAAGGCAGTGGAAGACCTAAAGTCGGTGGAAGATGAAGTGTCTCTCCCAACTAAATGTTGGTTTTAATTTTACAAGTAAAATTGTTAAAATAGGCCAGTTATTATAGTTTCGGGAAGTGTAACAATCTTCCATCTTATCATATTTTTTATATTTTATATTAGGAAAATTATATTTTATAATATAATATTTACATCTATATATCATATGATATATAATATAATATTACGAACGGATATTTTATGAAACGAATATTATAATATCCGTTTCCGCTCCGATTCAAATTTGAATATTATCCGTATCCGAAAAAATAAATACTATTTAGAATATTATCCTCTAATTAATACGGATTCGAATTTGAATATTATCCAGCTAAACTATTGATATATTTATATTTATTTTTGTTATTTATTACACACGAGAGGAAAAGCAAGGGATGGGGGAAAAACAAATAGCTTCTAAGGGTAAGAAATACGTCGTAAGGGTAACAAATAGGTCCTAAGGGTGACAAATAGCTTCTAAGGGTAATAAATGGGTGTCTAAACGTAAAAAATAGCCTGTAGTGGTTACAAATGAAAGAGACAGAGTGAGAGAGAGAGAGGGGGGGGGGCAGTAACAACTAGAAAAATGGTGGCTCCTAGAAGAAGTCTCAACCTCTTGCAGTCCTGCACTCATATGGAGGTCAGTGCATGTTTGCATGTAAGCACATAAGGTCGGTGCACATGTTCAGTGTTGCATTTCAGGTCAGTGCACATGAAGAAAATGCTGCATGCAAAGGTCGGTGCACATTGTCACTATTGCACACTAAGGTCTGAGCATATGTGCATGAGCGCACACTAAGGTCTGAGCATATGTGCAATTTTAGATCTGAGCATATGTGCAATTTCAGGTCTGAACATATGAAAGGCAGGTCGAGTTAGAAAGACAGGTAGAGTTTAATCAGTGTCGTTTGATAATTAGGAAAGCTTTAGATTCATGTTGGTTTCTTCAAGTTTCACTGCCATGAGCTATTTGTCACCGTTACATAGTTATTTGTCACTTCTAATGGGCTATTTGTCACTCATAACGAGATATTTGTCACCCTTATCCTACGCTAGGCGTCATGTTTATTTCGCTTCATAACATATTGTGACTTCTGTTATGTATTTATCACCCTTACGAGACATTTGTCAGCCTTGAAGCCTATTTGTCACCACTGATGACTATTTGTCACCACTATGCGCTGTTAGCCGATGTAGTATCTCTCTTCGGCCTCTCGGCTACTATGCGGTTGATGTATTTGGACAAAAGGAACCTCGGTCCAAGCGATCTCATGATCGACAAAAAGGAAGGACCGTCGCTTTAATTTCCACAAAGTTGGGGGAGATGGAATGATCTTCGCGGTCCCGTCGCTTCGATTTCCACAATGTTGGGGAGGCATGAACACTCTTTTGCCCTCTGGGGGTTTCATCTCCTTCCTATAAATATAGACTTTATGGGGAACACAAAGGACATCCTGAGTTCCTTTGGCGGTCAAAGACACTCTCGTGAAGATGTCGTAGTCTGAGAAGTCAGTTCCCGCCAAACGTTTGTGCTTCCGAAAGGAAGCCCTGCCGGTGCCGGACCAGACATCAGGGGAAAGCAGCGGCGACGATGTTTCGGAGGAATACAAGCAGGGGTACATGCAAGGGTGGCGGGACGCCTTGGCGAAGG
Organism: Amorphophallus konjac; assembly: GCA_022559845.1. Taxonomy (NCBI): domain Eukaryota; kingdom Viridiplantae; phylum Streptophyta; class Magnoliopsida; order Alismatales; family Araceae; genus Amorphophallus; species Amorphophallus konjac. The sequence goes on from CM040124.1 coordinate 200,938,888, forward strand.
TGGACCGCCTGTTTTGTAACAAGGGGGTGACGAGCCTCCAACCTGACAGGTTCTGTCCCAAAGAGGACGAGTAACCATTTGTACCCTCTCCCCCTATCAATATACTTTCTTTTTCTGCAACCTTTTTTTGCATGATGGATGCTTGATCTTTGTGTGATGTGGTTGCCGTCAAATGAAGGATAACATTCATCACGGGTAGGGGTTACCTTTACGAAGCAGAGTTCTTCCCCTATAAGTAGCAGAGTTTGTCGATGGTTCTAATATTAGTAGGGCTTATCTTCATGCTCATAGTTCATCACTAAGATCCATTTGTCACCCTTCATGCGCATTTGTCCCCATGTTGATCTATTTGCTGCCACTACTAGGCATTTTTTACTCTTAGCATGCAGTAGTCGTCGCCTTTGCTCCTGGGAGACGTCGTCTTTGTGCATTTTTCACCGTTAAGAGCCTTTTGCCATCCCTCATACACATTTGTCGCCCCCGTTAACCTATTTTCCACCCCTAATGTGCATTTGTTGCCTCTGTCAACTTATTTATCACCAATAATATGCATTCATCACCCTCATCATACATTTTACTCTGCTGCTCTCACATACGGAAGGTGAACCCAAAAGAGAAAATAAATATAATAATAATAAAAATCCATAAAAAATGATAATCAATAAATACATGACTTTTTGACAAACTATGAAAATGATATTCAATTAATATAATAATGATAAAAGTCTAATAGAAGGTCACCGCTGCTGAACAAAGTCTTCAGAATGCAAGGTAGAGGGACATGTTGGTAGGTCGTGGGTTATTAAAGGATTCCAAATATGTGACAACTGCTGAACAAATAGGGCCTAATAGTATATGTGCTACGAATTATTTATCTGTTTCGTGAACTTGCTCAATTTCTTACCTTGTTATAATGTAGTGTGTCTGTTGTATTTGGACTACGTTGTATCCACCTACTCTATTGTATTTCCTTCATTCGTGACTTTTGTCATGTTTACATAATCACCTTGTGGTATTGTCCATGTCGCAGGGGCATACCCTCACATCCCTTGGTTTTCATGCTCTGTTTAGAGAGTTGGATGGCAACATCGCAACCTTTGGTTTTCAATTATTATTATTATTTTTATTTTTGTATTTACTTTTTTATAATTATACTATTATATTTATTAATTATCACTGTTAGACAAAAAGAAGAACATGTTTTGAAGTTTTGGAGCCAGTAAGTCAGATAAGCCAAAATCAAGCCCGACGGCTAACACCGCATAGTGGTGACTGTTGGGTATGTGTTATCACATTATTTTTGACCCTAGTTTTGATGATAACAAATATTATGAGTTTGTGGGAGCAAACTTTATGTGTGGTTTAATGAATTCAAAACATTGTGTGTTTGGAAGAGCATGTGTTCTTAATGGCATTTGGTTGCATTCTGATGTTGAAATGTGATGGAATAATACTTCCTATTTGATTGTGTGAGTGTATGATTTTTAAATGGAACAATCATGTTTTTCATATTTTTGGAAGGACTTAAAATGATCAACAAAGATGCTCACTCATGTGTAAATGAATATCCCTCATTTGAGGCTTTTCTTGTGTTGACCATATGGGAGGTTCAAGAATGTCATTTGCATAATTAAAGCCTCCATGATCTTGTATTTGTCAAACACTTCTGTTGGTTGAGAATGTAAGTCAAAATCTTGGTGAAGTGTGCTTATTGTAGTTTATTTGGATGAACAAGCTCAAAATGTCAAATTTGATGCTCAAATGTTGATTATAAACTAACCGCTTGTTTCATCATGTGTTTCAGCTCAAAAAAAATCATGGTTGATCATCATGGGGTTATGGCAATATTTAATTATTTATTTCCCCATGATTTCATGTTGATTAAATGGTATTTTCTAACCCCCACTAGCATGGGTCAACCCTATGGGTCGACCCCTAGTGTTTCTGGACCGGACCGAAGGCTAAAAATGCAGTCAGTTACATGGGCCTGTTGAACATGTGTGCACCATGCTTAATTTTATGGTTTTGATGATGTCTGCCTCTGTAGTCATTAATGAACTATACCTGCATTAGATAGTGTTAATATTCATACATTTCAGGTCATTATACTTCAAGCGCAAAAGATCAAGAATGACACACAAATCTAGGCAACTGGATACACATATATCAAGGCATATGACAATATTGGAGGCACAAAAATCTAGCATGTTTCAAGCATAGAAATCAAGCTGAATAGCATCACACATAAGGTCATTGCATATTCCTCATATGGTCAGTGCATATCTTGCCTTATGGATGGTTCAAGGTCGGTGCAACTTCTGGATAGCAAGCCACAAGATAATCCAAGGAATGGAGTGGAGTTGGCAAAAGTGAAAGCTCAATGATTGCGCCCTCGCACGCATATCAACCTATGTGGTCAGGTCGTAGGGATCGACCTGCCCGGTCAGGTTGTGGGGGTCAAGGGGGCAACGCCCCTTGCGGGGGTTTCTGGGGGCGGAGCTCCCGGAACAAAATTTTGATTATAAGAGCAATATAATCAATAGAAGTCTTCAAGACAGTTAAGGTCGATGCACAACGAAGCATAACCAAGAGAACCCAAAGTCAAAGACTCAGTTGACACTTTCTAGACTGTCAAGGGTGATGCTATAGACATGAATGGGCTGCTAAAGAACTTAAGCGACGGAGCTAAAGCAGTTAACGGACCGACTCGGGAAAACCCGAGTTCTGCCCAGCTGGCGGTCGTCCGCCAGCCCAGGGGTGGTCGACCGCCCCAGCTAGCAGCCCACCGTCTGCAGTTCTTTCAGTGGCGGTCGACCGCCAGCCCAGTAGCAGTCGACCGGAAATCCCAGGGAACATCTGTCTACAGCATTTCTCAGTAGCGGTCGACCGCCAGAAGCCACAGGTCGACCGCCAGCCCCGAGCCTTCAATGTTGACTTTATTTTCAACTTCGAGAAAGGCCATTCCCCATGGATTTCTTTAATCCAAAAATCACCTAATCACCCACAAAATGTGGATCTGGTCTGGGATGTGTTTATTGACCATCCAAAGAGATATAAAACCAACACAAGAGGGTTAGAAACCCTTGTTGATTTGGAGAAAACAGAGATGAAGAGAGGCTAGAGGAGCTCCAAGGAAGAAGAGGTACTGTAGCCGTGAACAGTACACCGTGTAGAAGTTCTACATCCAATCCAAGGTATTCAAGCCTACATCCGAAGCCCTCAATCTCCAAGGAAGAAGAGAAGCAAGCAAGCTCACAAAGGAGATCAAAAGGAAGATCAAAGCTACATCCAAACCTCTTCATCAACTCAAGGGAAGATCAAAGCTACATCCTATATTTTCTCCATCAACTCAAAGAGATCAAAGGAAGATTAAAGCAATAGATTCAAGATCCAACAATCTCAGACAAGATCTAGTTCATTCTAGCATATCTCCATATCTTGTTTGAGCATTTTCATCTTGTTCTATTTTCATTTCATTCAATCTATTGAAACTGAAGATCGTCCCTACCGGTGGTTAGTAGGAAGGCAATCGGAAGTTCTTCGATCTGCGGTGTAGCCGTCCCTGTCGGCTTTGTGTGTAGGAAGATAGAAAGATGGCTTTCTCTATTCTGTGGTTTAGGGCGTGTCCCCGGTCATGCTGTGAGTCAGCAGGAAAGCCTCGCCGGGTTTTGGTGAGGGGTGGACGTAGGTTGCGTGGTTCCAACCGAACCACCTTAAAAATCCCTATGTTGTGGGTTGTTCATCGTGTGCGATTGCTCTATATCTTCTACCCCCATTCACAAGTTCGTGTGCTTCCATACTTGGTTATCTTGTTTACACACTCAAGCACTCAGATTTGCACTTTCGGTTTTATCTGTGATTTATTTGGGCTTAGTACTTTGACTGCATCCCTTGGGCGGCCTGCTGCACCCTTGCACACAGGCGCCAAGGTGAAAGTATTGCTAAGTGTTTCCCATGCTTAGACTCGCATGCATCTTGGTTGATCACCACTACATTCACACACATATGCACTCTGAGTGATCAACATAGCACACACACACGCACGCTTGTTACAAGCTATTTCATGTTCTGGTGTTATGCATTATGATCCCTGCTCTACAAGGCTTGTATCTTTCAAGATCACAAATGTGCTTAAAGAAGTGTTGACGCTTCATCGCTTGTAATCCGAGTCATTTCCATCTAAGTCACTCTACTTAATTCCGCTGTGCATTGTGCCTAGGTGATTCATTCACTTTATAGGAGTGGTTCATGCTTCCGATAGCTAAGAGTTTTTAAATAGGTCAAAACTTTTGATAGGATCTATTCAACCCCCCCTTCTAGATCTGTTTGCACCTCGCGGGACCCAATAAGTGGTATTAGAGCCTGGCTCTGCCATTCCCAAATCCTACGATCTGCAGGGAGAGATCCCCGTGTATTCTATTTAAATGGCTTCATATGCTACACATACTTCGATGGTTTCTCTTCCCATTTATGATGGTTCAGATTTTTCTACATGGGTAGGGAGAATGTTTATCTATGTTAGCTCCATAGATCCACAATTGTGGACTCTTATATACAATGATCCTCATGAGCTGCCATCAAATTCAATTGATTGGTCATCCGAACATGAGACCAAACACAATGATAATCTTCTTGCATATAACTTAATTATAGCTGCAGTTGATCTCAGACTAATGCATCTTGTGTCCTCCTGCAGCACAGCCAAGCAAGTACTAGATAAGTTGGGGAAAATCCATGAAGGGAAGGAACAAGAACAATAATGCTTCATGGCCGACCGTGTAGAACAGTCCAGCAATACATCCTCATCACAGGTAAACTCTGATTCCGAGGAATTCACTTTTGAAGAGTTTATGGAAGCCTATGATGAGTTGATTACACAATACAAAAGGTAAAAACCGAAAACAAAAATTTGAAAAAGGATCTCAAGAAAATCAACCAAAATGAAAGCTCATTTTGTAAAAAGTGTTCTATTTTTGAAGAGCTTAACGACACTCTCTCTTTTGATCTAGATACGCATAAACAAAGCATTGCATGTCTAAGGTTGAAAATGAAAATCTTCATGGTGAAATCACTAGGTTGGAAGAAATTGTAATAAAACTTCAAAACCAACCTAAGTCAATCTCTAATGATCAAACTATGGCCGATGGGCTAATCTATCATGAGAGGTTGATTGAAGAAAATAAAAATTCTATTTCATGCTCTGCTAATTTTGCATGTGAAAAATATTCATTCTTGAGAAACATAAATGTTGGTCTCCATGATGATCTTGAATGATAACAAAATCTGATTGATTCTCTGAAAGAAGAGAATAGAGAGTTGTTGGAAAAGAAAATTGAAAGTGAACAAGCTGAAGAAGAATTGCATGAAAAACTGGCTGCACATGAAAAAGGCAAATCTGTCATTGATGATCACTCTGAAACATTGCATGCTTTAGAACAACAAAATCAAAATCTTAAAGCAATTAATGCCATGCTCAATGAGCAATTGGCAGCATGCGAAGAGGGTCTTGATGAATCTAAACAGCATATTTCTTCACTTGAAAATGAAATTCAAGGGCTGAATGATTTCCTGTCTTTGTTTGCCCAAATTCAAGATTCAGGCTCACCAGAAGCCACCTCCTCCTATGGTCACCAAAAAGAGCATACTGCTCAAAAGAAAAGCAAAACTCAGCATGCTCATCCAAACATGCACCATAACATGTCTTATACTAAATACCATGCTTTCCACAAAATGAATGTCCATTATTATTATTGTGGTAAACATGGTCACACTGTGCATGATTGTTTTATCTTGAGAAATGATGAGCTTAGAGCAGGACAACAAGTGAAAGAGTAAGGAAAGAAATATGTCAACACTGGCAGAGGACCTACTCAGCAGATATCTGCATAGAACTGCATGGGGAGTAAGAAGAGTCGACACTCCCATACAAGCAGGTCGACACTCTCCATGGCTTTAAACAAAAATCTTCCCCCTTGCTACTCTCATTGTGGTAAGTCTGGCCCTACTGTCCAAGAGTGCTGGCACTTGAAGGGAAAGCATCACCTTCATGCCATTAAAGGTAAATCCCATGCTCATCCACAAAAATAAAATGCACATGCACACGCACATGAACATAAAAAGAATGCTCAATCTTTTGTGCGCTGTTTTTACTGTGGGAAAAATGGTCATGACATGTATGATTGTCATACAATGAGGAAGGATGATCTGATTTCCCTGAAACAGATGAGCCACATTAGTGAATATGACAAAGTTGCTAACCCACAAGGACCCAAGCAATCTCGGGTACCTAAAAATTTCAAATGAGAATTTTGGGTGCGGGATGCCTTGGAGCTGAACAAAGGATCATAAGGTAAATAAAAGTTCAAGGCACAGGTATATACATAAACCTTTTAAGTTCAGTCATCTTGCATGTTTAGTCTTGACATGTAGATATTGCATCATACGTCTGCCCAATGTCATTAGATTCTACAAACTGAATTGCTCTTTGAAATGCAAAACACCCATGGTGTGAGATGAACTTTTGAGCTAGATAACTTGCTCACACCATGCTTGATTTCAACTATTTAATTCATGAAAAACTTGTTATGCTGATGAAGTTGATGTGATGATGAGTTACATAAGTCTTGCTATCAGCCACATGAAATGCTTGGATTTTGGTTTTGATGATGCATACCATGGCTGCATTTTCAACTCATTATTCATGTTAGCATTGTTCAAAGGGGATGTCTATTGGCATCATCATCAAGTTGCATTCATGTGTGTTTGCATCATCTTGTGATCACACATACCTTAATGCACATCATGCTTAGAAGACACAAAAATGCACAATCATTTTGCAGCATCTTCATTGAATTGTGTATTCACATAAGTCTTAGGCTGCATAATTCATTGCCAACCCATGCATGTACTCAGGGGGAGTCAACATCAATCTAGCTTAAATCATTTCACATCATTTTACTCTTGCACTACCATGGTATATCAAATGTTGATGTATGGAAAGGCAGGTTATGCTTGCCTAGAAGCACTCAATATGCGTGAGGTTTCACCTCCGCCACGTACCATGCGTCAATGTCGTATATAGGCCATATAGTAAGGGGGAGTTGTTTCTTTGCAGCAGTCATGCATATGTTTCATCTTCATTCTATTAACATCATGGCACAGAATGCTTCTTCTCAGGGGGAGTTTGCCCATCATGAAAATCCAGTCAAAACTCTGCCCTGTAGTTCAACAGGTTGACCTCACTCCTTTGACAGGTCGACCCCACAGTTCTATCTACCTGAAAATTACCTCTGTCTGAGCTCCGGGTGTCGACATCACACAATGTCAGAGTCAACACTTCCTTGCACCTGATAACTTTATCTCTTCCATTCCAGTCTGAGCTCGGTGCATAACCTCAGGGGGAGTGTTCCCCATTGATTCTCAAGCTTCCACTCATATGTAACACTCTCTTTTTATATCAAACCATTGCATCATATTGCTAACATCCTTTTGTGGTTCAACTTAGATTCAAAGTGCCTTGAACTTCATGGAGGATTCCCTATCTATTATTGAGGTTGTTTATCAGAGTAAATCTTCAAGAAGAATTTTCTTTTATAGAGTCTTGTGATTGCCTTGAACATAAATGATTTTGGTTTAACATTAATGATTTCTTGAGTCTTGAAGTTTGATGGTCTTGAAAATATTTGTGGTCGGGCTTAATAGACTTAGACTAGTTTCTCATGTTTTGACTTGTTATGCCGTCTTGAATCTGAAAGATTTTTTGAGTACAAAGGCATCCTTGATCGAGAAACTTTAGCTAAGTATTATTTTTAAACATTTGTTGAATCTGTTTATTTCAAAAAGTGGCTACACTTAAGTAAGCTCAAGGCAGGGCAATGGCACTGTTGCTGAGAAATATATCTCCACATCAAAGAAAATGAGGTTCGATAAGTCATGAGGTGACTATGCTATCTTTGTTCTAAGTGAGGCAAAATCGTGAGCTACATTGAGTAACTGGGGGTGCTTGCGTCTGGTAAACGTGCACACTCACGTCAAAAGGTGGTTGCTACACTTGACTGCTCGTAAAATGATAACAATCATCTTTCAAATGATTTCAAAAGAAAAATCTGAATGTGTAGCACTCATGAATCAAATCTAAGTCATCTAAGTGTTTAGACCGAACACTTATTGTGGTCACTCTCAAGGGAACCAATGTAACTGAATGAGTAAGATAAGAGAAGGTTAATCTTATTTTGACATGAATTTCTGGTTCACTACTATTAAACTTGCATGCAAATGTCTTCATGTGATTCTACTGAGTAGGCCAGAACTTATTAGCATTAAACCAATCTGAATGTAAGAGCTGGTTCATTTGGGTTCTATAACTAAAAATTCTAAAAAATCCATAACTCTGATTTATGAACTTGATTTCAGATTAAAGAACCTCCATTCTCTATTGAGAAGTCATACCTTGATGCTCCTTATTGTTTGCCTTTGTAGCAACCCTGATAAATTTAAAAGGAATAAGTAAATCAAAATAGATTAAAAGATTTAGTAAATAAACGAAAGAGCTTGGAATCAAAATAATTAAACCTGATGAAAATAACGCCTCAGATGTAGGCGCTACTTTAAAATAAAACGCCCTTACCTAAGACGTGTTTTGAAGAAAGGATGCCCACACATCAAGGCGTCAAATTTCAAACGACCAAAATAAATAAAAAGGGCAAGTTAGCGTAACGTCCCTTGAGTGGACGCGTTTCGACAAGAAACGACGCTTGACAGGGCGTCAATTTAAATTCGACGCCCTGACCTAGGTCGCTAATTCAGTTTGAGTTTCGTTCGACCCAGGAGTCTATCCAGGGTAAGATGATAACTATGACAAAGAGTTCGAATGTAGTAATAACTCTATCTTGGAAGTATTACTTCCAATCAAACACTAACCCTATTAGGATTCTAAGGATCCTATAAAAACCCTTGCCGATCGAACCATAAAGCTATTTGGTCGATCTGCTGCTGCTACGGTACGTAAAGAACATCAGTTCTTATCTCTTTTTTTCGGTTGCATGAAGAATCACTGATTCTTCATCTTCTTCTCTTCTTACAGGTTGAAGAAGACGAACGTGAGAAGAACAAAGGGTAAGTTCTTCTTTCTTCCACCTTCAGTCAAGTATTATGAAGATAATACTAATGATCGTATATATATGTTCTCTATAGGAAAGTCATCTTAACCTACTCATGAACGTGGGTTCTTCATCGGTGAACGTCTGCACCTGATCGTGCCGAAAAGAAAACCTGTCGATAATCTACACCAAGACCTCTGCCCTTTTCGTCCTACTCTGTTGATAACAGAGTACCGTGTCTTCATCAGTTCACCAGTTAAATCATCAAAAAGGTAGGTTTTCTCAAGCACTGTAGCCCAAATCACCATAATAACTATATTAAACCATATATATTAGTTCATGCATATAGTTTTCACGAGTTTTAAAAGTTCTATTGTTGGAAAGAAACACCCTTTCCAAAGGCGCTAATTTTATACGCGACCCAGACTAGGGCGCTATTTAAATAAACGACCCTGACAAGGTCGTCAATTCAAAAGATTTGACGCCCTATACACAGACGTCAATTTAATTACCTGGTAATTACCCATGTTAATTAGTCCAATATTCACTTAAACATGATTCTAAATCAGTGCATCCTGATATTATCCTATCATGACCATATCTCATTTTCTGGAAATTTCAATGCTTGAAAAATTATAAATTCTTGAAATACACGACCCTATATAGGTCGTCTCTCACTTGACTAACGCCCCTGTTCAGGGCGTGAATTGAAAAGTAACGCCCCTGTCTAGGGCGTGTTTCTGATAAATTACTGAAAATATATATTCTGCAAAAAATAGAGGTAAAGAATGAACGACCATTACATACGTCGTCAACTTTTAATTAAACGCCCCTTACAAGGGCGCGTTTTTGGTAAAATACGGAAATATTGAAAATTTGCAAAAATGTAAAATAGATAAACACCCTTACTGAAGGCGTTAATTACTTGAGTAGTGACTTTACTTAAGTCGTTATTTTCCTGTAAAAATATTTTTACCCTGTTTCTGATAACCGATGGTTTCAATATATCTATATATATGTATATCGGCACTATATCTCCACTCCGTGAGTATAGTCCCACGTTTCATGATGTTTTATCGATCACCCTCAATTCTCATTGACATACAAGCTCTCCATTGGACATTCCGTTCCTTTGGACTAGCGAGTTAGTCATAGAGACCTCCGTAAGACTCCTCGTACCTTGGATTCCCTCAAGGTCGACTGAGCTGGTTGTACTCTAAAAATTCATTACACTATTGAATGCCATGTCACTCTAAAGAAACATGGTATACCGACCCTTATGATATGCAAAGAGTATATCATGAGAATTCTTAATGGGATGATGATATCATGCCATTTGTTGATGTTCTTGTGGACCTCAATTCTATAATAAGAATGAGAGTATCTTGCCTTTGATATGCTGTTCATGTGGACCTCAATTCTATATAAAGAATGTCCATACTTGTTTGTCATGGTACCCGAGTTAAGGGAACCTAATTCCACCTAGTTTCATCGATCGTCATGATTGTACCGTTGTTATCGCCTATCTATGTCCAATGTCGTATTTTTAGACTCCATTCTCTCAAAGTTATCCTACGTGCCTACAAGCTTAAATTGTTGAAATTCCATATTGGCTATATATATATAGATACAAGAGTGGATGTCAATTATACATGATAAATGCCTGCGCATATAGGGCCCGATCTGGTCCTGGGAGGAGCACCCGAAAGTACTTGTGCCCATGGGAGTTGAATGATAAGGTATCTGGCATTATACCGAGTGCATGACTAGCTTGATTGGACATTCCACACAAATCTTGTACTTGACTCGTACTTGACTTGACATGAATTGCGTGACCCGAGAAAAGGGTAATTACTTGCTTGCTTGATACATGATAGCCAAAGTTCTTGACATGACTTGCTAAAGAGTACTTGCTCGAATATCTTGTTATCTTTTTCTTGAAAGCCCATGACTAGTTCATCTTGCCGTCTTATTGATAAATTCTCTCTCTATCTTGTCGTTTTATGCGAGCATGCATAGCTATAGTACATTCATGAAAAATATAATTATTTAAACCCCTTGTTAGCGCTTGAGATATAATTTCCTACTGAGCGTTCGCTCACTCCGTGTGTTCCCTACTTTTCAGGCAATTCCGACGACGAGGGAAGTCAATCGGATGGGAATGGTCAAGAGTGAAAGTGATAGAACTTCTCCAAGTGTCATCTAGTCTTTTTCCTATTTTTGAGTCAACTATGTACTTTTCCTTTTTGTTTGAATAGAGTATTGGATTTGTAATAGTCTATCCATTATGAAATAAAGGATTGGGTTATCTTTACTTTTGCGCATCTCTGTTTTGGTGTCGAATACACTACTACTCTGATTAACATGATTGATATAAACTCGTCGCGCACCTCCGGGTATCTTCCGCGCTCGGGGCGTGATAGTTTTTGTGGTATCAAAGCCTAGGGTATTCAATTCCTAGGAAAACCCAAGTCCAAGGATATGTTCAAACCTTTAACCAGTGAGATTTGGGTAGAACCAAGGGTTAAAGTTAACATAGAATGATAGTCTTTAAGATACAAATCACGTATTAATCTAGTTATTGTAATTGTAGGATAATGGCTGCCGAACGTGCTCAATGGCGCAACATGCAGCGTACACTGCAAGGCATGACTCAAGTACTGCAGCAAGTAACACTAGGAGGTGGACAACGAGCAGGAAGTCTCCACCAGACTTTCAAGAACATGAACCCACCCAAGTTCACGGGTTCTACTGATCCAGATGACGCTGAACACTGGATTAGGGAAACAGAACGAATATTCCGTGTTATGCAATGCACGGATCAAGATAAGGTCTTATTAGCTACTTTTCAGTTAGAAAGGGATGCTAGATGCTGGTGGGAATCAATAGAGGCTACTATAAATCAAGATCAGATTTCGTGGGAGGAATTCGTTGAACACTTCAACGCAAAATATTTCTCGGACCGAGTTCAGGAAAAGAAGGCTGCAAAATTTGCTGCATTAAAGCAACGATCTTTGTCAGTGGCCGAGTATGAGGCCCAATTCTCTAGATTGTCTCGATATGCTAAGCATCTAGTTAGCACCGAGAAAATGAAAGCTAGGAGGTTTCTTAATGGGCTCAGGCCCCAAGCTATTACTCAACTGGCGCCGATGGACATTCAAGTCTACTCGGAGATAGTACGCCGAGCTCAACTATTAGAAGATGCCACGGAACTGTCTGATAGGATTCGTGGTAAGGATAAGAAGGAACAAGTTACAGGTTCGGGTTCCTTTAAACCTAACTTCAAGAAGAGGCCTAGCAATGGAGGTATTCCCTCGCAAGACCAAAAGTTCAAGAAGACCAAGCCCTTCTCTATCACCACTACCTCTCCAAATACAGTGTGCAAACATTGTGATAAAGCGGGTCATAGAGCAGAAGAATGCTGGAGGAAACTAGGAGCATGTCTCCGTTGTGGTAGTCGTGAGCATCGGATTCCCGATTGCCCATTACTTAACGATCAAGCCACTGACGGGAAGCGCCCAGTAACCAAGAATGCTCGTCTTCATGCAATCAAGGAGACCGAGCAAGTAGAAGGAGGTGGCTTAGTGGAAGGTATATTGAAAGTTTGTTCCAAGAATGCATATGTCTTAATTGATACTGGTGCATCGCATTCTATTGTTTCTAAGAAGTTTGCTGACCCATTACCCCTAGAACCGGAATGGATAAAGTTAGTTTTATCTACTCCTCTGGATGATGAGACTGATATTACACATCATTACCAAAACTGCGAAGTATTGGTTCGGGGTAGAAATCTCCCTATTGATCTCATATGTTTAGATCTGAAAGAGTATGATGTTATACTAGGGGCAGATTGGTTATCCAAGTATCAGGCAACGGTTGATTGCCGCAATAGTAAGGTTACATTCAAGGAATTCCCAGAACTAATATTTACCAGCCCCAAGAGTCAGAGCAAATCCCCTATTATTTCAGCTCTCCGAGCTAGCAAGCTCATCAGGAAAGGATGTGCATCTTTCCTCGCATTTGTCACAGTTAAAGAAGCTAAGGAAGCTAAGTTAGAAGACATTCCAGTGGTACAAGAATTTCCGGACGTGTTTCCGGAAGATTTACCGGGATTACCCCCGCAAAGAGAAGTGGCCTTCACCATTGACTTAGTCCCTGGTGCTGGTCCGATTTCAAAGGCACCTTATAGGATGTCACCTGCTGAACTCAAGGAGTTAAAGGAGCAATTGATGGAACTCATTAAGAAAGGATTCATTAGACCAAGTACTTCCCCGTGGGGAGCGCCTGTATTATTTGTAAAGAAGAAAGACGGATCCATAAGGTTATGCGTCGACTATCGACAATTGAATCATCTCACTATCAAGAACAAGTATCCACTGCCGAGAATCGATGAATTGTTTGATCAAATTTCAGGATCCATGTACTTTTCCAAAATTGATCTTAGGTCCGGATATCACCAACTAAGAATCAAGGACGAGGATATTCATAAAACCGCATTCAGAAGCAGGTATGGCCATTATGAATTTGTTGTTAGGCCTTTCGGACTAACGAATGCCCCTGCTGCCTTTATGCAGTTAATGAATAGTATATTCAGGCCTTATTTAGATCAATTCGTGGTGGTCTTTATTGATGATATATTGATTTATTCCAAGACCAAGGAAGGGCATGAGGAACATTTGAGGATTTCATTACAAATATTAAGGACAAACCAATTATATGCAAAACTTAGCAAGTGTGAATTCTAGCTTGAAGAAGTGACTTTTCTCGGACATGTTATATCAAAGGATGGCTTGTCTGTAGACCCATCAAAGGTTGAAGCTGTAAGGAATTGGGAAAGACCGACCAATGCTAGCGAGATCCGAAGTTTCTTAGGTCTTGCCGGCTATTACAGGCGATTCATCAAGGATTTCTCTAAAATCGCCGTGCCACTTACGAGGTTAACCCGCAAGGAGATCCGTTATGAATGGGATGAGGAATGTGAGAGAAGCTTCCAAACTCTCAAGGATCATCTTACTACAGCTCCTATCTTAGCATTGCCAATTGAAGGAGAAAAGTTCGAGGTATACACTGATGCTTCTGGCATTGGCCTCGGGTGTGTTCTAATGCAACAAGGGAAGGTTATAGCCTACTCTTCTCGTCAATTAAAGAAGCATGAAGAGAACTACCCCGTCCATGACTCAGAATTGGCCGCGGTAGTATTTGCACTCAAAATAAGGAGACATTATCTTTATGGAGTACAGTTTACTGTATACTCCGATCACAGGAGTCTCAAATATCTCTTTTCACAGAAGGAACTAAACATGAGACAAAGACGATGGCTAGAATATCTCAAGGACTTCGACTTCAATATACAATATCATCCCGGAAAATGTAATCATGTAGCAGATGCCCTTAGTCGAAAGCCAAGAGCACTATTAGCCAATTGTCTGATTCAAGAATGGAAAATGCTGGAACAATTCTCTGAACTCAATATAAGCATGGACACGGACCCTAGATGTGTCACATTATCTCATGTAAGCATACAGTCAGATTTATTGTCTGAAATACAAGCACTTTAGAATGATGATCCTACATTAGTAGAAATCAAGGGCAGATTAGAAGGACAATCGGATTTCCAATTAGCTTCTGATGGAAGATTAATGTTCAAGAATAGAACTTGTATACCGGACTGCCCAGAATTGAAGAAGAAGGACTTAGATGAAGCTCATAGGTCAAGGTATACTATTCATCCTGGATCTACCAAGATGTACCAAGATGTGAAAAGAAATTTTTGGTGGCCCAACATGAAAAGGGAAATAGCAGACTATGTATCACGTTGTCTCACATGCCAACAAGTCAAGGCGGAACACCAAAAGCCTGCTGGAAAGCTACATCCTCTAGATATCCCTAAATGGAAGTGGGAGGATATTGGTATGGATTTCATCATGAGTTTATCTAAATCAAAAAGAGGACATGATGGAATATGGGTTATCATTGATCGATTGCCTAAATCAGCGTATTTCTTGCCAATCAAGAGTCGATGGTCAGTTGATGTCTTAGCTGCACTATACATCAAGGAAATAGTCAGATTACATGGTATTCCTGTTTCAATCGTGTCTGACAGAGATCCCCGTTTTACTTCTCATTTTTGGAAAGGACTACAGCATTCGTTGGGAACGAGACTTAACTTTAGCACAGCCTTTCATCCTCAAACGGATGGTCAGACCGTGAGAACAAATCAAGTAGTTGAAGATATGCTTAGAGCATGCATTACTGATTTTGATGGAAACTGGCATGATCACTTGCCTCTGGTCGAATTTGCATACAATAATAGCTACCAGGAAAGTATACAACTGGCACCTTTTGAAGCCTTATACGGAAGGAGTTGTCGATCACCCTTATGCTGGGACGAAGTTGGAGAGAAACAACTGTTAGGTCCAAAAATGGTGAGGGACACTACCGAGAAGATACAATTGATCAAAGAAAGACTGCAAGTTGCTCAGTCTAGATAAAAGGCTTATGCTGACACAAGAAGAAGAGATCTCGAATTCCAAGTTGGAGATCTCGAATTCCAAGTTGGAATACGAAGATTTGGTGTTAAAGGCAAGCTTACACCAAGATTTATCGGACCTTTTGAGATACTAGAAAGAGTTGGCGAGGTTGCTTATCGCATCGTATTGCCCCCTCAACTATCTGAAGTACATGATGTGTTCCACATATCTATGTTGAAGAAGTATGTACATGACCCATCACATATTATTGAATATGGAGACCTAGTGATCCAGAAAGATTTCACGTATGAACAGAAGCCTATGAAGATCTTAGATCGAGAAGTACGTACCCTAAGGAATAAGGTTATTCCCATGCTAAAAGTACAATGGAATAAGAATTCAGAACATGAAGCTACATGGGAGACCGAGGAATCTATGAGGAAACAATTTCCAGATTTATTTTAGAAGGTACATACTCTACACTCTCCAAATGTAAATATATGATATGGAATTTGGGGACCAAATTCTTTTTAAGTGGGGGAGGGTGTAGCAACCCTGATAAATTTAAAAGGAATAAATAAATCAAAATAGATTAAAAGATTTAGTAAATAAACGAAAGAGCTTGGAATAAAAATAATTAAACCTGATGAAAATAACGCCTCAGATGTAGGCGCTACTTTAAAATAAAACGCCCTTACCTATGGCGTGTTTTGAAGAAAGGACGCCCACACATCAAGGCGTCAAATTTCAAACGACCAAAATAAATAAAAAGGGCAAGTTAGCGTAACGTCTCTTGAGTGGACGCGTTTCGACAAGAAACGACGCTTGACAGGGCGTCAATTTAAATTCGACGCCCTGACCTAGGTCGCTAATTCAGTTTGAGTTTCGTTCGACCTAGGAGTCTATCCAGGGTAAGATGATAACTATGACAAAGAGTTCGAATGTAGTAATAACTCTATCTTGGAAGTATTACTTCCAATCAAACACTAACCCTATTAGGATTCTAAGGATCCTATAAAAACCCTTGCCGATCGAACCCTAAAGCTATTTGGTCGATCTGCTGCTGCTACGGTACGTAAAGAACATCAGTTCTTATCTCTTTTCTTTCGGTTGCATGAAGAATCACTGATTCTTCATCTTCTTCTCTTCTTACAGGTTGAAGAAGACGAACATGAGAAGAACAAAGGGTAAGTTCTTCTTTCTTCCACCTTCAGTCAAGTATTATGAAGATAATACTAATGATCGTATATATATGTTCTCTATAGGAAAGTCATCTTAACCTACTCATGAACGTGGGTTCTTCATCGGCGAACGTCTGCACCTGATCGTGCTGAAAAGAAAACCTGTCGATAATCTACACCAAGACCTCTGCCCTTTTCGTCCCACTCTGTTGATAACAGAGTACCGTGTCTTCATCAGTTAGCCAGTTAAATCATCAAAAAGGTAGGTTTTCTCAAGCACTATAGCCCAAATCACCATAATAACTATATTAAACCATATATATTAGTTCATGCATATAGTTTTCACGAGTTTTAAAAGTTCTATTGTTGGAAAGAAACGCCCTTTCCAAAGGCGCTAATTTTATACGTGACCCAGACTAGGGCGCTATTTAAATAAACGACCCTGACAAGGTCGTCAATTCAAAAGATTTGACGCCCTGTACACAGACGTCAATTTAATTACCTGATAATTACCCATGTTAATTAGTCCAATATTCACTTAAACATGATTCTAAATCAGTGCATCTTGATATTATCCTATCATGACCATATCTCATTTTCTGGAAATTTCAATGCTTGAAAAATTGTAAATTCTTGAAATACACGACCCTGTATAGGTCGTCTCTCACTTGGCTAACGCCCCTGTTCAGGGCGTGAATTGAAAAGTAACGCCCCTGTCCAGGGCGTGTTTCTGATAAATTACTGAAAATATATATTCTGCAAAAAATAGAGGTAAAGAATGAACGACCATTACATACGTCGTCAACTTTTAATTAAACGCCCCTTACAAGGGCGCGTTTTTGGTAAAATACGGAAATATTGAAAATTTGCAAAAATGTAAAATAGATAAACGCCCTTACTGAAGGCGTTAATTACTTGAGTAGTGACTTTACTTAAGTCGTTATTTTCCTGTAAAAATGTTTTTACCCTGTTTCTGATAACCAATGGTTTCAATATATCTATATATATGTATATCGGCACTATATCTCCACTCCGTGAGTATAGTCCCACGTTTCATGATGTTTTATCGATCACCCTCAATTCTCATTGACATACAAGCTCTCGAGTGGACATTCCGTTCCTTTGGACTAGCGAGTTAGTCATAGAGACCTCCGTAAGACTCCTCGTACCTTGGATTCCCTCAAGGTCGACTGAGCTAGTTGTACCCTAAAAACCTATTACACTATTGAATGCCATGTCACTCTAAAGAAACATGGTATACCGGCCCTTATGATATGCAAAGAGTATATCATGAGAATTCTTAATGGGATGATGATATCATGCCATTTGTTGATGTTCTTGTGGACCTCAATTCTATAATAAGAATGAGGGTATCTTGCCTTTGATATGATGTTCATGTGGACCTCAATTCTATATAAAGAATGTCCATACTTATTTGTCATGGTACCCGAGTTAAGGGAACCTAATTCCACCTAGTTTCATCGATCGTCGTGATTGTACCGTTGTTATCGCCTATCTATGTCCAATGTCGTATTTTTGGACTCCATTCTCTAAAAGTTATCCTACATGTCTACAAGCTTAAATTGTTGAAATTCCATATTGGCTATATATATATAGATACAAGAGTGGATGTCAATTATACATGATAAATGCCTACGCATATAGGGCCCGATCTGGTCCTGGGAGGAGCACCCGAAAGTACTTGTGCCCATGGGAGTTGAATGATAAGGTATCTGGCATTATACCGAGTGCATGACTAGCTTGATTGGACATTCCACACAAATCTTGTACTTGACTCGTACTTGACTTGACATGAATTACGTGACCCGAGAAAAGGGTAATTACTTGCTTGCTTGATACATGATAGCCAAAGTTCTTGACATGACTTGCTAAAGAGTACTTGCTTGAATATCTTGTTATCTTTTTCTTGAAAGCTCGTGACTAGTTCATCTTGCCGTCTTATTGATAAATTCTCTCTATATCTTGTCGTTTTATGCGAGCATGCATAGCTATAGTACATTCATGAAAAATGTAATTATTTAAACCCCTTGCTAGCGCTTGAGATATAATTTCCTACTGAGCGTTCGCTCACTCCGTGTGTTCCCTACTTTTCAGGTAATTCCGACGACGAGGGAAGTCAATCGGATGGGAATGGTCAAGAGTGAAAGTGATAGAACTTCTCCAAGTGTCATCTAGTCTTTTTCCTATTTTTGAGTCAACTATGTAATTTTCCTTTTTGTTTGAATAGAGTATTGGATTTGTAATAGTCTATCCATTATGAAATGAAGGATTGGGTTATCTTTACTTTTGCGCATCTCTGTTTTGGTGTCGAATACACTACTACTCTGATTGACATGATTGATATAAACTCGTCGCGCACCTCCAGGTATCTTCGGCGCTCGGGGCGTGACAGCCTTCATCTGCCATATCTACATAAATCATTCAGGCTGCCATGATTACATCACCTTGGTATCATCCAACAAGTGGTACCATCTTGATGCTCCTTTCAAGTCGTATCCAAAATCATTGGTGTCCTCTGTCATGTGATATCACATTGCTTTCTCATTTATTGGCATGTGGCATAAGTCCTAGCATTATTGGCATCATGCTTTCATGCAATAGGGTGGCATGCATGTCTTAACTTCATACAATTGTAGCTTGCATTTATCATTTCCATGCATTGCATAGAAAATCCAAAAAAAAAATCTGAAAACTAGAAAACCACTAAAAATCTTGCAAAATTTGAAATCAAAAAGGTGCTCCTTGGCTGCTCTATCCATCTCCACTATTTGAGAAATTGAATCATGCTGTTGTGGCTCCACCTCTCACACATACATTGTCTTTGCCAAACCACGGGACACCACCATGTTCGATACATCCATATCATTCATTGGTATCGGTCCTATAACTGGCTTTCCATAATTGGTTGTTCTCTCTAGTTATCTTGTCAACCTTAATAAGTGTACAACCATTGGCATGTATTTCCACATCATTTTCTGGAATGTTGCTTGCAATGACATGTTTTCTCCACATTATGGTCACTTATAATGATGTCACATAGGTGATAACAGAGAATCATGTAAGTCATTTTGTGTGCGTCATTAATGTGAGTCTCTCTGTCTCTTTTCTGGATCTTTTGATGTCGTCAAAGGAGGAGAAGTTTATGTGAGTCATTAATCAAAGAATGTGGTAAGTTTATGTGAGTCATTAATCAAAGAATCCACTCTGTGTGTCAAAGGGGGTAAGAACCATGTGAGTCATTGTCAAAAGGGGATAGGGATGGAATCCTCTTCTTCTTCTTCTTCAGAATATTTTTGACTCATAGTTGCCATGAGAATTACTAATACATGTGAATTTATAATGACTCATAGTTCAGAATGACTCATAATTGCCATCATCAAAAAGGGGGAGAATGTTGAACATGTGTGCAACATGATTAATTTTATGATTTTGTTGATGTCTGCCTCTGTAGTCATTAATGAACTATACTTGCATTTGATAGTGTTAATATTCATACATTTCAGGTCATTATACTTCAAGCGCAAAAGATCAAGAATGACACATAAATCTAGGCAACTGGATACACAGATATCAAGGCACATGACAATATTGGAGGCACGAAAATCTAGCATATTTCAAGCATAGAAATCAAGCTGAATAGCATCACACATAAGGTCATTGCATATTCCTCATATGGTCAGTGCATATCTTACATTATGGATGGTTCAAGGTCAGTGCAACTTCTGGATAGCAAGCCACAAGATAATCCAAGGAATGGAGTGGAGTTGGCAAAAGTGAAAGCTCAATGATTACACCCTCGCACGTGAATCAACCTACGCGGTCAGGTCACGGGGATCGACCTGTCCGGTCAGGTCGCGGGGGTCAAGGGGGCAATGCCCCTTGCGAGGGTTTCTGAGGGCAAAGCCCCCGAAATAAAATTTTGATTATAAAAGCAATATAATCAATAGAAGTCTTCAAGACAGTTAAGGTCGATGCACAAAGAAGCATAACCAAGAGAACCCAAAGTCGAAGACTCAGTTGACACTAACTAGACTGTCAAGGGTGATGCTACAGACATGAATGGGCTGCTAAAGAACTTAAGTGACGGAGCTAAAGTAGTTAACGGACGGACCCGGGAAAACTCGGGTTCTGCCCAGCTGGGGGTCGACAGCCAGCCCAGGGGCGGTCGACCGCCCCAGCTAGCAACCCACTGTCTATAGTTCTTTCAGTGGCGGTCGACCACCAGCCCAGTAGCGGTCGACCTAAAATCCCAGGGAACATCCGTCTACAGCATTTCTCAGTAGCGGTAGACCGCCAGAAGCCACAGGTCGACCGCCAGCCCCGAGCCTTCAATGTTGACTTTGTTTTCCACTTCGAGAAAGGCCATTCCCCATGAATTTCTTTAATCCAAAAGTCACCTAATCACCCACAAAATGTAGATCTGGTCTGGGATGTGTTTATTGACCATCGAAAGAGATATAAAACCAACACAAGAGGGTTAGAAACCCTAGTTGATCATTTGGAGAAAAGAGAGATGAAGAGAGGCTAGAGGAGCACCAAGGAAGAAGAGGTATTGTAGCCGTGACCAGTACACCGTGCAGAAGTTCTACATCCAATCCAAGGGATTCAAGCCTACATCTGAAGCCCTCAATCTCCAAGGAAGAAGAGAAGCAAGCAAGCTCACAAAGGAGATCAAAAAGAAGATCAAAGCTACATCCAAACCTCTTCATCAACTCAAGGGTAGATCAAAACTACATCCAAACCTCTTCATCAACTCAAGGGAAGATCAAAGCTACATCCTATATCTTCTCCATCAACTCAAAGGGATCAAAGGAAGATCAAAGCAACAGATTCAAGATCCAACAATCTCAGACAAGATCTAGTTCATTCTAGCATATCTCCATATCTTGTATGAGCATTTTCATCTTGTTCTATTTTCATTTCATTCAATCTATTGAAACTGAAGATCGTCCCTACCGGTGGTTAGTAGGAAGGCAATCGAAAGTTCTCCGATTTACGGTGTAGCCGTCCCTGCCGGCTTTGTGTGTAGGAAGATAGAAAGAGGGCTTTCTCTGTTCTGTGGTTTGGGGCGTGTCCCCGGTCAAGCTGTGAGTCAGCAGGAAAGCCTCACCGGGTTTTGGTGAGGGGTGGACGTAGGTTGCGGGGTTGCAACCGAACCACCTTCAAAATCCCTGTGTTGTGGATTGTTCATCATGTGTGATTGCTCTATAACTTCTACCCCCATTCACAGGTTTGTGTGCTTCCATACTTGGTTATCTTGTTTACACACTCAAGCACTCAGATTTGCACTTTCGGTTTTATCTGTGATTTATTTGGGCTTAGTACTTTGACTGCATCCCTTGGGCGGCCTGCTGCACCCTTGCACATAGGCGACAAGGTGAAAGTATTGCTAAGTGTTTCCCATGCTTAGACTCGCATGCATCTTGGTTGATCACCACTACATTCACACACATATTCACTCTGAGTGATCAACATAGCACACACACACACACGCTTGTTACAAGCTATTTCATGTTCTGGTGTTATGCTTTATGATCCCTGCTCTACAAGGCTTGTATCTTTCAAGATCATAAATGTGCTTAAAGAAGTGATGACGCTTCATCGCTTGTAATACGAGTCATTTCCATCTAAGTCACTCTACTTAATTCCGTTGTGCATTGTGCCTAGGTGATTCATTCACTTTATAGGAGTGGTTCATGCTTCCGATATCTAAGAGTTTTTAAATAGGCCAAAGCTTTTGATAGGATCTATTCAACCCCCCCTTCTAGATCCGTTTGCATCTCGCGGGACCCAATAGGGTCAACCCATGGGGTCGACCCCTGGAAACTGAGTTTTCATTTCTTATCTGCCCGCCCTCTGGTTGTCCAGGGGTCGACCCATGGGGTCGACCCATTCCGGCACAGAATTTGCGAATCCGATTGTAACCATTTCTAAAGCTCTCCAAACTTTACCAAAACACCCCCCAATGGTTCCTAAGTTTAAATGGATGTTTATAACACACTTTGGGAGGGGTATTTGGGTCTTTGGGTTAGTCATCTATATATGCTAATGTGAGATCCAAATTTGGGGATGGTGAACCCTAATGTGCTTTATTTTTCATCTTGTAGGAGAAGAAAGGGGAAACGGAGTGGAGCTGAGCAAAGATCCATGGTTTTGATCTACTTCCACTCATTTCTGGAGTTCGTGGCTAAAGAAAGAAAGGAGCGGAACAAGAAGGGGAACGCGAGGACGTTCTCATCGTCGACATCCGGCCACCCTCCGACTTGAGGCTTAGAGAAGACCTTCTACAACCCTTTCCTACTCTTGGGCATTCACTTCTACATCTTGTTTGGATTTGTTTGAGTCAATTTCCTTTGGTTCACAAGCATGTATTGAACATATCCTTCATTTTTCTGAACTCTGACCTTGTGTGTGTGTTGAACCGTCGGTGAACGGTAGTCATTTGTGGTGCTGCGGTGTTGCAGCTCGTGTTTGTGGCTAGATCCTTCGTGGATCGTGTAGAAGACATCGTCTTCGTGCCTCTTGGAGTGGAAGCTCCGTGTGCTTCATTTGAAGCGAGTAGATCCTCACCGTTTTGGTGAGGGGTGGATGTAGGGAGCCCGTCACGGTCCCGAACCACCTAAAAATCTGTCTCGTAATGTGGTTGACTGTGGTTTGCTTGTTTACATCCTTTTTGTTGATCGTGTGAGAACAGTAAGCTTGAGAGAAATAATTTCTTAATAGTTTATATTTCGTCCAATCATCATTTGTGTTGGTAGTTATTTAATTTACTGCGTTAAATTTGAAAAATTACCGCCATGCTTGGCGGTGACAATTCAACCCCCCTTCTTGTCCAGACGAGAACCTTTGGGGCAATAATCTGGTATCAGTGCGAGGTCTCTAATTTTAGGACAACCTCGCGGTTGTAGAGAAAAGATCCCTTAGTATGGCCAACAAGAGAATGCTCCCCAAGGGACATTCTGTTCATAGACCTCCCTTCTTTGATGGGACTAATTATCCCTATTGGAAAAATCGGATGATTATGTTCATGCGAGCACAAGACTATGATAGTTGGAAGGTCATTAACAAAGGTCCCTATGTGTTACCTCCCAATGAGGATGGATGGGAGGAAGAGCATATTAAGAAATCATGTGCTAATTATAGAGCTATGAATATCATTCAGTGCGCAATACATCCTAATGAGTACTCACGAATCTCTATGTGTTCATCTGCGCAGGAAATGTGGAACAAGCTCACGGTCATCTGTGAAAGCACTTCAGAAGTTTGAGAAACAAAAGCATATATATTGGTGCGAGAATATGAGCTGTTTGCTATGAAGCTCAAGGAAAACATCTCAGAAATGTATGCAAGGCTGAGTGAGATAACAAATAATTTGAAGGCCTTGGGAAAGGAGTATTCTAATCAAGATTTGGTGAGGAAGGTGTTGCGGTCCCTCACACCTCCATGGCACACCAAGGCGACTATCATCGAAGATTCGAAGGATCTCACCACACTCACGGTGGATCAACTCATCGGATCATTGATGACATATTAAATCAACATCATGAAGCCAGCTGAGGAGGAGAGCAAGAAGAAGAAATCCATTGCATTGAAGGCATACCCAGAATCGTTGCAAGATAGTGATGGAGGCTCATCTATGGATAGCGATGAGGAAGAATTGATGGCTCTTGTAACAAGGAATGTCCGAAAATATTTCAGAAGAGCTAGAAGAGATGGAAATCTTCCCATAAAATTCATGAGGAGAAACTTCAACAAGAAAGGAGAATCGAGCAAGAAGAAAGAAATCATTTGTTATGAGTGTAAGAAGGCTGGGCATATGAGAGGTCAGTGCCCCGAGCTCCAAAAGAAGCTGAACAAGGACAAGCAAAAGAAAGGCAAAGCAATGAAGGCAACATGGAGTGATGAGGACTCGGATAGCTCAAGATCTGAAAGTGATAAGAAAGGATTGGGAGAGCAATTCCAAAATCTTTGCTTTATGGCGGATGAGGACAATTCTAAGGTAAACTCCGATTCTGAAAACTTTACTCCTGAACAATGACATTTAGCTTATGTGGATTTGTTTCAGAAGTACAAGAAATCAAAATATGATGTTAAGAAAATGAAGAAGAGATTTTATGACTTGTTCAACTCTACTAATCCATGTGATAGGTGTAGCTTTTATGAAATGCAAATTGAAAATTTCAAGGAAGAAAAAGAAGAGTTTCAATCTAAGCTAACCTTGTACATGGATGAACTAGAGTGCTTGGAGGCAGAAAAACATAATGCATATAAAGATGCTGAAAAATCAAAAAATGAGAATGATCAAATGGCTAAGGAGTTGGATGATTTGAAATTGAGATTGAGTGAATGTGAGAAATCAAAGAAAGAGTTGGAAACCAACTTCGAAACCATGCATGTTGAATTGAAAAGTTTGAAAGATGTTGCTCAAAAACAATTGAAAGGAAAAGAGAAAATTGTTGAACATGGTGAGGCTAGCAATGAAAATGCTAGGAATGAGAGAATTATTGTGGGACGCTCACCCACAAAGGAAAATTCGTTTGTGAATAACAAAGTTCAAAAATCATTTGATTCATATGGCTTTAATGATGTTGACTCATGCATGAACTCTTTTGTTGATAAATCTTACATGCATAGGAGTCGATTTAGAAAGCCAAATGTCACGTGCTTCTATTGTGGAATGTTTTGCCACTCAATGTATGTTTGTGATTTGATGAGGGCCGATGATGAATATTTTGAAAGAAGAAATATAATGCATTTTTCTCACAGTAGGACTAACACTTCGGGACCCAAGCTTGTTTGGGTACCTAAATCAACTTGAGAGTTGTTTTGATTGTCTAGGTCGGTATAAGAGCCAAATGGAGTAAATGGTACCTAGACAGTGGATGCTCCAGACATATGACGGGAAATAAGGAACTCTTTTCAGACCTGAAGGAGAAGGATGGTGGACTGGTTACTTTTGGCGGAAACGAAAAAGGTAAAATTGTGGGAATTGGACGAATAGGTATGGATTCAAATCAATCCATTGAGGATGTCTTGCTTGTGAATGGTTTGAATCACAGTTTGCTTAGCATCAGTCAACTTTGTGACAAGGGTCACAAAGTCATCTTTGAAAACACACACTGCTCCATTGTAGATAAGGTGTCTCATGAAATAAAGTTCATTGGTGTTAGAGATGGAAACATCTACTCTGTTGATCTTGAAAATTCTAAAAATAAAAATCTTTGTTTAGTTGCAAATAAATTAGATGATGCATGGTTGTGGAATCGACGACTTGGTCATGCCAGTTTTAGTGTTCTCTCTAAACTGTTTAGAAAAAATTTGGTAAGAGGCTTACCAAAACTGAATTTTGATACAAATAAATTATGTGATGCATGTGCTATGGAAAAATAGACAAGAGTGTCTTTCAAATCCAAAAATATTGTCACCACCACTAGACCCCTTGAACTTCTTCACCTAGATTTATTTGGTCCCACTAGGACACACAGTCTTAGAGGGAAACTTTATGGGTTTGTTATTGTAGATGACTACTCAAGATTCACTTGGATATTATTTTTAACCCATAAGAATGATGCTTTGCAGGAGTTCAAAGATCTTTGCAGGAACTTACAAACTGATAAGGGGTATCAAATTAAAGCAATTAGAAGTGATCATGGAAGAGAATTTGATAACCATGACTTTGATGATTTTTATAGGAAACAAGGGTTTACACACAACTTTTCAGCACCTCGAACCCCACAACAAAATGGAGTCATGGAAATAAAGAATAGGACGCTCGTGGAGATGGCGAGGACAATGCTTTCTGAAAATGGGTTACCAAGGTATTTTTGGGCCGAGGCAGTGAGCACGGCTTGTTACATCATCAATCGTGCCATGGTAAGACCCATACTCAAGAAAACTCCATATGAGTTGGATAAAGGTAAGAAACCTAACATTACATATCTTAAACATTTTAGTTCTCCTTGTTTTATCTTGAATAACTCTAAAGAACATTTGGAGAAATTTGCCGCAAAGAGTGATAGAGGTATATTTCTTGGTTATTCCTTATCATCTAAAGCATATCGAGTATATAACCTATGTACTCTTGTGGTATAGGAAAGCCCTCATGTTATCATTGATGAATACACATTAAGAATGTCTGACAAAGATCATCATTTTCTTGATATAGGGCATGAAGATGGAGAAGAAAAGGAAGACAAGAAAAATCAAGATGTGGATCAAGCAGAGTCGAGCAACAAAAATGATGAAGCTCCAACCCAAAATGAGGATTGCAACAAGAATGTTGAAGCTCCAACCCAAAATGAGGAGCCCCCCAAGCAATGGACGTTCCACAAGGACCATCCACAAGACAATGTCATAGGAGATGTGGAACAAGGCATAAAAACAAGGGCTTCAATCAGGGAAGTTGAAGAATTTGATAATCTTGCATTTCTTTCTACTATTGAGCCAAAATCTGTAAATAAAGTATTAAATGATAATTTCTGGATCTTGGCTATGCAGGAGGAATTACACCATTTCCAAAAGAATGAGGTGTGGTTTCTTGTGCCTAGACCTAAGAGCCACCCGGTGATAGGAACTAAGTGGGTTTTTCGAAACAAACTTAGTGATCAAGGGGTGGTGATTAGGAATAAGGCCTGGCTTGTAGCCCAAGGCTATAGTCTAGAATTAGGAATTGATTTTGATGAATCATTTGCACCCGTGGCTAGGCTTGAGGCTGTTAGAATACTACTTGCCTTTGCCTACTCTAGGAACATAAAACCTTTTCAAATGGACGTTAAACGTGCATTTTTGAATGGTGTAGTGAAAGAAGA
This sequence comes from Amorphophallus konjac, assembly GCA_022559845.1. Taxonomy (NCBI): domain Eukaryota; kingdom Viridiplantae; phylum Streptophyta; class Magnoliopsida; order Alismatales; family Araceae; genus Amorphophallus; species Amorphophallus konjac. Next base: position 200,966,466 of record CM040124.1, read on the forward strand.
CATCTATGTTGAGCAGCCACCGGGATTTGAAGATGAGAAGCATCCGGACCATGTATTCAAACTTGACAAAGTACTTTATGGTCTGAAACAAGCCCCCCGTGCATGGTATGAAAGGCTAAGTATTTTTCTTTCAGAAAATGGCTTCAAGAGAGGTAATATCGATCAAACTCTTTTCATTAAAAGTAACAATAAACACATGCTTATTGTTCAGGTATACGTTGATGACATTATTTTTGGAGCCACTTCTGATTCATTGAATGATGATTTTATAAAATTGATGCAGGGAGAGTTTGAGATGGGTTTGATGGGAGAATTGACATATTTTTTGGGTTTGCAGGTGAAGCAGGTAAAAGATGGCATCTTCATCAATCAAAGGAAATACACAGAGGAGCTCATCAAAAAGTTCAAATTCGACAATGTAAAGCCACACAAGATGCCTATGTCAACAACAGTGAAATTGAATAAAGATGAAGAAGATAAGTCTGTCGATCAGAAACTCTTTAGAGGAATGATTGGTTCCTTATTGTACTTGACTGCTAGTAGGCCAGATATCATGTTTAGTGTTTGCATGTGTTCAAGATTTCAATCTGATCGTAGAAACTCACACATGTTAGCAGTCAAAAGGATTTTTAGATATTTGCTAGGCACCATGGATCTTGGTCTTTGGTTTCCACGTAGCTGCACTTTTGATTTGGTAGCTTACACGGATTCTGATTATGCTGGGTGTTTAGTGGATCGTAAGAGCACGAGCGGGTACTGTCAATTTCTTAGAAGTTGCATGGTCTCATGGGCCTCTAGGAAACAAAATACTGTGGCATTGTCAACTGTCAAAGTCGAGTACATGGCGGCAGGCAGTTGTGCAGCCCAAGTGCTTTGGATCCAACAACAACTTGTTGATTTTGGTATCTCTTTGAATGACACGCCCATTCTATGTGATAATACTTCTGCAATTAATCTTTCCAAAAACCCTGTTTTGCACTCCGGCACAAAGCACATAGAGATTAGACATCTTCTTGCGAGATCATGTGAGTGAGGGTCATTTTCAGCTTGTGCATGTAAATACAGAAAATCAACTTGTAGACATTTTCCCAAAACCCTTAACTCCTGAAAAATTCACTCAAATAAGAAGAGAACTTAGAATTTGCTGTTTGAATGAGTGATTGTACTTGCATGCCATGATTTTGTACATACTGCACTATCATTGCTTGTTTGCATGTATATATATATATTTCTAAAAAATCATTTCTTGAAAATTTTCTATGACCTCACCTCCTTGTTAAATAAGATGCTTTGATTTTGATCATTTGTGAATCATGACATATACAAAGGAGGAGGAACTATTTCCAATTGTGCATATATTTACGGGGAGTCATAGCTATAGTATGACAAATTCATGTTCCACATACATAGCAATTACCCACACACCTTGCACAAGATGATGCATATGACTTTGCTTAATAAGGATTTCAGAACTTCTTTTTAACACTTGAAGGGGAATCAAATTTCTACATGGAAATGAAGAGTAATCGTGAGGAAAAAGCTGTCAACCCCAATCAGTAAGTGAAATGTGGAACTGAGTAGCCGAGAATCCCCACTAAAACAAATGAGGAAACTCGCGTCGAAAAGTGAAGCTAAAATCCACAAGATTCAAAATTGTGATGAATCATAGTAGCTGGAAAACCCCATTGAGAAACATGAGGTGACTCACGTTGAATGGTGAAATCTAATTAAAATAAATAAATAATAAAGGGGTTGTGCGAAGCTACCAAAAGTCGAGGATCTAATTGAATTGTAAAAAGGAAATAACCCTCTAGTGTTCTCTAGAAATTCTATCAATATCTATATATTTCTGAAGTTCATTGCTCATTTTCACATATTTCACTCAGGTATTATTGTGATGTTTGTATAGCTTGAATTTGTTCTTATCATGGCTTATGCCGTGCTTCTAACATATGCATGTACTACCTCTTTTGATTCTACACTATGACTTGAATCAAATACTCTTTTCGTATCCTTCTATCCCATTGAGGGGGAGATATACATATGTATATGCATGCTTATCTCTCATGCTTGCTTGCTTGCGTGCATGAGTATCCCTTTTCATTAATATAGTTGGTTTTCATGCAAAATGCTCCAGCTCTTGTGTTCCCCATTTTTGATCATGCCAAAGGGGGAGAAAAATGTTTAGATTATCACAATATTTTGTCATCATCAAAAAGGGAGAGATTGTTGGGTATGTGTTCTCACATTATTTTTGACCCTAGTTTTGATGATAACAAATATTGTGAGTTTGTGGGAGCAAAACTTTATGTGTGGTTTAATGAATTCAAAACATTGTGTGTTTGGAAGAGCATGTGTTCTTAATGGCATTTGGTTGCATTCTGATGTTGAAATGTGATGGAATAATACTTCCTATTTGATTGTGTGAGTGTATGGTTTTTAAATGGAACAATCATGTTTTTCATATTTTTGGAAGGACTTAAAATGATCAATAAAGATGCTCACTCATGTGCAAATGAATATCCCTCATTTGAGGCTTTTCTTGTGTTGAGCATATGGGAGGTTCAAGAATGTCATTTGCATAATTAAAGCCTCCATGATCTTGTATTTGTCAAACACTTCTGTTGGTTGAGAATGGAAGTTAAAATATTGGTGAAGTGTGCTTATTGTAGTTTATTTGGATGAACAAGCTCAAAATGTCAAATTTGATGCTCAAATGTTGATTATGAACTAACCGCTTGTTTCATCATGTGTTTCAGGTCAAAAAAATCATGGTTGATCATCATGGGGTTATGGTAATATTTAAACATTTATTTCCCCATGATTTCATGTTGATTAAATGGTATTTTCTAACCCCCACTAGCATGGGTCGACCCTATGGGTCGATCCCCAGTGTTTCTAGATCGGACCGAAGGCTAAAAATGCAGTGAGTCTGCATGGGTCGACCCCTAGAAACTGAGTTTCCATTTCATATCTGCCCGCCCTCTGGTTGTCCTGGGGTTGACCCCATGTCGACCCATTCCGGCACGGGATTTGTGAATCTGATCGTAACCATTTCTAAACCTCTCCAAACTTTACCAAAACACCCCCCAATGGTTCCTACGCTTAAATGAATGTTTCTAACACACTTTGGGAGGGGTATCTGGGTCTTTGGGTTAGTCCTCTATATATGCTAATGTGAGATCTGAATTTGGGGATGGTGAACCCTAATGTGCTTTGTTTTTCATCTTGTAGGAGAAGAAAGGGAAAAAGGAGTGGAGCTGAGCAAAGATCCATGGTTTTGATCTACTTCCACTCATTTCTGGAGTTCGTGGCTGAAGAAAGAAAGGAGCGAAACGAGAAGGGGAACGCGGGGACATTCTCATCGTCGACATCCGGCCACCCTCCGACTTGAGGCTTAGAGAAGACCTTCTACAACCCTTTCCTACTCTTGGGCATTCACTTCTACATCTTGTTTGGATTTGTTTGAGTCATTTTCCTTTGGTTCACAAGCATGTATTGAACATATCCTTCATTTTTTTGAACTCCGACCTTGTGTGTGTGTTGAACCGTCGGTGAACGGTAGTCATTTGTGGTGCTGCGGTGTTGCAGCTCGTGTTTGTGGATAGATCCTTCGTGGATCGTGTAGGAGACATCATCTCCGTGTCTCTTGGAGTGGAAGCTCCGTGTGCTTCATTGAAGCGAGTGGATCCTCACCGTTTTGGTGAGGGGTGGATGTAGGGAACCCGTCGCGGTCCCGAACCACCTAAAAATTTGTCTCGTACTGTGGTTGATTGTGGTTTGCTTGTTTACATCCTTTTTGTTGATCGTGTGAGAACGGTAAGCTTGAGAGAATTAATTTCTTCATAGCTTATATTTCATCCAATCATCATTTGCGTTAGTAGTTATTTAATTTGCTGCGTTAAATTTGAAAAATTACCATCGTGCTTGGCAGGGACAATTCAACCCCCCTTCTTGTCCATAGGAGAACCTTTGGGACAACAGTGACAAATAGTCATCAGTGGTGATAAATAGGCTGCGAGGCTGACAAATGTCTCTCAAGGGTGATAAATGGATAACAGAAGTCACAATATGTTATGAAGCGAAACAAATCCGACGCCTAGCGTAGGATAAGGGTGATAAATATCTCGTTATGAGTAACAAATAGCCCATTAGAAGTGACAAATAACTATGTAATGGTGACAAAGAGCTTATGGCAGTGAAACTTGAAGAAACTCAAGTTCGTTTGTAGGGTTTAACCGTGTATGGTCTTTCTAATAACTCTACCAATACGGATCTGAAGCTATCCTAGTCATCAAATGACACTGATTAAACTCATCGAAGATCAAGGAACGAGATTATCTCCAGTTCTACTAATTTACGGTGCCTGATATGCGTCTGAACAGATAAACTGCTATGTTTACAGATGAAAGAGTTTTTTATCAGGATTATGTCAAGAGTCCTTCTTTGTCATAACAACCTCTGGGGGTCTCCATACCGTGCGAAGAGGGAGTGCTTACATAACGAAGAGAAAACCATGTACAGACAAAAAAAATTAGAAGAAAGGGCGTGCAACCAGAAAAATCAGGGTGACTATCATGTGTCTACAAGAAGAAGGTGACTCAAGCAACATCAAAGGGAATTCAAGTAGATAAAATCTTTTATTTTTCTAAATTCCCATTGGTCTAGTTGCCAATAACCATAAAATAATTACAAAACTGATGAAAAATCATAAAAGTGCTAATTAATAAATATAACAATATAATAATGTTTATTAATAATAGGAAGGGTGGAAAATTATTTAGTCATTTATCAAAATATTTCGACGGATAAATGTTTAACCTTAAATTTATCCCTCGTAAACTATTCATATATTTTAAACTGCATTTATTTATTTTCGACAAAACAGATTTTTGTCGGACATACGTCCGAAATATTCGACGTTAATTTCGACGTTAATTTTTTCTGTCAAAAGTTTAGGACGTATTTCTGACACAAATATTATGTCAAAAAATAGTGAATAATTACCGACGAATTTCTGACATAATATATTTCCGTTAGAAAGATAAAACATTCCGACGTATTGCTGACGAAAACTTTTTAGTCGAAAAATACCGTCAGTATTTCCCATTTTTCTTGTAGTGGGTGTTGGCCAAGCGGCGAAGATTTGTAAAGAAAATGGAGAAGATTACAAAACCGATCATCCATCCTTACTTCATTTCTTTTTACTCCAAGGCTGTTCAGAAAATCAACTTCAGGGACTGTCACAAAACTCTGTTGAATAAGACTCCTTTTTGTGTGTTTATGAATACCTCTCCCATTTTCTTCGACACATTTTTGTTAGAGGACATATTGTCATGTCATTTATAGGATGATATTTTTCGATTTGGCAGATGCAAAGTGCAATTTACCACACAGGATGTTGCAGTAATTCTGTCCCATATATTAGGAGGAGGATCAAGCACGCCGGCTCCCGAACCAAAAATCTCATTTGAAAGAGAGGTTTGGGAAGCAGATGACCACTAAGAGACATACGGTGGTCCAGCTAATCAATTTTCTCAAGGAATCCGACAAGAAGGAAGATATCGAAGACATAGTTCGCTTATGGATTGTTTTGGTGCTGTCAACTTTCATTTGCCCATATACCACCTATACTTGTCTAAAGCAGATGCTGCATTGTCTTGATGACATAGGTGCTATTGGATCTTACTCGTGGGCTGTGGCCGTGCATGATGTTTTAATGGTCAGATTAAGTATAATTTCTGACATGGAAAAGAAAAGACCGTCAAACAAAAGTGGAAGCTCCAATACATTACTGGGTTGTACTGCTGCTCTTTGTGTAAGTTTCTGAACCTATTTTTTAAACGACATTTAGTGGTAGTGTTCATACATTGATTGAAATTTTGTTGAAAAATGTAGGTTTAAGATTTAGAGCACAGTAAGTTGAGGAAGTCCAAGGACACAAGTGCATTCCCACGATTGATGAGGTGGGGTTCACAATTGAAAAGGAAGCCCGAGCGCTCCTTTTCATCCTTAACTATACTTGAGGTAGATGCTATTTTCTATACTTGTGCTTCATTCTTAATTTCACTCTGTAGTAATTCTTACGCATACATATATAATATGATGTAACATGTAATCGAGAAGCTTCAGGTGCATAGGTCAGAAGAATGGCTCCTACAGGGGGAGCATGAACAGCTTCTACGGGCTTGTGTTAGCCCAACTACAAAATCTTCAACTCAAAGGAAAGTGGAATCATTTGTTAAGGAGATCAAGGGCCTTAAGGAGGCCCTTCGACTTTTAGAGGATGTCACGCCCCGACGCGGAATATCTCGGAACACAGCAGTTATATACATTCATGATAAATAGAGCGATAACGGAAATAAAAGAACATAATTGCAAAGAGAAAGAATTACTCCAAAAATACTAATTTACTCATAAATATAAGAACAAAATGTTTCTAACAACCTCATAACATCTTACATCATGATTCGAAGAAAAGGAGATAAAGAAAAGATTACAACTCTAAACGACAACTCTTAAAGACATTACTAAGCATTACTCATTAAAACCACTACGTGACCACTTCACAACTCTACTAAGACAACTGTCAAATTCACATCTAATGGGTCCACTCTGGGTCTTCACTCTTGCCCATCCATGTCCGTTTACGTTTCATCACCAAGCTACTTGAAATGGGAAAAACTGGGTGAGCGAACGCTTAATAGGTAATAGCAGGTAAAGTTTAAGTAATTAACCAATTTAATTAAAGGTCATACGAATAAATAAAAATGGAGTTAATAACATTTACCAGTCATGAAGGGAATAAAAGAACAACTCAAAATAAGTAGAACATAGATATATCATTTCCAAGAATTGGCCGATCAAGCACGCAGACAAGAAAGTCGTGTAGAGATAAATTCCACGAGGAATTCCATAACTTGTAGAGATGTATAAGAATAATGAATGTCATAGACAACATGCTAGTCATGCACTCGATGCAATACCTCACCATATCATTACAACTCCCTGGGGCACTAGTACTTTTCGGGCGCTCCTCCCAGGACCAGACCGAGGCCTTATGATGCGTTGCATTGATTTGGTGGATCCAAGATCCCAAGTAATATCAAGACATTGATTGGAATCGACTAGGAATTCCAAGGTCAAGTTATGTAACTTAATTTCTAGGATCAAGTGAAATTTCAATAATTGAATGGGAAGCCATAAGATCATGGCTTACAAAAGATAGGAATACAATCAGGATTAATTGTAGCTCAAGCCAACCATGGCTCGATTACCAAGGTGCACAAGAAATACATGAAAAATAAGCTTCTGGATGAGTTGCGGTCTTGCATGGGCCGCAACAAGGCAAAACAGTCTATATATGGACCGCAACGGTTGATACTGGGCCAGAGGGTCAAGGCCCAGCGTCAAAGGATAAAAATGGTCTACAGTGGGCCGTAAGGAGACAAAGACGGTACTGGATGGGCTGCTTTCCAAAGGAAAACGGTCCACGATGGGCCATTTAGAGCAGGAAGGCTCCTAGGCCATAACCAAAAGGAAACGGTCCCCACTGGGCCGCCCCATCACATAAACGGTCCCCGGAGGCCCGTTTAGTGGATAAAACGGTCCAGTGATAGCCGCAACTAGTTTGGGCCCAGCAAGAGTAAAGCAGTCGACTTAATAGGCTCCTAGCTCGCCTGAGACATGGTGGAACTGAACCAGGGTCCAGCCCACACTTCTCCGGTCGAGTTAGAGGCTATAGGTCGACTCAACCATGGCTAGGTCGATGGGATTCAAGGAAAATCGACCGGCACAACCTGGCACTTAGGTAGTCAGATGCGGTCAGAAAAGAGCCGCTTCATGGGTCAGGTGGTCATGCCTGGGTAGCAACCTGATGGTAGCGGTCCCAGAAGGGCCGTAATTAATAGGACAGTCCCGATTTCGGGCTGTGGAAAAAGTGATTCGATCAAGTCGATAAGTTCAGGTTTTGGGGGTACAACCCGCCTGGCGTCCTAGTGGGAATCCCAGGGTCACGGGGGCTTATAGAGGTCTCGTAATGGAGGTCTTAGTCCGATGGAAGGAGTATCCGGCCGAGAGTCCCAACCATTACAAGATTAAGGGCTAATAAAACATCAGAAAATAGTGCCTAACGGTCAGCCAGCACCACTGGGGTGGCGTGGCTGTCAGAACAAACCTAGTCATGGTAGAACATTATAAACCATGTAACAATTACTTTACAATTAATGTTTATTAATTATTGTAAAAGAGAAAGAGATATAATTGTAGATGGACAAGGTGAAATTCAGTCATGAATATAGTTAAATCAAGCATGTTTCATATATTCAAGATTTTTTTATGTGGGTTTCTATCCTACGCATATACTTTATCAACATAAACACACTTATTAAAACATTAAACCAAGTACAATCTGTGTAGGGTCCAAAAAGGTCTGTCAAGGGCCGCTACCCGGGGTAACGGTCAGTCGATAGACCGCTTCACGATATAATTTACGATTTATCATCATTGAAAACAATAGGCAGAGACGGTCTATCGAGCGACCGCTCTGCATAGAAACGGGCTAACAAGGGCCGCAAAGGGCCAGGGTGGTCCAATGAAAGAAACGGCCTATCGTGAGACCGCTAGGTTCCAGGGCGGTTCCTGTCGCGACCACAGCCAGGTCGACGCACCTGGTCTCCGGCGAACTCCGATAGACCCCAATTCTCGGAACTAATTCAGGCGATGTAATGCATACAATTTAGGTAAAATGGTATGAACGGAAAGATGACTGAATAATACCTAGTATATCATGGTTAATTAGAGTTTAGGCCTACCTATACCAAGTATTGAATCGATCAAAAGAATAGGACATGTCAGAACCCTAACTTGTGACATGCTACTACTAAACAAGAAAATACTCACAATCTACTGGATAAAAATTAGGGCTTTTAACATTGCCAGGAAGAGGACTCGAAGGCGCTTCTCATGGTATATTTTACTTTGAGTTTAGACCATGATTACCTACCTAAATCGAAGGAAGAAGAGGACGGAGGTCGTCGGTTCCATGAGACAAAAGCCCTCCAGATCTTGTCGAAATCCTCCTTAATCGCGCTCCTAGCCGGCCGCCGCAGCAAAATGTGGTTGCTAGAGGGTTGAGGGTTTGATTTATAGAGGCAATTGAATCTAGGGGCGTCGATAAGGCTGGATAGAGTCCCACGAACTCGACGCGCACGGATTCTGCGTTTGACCAAATCACGCCGCCAGCTCTCCCAAAATTAAACCTTTATGGTTAGGGTTTTCACGCACAACGAGATGGGAAATAGGCTACTCTTCAGGGCCATTTGAATGGGCCTGGTTTGGGCTAAAATGATCAAGATTTGGGCTTGAATTTGACGATCTAAGGTCCGCTTAGTTAATACTCAATTTTTGCCCTAAAACTATTAATTCGGCTTGATTAAAATTTTATTTAGAGTTTGACCAAGAAGATAAATTGTCTAAACTTTTAGTCCTCTACACGATTCTGAATTTTATAGATTTTTTAATAAATTAGTTAAAAATTCACTTAAAGAAATTTCTGATTATAGTAAATAATTTTCTCAATTATTACCCTTTATATTATTTAATTAATTCTCAGGGTGCTACACCCTCCCCCACTTTATGGAATTTGATCCTCTAAATTCACTGCACTTATCAAAATAGGGATAATTAAGATTACTGACCTTTAAATAGATCAGGGTATTGCTTTCGGACAGCTTCTTCAGATTCCCAAGTAGCTTCCTCGGTCCCACGTCGGCTCCACTGAACCTTGACCATCGGTATGGACCGGTTTCTGAGTTGTTGCTGCTTCTGGTCCAAAATCTTGATGGGTCTCTCCTCAGAAGTCAAATCTTCCTTCAACTCTAGATCCGCATGTTGAATGATGTGCACGGAGTCGTAAACATACTTCCGTAGCATAGACACATGGAAAATATTATGCACACCTGACAACTGGGGCGAGAAAGCTAATCTGTAAGCAACTTCACTATAGTGCCCGGGAATTTTATCAAAATTCATAATATATTATATTTTTGGTTAATGTGTGAAATATTTATTGCTTGTGCTTGACTAAAATTTTGTCAAAAAATAAAAAAATATGAAAATGATTTAGGTAAATTTTTCTTAATTATAATCCAATTTTAAGTAATTAAGAATATACAATTTAATTTGTCTTATCCATATTTTATAAATATAAATATATATTCGTATAAAGATGATTATCTGCCAACTAGAAATATTTAGTTAAGTTTTGTTTTGTCTTCATGTTCTAAGAAGAAGGGAAGCACAAATATATATATATATACATATGTAAACTCTAAAACAAGGGAATGGGTCTCGTAGTCCATTAAAGGCATTACTGTTCATTTTGAATGTTACTATTCATTTTAAGGGTGATTTTCATTTCTCGAGTTTTTATTTATTTTATATTTTTCTATGGTAGAGTAAATCGAGGTGATTAATAGATAACAATTAGATTTTTTAAATTCTTTTTATATTATGAGATATCAATTTTTAAAGTGGCTAATGAATAGTTGTTGTTGGGTTTTACCATTTTTCCTAAGAAAACTCACGTATTACATATGTGCATAACAGATAATATATGTACGAGTGAGTAGTGAGTTTTAAATGAAGTTCACATAAATGAATATAGATATAACAGGAAAATGGATGAGAAATAGTGGATTTTAAATGAAACCCACGTAAATGCACATAGGTACAATCGGAGAAACGGGTGAGAAATAGTGGATTTTAAATGTCCTAGTGTTCTTTGTGATGAGGTTACTATTTATTTTGGAGGTGATTTTCATTTCGTGGGTTTTTTATTTATTTTATATTTTTCTATGATAGAGTAAATTGAGGTGATTAATGGGTAACAATTAGAATATTCAAATTATTTTTATATTGTAGGATATAAAATTTTTTAGTGGCCAATGAATAGTGAAAAACGTTGATGTGTGTTACTATTCGTGAAATTCGTTTTCATAATAGTCTTGCGTGCAGAGATTTCCGCGATGAGTTTGACCGTTTCAGAGTTTTCCCTTGCCATTTGATTTAGATTAATTGGATTAAGGGTTGAGATTTAAAACTCCAGATAACAACCATATGACCCTTTAAAGGGTGAGATTGGAAGGGAGTTGGCACTCCTTTCCCTTCATTTTCTCTGCAAGTCGTAGGAGGCATTGGTGTTTTTATTTTTCCTCTGTTCTAAGAGTGAAGGGTGTGAGCGCTCTTGTTCCTTGTTGGGAGTAAGAGAGTTTAGAAGGGAAGCAGTGCGGGAGTCTTTTGAAGGACTTCTGGGCTAGTGTTGGTAGCAGGCGTGGTCAACGGATTATTTGCTTCGAGGAGTATATTCTTTGGATTTTTCTAGTTTTCTTCATTGAGCCAAGTTTCTAAACTTCAAAATGTCCCTTTGGCATGTTCTAATTTACTTAGGAGGTAGTTTTATACAAGCCCCAAATATCTGTTTTTGTTTTTGTTAAGATTCTATTTTATTTACGCAGCCAAAAACCCCAGTATGTTAATGCAATCATGCAAGTCCCAAACCTGAATGATTTTTATGTCATTATTTGGTTTTTGATTTTCTTAGGTGTTTTGGGTCAAAAAGAAATTGAAAAGCATAAGAAATAATGTTTTTATAAAAATTCTGGGTTTTCCATCTATTTACGTATTTTGCATGATGATCGACCGAGTTTTAAACGAAAATGGCATTTTTCTGCCCTGCACAGGTCCATGCATGTCCAGATGTGCTCAGACCCAGGTCCAAGCATGTCCAGATGTGCTCAGACTAAGGTCCATGCATGTCTAGATGTGCTTAGACCCAGGTCCATGCATGTCCAGATGTGCTCAGACCCAAGTCCATGCATGTCCAGACTAAGGTCGATGCATGTCCTGTAGATGCTCAGACTAAGGTCGATGCATGTCCAGATGTGCTCAAACCCAGGTCCATGCATGTCCAGATGTGCTCAGACCCAGGTCCAAGCATGTCCAGACGTGCTCAGACTAAGGTCGATGCATGTCCAGATGTGCTCAGACCCAGGTCCATGCATGTCCAGATGTGCTTAGACCCAGGTCCATGCATGCCCAGACTAAGGTCGATGCATGTCCTGTAGATGTCCAGACTAAGGTCGATGCATGTCCTGTAGATGTCCAGACTAAGGTCGATGCATGTCCTGTAGATGCTCAGACTAAAGTCGATGCATGTCCTGTAGATGTCCAGACTAAGGTCGATGCACATTATATAATGCTCAGACTAAGGTCGATGCACATTGTGTATTATTTAGACTAAGGTCGATGCACATTATGTATTACTCAGACTAAGGTCGATGTACATTGTGTATTGCTCAGACTAAGGTCGATGCACATTGTGTATTTCTCAGACTAAGGTCGATGCACATTATGTATTGCTCATACTAAGGTCGATGCACATCCTGTACATAGGTCAATGCATCCTGTGTTTTGTCCCGGTTTCCAGCAACTCAGAAAAAGAGTATTTTGAGAGGCCAATTTAATTAAAAAAAATCTAAAAAACTGGAAAATGATAGAAAACTATGTTAATAACTCAATGTAAAATTTTTGTACTCACAGGAAATCTGCACTCATCGTTATGAATTGTTTTCTATGCATGTGTGGCCAAAATATAAACATATTTTCTAAAATTTCAAAAATCTGCAAATAAAGTGTTTTGAAAGGCTATTTTGATTTAGAAAAATCTAAAAAATTAGGAAATGATAAATGAGTAAGTTGGTAACTTACTGTAAAAATTTCGTGTTCATTAAAATTCTGTGCTTATGATTATACGCATGTATAGCTTGGAAATAAGCTTGTTTCTGTTTTCAAAAATCTGAAACCTATTGTATTCCTAAAATCTATGAAAAAAAATTAAGCTATTATATTGGCTATATGGACACTGCTGCCATAGAAGCGTTTGGAGCTAAACTATAGAAATGCCGCTATGGGGAGGCTCAATCTGTTCTGACCTCGAGGGCACGAGGTAAAATCCTAGAGGTGGATAAATTCCACTGGTTAAGGTGTGAAGGACTTTGCCCGGTTCTGCACAGTAACCAAGACTCGTCTTCATTGTCTAGGTAAGTGAGTATCTGACTGTTCTGACCCTCTAATGGTGGTTTGGGTAATGTGTCTGGTCATATATTATATGAAATTCTATCTCTATATCTGAAACCTGTAAAGGCATATGATTTTATGAAACTGTGTAAATTCTGAAATTCTGTTTTCTGAAATCTGATCAATCATTTGCAACTTCTGAAATTTCTATTTCTGTTATCTAAAACCCGAACATGTATAAGAGTTCTGAAAAATAAGACTATCATCATAAACATTTGTTTTATGTATTAGGCTATTTTTTTTCTATACTCAACAACATGATTTAAACTTCTGTAAACTTACCACATCCTCGTAGTAAGTTGGGCATGGTTAAAGGAGCAAATTGAGGTTAGTGACTTGTTGGGTCTATTCGTAGACTCACGCTTGTAAATATTTTCAGGTGATTTTGCTGGTGAGGACGAGGCTTTAGTGCATAGTGACTCCGATCGTGAAGATTTGGTGTAACGGTTAGCTTTTCTTCTTTTCCTTTCCAGTTTAGGTGATTATGTTAGAAATTTAATCGCATTGTAATAATGGTCTGTTGTAAGGAACTTTCATGTTCTGTTAGTTGGACTATTGTGATTTTGGGAAGTGGAATTAACTGATGGGCTTGATATTTTCTTCTGCTATTTATTGTTCTATTTATTTATGTAATTCATCAACTAGTTTCTGTTCTGTTGGGTTTTTCCCACTGTGGCATCTCTCCTAAATCCGATGAGAGTTGGGAACTGAACTGGATTTTAAGGTAGGGTGTTACATTCACCAACTCTCTCCATAATCTCTAATGAGCCAATATATCTCAGACTTAGCTTGCCACCAATACCAAACCTTCGAACTCCTCTCATAGGCGAAACTTTCAAAAATACATGCTCGCCTACTCGAAATTCCAAGTTTCTTCTTCTGTTATCTGCATAGCTTTTCTATCTTGACTATGCAACTTACAGGTGATCCCGGATAACTCAGATATTCTTGGATGATTCTGAAATAAGATCTGATCCTAGCCATTGTTTCTCGCCTACCTCATCCCAGCACAAAAGTGATCGGTAACTCCTTCCATAAAGAGCCTCGAACAATGCCATCTGGATACTAGACTGATAACCATTATTGTAGGCAAATTCTATTAGGGCCAAATGTTCGTGCCAATAGTTGCCAAAGTCGATCATGCAAGCCCTTAGCATATCTTCGATAATCTGATTTGTTCTCTTGGTTTACCCGTCCAACTGAGGATGAAATGCAGTACTGAAGTTCAGACGGGTTCCTAAGGACTCCTGCAATCCTCTCCAAAAATGTGAAGTGAACTTGGGGTCTCTGTCTGACACAATGTTCACAGGCACGCCATGCAGTCTTATTACTTCCTTCATATACAAAGCATCCAAACCATCGACTGTCAACTTTGACTTGATGGATAAGAAATGTGCCGACTTGGTGAATCTATCAACAATTACCCATACGACGTCAAAACCTCCACGAGTTCTTGGTAAGACCATTATAAAATCCATGCCGATGCTCTCCCACTTCCACTGTGGTATATCAAGTGGTTTTAACTTCCCTGCAGGTCTTGAATGCTTGGCCTTCACTTGTTGACATACCATACATCTACTTACGAATTCTGTCACTTCCCGTTTCATATTAGGCCACCAAAAGGTCCTCTTTAAATCTCGGTACATCATAGTGGCTCCAGAATGAATAGTATACTTGGATCTGTGAGCTTCCTCAAGGATTTTGCTCTTCACTTTGGCTAAATCAGGGACACAACTCCTTCTTCGAAACAACAACCTTCCATCATCGGCAATCAGGAAATCTGGTCGATTGCTTAAACTTCCTTTGCTCTCTACCAACATTGGGTCATTATCTTGCAAAGTCTTAATTTCCATCAGCACCTCGGGACGAAGCTGAAACTGAGCGATCATGACCCGATCCTTGCTAACATTAAGGTCTAGAATAGCCAACTGCTTCAACAGTCTCCATTCTTGCAACATGAGACTAAACAATTTAGCTATCGGCTTGCGACTCAAAGCATCAGCCACTACATTGCCCTTCCCAGGGTGATATTCGATAGAGAAATCAAAGTCCTTCAAATACTCAAGCAGTGCCTCCAAATCTTCAAGTAGTGCCTTTGCAGCGAGCTCCAAGTCATGGACGGGATAATTCTCTTTGTGCTTCCTCAGCTGCCTAGAAGAATAGGCTATCAATTTTCCATGCTGCATAAGCACACAACCTAGGCCAACGCCTGAGACATCAGTATACACTTCAAATCCTCCTTCTCCAGAAGGCAAGGCCAAAACAGGGGTAGTTGTTAAACATTCCTTGAGAGTTTGGAAACTCTGTTCACACTCTTCCGACCACTCAAATTGATTCTCCTTGCGGGTCAATCTAGTCAGAGGTACTGCAATCTTGGAGAAATCCTTAATGAATCTCCGATAGTAACCTACTAGGCCTAGAAAACTTCTCACTTTAGTTACATTCGCAGGCCTATCCCAGTTCCTTATTGCCTCTACCTTAGAGGGATCTACAGAGATTCCATCTTTAGAAATAATGTGCTCCAGAAAAGACACTTCTTGCAGCCAGAATTCACGCTTACTAAATTTAGTGTATAACTGATGTTCTCTCAGTATCTGTAATGCCATTCTCAAGTGCTCTACATGCTCCTCCTTGCTCTTGGAGTATATCAAAATATCATCAATAAAAACTACGACCCACTGATCTAAGTAGGGCCGTAAAACACTGTTCATTAGCTGCATAAAAGCTGCAGGAGCATTTGTTAGACCAAAAGACATCACAATAAATTCGAAATGCCCATACCTGCTTCGGAATGCGGTTTTAAAGATATCCTCATCCTTGATCCGCAACTGATGATACCCTGATCGAAGATCAATCTTGGAAAAATACTGTGCCCCCGCTATCTGGTCGAACAACTCATCTATTCTCAGCAATGGGTACTTATTCTTGACAGTAAGCTAGTTTAATTGATGGTAATCAATACATAGTCTTAACGAACCATCCTTCTTCCTCACGAACAGCACTGGGGCTCCCCACGGGGACGTACTAGGATGAATAGACCCCTTCTCAAGTAACTCCATTAATTGCTCTTTCAATTCTCTTAACTCTGCAGGAGACATACGGTAGGGAGCTTTAGAAACTGGTGACGCGCCAGGAACTAGATTAATAAAGAAAACTACTTCCCTTTCAGGGGGAAGTCTGGGTAAATCTTCAGGAAACACATCTGAAAAATCTTGGACAACCGGAATATCCTCTGAAGGGGCGTGATCTCGCGCTTGTCCTGAGCTGGGAGGGTGATCACCGAATAGTGAATTGCAGAGAAAGGGAAACGAATCAGGAGGCCAAAGGATGGTTCCCTGGGGAAAACCCTCCCATGCTTAAGTCAGTAGAGCAATGGTGGAGGGTATTGAGGGAAGTAGAAAGAGGTACACGAGATCCCCCAACACCAAGATGGTGAAGTGGTTCCTACTTAGGGAGTTTTAGGCATGTATCTGCCTTACCTGCCGCCGGAGGGAGTCCCTGGTTTATATAGCGAGCTCCCCTGATGAGTCCCATAAGCTGAGGAGTTTCAGGTGAGAGTTACGTCCTCATCGTGGGATCGTTACGTCCTCGTCATGGGCTCTTCATGGCCTTGAGGGATCATGACTACCTTATCCCCCTAAACTACTGCTCATAAATGGCTTTCAACGGCTGCATGGATAAACACTTGTCAGTCGATCCGAGCATAAGAGGTGCCAACCCTGTCCGGGCGATAGGCATAGCTCAGATGCAGTGAGGTCGGAGTGGGCGCGGAGCGCTCACCCTTATCTCGATGGAGGGATAGCTCTGGCGTGGGTCTTCCTCTGTTCTAACGTTCGGGCCTTCCGAGCCTAAGGGCCGCCGAGGAAGGATGGGATCCCGAGTGATCTTTATTGGGCTTTTTTACCGAAGTGGGCCCTAGAGGGCTGTCACTTGGACGAGCTGAGCCTCGTTCAGTCCTTATGGGCCTAGTTTGGCTGCTCTTAATTGGGCTACAGAAATCCCCCTCTCCACTTGTCCCCCTCCTACTCCCGAGCTTTAGTAAGGTCAGAAGAGTAGCTGTTTGGGGTTTCAGACCAGTGTGGCACAAGTGGGTGGAGATCTGGCGGTGTTAGGAAGCCACATGTTGTGGTCACCTGGGCCCGTGTTAATGATGATCCTGACGGATTTGAACTGAAGGGGCCCCCTTTTCTCGGAGGTCGGAACGAAGCGCCGCCTCCCGTGTGGGTTTATAGGCGTTGGGCGCTTATTGTCATTCCAGACTCCCTCCGTCTATAGGGTTTTGGCTCTCCTTCGTTCTTATTTTTGGGACTCTTCGATGCGTCGTGAGGACACGACGGAGGAGCAGAGGCTTGCAGCGGTGTTTGAGGAGTTGGCGGAGATAACCGCGGAGGCAGTCCGGCAGCTTCCTCCTCCCCCGGAATCTTCAGGGTCTCGGGAACGCCTTTCCTCAAAGTCTGCTCTTGACTCCATGGCGGGCCAGTGCCCAGAGGTTGAGGAGTGGGAGGACGAGCCGGTGGCGAGGGCGCCGGTCCCCAACTGCAGCGAACTGGGGGAGGCAGATGTGAGGAGGCTGGAGCACCAGTATCGCATGCCCCACAAGTTCAGTTTTGCCACTGCTACTCCATACGAGACGAGCCTGGATTCTCGTACAGGCCACATCTGTATGTTTCTTCTGTCATGGAAGGGTGGATTCCGCCTTCCTTTCAAACCTTTCGTCCTTCAGCTTCTTGATTTTTTTCAGTTGGCGCCCATTCAGTTGGTAGCCAACTCTTATCTCCTCCTTTCCACCTTCCGTATTCTCTACCGCCAGTGCAGAGTTCCTCCTTCCATGGACCTCTTCCACTAGTTCTTTGAGTTGAAAGCACATCCTTCGACTGGGAAGGGCTTCTATTTCATCCAGGCGAGGCGGAATAGGAGTTGTATCTCTTTGGCGGCGAAGGATTCTTCGTATAAGGGGTGGAAGACCCAATTCTTCTGGGTGGGAATTTGTTTAGTGGAGGAAACCTGGAGGTGCCTGGTAATCCCCAATTTCCACCCTAATATCCCTCCTAGACAGGACGAGTTCCCCCCTCACGTGGAGAAGTATGCAACCATCTTGCTGAAGCACCGCTAGTCCACCGAGGAATTGGTGACACCGGAGAATATCGAGCGGTGTCTTCTCACGCGGCTGCATCCGTCAGGCTCAGGTGCCACAACTTAGATTCTCCTTCGGATGTGGGGGTCATCTTTCTTTTCTTGAACACGTCTTTTTCTTCGTGCAGACACCAAGTAGGAGCCTCTGAAGGAGGCCGCAGAGGTGATCGAGCTTGGAGATGACTCGGCTACTGACGAACCGGCTGCTCCCGTGGGTCGCTCTCGGACCAAAGATAAGGGCAAGGGAGTGGCCCAGGGCGAATCCTCCAGACCGCGGGGACCCAAGCGCAAGGACCCTGTGGAGGGTATGATCCGGGCCACTGCGAGGGCCAGAAAGCGGGCCAAGAAGGCCGGGGTCGTACCCGCAGTCGGAGTCGACCCTACCGCGGCTCACCCCTCCGTCGGGCATGATGGGGCCGACCCTACCGGGCAGGCTCTCCCACCAGCCGAGCTAGAGGGGGTCGATGAGGTCGGGGCTGCCCCTGTGGGCGGCGACGAAGCGGGCTCGGTTCCTCCTTTGGCCGGGACCGAAGGGGCCGAGGATGCTCCTACAACTGGCAGCGGGGCCGACCCGGCTCTCCCCTTGGCCGGACTCGAGGGGGCCGTGGCCGAAGTTGGGGATGCTGTGATCGCGGCCGAGGCTGGCGCTTCAGGTGGTGATGCAAGTGCCGAGCCGGTCCAGGTTGAGAGGCCGCAGGAAAACCCGGCCGAGGCGCGAGGGGCGACCGAGGCTGGGGCTCGATCCGGGTCATACGGTGGGGCGCCGGGCGATGGGGGGTTCTCCGTTCCGGCGACCTTGGAGAGGCTGGGTATCTCGGGCCCCCTGCACTAGGTATGTCACGGTATATCGGCGAAGGTGAGGGGGGGAGGTAGGCAGCACTCCCCGTCCACGGCTCTCGCTGGGGTTATGGAGGGCGGCCTGGCCCTGGCCCAGATGGGGGCAGTTCTGGCAGAAGCGTACGCTCGGTCGGAGTGGGAGCGAGCGAACCTGGACTGGACCCTCGGTGGGTCGAACAGGAGGTTGACTCGGCTCGTCGAGGAGCGTGACGGGCTTCGGCGGGAGCTTTCTTCAATCAGGGAGCTGGTACGGTCGAGCCAAGTGGAGACCCGGGCGCTAGCCGAGCAGCTAGCCAAGACCCGTGAATCGCTCGAGAGGAAGAACCGGCTTCTCAAAGAGGAGCGCCTAGCACGCGTCGAGCTGGACGGCCGGTGGGAGACTGAGCGTGCCGAGCTAGTGGTCCGAGCAGAGGAAGCCGAGCATCTTTGACGGGAGGCCGAGGCTGATCAGACCGAGGCGGAGAAGTAGGCGGCGGAGGCCGTAGAGCGGACGGCTGAAGCCGAGCGGAAGTCCGCTGAGGCGGAGCGGAGGGAGGCCGAGCTCGCTGGTAGGGTGGGATCAGCCGGGGCGGAGGCTCTCAAGCAGTACAAGAGCTCAGAGGCCTACCGGGTCGACCTCAAGGAGGCTGCCCTCCCCTACTACGAGCTAGGGCTTCGCCGGGGCATCCACAAGGGATTCAAGCAGGGCTACGACCGAGCCGTCTATTACGCCGAGGAGCAGGCGTCTTGGGTAGTTGACTTCCCGTCCGGGCAGTGTTATGACTCGGACTTATCATCCTCCAGTTCCTCTGCTTCGGCGCAGGATGAAGAGGGGGGCTCATCAATCGAGGAGTCGCCAACTCCGGATGCCTCGAGAGGCACGCAACCGAGATAGTTCCCACACCGGTGGGGTCAGTGCCAGGGTCGATCATCACCGAGGATGTCGGGGGCAGACCGCTCGAGCCCTCTATTTCTGAGCTTCAAGGTGGGCCGGAGGCCTGGTGTATTTGCTTCGCTTCCTTGTTTGTATGCCTTTTCTCTTTTTGGAGGAAAGAACTTCCTTTTTTGTGTAGAGATAAATAAGGCAGTAGCATTGTGATGAAGACTTATCTGTTCTGCATCGACATTGTCGTATCTTGTTCAACGTATCTGCAGTGGTTGGAAAGGACTGATATTTTCTGCGTGGATCTCGCCTGATGGTTGGGTGAGCGTCTGACAGGGTGTCTTTCCATTTTCTCACGCTTTAAATGCCTAGCCGCTTCGTGTGTCCCGCTGGGGTGAAAGACAAGAAGTTTGAGGTGACCATTCGTAGGGAGAAATCCTTCTGGCATGTTTTTGATGAGGGAAATCATTTAAGGGAAGTAGCCTCCCTTCGCCTATAAAAGGTCTGAAGGGCGTCCCTTCCTCTCCACCGCTGAGGGTTTTCCCTGACAGTCTTTCCTTATTACTTCTTCACGTAGCGTTGTGCCGTTGCACCTGTAGGATGGAAGAAGCTTCGGAAGATGAGGCTACCGATGATGGGGGGTATGGAGTTCTCGTTGCTTCGGATTTGAAGAGGGTTCGACAGTCGTCGAATGGGATTGAAGAGGGTTCGACGTGTGGAGGCACGTCGTCTTCCCTTTATCAGTTCCGGCGGCGCTTACAGGGGGGCGAGATGGAGGACGGATGGGGGCATCAGACATTCCTGCCGCCCGTCCCTTCCTGCTCGCCTCACGGAGGGGAGGAGGAAGCCAATCAAGCTCCCTTCCTTCCGGGCCTTCCCCTGCCTCCTTGCCCAGCTCTGCTGGTTTCTTTTTCTTTCAGGCAGCCTCTTTTTCCCTCTTCTGCTCTGCTCCTCCTTTCTTTCATTCTTCGGAGGGTGCCTGCATCCTTTTTCTTCCAAAGAGTTGGCAGTTTGGCGGGGAAGATGCTTTCGTATGCATTCCCTCTCCCCCTTCTCTTCCAAGTTCAACTTAGAAGGTAGCCTTCCCTCTCTTAATCCCTCTGTCACCTTTGTCTCGAGCTGCCCAAGCCAACGGGGTCAACTATCCTTTATCCGAGCCAGTTTCTACATGAGGTAGAGTCAGTGGCTGGACGCAGGAAGGTCATCAGAGTCAGCCGAGTGATGGGCTCATATGACGGCGCCAGATGGATCTTTTGCTTTTTTGACATGTATTCTATTGGCTTCGGCCTTCCTGATGTACAAATGGGTTGTTTGAATAAAAAGAAAGGAGCCTTTTGTTTTATCTCATGTCGTTTGTGCAATACTCAGTACTCAGAAGTAGAACTTGCGTAATGTTGATGCATTCCAGGTCTGAGGGATGAGCTCCCCATCCATCGTAGATAGACGGTATACTCCTTTCCCGAGCGTCTCGACCACTCGGTAGGGGCCTTCCCAGTTAGGGGATAACTTGCCCGCCGCCTCATGTGGTCGAGAGGCTTCAGCTTTCCTGAGGATGAAGTCTCCCGGCTGGAAGTGTCTATCTCGAACTTTGGCGTTGTAGTACCGAGTGAGGCGGCGTTGGTATTCCATTGCTCTGATGCTGGCAATCTCCCAGATTTCATCTGCTAAGTCGAGATTTTCGAGCAGTTTCTGGTCGTTTGCCTCGGACGAGAAGCAGATGACTCGGAGGGAGTGGTTGCCAATCTCCAACGGGATCACGGCCTCGGTACCATACACCAGCTGAAAGGGGCTTTCACCGGTTGCCATTCTGGGAGTCGTTATGTGCGACCAAAGTACCTTCGGCAATTCCTCGAGCCAGCTGCCCTTGGCTTTGCTGAGCCTAGTCTTGATACCTTTTAAGATAGTCTTATTGGCATTTTCGACCAGCCCATTAGCCTGAGGGTGGGTGACCAAAGTGAAGTGATTGCGAATATTGAGATCGGCGCATCTGTCTCAAAAATACCGAGAATCAAATTGTCGACCATTATCGCTCACTATCAACCGGGGGATGCCGTAGCGACAGATGATCGACTTCCAGATGAAATTCCATACGACTGTCTTGGTGATCCTTGCAGTGGCTTCGGCCTCGATCCACTTAGTGAAGTTGTCGATGGCGACGATAATGAACTTCTTCTGGGCCTGGGCCGTGGGGAATGGCCCGAGGATGTTGATTCCCCAGCGAGCAAAAGGATAAGGCTCGGCTAGGGTGATAAGCTCCGTTGTTGGCTGATGGACCAAGTGGTCGAATCGCTGGCAGCGGTTACAACATTGTGTGTAGGCCAAGCAGTCATGCTGTAGGGTGGGCCACCAATAACCTTGCCGTAGCAAGATCCTGGGAAGCGACCATCCTCCCAAATGCGCTCCGCACAGACCTTCGTGAACTTCTTCGATCGCTCTGTTGGCTTCGTTGGTACCGAGGCACTTCAAAAGAGGGCCGGAGAAGGATCTCTGGCAGAGTGCGCCATCCAGAGTGACGAATCGTCGAGCTTGGTATTTCAATCTTCGGGCTTCCCGAGGGTCGGGAGGCTCCTGGGAGTCTTGGAGCCACGACAGGTAGGGGGCACGCCAGTCGCTTGGGGAGGCTGAGTCAACAGCTAGGAGCTCCGAATTGATGCTCGGGCGCTCTAGCTCTTCGAGAAGGACCGATCGAGTACCCTCGGGGTCAAGAGAGGAGGCCAGCCGAGAGAGGGCGTCCGCTCGGGAGTTTTCCTCCCGAGCTATTTGGACTACCTCAAAACTCTTGAACTGTTGTGCCACAGTCTTGACCAGTTGGAGGTATTTGATCATCGGTGCCTCCCGAGGTTCATAATCACCGTTGACCTAGCTAGCGACTAGTTGGGAGTCGGTGTGAATCCTGACTCGCTCAGCCCCTAACCGTCGGGCCATGCGGGCTCCCGATATGAGGGCCTCATACTCGGAAGCGTTGTTGGATGCTTAGAAGTTGAACTTCAGGGAAGACTATAGCTCTGCTCCTTCGGGGGACTTCAGGAGGATGCCGGCACCACTTCGGCTGAATTGGAAGATCCGTCGACGAACAGTTCCCAGGTCGGCCCGGGCACAGACGGAGATGTTTCTTCAGTCGAGATGGTGCTCTCGGCGATGAAGTCGGCGAGCGCCTGGCCTTTGATAGCCGAGCAAGGCCGATACGATATATCGTAGGCCCCGAGCATGATGGCCCACTTGATGAGGCATCCTGAGGCTTTAGGGTGAGCGAGGATCCTCTTTAGTGGTTCGCCGGTCAGCACGGTGATGGAGTGCCCTTGGAAATAGGGTCGGAGGCGCTTGGCCGAGGTAACCAACGCTAGCATGAGTTTCTCGGTTGCGGGGTACCCTTTCTTAGCCTCGTTGAGCACCATGCTTGTGTAGTAGACCGGTCTCTTGATTCCCGAGTCATTTTTGACTAGGACCGAGCTAACTATGGATGGAGTTTCTGAGAGATAGAGATACAAGGCTTCACCTAGGACAGGCTTGGAAAGCACTGGGGGCGAAGCTAGGAACTCCTTAGGCTCGGCCAACGCTCTTTGGCATTCCTCGTCCCACGCGAATGTGGCAGATGCCATTTTGGGCCCCCTCAACAGTTTGAAGAAGGGTAGGCGTCGTTCAACTGCGCGGGACAGGAATCTGCTGAGCGTAGCAATGCGCCCGGTAAGACATTGAACGTCTTTGATGCATGTGGGTGGGCGCATGTCCAGGATGGCCTGGACCTTGTCGGGGTTGGCCTCGATCCCACGCTGGGTGACTAAGAAACCCAATAATTTCTCGGACCTTACTCTGAAGGCGCACTTGGCGGGGTTGAGCTTCATGTTGTACTTCAGGAGGGTGTCGAAAGTTTCTGTTAGGTCGGCGAAGTGGTCCTCGGCCTTGGGGGTCTTCAAGAGCATGTCGTCAATATAGGCCTCGACGTTCCGACCGAGCTGTCCCTCAAACATATGGTTGACCAGCCTCTGGTACGTGGCTCCAGCATTCTTCAACCCGAAAGGCATCCGGGTGTAGCAGTGTACGTCGAAGTCGGTGATAAAGGCGGTCTTCTCGATGTCTTCGGGGTGCATTCTGATCTGGTGGTAACCCGAGTAGGCATCCTAGAAGCTGAGTATCTTATTGCTCGAGGTTGAATCAACCAGTTGGTCGATGCTCAGCAAGGGATAGCAGTCCTTTGGAGTAGCCTTGTTCAAGTCGGTGAAGTCCACGCACATCCGCCACTTTCCTGAAGCTTTCGGCACCAGCACGACGTTAGCCAGCCACGTCGGGTACAGGACCGGTCTAAAAAGGTCAGTCTTCTGCCCCTTGGTGACCTGCTCCTTGATGATCGCATGCTTCTCTAGCGCATGCTTCCTTCTGCATTGCTGCATGGGCTTCATGGTTGGGTCGAGGTTGAGCTTATGCACCACCGTCTCTTCCGGTATCTCGGGGAGTTGATCATCAGACCATGCAAAGACCCGGACGTATGCCAAAATCTCTTTGTATTGCTGTTGAACCTCAGATGTTAGGTCGGCTCCAGTCTTTACTCCTAGGGTCGGGTCGTCGTTTAGGAAAACCGCTAGCAATTCGCCTCCAAGCTCGGCGGTTGCGGATTTTTCCTCGACTTCCCGGGGGCCCCTATTCTTCCCGTCCGGCCTTGTGGCTTCAACCGAGATATTGTAGCACCTTCGGGCCATTGCATGGTTACCTCGGACTTCCCCTAACCCATTTTTGGTGGGGAACTTCATCTTTTGGTGAAAGGTAGAAGGCACCACTTTCGTTCGGCTGAGGATTCCTCGGCCAAAGATTGCGTTGTATCCTATCATACCTTTGATCACTATGAAGTCCACCATGACCGTAACGGTTTTGGGTGGGGTGCCAAGAGTAACCGGTAGGCTTAGGGCTCCCTCGGGATAAGTGGCCTGGCCATTGAACCCGCATAGGGGGGTTCGGATCGGGCGGAGTTTAGACGGATCCTCCCCCATCTTAAGGAAACATTTGTACGATAATACATCAGGGGCACTTCCATTGTCAACCAGAATCCTGTCTACGTTACAATGGTTTACTGTGGCCGATATCACTAGGGCATCGTCATGCGGGGTGCTCAGCCCCTCCAGGTCTTGGTCGGAGAAGACTATGACCTTGGGCTCGCTCGGTGGGGCCCTGGGAGGCTCGATGGCTCGGCTCGCCCGCTCAGCATGACGCTTCCTTCCTCGGCCACTGTCTCCTCCTGATGCAGCTCCTCCGATGATGATGTTGATGTGGACCCCTCGGGGGGTGTTGTCGATCTCCTCTGGGGTGCCTCGGTCTTCCTGTAGCCCGGCCACGAACCGGGAGAGGTGCCCCTGACGAACGAGACGCTCGATCTCGTCCTGGAGCTGATGGCAGTCGCCGGTATGATGCCCGTGGTCGCTGTGGAACAGGCAATGCTTGCTGCGACTACGGTTCTTCGACATCATTGGCTCGGGTTAGCGGAGGAGGCCCGAACCTTTGATGTCTTCATAAATCTCGTATATTGGAGTGGTTAGGGGAGTGTACCGCTCATACTTCCATGACGGTTCCTTGCGTTCCCCATCTCAGTTCCGCCTTTTTCCTTGGCCCGAGCTTGGCTCAGGTGCCCGCTTCTTGTCCCCCTCTCGACCCAAGCTGGTTGCGTCTCGGCATGCACTAAGCACTTCCTCGCACTCGGTGTAGCGCAATGCCAGAGTCACTAGCGCAGCAAGGGTCGAGGGAGGGTGGAGGACAAGCTCGCGGCGGAGGTTCTCGTCGCGGGTGCCCCCGGTCAGAGCGGTTATGGCCGAGGTGACGTCCAGGCGGGGGATCCTCAGGGCTTCCGATTTGAATCGGAGAATGTAGGCCCAAATTTTCTCCCCTTGCGCCTGTTTGAGGGCCAAAAGCCCCGCTATCGACCTTGGGGGGCCGCTGCCGGTGAAACTCTCCTTGAATACTCGCCCGAATTACTTGAAGTCTCGGATGGATCCGGGGGCGAGGGCCCGGAACCACGCTTGGGTGCCTTGGACCAAGGTGGTCACAAAGGCTCGGCATTTGATGGTGTCGGACGCTCCGTGAAGGGTCATCAGAGCGTCGAAGCTGTCGAAGTGGTCGGCCGGGTCACCCTGGCCGTCGTAGGGCTTGAAGGTCGGGATGGAGGCTCTGGGAGATACCTCTGCCTTCACGATATGGTCGGAGAACGGGGATCTCTCCTCATCCCCTGGTGGAGAGGTCTTCTGCAGGGCTCACAGGGCGCGCTCCTACTCTGCGAAACGCATCTCGTATTCTCGCAGTCGGATGTCTACAAGTCATGCACTCGGTGCAATGTCTCACCATGTCATTACAACTGCCCGGGGTACTAGTACTTTTCGGGCACTCCTCCCAGGACCAGATCGGGCCCTTATGATGCGTTGGCCTTGATTTGGTGGATCCAAGATCCCAAGTAATATCTAGACATTGATTGGAATCGGCTAGGAATTCCAAGGTCAAGCTATGTAACTTAATTTCTAGGATCAAGTGAAATTCCAATAATTGAATGGGAAGCCATAAGATCATAGCTTGCAAAAGATAGGAATACAATCAGGATTAATTGCAGCTCAAGCCAGCCATGGCCCGATTACCAAGGCACACAAGAAATACACGAAAAATGAGCTTCTGGACGAGTTGCGGTCTTGCATGGGTCACAACAAAGCAAAGCGGACTATATATGGATCACAACGGTTGATACTGGGCTAGAGGGACAAGGCCCAGCGTCAAAGGATAAAAATAGTCTATAGTGGGCTGTAAGGAGACAAAGACGGTCCTGGATGGGCCGCTTTCCAAAGGAAAATGGTCCACGGTTGGCCATTCAGAGCAGGAAGGCTCCTGGGCCATAATCAAAAGGAAACAGTCCCCACTGGGCCGCCCCACCACATAAACGGTCCCCGGAGGCCCGTTTAGTGGATAAAACGGTCCAGTGATAGCCGCAACTAGTTTGGGCCCAGCAAGAGTAAAGTAGTCGACTTAATAGGCTCCCAGCCCGCCTGAGACATGGTGGAACCGAACCAGGGTCCAGCCCACACTTCTCAGGTCGAGTTAGAGGCTATAGGTCGACTCAACCATGGCTAGGTCGATGGGATTCAAGGAAAATCGACCGGCACAACCTGGCACTTAGCCAGTTAGATGCGGTCACAAAAGAGCCGCTTCAGGGGTCAGGTGTTCATGCCTGGGTAGCAACATGATGGTAGCGGTCCCAGAAGGGCCGCAATTAACAGGATAGTCCCGATTCTGGGCTGTGGAACAAGCGATTCGATCAAGTCGATAAGTTCAGGTTTTGGGGGTACAACCCGCCCGGCGTCCTAGTAGGAATCTCAGGCTCGCGGGGACTTATAGAGGTCTCATAATGGAGGTCTTAGTCTGACGGGAGGAGTATCCGGCCGAGAGTCCCAACCATTACAAGATTAAGGGCTATTAAAATATCAGAAAATACTGTCTAACAGTCATCCAGCACCACTGGGGTGGCGTGGCTGTCAGAACAAACCTAGTCATGGTAGAACATTATAATCCATGTAACAATTACTTTACAATTAATGTTTATTAATTGTTGTAAAAGAGAAAGAGATATGATTGTAGATGGACAAGGTGAAATTCAGTGATGAACATAGTTAGATCAAGCATGTTTCATATATTCTAGATTTTTTTTATGTGGGTTTCTATCCTACGCATATACTTTATCAACATAAACACACTTATTAAAACATTAAACCAAGTATAATGTGTGTAGTGTCCAAAACGGTCTGTCAAGGGCCGCTAACCGGGGTAACGGTCGGTCGATAGACCGCTTCACGATATGATTTATGATTTATCATAATTGAAAACAATAGACAGAGACGGTCTATCGAGCGACTGCTCTACATAGAAACGGGCTAACAAGGGCCGCAAAGGGCCAGGGTGGTCCAATGAAAGAAACGGCCTATCGTGAGACCGCTAGGTTCCAGGGCGGTTCCAGTCACGACCGCAGCCAGGTCGACGCACCTGGTCTCCTACGAACTCCGATAGACCCCAATTCTCGGAACTAATTAGGGCGATGTAATGCATACAATTTAGACAAAATGGTATGAACGGAAAGATGACTGAATAATACCAAGTATATCATGGTTAATTAGAGTTTAGGCCTACCTATACCAAGTATTGAATCGATCAAAAGAATAGGACATGTCAGAACCCTAACTTGTGACATGCTACTACTAAACCAGAAAATACTCACGATCTACTGGATAAAAATTAGGGCTTTTAACATTGCCAGGAAGAGGACTCGAAGGCGCTTCTTATGGTATATTTTACTTTGAGTTTAGACCACGATTACCTACCTAAATCGAAGGAAGAAGAGGTCGTCGGTTCCGTGAGACGAAAGCCCTATAGATCTCGTCGAAATCCCTCCTTAACCGCGCTGCTCGCCGGCCGCTGCAGTAAAATATGGTTGCTAGAGGGTTGAGGGTTTGATTTATAGAGGCAATTGAATCTAGGGGCGTCGATAAGGCTGGATAGAGTCCCACGAACTCGACGCGCGTGGATTCCACGTTTGACCAAATCGCACCACCAACTCTCCCAAAATTAAACCTTTAGGGTTAGGATTTTTGCGCTCAACAAGAGGGGAAATAGGCTACCCATCAGGGCCATTCGAATGGGCCTGATTTGAGCTTAAACGATCGAGATTTGGGCTTAAATTTGGCGATCTAAGGTTCGCTTAGTTAATACTCAATTTTTACCCTAAAACCATTAATTCGACTTGATTAAAATTTTATTTAGAGTTTGGCCAAGAAGATAAGTTGTCTAAACTTTTAGTCCTCTACACGATTATGAATTTTCTAGATTTTTTATAAATTAGTTAAAAAAATTCACCCAAAGAACTTTTTGATATAATAGTAAACAATTTTCTCAATTATTGCCCTTTATATTATTTAATTAATTCTCAGGGTGCTACAGAGGAGAACAGGGAGAAAGATGCTACTGACTTCAAAACACAAATGCATACACAAACACAAGCTATGCAGGCTTTGATCCATGAAGTGCAGCACCTTAAGACAAAATTGTCTCACGCTGGGGAGAGGGAGGAGGCCAACAAATTGGTGCAGGCTAAGGTGGGGAGGAAGGAGGTTGAGGAGGTGGGGGAGGAAGAGGTTGAGGAGGTAGAGGAGGAGGCAGAGGAGCAAGTGCAGGCTGAGGAGGTGGGGAAGGAGGAGGTTGAGGAGGTGGGGGATCGAGGAGGCTGAGGTGGAGGAAGAGGGGGGGGAGGTACAAAAGGTGGTGGAGGAGCTGGAGGGAGGGGTGGATATGAGGGAGGAAGGATGGGAGTCCGTTGTGGCCTTGGGTGAGTAGGTTGTCAAGCTAAGCTCCGTTTCAAAAGCTGTAAAGCGTCATGGTAAACGACAGCCCTCTACTTCAGATCAATCCCCGTATGTTTGGCTCGACAAGAAGGCAAAGAAATCATTTTGAGTGTCCAAAGATGAAAAAGTTCTGACAGGCAAATCAACACTTGATCCGGTGCCTGTCTCACCGGGGGGTCCTATAGTTGAAAGTAGGAAAAATGTATAATATTTTCAATCCTGTAAAATTTGTTCCACATCTATAACGTTGTTTTCCGTAATATGTATTATATTTTGTTACTGTGCACTTTGTTTATTTTTAGTGTCATATAATTTATTTTATTAACATATCTTTTAGTCATGTGCAATATGTTATATTTCTATTCCAAATTATTTTAGTTATGTACACTCTGTTTTCTTTGACACTGTAAAATAATATGTTCTTTGCTGCAAATATGTTTTAGTCCCCTGCAATATGTCAGTGCATGTTACCTTTTTTTATGTTCTGTGCAATATATTTTAGCTCTATATAAATTGTAAAAATTGTCAGTGCAATATATTTCACTCAAAAATAATACAGGCATACATTAAAATCTGAAGGAATTATTGTGGGCTGGGAAAGCTCTCTAACTCACATGAGAGCATCATTAATAATTTCTTATCGGTTGAAATGAACAAGTAATCTAACCATGTACATATCTCTTTTTTTCCCACCGATGTCCAAGTTTTTTGATATCTTTATATCCATGAAAAGTGTTCCAGTTCTGAGAAACCAATGGGGGGGTTCAATAAGCAGGTTGCAGCTGTATGAACTATTGTTTAGGGAGATGAATTACTTTGATGTAAGTGTACTATAATATGTGTGCGTTCCATTACCCCTTCATAGATTCAACATTCACAATGATTTATTGATAATATTATGTAGGTTCTCGATTGCCGTGTGGAACTACTTGTGAGAAATCATGCTTCCTCCCCATCCACATCAGTGAAATGTAGATGTATGTCAGTGGTGAAATCCTCTTTAGTTCAGCTTCAGCCCGTCAACTTCTTCTCTAAGGCAGCATATTGAAGCGTTATATGACTCAATTCCTTATAAAAGAGGACATACAAGAGTTGGATTATCTATTTTGTATTCTACATTCCCAAAGCCATTGGCACTTGTTTGCTATTAACTTTAAGAGGTGAGCTTTCATTTCGTACAACCCCATATAGGGCAATACTCAATATAATGCTGATGCAAGGAATTGGGTAAGAGATCTCATATGTATTATCTGAATTTTAATGTTGCATAATTTCCACCTTCACATGTCCACCAGCTCTAACTTTTGCATCTGTCCAAGTGGCACTATGGAGGAAGTCATTCCTCTCATGAAGTCATGAAAATGATTTTTGATGATAAATCTCCTTCTCAGTCACCCAATTCACTAGACTGTGGGGTGTATTGCTTAAAGTACATGAGTGCCTGTCAAAGATAGTAGATGGCCAAGTGGAATGAGATTTCACAGTAGAAGATGTCCAACACATGAGAGGAGAGCTGACAACAAATCTCTTGAAGGTCGATGTGGTACGACATCAACAGCAAAGCATCAGTAATGTTATGTTGTTAACATGGAAGGATGTAAAGGACTTGAAAGACATGGTTGTAATTTTAATTGGTTGTAAATGAATTGTGTAATTAGCTTCATTTCATAGCAAAATATTTTAGTCCACTACAATATGTTTCATTTATTTACAAAATATTTCACTTCTGTATAATGCGTTTAACTGCTGTACAAAGGGTATTGAAAATACCATCTTACCAGCTAAATTTGTGTAATCAGTTTCATTTCAGAGCAAAATATTTCAGTCCACTAAAAAATGTTTCACTTCTGTACAAAATGTTTCACTTCTGTGCAATACGTTTAACCTCTGTGCAAAGGGTATTGAAAATATTATCTTACCAGCTAAGGGTATTGAAAATACCATCTTACCAGCTAAATTTGTGTAATCAACTTCATTTCAAGGCAAAATATTTCAATCAACTACAAAATATTTCACTTATGTACAAAATGTTTCACTTATGTGCAATACGTTTAACCTCTGTGCAAAAGGTATTGAAAATACCGTCTTACCAGCTAAATTTGTGTAATCAGCTTCATTTCATAGCAAAATATTTCAGTCCACTATAAAATGTTTCACTTATTTACAAAATATTTCACTACTGTGCAATACGTTCCCACTCTGTGCAGGAACACTCACGTAGGCACACTAACTTCATTGAAGGCAAACAAAGTCTACATAGGCTGGACAGTGTGCCTACATATGTTGTACAAAGGCAAACAAAGTCTACATAGGCAAACTCTTATATAATCCAACCAAAGCTGCTACATAGCAGATTGTTGCGTACTCCATACTTGTACATGTAAAGTATAATCGAGATTATTTGCCCCTAAAATATCGGCATTGACAGTAACATTGGACTTTAATTTACAACTAGGAACGCACGTCCCATCATCATTGCCACATGCTTTACATTTCTTTGCTCTTTTACATTTTCTTCGACACTTTTTAATCGTACTTTGTATTCTTTTTTCTCTCTTCCTTCCTTTCCTTGCAATAATTTATGGATCTTTCACAATCAATTCTAAGTTGGTACATCGAGGGTCCTTCGTTGCACCTGAAGGACCAACATCTTTGATCATTTTTGATTGCATATGAGAATTATTTGCATCCATTAATGAAGACATTAGGTTTGACAGCTCAGCTAATAGGAGGTCATATGCTTCTTCTGACACTGATCTAACCTCAACAACTTTCATCAGCCGGTATTGAAGTCCCACCAGTGGATGCCTACACAAGTGCCCTTTAAATTCAAAGGATCGACAAGTGCATGAAACAACTTCACCAACTACATCACAATACACTGTATATTATTTTATTAAATCCTTAACAATGTCAGCTCCAACTCGTTTGACTTTAATCTGCTCAAAAGATTTTACCTCGAATGTTGTATTTGAACCTTCTTGGTGAATTACCATTGGGTGACATGCATGATGCAGTCTCTACCAATTCTTGTTGGAATTTTTTGAAAATGGCCCTTGTGTATTTATTGGCTGCCTGCTTCTCCAAGGGCGAAGATGTCTTCAAGTATGCGATTGTCTCCATGCTTTTAACATCCACTTCATTCTCAGTATCATATCTACTCTCCAATGCAAGTTTAAACTTTTCAAAAAACTCAGAGAGAGTGATCTTTGCGTGAACATATCCATCAAAGAAGTGATTAATGCTCTCACTTTGTTGAGAAGTTGACATTCCTGTAAAAAAAATATGAAACCAACTTATTAAGATTACAGGTAAATATTACAGTGTACTATGCTTCACTCCAACGCAATTGATGTGACATCACCCTTGGACCTATTTGCAAGCATTCAAGTTTGAGCAGCGGACTCACACTAGCGAGCTCACCCGTATGGCGCACACTAGTGCCCGATGGCGACTAGGCGATGATGGAGAGGGTCCGAGGCGGGACCTTGAGACTCCAATGGTTGGCTAGCTTGGGGAGAACCCCAAATGGGCCTAGGATGCCCAAATCATGGGCGGCCAACACACCAAGGGTGTGGGTTAAGTGGATGCTCTCACAACTCGCCCGCGGTGGTCACTCAATGTACTAGCAATTTGGGCCGAACTCTCACTCTCCGTCCGAAGAAGCAATAGCAATAATACTAAGCTAAGCAAGTGATTAAACTAGTAAGAGAGGGACCGAGGCTCACCTAGCCGGCGTGAAGACGCCGACTCCGGCCGGAGACGGGGGCGAGCGGGGAGGCGAGGGTATGTACCCGCACGCCGCGTCGATTGAAGCTTCAAACCTGCGACTTAATAATTACATGAACTACACCCCATGCAAGGGGGGGGGGGGATATTGGGGTGGGGATTATGCTTAATACATCCAAAACTACCTCCACGCAGGGAGGGGCCTTCAGCCGGCCAAGCGGGGTGGGGAGATATGCAAAGAGAACCGACTTCCCGAGCTTCGCCGATTCTGCCTAGCTTCTGTATTTCTGGACAGAGGGTCGATGTTGATGCTGCCAATAATTCCACCGAGCTCAGAATCTGATGAGACTTGCTCCAAAAGCTTTCTAACAAATTGAGGATGATGTCTGAATTTTGGCAGGAGCTCTGGAACTCAGGGCTGGTCGGGCCAGCGACTGGAACAGGTTAGCAGCTTCTTCCTCTGGCTGGTGCAGAACTGGTACAGCAGGTTGCAGAGGGTACCAAGGACGCTTCTGAACTCCAAATGTGACGAGCCTGGTGGTGACGTGATCGTCGTCGGAGTACCTTCGAGCAGGAATCAACGGGGTCCCAATCGGAGGTCGGAGAAGAACGAGGTAGCCGGATGAGCAGGGGCAGGTCAAACCTGGACCCACAGGGGGCAGACGACACACCCCGATGAAGAAAATGGTAACTGGAAGCTTCGGAGGCCGAATGAGGTCCTTCTTCTTGGAGGTGACATCTAACTGGTAATAATTTCAGCCCTCCAAAATTGGCGCTCCGATCCCTCACGAGCTGGCCGAGGTCAACAGTTGAACAGGAGCTCTGTCTCTGGTTCGGACAGGAACAGTTTCCCAGCAGCAGATTGACAGCAATGCCACGACTGCTCCCGAACTCCAAATCGAGCGCCGTCAAAGCCGTTGGTTCGGCTGTCGAGTCTTCTACGCAGAAAAATTAACGGGAAAGCCAACCGATACCAAGGTTGGCCGGTAGCCTCATATCACCGGTGAAGGGTCGCTGCAGACTGTGGGAGGATAGAACGTATACTTCGAGGGAGAAAAATGATATCTCCCAGATTCGAATGCCAAATGGAGCTCCGCTTTCTGGGGATGAAAGAGGATTCAGAGAAGAAGAATTTTGATGAAGAAACCGAGCTCTGATTCTTGCTAGGTTGGTCGTGGTGAAACTTCCAAATGCTCTCTGGTCTTCAGCCTGGGGCAGATTGCACAGTCGCACAAGATCTGCTCCACCGCACAGCTCTGAGCTCGGATGGATGCGAGACCACCTCTGTTGGAAAGAGGACTCAAAGATGATTCCAACGATGTATGAAGTGCCTTCAGAAGCCTCATGATGACGATGTGACACCTTCTACAAGTCGTTGGACTTCTGCCACTTGCAACCTGTGAACTGTAGGTGGAAGGTGGTGGGAGAAATGGGGTAAATGGAAGTGGAAATGGGGGTGAATTGGTGTGGGAGTGACCCCTAGTTGTGAGGGGGCCTAGGAGGGGGTGTTCTAAGGTGTGGGAGAGGGAGAATGGGGTCTGGAATGGGGTGTTTTCATAGGGTGAGAGAGGAGCTACGAATTTGGGCTGTGAGGGAGGCACAAGTGGGTGGAGGGAATGTGAGTTTGAATTTTCTTTGATGGGGAGTGATCAATTGTGGTCTTGGGGATGGGAAGAGGTGTCTTGGGAAGGTGGAGTGAGGTTTGGGGAAGGGAAATGGGTAGTTGGGGGTTGGAAGGTGGAGTGGAGATTGGGTGGAGCTCTCTTGAGACTAGGGGGTGGAATAAAGAGGGTTATGGGGAAGGGGAGATGTTTAAATAGGGTAGGTGGGAGATGGGGTGGTTGGGAAGGTGATTGAATGAGGGGAGGAGAGTTAATGAGAGGTAAATGGGGAGGAGAGAGAAAATTCCGAAAATTGGGGTGGAGGGAGAGAGAGAGAGAGAGATAATGAGAGAGAGAGAGATATTGAGAGAGAAGGCTAGAGGGATTTGGAGTATATCTGGAATTCAATATTCATGCATAAGTTGTTACATATGAGGAGTGGGGTGGCCTATTTATAGGCACATGACTTTTTCACAAAGGACCCTAACAAAAGACACAATGACTAATAACCGAAGGGAAGGGGGGTGTCTATGGGCCTAGCCCAATGAGATGGGCCCAATAGCCTATCTAAACAACACAATGACTTAGGACATTGGTAGATAACCTACTAACCTAGGTACATGACTCAAATAAAGGGAAAATTACATGATTAAGACTCAAATAAAAATAAGAAAAACACATGACTCGACTCACAAACACTTGAGGAACATAATGGCGCTTGCCGACGAACAATACGAGTCCGGAGAAAATGTAGAGGGGCAAGGGATGCCCTCATCAGCAATGCATTTCAGTGCATTATGCTTCAATCTAGCACAAAGTGTATCCTAGCAGTACAAAGTGTATCATTATAATACAAAGTCTATCAGTCCAGTGCAACATCTTTTACCTGCGAAAAATATGTCCTTCAAAAATAATGATACTCATTTGACATGATATTCGTATAACCGATTCAACCATTCATTCTCTCTATATGCTTCATACTTGCACAACAACTCTTCCCACTTCTCATCAAACTCGTGCACAGAAATTGAATCATAGATGTATCTATCTAAGTCCTCTATAAAATATTTATTTTGCTACACATAGATGCCCAATCTTCTTTGATATTTTTGTCAATATATGCCATAAACAAAACAGATGCCTAGCATTAGGAAAGACCTCCCTCATGGCTACTTCAATGGATTTCTATTGATTAGTATTAATCATATTCGGTTGTTTTTCACCATTTGCCTTTAACCAACAATTAAACACCCAAACAAATGATTTCATCTTCTCATTAGAAAGTAATGTACAACCAAGTAGGGTTGACTGACCATGATGATTAACTCCAACGAATGGAGTAAATGACATCTCATACGTGTTCCTCAAGTAAGTAGTATCAAAAGATATGACATCACCAAAATATGAACATGCTAGTCTTGACCTTGCATTCACCCAGAAAACATGCCTTAGCTGTCCACCATCATTCAAATCCATCATGTAGAAGAATGTTGGACTACTCATTTGCTGTTTGACAAAATGGTTATGCAATCTTTCTGCATCTCCTTCTTTTAGTTGCGTCTAACGCTCTCGGGTTAAGAACTTTCTATAACATTTCTATGTAAAGTCAAGCTGTTGAATTTCACCTTTTCTTCTAGTAAGTGCAGACACTATCTGAGATGTTAGGATTCCTACCGTACGCATGTTCTTAATTTCTACCTTTTCTGGCGTACATATTTTTCTATGTGACCTAAGGTATGTCACCGGCAGTGGATTTAGATCATGGTTATGCTCAATGACTACATGTTCTAATGTTCATTTCCCTTTCTTTGTAAGAATCTTACCTTTATTGATGCAGGGCAACCCACTTTTGGAGAGTCTCTAGGGCGCTCACTGGTAGAATTTCTCCTTGACATCCCAAATTTCCAACAGCCTAAATCCAACTGATTTCTCCTTGAAATTAGGTATTCTTTTGTAGCTCTGACTGCATAATGTAGTGATGCCAAATCCAACGGATTTTGCATATGCATTATAAAATTTGTGGACATCTTCCCCTATATCAAATTCCATTCCTATACACAGAAAGTGCAGGTTTCTCAATATTTTTCGTGGGTGTATTTAAAATTTCACATTCATTAATGTAAACAAAAGGTGTAGGCTTCTCCATCGCATCTGCAATAATAAAATATGTTGTTTATATATGAAATCCATTATAACAAGAATGAAATATACTGTACAAGAATGAAATATATAATTAAGGAATTGTTGGTGCACTATATCAATAAAATATTTTGTACAGTTAGGAGATATAATGTACTAACAATGAAATAAAATGTAGACGAATAAAATATGATGCTCAGTTATAAATCATGTTGTGTATCAGTGAAATCATTTGCACAGTTATTCAATATAATATACAAGAATGAAATGTACAATACAAGAGTGAGATATAATGTGCAAGAATGACATATTATTCAGGACTAAAAGATAAGAGTGTATTAGTGAAATATGTTGTATATTTGTGAAATATATTGTACAAGAATAACATATCATGCCTAATAATGAGATAACTCCAATTAATGGGATAGGCTATCTTAACTGGAGCTTGATATTTAATGTGTAACAACAAATGCTCCCCATCTATTTATTCTTCAACATAATAGTCTACCATCTACCATTAATACTGCTGTAATACATTTTACATTGAATACGTTTCCTCCAATTTTAGTTACATATTTACTTTAGAGAAAAAAAGATAAACAGAGTAAACAGGTGGAGAAAATGTTGTAGTAGGTATCGTTTTTTCTCCTTTTGGCTCAGTCGATTAGCAGAGTTCTATTTCTTCTCCTGATCAGACCTCCATCCTGTTTCCACGGCGAAAATAAGAGAAAATGAAGTGCATGGTAGAAATAAAATGAATGCCTTAATATATCCACCCTAAAAGGACATTTTCGGTATGGCAAAAGTGAGCTATGCGTGGGAAATTCACCACTTAATACCTTTGTGACAAGGCCATTAATTCTGTCTCAAGTCTCGATTCGTTCGCCCACCCAATTTATGTCATGTCTACTTGGATGAATCAGGAGCGAAAGTTACACATTGACGTGACCTTTGCAAAGCATTTCTCTTCGTTACTATAGACCTTTTCATTTAAACTTGATCTCGATGGTGGGATATGAAATTGACGGTCCAATTAGTCATTTAAACTCTTCTATATATGCTACACTAGCTAGCTTGTTCCCATGGTTGCATGGTGAGACTAGCTAGTAATTAGATCTACATGTACTTGGGATTACTGAAGCTTAATTAACAATGAAATGAGTTTTTGTTAGATGCATGTGCAATTTACATAGAATGATTGACTAGATGAAATGTATAATTAATTGCGAATTAAAGTAGAAGAATAGAAATTGAATCATGTATATATTCAATTGCTACGATTCTTTTCATGACCTTTCCATATCCGCAATATTGTGAGTTAAAGTTGTGAACATAGCATGCGTTACGTGATTTATGGAATTATATATATTGTCAGGTGTCGTGGAGTTTTATGTTCCCACATTATCTGCACGCTATAGTCAGTTTAGGGGCATGCGGATCTAAATGATCTCCACTAAGTTCCTTGAGAGACTTAACCAGCGTTAATTTTTCCTCGGCTGGCAGGGGGAAGTGAGCCTAGTTAACTAGGAGACATATATGCTTATATATATATATATATATATATATATATATATATATATATATATATGTGTGTGTGTGTGTGTGTGTGTTTTGTGACATATTATAAGAAAAAATAATGTATTGGTAGATTGAATTGTATCTTAAGTTAAGATATTTAAGTATAATTAAAAAATTAAAAATATTACGCACTCAAAATATACATCACACCTGAGACTTTCTCTTATATTTGTCCTCGTCTGTTCACTTAGAACCGGGGATGTATATTGTGGCACAGTATAATTTCATTTTCAATTGACATGTTTATGTATCTATACATTGTCATTGCACTCATAGGGCGTGTTTGACAGCGGAGCTGTCGGTCGGTTAACCGACATAGCGTACTCGTTGGGCCCCGCCTCTGCTCGACTCTCTCTCACACAATAACGTTAACCGACCTCGGGTATCTCAATCGACCCTTCGGGGTCGATTATCTGCCCCCCCTTATCCCGATGTCAAAATCGCCCTTATTTATTTAGTTATGGACGGGATCGTTCTTTTATTACGCCTGACAGTGTTTTACATTGCCCAATACGTAGTGATACGTACCGTACGGATTGCATGGGATGGCAGTTCCTCGTAGCTGTGGGGCGAGCGGGGAGAGAGAGAGAGAGACTGCTTTACATTGCCCAGTAATACTGATACCGTACGGATTGCATGGGATGGCAGTTCCTCGCAGGGGTGGGGCGACCGGATCTGTCGTCGCCTGCTCCCAGGCAGGTATTAATTAATGCCAACGGCAAAACACCCACGGAGAGAGAGAGAGAGAGAGAGAGAGAGAGAGAGAGAGAGAGAGAGAGAGAGAGAGAGAGCGCAGAGCCAGATTTGGTGCGGAACTCAGACTTCTACCGGCCGCATCCAAAGAAACGAGAGGACGGTCCACCATGTGCGAACTCTGTGGCTGTCTTGGATCCGACGAGCTTGACTGGCCGGGTCCCCTTCTCTTCTTCACGTCATCACATGGAGTTTGTCTCGCCGCCGTGTATTTGAGCAAAAATGAAAGATTTTTCACATGAATTGCATTATTAAGATCGAGATTATATATATATATATATATATATAGATCGAGGAATATGCTGGGTGCCTCATTAAGGGTAGGTCACTGCTGTTCAATTTAATGATAAAGGTTATAATACTTAAGTTCGCTATTAATTCTGAAAACTTTGGACAATAAAAATTGATGTGCGCATAATGCTTTCAGCAAATATATATCATTCTTGTGTGGTGGTCAAGGGTATCCTGAATGTACAGAGTGAGAAATGGGAAGATGCCTCCTAAACAAGAAACGGAGTTGCTTCTCTTGATTGCATCTCCCAAGGATTTAATTTGTTCCAATGGATATGCTATCGATCGAGTATCTGAATTAGTAAGCCAAAATGACCTCCAAGCACATGAAATATTAACCCATGCATATAATTATACCCTAACTTTTAAGAAAACTATTCTAATACCCTTACAATATATATATATATATATATATATATATATATATATATATATATATATATATATATATATATATATATATATATATATATATGTCGGCAGTACCACAATGATTGGAGACGTTGGATACTCCAGT
Source organism: Amorphophallus konjac (assembly GCA_022559845.1). NCBI lineage: Eukaryota > Viridiplantae > Streptophyta > Magnoliopsida > Alismatales > Araceae > Amorphophallus > Amorphophallus konjac. Next base: position 201,006,396 of record CM040124.1, read on the forward strand.
GAAGAACTGACATCCACACGTTGTCTTACACAAATGAAGCTTACTTACACTCTTTTTTCCGTTCTTAGACAGAGAAAGGGGGATAATCTTCTTCCCTTTCTTTCACAAATTAAATCGGGCTATATATATATATATATATATATATATGACTGGAAATTTAGCTGATTATATATATATATATATATATATATATATATGACTGGAAATTTAGCAGATTCCTATGATTGGAGATTTGGAAGTCTGACATACTGTAGACAGTCCAAGAGACTCGTGACCGAGGCCTCACACTCTTGCTTCCAAATGCTCTCTTAACCAATGTCCACAATTACAAAAATAACCTCAAAATTAATTAAAGGTCGATTTATGTGAGACAGAGAGAGAGAAGCCTCCACTGGTGGGAGTGGTGGACGAGGACAACGGGTATAGCTGGAGAAAAGATGACAAGCAAACGGGACAAGGGGAGAGTGAAGGAGATTTTGTTTTTGTTTAAGAATAAAAGGATCATCTTACTCTGACCATAACCTCACGTGTGAAGCTAAGAGTTCTTAGCGTGATTATTTATGAAGCTTTATTTATTGATATATATATATATATATATATCAACCTTTTAAAACCGTTATCAAATTTTAGTGGCGAAAATTAATGATATATATATATATATATATATATATATATATCAACCTTTTAAAAGCGTTATGAAATTTTAGTGGCGAAGTAATTAATTAATGTCTACTGCGTCGTTGCTTGCATCTCTTTGTAAAATGTTTAGAATAGGTTACAATAATTACTCTCGGAAAATACCCAAAATCCTTATTTCTGTACTTGACTCTAGATTGTTCTCTTGGTTATAATTAAAATCGATTCTACCTTGTTCCCTTGACTTTGTAAGTTTCGTACGTGACAAACTTAATTGCATAGTCCAATACGGGTCCATCACGATGACTCATGTAGACCTATAGAGGACTTCCAAGTCAAAAAGTGACCATCCTGGACTTGGACGAGAGACCTCTCTCGCCCCCATTCCTAATTAAGTTATAAAACAATCGGTCGGCAACGTTGAGGGCCAAGTCTCGACCTTCTGATTGATGATATGTATCTCATCATCAACACATCATATTTTGTCTCCTCTTGTCTTGCCATTAGCTTGTGGGTGAGACATAATTAAGGACGTACAGTTTGGTGACTGATCTTGAGCTCTTCACAGTTTGTTTTGAAATTAAACATTAATATTAATCGTCTAATTATTTGCCATTTTGGTAATGGTTATGAGCATGATATATATCTCCAGGTAAAAATTAAGTAGCTTGCACATTCTTATGGATGATCTCTACTAAGTACTAACTACATGGCCTCAATTTTGTTTAGCAAAATAAATAATCTACTTTCAGGATCGATTTTTTCTTTTTTTTCTTTTACGTCGGTGACCTTAATTATTAGGGAGGGGAAAGTTGAGGAATATTGCTCCCTCCTCCCTGCATGAATGGTCACAATCCGGCCAGTCAAAAGTGTCGGCCAGAACACCAGCTGCTTGTTTCCATATCTCAAAACACCTTTGCGTGGTATTCTCAAGGTGAGACTGGACTCTGGTCGAGTGACTCCATCTTACAGGAAACAACCCCGGCCCCTCTGGGGGGGGGGGGGGGGAGAGAGAGAGAGAGAGAGAGAGAGAGAGGCCTAATTATAAGTGGGTTCTCTGTTTCGCGTTGGCCGGTACGTACCTATTAATGATACAACACACACTTGCATGGTATATATGATAGCCGTCGTGCAGTGGTGGGGAAGGTCGAGCTAGGAGGTCCCGTCATCTCTCACCTCCGGGGAGGATACATATATATCGCAGCAAGGCCCCATTAACGCGGGGCGACACTGCCACTGAGAGAACAGACAGGGACAAGAGCTCCTTGCAGGCAGGCACGGTATCAGTCAGTTGTGGTAAGAACACACCTGCGCGCGCGCGCACGATTGCATGTTGCCCCCCTCCCTCTCCCCTGTACGTGTTTGGTCCACCATGTGGATCTCATCGATGGCTACTGCATTCCGTGGATCTCGCAAGCTTAATTTTGAGCGCGTCTTCTTGCTCTTGAGAGGGTTTACAGGACAGCGTCATGATAAGGAATTTGTGCAGGGATGTGGTGACCACTTAATTTTGTAAGGTGGTGAACACATATGACACCATATATATATATATATATATATATATATATATATATATACTATACCTGCGTCGGGTATATATATATATATATATATATACACACGCGCGCGCGCTCTGGGGTAGGCGGCCGTGGAATGGGACTGTCAAGTTTGGCATGGAGCAATGTTGGGTAGATCGGGTGGGGTTGGGTTGGACTACCCACATGTCAATCTAATTAAACCTAATAAAAAATAAAATATTTTTTTTGAATACATAAAATTTTTAGTGTATATATATTTCCCTACAATGGAAAACTACCTGCAGTTGACCTTGTCTAAAAAGATACACGAGCACCTTGACGCCTGGGACGTTTCAAGTCTAGGATCTTCCTAACATGAAACTGCATCTACATGACCATTACGGTGGGACTTCGCGCGGTTCTTTTTTGTTGATAGGAGATGGTTAGCTAGCCTGAGAAGTAAAGTTGAAGACGTCACTATATATATATATATATATATATATATATATGGGATATGATCACGTGGTGTCGGCACCATGACATGGTGCCGGCGCCACCTCAGTATAAAAAAGAATATATATATATATATATATATATATATATATATCTTGCCCATACGACAACCACTAGCCTAGACAAGGGGACCCCGGCCCTCTCCCCTCTACTAATTTCTCATATGTGCAAGACTAGCTAGCAATAATTCCTAGTTGTCAGGGATTGAGATTATAGGTTTATTTTGACAGGCATGCAAGGGACTTGCAAGGCCAACAATTGCTTGTAATTTCATAATAATTGTTTTATTTTTGGATGGATAACCTTGAATGAAAAAACCGCTTTCACCTCTAGGAATATGCCATTAAGGGCATGCTCAAATGTTTAGTTCTTATGATAAGTCTAATTAACCCTCTTTGATAATCGAATGGGTTATGTCATAAATTTATACTTTGAAGATATGCCCAGAATAGAATGACTTGGAGAGAGCAGGTTTGGATAATTAAAATTGGGGTTTTTACATCTACACCCCTATAAAACATCATATTTGTATTTATCCCCCTACTTTTTATATATTACCACCAATATTCTAAATATATCTAGTATTATTGCAAATATTTCCTTGTCGTAGTCATCGTTACTTTGATTAGAGTGTCGTACGGGCTACAAGAGGCCCAATTACTAACTTACTCTCTCGTCTCTCTCTCTCTCTCTCTCTCTCTCTCTCTCTCTCTCTCTCTCTCTCTCTCTCTCTCTCTCTCTCTCCATGAAGGGAGGGAGGTAGGCAGGGGGAGAAGGGGGCTTGCGTGAGAGGGGGGGCTATAATTTAACGAAAGGGGAGAGACTATAGGGAGGGGTGGGGGGGGGGGGCAGATTGCTAGAGGGGAAGAGGGGGCAGGAAGGGATGGGGGGGACCCCTACTCACCGGTGTTGAGGGAAAGAGGTGCAGGGAGGGGTAGGGGGCAAGATCAAGGAGGGTTGGGGTTCGGTCCTTGCTCGTTGGAGTCTGAGGGGGAGATGGTGCTGGGAGGGGTGGGGGGGATGGCTCCTACTCGCTTGAGCCAGAGGGGGGGAGGTTGCAAGGAGGGGTTGGGGGGGAGATTAGGGAGGAGTGGGGGGCCAGCCTCTGTTCGCTAGAGCTGGAGGGGGATCGGAGGGCACATGGAGCGATAGGGGGACGGCCCCTACTGGCCGAAGTGGGAGGGGGAGAGGGCTCAGGAAGGGATGGGGGTGGCCCTTGCTCGCTAGAGCCGGAGGGGGAGAGGGCATAGAGAAAGGTGTGGGCAACGCCCCTACTCACAGGAGACAGAGGGAGAGAGGTGTAAGGAGGGGTGAGGGGGGGGCTTCTGCTCGCCGACGTTGGAGGGGGAGTGGGCGTAGGGGTGCAGATCATGGAACAATTGGGTGACGGCCCAGCTCGCTTGAGTCACAGGGGAAGAGGGCATAGAAGGGGGGGGGGAGATCAGGGAGGGGTGGGGGGGCAACCCCTGCTTACCCGAGCCAGAGGGAGAGAGGGCTTAGAAAGGGGTGGGGGGCAACCGTTGCTTACCGATGCTGGAGGGGGAGAGGGCCCATGGAATGATTGGGGGGGGGGGGTTTGCTTGCTGTTGTTGGAGGGGGAGAGTGCTCAGGAAGGGGTGGGGGACTAGCTCCTGTTGGCATCCTCCTCCAGTCTCCAGTGTTGGTGCTACTCCTCATCGTCCTCCTCATTGTTGCTGCATCAACATCGCCATGTAGTATGGGAGGTAGTGGAAGGCCCCAGTGACAATGGTGGAATAGCTCCATGCCTCTCACCTGGAAGAATGTCTGCTTTAGGGTAGAGAGGGGAGAGTAGCATCACAATGGGTGGGATCTACCTCGCATGGTCGTCGTTGGTGCGATTCTCATCAATCTCACAGTGCTTGCCGACGTCCGGGTGAGATACATCTCCTACCGTGGTTGTCGTTAGACCTATAAATGGATTGGATACGAAGCAGATAGTGTGATATTTGAATTCATATCTGATTAATAATCGAATTATTCAATATCCAATTAAATTATCTGTCGGATACTTTATTTGGATAATTATCTGATTAATATGGATTCGAATTTGATTCAAATTTTAAATAGATAATTGCCAGGCCTACTTATAGGTGAATCATGTGAGCCGTGCAGGAGTGTTGTAGGCTATTTTCTTAAAAAAAGAAAGAGTGAAAGTTATTTTTATTTTGGGAGATATTATCAAAAGATTAGACTTCATCCTAAAAAGTAAGAGAGAATTTATCAAATGGGTGTAAGTGAAGTTCTTATTTCTAAATTATATTTTGAGATAAAAGAAAGTAAAAAAGAGCAACCAAACAATATAACAAGATTTGAGTTAATTATATATAGAATATGTATATTTTTAGATATTCATCTAATTAAGGGTTCATATTCATTCAGATAATATCCAACATAGATACCCCCATATTTGAATTTGGAGAGGGGAAATCTCGTCGCCCGTATGGAGAGGCCAAAAGAGGTCCAACCAGACCAAGCGAGGCCCAACTCCTCGAAGTGGTAGCCCCCCGGCCCACTTAATATAAAGCCCAAAAACTCACTCAATACAAGCGTGGTGAGGACACCAGAGCACGAGTACGGCCCGACCCAGCGAGCCGTCGGTACCGGACCCACAGCACGACTCGGTCGACATCGACATCATTGTGGTTGGACGACAGTATGGAGTCACTCCCTGAGTGTTGATACTTTCTTTATGTTTAGTGTATTGGTGTGTATTTATTTGAGTATTATGAGTGTAATGGGTCAAGGTTGTAAAATAGGTTACACTTCATGTAAGGAGCCCAATTTCTAAATTGGGCCTCCAAACTTTTAGGAGCCCCATTGGGCCTCTCTCTACCTTGTGGGCTTCTACACATGTGGGCCCAAAAGGCTGATCCAAGGCCCAAGATGGGCTTCTAGAAGACTTGGACTATTAGACCAAGGAGACAAAGGTACGTAGAGGATGCCCCCTCCTTGTCCCCCATGCTTGTCTCCCACCTACCCTTGACCAATATTAGTGGATGTCCTTTGGTGTTAGTGGATGTCTTTGGGTCTAGATCTAGGGTTTTAATATATATAGTCTCTTGTTGTATTTTGGTAGAACTAATGAAAATTTGAAGAGAATATTACTTGGTGTGCACTCCCCTCTCCCTCTTGAGTGTTCTTGGTGTTCTTCATCTCCTTCCCCCTCTCTTCTCCAGATCTAGATCTAAATCTCCCCTATCTCTCAAATCTCTTCCCCTTCCATTCTCCCTCTACCTATTGTGAATGTCCACTGCCGCCGTCGCCGCCGTTCGTGCCGCCATCAAGCTGCCACAACCACTTCTCCGAGTTGATGTCCTGGATTCTGACCTGTAAATCTAAAGCTTGAAGAGGAGGCCATAACTCCAGATCCGACCGTTGGATCAAGCTGAGATTTTGAGGGTTGGTTTCCCTATGTCTCCTACATCCCTAGTTTAAATTTCACATCGATCAGAGTTCGTTTCCCCCCCTCCCAGTCAGTAGTTTGTTCCCCTCACAGTCTGCCTGTGAGAAGGCCAGCGAGATAGTATGTGGTAGGTGATTTTACCCACCCCCCAAACGTGATCAGAATCCTACAAAAAAACTATGTGTGTCACCGTGTCCCTCCCCTCTACCCACCAAAAAAAACTCAGGTCCTACTTCCTTCATTTGATCCACAGTCAAAGCCCATAAACAGGCTGGTTCCAGTCTACCCTGTGGATTCTGAGTTTCGGGACAGAACCATCACTTAGTTTGCAGAGCCATTCATTTACATTCAGACTGTTGGATGGTTCTGAAACTCCAGTATGTTGAAGTTCTTCGAGTGCTCTTTGCAACGGCGCCAACCTCATCCGATCTGACGTCGTGGCTAGGCATACCGGCCGATCTCGTCAGAGCACACAGATCTGACCAGAAGTAGAGCTGCGGGAAAGCCTTGGGAAATAATTCCCGAGAAAATCGCCGGCCCCCACTCCGGTGATCGCCGCTCCCAGGCACCCCCCGGGACATTCCAAGAGCGCCCACGCTAGTTGCTGTAGCCCGGAGCCACCCCAGACGTCTCCGTCCCAACAGCGGGTCTCACATGTTGTCCTGCGGGCCCGAGTGAACCGTGTTGAACCGACCGACCGCGCCCATCCGAGCGCCATCAATTGCTGCCCGTCAACCCTTGAACGGCGCTCCCGGACCGATGTTGTGGCCTTTTACCTCCCTGCGTAGAGTGGGCCATGATTTGAATGTTGTAATTAATTTAATTGTTGTACCAGGAGTGACAGATCTCGGCCGGGAAGTCTTCCCCATCCCTCGAGCGTGGAGGTACACTCGCCAACCGTCTTTTGTCGTACTTTGCTCAGCTAGTATGCATTCAAGATGCCGCTGCATGTGAGTAGGATATATTATTAGCTTGCTATACATTAATCACCACCGTGAGTTGTCAGTGCGAGACCCGTCCCGCGACTCGTTCCAAGCGCGAGAGTGGGCCGACCACCCGAGACTCAAAGCCGGTTACTCAACTGTGTAGATCGTCGCGCTTCCCTCGATGGGGACGACCGTGAGTTAGCACTGCTTGTTTGGGGCATATCGCCTCTTCTGGAGCTCTTTAGGTGTCGCATTATGTTGTTGTTGCTGGTCGCGTCGTCCAACTCATCGCGTCGTCCTATAGAGTCCAAGGTCGCAACAAGTTCGAGTCGAGTCCTCGTAGTCGTCTCGCATCAAATTGGTATCAGAGCCGATTTGAGTCTAGGGTAGTCATTGTTTAAAAAAAAAGTATTTTAAATTACATTTCACCCCGAGAACCAGTATATCAAAAGACGTTACTGGAAGGTTAGGTTACGCCTATCCGGAAGGTAGCCCCTCGCGTCGAGTCGGATCTTCGGATTATAGCCTCCGTCGCGTACTGGAAATCGGGTTAAGTCTAGGGTCCCCAACTTGCATCGATCCATCCATATAGGTCTAGTGAGTCACCCTTAGCTCCCTTTAGGCCCATTGCATGCCCACCTGTGGAGGTGCCCAGTACCATCTCCCTGACACTATGGGTGAACCCCGAGGTGCCAACCCGGGAGGCCGAACACAGGAGGACTTAGTGGCTCTACTCATGGAGCTCATGGACAAGTCCGACCAGACTCTTAGGGAGCATACCGAGCGTATGGAGAGCCGATTCAAAGCCATGGAGGACCGCGCCGATGCCTCCGACCGATCTGTCCAAGGTCTGGTTGGAAGGCTAGAGAGTGTGGAGAGAACCCCTCGCTGGGACCTACCCGGCATTCTTCCGGCCCCTCAGGCGCCTGCTGCCTAGCCCGCGCCTGCTGCCCAGCCCGCACCACCTCGGGCTGAGGAGCAACGGCCACCTGCCCTCCATTTTGAGGACTATGAGTCCGACAACGATTACGAGGGAAATGGCCGGCGCAGGCGTGGTCACCGACCACACAGGGATGATGAGGATGAACGGATCCTCAGGACCGTCCGTGCAGACCCTCCCACGTTTGATGGGTCCAAACCTTTGGAACCCATGATCTATCTTGATTGGGAGGCCAGCATGGATCGGTACTTTGAGTGGTTCGAGATGACGGACCACCAGAGGGTCAGGTATGCCAAGATGAAGTTGTTAGGGCAAGCACAGACTTACTGGAGCAATGTGGAGAGCTTACTCTTTCAGCGTCATGAACCTCAGGTAGGTTCTTGGGATGAGATGAAGGACAAGCTTAGGCGTAAGTACCTTCCTGCCACGTACCGTCAGTGACTTATTGATAGGTGGCAAAGTCTCACCCAAGGGGACCGATCCGTGTCAGACTACATCGCGGAGTTTAACGAGTACTTTTTACGATGTGGCGTTATGGAGGAGAGCACCATGCCTGTATCGCGCTTCCGTCATGGTTTGCGGCCCCACTACCAATATGAATTATTTCACCGCAATGTTACCACCTTGGAAGACGCATACCAGGTTGCTCTAGAGTGGGAGCAGTTCGAGACGGAGTTCACTCCCGTCCAGCGCCCGGGGTTCACTTATCAGCGTGGGACCGACCCTCATACCACGCCTACCTCCTATAGCCGGTTTCCAGTGGCCCATCCCCCGAAACCCCCTCGATAGGACCCCACTGCTCCAAGGCTCCGCACTTTCCCTCCGAGGGACCCTCCCCCTCGCCCGCAGGCACCCATCCTTGCCCCTCGCCTTATCAACCCGCCGTACCAGCTCGGCCTCTTCTTCCTACACTCTCAGTACATCGAGAGGACAAGGGTAAGGGGCCAATGATTGGTGGAACATCTCGGTACAAGCGTGGTGAGGACACCAGAGCACGAGTACGGCCCGACTCAGCGAGCCGTTGGTACCGGACCCGCAGCACGACTCGGTCGACATCGACATCGTTGTGGTTGGGCGACAATATGGAGTCCCCCCCTGAGTGTTGATACTTTCTTTATGTTTAGTGTATTGGTGTATATTTATTTGAGTATTTATGAGTGTAATGGGTCAAGGTTGTAAAATGGGTTACACTTCATGTAAGGTGCCCAATTTCTAAATTGGGCCTCCAAACTTTTAGGAGCCCCATTGGGCCTCTCTCTCCCTTGTGGGCTTCTACACATGTGGACCCAAAAGGCTGATCCAAGGCCCAAGATGGGCTTCTAGAAGACTTGGACTATTAGACCAAGGAGACAACAGTAGAGGATGCCCCCTCCTTGTCCCCCATGCTTGTCTCCTACCTAGCCTTGACCAATGTTAGTGGATGTCCTTTGGAGTTAGTGGATGTCCTTTGGTGTTAGTGGATGTCCTTGGGTCTAGATCTAGGGTTTTAATATTTATAGCCTCTTGTTGTATTTTGGTAGAACTAATGAAAATTTGAAGAGAATATTGCTTGGTGTGCACTCCCCTCTCCCTCTTGAGTGTTCTTGGTGTTCTTCATCTCCTTCCCCCACTCTTCTCCAGATCTAGATATAAATCTCCCCTATCTCTCAAATCTCTTCCCCTTCCCTTCTCCCTCTACCTATTGTGAATGTCCACTGCCGCCGTTGCCGCCGTTCGTGCCGCCATCAAGCTGCCACAACCACTTCTCCGAGTTGCTGTCCTAGATTCTGACCTGCAAATCTGAAGCTTGAAGAGGCGGCCATAACTCTAGATCCGACCGTTGGATCGAGCTGAGGTGTTGAGGGTTGGTTTCTCCATGTCTCCTACATCCCCAGTTTAAATTTCACGCCGATCAGAGTTTGTTTGCCCCCCTCGCAGTCAGTAGTTTGTTCCCCTCATAGTCTGCCTGTGAGGAGGCCAGCTAGATAGTCTGTGGTAGGCGATTTTACCCACCCCCCAAACGTGATCATAATCCTACAAAAAAACTATGTGTGTCACTGTGTCCCTCCCCTCTACCCACCAAAAAAATCTCAGGTCCTACTTCCTTCATTTGATCCATGGTCAAACCCATAAACAGGTTGGTTCCAGTCTGCCCTGCAGATCGTCGCGCTTCCCTCGATGGGGACGACCGTGAGTTAGCGCTTCTTGTTTGGGGCATATCACCTCTTTTTGAGCTCTTTAGGTTCCGCGTTATGTTGTTGTTACTGGTCATGTCGTCCAACTAATCGCGTCGTCCTATAGAGTCCAAGGTCGCAACAAGTCCGAGTCGAGTCCTTGTAGTCGTCCGGCATCAAAGCGCTTCCTAGGCGGCCTTCGGGTTGGGAAGTCCGGGCATCAGTTCGATCGGGAAAGCTCCCCCGGAGCCCCTTATTCCCTGTCCTGACCAAGCACTCATCACTCAGGAGACCTCTCCTGGGCCAGTGCCTATCGCTCGGGCTCACTGATGAAAGCTTATTGATCACGGTCGTTGCGGGTCCCTTAATGACAGGAAGCTGAAGAGGACATGGGAAAGTAAGAGTCCGCGTGCTATAAGGAGCCCGCATGAAGGACGTAACCCCCCCTGATACCCCTTCGCTTATAGGGATCAGTCACACCAACATGCCACTATTTAAACTGGAACAGCCCTACTACAGGAGGTAAGCAAGGCAAGAGCCAAGAACCCTAAGCAGGAACCACTTCACCTTTCTGTGGAGAGGGATCTCGCGCTCCCATCTTCCTCTTATCTCCTCCCTTTGCATCAAAGCTCTACTATTTTGCTGACTTAGGCATTGGATGGTCTTCCCCGGGGTTCTATCCTTGGGCACCTCTGACTCGTTTCCCTTCTTGCAGTTCACATTTCAAGAGTATGTGGACATCATCTTCCCCGCTCAAGAGTAACGCGAGATAACCCCTCTTCATCTGACACCGTCTGTGAGAAACGAACAAAGAGTCATCATGGTGCGAAGAAATTCTGGCAAGAGGACTGCCGGCGACCTGGGGAAAGCCCTGGTGATGGAAGAAGGCGCACCTTCTCTCCCCACGGAGAACTCCCCGCCGAGCAACCACACCAACGAGATACCTCGATCAGTGGCGGGGGAACAGCTTCCCCGTGGGAGCACCGACGCCCTCCAAACCCTCAACGCAAAACTGGATGTCCTCGTGGATCTCATGAGGGCCCAGGTGGCCAGGGAGGAAAAGTCGCAGCTCCCCCGGAAGAGCCCCCACATGGAGATGCCTCTCAGCAAACCGCTGGAGGCCGTTTTACCCTCCGGGGGCGGTGACTCATTCGCAACCTGTCAAGAGGACCATACATGCCCCTCCCCCGGAGCCGGAAGCCTCATCAACCCTGAGGAGGGAGAAGATCGGAGTACGCCGACCGTTTTCGAAAGCCGAAGCCCCCGAGGAGCGTCGGGACAGCATGCAAGTGCTCCCCCCCTAGTCCCTCGGGTCAGTGACAACCGAAGCTATCTCTCCGGCTGCGAGACTTTGAGAGGCATTTCGCGGAGCAAGAGCGTGCCCTCCGCGCCTTGCAGAAGACCTCTCCTGTGGAGGACGAGGAGCGATCCCCATTCTCCAACTATATTTTGAAGGCAGAGATATCCCCCAGAATCTCACTCCCAACCTTCAAGTCGTACGACGGCCAGGGAGACCCGGCCGACCACTACGACAGCTTCGACGCCCTAATGGCCCTGCATGGGGCGTCCGACGTAATCAAGTGCGGAGCATTCATGACCACTCTGGTCCAGGGCGCTCAGGCTTGGTTCAGGGCCCTCGCCCCCGGCAGCATCCACAACTTCAAGCAATTCGGGCGAGTGTTCATAGAAAGCTTCGCCGACAGCGGTCCACCCCGGTCAGTGGCGGGACTACTAGCCCTCAAGCAGGAACAGGGGGAGAAGTTGCGAGCTTATATCAACCGATTCAAATCGGAAGCCCTACGTATCCCCCACCAGGATGTGGCCTTTGCCATCACCGCATTGACCGGGGGTACCCGTGACGACAACCTGCGATGCGAGCTAGTGCTGCATCCTCCCACCTCCCTTACGGAGCTAGTGACCCTGGCCTTACGCCATGCAGAGTGCGAGGAAGTCCTCCATGCCTGTCCAGGCACGATAGGCTCAGGTCCAGAGGGGGACAAAAAGCGACCGTCTGACTAGGGGACGGGCCAAGGAAAAAGGTGGAACCAGGAAGGAGACCGAAAAGAGCCGTCCCGGAAGTACGAGCGGTATACCCCCCTTACCGCCCCCGTCTATGAAATCTATGAAGACATCAAAGGCTCGGGCCTCCTCAACAAACCCGAGCCTACGAAGACCAAGCACCGCAATCGCCTCAAGCATTGCCTATTCCACAACGACCACAAGCATCACACCAGGGATTGCCATCAACTTCAAGATGTGATCGAGCGCCTCGTCCGCTAGGGACACCTATCCCGATATGTGTCCGAGCAGAAGGAAGATCGAGGTGCCCCTGAAGAGATCGATAATGCCCCCCGCGGAGTCCACATCAATGTCATCGCGGTTGGCATGGCATCAGGCGGAGATAGCAGCCAAGGAAGAAAGCGTCACGTCGAGCGGGCGAGCCGAGCCTCCATTGAGCACTCTACGGCCCCGCAGGCGAGGGGATCGCTGGCCCTGGTATTCTCTGACCAGGACTTGGAAGGGTTAACCACCCCGCACGATGACGCTCTCGTTGTATCCGCTACAATAAACCATTTTAACGTAGACAGGATCTTAGTTGACAATGGTAGTGCCCCTGATGTATTATCCTATGAATGTTTCCTCAAGATGGGAGAGAATCCATTTAAACTCCGCCTGATCCGAACCCCCCTCTGTGGGTTCAATGGCCAGGCAACTTATCCTGAGGGAGCCTTGAGCCTGCCAGTTACTATCGGCACCCCGCCCAAAACCGTTACGGTTATGGTAGACTTCATCGTGATTTAGGGGATGACAGCATATAACGCCATCTTCGGCCGAGGCATTCTCAGCCGAATGAAAGTGGTGCCCTCTACCTTTCACCAAAAAATGAAGTTCCCAACCAAACATGGCGTGGGGGAAGTCCGAGGTAACTAGGCATTGGCTAGATGGTGCTATATAATCTCAGTCGAAGCCACTAGGCCGGAAGGGAAAAAAGGAGTAAAGGGAGCTGAAGAGGGACCCGCAACATCTGAGCCTGGTGGCGAGTTGCTAACAGTCTTCCTTAACGGTGACCCAACTCTAGGAGTAAAGATCGGAGCCGATCTACCACTCGAAGAATAGGAAAAATATAAGGATTTCCTTACCCGGTATATCCGAGTCTTTGCGTGCTCTGATGAGCACCTTCCCGGGATCCCGGGAGATGTGGTGATGCACAAGCTCAACCTCGACCCAACGGTGAAGCCGGTCCAGCAACGCAGAAGAAAGCATGCCCCAGAGAAGGAGGCGGTCATCAAAGAGCAAATCATCAAGGGGCAGAAGACTGGCCTTTTTCATCCAGTCCTATACCCTACGTGGCTCGCCAACGTCGTCCTTATACCAAAGGCTTCTGGGAAATGGCAAATGTGCGTGGACTTCACCGACCTCAACTAGGCTACCCCGAAGGACTGCTACCCGTTGTCGAGCATCGATCAATTGGTCGACTCAACCTCTGGCAACGAGCTGCTCAGCTTCCTGGATGCCTACTCCGGCTACCATCTGATTAGGATGGACCCGGAGGACATCGATAAGACCACCTTCATCACTGACTTCAGCGTACACTGCTACACCCGGATGCCGTTCGGGTTAAAGAACGCCGGAGCAACATATCAGAGACTGATCAACCACATCTTCAAAGGACAACTCGGTCGGAACGTCGAGGCCTACATTTATGACATGCTCGTCAAACTGCCAAAGGCCGAAGACCACCTCGCCGACCTAGCCGAGACCTTAGACACCCTACTAAAGTGCAGGATGAAGCTCAACCCTACCAAATGTGCCTTCGGAGTTAGATCCAGGAAGTTCCTAGGCTTTCTGGTAACTCAGCGTGGAATTGAGGCCAGCCCCGACAAGGTCCAGGCCATCCTGGACATGCGGCCGCCCACTTGCATCAAGGACGTTCAACGCCTTACGGGGCGCATTACTGCGCTCAACCGTTTCATGTCCCGGGCGGCCGAATGGTGCCTACCCTTCTTCAAATTGTTGAGGGGACCCAAAATGGCATCTGCTACATTCGCCTGGGATGAGGAATGTCAGAAGGCGTTCGCCGAACTCAAGGAATTCTTGGCCTCTCCCCCGGTATTGTCCAAGCCGGTCCAAGGCAAAGCTCTACACCTCTATCTCTCGGTGACCCCTTCTACAGTGAGCTCGGTCCTGGTCAGGAATGACACAGGGATCGAGAGACCAGTTTACTATACCAGTAAGATGCTTAATGAGGCCAAGAAAAGGTACCCCGCAACTGAGAAACTTGTGCTAGCGTTGGTTACCTCGGTCAAGTACCTCCGACCCTACTTTCAATGGCACTCCATCGTCGTATTGATCGGCGAACCTCTGAAGAAGATTCTCTTTCACCCTGAAGCCTCGGGACGCCTCGTCAAATGGGCCATCATGCTTGGGGCCTATGATATCTCGTATCGCCCCCGCTCGGCCATCAAAGGTCAGACTCTCGCAGACTTCATCATCGAAAGCACGGTCCCGATTGAATCAGTACCTCCACTAGCGCCAGGGCCCACTTGGGATCTGTTCGTCGATGGGTCCTCCAACTCAGCCGGATGCGGCGCTGGTGTCCTCCTCAAGTCCCCTGAAGGAGCGGAGCTGTGGTACGCCCTAAAGTTCAACTTCCAGGCGTCCAACAACGCCTCTGAGTACAAAGCCATTATCTTAGGCGCTAGGATGGCTCGACGATTGGGAGCCGAGCGGGTCAGAATCCACACTGACTCCCAATTGGTCGCTAGCCAGGTCAACGGTGAGTACGAAGCTCGGGAAGGACAAATGGTCAAATACCTCCAGGTGGTCAAGAGGATGGCCCAACTCTTCGAGAGCTTTGAGGTAGTCCGGATAGCTCGGGAGGAAAACTACCGAGCAGACGCCCTCTCTTGACTAACCTTCTTGCTCGACCCCATAGGTACACGATCGGTCTTCCTCGAAGAGCTCGGGCGACCGAGCATTGAATCCGAGCTTATGACCGTTGACCCGGCACCCCCGAGCGATTGGCGGACCCCCTACATATCCTGGCTTTGAGATTCTCAAGAGCCCACCGACCCTTGGGAGGCTCCGAAGCTGAAGTACCAAGCCCAGCGTTTCATCATGCTAGATGAGGCCTTGTACTGCAGATCTTTCTCCGGTCCTTTCCTCAAGTGCATCAGCGCTGATGAAGCCAGCCGAGCTATTCAAGAAGTACACGAAGGCACCTGCAGAGTGCACCAAGGAGGAAGATCGCTCGCCAGGATCTTGCTTCGGCAGGGTTACTGGTGGCCCACTCTCCAGCGCGATTGCACGTCCTACGTACAGAAGTGCGACCGATGTCAACGCTTCGACCACCTGATCCATTAGCCCGCCACGGAGCTCATCACCCTTGCCGAGCCATACCCTTTCTCTCGATGGGGGATCGACATCCTGGGGCCATTCCCCACGGCCCAAGCTCAGAAGAAGTTCATCATCGTCGCCATCGACTATTTCACCAAGTGGATCGAGGCTGAAGCCACCACCAAGATCACCGAGTCAGTCGTATGGAGTTTTGTTTGGAAGTCGATCATCTGTCGCTATAGTGTCCCCCGAGTGATCATGAGCGATAACGGTCGGTAGTTTGATTCTCATTACTTCAGAGACAGATGTGCCCACCTAAACATTCGCAACCACTTCACTTCGGTAGCCCACGTACCCTCAGGCTAACGGATTGGTCGAAAATGTCAATAAGACTATCTTAAAAGGCATCAAAACCAGGCTCAACAAGGCCAAGGGTAGCTGGCTCGAGGAATTACCGAGCGTACTATGGTCACACCGAACTACTCCGAGGACGGCCACCGGTGAAATACCTTTTCAGCTGGTGTATGGCATGGAAGTCGTAATTCCGTTGGAGGTTGGCAACCCCTCTCTCCGAGTCGTCCACTTCGAGCCCAAGATAAACGAGCAGAAACTGCGAGAGAACCTAGACCTAACGGACGAAATCTGAGAGATTGCAAAGATCCGAGCAATGGAATACCAATGGGGCATCACTCGATACTACAACTCCAGAGTCTGAGACAGACACTTTCAGCCGGGAGACTTCGTCCTGAGAAAGGCCGAAGCATCTCGACCACTAGAGGCGGCGGGGAAGCTGGCCCCTACCTGGGAAGGCCCCTACCGAGCGGTCGAGACACTCAGAAAGGAGCATACCGACTGTCCACTGTGGAAGGAGCACTCATCCCTCAGATGTGGAACGTGACAAATCTTCACAAGTTCTACTTTTGATCATTTGGCAAGCATGCACATGTAAGCAAAGTAGAATAAACGCCATTCTTATCTTATTAAAATTTGATGTACATCAAGAAGGCCGTAGCCAATACAGTATACATGTACAAAAATTACACCCTCCGGCACTATTAACGTGAGCAGAATGCTCGGCCAATCCGGTAGGCACTCCTACGTCCAGCCACTGACTCTGCCTCGTGCAAAAACTGGCTCGGACAAAGGATTGCCGGCCCCGTTGGTTTGAGAAAAGCTCAAAGGAAAGATGCCAAAGGGATTGGAAGGACAACAAAAAAGAAAAAAGAAAAGTGGTCGACCCGAGCAAAATGGAGAGGAAGCTTGAGAGAGCTCCCCTTCTTAGCAATGGGGTCGACGGTGGAAAGAGGGGCCGGGTAGACAGTGAAAGAATGAAGCTCGACAAGCGTCATCCCCCTTCCCTCGGGATAACGTCGGCAAGTTAGGGAAAGGAAGGTGACATGCTCTGGCATGAACCCTCTCTCAGAGTGAACCCCGACTGACGAACTCTCTTCCAGACTGAAGTAGCAGGAGCTTCCCTCCTACCGTCATCTGCATTATCATCTTCTGAAGCGCCTTCCATGCCCACCAAGACCGACAGCACAACGCCTCGCGGAAGGGAAAGAAGGAGAAACCGCCAGGGATGGCCTTAAGCGATGAAAGGAAAAGGAGACGCCCCGCGGACCTTTTATAGGCCGAAGGGGGAGCTGATCGTCTTAAATGACTCTCCCCTTACAAAACACGCTAAAAGGGGCTTTCCCTGAGATGGTTACCTCATTTCCCAAAAACATCCCGCCAGCGGGACACGCGAAGCGGCAAGTCATTAAGGGCGGTAGGGAAAAATGGAAAGGTGCCAGTGCCATGTCAGTCATTTGACAGATCGGCACGCGCGATATCTGTAGAGAAAATTGGCGCCTTCTCCAATGACTACAAATCCGATAGTCAAATCACACCAAAAGTGGTAAGAAATAGTCAATTTAGCATTTAATACTGTCGGTATAATATTTTCCAAAAAAGCCTTACCAGGCTACATAAGGGAAAGAAAAAAAAAGAGAAAGAAAAAGCTATTACATTAGGCCTCAAGCCCATCTTCAGGCTCGGCAGGCAAGGCTTCCTCAGCACCAGATGATCTGCCCCCAGTATTCTCGGTGACGGCCAACCCAGGCACTGACCCCACCTGTGTGGGAACTGTCTCGGTCGTGTGCTCTCCCGAAGATGCTGGAGTTGGCAATCGCTCCGATGAAGACTCCCAACCCTCCTCTTCGCTTGAAGTATAATGGGAAGAGTCGGTCGAACCCCAGTCCGAGTCATAGCGTTGCCCGGAAGGAAAAATGAGCTTAGACGCCTGGGCCTCTGCCTCTATGATGGCCCGATCATAGCCCTAGGAGAAGCTCTTCCGAAGGCCCCGGCGATAGCCTGACTCATAATAAGGGAAGGCAGCCTGGAGAAGAGCCGTGTGGTAGGCCTCTGAGCACTTATGTCGCTAGAGTGCCTCCACCCCGGCCAACTCCGCCTGCCCCTCGAGCTCAGCTATCCTCCGCTCTGACTCGGACAGCCTTCTCTCAGCCCTGGTCAGTGCATCCTCGGCTCCCTGGACTCGGCCCTCGAACGTCTCCTGCTCGGCCTTCCATTGCTAGCCGCGCTCGACCTGAATCATACGCTTTGCCTCCAGGAGCTCATTCTTCCGATCGACCATATGATGAGCCTGGGCCAGCTGCTCCGCCAATGACTGAGCCTCCGCTTGGCTCGACTGCACCTAAGCCCGAAGTGGGGACACCTCCCGACAGAGGTTACCAAGATCAAAGGTCAGATGCACGACCTTCCGATCGAGCGCACCACAGGCCCACGAGAGAGCCTCCCGCTCCGACTCCACCCGAGCATACGCGCCCACTGCCTCAGCCCCGAGCTGGGCCAAGATTAGGCCGCCTTCCTTGAGTTGCTTGAAAAGCGTGGAGGGGGGACTCCTCTGAAGTTTCGCTCGTACGACTTTGGAACGCACTGGATTTCATTGGATGAAAATATTGGGATATTGGTGGTTATATCGATTCGAGATCATCTGTCCCACCGGGCGTGCCAACTTGTGGAACGCACTGGATTTCGTGTTCGTGAAAGATATCGGGGTGTTCTTTTTATCGGTTTATCTAGTGCGAGGGCGTGCCAGTCACCTAGGTGACAATGTGTTCGGGCTTCAAGACTGGAGTGGTCCGAAGCCCGGAGTGCGCTCCGTCTGACTAATCAGACGATTGTGGATATCGGGTCGGGACTGGAGACCCACCGCGCCATAAAGGCCACGACGTTAATTAAATACCCTCGGAGAGGGGAAGACCTCTGATTAATCGCCAAGAAAAGGGGCCTCATGGCCTAAACATCAATTTTTCATTAAAGCATGCGAGTTGGGTTAACATAATTTAAACCCTCCGCATCCATATGCAAAACGGTGTTCAAAACCATACAAATACTTGCTGCGAGTGCGGCAAATTTAATGCAAGTGCGGATTAGATCCCGGTATATATATATATCGGTCACTAACAGACCATCCAGTATTCGGTCGGGAGTCCATATTTGAAGCATCGAAGGTAACAACAAAGACATTCTGATATCTGCCGTAGGTACGGCACATTTCATGTGGGTGCGGGATCGGTTCCCAGAAGAAGTGGGTCAAGCTGATGAACTATCGGCCCAAGAGGTGCACGGATCATGACCATGTCAGGGATCCCGAGGTCCACATCCGATGCCACGGGGCATCATTGCACAGTCCGGGGGAGCGAGTTGTTAAGTGTAAAGCCCAAAACTCGACAACGTGCGCCCTCGCACGCGGATCGACCTGTGCGGTCAGGTCGCGGGGTTCGGTAGATTAGGAACTTTTGATTAGGTGGTATTAAAGGGGGGCGCGCCGGTTTAGGTGGTACACAATTTGGATTATAGTAGAGGGAGAAACTTTTGATTAGTTTTATTCATTAACTTTAATCCTTTTCTCCCATTTGATTAATCATTATCCCCCTTTCAAGCACGCCGGATTAGGTGGTATTAAAGGGGGGCGCGCCGGTTAAGGATGCTACAAGGGGAAGGGCGCGCCGGTTTAAGGACGGCCAAGGGGCGAGCCGGAATAGGCCCAATGAGGGGAGGGACACGCCGGTTAAGGCAAAGAAGGGGAAGCTCCGTTTTAATGGTTAAACAAGGCAGAAGGGCGCGCCGTTTTAGCGTTCAAAGGAAATGGGGGGGTTGCGAGAATGGTGTTAAATCGGCGCGGTGAGGGGTGACCGCGCCGGATTAGGCCACGCCGGGACAGCTTCAAAGAGGTTTTATTTCAACCCTTTTATGCTATGTTTCTTGTTTCTTTAAACTACAAGTCGATTTATTGATTAGTTGTTCATCTTATTGATGGATTATGTTTATGGAAAGAAGATTTAAGTGTTTTAATTGTTTATTCAGGTGGATTAGCGTGATGATTCAAGTGTTTTGTTAGAAGAGTTTGTGTGCAGGGCAGTCCAGTTTGATGCAGAGGCTTCAAGCATATGATGTTCTGGCCCTCAGAGAATGGCTTGTTTGTTTGTTCTGGTATGTTCTTGATCCTGGCGAAAATCGGGCAGCACTTCCCCTAGAGGTCTCGAGGGCTAGCCTACAAGGGAGTTCGGTGACCCATGGGTTGTTGCGATCGTGTAGACTTCTCCCGTATAGGGCCGGAGATCCCGAGGGCAAGCCTACAAGGGATTCCGGTGACCCAGGAGTCGTCCGATCGTGGCCGAGCACAGCGTGAGAGCCGAAGCCGACACAAGAACATGGCGGAGGGGAGATCCAGGGGATAGCATTAAAAAGAAGTGAATGCACGCATGTATATATATATATATATATATATATATATATATATATATATATATATATATATATATATATATATATTTATAGATACTTATGTACATATCTATACATATATGATCCTACGGAAACATATGGACTTGCAAAAGGAAAGGGATGAGCGAGCATCAAAATCGGGTTTCATGAAGGAGATAAGTAAGGATCGGGGTTGAAGGCCCCATGCTTCATTTCCATTTAAACGGAAGAGCTACATCGGGGCTGGACGTCGCCGAGCAGAATACAAGGGAAGAGGAGAAAGACAATGACCCACCCTCACACGGCTGGCTCTCAGTCTTCCTCCCCTTTCTCTCCCACTCTTTCTTTCTTCTTCTTCACACAGGCTTCGGGGCTTCAAGGGGTTTCTCTCAGAAGAAAAGCTTCCACTCTCTAGGCTTCCGAGAGTTGTCCCTCCCCTCCAACCCCATTTAAGCTTCGCTTGGGCGCTCCTTTTATAGGGGCCGGAGGCCCTGTTTTGGAGGGATGCCCTCTGGATCTTTCTTCCTCCCGTTGGTTCCTTGTTTCCCGCAACCACCACTACTGCTGCTGACGTTGATGACGTTGCCCTGCCGAGGCTATAGTCGTGGCCTTGTTGCTGCTGTCGACGTTACCTCCGCCGAGGCTCTAATGTGACCGGGAGGGGGGGCAGAGGCATGGCCTCCTCCTCCGTTGGCATATCCACCGCGAGCCACGTTACCTTCATCATTTGCAGAAGAATGGGCGGCCGCTCGACGGAATGAGCGTTCGGCGGTGCAGGGCTCTAGAACTTCCATTCACGGCATATGCTCGGTTGCCCGTCGGATTGAAGCAGACATTTAGCCATTTTAAGTAGTTTGTTGACGTGCTATTCGCAGGAAACAGGGGACCGTATTGATGACGGGATGGCTTCACTTCACGCCGGAGAAGCGCTTTAGAGAGCAGAAGTGAGAGGTTAAAACAGCGCCATATTCAAAGGGGCGCCGTTTTAAGCATCAAAGGGGGAGGCCTCGAGCGCGCCGTGTAGCTAAACAAAAGAAAGGGGCGCGCCGTTTTAAGAGGGGGGCGCGCCGTTGTAAGGCGCGCCGTTTTAAGGCCCCTTCGTGCCGTTTTAAGCACTAAACGGATTCTTCTCGAAGTCGCGGCCTTTTTATGTGAATGTCGACATTACCGGAAGGTTCCGGTTGCTATGTATGACCTCCACAATGTTCCGTTCGCAGCCTTTGGGGCCCGGTCCCAGACTCTGCGTGACTTTCGGTGCACGTCGGGCTATGTCGGAGTTCCCGACTCTTCTTCGATTCAGCTCTAGGCACGGCCGGCTGTAGAGTTGTGGCCATATCTTCCGCTCGGGTGGCTCCCTCATTGGCTAGCGGACCACTAAGCGAGTCTTCATCCCGATCGGGCGAGGCATGAGGTTTATTTGGTATTTCCATCTTCGGCTTGCTCTCGAGGGTCGAGACGTGCATGCCATATGATCATCATTGATATTTTTTGACGTCCACAACGACCCCTGAAGCTATAGAGTGGCACCTATGGTACAGGGAGGCCCGGACGCTGAAGGCACTGGTCGAGGGAAAGGGAGCCCTCTCCGGAGCGGCCGGGATCGGGGCACCTCCCCCGAGTAGCCCCGTCTCGGGGACCCCATCGGTTGGCTTGGGATGAGCGGCCCCGTCACGAACCTCCCCGGCCTTGGTCGGCTGCGATTGAGTCGCTTACCCCTGCGACCCTCCAGCCTCGACCGGCTTGGGCCGGGCTCCCTCATCTGGTGGCCCCTCTGCTCCACTCAGCGCCCTAGCATCAGTCGCGATCCCTTCGTCATTTGCCCCCTCTTGCACCGTAGAAGGAGGAGGCAACAGGGGAACCTCATCAACCAGGCGGACGGTCTCCGCTTTCCTCACCTGTTTCTTCTCCGCAGACTGAGCCAACATCGAAGACCGCAACAACTTCGCCACGGGATCCTTCCGCTTGACCCACCGACGTTCAGAAGCATCATTTCGGGCAACCCCCTTGCCCTTTTCCCAGGCGCGAGACGAGCCCTCCGAAGCTGGGAGATCGCTCGGAGCCGACGTATCATCCACATTGATGACCTCCAGTTCGACTGACGGTGCCTCCTCCTCCTCCTCAGCTGCTTGCCGCAGATCTGCGCGAAGAAGAGCAAATTGAGAAGAGGATAGCACTCGCTTGAAAGAGGACAAGTTCTTGAGAACCTTACCCGTTGGCAACAGCAGTCGAGAGAGATACTCCTTGATGTTAGAAGGAGTCACCAACTCAGCAGTCCCCAGGTGGTCCCGCTGAAGGATAGCAGCATCCCTCTCCACCTCCGGAGAGACCTCTGTTTGCTTCGGAGGGATGTTTAGGTAAAAGTTGGGTACCGTCGGAAAATCCCAGACCACGCTGACCGCCGATGGACCCACCCAAAAATATTAGGTCTTCCACCCCTTGTGAGAGGAATCCTTCACAGAAAGGGACACACAACTCCTTCCCCACCTCGCCTGAATGAAGAAGAAGCCCTTCCTAGCAAAAGGATTATCCTTCAACTCAAAAAAATAGTGGAAGAGATCTAGTGAGGTGCGCACCCCTCTCTTGCCGCAGAGGAAGATGAAATAGAAGATGAGGGTGTAAGAGTTGGAGACCAACTGGACAGGAGCCAGCCGGTAGAACCGAAGTAACTCGGCAACAAAGGGATGGAGGGGCAGCCGAAAGCCGCACTTCCAAGCCAGGAGGAAAGAACAAAAGAGGCCAGAACGAGCGACCAGACTGGATTCATGACATTCAGGTGCGAGGAACTTGAATCGCCATGGCAGCCCACACCGATTCTCCATCCGCTTCACGTCCGCCTCACCCAGCTCACTGCGAAAAGGCTCCGATGGCACCAAAAAAGTCCTCGAGGCCCGTTCTCCCTCTCGGCTCTCGGCCCCTGGATTTTGTTTTGCCATGGAATAGATAGAAGAGCTGGGAGAAGAAGGGGAAAGCTCTGAATCAGAGGACTCCGGAGGAGAAGGAAGCTGACGAATCGCCACCTCAGGAATGCTCTCCTAGCTCCGATGGCCGCAACGATTCTCCACTCTTCCGAGCTGCTCTCAGCAATGCAGACGCCCCCACAAATATAAAGAGAGGCAAAACCCTAAACCCCGGAGATAAAAGGACGCAAAATGCGCAATGCTTGAACCGGAGGCGGCGCGGCGATCCGATCTCCCAGGGAGGGGCCATCTCTTATTCATCATAACGAACATATTTTCAAGGCGAGTCGCGTCATGTGGCCCCTATCAAAAAGAGAGACCTATACCCAACCAGTGCCACAAAAAGTCCAGCCCAAACGCTACTCGTCCAAGCCTAATTTTGGCTCGGGAGTAGGAGGGGGACAAGTGGAGAGGGGAAATCTCGTCGCCCGTACGGAGAGGCCAAAAGAGGTCCAACCAGACCGAACGAGGCCCAACTCCTTGAAGTGGTAGCCCCCGGGCCCACTTAATATAAAGCCCAAAAACTCACTCGGTACAAGTGCTTCCTAGGCGGCCTTCGGGTTGGGAAGTCCGAGCATCAGTTCGATCGGGAAAGCTCGCCCAGAGCCCCTTATTCCTTGTCCCGACCGAGCACTCATCACTCGGGAGACCTCTCCTGGGCCAGTGCCTATTGCTCAGGCTCACTGATGGAAGCTTATTGATCACGGCCATTGCGGGTCCCTTAATGACAGGAAGATCAAGAGGACAGGGGAAACCAAGAGTCCGCGTGCTATAAGGAGCCCGCATGAAGGACGTAACCCCCCTGAGACTCTTTCGCTTATAGGGATCAGTCGCACGAACAGGCCACTATTTAAACTAGAACAGCCTTACTAAAGGAGGTAAGTAGGGCAAGAGCCAAGAACCCTGAGCAGGAACCACTTCACCTTTCGGTGGAGAGGGATCTCGCGCTCCTATCTTCCTCCTAGCTCTTCCCTTTACATCCGAGATCTACTATTTTGATGACTTAGGTATCAGAGGGTCTTCCCTGGGGTTCTATCTCTGGGCACCTCTGACTCGTTTCCCTTCTTGCAGTTCACATTTCAAGGGTACGTGGACATCATCTTCTCCGCTCAGGAGCAGTGCGAGATAACCCCTCTTCAGAATTCATATCTAATTAATAATCAAACTATCTAGGATATTTTATTTGGATAATTATCCGATCAAATGAATACGAATTCAAATTTGGTTCGAATTTTAAACGGATAATTGTCGGGCCTAGTTGTCACCCCCGATGCTCATATTCATTCGGATAATATCCAACATAGATACCCCCATATTTGAATTCATATCTAATTAATAATCAAACTATGTACGCTATTTTATTCGGATAATTATCTGATCAAATGAATACGGATTCGAATTTAGTTCGAATTTTAAACGGATAATTGTCAGGCCTAGTTGTCACCCCCGATGCTCATCGATCTCGGGGTGTTAGTCAGTATCTGTGTGGAGAGGGCAAAGAGGAGAGGGTGTTCTCTCTCTCCCTCTCTCTCATGCAAAGCATTTTTGATATTTTACAAGCTCAAACGATTTTCATAAATATATTCTTGAAATATTCGTCGGCATTAACGGAATGAGAACTATAGAGATATAACCGCAACAATCTGGTGCATATTATGGATATTGGTGGTAATATGTAAAAGATAAGGGAATAAATGTAAATATAATGTTTTATAGGGGTATAAATATAAAAACTCATTCAAATTGCACAACAAAGATAGCTTGATATTTATATACTACAAAAATGTTGATATAAATATTAATGGTTTAAATGATAACTGATATTCCCACCCGATTTTCATTCATGTTGATGTCTAAAGTTTTCAATCCATGTTAGGATTCATTGCATTGCATTAGGTGTTAACATTTATTGAGAATTCGAAGGTAAGCATCTCAGGGAAGTGTCACCAAATCATACAATTTTCAACGAGACAAAAACCAAATCTTGGTTATGCACTTATCAACACAAATATCGAGGGAAAAACTATGTTATCCCCACTAGGATGCATCTTATCAATCCAAAATTTATCAAAATTAGATTCTGCTCAAACTAAAAACTAAGTCGCAAACTGGGACCAAGATCCGAATACCAAACGGATTACTAGCATGGCAAGGATGCTAGCCCACCATGTTAGCAGAAGGGAAAAGGAAATGGAAAGAGATTTGTGCCAATTGAGCTAGTCAATCCCCATCGACGAATGCTTCCCAATAAGAAAGATATCAATCAATTCTAATTCTTTCTTTTTCTATCGACTCTTTTCCGATCGAGATGTATGGATCCATGGATCTATGTGTCTATATAGACCATGTTCATGGATTAACAAAAATATGCAAAAGTTCTATTTACGTCTGCCATTTTATGAGTCTCTTCCTTTTTGCGTATGACATCGCCACTCCCTTTTGCAGCATCTACTAATTCAGAACTTAATTTAAAAACCATATTTCAACCCGAATGTTTCCGAGCCGTCAAAGTGAATAGAGCATCATCATCTACTCAACCCGACATATTTGGATATGCCTGTTAACCGTTAGGAAATTAGTCAACAATTTCATAAATGAGGTAGTCGTTTTCCTTGTGTAATAAGTTTGAAAATGAAAAATGATCTATTCGTACACGTACAGTAAGTTGGTTAAAGAAAGCATGCTCAAAGTAATTCTTTCACCCTCTGAAGATCCGAAAAGCAGTAAACCGAATTTGACCCGTTAATTGCTTCTCCGATCTTTTTGTTACTGAATTTGTAAAATGGCCCGAGCCGTTAACTGCCTATCCTCCTTTTTTCTCTTACAGGTTTTTCCATATATACTCTTATAAAAGATCATATTTATATCACTGCAAGGAAAACAGGTTATTCCGACGTCCATATTCCGTCGCTAATACGTCGAAAATACGTCAGAAATTGATCTTTCGATGGATTTCCGACGTATTTGCGACGGAATATGGACGTCGGCACGATTACGTCGCTAATTTTTGACGTAATGTAATTGCGTCGCCAATTCGTCCGAAATTACAGACGAAAATATGTCGTCGAAATTATCATCGATATTTATGTTGGTAATTAATAATAAGAAAAATAGTTAATATTTACGACGGAGCATAATTTAGTTGAAAATACGTCTAAAAGTTTTGACGTATTTCCGATTGAAACCTATTCTGTCGGAAAACTTTGGGTCAAAATATTTTCGATGACCCGAAAATTACAGAAGTATTTGCGACTAAATTTTTTTTTTTGGAAATACGTCGATCCATAGGTTTCCGAATTAGTTTCGACGAAATATCTATTTGTCAAAAATTAGTCGAAACTTTCTGACGTATTTGCAACAGAAACATTATTTTGTTGGAAATACATCATTAATTTTTGACGTATTTGAGGCGGATAATTAAAAAGTTGGAAACCTGTGAGTCAAATTAGTTCCGACGAAACTTTAGTTTCTCTAAAATACGTTGTAACTTTTCGACGTATTTACGATGAGCATTAATTCGTCGCAAATCTGTCGATCAAATTAGTTCCGACGAATCGTTAATGGGTCGAAAATACGTCGTTAATTTTCACCGTATTAGAGACGGATAAATAATACATTGGAAGTAACGTGGCTCAAATTAGATCCGACGACATTTAGTTTGTCGAAAATACGTCTGAACCTTTCGACGATTTGCGGCGAAAAATTAATACGTCAGAAATAAGTGGGTCAAATTAGTTCCGACGAATTGTTTGTTGATCGAAATTCCATCGAAAACTTTCTCCATATTTTTTATATATATTTTAAAATTCTAAAAACCTGTTTAAAGCTATAATTATACACCACAATCTACACAGCTCAACATAAAACACGTAATAAACAACATATACAACACACAATAGGATAAAATCCGTCGAACATTACAATAAAGAACGTCCACAACATATAACTCAATGAATAAAAAAAGTTACAGTTATATTAATTGAAATATGTCATTTTTTCACAATATCATTAAAAAAAATCAAGAGATATCCGCTGTATCTTCCTCATTCGTCATTCGTAGCATCTCCACCATCACCGGCTGTAGGAGGATCCTACATCACAAAATATTAATAATAAATAGATTTAAATAAAAATAATTAATAATAAATTTAGTTAAATATCATTTTAATTTTTTAAATTCGAAAGTAGATAACATGAAGATGATTTCTTTGACTCTCAAAGCTGAATTCTTTGAACTAAGTAGTAATGTTATTGTTGTACTGTGTGGTTTTGATGATGTCTAACACTATGAATCATATTATGATCATAGTTCTTGAAATCATGAATTTGATGTGTGCTGACTAATGTCCATATGTTTGCTAATACCTTAAATAACATTTTCATATGAAGGCTTGAAGAATTGTTGTAATACCCCGATTTTTTAAGAAATTAATTAGAAATTCCTTAATAAATAGAATAAGTTAAATTTTGACCATTTTATAAAAAATTAAAAAATTTATATTCTTATAGAGGATAACACGTTTAACAAACTTGTCTTCTATGACCAACCCAAATAAAATCCGTAAATAGACCGAATTAGTGGATTAAGTCCAAATTAAACACTTAGTTAACCAAACCTTGAAACGTAAAATTCGAGCCCAATACTCCATCAAATGAGCCCAAACCAGTAGCAAATGAAAGGCCAAGATGAGAGGATCATTTGCCCTCTCTTAATCTCTCGAAACCCTAACCCTAGGAGATACAATCGGCGGAGATTGGATCGCGTCAACAATTGCGGCGGCGTTCACATCAACCCAACTTGCGTGGACGAATACTCCGCGCAAGAAGGCGTGTGACGTATAAAAATGAAGCTCTCTAACCCTAGAATCGTTTAGAACCAGTGGCGGCTACAGAGGAGTTGGATCGAGGGAGATCTCCAGCGATTAGGGGCTGCGTGTACCAGCGCCTTGGGTTTTCTTTCTCCTTCCTTCTTCATCCGATTCTGGTAGGTGATAGCAAGCCAAACCCTACAAATAATATATGGTTGGAAGTATCATTGTGTCAGCTTTTCACTGATGTAGAAAGTCTTAAATTTTATCAAGTGTTCTGCGAGAATTTTTAGTTTTAATAGAAGCATGTCACGTCTAGGGTTATAACTGTTCCCTTTTGATTAAGTAGTAATTTCATGCTGTAAACACAAAATTGATTCATGCATCTTGTAGAGTTTTTCGTGCTCTTTCTTTTGGTAGTAAAAGCCCCAAATTTTATGCTTTATATCATGCAAATTTTATGTTTTATCCCAACCCTAGCCAACCTCGCCGGAGGCGGGCAAGGCAGAAGGGGCAACGACCTGTTGAGGTTGCGCAGCCTCCCGATAGACCGTCCAACCATCTAGGCGGCCAGTTTCGGACCGTCCAAGGCTTCGATCTCCGATCATTTCCCTGACCCCCCTGTTTTGGTTTAGACGGCCTCGCGACAGACTGTGTATCCTTATAAGCGACCAGTCTTCAACCGTTCAACGTCCTCAGCGGCACCCTACTGACCGCCCAACTCTATAAGGCCTTCGGACCTGGCAGAGATTGAACGGCCATAAGTGGACCACCTATATCATTGAGCGGCCAACCAGAGACCATTCGCTTCTGGTTATTGCCAATTAACCTTGGTCGTTTATCCTTGATCCATCTTCGACCAAACCCCAAATTGATCAGCCCAATAAGTCCTAGGCCGACCAACAGACAGTAGGCTGGACTCTGGTTCAGTTCCACCCTGTCTATGGTAGCCGGGAGCCCACATGGGCGAATTTCCAACTTATTGATAGGTCTTGTGTTGCGCAGACTATTTTGGACCGCCCATATTACAGGCGGCCCATATTGGACCGTCCTTCCATTGAGCGGCCCAATGTTCCCCGTATATCTTGTTCTTACCTTCTGGCCCTACACGGCTTATTTTTTACCGTCTGTATCTTGCGTGGTCCAGTAGTGCCCGTTCAGCGGACTTGCGCGCCTAGTAATGATCGTCCAACTTCTGAGCGGCCCTTAATCGTCCTTTCAACCTTGACCTCGTGGAGGCTGATCTCTAGCCTAGTTCTTGAGCGGCTCAGAATTGACCGCCCAGTTCTTGAGCGGCTCAGAATTGACCGCCTAGTGCTTGTGCGGCCTAGTAGTGACCGCCTATCTCCCAGAGATGAGTTTTCTCTGTATTTTATGGTTTTGAATCCAAGAACATGATGGTTCTTGATAACTTGAACTCCTGGATAGAAATTTTGGACAGTATCTCTTCAACTTAGCCTTGGGATGTTCGAGGTAAGTTTGTACTTGATTGTAATTGGCCATTTTAACTTGATTAAAGTCTAGATAACTTGGGATCTTAGATCTAATAAATCAATGCCAACACATCATAGGGACCCGTTCTGGTCCTTGGCAGAGCACCCGAAAAGTACTTGTGCCCATGGGAGTTTGTAATGACATGGCGAGGTATTGCACCGAGTGCATGACTAGCGTGATGTCTATGACAATGATATCTTAATCTCTTACTTGAATCGTGTTCGACTTGGTTATATTCTTGCTTATTGGCCAATCTCCTACAATTTCTTGTTATTTATATTGTTCATAAACTTGTAATTCTTGTAGTTATATCATCCTACCATATTGTTATTCCATTTCGTTCTTTAGCACTTTCCTTTTATGTTGTTTCATCCGATCGTCAGTTCTTTTCTTTTCGTTTCATATAAACATGTAATTAATTGGTTAATTACTTACACTTGCCTGTTGTTACCTACTGAGCGTTCGCTTATATAGTTGTTTCCCCCCTTTCCAGGCAGCTCAGGTGAAGATTCACAGATGGATGGGAATGGGCCAGAGTGATGACTTGGAGTGTATCAGCTAGTAGATATGTTGAGATTGTTATAGTTGTTTTACATCTAGCTATGCCTTAGAGATTGTGTTAGTTATTGTAACGGAGTCAAGTAGAATTTATGCTTGATTATGTTTAAGTCGGTTTGATGGCTATTGTAATAGATTTGGAGTTATTTCTGCTCATGACGTTATGTAAATTCTTAGCTTAGCATGTTATCATTACTAGCGTTTTCTACTGCCAGTCCCGATATTCCACGTCGGGGCGTGACAGTTTGGTGGTATGAGAGCCTAGGTTTTCTAATATTCCTAGGTTCTCTAAGTTCTAGGATCCTAAGTGATATCATAGGACCTATAACCTTGTTATAAGTCTATGGACCCAACCTGGTGAGATTTGGGTAGAAGACTGGGGATGAGTTAATAATCTAATTGAACGATTATCCATTCTTAATTGACCCTAACATAACCTATTCCACGTGTAGGCTTTTGCAATGGCAGGAGAACGTACGGAATGGAGGAACTTGCAGCGTACGGTTCAAGGACTTACTCAGGCTTTGCAACAAGTGGCCCAATGAGGAGCTGCAAACCATGGCACTGGCAACCTTTATCGGAACTTTCGTGGGATGAATCCCCCGCGATTTGGTGGCTCGACTGACCCTGATGAAGCCGAGCAGTGGCTTGAAGAGATAGGGAGGATTTTTGAAGTGATACAATGCAGCGATCAAGAACGTGTCCTCTTGTCGACCTTTCAACTTGAACGTGATGCGAGGACATGGTGGGATGCAGTGAAGGCTACCCTTGGTGATAGACAAGTCACATGGGAAGAGTTCGAGGACTTCTTCAATGGTAAATATTTTTCTGATAGAGTACAAGAGAAGAAGGCGGCTGAGTTTACTGCTTTGAAGCAACGAAATCTTTCCGTAGCTGAATATGAAGCTCAGTTCTCTCGGCTATCTCGTTATACTACTCACTTGATATCTACCGAGAAGATGAAGGCTAAGCACTTTCTTAATGGGATGAAGCTACAGTATATCAACCAGTTGGCACCGATGGAAACTCAAACTTATTCCGAGATGGTGAGAAAGGCTCAAGTATTGGAAGATACTTTAGAAATGACGGAGAGAATCCGTGGGAACAATGTTAAGAAAGAACAACACCATACTGGTTCAGGGAGTATCAAGCCCGATCATGGCGGGAAGAGGCCCATTAGCGGGTCTGGTTCATGGAAGGGCAAGATGCCGAAGAATGAAGACAAGAAGCCTGGCCCTATTCAAGGGCGTATGCAAGTATTGTGACCGTCCAGGTCACAAGATGGAGGAGTGCTGACGCAAGTTGGGCTCCTGTTTACGTTGTGGTAGTAGGGACCACCGTATTCCCGAGTGTCCTCTTTTATCTGAGCAAGCTACCCCGGTGAAACCGCAAGGAATCAAGAAGCAGCAAGGCAAGCTCCAGGCTCTACAAGAAGACGAGGCAGGACCTGCCGAGGAGGATGGACTCGTCGAAGGTACTCTTATTATACATGATAAATCAGCTTTTGTTCTTTTTGATACTGATGCCACTCATTCTTTTATTTCTCAGAGATTTGCGAAGTCTTTAGCTGTGAAGCCAGTTTTGATAAATTCTCCGTTAGAGATTTCAACCCCTATTGGTTCTAGATCAGCAATTAAGTATTTCTATCCTTCCAGTAAGGTCATCATCAATGAACAAAACATGCCAACTAATTTAGTTTGTATGGACATGAAGGATTATGATATAATCCTAGGAGCAGATTGGTTGGCTAAGTATGATGCCAATGTTCAATGCAGATCAAGTTCAGTGTCTTTCACTGGACACCCTGGACTTTCTTTTATAGGAATTAGACACCATAAGTATGTTCCACTTATTTCGGCTCTTCGAGCTGATAAGTTGATGAGGAGAGGATGTAAGACTTTTCTAGCCTTTGTTTATGTGACCCCTGAGCAGAAGATTGAGATTGAGGACTTTTCTATCATCCGAGATTTTCCAGATGTCTTTCCCGAGGAACTGCCAGGACTTCCTCCTGAAAGGGAAGTTATCTTTTCTGTTGATCTAATTCTTGGTCCGACTCCTATTTCCAAAGCTCCTTATCATATGTCTCATGCGGAGCTAAGGGAACTAAAGCAGCAGTTGATGGAATTACTTGAGAAAGGGTTCATTCGTCCAAGTACTTCCCCGTGGGGAGCCCCTGTATTATTCGTTTGGAAGAAGGATGGTTCGATGAGGTTGTGCATCGATTATCAACAATTGAACCAATTGACTATCAAGAACAAATATCCATTGCCAAGGATTGATGAGTTATTTGATCAGATAGCAGGAGCTGAGTATTTTTCTAAGATCGACCTTCGATCTGGATATCATCAGTTACGAATTAAAGAAGAGGATATCTATAAAACAGCCTTCCGCAGCAGGTATGGACATTTTGAATTTGTAGTAATGCCTTTTGGGCTAATGAATGCACCTGCAGCTTTCATGCAGCTGATGAACGATGTGTTTCGGCCCTATCTTGATCAATGGGTCGTGGTGTTCATTGATGGCATCTTGATTTATTCTAAGAGTGAGGAGGAGCATGCTGAACATTTGAGGATGGCATTGCAACTATTGAGAGATCATCAGTTATATGCCAAGTTTAGTAACTGTGATTTCTGGCTGCAAGAGGTGTCCTTTCTAGGGCATACCATCACAAAAAGAAGGTATTTTTGTTGATCCTTCGAAGGTAGAGGTAGTAAAAAATTGGGATAAGCCTACTAATATGACTGAAGTGAGAAGTTTCCTAGGCCTAGCAGATTACTACCGAAGGTTTATTCATGATTTCTCCAAAATTGCAGTATCTCTGACAAGATTAACCCGCAAGGAGATCAAATTTGATTGGTCAGAAGATTGCAAGTGAAGCTTTCAGACCTTGAAGGAATGTTTGACTACTACACCTGTTTTGGCTTTACCTTCTGGAGAAGGAGGTTTTGTTGTATACACTGCTGCTTCAGGTATTGGTTTAGGGTGTGTACTCATGTAGCACGGGAAAGTGATAGCCTATTCTTCTAGGCAGTTGAGGAAGCATGAAGAGAATTATCCTGTTCATGATTTGGAGCTAGCAGCAGTGGTGTGCGCCTTGAAGATATCGAGGCACTACTTGTATGGAGAGACATTTACGGTGTTTTCAGATCATAAGAGTTTGAAATAGTTATTTTCTCAGAAGGAACTCAATATGAGGCAGCAAAGATGGCTGGAGTATTTGAAGGACTTCGATTTCTCCATTGAGTATCATCCTGGAAAAGGTAATGTTGTGACAGATGCCTTAAGCCGCAAGCCTATAGCTAAGTTGTCAAGCCTCATGTTACAAGAATGGAAATTGCTGGAGCAGTTAGCTAGTTTGGATCTTAATGTTGACAAGGATCGGGTTATGATTGCTCAGATTCAACTTAAGCCCGAATTATTGATGGAAATCAAGTCTCTGTAAGATGATGACCCAGAGTTGGTAGAGATCAAGGGAAGTTTGAGAAATAGACCTGACTTCATGATGGCTGATGATGGAAGATTGTTATTTCAGGGAAGAACTTATGTACCTGATGTAGCTGAGATAAAGAGTAAGATCCTCGAGGAAGCTAATAGATCCAGATACACCATTCATCCTGGAGGTACTAAGATGTTTAAGGATTTGAAAAGATCTTTTTGGTGGCCGAATATGAAAAGGGAAGTTGCGGACTTCGTAAGTAGATGCTTGGTTTGTCAGCAAGTCAAGGCTGAGCATTTCAGACCAGCAGGGAAATTGAAACCCCTTGATATATCCCAATGGAAGTGGCAGAGTATTGGCATGGATTTCATTATGGGTCTACCTAGGACTCGTAGTGGATTTGATGTAATATGGGTGATTGTCGACAGATTGACAAAATCTGCTCATTTCTTATCTATTAGGTCTAAATGGACAGTTGATGTCTTGGCTGCTTTGTATATAAAGGAAGTGGTAAGACTACATAGTATACCAGTCAGCATTATGTCTGATAGAGACCCCAGGTTCACTTCTCATTTTTGGAAAGGATTGTAAGAGTCCTTGGTAACTCGTCTGAATTTCAATACTGCTTTCCATCCACAAACAGACAGATAGACTGAAAGGACCAACCAGATAGTGGAAGATATGCTTAGAGCCTGCATGATTGAGTTTGGAGATAGTTGGAGTGATCACTTGGCATTGGTTGAATTCACCTACAACAACAGTTACCAGTCCAGCATTCAGATGGCTCCATTTGAAGCTTTATATGGTAGAAGCTGTCGATCCCCGTTATGTTGGGACGAGGTATGTGAGAAGCAATGGCTTGGACCAGATCTCATTTTCGAATCGTCCAAGAACATCAGTATTATCAGAGATCGGTTGCAAGTAGCACAATCAAGATAGAAGAGTTATGCCGACACCAGGAGGAGAGCTTTGGAATTTCAGGTTGGTGAGCATGTGTTTTTAAAGGTTTCTCCTATGAGAGGGATTCGAGGGTTTGGTATTCAGGGCAAACTGAGTCCAAGATACATTGGTCCATTCGAGATTCTGAAAAGAGTGGGGGAGGTTGCTTACCGTTTGGCACTACCACCTCAGTTGTCTGGAGTACACAATGTTTTCCATATGTCTTTGTTACGGAAATATATGTATGATCCCACTCACATTATTCAGCATATGGACTTCGAATTGAAGGAAGATCTGACTTATGAAGAAAGGCCGATCAAGATTCTGGATCGGAAGCAACAACAACTCAGGAATCGTTCCATACCAATGGTTAAAGTGCAGTGGAGTCGGCGTGGAACTGAAGAAGCAACTTGGGAGTCAGAAGATACTATGCGGAGGCAGTATCCTGACTTATTCAAGGTGAGCTATCTCACTCCCACTTTTTATTATTAAGTGCATTGAATTTGGAGGACCAAATTCCTTAAATGGGGGAGGGTGTAATACCCCGATTTTTTAAGAAATTAATTAGAAATTTATTAATAAATAGAATAAGTTAAATTTTGACCATTTTATAAAAATCTAAAAAAAATTGTATTCTTGTAGAGGATAACACGTTTAACAAACTTGTCTTCTATGACCAACCCAAATAAAATCTGTAAATAGGCCGAATTAGTGGATTAAGCCCAAATTAAACACTTAGTTAACCATACCTTGAAACGTAAAATTCGAGCCCAATACTCCATCAAATGAGCCCAAACCAGTGGCAAATGAAAGGCCAGGATGAGAGGATCGTTTTCCCTCTCTTAATCTCCCGAAACACTCACCCTAAGAGATGCAATCGGCGGAGATTGGATCGCGTCAACAATTGCGACGGCGTTCGCATCAACCCAACTTGCGTAGACGAATACTCCGCGCATAGAACCCTCTAGAATGCATGTGACCTATAAAAATGAAGCTCTCTAACCCTAGAATTGTTTAGAATTAGTGGAGGCTGCAGAGGAGCTGGATCGAGGGAGATCTCCAGCGATTAGGGGC
This sequence comes from Amorphophallus konjac, assembly GCA_022559845.1. NCBI lineage: Eukaryota > Viridiplantae > Streptophyta > Magnoliopsida > Alismatales > Araceae > Amorphophallus > Amorphophallus konjac. The sequence goes on from CM040124.1 coordinate 201,041,875, forward strand.
TTCGTATACCATCGCCTTGGGTTTTCTTTCTCCTTCCTTCTTCATCCGATTCAGGTAGGTGATAGCAAGCCAAATCCTACAAATAATATATGGTTGGAAGCATCATCGTGTCAACTTTTCATTGATGTAGAAAGCCTTAAATTTTATCAAGTGTTCTGTGAGAATTTTTGGTTTTAGTAGAAGCATGTCACATCTAGGGTTATAACTGTTCCCTTTCGATTAAGTAGTAATTTCAGGCTGTAAACACAAAATTGATTCATGCATCTTGTAGAGTTTTTCGTGCTCTTTCTTTTGATAGTAAAAGCCTCAAATTTAATCATTTATATCATGCAAATTTTATGTTTTATCCCAACCCTAGCCAACCTCGCCAGAGGCGGGCAAGGTAGAAGGGGCAGCGACCTGTTGAGGTTGCCCAGCCTCCCGATAGACCGCCCAACCATCTAGGCGGCCAGTTTCAGACTGTCCAAGGCTTCGATCTCCGATCATTTTCCTGACCCCCTGTTTTGGTTTAGACGGCCTCGCGACAGACTGTGTATCCTTATAAGCGGCCAGTCTTCAACCGTTCAACGTCCTCAGAGGCACCCTACTGACCGCCCAACTCCATAAGGCCTTTGGACCTAACAGAGATTGAACGGCCATAAGTGGACCACCTATATCATTGAGCGGCCAACTAGAGACCGTTTGCTTCTGGTTATTGCCAATTAACCTTGGTCGCTTATCCTTGATCCATCTTCGACCAAACCCCGAATTGATCAGCCTAGTAAGCCCTAGGTCGACCAACAGACAGTGGGCTGGACTCTGGTTCAGTTCCACCCTGTCTATGGTAGCCGGGAGCCCACATGGGCGAATTTCCAACTTATTGATAGGCCATGTGTTGCGTGGACTATATTGGACCGTCCATATTACAGGCGGCCCATATTGGACTGTCCTTCCATTGAGCGGCCCAATGTTGCCCGTATATCTTGTTCTTACCTTATGGCCCTGGGCGGCTTATTTTTGACCGTCTGTATCTTGCGCGGTCCAGTAGTGCCCGTTCAGCGGACTTGCGTGGCCTAGTAATTACCGTGCAACTTCTGAGCGGCCCTTAATCGTCCGTTCAGCCTTGACCTCGTGGAGGCTGATCTCCAGCCCAGTTCTTGAGCGGCTCAGAATTGACCACCCAGTGCTTGCGTGGCCTAGTAGTGACCGCCTATCTCCTAGAGATGAGTTTTCTCCGTGTTTTATGGTTTTGAATCCAAGAACATAATGGTTCTTGATAACTTGAACTCCTGGATAGAAATTCTGGACAGTATCTCTTCAACTTAGCCTTGGGATGTTCCGTGGTAAGTTTGTACTTGATTGTAATTGGCCATTTTAACTTGATTAAAGTCTAGACAACTTTAGAACTTAGATTCAATAAATCAATGCCAACGCATCATAGGGGCCCGGTCTGGTCCTGGGAAGAGCGCCCGAAAAGTACTTGTGCCCATGGGAGTTTGTAATGACATGGGCACAAAGTGCATGACTAGCGTGATGTCTATGACAATGATATCTTAATCTCTTAGTTGAATCGTGTTCGACTTGGTTATATTCTTGCTTATTGGCCAATCTCCTACAATTTCCTGTTATTTATATTGTTCATAAACTTGCAATTCTTATAGTTATATCATCTTGCCATATTGTTATTCCATTTCGTTCTTTAGCACTTTCTTTTTATGTTGTTTCATTCGATTGTCATTTCTTTTCTTTCCGTTTCATATAAACATGTAATTAATTGGTTAATTACTTACACTTGCCTGTTGTTACCTACTGAGCGTTCGCTCATATAGTTGTTTCCCCCCTTTCCAGGCAGCTCAAGTGAAGATTCACAGATGGATGGGAATGGGCCTGAGTGATGACTTTGAGTGTATTAGCTAGTAGATATGTTGAGATTGTTATAGTTGTTTTACATCTAGCTATGCCTTAGAGCTTGTGTTAGTTATTATAACGGAGTCAAGTAGAGGTTATGCTTGATTATGTTTAAGTCGGTTTGATGACTATTGTAATAGATTTGGAGTTATTTCTGTTCATGACGTTATGTAAATTCTTAGCTTAACACGTTATCATTACTAGCGTTTTCTACTGCCAGTCCCGATATTCCGCGTCGGGGCGTGACTGTTGTAATGTCAATGCTATGAATACTTGAACTATTATGTCTGTATGCTTGAAGAATGTCTATTTGAAGAACTGTAATATCTGAAGAATTCAACTAAGCATAAGCATGGCAGTGTCACAGCAGACCTAGAAGCAACTCTGTAGAAGAAGCCTCCAATCGCTGAAGAAACAAGCTGATATATCACCTTAAGATAGACTTTGTACCTGCTGAAGAATAAGGGTGAAAAATATCCCTTAAGGCTGACAAATGTGCATTACGGGTGACAGATACTACCTTAATGGTAACAAATAGATGGACTAGGTGAATAATAGGCAACAAGGGTGACAAATAGCAGTGCAAAGGTGAATAATAGGCAACAAGTGTGAAATAGTTAAAACCAAGAAGAGGAGTCGACTCCGAAGGGCTTACAAGTCGACTTTTGACAGAAGAATTCACAGAATGAAAGAAAACTTTTTAGCTGTGGATTAAGGGTGAAAATGGGTAGACAAAGCAGACAAATGGCTGTATAGCAGTGTCAAATGGCTGTTCAGTGGTGTAAAGTGGCTCATGGCTATGACATTTGAAGAATAATCAAACCGGTTGAAGAGAATGATTGTCCATGAGGTTCCCAGCTTCTCCATGATGATTCTAGAGAATCATTGAGCATCAAACGACCTTGATGATCCTTGTTTAAAGTCAAGAAACTTACTTGGATTTTAGTTCTGCTGGCCTTCAATGGTGAAATCATTGAACATGGCACCGTGTTATTGTTGGGTTTAGTTGAAGCTACACTCCAGTCATACAGCATTCTGCTATGGCCGTTTGGATGACTTATGGAGCCATGGCTTGCATACAGATCTATGAGCACTATGTCGATTGTGCTTGACATTTTAACTTTTGTTTTGTTCTTTCTCGTTTTAGTTCGATTTGTGTTCCTTGCCTTGCAGTGCCCGGCACACTCAAGGTGTTTACACACAGGTACTGTCAGTGTGTTGCTCTGGGTAACCAGAGTGTGTGGAGGTGTTTCCTTCGTCGTATCCTCTGTGGTATCAGAGGAAGGGAGATCTTGATCTCCAGGTTCTGGGTAACTTGGTGTTGCTCACGGGGTTCCCTCTATGCTTCAGAGGAAGAGAGGAATGGTCCTCTAGTTGTGGGTAACTGGGTGTTACTTACGGTTCCTTTTGATTTGATCAGAAGAAGAGAGGAGAGTGTTCTTCTAGGTCAAGATGTAAGTCAACGTTTGTTTGCAGACTGAGTCTGCGGTTCTTTTTGTTGCAAGGGGAGGCCACACTTAGGTTTGAGTGTGGGGTGGACGTATATCTGCTTGGCAGATCGAACCACCTAAAAATTATGTGCCGTGATTTACATCGGTGTGATTGGCCCTTATCATCTTCCTCCATTCACAAGTTTGCGTATGAGCTGATCTTCCCTATATGCTAAGTGGTTGTATTGCATTCTGTTAGATCTGTCTGATATGAGTGGATTCTGTGAGATAGCATTCCCTTAGTTAGTGTATTCTTGTCACTTTCATTTATATTGTTCTCACAGATATCACTTGAGCTCGTGGTTTGATAGCTGAGTGTTAAATTATCTTAGGCTTAAAAATTGAGGTTAAATTTTTTATAGGATCTATTCACCCCCCTCTACATCCTGCTACGCACACATTATCATATACTTGCTTCCGGCTTTGCCTATAGAGCACACAACATTGGTATCACAGATACTCCTCTATTATAACTCTAAAGTCTATGAAATTAAAAGTTACATTAAATACTCACATGAGAGGGCTGTGTTGTGCTGGAGGGTGCTCCCTGAGTCAAAATCTCCGCCTGGGCCAGGAGGGTAGCAACCGCCCGAGTAAAGCGTGGCTCCATGCGTTCCTCGATGCCGTATACCGCATGAGGGATGATGGATGTAATGTGGCTCGTAGAAGCGCCGATGGAGGGAGTAGAGAAGGAACTGCTACAGGGGTAGGACGAAGCTGAGGCCGAAGAAGATGCTAGAATCGGGCTGGTGTCCAAGCTCTGCCCAAAACTGTATACTCGTCCTTTCTTTGGTGGGTCTGCTGCTACTACCCATGCCTCAGGATATAGCTGTGGCCGCTGCGTCTCTTCCTACCCATACTTTTCAGTCAAATGCCTGTCATATGACTCCTGCAAATTGAATAAAAAATATTATAAATTTTATATTAATCAATCATATTTAAAAATTAAAATAGAAAAAAATGCATATCTATATTGAGGAGGGTAAATCTGGTCCGACCTAGATACGGCCCAATGACGGAAGGCCCGCTAAGATTTGAGTGTGCAAAGCCCGCTCAGAAGACTAGCGCATACGCTCTACCCAATAAGGGGGAGCCCGGCCCAACAAAGCATCGGATTCCACGACGCACGACGACTATGGCCCAAGCGAAGTTCTCGCCGGAGGACACTCCGACGACCGACCGTTGCCCCAACGACGTCGGCCTTGACCCCGTAACGGGCGAGCACGCGCCATGAGCACCGTAAGACTCGCCCAGGGACCGGCCAGCGTTGGGTCTATCGCCCCCAACGGGAAACTCCTGCCAACATAGCGGGGGAATGTTACTCTACTAAGGAGGCCCTTCCCTCTCAAGGGACGAGTCCCCTTACTCCAGAACAACCCATATAAAAGGGACATCGACAAGAGAGAAAGAACATGGTAGATTCTTCTACTAAACTCCATACTGCTGCGCAAGAGAAGAGACACGGTGGATATTTTACCCAAAGAGCTTCCCATGAAGAATAGAGCAAATCAGAGGCACCACGACTGTAGAGAGGCTATCTGCCACGACCAGAGAGAATCCTCCCTGCACAGCCTTACTACCCAGCGAGCACTCTCCAAGCACCCGCTGGGAGTGGCGAGCACGCGTGCAGAGGATCTACGCACCTCTAAGATCATCTACTTCGGCCTCTACTTCTCCCTCACTTTGCCCCTCTTTATTTCTCATTGATCTCTTGCTGACTTAAGCATCAGAGGGTTGTCCCCTGGGGTAATACCCGGGACTCCTTCTGACGCCTCCTTGGTTTCTTCGTGTTTGTAGGCCTCCATGGGCACGAGATGACTTCCCCAACAAATAAATAGAGAAGGTGGTACGTGACCTAGGAACCATTTTCCTGCCGCTACACTTCTTGGCGCCGTCTGTGGGAAGCAGAGTGAAAGGCTATGGCTCCCTATGGAAGTCTCTGCAACGCCAGCAACTGGGGGCGGGGCTCCCACTAGGGACTCGACTCTCGACAGGGATCACAGGAAGCTTCTTCCGCTCGCCCCCGACAAGAGGTCACCCCAGGTGACCTAGATGAGCTCCGCCAAGAGATCCGGGCCTTGACATATTTCTGCCGAGACCATCGGGACCAGAGGATTAGGCCCCAACTCGCCCCACCCAAATGACGGGAGGGTTAAAGGGACCAGACCGGAGAGAACATCCGGAAAGTACAGGAGGCATCCCATGCCTCCGTCGCAAGGACCCGACGGTCACGTAGCGTGCCGGCACCCAAGGTATGCAGCCCGCTTCATTCCAATCCAGAAATGGACCGCCGGCTCCAACGGTTTAACAAGATAGAGGACAAGGTCCGGTACCTGGACGACGTCCTCCTGGCCGCCAAGAATCGTGACCTCATCGACGATGACTTGGACTTCTATGCTCCCTTCTATAGGGAGATCATGGAAGTCCTGATCTCGCCAAAGCTCCAGTTGCCGTCATTCGCCTCCTACGACAGTACCACCGACCCGGCCGACCACCTGCACGGCTTCGAGTCCCACCTGGTGTTTCACCGGGCCTCAGATACCGTGAAATGCTTGGCATTCATCACAACTCTCTGGGAAAACGCCCGAGCATGATTCGAGTCCCTGCCGACCGGGATGATCTCCTCCTTCCAACAGCTCAAAAGGCTATTCAAGGAGAACTTTGTGGGCTGCCGAAAGGTAGCCAAGTCTACTGTAACCCTGCTCGAACTCAGGCAGGGGAAAGAAGAAATGTTGTGGGACTTCATCTCCCGCTTCTGCGCAGAGGCACTTCACATCCCCCACCTCGACATCGGCATCGCCCCTACGGCACTCACCCAGGGGACGCGGGACGACATCCTCCGGTGCGTGCTCGGAGTCGAAGCCCCGACGACCCTTCCAGACCTCCTCGTGCTAGCCCAGAAGCACGCGCACTGCGAGGAGAACACCGCGGCCCTACACCGTGTGGCCGGGACTGACCAGCCCGACCGAAAGAAAGCCGTCGACCCAGCACGAGAGGGTCGGAGTAAACGGGAGCGACGTGACGGGGACCGCCGCAACCACTCCAACAAGGAAAGGGGTGGTACCGCCATTATACACCCCTGACGGCCCTGCCCGACCAGATCTTGATGGAGATCCACGAGGAGCCTTTCCTAAAATGGCCCCTACGGATGAAGTCGAACCTGAGCTCGAGGAACAAGAAGAAATATTGTCACTACCATCGAGACCATGGTCACGACATTGTCGACTGCATCAACCTGAAGGATGCCATCGAGGACCTCGTCCGTCGATGACTCCTCGACAAATTCCTCGCCAAAGCCGCCGAGAGACGACAGAAGACACCTCCCCCAATCGACAACCGGCCCAAAGGGAAAGAGATCATGATGATCTCTGGAGGGCCCGCCGCGGAGGTGATAGCGTGAGCAGAAGGTGACGGTACGCAAGGGCCATCAACACGGTGGACCACAGCGACGGCACCCCACGGGGGCTCTCCCCCTCGGGTCATCTGGGAGACCCCATAATTTTCTGTGAGGATGACCTGGAATGGGTCACGACGCCCCATTCTGATGCTATGGTGGTCTCTGCCACCATCAACCAATGTATTGTATGGCACATCCTGGTAGATAATGAAAGTGGACCTGATGTTATTGCGTACAATTGTCTTATAGTCATGGGTGTGGATGTGTCACGACTCGTGCCATTGCACACGCCGCTGTATGGGTTCTCTGGCACGACTATCCGCCCAAAAGGACGTGTCTCGCTCTCGATCACGTTCGGGACAGCACCAAAAGAGGTAACCTTCCTCGCCGACTTCATTGTGGTTCGTGCAATGATAGGGTATAATGCTATCATCGGCCGAGGGATCCTCGGCATGCTTCGAGGAGTCCCTTCTTCCTACCACTAGAAGCTTAAGTTCCCCACCTCCCATGGGGTAGGGGAAGTCCAGGGCGATCAACGGGAGTCTAGAAGGTGCTACCTTATCTCTACTCGCGGTCGACATCCCGAAGAAGTGCCACCGGAGAAGAGGGCGAGGACCGAAGATCCAGGGCCGAAGATGAGTGCGCCAGCTGAGGACTTGTACCTCATCCAAGTGGGGGACGACTCAAGCAGGACACTGAAGATCGGCGCTACCCTGTCCGAGCATGATGGGCTGGAATACGTGAACTTCCTCACGGCCAACCAAGACATCTTCGCGTGGTCCGAGGATGAACTCCCCGAAATTCCTCCAGAGGTCATTACACACCAACTAAGGTTGGACCCCGCCTGCCGCCCGGTATAGCAACACCGAAGGCATTGCAACCCTAAGCGACATGCCATCATCAGGGAGCAAGTAGGAGAAAAGCTGCGATCAGGGTTACTCCAGCCTACTCAGTATCCAGACTGGGTAGCTAACGTGGTCTTAGTGCCCAAGAACAACGGAAAATGGTGGATGTGCGTAGACTACACCGACCTCAATAAGGCCACGCCCAAAGATAGCTTTCTCATGCCGCGGATCGACCAACTGGTCAACGCTACGGCCGGGCACGAGATGCTGAGATTCCTCGACACCTATTTCGGATACCATCAGATCAGCATGCACAAGCCTGACCAAGACAAGACCGCATTTGTTACCGACCATGGCCTATACTGCCACACTCGCATGCCGTTTGGACTAAAGAACGCTGGAGCTACATATCAACGCCTAGTCAACCACATGTTTGACTCGCAGATCGGTCGCAACAAGGAGGTCTACATCGACGACATGCTCGTGAAGAGCCTCTGAGTAGCCGAACACTTGCGTGACTTGGCAGAGACCTTCGCCACACTCAGAAGGTACAATATGAAACTCAACCCTGCTAAATGTGCGTTTAGGGTGCGGTCATAAAAATTTCTAGGTTTCCTCGTTACCCACCGAGGAATCGAAGCCAACCCTGATGAGATCAGAGTAGTGTTAGAGATGGAGCTACGGAAACGAGTGAGGGATGTACAGTGCCTCACCTGGCGTGTCAACGCCCTAGCTCGGTTCCTATCCCGAGCCGCCGAACGGTGTCTTCCCTTCTTTTGACTGATCAAGCAAGCCAACTTGGCACTAGAAAAAAAGGGATGGATCAACTGGGACCAGGAGTGCGAGCAAGCGTTCGAAGAGCTGAAACGTTACCTGACACCTCCTGTCCTCGCCAAACCCCAAATGGCAGAACAGCTACTCCTGTACCTATCCGTGACGTCCAGCACTATGAGCGCTGAGCTCGCACGAGAAGAAGCAAGAGTCATGAAGCCAGTCTACTATGTTAGTCGAGTACTACAAGGACTGGAGTTCCGATATTCAATGACTGAAAAGTTTGCCCTTGCGCTAATTATAGCTGCTCGCAAGCTACGGCCATACTTCCTGGCCCACCCGATCGTCATCCTCACTAATCAGCCTCTCTGGAAAATTCTTCAGAACACTGACGCTTCCGAAAGGCTGGTCAAGTGGGCCATCGAGTTAGGATAATTCGACATTAAGTTCCGACCGAGGATAGCAATCAAAGCCCAAGATCTCGCTGACTTCGTCGCCCAATGCACCCTACCCGCCGAGGACGCACTCGAGCAGTCCTCGGGGCCAACCTGGGAGTTATACATCGATGAATCTTCCTGCGCTGCAGGCAGCGGCGCAGGATTGGTCTTACTCTCACTAGAAGGGGTGGAGCTACAATATGCCCTACATTTCAACTTCCCGACCACGACCAATGTGGCCGAGTACGAGGCGCTCCTCTCCGGGCTACGCATGGCAAAGCACCTGGGGGCGTCAAGTGTGCGAGCATACATCGACTCCATGCTCATCGCCAACCAGGTCAAGGGGGAGTTTGAGGCCCGCGACCCCTCCATGATGAAGTATCTAGAAAAGGCCAAGGCGGCGGTAAGCGAGTTCACCCGCTTTGAGGTAATCTACATCCCACGCGAAGAGAATGTCTGAGTAGACACTCTCTCTCGCCTAGCATCGGCCACCACAGTCTCTAGTTCAAGATCGGTCCTGATAGAGGAGTTATCAGCACCAAGCATATATGATCCGGCGCACCAGGTAAACGCCATCGACTACGAACCTTCCTGGATGGATCCTCTCCTTGATTTCCTCCTTCGGTAACAACTCCCGAGCGACCATGCCGAGGCGCGGCGCACACGAGCAAGAGCGGCCCACTTCACTATGGTGGACGGCCGGTTATATCGCCGGTCCCTCTCAGCCCCTCTACTCAAATGCCTCTTCCCCAAGCAGGCCAGCCAGGCCATTCAAGAAGTCCATGAAGGACTCTACGGAAGTCACGTGGGAGGGCAAGCACTTGCACGGACGCTGATCTGGCAAGGGTATTGGTGGCCCACCCTACAGCAAGACTGTCTCGACTATGTTCGGTGGTGCCCCCAATGCCAGAAATACTCTCACCTTGACCACCAGTCGGCTACACAGCTGCACGCCTTGATGGAGCCCCGCCTGTTCGCTCGATGAGGGGTGGACATACTAGGTCCCTTCCCCGAGGCGCAAGGGAGGAAGAGGTTCCTCATAGTCGTCATCGACTACTTCACCAAGTGGATCGATGCTGAACCATTGGGGAAGATAACAAGCGAAGCAGCTTGGAAGTTCGTGCTGCGAAGCATCATTTTTTGATTTGGGATCCCAAGAGTTCTCACAACCGACAACGGCAGGCAGTTCGCGGGCACTATCTTTCAAGGAAAGTACTCGGAGTTGGGGATCTGGAACCACTACACCTCGGTGGGGCACCCCCAAGCCAATGGGTTGGTGGAAAATGCCAACCGAACTCTCCTTCATGGCATCAAGAGCCGCCTGGACCAAGCAGGCGCCTCATGGATCGACTCGATCCCTAGCATTCTATGGGCCCACCGGACCACCGGTAGAGCCGCCACTAGAGAAACACCTTTTCATCTCACTTACGGGGCAAAGGCAGTGGTTTCGGTGGAGATATCCAACCCCTCGCTACGAGTGGGACACTTTGATGAAGCCAGGAACAACCAAGCAATGCGAGAGAACCTGGACCTAGGTAAAACTCGTGGCATACCAGCAGAATCTGGCTCAATACTACAAAGCCCGGGTTAAGTAGCGACACTTCATCCCAGGGAACCTAGTTCTACGCCGACCCACGAGGAGTCACAGGAAAGCTCGCACCAAACTGGGAAGGCCTGTACAGGGTAGCGGAGACACTCGGCAAAGGAGCGTACATGCTAGTGACGCTGGGGGGGAGAGAGGTACCCAGGACGTCGAACTCCGTCAACCTCAGGAAATACTTCCAATAAAATGTCACCAGCCGTACTCCACTAAGGTAAATTACCTACAGGTAGCTTAAGGGCTTCCTAAAGGCGAGCACCACTCCCCTTGAAAATAAGAAGGTGGCTTAAGGGCTTCGTAAAGGCGAACATTGCTCCCCTTGAAAATAAAGAGGTAACCTAAGGGTTTTCCTAGAGGCGAGCACTGCTCCCCTTGAAAACGAGAAGGTGGCATAAGGGCTTCCTAAAGGTGAGCGTTGCTCCCCTTGAAAACAAAATGTAACCTAAGGGTTCCCTAGAGGCGAGCACTGCTCCCCTTGAAAACGAGCAGGTAGCTTAAGGGCTTCCTAAAGGTGAGCACCGCTCCCCTTGAAAACAAGAAGGTGGTTTAAGGGCTTCCTAAAGGCGAGCACTACTCCCCTTAAAAAAAAAGAGGTAACCTAAGGGTTTTCCTAGAGGCGAGCACTGCTCCCCTTGAAAACAAAAGGGTTACCTAAGGGTTTCCGAGAGGCGAGCACTACTCCCCTTGAAAATGAAGAGGTAACCTAAGGGTTTCCCTAGAGGCGAGCACTGCTCCCCTTAAAAATGAAGAGGTAGCCTAAGGGTTTCCTAAAGGCAAGCTGATGCGGGACGGACACTGGGACCGACTCTACGTGGTATGAACCTCAGACTCTAGATGCGGACACGACCAACAACACATGATGGGAGAGACACTAGGCCCGACACGGAGAGCTCCTATGGGCTATACGTCGCTAACAGAAACGCAAGCTCACTCATCGTCCCAAGCGAGGGAAACACGGATCGTGCGCGGTTGAAGAATCGGCAGAGTTCATGGGTAGTCGACTCACTTCCGGACTCGGATCGAGTCATGGGACGGGTCACTCTCACACTCATAGCGGTGACATAGACTCACGGGCTAGTACCTATCACTCTCAGCAGCGGCAAAAGACCATATACTAAACTAGCAAGCGAATGCCGAGAAGTTGAGACCTTTACCTCCACGCACCCGGCGTGGCGAAGACAACCCCGGCCAATTCACGGACTCCCGGTTAACAATATTACAATAGTACAATAATTTGACCCACTCCACGCAGGGAGGCAAAAGGTCAAATGTGGGGTCCGGGAATCACGCAAATCGGGTTGACGGGCAGCATCTTGATGTCGCCTGGTGGTGCCGAATTCCGCATTTTCGTGCTTTCCGAACGGCGGGTTCTATGGGCCCGTGGGGCCCACGGACGGCGCTGTCCTCCGAATCTGTGGGGGTGGGACCCGCTGTGATGGGGACCCCTGGTGGCGCGCCTCCACGGACGGCGGTTGGTCGGAAACACCGATCGGGAGTCGATGGGCCCCGATTCTCAATTCGTGGACTAGCTGCCCACGGATTTCTGGTTCTGTCCCCCGGCATGCGCTCCGGCGAGAATGGCCGCTGCGATCAATCCTGACGTCGGATCGGGGCGCATGAGCTATCATTGGAAAGCTCTCTTAAACTCCTTTGATCTAGGATCAGATAGATCTGCTGGATCAGGTCAGATCTGGACTTTACTGAATTTACAAGCTCCTATTGTACAGTACCCGAAATCTCAGATCTGCAGGGAACTTGTCTGAGAACTGCCATTGACCGCCTAGTAGACCTCCGATTCAGCTCCTGAGCTCTTCACGAAAGTTATAGTATTTTGTACAAGGAAGATGGAACTATGTTTGGTGGACTGATTAGAGGTGTCTATGAATTGATATGATTTTTACACTGGACAGAGGTCGGATCTGGAAACAGGTGGAAAGCACTGTAGCTAGCTCTGAGAAAAAATTTTGAAAAATAGGTGGAGGGCTGATAAAAATTCAGAAAAATTTGTGGAAAGAGGGCTTGATGGATAGATCTCCCAGTAAAATTGGGAACCCTAGAAAAAATCAAAAGGTGGATCTAAGATGTGAAACTCAGGAAAAGTAGAAAATCAGATCTGAAACTGGCAGAACTGAACTTGGAACATGAACGAAAATGGTAAATTGTCAAATCGAAGATTTATGACCCACCAATTTTTGTAGAATGTGGGGAACACCTACGAAACATCCCCTAAAAATCCCAGGTCGATCTGCGCTCGTGGCTGATTGCAGAATTTCGTGGAAGTGACAGTGGTCGGCTGAAAACAGAACTCGGTGAACTCGATGGCGGTGCGATGGCGGCTCGTGGCGGCGACGATGATGACCGGAACCGATAGGGAGGAGTCACACCTCCAGAAGGTAGCCTTCTCAGCTGCAAGGGGGAGAGGGAGAGAGGGAGAGGGGGGGTGCCCAAGGGTTGCTCCAAGGATTTTCCAAGTTCAAATGGTATTAATTCATCAAAAATGAAAATTACAAGCATATATAGGTTACATGTCTAATCAATCCTCAACCGTTGGATCTAGGGATGGGAGATGGAGGGCTGGGATTGCATGTGACCATCCACAAAAATTAAAATTAAAAATACAAGGGGGGGGGGGCAGCCCATTGATTAGGGAGGCAAGGGGGGGACATGGTAGGTGGGGGTGGGTTGGAATTGTTGGCATTTTCATTCCAATGTCCCCCCACTTGGCCCACCCTTCTAAAAGCCACCATTTGAATGGTTGACCGACCCCACATGGGGCCCTAGGGATGAGGTGGATCAATGGGAGGGGGCCTGGGGTCCCGTGGGGCCCAGGGGTCCCATTTTTACAAATAAGCCCCTCTTACAATCAAAATTACATACCGAATAAAATGAAGTAAACACACATTAAACACAAATAAAGTCTAACTAAATATGATAAATGGGGAGACTCAAGGCGGAGTCTCCAGGTTGTCTCCGAGCCAGATGGATGCTGAGGTGGCTCGAGTCGTGCTCCGTGTGCGGTACCGGTGGCTCGGCGTATCACGCCGCTCAACTGCTCGTGTGTCCGCACCAATTCTCCCCGGGTGGGAGAAACTCGACCCTATCGAGTAAGGGTCTGCATCGCTCATGTATCACTCCAAAAGGTCCGGATCAATCCGCTGCAACTCACCATGTATGATCCATGTGTCCTCGGTAGCGGGCCGTCCTCTCCATCGCACTAGGTAGCGCGGGTAGGATCCACTCCTGGTAACCGTCACCTGCTCATCCAGTATATGATCTATATGCTCACGCTGCTATGATAAGGGGGCTGGAGGTGGACACTCAGGTGTGGGCTCACTCTCAATGGGAGGAGATGACTCAGAAGGCTCACTAGGGATCACCGCTGGGTCCCTATATGCAACTAGATCCGAAATATTAAAAGTAGAGCTTATACCATTTTCCTCGGGCAGGTCCACAACATACGCATTGGATCCAACGCGTTTCAACACTCTAAATGGACAGGCTCCGTGAGCTTGCAACTTCTTAACGGTTCCAGAGGGAAACCGTTCAGGTCTTACCCTGATCATGACATATTCACCCTCTTGGAACTCTCGGTGGTGTCGGTGAGCATCGGCTAGCTCTTGGTAACGTGCATTGCTAGACTCAATGTGACGACGGATGTCGTCATGCAAACTCCTAACATGCTTAAGAAAAAGAAAAACACACAGATGCACACACGACCCTACACAAACCTAATGTTAGTCAAACCCAATCATATGCAAGGTGATCCAGGACATCCGAATGTGTGCCATGCATGCATTTGACATAACCAGAGGTTAATGTCATGGTGGACTCCTAGACATCCTACGATGCACCAATCATGGACATTGGGTTTGGATGTGGGAAATCTGGGAGCTTTGGGTGGTTTAGGTGGGCCGAGGGAACCAAAGTCTTAATCACCCCCAAATGACGGTTCGGACTTAGTGCCATGTGAAGGTTGCCAGGCCCGAGTAGGAGGGGTGTGATAGTGGACTTCCTTAAAGAGATAGAATGGAGGTTGTGGGCCAAGGGGCCCATGAAGAAAGGGATCGAAGGTATCAAAGAATGTGTGACCCCTCGATATGGATTCCCTCATCTTAATGTCCCATGTGTGGAATTCTAGAAGGTGTTGATGGTCACCTTCATCCACCGAAGTAGATGGGACAGTGTATAGAAGATAGGGCTCCTCCCTCGGGATAAAAGGAGTGAAGTCAGGCTCGGCTGGTAAGGGGAGGAGTAAAAGAACCTCCATCGTGATATGGCCCATGGTGTACACGGAGGTGATGGACCCTAAAGCGGGATGAGTGAAACTACGACCTGTGGGTCGGTCGAAGCCTGGAGCCAACAAGTGCGTAAATGTCAATTGCCGGTCCAACCCTTTAAGAAGGTCATCCAATGTATCCACATAGTGACTAGACCGAAAAGTGGTGTGAAATGAATTGATTGACACCAAAGGTAGGATAGGGTCCATAGATGGGAGGGGAGATGGGGCCAGGCCACTCTTAAGCCAGCTAAGGAGTGGCTCGGCTATAAATAGCTTTCCCGTTAGAAACACGGGTAGCTGTGGCTGAGGTGGCTCTGAATATAGATCGGAGAGTGAGGCTTCTCCAACCCTTTTGTCCCCTAGGGCTAGAGAGGTCTGAGTGGGACACTACCCGGCAAAGTGGCCAATCCCCTGGCAGCGATAACACTGCTGTCGTGATCCACTACGCTCCTTGATAAGTGTGTCCTTACCCTTATCCTCCTGACGGACAGGGGGTGTAGGCAATGGAGCTCTCGTGGGTGGGGAAAGAGGATCCACCAAGATGTGGAGAGGACCTCGGGATGGCACTATAGATGGCATTGGGTTGGGGCTACTAGTTGCTACCTCCTTAGGCTCGGGTAGGAGTACATCACTAGGAGTACGTGTCCTATCCACCCCATCCAACTGGTCCAAGATCATTTGCATAAGTTCGGCAACGGAGTGGGTTGGAATAGGGATATCATGGTGGACTCGCCCGTAGTCAACCATCCTAGGATTGGGTCTTGGCTCATCTACGTGTGGGGCTCTTTGTCTCCGACTAGGACCCACTTGGTTGGAAGTGATTGGGTGGGGCCGGTTGGAGGTGACCGATTGGGGCACGTAGACCTTCCTAAGCTCTCTCTTCATGTCCCACCATGATTCGATGGGCCATTACCTCCTAACCTCTCTCAAGCGCTCAATGTGGTCCCACTTTTTGGCGGCCTCGTGTAGAAGCCTCTCCTTGGCAAAATAGAATTGCCCGGCTTCGGACATGGTATAACAATCAAAGTATGTGTCCATGGCGGCCTCCCACTTGAGGTAGTCGCCCGGGCCATTGGAGCCATAAAAATCCGAGGCTTCGGGCCTACGGAAGTGGAGTGGGTGGTTGCCAAGCCCATGGGTGGACCAACGGCCATATTGCCCGGGTGATGGGGATTCCATGTGAATTTGGCGGAACTACATGCTAGACATGCCGACACTTGGACAAGACCGACTGACTCTTATTGGACTACACACGAACTAGGAGACACAAACTGATGCAAACACCGACTAATGCACCTAGACTTAAACCAATATCCGGTACATGGCGGAGTTAATCGATCCGAAGATCACTCCCGCAAGTGTGTGACCTCCCGATAGGCGTAGCCTAACGTTCGGACAACACCTTTTAAGATACCAATTTATTGGGATGAAATACAATTTTAAAACACCTTTTTTTTTGTTTTGAAAACAAATGATGATCCTAGACTCGACTTAGACCATGATCCATGCAAGACTTATGCAAGACTACCCTAGACACAACTCGCTCTGATACCAAACTGATGCGGGACGGACACGGGGACCGACTCTACATGGTATGAACCTCGGACTCTAGATGCGGACACGACCAGCAACACATGATGGGAGAGACACTAGGCCCGACACGGAGATCTCCTATGGGCTATACGTCGCTAACAGAAACGCAAGCTCACTCGTCATCCCAAGCGAGGGAAACGCGGATCGTGCGCGGTTGAAGAACCGGTAGTGTTCACGGGTAGTCGACTCACTTTCGGACTCGGATCGAGTCACGGGACAGGTCACTCTCACACTCACAGTGGTGACATGGACTCACGGGCTAGTAACTATCGCTCTCGGCAGTGGCAAAAGACCATATACTAAACTAGCAAGCGAATGCCGAGAAGTTGAGACCTTTACCTCCACGCACCCGGCGTGGCGAAGATAACCCTGGCCAATTCACGGACTCCCAGTTAACAATATTACAACAGTACAATAAATTGACCGACTCCACGCAGGGAGGTAAAAGGTCACATGTGGGGTCTGGGAATCACGCAAATCGGGTTGACGAGCAGCATCTTGATGTCGCCCGGCGGTGGCGAATTCCGCATTTTCGTGCTTTCCGAACGGCGGGTTCTACGGGCCCGTGGGGTCCACAGACGGCGCTATCCTCTGGATTTGTGGGGGTGGGACCCGCTGTGATGGGGACCCCTAGTGGCGCGCCTCCACAGACGGCGGTCGGCCGGAAACACCGATCGGGGGTCGATTGGCCCCGATTCCCAATTCGTGGACTAGCTGCCCACGGATTTCTGGTTCTGTCCTCCGGCGCGCGCTCCGGCGAAAATGGCCGCTGCGATCAATCCCGACGTCGGATCGGAGCGCATGAGCTATCGTTGGAAAGCTCTCTTGAACTCCTTTGATCTAGGATCATATAGATCTGCTGGGTCAGGTCGGATCTGGACTTTATTGAATTTACAAGCTCCTATTGTATAGTACCCGAAATCTCAGATCTATAAGGAACTTGTCTGAGAACTGCCGTTGACTGCCTAGTAGACCTCCGATTCAGCTCCTGAGCTATTCACAAAAGTTATAGGATTTTGCACAAGGAAGATGGAACTATTTTGTTTGGACTGATTAGAGGTGTTTACGAATTGATATGATTTTTACACTGGACAGAGGTCGGATCTGGAAACAGGTGGACAACACTGTAGCCAGCTCTGATAATGAATTTGGAAAAATAGGTGGAGGGCTGATAAAAATTCAGGAAAATTTTTGGTAATAGGGATTGATGGATAGATCTCCCAGTAAAATTAGGAATCCTAGAAAAAATCAAAAGGTGGATCGAAGATGCGAAACTCAGGAAAAGTAGAAAATCAGATCTGAAACTGGCAGAACTGAACTTGGAACTTAAACGAAAATGGGAAATTGTCAAATCTAAGATTCATGACCCACTAATTTTGGTAGAATGTGGGGAACACCTATGAAACATCCCCTAAAAATCCCAAGTCGATCTGCGCTCGTGGCTGATTGCAGAATTTCGTGGAAGTGGCAGTGGTCGGCTGAAAATAGAACTCCGGCGAACTCGATGGCGGTGCCATGGCGGCTCGTGGCGGCGGCGATGATGATCGGAACCGATAGGGAGGAGTCACACCTCCAGAAGGTAGCCTTCTCAGCTGTAAGGGGGAGAGGGAGAGAGGGAGAGGGGGGGTGCCCAAGGGCTGCTCCAAGGATTTTCCAAGTTCGAATGGTATTAATTCATCAAAAATGAAAATTACAAGCATATATAGGTTACATGTCTAATCAATCCTCAACCGTTGGATCTAGGGATGGGAGATGGAGGGCTGGGATTACATGTGACCATCCACAAAAATTAAAATTAAAAATACAAGGGGGGGGCAGCCCATTGATTAGGGAGGCAAGGGGGGGACATGGTAGGTGGGGGTGGGTTGGAATTGTTGGCATTTTCATTCTAATGTCCCCCCACTTGACCCACCCTTCTAGAAGCCACCATTTGAATGGTTGACCGACCCCACATGGGGCCCTAGGGATGAGGTGGATCAATGGGAGGGGGCCTGGGATCCCGTGGGGCCCAGGGGTCCCATTTTTACAAATAAGTCCCTCTTACAATCAAAATTACATACCGAATAAAATGAAGTAAACACACATTAAACACAAATAAAGTCTAACTAAATATGATAAATGGGGAGACTCAAGGCGGAGTCTCCAGGCTGTCTCCGAGCCAAATGGATGCTGAGGTGGCTCGAGTCGTGCTCCGTGTGCGGTACCGGTGGCTCGGCATATCACGCCGCTCAACTGCTCGGGTGTCCGTACCACAAGCACTGCTCCCCTTAAAAATAAAAGGGTGACCTAAGGATTTCCGAGAGGCGAGCACTGCTCCCCGTAAAAATGAAGAGGTAGCCTACGGGTTTCCTAGAGGCGAGCGTCGCTCCCCTTGAAAACGAAAGGTAGCCTAAGGGTTTCCATGGAGGACGTGGGCACTGCGGAACGCGAGCGCGAAGAACCGTCCAGAAAGCACGCAGAAGTACTCTAGTAAAAGGTACACAATAGTGTTGGCTCAAAATAAAGAATTTATATTTCTTTAGTCAAAATACAAGCTGCCAAAAATCGACAAAATACCCACACATGGGCCAAATACAAGTATGTGGAGAGACAAAATGTGCTCGACCATGGTGATATACGACTTCAGTGACTCGCTTCCCGGGCACCGTCCTCTGTCAACGATCATGCCGAGTCTTTGAGCAGACATCCAGCACCCATTTTTTGTTTTGTGGAAGGGAGCCGACGGAGAAGCCTCCTATGCCAGAGAAGAGGGACAAAGCCCCCAGACCAGCAAAGGGCTTCATTGGTAGAAGACCGGCACTAGGAAAACTAGGACGGCCGCTCCAGCCACCCTTGCTCGGACGAGGGACAGTGGAGCAACGAGGCCCACCCGTTACAGGGAACCAGCAGGCCTACCCAAGCCAACGGGGGGCAGTGGTACTACGAGGCCAACACATTATGAAGGCCACTCTGGCGTACGGACCTTGCCTTCAAATGGACGAGTCCACCGCCATCGTCCAGCCACATGGCCTTGTCTACAAAGTGGAAGAAGGGAAAATAGCTCCCACACTTTCTTATGCTCCTTCCTACCGGAAGATATGAAGATGTTCTAGCAACGGAGAGCATCTCACCAAGGACCTGCAGAAGGCAAAACAGTGGTTACATACCACAGAGATAAGCGGTTGAAACTAGCTGAGAGATAGAAAATAGCAATACCCAGAGACTCCTCGCCCTCTTAGGGACAGAACTTATCAGGCTCAAGGAGCAGGACTCCCCTACCGGCGTATAAGCGGTTAACCTTCTCCAAGGCCTCCGGCCAGCCTTCCAAGTACCCGAGCCGATACTGCTCAGAGACCGGACCACCCTCTCCAGGCACAGGCCACGGCCGCCATGGTGCCTGCACTGGGTTTCTCCGGAGGACCAAAGGTTGACGAGGAGCCTACAAAAATTCTTCATCCGACGAAGTACCGGATTCTCCCGATGACATCTTCTAAGAAGGCTACCTCCAAGGGTCCGCTCGTGCAAGGCGGACTATCGCGAAGGTCACCATTTATAGGAGAAAGCGAAGTCCCCAGAAGCATGAGGACTCTTACCGCCTCAATCAAATCCGTGGAAACCGAAGCGACGGATCTCGAAAGTCGTGCTCCTTCAGAGCCCTCATGAAGGATGCCGCTTTGTATCCCCTGAGGATCTCACGGCAGTTCAGAAAGAGAGAAGTACACGTAAGAAATCTAAAGTTTCGCAAACAAAAGGAAGGCTTCCATTTAAAGAAAATACAAAAAAAGGCTACTGCCTTGGACAGTGTGGATAAAAAAGAAACAAAAAGAAAGGATAGCTAAGGGGCGTCCTCTCAAGGACCTGCCCCAGTTACATCGTCACGTGCCCTGGGTGCCGCAGGCGCATGTGTAGCAGCGACATTAGAAGAAGGCAGCTCACCGTCCAGGTCCACCACGGCAACAGGTGCTCGCTCACCCCCACCTGACGCCAATCCCTCGGCCCCCGCCTCTGCGGCATCTGGCCCCTCCTCTCCGTCATCGGCCTCCGAGCCGTAGGGAGTTGAAGGAGGGGGGAGGTCCGGAACCACAAGGTCAAAATGCTCTGCTGTAGCCTTCACAGTAGCACTCCAGCCCTCCCGGAAGCCACGATCACGTGCCGGCCCATAACATTCTAGGGCTGCCTCCGTCAGCTCATCCCGGTAAGCCGAGGAGGAGCGGAAGTTCCTCACAGCTTCTTCGCCGACTGAGGACAGGGACATGTGCAGCCTGGCGAGCTCTGCATCGACCTCCTGAGCACGGGCCTCCATGGTTTGGGCCATCACCTCCGACTTGGCTGCCCGCTCTCCTGCCGCGTCAGCCCGTACCCGAAAGGCATCCCGATCGTGCTCCATGCCAGTAGGGGCCAGACTCAGTTGAGCCTGCTGCTCCTGAAGTATGGTGTTGGTAGCCTCAGACTCCTTCGAACGCCCTTCGGCCTCCGCCTGAAGGGCCCGACTGGCCTCCAACTCAAGGACGGCAATGTTGAAATGGTGCCTCCACAGCCCAAGGGCACTGACGACCAGACACGTGCTCCTCGCGGCAATGTCCGTCAACTCCTTTGTAGTCTCGGGACCAAGCTCCCCGACGTGCTCGTGCCAGCGATCACTCTGCACCATAAGGTCAATGACAGTCGTGACCCCGGGCAACCCCGCCGTCAAATCCTCGGGCTGTGAGGACTGACCACGCAAGGGGACCCTCGGTGGGGGAAGAGAATCGACTTTGGCAGCAGCTGGAGCTTTGCCCCTTTCGTGCCCTCGCCCTCCGGAGGCGGGCACCGGAGCAGCAGCTGCCGACACCACAGATGATGGTGACGGAGGAACTCTTGGGGGAGGTGCCTCAGAAGAAGAAGGAACATGACTCCTAGCTGGGGTCAAAGCTCTCCCTCTCTTCCTTGAACGGCAGCGATTGTCTATCTCTGCCAGCTCATCATCGGTCAAAGGGATTTGACTACCACCAGCCATGGCGAGCTCTTCACCAGATGCGCTGGGGGGGGGGCCTCGGGAGAACTCTGCCGAAGACTAGGCCCTCTGCTGGCAACAGATGGTTCAGGTGAGCGCGCTAGAGGAACACCGACCGGGACTGCATACTGTAGCCACCCCGGGGCAAATGTGACCTAGGCTTGGGGGGCGACGACCGACACCCGACCTGCTCCCGGAGCAACGTGATCCACAGGACGAGGTGCAAGCCGCGACAACTGGACGGTCTCGTAGGTTTAACCAAGCGCTTTCACCGCCCCTGGAAACAGAAAAAGGCTAGTCAAGCACCAGTCACCACCAACGCGGCCCTATAGAAGGAGAAAGCTAGTACCCTGCGGTAATAAGAGACACAACCCCAGCTCCTGAAGCAGCGCCGGGGTCAGAACGAGGTCTGCATCTGAAAGAGGATACTGAAGTACATCCTTCAACTTCCGACGATCCTCGGCCCCGAGAGAAGGCTTCGAATCACACCAAGTGCCATGGAAGCCGCTGTGCATCCAACTATCGGAGGCCTCTGGCCAATCCTTCGACTTGGTGCGGTATACGAATCGCTCTGCCCAGCCTTTACGATTGGATACGGTGCGGGAGACTGTGATGAAATGCTGGTGGGTGCGAGCCTTGAAATAGGTGAAATAAGTGTCGGACGGACGACTCTGGAGGAGGAAGAAGTGCCGAAATAGATTGACACTTGGCTCCACCGACGCTCTATGGCATGCATAGACAAACCCACAAAGGATGCTATAAGAATTGGGGGTTATTCCCCCTGGATTCCGTCCATAGTGATGGAGGACAGATCCGATGAAGGGATGCACTAGAATACATAGGCCCGCCTGGAAGGAGGCCACCAGAATCATGATCCCATCGGAAGGGTGACTCAGTATATCATCTCCCACAGAGGGGAAGACAATGTCGTACTCGGGGGGAATCTAAAAGGCTTCTCACAGGCCACAGATTACCCTATAGGCTACTAAGGGTGGGGAACCAGGCCGACTAAGGGTGAGACCATTCTGAGCCCACACCCTCAGAACAAGACAAGACCCGGGGCCATCATTACCAGCGTGGCCTCTACCACCGCCTGAGGTGCCTTGTGCGCCAAGTAGATTCTTGAAGCCACCAACCATGTTGTACAAGGAAATCGTGTTCGGATCACACACTCCAGAAGCACCCTCTCTTAGACTACTCTCAGCCCCCTGCAGACTGCTCGGCAACTGAGAGTAGGAGGGAAGTGAGGAGGGTAAATATGGTCCGGCGAAAATACGGCCCAACAACGGACGGCCCGCTAAGATTCGAGTGTGCTAAGCCCGCTTAGAAGACTAGCGCATACGCTCTACCCAATAAGGGGGAGCCCGGCCCAACAAAGCATCGGATTCCACGACGCACGACGACTATGGCCCAAGCGAAGTTCTCGCCGGAGGACACTCCGACGACCGACCGTTGCCCCAACGACATCGGCCTTGACCCTGTAACGGGCGAGCACGCGCCATGAGCACCGTAAGATTCGCCCAGGGACCGGCCAGCGTTGGGGCTATCGCCCCCAACGGGAAACTCCTGCCAACATAGCGGGGGAATGTTACTCTACTAAGGAGGCCCTTCCCTCTCAAGGGACGAGTCCCCTTGCTCCAGAACAACCCATATAAAAGGGACATCGACAAGAGAGAAAGAACATGGTAGATTCTTCTACTAAACTCCATACTGCTGCGCAAGAGAAGAGACACGGTGGATATTTTACCCAAAGAGCTTCCCACGAAGAATAGAGCAAATCAGAGGCACCACGACTATAGAGAGGCTATCCGCCATGATCAGAGAGAATCCTCCCTGCACAGCCTTACTACCCAGCAAGCAGTCTCCGAGCACCCGCTGGGAGCGTCGAGCACGCGTGCAGAAGATCTACGCACCTTTGAGATTGTTTACTTCGGCCTCTACTTCTCCCTCACTTCGCTCTTCTTTATTGCTCATTGATCTGTTACTGACTTAAGCATCAGAGGTTTGTCCCCTGAAGTAATACTTGGGACTCCTTCTGACGCCTCCTTGGTTTCTTCGTGTTTGCAGGCCTCCACGGACGTGAGATGACTTTCCCAACAAATAAGGAGAGAAGGTGGTACGTGGCCTAGGAACCATTTTCCTGCCGCTACATATATAATCTTAGTACTACCGGGCGAGCTCTCTCGCTCACATACTGATTAGTCCCCTTCTTCTGGTGAACTGTAGCAAATAAATCGTAGTATGAGACCGTACCACCCCTCTTCTTTTTCTGTTATATATGTTATAGAGAATAAATAAGGACATATAGAAAATAAAATAGAATAAACTTAAGATTATTACTTACCAATCTAACCTTTTGGGTCGCGAAGGAAACGTATCCAAAAGTATGGAGATGCACATCTGTGAAGTCCCGCGATCAATGACACCCAAGAGGGGGGTGAATTGGGTGTTTAAAAATATTACGAAAACTTTTGGCCTTTTTTGAAATATGTGATCGAATGCTAGTTAAGAGATTCAAAACTATTTGAACACAAATTAGATTTATCAAACTTTGTATGATGAGATATAGAATATGCAAGATATACGTAGATAAATCCGTAACAACAATTAACACATACACTCACTTAGAATGGAGGTAGAAGAAAAGGACCAAACCACACAAATCAAAACATAGTGCACAACGGTTTTTAAGGTGGTTCGGATGCAACGACGGCAATCCTACGTCCACCCCTCACCAAACCCGGTGAGGCTTCACTCGAGAATAAATCCCCAAACGGAGACGACGCTCCACCCACACATGCAGGATGACACCTGCCCACACACACGGGGACGCGCCCCAACACACACACACACACACGAAGACGAGGTCTCCAACACTATCCAACAACCGGATCAACAACACACACACTTGCTTCTACAAGTGCAGTAATCCACACACATAAACACTAAGATCTGGATAAAACCACACAACACACGCAGATCTAAGAAGACATACGCACACATGAATCAAAGACGACACACACACACACGACCATGGATCCAACAACGATCCACACACACGCGAGTTTGTAATTTATGACGAACACAATTACAACACCCAAAACATAAAGACGATGAGGCTTAGTTTAGAAAACTCCTATTTTGGGTTCCCCTTGAATGCATGTTGCGGATCTTGAACGTATCTTCACTTGATCGGAGCTTCAATCCGTGCTTGCTTGACTTTTCTCCTTTCTTGCTTGCTTGGCTTCTCTTCTTTCTCCCTTAGGCACTCTTCTTGGAATCCTTGCTTGCTTTCTTGGCTCTTCTCTTCCTTGGAGGTTGCTAGCTTCAGATTTGGCTTGAAACACCTTGGAGATGGATGAAGATCTTGCTGCACGAAGTACTGTTCACGGAGCTACAGTACCCCTTCTTCCAAGCACCTCCTCTAGCTTCTCTTGATCTCCTTTGATCCCTCTTGATCAACTAGGGTTTTCTAACCCTCTTATGTTTGTTTTATAGCATTTGAATGGTCCTTGGACATCCCCCAGACCAGATCCACGTTTTGTGGGTGATTGGGTGTCTTTGGGATTAAATAATTACAAGGGAAGAGGCTCTTCTCGAAGTGGAAAATAAAGTCAACTTTTGTTGGCTCGGGGCTGGCGGTCGATCGGAACCTTCTGGCGGTCGACCGCTACTGTGAAACGCTATAGAAATTTAGTCCCTCGTAATTTCAATCGACCGCTACTGGGTTGGCGGTCGACTGCCACTAAGAGTTTTGTAGATAGTGGGCTGCTAGCAGGGGCGGCCGACCACCCCTGGGCTGGCGGTCGACCGCCAGCTGGGCAGACCCCGGGATTCCCCGGGTCAGTCCATTAACCCCGTTAGCTCCATCGCTTAAGTCCTTTAGCAGTCCGTTCTCATCTGTGGCATCAACCTTGACAGTCTTGAAGGTGTCAACTGAATCTTTTACCTTGGGTTCTCTTGGCTATGCTTCATTGTACATTGACCTTGGCTATGTGAAGTGCCGAATGTGAAGACCTAGTCCAATGGTTCTTGACAATAAATGACATATATCACCTGTGTTGTATTGTAGAGAAGCAAGGTAATTATCCACACGTTTGGCTCACCAGGTGACTGCCATGAGTTTGATCCTGCATGCAAGACAATCAGAGTTAATACCATGCTTGTTCACATTAAAAAGGTTATGAAACCTCTTGCCTCTTGTAAAATCAACATATGCAAACCAAGGATCAAGACTATGTAACCATTGCCATTTTCCTTCTCAACCAAACATAGTTAGCAAGAACATGTGCAATCAACCATAAATTTAGTTATCATCACTCAACCACACATTAAGTTTAGTTATCATCAAAATCATAACTTAACAATCACAACAATCATCAAAACCATAACTCAACAATCTCCCCCTTAGTGATGATGACAAACTTAGTGATGATGATAAACTTAATGATGATGATAAACTTAATGATGATACAATAGAATGGCACATATGTTCTTCTCCCCCTGTCACACACAATCATCAATTTTTCTCCCCATTTGACATAATCAAAAAGCTGGATAATGCAGATCTTTCTCCCCCTGTGACATGATCAACAATATCAACAAGCAGGAAGAAGCCAAAGAAGGAAGAGCAAGCTTAACTCCCTTTGAAACAACAATAGCCCACCTTATCAAATCAGATGAAGCAAGGGCAAATCATGGATGAACAAAGCAATATGATTCAAATCAGAGGAAACGAATTGGTGATCATTCTCACAAATCAATTTGATACCATCCAAAGTAAATACAGTCAAGCATGTATTGATACCAATTAAAAGTGGTGATTGGCCTCAAGGATATGAACCAGTGGAGGAAGATGTGCACATGATGAGGTGTTCAGCATGATAGCATTTAAAATCTAGATCCCATGTCAGATTTTCACAACAAACAAGAGTAGGAGGGCATATCAAAGGGATTTTCTTTGATTTTTGTATTTTGGTTTGAAATGCATGAAACTCAAAGTAAGCATATAATTACATAAAAATTGACTAGGGCAAAAGATGAGTTCAAAGACCATGTTGATTATTCCTATGTAGGTCACAAAGTGTGGTTGCTATGCTACAAAATGAAGGCAAATACCCCATAGCAAGAGTAAAGAAATTGATATCCAAAATTTTAGAATTTTGTTGAATTTATGATTTTTACATTTTCTGTTTAAATGCATGAAGCTATGTATACGCTGATGATGACTCACGAAGTGCACACAATGCAACCAAACAGTTACATATAAACATACATGCAATCTCCCCCGTACATATAAGAAGGGAATGTGTATATGAAAGATGAAAGAGAGTCATGCTAACTGGAATGCGCATGTGTAGCACATGGGAGATTGTGGAATCATATATGAGATTCATGCAATTGTTAAAGTAGTCAATCAATTTTTTGAATACATAATGAATCAAATTTCTAGATGTGTAAGTGAGTAACATGAAAAATGATAGTTGCAATATGGATATTCAGATTTTCAGATTAACAGAAGGAGACATTTTATAGACTGCACTTCAATTTTGAGAACAGCGTATTGGAGGCTACGCTATATCACAATGAGTTTTCACCAACATTTTTCAACTCAACCAATAACACAAGATAGTCAGAATTTTTCAAGAGTGATCAGGTTCAAATAATTCCTTTTTACCCGAGTAGACGCATGGAGCTCATGCCAGAATCTCCGGTTACTCAGAATACTGAACCATTTCACCTCATTTTGAACAGAGATACTAGTCAACATTTTTCAGATATGAACCACATCACGTCTCAGGTGGCATGTACCCAGTTTGATCAGTGAGACCGAGCATTGCTCTATCTTTCATTTTCATCCCAAATTTTAAATAGGATAGGTAGGTAGCTTTTTTCTCAACTGTCTCTTCAACATACATGCAGCAAGTTTAACATCTCGAGAGTGTTGAAAAGAAATTCATATATCCTTATCTTTAACACTCATTTTCACATTTTGTGCATGAAGTGTACGAATTTGATTCAGCATGTATACCGAAAATATCATGAATACATAATAGTGCAACTCCCCCTAAATAGATGCACTTATGAAATATAAACTCCCCCAGAGTGTACGACATGAAACAATTTAATAATGACTCAAATACAACATTATTTAGCAAGGAGATATACGGCCATAGAAATGTCAAAGGATGGGGGTGAATAGCATATAGTATCAAGCAAGCATATAGAGGGTATGTATGCAACATGCAATGCAGATATGCAACCGATACCAATCAAATGGATACCAATTGAATGAACTGCACGCAGCTAATGCATGAGGTCTAATGCAATGCAAAATTTAACATGAGTGCAAAGTGTGAGTTTTTAGTTTTTCATTTGAGTGAACTAAATGCACCTAATGCATTGGATTCTGATGCATGCAACCTATAACTGTATGAGAATGGAAGACAGGATGCAAAAGTAAGATGAGAGCTTTGATTTTCAAGCCAGTGTGATAAATTATCATTGAAATCATCCACAAGACAAATGTGTGAAACATTTCATCAAAAACACATTTTCAATTTAAGTAACTCAGCTCAATGATTTATTCACAAATCAACCAATCTCAATTTTCGAGATCTGGTACAAGGCGGAGATTTTAGTCCGAAGACCTAGCTCAACGCATAAGGAATGCTTCCCAGTGGACATGATCCACTCTTCCACAGATGCCATTTGATATACCAGATATTCAGTCAAGTTGAAAAGACCTCAAGCAATTCAGATTGAAAGCTGTTCAAAAATCATCAAAATCTTCAGAGTTTACAATGCCATTCAAGTTTTAGAATCAATACCTGAATTCATTATGTATCACCATATACCTTTAATCATATAGCCTTAAAAGAGACTAGCAGTTCATTGTTAGTTCCAAAAATTGAAGTCCTAAAACTCACACAACAATATCATGATCAACTCAGATATGGCAATTAATATGAGATGTATTTTTACAAGGATGAGTTCAATTTACAATGCAGAAACATTCATTCAAAAGCAAGCTCCCCCTTTCTATGTGCACAATTTACACAATGACATTTTTATTTTTGAAAAACATGCAACCTATGACCTAAATGGACAAGTGACTCATGGTGCCAGGGGGAGGCACATTCTCATGCATGGTGATAGTCTTCAGACACGAATGACTTGCCCTTCCTCAAATCACCATTTCATATACCATGTAGTCATGTAATGATAAACAAACAGATGAATTTTCAAATTCATGAAATGCATTGATGCAATGGTGATTCATGAAAAAATGTAATGCATTCTAACAACAAAAACATATTTTTTTTATATTTTCCAAAATAGAGCTCAGAAATTTATTGTCAATACTTGTGCCTTGAGCATCCATCATCTTCCAAGCTTTCCACCTTTCATACCATGCCTTGGGTACTTGCTTTAGCACGTACAAGGACTTTCATCAACTTGTGCTTAAGTCGATCCTGGAGGTTGTTCAAGTTCTGGTATCTCATCTCCTGGTGGGAATTGAGAAGGTTTTCATCATTTTTCATCCTTGTAGGGTATTCCTTTCATTGACTCAAACTTGGCCATGACTAGCCTATCATCATTTAGATTTTGGAAGTGAAATCTACATTCAAGGATAAAAGGATTTGATTTGTCAATTTCGATTCAAATTCATTAACAATGTTATGACAAATTCCCTTAACAAATGACATCCCCTTCAGAATCTCTAGACTAAATGCATAACTCAGATGTGAACCGAAATATTAAGTTCATATGACGAATCTGATGACTCCCCCTCAATGTGTGCATGCCTATGATATGCTCACTAAAAATCCAATGCCATATGTAGCCTTTTAGGTAAATGACTCATAGTACCAGGCAGAGAACTTAGATCCGAAGATCACCTCACGCGTAGTGATAGATTTCAGACAGGCGTAGCCTGCCCTTCTACATGTCACCATTTGATATACTATGTAGTCAAGGATGATGAAGGTAGGAGGATTGCTATACATTATGACATGAATTCACAATGTTCAACTTATGCAAGACAGTACGTGAAAGGGTGTATGCAAATATGTGGGTGTATGCAAACTCAACGTATGTAGTGAAATCATGATTGGGAGGATATCCAAGCTCTCCTACAACAAGATGCTATATGACAATTGATATGCGCACAACCATGCAAACAACTGTGAATGGAATGCATGTACGGACATATGCAAGACTACATGACTATATGACTCAAAATGAATCAAAACCTTACATAGTCACTGGAGAGAGTAGGAGAGATATCACCTGAGTGCTCAGATTCAGTTTGATTTTTTTTAACCAGACTTATGCCACTTGTGTGCCTTACCTTGTTGATGAAAAAAGATTTCATGCTTTACATTCCCAAGGCACACCTGTAAAACTGATTTCTCATTTGACATTTGTAGTGCCCCAGAATTTATTTGATAATTTTATGGCATTATTAGCAATTAAAGGGACTAATTTGAAGTTATAAATCAATATAAGGCCAAATGGTGTTAATCAATTAACCCAACTCACTTAATTAAAGTCTAAAGGGTTTTTAAACCAGGCCCATTAAGTTGGCCCATATTCTAGAAGGTATTTAAGCCTATTCTCAGATTTTTAAGGATAAACATCACTTAATAAGATAAGTTAATGGATAATTATCAAAAGAGTTTTAATTTATTTGAACTCTGTCCACGACGAATATAACGGTCTACAGCCCGACCGTCACATACTTGTAACGCGTGGGAGATAGACCGTTACACTATGTGTACTCCGTGAGTTGAAGAGTTTGAGGCATGTTGAACTCTAGAAACAAGATATGTAACGGTCTATCGTGAGACCGTCACATATCTCTAACGCACGGGATGACGACCGTTACATACTGTTAGTTCCGTAAAAGAAAGAACAAGTAGAAAGATCAGAATTTGATGATCTTATCCACTAAGGATCGACTTGGGAAGGCTTGTAATATTGCTAAAGACTCTTAGAGATTAGGATTTGATGAAATAAGGACTCTAAACTCGATCTAATCCTCAAACCCTAGTCTAAACTCTATAAATAGGGCATAGTTCTGAACTGTGCGACCCTTACTTTTTGGACGTAAAGAAGCAAGGTAAGGAGTCATTATCTCAGGTAAGTTCTTTAGAAGTAATTATTTACAATACTTTAGACTAACTCCCCTCCAAATTTCACATCTTTAGATCAAGAGGTCGTGGAGTTAGAACGTAAAAAAGTTGCTGGAAAAGTCACAAGAGCAGGAGAAGAACTAGGGTAAGGTTCTCAACCAAATTCAGGAACTACAGTCTAAGTAAGAGGTAGGTTATCTCATGAACGGTAAAAACAACTTGATAGGACTAAGAGCCTCTGTTTTGATTGGATTACATGCATGCTAGATCATAAATTTCATGTTTTATTGGTTCTATGCATATCATGTTTCCCTTAGCCCTAACTAAAGATTAAAGACTTGACTATCCATCTATTCATCAATACCCATGCATATAGACAACCTTTACTTTGTTACTGTAACGCATCACAGAAGGACCGTCACTTCCATGTAACAGCCCCACGACAGACCGTTATACTCCCTGATTGGATTTGAGTTTCACGGTTGATTATAACGCGCTTGGACAGACACGTTACATTCATGTAACGGCTGGATCCTGACCGTCACAATCACAGTGACGCCCCATCTCTAGACCGTTATACTCTGTGTTCTGTCAACCCCAAGATAGAATATAACCTGCCAATATTATTATTGTTAAAGCCTAGTTACCTAAGTTTTAACCTGATCATGTGATTTTAAGGTTATTTGATCATTCATGATAGGTATTGCATGTTTTGTGGTCTCACTTTTATTGAGTTATGTTAATTTTTGAAGCCAAATTATATAGTTTTGTATTATAAAGAATGACTTTTTAACATTGTATTGACGGAGTTTTTATCATGATTTCACATTGATTATACATATCTCTCTCTGTCAATAGAGTCAATTCCATAAGTACATGGCACATATTCCGGTATGTTGTCATTAGTTCACACTTTTCACTATAGGAACACAATCTTGGACATGAGGACCTCTCTATTGGATATTCCTTCCAATGGACTTGGAAATCATTGTTTTAAGGCCTCCGTAATTCTCCGCGAGCCTGGGATTCCCACTAGGACGTCGAGTTGGTTGTACCATTAAAGCCCAATAAATAGAATGCACTATCATGGTTTCTGATTCATGAAATGTAACGGCCTTGAACTGGACCGTCAGGCTCACGTAACGGCCCAGTGCCCGACCGTCACATTCCTCTGAGTCTATTTTTATCTTTCTAGACTCTGATCATTTGAACGGCCCATTAGTGGCACGTTACATAGTGTAACGGGCCAGTTAACGACCGTTACATAGCTTGTTTATGATTAACCCAAGGTTTGACCAAGGGTTGATATTCCAATGATTCTAGACAAACCTTGATGATCTAGAACTTGTCATATTGCTTAAATTGATCTAAATGAAATGGAAGTTAAGGAAAATACCGTTATGCTGTCGATTTATTTCTATGAGCATGACATTGTTTAAAGTCTATTTCTTGACTCCTACATTCTTATGTTGAAGCATTCATTCATTGATTTTAGTTATCATGGAATTATTAGAAGTGCTATAGTCTTGGCCATACTTTACTGTTATACTGCGTGGAAGTAGCTTAATTTATAACTGAAGATGCGATCGAGCACTGATTGTGTTCAAGGGCTCTAAGCTAGTCCCCTCGGCTGATTGCCGGAAACATACTATTTTATAAACCATGGGGTATGATGCTACTGGCGTCGCATTGCGCTGGGAGTACTATTTCTATAAATAAGTGAAGATCCACGGCACGACATGACATTCTTGCTTGATATTCCACAGAAATTCACGAAGCACTTGCTCATAGGCATAAGATGCTAAAGTGAGGAATATGTGGCTTGCTAGTACATTCTCGATATATTCTTGTTCATGAAAGGCCAATATCATGTTCTTGTCCTATTCTTACTAGTTCATTCTTGTTCTCATTCCATCTTATATGATAGTCTTGTTACTTTGATTTAATCGCATGATCATCGCATTGCATGATTTTACCTTATTTATTTAGAGCAAAAATGTTAATCACTTTAATAATGCCTTCATGTTGATGCGAAGATACCTACTGGGCAAGTGTGCTCATTACCTATTTCCAATCTTTTTCAGGAAATGAAAGTGAGTCGGGTTCGGATTCGGATTATTCAAGTAGCAGATCCGAGAGCGATTAAAGATGAGTGAAGACTTAGGAAGTCTATAATGTCTAGATTGAGTCAATGTAATTTTCCTATTTCTTGAGTCTAGTAGAATGAAAATCAAATTAGTGATTGTATCTTTGAATATTGAGCATTATGATATGAAGTTGAAGTTGATTAAATCCTGTGGAATTGCATTTACTTGTGTGATTATCTCGCGCTCTGATTGATTCTTGCTTGCAAGAGGCTTACCATGCCGGCTGTTCACGCTCCCCGAGCGAGTCTTCCGCTGTAATAAAGGCTCGGGGCGTGACAGTTGAGTTGGTATCAGAGCCTAAGTCTCAGGACTTAGGGAAAAGAGTCATGTCATAGGATAAGTCCAAGGTTTAAGGACCCATACCTATGAACTATGGAAGAAATTCCACACCCATGTGAGGATTGGGTAGAACCCGGGATAAAATAACTAATTAGCTTTAAGAATTATTTTGTTCATTCCAATTTCATATGAAATAACAAGTTGTTATTTTCTCTCAGGTACCCTATTTTGTGAATGGCTCATCGTGTAGATTGGGACGGTATGCAACAAACTGTTGCCGGCCTCACCCAGGCATTGCAGACTATGGCACAAGGTAGTGCAGGGGCAAGGGCTGGTGACCTTCATCGCAATTTCGGAGTTTAAATCCTCCGCGTTTCTATGGATCTTCCAATCCAGATGAAGCAGAAAATTGGATCGATGAGATGAATCATATATTTGATGTCATACAATGCACTGATCAGGAGAAAGTTCTGTTGTGCCCATGTGGTTTTGATGATGGTTTTAATGGTGGTTTTGATGATTGGTCTTTGAAGTGAGCTATTCACTGTGAGTCATCTTGCTGTGTGAGTCATCATACTATTATTCACCTTCTGATCATAATGCAGTTCTTCATAAGTTCTGATATGGCATTGCATATTTGATTATGTTCAGTCATGTTACTGTTGCTCTTTAGACTGTAGTTTGATACTGCAGCGTCGACCCATCGAACTACAACGTCGACGCTGCCAAGGCACTTCAGAGGTAGCAGTAAGAAATAATTGATCTGCTGCGTCCACGCTGCTTGGGCAATGCGTTGACGCTTGGTGCCTCTTTAACTTTGCTGCATTTATTCATTGGTCTTCTCCTCCAAGTCTATACATCGCTCGCTCCTTCAGCTTTCACAAAGTCTGCACAATGGTCGTCACACCTGAAGTCTGTACATCCACAGTTAAACTTGAAGTCTGCACACTGGTCTTCAAATCCTAAGTCTGCACATTGGTCTTCGAATTCAATGTCTATACATTGGGCTCTTACATGAACTCTATACATTGTAGTTTGCATTGTAAAGTCCGTACATTGGTTGTTGTTCTTCAATGTCTATACACTGCCTTTAGGATTTGAAGTCTATACACTCGTTCCTTCACGCCATCAAGTGTGTACACTGCCTTTCCAGGCACTCTTTCTTCAAGTCTATACAGACTTAGCGAAAGCTCAGCAAGTCTGTACACTGGTTTGTCTGGCACGTTAACATGAAGTCTGTACACTGGTTGTCTGGCACGATTAACAGGAAGTATGTACACTGGTTTCTCTGGCACGTTAACACTAAGTCTATACACTCAGGTTGCTGAAGGGTTTCAAGTATGTACACTGCATGCTCACTCAACTAAGTCTATACACTCGTTCACTAACATGAAGTTTATACATTCGTTTGATAAGCTTCAACTCTACACACTCGATATCAAGCTTCAAGTCTATACACTGCTTCAGATCTGATTCACAATGACATATGAATGGCGTGTTCATGTTAAGTCTTGATTCATTAACCTTTTCATTTGAATTAATTCCTGATGCAAGATAGGAACAGGGTCGACGCTGGAGCTTAAAGCGTCCACGCATCAGTTAAAGAAGCCTTCACTGATATCCATAATGTTAACTCCACGAAGCAGAGACCCTCATGAGTTATTTCACTGCGTCAATGCCAAAGTAGAGCAGGGTCGACGCAACAGGTAGAAAAGGCTAGGCTGGTTGCTCACTGGATCACCGATGCGTCAACGCAGCATTCTGAGAGCGTCAACGCAACACGTCTATCTGCTGAAGACCTGCTTGCTGGAACGCATCAATGGGTCAACGTCACGGGTTGGAAGCATCGACGCAGCAGTTAAAAAGGGTTGAAGATCTCTGAAGGGTGCGTCAACTCCTTGGAGCAAGTGGGTTGACGCCATCTAACTCTAGTTGCTGAGCGTACTGATGAATGGGCACGTGACCTGAAGCTGGCACTTGACACGTGATCCGAGGAGGAATCTCCTGGACGGAAGGCGTGGGAAGCACACGCCCTATCTCACTACTGCTGCTGGTATATAATGGAGCCTTCGTCTTCAGATGGAGGCTGATTGAAGAAGAAGCCTGGAAAGTAGAAAACCCTTCGAACCAGAAAAAGAGAAGAAGAAGAAAAAGAAGAGAAGCAGTGAGCAGAAAGAAGAAGGAAGCAGAAGAAGAAGAAGAAAGAGAAGAGACAGGGAGAGCCTGCGAAAGAGAAGAAAATAGAGAGTGAGAGCAGAAGAGAAAGATTGTGTGAGCTGAGAAGAAGAAAGAAGAGGAAGAAAAGAAGAAGAGGAGAGAGTCTATTGAAGACCTATTCAGTCTGTTCGTGGATCAAATCCAGAACGACTATTGTGTTTCATTTCCAGCTTTTGTTGCTATGCTTTTTATGTTTCCTTATTTTCCCTTTTGGTTCTCTGGTTAGCTTTGTACTTCCGATCCTCTGGACTGAGGTCGGGTTCCTCCTGGTGGGTCAGGAGAAGGGAGATCTGATCTCCGGTTACAAGTAGCTAGGAGCTACTTGTGGATTCCCTCCGGATTGGAGGAAGGGAGACTTGTCTCTAGTTCTGGGCTTGTGGGTTGCAAGTCCAGGGGTCCCTCCTGGTCTGGAGGAAGAGAGGTCTTCGACCTCTGGTTTCCAAGTGACTGGGAGTCACTTGGGGTGTCCCTCCGGTTGGGAGGAAGAGGGGAGTTTGTTCCCCCGGTCAAGCTGTGTGTCAGCACCTGTTGCAGACTGAGTCTGCGGTTTCTAGCTTGTGCTAGTGGAAGCCTCACTCCAGTTGGGAGTGAGGGGTGGACGTAGGTCTGGAGGACCGAACCACCTTAAAATTATTTGTGCAGTGGTTTACCTTGCGTTAGCTCCATATCTTCTACCTCCCATTCACAGGTTGTGCATGCTTGGCTAGTTGCATTATCTAGAGAGTTATTTTTGAGCATTATATTCTGCTAAGTGTGTTTGGGTTGTTTAGCTCTGCCTTCGTTTCTGGTTGTTCAGATGGCTGCATTGGTGCAGTCCAACTGTTTGTTCATTTGTTGCCTTATCATTTCATCTTGGAAAGCTCATTAGTCTTTATTCCGCATATCTGAGCTTTAGAGTTTTAACTTGGGCTATATTTTCCAGAGGGATACATTCACCCCCCCTCTGTATCTGGGCCTAGCACCCTAACAATTGGAATCAGAGCGGTGTCTGCATACAAGGTCCAGCGACCTGCAGATTCGATCTTGCAGTCTTAGGTGCTAATTTGTTTTTAGTGCATAAATATTCCTGTTGCTTTGAATTTGCTCGCTATTTTTTTCAATGGCTCTTCCACCCGTCTTTAGTGGTTCTGATTTCAGTCAGTGGTACACTGCTTTACATGCTTATGTTAATTCTGCTAATCATGATCTGTGGAAATTAATTTCACAAGGTCCTCACACCTTACCAACGAAAGTGTCCAAATGGACCGACAGACATAGATCAAAGGATGGAGAAAATCAGAAAGCCTTTAACCTGATGAAAGCAGCTACTGACAGAGCCTTATGGTATTGTCTTCATAATTGCAGCTCAGCAAAGGACATCCTGGATAGGCTGAAGCAATTTCACAGGGTAAACGAGGACAGCTGCATGATGGCTGACAGACGCAATCAAAGCAGCAGCCAAAATGAAGAAGATGATGATGAGGTAAATCTCTTCGAGAATTTTTCTCTTGATGATTGGGAGAATGCATATGCTGAATTGTTAGAGTCACATGAGAGCTTAAGAAAACAGTATAAAAAGTTGAAGAAGGAACTTGAATGTGTTTACTCTGAACTAAACAAGCTAAAATCTGAAGATGACTCTCTCAGAAAACTCTCCAAAGAAGATGAAGAAAAATCAGAGAAACTTAAACAGGAGAACAAATTGCTGATTGAAAAACTTAATGCCATAAAGTCTGTAAACATAGAATTACAGAAAGATCTTGAAAAACAGCAAAAAGATATGAAGGATATTGAAAATGGAAGAAAGTATGAAGTTAATTCAGAAGATCAGCTTCTAATAAATGAATTGGTTCAGAATGACAAGCTTAAGGAAGAAAATGAGAAATTGAAAATGCTGAACTCCACTATGTCTGAGAGACTTCTAGCTTTAGAAAGAGGTAAAAGTGTTTGCGTTGAAGATTCTGATAAACTGAGCAACCTGGAAAATAAAATTGAGAAATATAAAACTGCTAACAAAGTTATGAATGAAGCTATGAATTGCAGTGAGCAAGAGATTACCAGTTATGAGTTACAAATCACCTCTTTATAAAATGAAATCCAAGACTTAAAGAACTCTCTGTCAAAGTTTGTTAGTGGGCAAGCTAATCTGAACAAACTGCTGGGAGTAAAAGTCAGTTTTCAGAAGGAGGGGTTAGGTTATAATCCTGTAAATAAAAAGAATTTTGAAAATAAAATTCGTACATCTTTTGTTGCTAGTTCTACTTCTCACACTTCTCAGAAGTCACCTGTTTCTCAGTCTACTGTTCAGAGAACCCAAAAATAAACTGAAAAGTTGAAAAAGGTTGATGGATCCAAGCTGAAAACTGTTTTCATTAAAACTTCTGAACAAGAAAAGCCTTCTACCTCATCTCCACCTCAGTACAAGGATAAGAAAACAGGAAAACAGGATAAAAATCAGAAAATGATTGTGAATCAGAAAATAAATGAAAAGGGTTCATCAGTGCATATTGATCACAGTACTCACACACATTCACATGCATCCAAAAAGAAAATGATATGTCATTACTGTCATAAACCTGGCCATTTGATGCATGAATGTAGATTGATGAAATCAGATGATCTGAAAGCTAGAAAAATGGATGGTCGGAATTCGCAGGTCAAGTTCCCTGTCCCTCAGAAAAGGAGTGTCACATGTTCAAATTGTGGTAAATTAGGACACTCAATTGCTCATTGCTGGTTTGCAAGTGGTAAGAAAACCTTTTATCCATATCATGCTAAATCCTCTGCAAACCAACATGTTCCTAATAAAAACAAACCTGTTTCAATGAACCAGCACATCATCTGTTTTAACTGCAACAAAATTGGTCACAAGACCTCTGAATGCTGGTCAGGCTCCTTTAAAAGAAATTCTCTCAAATACTCTCACTGTGGAAAGCATGGCCACAGGGTAATTGATTGTTGGCATGCTCAGGGTAGAAAATTAAATTCTAAAACTGTTAAATTCCCTGCCATTAATAGAAAGTCTCCTGCATGCTATCACTGTGAGAAGCCAGGCCATAGAGCTGCTGAATGTTGGCTGGCCGGTCTTAGTAAACAGAATTTTAATTCTGTCAACAACAAAAAGGTTCATGCATATGCACATGGATTTCATGCTAACAATTGGTATCATATCTATAAGAATGTGCATAAATCTAATTTGAAATCTGTTAATTCATGCCTTTATTGTGGAGAAATTGGTCATTCAATGTATAATTGCTATTTGATGAAATCAGATGACCTTCATGCACGAAAATTGCTGAGAAAACCTGCTAGAAGTGATACTCTCATGTCAGGACCCAAGACTTCATGGATACATGTTTGTGCAAAATAACATTGCTATGCAGGTGTGCCTTGGGACTGGAATAAAGGGGGTAATGATCCAAGGCACTCAAGAATGAAAAACTCCTTTTGAACTGTGCAGGTAAACTCTCTGTATTTCTTGTTTTGAAACTCATTGCATATCTGATTTGATGTATTCTTGCATATCTGCCATTTGTAGTTGTTTGATAATTGTTGAAATACATAAACTCTAAAAACAAATTGCATGTCCTTGCATAGCATTCAGTGTTGAGTTTTTACATACATATAGTGCATTGCATTTCCTTAAACTGAAAATGCCAAAAAGATTGTCTGAATGCATGTTGTCAGGGGGAGTCAGTGCATTGCATATAGGTTGTCAAATGCATACTCATGTGAGAATTCATTGCATATCCTTCCTTATTGATTTTGTTGATAGACCTTGAACATATTTTTGAAAACATTGAGCTTCAAAATCTCTCCTATCAATTGGTATCATTTGGCTTCAGATTTCTATCAGTCTTTCATGAAGATTTTAATGGGCTATCTCGATCATAAATCTGAAAACTTTTGAACTAGAAATCTTCTATTATACATTTTTATGAATGACTGAAATATCTCATGTGGTTTAAGTTTAATGTATTCAATGAGTTTGGCTTTAAAATCTCTGAAAAATATCTGAAGCATGTTTAATAAACGTTAACCATCTGTTTCATGCTGTGTCTTGTAAAATCTTATGAAATCTACATTATTGAATACATGACTTTATTTGGTTAAGTACATGAAATTGTTATTGATTTGAAGCAAATGAATTTTTCTGAAATGTCTAAAGGGTATTTTCTGTCAGAGCAATGACCTTGGTCACTGAGAAACACATCTCCAAAGGACTGTGTCATGAGGTACCATAGTTAACTCTGATTAAGAATAATTAAATTTCAGGCAGAGCAATGGCATGCACACTGAGAAATATAACTCACTCATCAAGAAATGATTAGCAGTGTGTCATGATGTGTAAATGCTATCTCTGTTCATATAAAGCATGACAGTTAGTCACACTAAGTGCTTAGGGATATTGGCCTCTGATCAAGGTATATCCTCTAGTTACAAGGTGTGCACTAAATTAGAGTGCTCGTAAAATTTGTAGCATGAAAAATTGTTGAACGAATTGAAATATCTGAATATTGATGCTAAAATCAAATTGCTACAACCCTAGATAAAATCATATGACTTCATAATTGCTTGATCTCAATACTGATGCATGTAATTCCGAAAGAAGTCAATAAATTTGATTGTGTAAGAGAAAGGGAGATTAATCAAGATAATTATGAGGGCTTGGTTCATTTTTATTAAACCATGGTTTTAGATATCAATATAGAATTTTATTGATAAACTCTGCATACATCATGTTTAAACCATGCTGATCAATAAAATTCATTCATAAGCCCTTATAATGGAAGACTTTGAAATATTCTGATTTGGATTTATGAGAATGACATTTCCTTGAAAATCTGATTGAATTCCTTCTATTTGAAGCTTATCTGAAATTCTTCTGCTCACTGTCCTTGATTCATTGAACTGACCCTATCATTGAATGCCTCTGTGGTCTTCTTCTCAACCATATCAATTGGAAGTCATGCAACTTGCATATCAATTGGCATCTATTCAGGGGGAGTTTCCATGTCATATGCATCATGCTGCATAGAAACTCTTAAAGGGGGAGAATTGTGATCTTGCATTTTGTAATCTCCATCTGCATCTGCATTCTTACCTTCCCATGGTTCATCTTGACTATATCAAAGGGGGAGATTGTTTTTTCAATTATAGCATGCTAGTTGCTTTAATTTCTCAAACTATTTTCTTTTTGATGAAGTCAAAGGGGGATAATAGTTTGAGTCATCAAATTGACTCACTGTGTAGTGTTGCCATCATCAAAAAGGGGGAGATTGTTGTGCCCATGTGGTTTTGATGATGGTTTTAATGGTGGTTTTGATGATTGGTCTTTGAAGTGAGTTATTCACTGTGAGTCATCTTGCTGTGTGAGTCATCATGCTATTATTCACCTTCTGATCATAATGCAGTTCTTCATAAGTTCTGATATGGCATTGCATATTTGATTATGTTCAGTCATGTTACTGTTGCTCTTTAGACTGCAGTTTGATACTGCAGCGTCGACCCATCGAACTGCAGCGTCGACGCTGCCAAGGCACTTCAGAGGTAGCAGTAAGAAATAATTGATCTGCTGCGTCCACGCTGCTTGGGCAATGCATTGACGCTTGGTGCCTCTTTAACTTTGCTGCATTTATTCATTGGTCTTCTCCTCCAAGTCTATACATCGCTCGCTCCTTCAGCTTTCACAAAGTCTGCACAATGGTCTTCACACCTGAAGTCTATACATCCACAGTTAGACTCGAAGTCTGCACACTGGTCTTCAAATCCTAAGTCTGCACATTGGTCTTCGAATTCAATGTCTATACATTGGGCTCTTACATGAAGTCTATACATTGTAGTTTGCATTGTAAAGTCCATACATTGGTTGTTGTTCTTCAATGTCTATACACTGCCTTTAGGATTTGAAGTCTATACACTCGTTCCTTCATGCCATCAAGTGTGTACACTGCCTTTCCAGGCACTCTTTCTTCAAGTCTATACAGACTTAGTGAAAGCTCAGCAAGTCTGTACACTGGTTTGTCTGGCACGTTAACATGAAGTCTGTACACTGGTTGTCTGGCACGATTAACAGGAAGTATGTACATTGGTTTCTCTGGCACGTTAACACTAAGTCTATACACTCAGGTTGCTGAAGGGTTTCAAGTATGTACACTGCATGCTCACTCAACTAAGTCTATACACTCGTTCACTAACATGAAGTCTATACACTCGTTTAATAAGCTTCAACTCTACACACTCGATATCAAGCTTCAAGTCTATACACTGCTTCAGATCTGATTCACAATGAGATATGAATGGCGTGTTCGTGTTAAGTCTTGGTTCATTAACCTTTTCATTTGAATTAATTCCTGATGCAAGATAGGAACAGGGTCGACGCTGGAGCTTAAAGCGTCCACGCATCAGTTAAAGAAGCCTTCACTGATATCCACAATGTTAAGTCCACGAAGCAGAGACCCTCATGAGTTATTTCACTGCGTCAATGCCAAAGTAGAGCAGCGTCGACGCAATAGGTAGAAAAGGCTAGGCTGGTTGCTCACTGGATCACCGATGCGTCAACGCAGCATGCTGAGAGCGTCAACGCAACACGTCTATCTGCTGAAGACCTGCTTGCTGGAATGCATCAATGCGTCAACGCCACGGGTTGGAAGCGTCGACGCAGCAGTTAAAAAGGGTTGAAGATCTCTGAAGGGTGCGTCAACTCCTTGGAGCAAGTGGGTTGACGCCATCTAACTCCAGTTGCTGAGCGTACTGATGAATGGGCACGTGACCTGAAGCTGGCACCTGACACGTGATCCGAGGTGGGTGCTGAGCACGTGATCTGAGGAGGAATCTTCTGGACGGAAGGCGTGGGAAGCACACGCCCTATCTCACTACTGCTGCTGGTATATAATGGAGCCTTCGTCTTCAGATGGAGGCTGATCGAAGAAGAAGCCTGGAAAGCAGAAAGCCCTTCGATCCAGAAAAAGAGAAGAAGAAGAAAAAGAAGAGAAGCAGTGAGCAGAAAGAAGAAGGAAGTAGAAGAAGAAGAAGAAAGAGAAGAGACAGAGAGAGCCTGCGAAAGAGAAGAAAATAAAGAGTGAGAGCATAAGAGAAAGATTGTGTGAGCTGAGAAGAAGAAAGAAGAGGAAGAAAAGAAGAAGAGGGGAGAGTCTATTGAAGACCTGTTCAGTCTGTTCGTGGATCAAATCCAGAATGACTATTGGGTTTCATTTCCAGCTTTTGTTACTGTGCTTTTTATGTTTCCTTATTTTCCCTTTTGGTTCTCTGGTTAGCTTTGTACTTCCGATCCTCTGGACTGAGGTCGGGTTCCTCCTGGTGGGTCAGGAGAAGGGAGATCTGATCTCCGGTTGCAAGTAGCTGGGAGCTACTTGTGGGTTCCCTCCGGTTTGGAGGAAGGGAGACTTGTCTCCTGTTCTGGGCTTGTGGGTTGCCAGTCCAAGGGTCCCTCCTGGTCTGGAGGAAGAGAGGTCTTCGACCTCTGGTTTCCAAGTGACTGGGAGTCACTTGGGGTGTCCCTCCAGTTGGGAGGAAGAGGGGAGTTTGTTCCCTTGGTCAAGCTGTGTGTCAGCACCTGTTACAGACTGAGTCTGCGGTTTCTAGCTTGTGCTAGTGGAAGCCTCACTCCGGTTGGGAGTGAGGGGTGGATGTAGGTCTGGAGGACCGAACCACCTTAAAATTATTTGTGCAGTGGTTTACCTTGCGTTAGCTCCATATCTTCTACCTCCCATTCACAGGTTGTGCATGCTTGGCTAGTTGCATTATCTAGAGAGTTATTTTTGAGCATTATATTCTGCTAAGTGTGTTTGGGTTGTTTAGCTCTGCCTTCGTTTCTGGTTGTTCAGGTGGCTGCATTGGTGCAGTCCAACTATTTGTTCATTTGTTGCCTTATCATTTCATCTTGGAATGCTCATTAGTCTTTATTTCGCATATCTGAGCTTTAGAGTTTTAGTTTGGGCTATATTTTCTAGAGGGATACATTCACCCCCCTCTGTATCCGGGCCTAGCACCCTAACAAGTTCGTCTAGCAACGTTCCAATTGAATAAGGATGCCCGTACTTGGTGGAAGTCGGTTCCGGCACCTCCGGCCGTTGCGCCTCACACATGGGATGGTTTTCTCACTTTATTCCGTTCCAAATATTTCTCTGAGCATGTCAAGGAAAGCAAGGCTATGGAGTTTGCCTCCCTTCGTCAGGGGATGATGTCCGTAGCAGAGTATGAATTGCAGTTTTCAAGGCTAGCACCGTATGCACCACATTTGATTAGTACAGAACTATTAAAGGGAAACAGATTTATGGACGGGTTACGGCCCAGTTTCATTCAACAACTGGGGACACATAATATCCGCACTTATGCAGAGATGGTTCAAAGGGCATATTTATGCGAGAGGACCTTATAGAAGGTCGAAAGGTTGAAAGGAAAGGGAGAAGAATCTAGCCGGCGCTCAGATCGGCATTATAAGAAAGAGAAGTTTAGCATCACGGAACCATATAAAAGCCGTGATAACAAGAAAAGATCAAGGAACGGGAACGGTGGAAGTTCCCAAAAGAATAGTAAAAAGGTTAAAGAAGAGAAGGAGCAAGTCGCCTCGGTGTGCACCTTTTACGAGAAATTCGGCCACTCGACTGAAAAATGCTGGAAGTGCCTAGGTGCTTGTTTGCGCTGTGGATGTAGGGAGCATCGTGTGCCAGATTACCCCCTTATCAAAGATCAATCAAATAACGGAGGACATAGGAGGCAGGCTCGCCTCAATGCAGTTATAGATGAAGAAGAAGCGCCCAGGGATCAAAATGAAGGGCTCATGGAAGGTACTCTTCAAATTTATTCTCGTCCTGCATTCGTGCTATTCGATATTGGTGCTTCTCATTCTTTTATCTCCACCACTTTTGCAAACACCTTACCAACTACATCAGTTTCCCTACCTTCAGATCTTGCTATTACTACACCTTTAGGATCTGGAACTAAGCTTACCAACTATTATCCTGATTGTGAGGTGGTAGTAGAAAGATACAATCTCCCGACAAACTTAGTATGCCTTGATATGAAAGATTATGATGCCATTTTAGGGGTAGATTGGCTTGTAGACCATGATGCTTACATCAACTGCCG
This sequence comes from Amorphophallus konjac, assembly GCA_022559845.1. NCBI lineage: Eukaryota > Viridiplantae > Streptophyta > Magnoliopsida > Alismatales > Araceae > Amorphophallus > Amorphophallus konjac. The sequence continues at coordinate 201,086,016 of CM040124.1, forward strand.
AAATAGGATTATATCTTTCCAAAAACCCGGTCTTCCAAGATTTTCCTTTCTTGGCATCAAATACAAGAAGAACCCTACCATCATCTCTTCTCTTCACGCCTATAAACTTATCTCAAAAGGTTGTGAAGCTTTTCTTGCTTCAGTCATTGTCACAGAATCTAAGGAAATTGTCCTAGCAAACATTCCTATTGCAAATGAATTCCCAGACGTGTTCCCATCTGAACTACCTAGTTTACCACCCGAGAGGGAAGTAAATTTTACCATTGAACTCATTCCAGGTGCAGCACCTGTTTCTATAGCCCCTTACAGGATGTCTCCCACAGAACTTAAGGAACTAAAGAAGCAATTACAGGAACTTCTAGACAAGGGTTTCATTAGACCTAGCACATCCCCTTGGGGTGCGTCTATTCTATTTGTCAAGAAGAAGGATGGTTCTCTCAGATTATGCATCGATTACCGACGACTAAATCAGCTTACAATCAAAAATAAATATCCATTGCCACGTATTGATGAGCTCTTCGATCAGCTTTCGGGAGCTGAGTACTTTTCTAAGATTGACCTAAGATCAGGTTATCATCAGCTTAGAATCAAAGAAGAGGACATTTATAAATCAGCTTTTCGAAGTCGTTATGGCCACTATGAATTCGTGGTGATGCCGTTCGATTTAACTAATGCCCCAGTAGCATTTATGCAACTTATGAACAATATCTTCCAGTCATATTTAGACCAATTCATCGTCGTCTTCATCGATGATATCCTGATATACTCCAAGACAAAAGAAGAACATGAAGAACATCTAAAGATAGCTTTGCAAACACTTAGAGAACATAAGCTATATGCCAAACTCAATAAGTGTGAATTCTGGCTCAAGGAAGTCTCATTCCTAGGCCACATTATTTCAAAAGAAGGTATTGCTGTGGATCCTTCTAAGGTAGAAGCTATCAGACATTGGAGCCGACCAACGACTGTATCTGAAGTCAGAAGCTTTTTGGGTCTAGCAGGTTATTATAGAAGATTCATAAAGGACTTCTCAAAGATTACGGTTCCTTTAACTAGACTTACTAGAAAAGAAAATCCTTTTATCAGGTCGAAGGATTGTGAAAAGAGTTTTCAAAGTCTTAAGAATCATCTTACAACAGCCCCTGTTTTGTCGCTACCAATAGAGGGTGCTGGATTTGAAGTATATACGGATGCATCTGGAATTGGCTTAGGGTGTGTCCTTATGCAAGATGGAAAGGTGATTTGCTATTCTTCAAGACAATTGAAACGTCACGAAGAAAATTATCCTGTACATGATTTGGAATTAGCAGTAGTTATTTTTGCCTTGAAAATTTGGCGTCATTATCTTTATGGAGAAAAGTTCACGATCTACACAGACCACAAGAGCTTGAAATATTTATTTTCTCAAAAAGAGCTTAATATGAGGCAAAGGAGGTGGTTAGAACATCTCAAGGACTTTGATTTTGCTATTCAATATCATCATGGCAAGGCGAATGCTGTAGCATATGCACTTAGCAGAAAATCAATTGGTATGTTATCAAGTCTCATGATTAGTGTGACTAACCTTATTCCTTAATTTGCCCAGTTGAATTTAGAGGTTGATATTAAAGAAGAAGATTACTTCATAGCTAATATCCGAGCTCAACCTACATTGATAGAGGATTTGGCCAAGTTACAAGAGGATGATCCAATTTTACTGGAAATTAAGGCCAATATTGAACAAAGACCGGATTTTTCTATTTCTAATGATGGAAGATTGCTATTCAAGGGCCGAATGTGTATACCGGATCATGAGGATACAAAGAAATTGATCTTAGAAGAAGCACATAAATCAAAGTACTCCATCCATCCAGTAGGTACCAAGATGTATCAAGATCTCAAAAGAAACTTTTGGTGGCCCAATATGAAGAGGGAAGTAGCTGATTTTGTATCTCGTTGTCTTACAAGCCAACAAGTGAAGGCGGAACATTTCAGACCTGCAGGAAAATTACATCACTTAAATATTCCCGAATGGAAATGGGAAAGTATATGAATGGATTTCATTATGGGATTACCTAAGACAAGAGGTGGACATGATGGAATATGGGTAATCATAGACCGATTGACTAAATCTACACATTTCATATCAATAAAAAGTCGATGGTCTGTGGATATTCTAGCAGCATTATACATCAAAGAAATTGTTAATATACATGGTATCCCTATCTCTATTATATCAGATAGAGATCCACGTTTTACATCACAATTCTGGAAAAGTTTACAACATTCACTTGGGACTAGATTGAATTTTAGCATAACTTTTCATCCACAAACTGATGGTCAGACAGAAAGGACTAATCAGTTGGTAGAAGATATGCTCAGGGCTTGTGTCATTGATTTTGGAGGAAGTTGGCATGATCACTTGCCTTTGGTAGAATTTGCATATAACAACAGTAATCAAGCAAGCATACAAATGGCACCTTTTGAAGCTCTATATGGGAAAAGTTATCGATCACCAATATGTTGGAATGAAATTGAGGAAAGGCAGTTTCTAGGCCCCGACCTTATCAGAGATTCTACAAAGAAAATAAAGCTCATCCAGGAAAGAATTAAAATGACACAAGATAGGTAAAAGTCTTATGCTGGCAATCGAAGACGTGACTTGGAGTTTCAGGTAGGAGATCATGTGTATTTGAAGGTTTCTCCAGGTCGTGGTATTCGAAGATTTGGCATCAAAGGAAAGCTAACTCCAAGATTCATTGGCCCATTTGAAATTCTTGAAAGGGTCGGTGAAGTGGCTTATAGATTGGCCTTACCTCCACAGTTAGCAGGAGTTCATGCCGTATTTCACGCCTCTATGCTGAAAAAGTACGTATATGATCCAGACCACATTATCACTTATGACAATATAGAGATTCAGAAAGACTTGACATACGAGCAAACACCGATCAAAATTCTGGATCGGGAAGTGCGTCAATTAAGAAATAAAGTTATTCCCATGGTCAAGATCCAATAGAAGAAAACATGGCCATATGAAGCAACATGGGAAACCAAAACGGCTATACGGAAAAGATTCCTAGAATTATTTAACTGTAAGTAGACTCTCCACAATCCATGAATTGAATTTGGGGATCAAATTCTTTTAAGTGGGGGAGGGTGTAGTGCCCCAGAATTTATTTGATAATTTTATGGCATTATTAGCAATTAAAGGGACATATTTGAAGTTATAAATCAATATAAGGCCAAACGGTGTTAATCAATTAACCCAACTCACTTAATTAAAGTCTAAAGGGTTTTTAAACCAAGCCCATTAAGTTGACCCATATTCTAGAAGGTATTTAAGCCTATTCTCAGATTTTTAAGGATAAACATCACTTAATAAGATAAGTTAATGGATAATTATCAAAAGAGTTTTAATTTATTTGAACTCTGTCCACGACGAATATAACGGTCTACAGCCCGACCGTCACATACTTGTAACGCGTGGGAGATAGACCGTTACACTATGTGTACTCCGTGAGTTGAAGAGTTTGAGGCATGTTGAACTCTGGAAACAAGATATGTAACGGTCTATCGTAGACCGTCACATATCTCTAACGCACGGGATGACGACTGTTACATACTGTTAGTTCCGTAAAAGAAAGAACAAGTAGAAAGATCAGAATTTGATGATCTTATCCACTAAGGATCGAATTGGGAAGGCTTGTAATAATGCTAAGGACTCTTAGAGATTAGGATTTGATGAAATAAAGACTCTAAACTCGATCTAATCCTCAAACCCTAGTCTAAACTCTATAAATAGGGCATAGTTCTGAACTGTGCGACCCTTACTTTTTGGACGTAAAGAAGTAAGGTAAGGAGTCATTATCTCAGGTAAGTTCTTTAGAAGTAATTATTTACAATACTTTAGACTAACTCCCCTCCAAATTTCACATCTTTAGATCAAGAGGTCATGGAGTTAGAACCTACAGAAGTTGCTGGAAAAGTCACAAGAGGAGGAGAAGAACTAGGGCAAGGTTCTCAACTAAATTCAGGAACAACAGTCTAAGTAAGAGGTAGGTTATCTCATGAACAGCAAAAACAACTTGATAGGACTAAGAGCCTCTGTTTTGATTGGATTTCATGCAAGCTAGATCATCAATTTTATGTTTTATTGGTTCTATGCATATCATGTTTCCCTTAGCCCTAACTAAAGATTAAAAACTTAACTATCCATCTATTCATCAATACCCATGCATATAGACAACCTTTACTATGTTAACATATCTAGAAACTCATGATGTTTTGATAAAAGACATGATGTGAGTTGATTTCTTAGCTTCTATAGTTGTTTCCTATTAGCAAAGACTGTAACGCATCACAGAAGGACCGTCACTTCCATGTAACGGCCCCACGACAGACCGTTATACTCCCTGATTGGATTTGGGTTTCACGGTTGATTATAACGCGCTTGGACAGACGCGTTACATTCATGTAACGGCTGGATCCTGACCGTCACAATCACAGTGACGCCCCATCTCCAGACCGTTATACTCTGTGTTCTGTCAACCCCAAGATAGAATATAACCTGCCAATATTATTATTGTTAAAGCCTAGTTACCTAAGTTTTAACCTGATCATGTGATTTTAAGGTTATTTGATCATTCATAATAGGTATTGCATGTTTTGTGGTCTCACTTTTATTGAGTTATGTTAATTTTTGAAGCCAAATTATATAGTTTTGTATTATAAAGAATGACTTTTTAACATTGTATTGACGGAGTTTTTATCATGATTTCACATTGATTATACATATCTCTCTCTGTCAATAGAGTCAATTCCATAAGTACATGGCACATATTCCGGTATATTGTCATTAGTTCACACTTTGCACTATAGGAACACAATCTTGGACACGAGGACCTCTCTATTGGATATTCCTTCCAATGGACTTGGAAATCATTGTTTCAAGGCCTCCGTAATTCTCCGCGAGCCTGGGATTCCCACTAGGACACCGAGTTGGTTGTACCATTAAAGCCCAATAAATAGAATGCACTATCATGGTTTCTGATTCTTGAAATGTAACGGCCTTGAACTGGACCGTCAGGCTCACGTAACGGCCCAGTGCCAGATCGTCACATTCCTCTGAGTCTATTTTTATCTTTCTAGACTCTGATCATTTTAACGGCCCATTAGTGGCGCGTTACATAGTGTAACGGGCCAGTTAACGACCGTTACATAGCTTGTTTATGATTAACCCAAGGTTTGACCAAGGGTTGATATTCCAATGATTCTAGACAAACCTTGATGATCTAGAACTTGTCATATTACTTAAATTGATCTAAATGAAATGGAAGCTAAGGAAAATACCGTTATACTGTCGATTTATTTCTATGAGCATGACATTGTTTAAAGTCTATTTCTTGACTCCTACATTCTTATGTTGAAGCATTCATTCATTGATTTTAGTTATCATGGAATTATTAGAGGTGCTATATTCTTGGCCATACTTTACTGTTACACTGCGTGGAAGTAGCTTAATTTATAACTGAAGATGCGATCGAGCATTGATTATGTTCAAGGGCTCTAAGCTAGTCCCCTCGGCTGATTGCCGGAAACATACTATTTTATAAACCATGGGGTATGATACTACTGGTGTCACATTTTGCTAGGAGTACTATTTCTATAAATAAGTGAAGATCCACGCCACGACATGACATTCTTACTTGATATTCCACAGAAATTCACGAAGCACTTGCTCATAGGCATAAGATGCTAAAGTGAGGAATATGTGGCTTGCTAGTACATTATCGATATATTCTTGTTCATGAAAGGCCAATATCATGTTCTTGTCCTATTCTTACCAGTTCATTCTTGTTCTCATTCCATCTCATATGATAGTCTTGTTACTTTGATTTAATCGCATGATCATCGCATTGCATGATTTTACCTTATTTATTTAGAGCAAAAATGTTAATCACTTTAATAGTGCCTTCATGTTGATGCGAAGATACCTACTGGGCAAGTGTGCTCATTACCTATTTCCAATCTTTTTCAGGAAATGAAAGTGAGTCGGGTTCGGATTCGGATTATTCAAGTAGCAGATCCGAGAGCGATTAAAGATGAGTGAAGACTTAGGAAGTCTATAATGTCTAGATTGAGTCAATGTAATTTTCCTATTTCTTGAGTCTAGTAGAATGAAAATCAAATTAGTGATTGTATCTTTAAATATTGAGCATTATGATATGAAGTTGAAGTTGATTAAATCCTGTGCAATTGCACTTACTTGTGTGATTGTCTCGCGCTCTGATTGATTCTTGCTTGCAAGAGGCTTACCATGCCGGCTGTTCGCGCTCCCCGAGCGAGTCTTCCGCTGTAATAAAGGCTCGGGGCGTGACAACATTTTTGGGTACCCAAATCATCTTGGGTCTTTGTGGATTAGCAGTAATATGGGCATGTGGTTTCCACTTCAAATCATCATTTTTCTTTAGAAAACAGTCATGCTTGATATTCCCAGATTTATCACAATAAAAATAATGCACAGAGGCCATTTTCTCATGTGGTCTTTTAGCATGAACGTAGGAAATCCATTTCTTCCATTTGAAAACTTTCTTGCATTTTTGGATTCATTCATTTTCTTACATGCTCTTAATTCATCATTTTTCATACTGAAGCAATCACGCATCAGATGACCACATTTACCACAATAGAAACAAGAGACATTTTTGTTGGTAACATGGTATTTAGTATTGTGCTTCCTAGCATGAGCATTAGCAAAATTGTTTTTCAATTTTAAGTTTTGGTTCAAGTTCTGCTTAATATCACACTTATGGATTTTCCTTTTAGCATGCATAACATGGTGAGCATTTGAAGCACTAGAGGACCAAGCAGCATTTTTAGATTTTTGATGCAAATTAATTTTCTTTGTGGATGCATGTGTGTGTGCAACATGATTTGTCTTTTTCAGATTTTCATTTGATCTTTTTATTATCTGTGAAGAAGATTGATTTGGGGACCCATTTGATGTGCTGGCTATGTTTGAACTGTGCACAAAAGATGTATAAACTTTGTTTTCAAACTTATTTTTGTTCACATGATTAAAGCCTAGCCCTTCCCTTTGAAAATTCACTTTCATCCCCAACAATTTGTCCAAGTTTTTTTGACCATTCACAAATCTAGACAATGAAGCATTCAAGTCAACAATCTCTTTCTCAAGAGATGCAATGGGCAATTCATAGGAAAGAAGTTTATTTTCACAAGAAGTGATTTTTTCATTCAAATGTTCATTGATGGTTTTGTAACTTTCCATTTCTTGTTCTAACACATGCACGTTTTTGCATTCATCAACAAGCACATATTTTCCTTTTTCAAAAACAAGCAGTCTTTCATAAAAGGCATTATTCAACTATTTCAGTTCTTCATTTTCTTTTCTCATACATGAAATGATTTCTTCATGGTTTTCGATGTCAGTCAAAAAAGATTCATTTTCAATTTTGAATTCAAGGCATTTATTACATGAAGAATTTTCTTTTTGAAGTTTTTTAAAATTTTTCACGTTGCTTTCAAGTAAGGAGTTATGAATTAACAAAGTACTATTCTCTTTTTCAAGTTCCGAGCATTTATTACAAGAAGCATTCTCAAAAAAAGTAAGTTCATATTTCTTTTTCAATTTTATGTTTTCAGACTTAACTTTCTTGTATTTATCAACAAATTCTTGATAAGCATTCAATAACTATTCATATTCAAGTTCATCTTCATTATCAGAGTCAGAGTTTACCTTTGAGCTTGATTCACTTGGCTGATCGCTCCCTTGATCACTCATGCCTGTCACAAGACATTGGTCTTCATGTTCTTCCCGGACTTTAGTTAAGCCAACCAAGATATCCTTCGTGGATCTGCAATGGGAGACAAAAGGGAAATGGTTAGAATCAACTGTAGCAATAAGAAATTTTAGAACCAAACAATTTTGATCATGTTTAAGCTTGGAATCTGCGATCCAGACAGATTTGTCTTTAGGCAACTCAAAAGGACCATGTGAGATAAGCTTCCATAGCTTAGGGTCGTATGAATTGACTAGACTGAACATTCTTCCTAACCACAAATCAAAATTGCAACCATCAAACACCGGTGGAGAATTCAAAGTGTACATAATGGTAGTCATTGATCTGGATCAATCTAGATCGTTAGATCTATAAAAATTAGAGCCTTGTCTCTGATACCAATTGAAGTCCTGCGATCAATGACACCCAAGAGAGGGGTGAATTGGGTGTTTACAAATATTACGAAAACTTTTGGCCTTTTTTGAAATATGTGATCGAATGCTAGTTAAGAGATTCAAAACTATTTGAACACAAATTGGATTTATCAAACTTTGTATGATGAGATATAGAATATGCAAGATATACGTAGATAAATCCGTAACAACAATTAACACATACACTCACTTAGAATGGAGGTAGAAGAAAATGACCAAACCACACAAATCAAATCATAGTGCATAGCAATTTTTAAGGTGGTTCCGATGCAACAACAGTAATCCTACGTCTACCCCTCACCAAACCCGGTGAGGCTTCACTCGGGGATAAATCCCCAAATGGAGACGACGCTCCAACCACACACGCATGACGACACCTGCCCACACACACGGGGACGCGCCCCAACACACACACACACACACGAACATGGAGACGAGGTCTCCAACATGATCCAACAACCGGATCAACAACACACACACTTGCTGCTACAAGTGCAGCAATCCACACACACAAACACTAAGATCTGGATAAAACCACACAACACACGCAGATCTAAGAAGACATACGCACACACGAATCAAATACGACACACACACACATGACCACGGATCCAACAACGATCCACATACACACGAGTTTGCAGTTTATGATGAACACAATTACAACACCCAAAACATAAAGATGATGAGGCTTAGTTTAGAAAACTCCTGTTTTGGGTTCCCCTTGAATGCATGTTTCGGATCTTGAACGTATCTTCACTTGATCAGAGCTTCAATCCGTGCTTGCTTGACTTTTCTCCTTTCTTGCTTGCTTGGCTTCTCTTCTTTCTCCCTTAGGCACTCTTCTTGGAATCCTTGCTTGCTTCCTTAGCTCTTCTCTTCCTTGGAGGTTGCTAGCTTCAGATTTGGCTTGAAACACCTTGGAGAAGGATGAAGATCTTGCTGCACGAAGTACTATTCACGGAGCTACAGTACCCCTTCTTCCAAGCACCTCCTCTAGCCTCTCTTGATCTCCTATGATCCCTCTTCATCAACTAGGGTTTCCTAACCCTCTTGTGTTTATTTTATAGCATTTGAATGGTCCTTGGACATCCCCCAAACCAGTTCCACGTATTGTGGGTGATTAGGTGTCTTTGGGATTAAATAATTACAAGGGAAGAGGCTCTTCTCGAAGTGAAAAATAAAGTCAACTTTTGTTGGCTCGGGACTGGCGGTCGACCGGAACCTTCTGGCGGTCGACCGCTACTTCGAAACGCTGTAGAAATTTAGTCCCTAGTATTTCCGGTCGATCGCTATTGGGCTGGCGATCGACCGCCACTAAGAGTTCTGTAGATAGTGTGCTGTTGGTAGGGGCGGTCGACCGCCAACTGGGCAGACCCCGGGATTTCCCGGGTCAGTCCATTAACCCCGTTAGCTTCATCGCTTAAGTCCTTTAGCAGTCTGTTCTCATCTGTGGCATCAACCTTGATAGTCTTGAAGGTGTCAACTGAATCTTTGACCTTGTGTTCTCTTGGCTATGCTTCATTGTACATTGACCTTGGCTATGTGAAGTGCCGAATGTAAAGACCTAGTCCAATGGTTCTTGACAATAAATGACATATATCACCTATGTTGTATTGTAGAGAAGCAAGGTAATTATCCACACGTTTGGCTCACTAGGTGACTGCCATGAGTTTGATCCTGCATGCAAGATAGTCAGAGTTAATACCATGCTTGTTCACATTAAAGAGGTTATGAAACCTCTTGCCTCTTGTAAAATCAACATATGCAAACCAAGGATCCAGACCATGTAACCGTTGCCAATTGCCATCTCAACCAAACATAGTTAGCAAGAACATGTGCAATCAACCATAAGTTTAGTTATCATCACTCAACAACACATTAAGTTTAGTTATCATCAAAACCATAACTTAACAATCACAACAATCATCAAAACCATAACTCAACAATCTGGATGTTACGCACGTCTATCACAAAGGTCCTCCCAGTGCTCCCTCCTAATCCATGTGGGGCCATGTGCCTTCCAAAGGCCACAGTCCTCGCTCCCCCCAACTAGAGCCTTGGCACGGTCCTGATAGCTGTGTAATTGATGCTTATAATTTATAGTTGTTGTGGCCTTCCATGCACGACGAGCTCGTCCAGCGTCAGCTCGCCTCACAAACTGATACCCTTGCAGTGAAGAATTCAAAATTTATAAGTTGTCAATTGAAATTGCGGAGTTAAGAAATATGTAATTTAAAAGATTAAATTGTATATCAAGAACTTGTTGTACAATCAATCGTGGATATCTTGAGGAAACTATTGAAATGACTTATATGGGCCGGTCACATGTCGCTCAATAATGTTGGTAATAATACGAGAAGCGTCATTGGGCTCTACTTTATCCCTGCAATTACAGATGTTAAAATGATGGCCAACAATTATATAGTTGATGGATAGATAACGGACATAATTCATGAGTTTAAATATTTACCCAGAGATCCAACATGGCTTGTGTCCCTCTTGCAACACCACCTACTCACCCTCATGATGGCTAACAGCATCGTCTGCCGGTTGTGTGCCCGGGTGGGCGGACAAGCCAACTATCGCAGGTGGTGTGCCCGACGTACCTGTTACAAGTAAAATAGAAGTAGTTAATCAGAATTTAGCTCATTATTAAAAAAAGAATTTATTGAACAAGTAAATATATAGAATTTTCATCATTTAACTAAGAATTTAAACAAACATAGCAGTAGAATGTGATGGAAGCGGTGTACTCTGTAGACCTGATGTAGAGGCACTCAAACATGTAAACATAAAATATCGTGAGTAAAAGAAAGTGCATACGGACTACTCATTTACCTTAGAATTTAAATAAACATACCCGCAACAAATGGTGGGCGGGCACTCTGTGTACTTGGTGCAGAGACGTAAAATATCGTGAGTAAAACAAAGTGCATATTCACTACTCATTTATCTAAGTGATGTGCTGAAGGATAGGATATAGAGGGGGGGGGGGTGAATATATCCTCCGATTAAAAACTGTGCCCAAATTAAAATAACAAATATGGCGCTACCCAATCTTAAAACAGAATAATCAATATGTTAACAAGAGTTTGCATATAACATACGTCGAACACTTAAGCACTCAAAGCACACTAGAGGGAAATGAAATGAAAGTTAAGTAGCACTCTTGCTGATAGATCTAACGACAATATAAGAGTAATGCTTTGCACATAACAAATGTCAAACAGCAAGCACTCAATACCCACAAAAGGAAAGAGAGAGGCAAATCATGCGGCTCTTCTGCTGAACAGATTTGAAAGTGATATAAAAGAAAAGCTTGAACTAGATCGCGTGCCATATGATTTGCCTTTTCAACCTTGGGGCATGTGACAATCGAAGGTGTAAAGAGATCCCACGTGTTCCTCGCGTGTCTGACCCTTTTCTTCCCTAGCGAGCTATTTGTTACTCCTAACGGGTATTTTATACCCTTAACCAGCTATTTGTCTACCTTAGGGAGCTATTTGTCACCCTTAGCTTCCCTTTAGCCATCGCCACAGCTCCTTTCTCTGCCTTGCTTCCTCGCTGCATCGACGCCACAGCTTCATGCGTCGACTGTGTCTTGTTTCTTTCCACGCATTTACCCTTGCTGCCCATTTGTCAGCCTAACACAACTGTTTGTCTGCCTTGTCCAGTCATTTGTCTCCACTATCCATACTGAGCCATCACCCTTGCTGCTTTCTTCTTTAGCTTCAGCCGAGGCGAAAAGCAATTTGTCATCCTTGTTCTTCTATTATTCCATCTGACTATCACTGTAGAACACTGTAGCTCATTGTCTTCTAGTGATTTACTGTTGAGCTTTTGGCTTGTAGTGAACCCTTCTCTCTCTCCTCCTTTTCCCTTCTTTCTTCATCTGATAACTCTTCTCGGGCTATTAATCAGAGATAACAGTTATTTTTCTCCCTTGAGAGGGTATATGTCACCGTTGAGACCTATTTTTCACCCTTAAGAGGGTATATGTCACCCATAGAAGTCTATTTATCAGCCTTATCTTCTTCTACTGGTGGATAAACACAAGTCGACTTCCCCTTCATGCAGCTTCAACACTTCACACATATTCAGCGCTACAACCTATTTTTCACCCGTAGAGATCTATTTGTCGACCTTACTTGCCTATTTGTCACCACTAATGTGTCATTTGTCTGCCTTATCTTCCTGCCTTCCCTTGTATAAATCTTAACAGATTTGTGACCAATTTCTAAAGAATTAAGACTTTGACTGCAGTGACTTGGGTTGACCACTATCTTAGCTCCATTGACTATGCATTGACTTTGTTGACCACGTTGACTTTTCTTCAATTCTTCAAAAAATTACTAGCTTTCAACCTGTTCTATGTGCAATTGTCAACCTGTTCTTTGTGCAATTTGGAAGTAAACTACACACACAAAATCATTATAGCTCCATGCATGATTCTACATCAACAAAACACATTGACTATCCACATGAAGAGTATACATGACTCATGGTTTTGGCAGCATCAAAACATAGGGACACAACACTAAGAATTTAAATAAACATACCCGCAGCGGTTGGTAGGGGCGGTGCACTCTCTATAGCTGGTGCGGAGACATAAAATATAGTGAGCAAAACAAAGTGCATATTCACTACTCATTTATCTAAGAAATTAAATAAACATACCCATAGTTGTTGGTGGGGCCGATGAACTCTTTGTACCTGGTGCAGAGACATAAAATATTGTGAGCAAAAAAAAGTGCATATTCACTACTCATTTATGTAAGAATTTAAATAAATATACCCGCAGCAGGTGGTGGGGGGGTGTACTCTGTGTACTTGGTGCAGAGACATAAAATATCATGAGCAAAATGAAGTGCATATTCACTACTCATTTATCTAAGAATTTAAATAAACATACTCGCAATTGTTGGTGGGGCCGGTGCACTCTGTGTACCTGGTGCGGAGACATAAAATATCGTGAGTAAAACAAAGTGCATATTCACTACTCATTTATGTAAGAATTTAAATAAATATACCCATAACAGGTGGTGGGGGCGGTGTACTCTGTGTACCTGGTGCAGAGATATAAAATATCATGAGCAAAATAAAGTGCATATTCACTACTCATTTATCTAAGAATTTAAATAAACATACCCGCAGTTGTTGGCGGGGGCGGTGCATTCTGTGTAGCTGGTGTGGAGACATAAAATATCGTGAGCAAAACAAAGTGCATATTCACTACTCATTTATGTAATAATTTAAATAAACATACCCGCAACACGTGGTGGGGGCGGTGTACTTTGTGTACCTGGTGCAGAGACATAAAATATCATGAGCAAAACAAAGTGCATATTCGCTACTCATTTATCTAAGAATTTAAATAAACATACCCGCAACAGGTGGTGGGGGCGGTGTAAGCTGTGTACCTAGTGCAGAGACATAAAATATCATTACCTAAATAAAGTGCATATTCACTACTCATTTATCTAAGAATCTAAATAACCATACCAGTAGAACCCCTCCTGGAACCACCTCTCCTCGAAGATCCAGTACGACCTCGATCCATCTAATTATTGACAACAATTAAAGTAGTGCATATTAGTCCACAAGTAATTATGAGGAGAGGTAGTAAGTAATATTGATAAGAAGTGTATATATGTTAAATTTCATACAAAATATTCAATCAGTATCTATTTCATCTTTAGATGTTGAAGATATATCAAACTCATTATCCTGCTCGTCATCTTCCTCATTCTCACTAGATTCATACTCTTCTTCCTCAGAGGACTCCTCCTGCTCAACAATTTCTTCATTTAGCTCAGTTGAATTGACTTCTTCCACTTCGTCCTCTATAGACAACCGAAGTAGATCGTCAGATTCGATCAGATGAAGATTAGAAGCAACCAACTCTGCAATGTCACCTCGTCTGATTGAAAAAATTCGGCACTAGAATCCTCTGAGACAGCTTTAATGAGGTCTAACGCATCATTAGGCACAAGCCTTGGTTTTACCCTACAGACTGCCCACCAATCTTTATTCTTGGACGATGAATAACTTGAATAATACACTTGCTGGGCTTGTACGGCTAAAATGAACGGCTCATAGGTATTCAATTTGGATCTATGTTTGACATCGACAATCCCATATATTGCGTCGTTTCGAACTGAATTAGGATCAAACCAATGACACTTAAAAAGGAATATATGGTTGTCTTGTCCGAGATACTATAATTCTATGACCTCCTCAAGAATACCATAGTAATCAAGATTGTTGAACCCCTCCTTGTGGGTATTACTACATAGATTTTGATGATGACCAAACACTATTTTTATGTGTGAATTGAAATTGAGTTGTTCCAACATGAATAGCTTTGGAAATGCACATTCTTGATGTAGACTTGGAGCTTTTAGAGGTACAAGAGTAACTTCGTCTGGTAAGGCTTTTGAACGTAAAATTACAATGCTAAATCTAATTCAGAATGTATGTCTTTATAAGGCAAGGAACGTGCTTAAGGAACTCGAGGACGGTTGGTGAGATCGACTTCAACATATTGACTTTTGAATATGTGGTTTGAAGTTCATTATTTTGATCTCAAGGATTAAATTGGTTTAGAACTTATCTAAGTTTAAATGGTTTGAGTTTCATTCCCTCTCATGCTTGAAAAACCATCTTGAAACCCCTAGACTTGTTCTTGGACTTAGTGGGTCTTTCAATCAATCTTTTGGATGTTCTGGACCAAGGGTCGACCCATTGGGTCGACCCCTAGGTCCCCTGGTTCTGTTAAACGTGGATCTTTTATCTCCAGCTGAAAGGGTCGACCCATTGGGTCGACCCCCAGTCGCAAGGGTCGACCCTTGTCGACCCCAAGGGTCAACCCCTGGTGATTATTTTTTAGAACCCGGCGGGCTCCTTCACCAGACCTGCAAGGGTCGACCCAAGGGTCGACCCCTGAAAACCCCTATTGCCAGAATTGTTAAACCAGCACGAGTTCTTGGAAGGGTCGACCCCAAGGGTCGACCCATGCTGTCTGGCCCATCTGGCCCCTCACGAGGGTTGACCCCAAGGGTCGACCCTTGCTGGTCTGGGCGGCGCCGTGATTGTGGACTCCTGGCATTTCGACCAAATGGTCCAACCACACTTGTGTGGCTGTCCTTAATCCACTCCATAACAAGTGGATCTTGTCCCATGGCTGTCCCTTGACCACTCTTGGCCTATATAACAACTTGTAGAGGATGAAAACCCTAAGAGAAATTAGTATGTCCCGATTTTGGGTTTCTTTCTAACATTTGTGTGTGCAGGTCACAGCAGCCACGTCCAGCCCTTGTTCCACCTTGGTGTGTGCATGAATGTGAAGGGAAGAAGGAGGAATCAAAGTTCCAATCAAGCCTCTGCTGCTGGCTGCAAGCGAAATTGAGATTCAGCCACATCCGAGACAAGATCGTCAAGAACGGTCATCGTGCTACACAAGTGTTTGATAAAATTCGCAGAAGAGAAAGGGGGAGCTCCAACTAGGATAAATCAATCCTTCTTCACTCTTTCCATTCTGAATCATTTAGCTTAAACTTGAGCATACATGTGTAATCATTATTTCAGATATTTGTGTGTGGTGTTTGTGTTTGGTAACACGAACATGCGTGTGTGTGTGTGTGTGTGTGTGTGTGTGTGTGTGTGTGTGCTTGCTGTTCTACACAGCGTGTGTGTGTGATTCACTACATAGTGAAGCCTTAATCCTCCGTGTGAGGGGTGGACGTAGGGGACACGGCAGTGTACCCGAACCACCTAAAAATTCCGTGTGTCAATTGTGGTTTGCTATTCCGTTTACTTGTCGAGTGGGCTTCGCGGTGAGGCGAGCATTCACCATTTTCTCTATCAATCACACCCACTTCACACGCATTCACGAGTGTGATCCTGTTCGTGTAAGGCTTGAGCTTGTATGCATAATTAGTATAGAATTCACGTAGGTAGTTTCTTTTAATTGGCCATCAATTCACCCCTCCCCTCTTAATTGCCACCCTCCGGGACTCAACAATTGGTATCAGAGCCTTGGTCTCTGTTTAATCTCGACCACACGGTCGTCAGAGCTAGATCCCATTAAATGGCAAACAAGGGGATGATGCCCGAAGGGCATTCTATTCAAAGACCTCCGTTCTTTGATGGATCAAACTACCCCTATTGGAAAAACATAATGTATATTTTCCTACGTGCCTAGGACTACGATGTTTGGCGTGTCATAAGTAGGGGTCCATATGTATATCTGAAGATGAGAATGAGTGGGATGAAGAAGATATTAGGAAGTGTTCAGTGAATTTTAAAGCTATGAATATAATTCAATGTGCTATTCATCCTAATGAATACTCATGTATATCTACGTGTTCCTCTGCACAGGAGATGTGGAACAAGCTACGGCTTATCTATGAAGGAACGTCGGAAGTAATTGAAACCAAAGCCAATCTTTTAGTCCGGGACTACGAGCTGTTCGCAATGAAGCAAGATGAGTCTATTTCTGACATGTTTGCTAGATTGACAGAAATTACAAATGGACTAAAGGGACTTGGCAAGGAGTATTCCAACAAGGAGCTTGTCAGAAAATTTCTAAGATCCCTCTCTCCATAGTGGCATACAAAAGCCACTGTAATTGAAGACTCCAAGAATCTCAGCACTCTAACTCTTTTTTTTTAATCCAAGAATTTCACCTTTTATTTATTGTAGAATAAAGTTTAAGTACAACCGGGAGGCCTCATAACTGGCCATAATCAATTCAAAAACAAGAAACACCAGCCCACAGTGACCCATTAACAGAAACGAAGGTTAGGAAGCCATGTTTTGTCAAGCAGTATAGCTCCTCTAGCTGGGCGAGGAAGATCTCTCTCTGTCTGAAAGATACGATTACCACCTGAACAGCAAGCATCTACAGCCAAGCTATCAGCCGCGAAGTTGCCTTCCCTGTACACATGTTTGATTGGGCACTTGAAAAACTGCAGCAACTTTAGGATTCCTCGCCACCAGGGGAAGATAGACCAGTGAGGGGCGGACTGATTGAGAATTGCAGTAACCAGCACCGCACAGTCAGAGTATATGACAGCTAGATTACTCCCCATCTCACGGGCGAGTTGGAGGCCATCATGAAGTGCTCTTGCCTCAGCTATCAAGCTTGTTCCAACACCATAGAAAAAAAAGAACCCCACTATAAGCTTGCCAGTTATGTCTCTAATGCATCCACCTCCTCCACAGGGACCCGGGTTACCTCTAAAAGCTCCGTCAACATTGAGGCAGAGGTTCGAGCTCGGTGGCCACCACTTGACGATTTTAGGGAGCTTTACTTTGACTTCAGGCCAGAGGTTGAAGGAAAGAAGAAGCTGGGCCTCACTATATGATATAGCTTTAGTAAACATGACAGCCTTAGTAGCCTCTGCTAGATTACTGATAATCGAATTCTGAATTCTCCTCAAGGAGTGGGTGGCTCCTTCATATCTTGCAGCGCAGCGGGCTTTCCAGATTTCCCAAACCATCAGGATAGAAGCATACAGACTAGCGAATTGGACAGCAGACTGAGGGGAGGACCTGGAGATAAGGTTCCAGCATCGGATAGTAATCTGGTTACTGAGATTAATTTTTGGGCTGATGAGGGGAGCAAGCCAAGACCATAAAGCCACTGCAAGATCGCTGTGAACAAACAGATGATTGTGGTCTTCTGTTTATGGGTGAAAACAACATGCACACTTGGAAGCCAGGGGGATGCCACAGTCCGCCACCCGGCTATCCACTGCAACAGCTAGATGGATAACTTTCCAAGTGAAGAGACATGCACGCGGGGAGAAAGCATTGTGCCACAATTTCCTCCAGGCATTTCGTCGGACACCGTGGGGTGCAATCATCCGATAAGCTGAGGAGGAGGTGAAACTGCCAGAGCTGTGACCGGTCCAAACGCATATATCTTTCTCGCTGTTAGTATCAACCTTGAGCACTTCAACTGGGATGCTCATGTTTTGCCATAAAGGGTGTTGCTGGTCCATAAGCATGTCACGGACACTGATGCCAGAGTAATTGTCAGCATTAGTTCCAGGCTTCAAGAGATGGATAAGTGGTCCGTCTCCTATCCAAGTGTCTCGGAGAAAGTCTATATCTGCCCCATCCCCCACGATCCACCTCGAGTGGCTAAGAACCAATTCCTTAGCTCGGATGAATATACTCTTTTTTATACCAACAGGGAATTGCCTCTGTTCCTCCTGGAGGTGTTGCTTAAGAAACTGGTTCCGAGCAAAACGGGACCACAAGGAATCACCATGTAATATATTCCACAGCTGCTTGATAGTAAGAGAAAGTTGTATATCCTGAAGGATCCGAATCCCCAAGCCCCCTTCCTCAAAATATTTCTGAAGTTCCGACCATGCAATCCAATGTCTTTTACTAGTATTCTCAGTACCACTCCAGAAGAAGTTGGCACACAGTCAGTCCAGGTGTTTGCAGACACCAGCAGGGATGTTGATAGAGGAGGCCAGATAAATTGGCAGACTTCTGAGGACAGTTTTGATTAAAACCACTCGCCCTGCCTGCAATAGGAGACCAGAGCTCCAGCCAGCCAATCGATTGTTGAAGGTGTCAAGAAGAGGGATGAAATCTGTAGCATTCAGTCTGCCCAGGTTGAGAGGTATACCAAGATAACGGAGTGAGCCTACGTGATGCCTATAGCCTGTATTATCCTGAACCCGCTGCACAGTACTTCTTGGAGCCTTGAAAGATATCATAAAGCAACTTTTGCTAGCATTAATCTTCTGTCCTGAAGAGGCCTCGTATTTCTTCAGGAATTGGAGCATGTTGCGGATATTCCTACTGGCCGCATTGGTGAAAATTAAGGTATCATTCGCATAAAGGAGATGGGATATAGGCTCACTTCCGCGCTTTGTCTGGTAATATTGAATTTTACCTTTCAGATAAAGATCTTTAAGACCCCTGTTCAAAACCTCAGAGGCTATTATGAAGAGAAGAGGAGCTATCGGATCACCCTGCCGGAGTCCTCTTGTTGATTTAAAATAACATGCCAACCTGCCATTAAAAGAGATGGAGAACCAGCAATTTGAAAGTAGCATTCCCACATATGAGAGAAATCTATTGTTGAATCCAAATCTTCTCATAACAGCTAGCAAAAAATCCCATTCCATCCTGTCATAGGCTTTAGCCATGTCTAATTTAAATAGTACATTATGGCCTCTAACCTTCCTGTTAAGGTCAAGCATGAGATGGCGAGAGAGAGAGACATTATGTAGTATATATCGGCCTTTAACAAATGCTCCCTGTTCTTCAGATATAATGCAAGGAAGCATTGGAGTCAGTCGGGCGCAGAGAATCTTTGACACTATTTTGTAAGCAAAATTGCAGAGGCTAATTGGGCGAAAATGTCCGCAGGTTGTAGGCTCCGGCACCTTGGGAATCAAAGCAATGATGGAGGAGGTGATGCCTTTTGGCATCAGAAAGCCTGCAAAGAAATCTTGAACTGCCTTCACGACATCAGTAAAGACAATGGACCAGCAATGGGTGAAGAAGATAACAGTAAAGCCATCGGGCCCGGGGGTGCTTGAGCCTCACAAATAGAAAACAGCCTCCTTGATCTCCTCTGCAGATGGACCTTCGCAGAGTTGTTGGTTTTGTGCTTCTGTGATGATGGCAGGGATTGACTGAAGAAGATCCTCATCAACGCTATGCATTTCAAGGGATAGCAGTTGTTGGAAAAACTCTACAATGTTGTCTTGAAGAATTTTCTGATCTGAGCACCATGAATTGTTATCTCCCACTTTTAGTCTATGAATATAATTCCTCCTTCGGTGAGATTTCACTGCTGCATAGTAGAAGCTTGTGTTTCTGTCCCCATTATTCAACCAGTTAATTCTAGCCTTCTGGCTCCAAAATATCTCCTCACATCGCAGAATCTGTTGGAGCTTAGCATTAGATGCATTTAAGGCTTCCCTGCTGGACTCAGTTGGGTCACAGTCAAATTTATCTTGGCACATATCTACTTCCTGTTCTGCCTTCTTGACGTTCTGGTCTATATCCCCAAAACTGTTTCTGTTCCAGTCAATTAACTTGGCCTTAGTTTCTTTTAGCTTTACTTGTAATCGAACGAGACCATTCGGATGATTTACAATAGCACCCTCCCAAGCCTCCTTGACCACCCCAAGGAAATCTTGATGCAGCGTCCACATCTCCTGAAATATGAATCTGCTAGGCCCCTTGGCAGTATTGTTGCATACTAAAGCCAGTGGTGCATGGTCTGAAGGGCCCCGTTGGAGATGATTAACTTGCATATTGGGATATTGGATTTGCCAAGGGCGGTTAAAGAGAACTCTGTCAAGCCGAGCGCTAACACATGCCGACCCCGTCCTCTTATTAGTCCAAGTATATGGAGTACCGGCAAAGCCAACATCAAAGACACCCGTTCCAGTTATGAAGGCATTAAAATCAACCATAGCATCAAGGTTGCAGGGCAGCCCTCCTTTCTTCTCAGAGGAATGTGTTATACAATTAAAGTCACCTCCCATGATCCATGGGATATCAGCCGTGGCTCCAAAAGTCATGAGTTGGTCAAATAATTCTCGGCGATCAATCCTGTTGCAAGAAGCGTAAACACTAGTAAAGTATCTGGTGAAAGATGTGCCCTCCATCTGGCCCAGAGTTAGAAATTGCTATGAGGAAGCCACCACCGATAAGGAAACAGAGTTTTGCCAGAAAACCCAAATCTTGGAGTCTTCACCTTTGTTACTAGCCACTTTGTCCATCTTGATATATTTGGCCACTGAAGGCGCTTTGGAAAAGGTGATTTTTGGCTCACAGATAGCTACAATAACCGGCCGAAGTTTCAGAATCATCCGTTTCAAGGCTCTTTTTGAAGCGCCATTTCCAATTCCGCGAACGTTCCAAAAGAGGGCAGAATCCATTAGGAGGGCGAAGGACCAGCCCCATCAACCGAGCGAGCACGTGCTCTGGTTATAACCCCTTCTACATTGAACTTTGAGAGGGCCTCTTGATTGAGCTTGCAAAGTGGCATCAATGCATTATCCTTAGCCGCAATAGTCACAGTGCCAGTACCTTGCAGTTCTCTCTCCGATGAAACAGTGGCCTGCATGCTTTGAGAGGCCTGTTTGCCAAAATCTTCATTTTGGGTTACCAACAGTGACTTCCGCAGAGTCGGCTCCTCCAGCAGAAAGTGATCATACTCAGCACTCTAACTCTGGATGAGTTGATCGGCTCGCTGATGACATATGAAATAAACATCAAAAGGAGCGAAGAGGATCACAAGAAAAAGAAAATTGTCACACCATTGGCCCTAAGGGTGAATCCACAAGATTCAGAGGGTAGTGACAATGATCCCATTGGCAACACTGAAGATGAGGAACTGGTTGCCATGATCACACAAAGAGCAAGAAGGTTCGTCAAAAGAACCAGAAACTTTGGTGGTCAGTTCAGGAAGGGACCAAGAAGGCAAGGACCAAACAGAGGAGAAAGTAGCAAGAAAGAAGAAGTGATTTGCTATGAATGCAAGAAACCCGGCCATATGCGAGGTGAGTGCCCCGATCTCATCAAGAAGGTGAAGAAAGGCAAGTTCAGGAAGCCCAAGGCCATGATGGCCACATGGAGCGATAGAGATCAAGAGGAATCCGGAAATGAAGATGGACTAGATGAGCTAGTCTAGAATCTATGTCTCATGGCCAATGACGACGAAGTAAATGAGGTAGATTCTGAAACTGAAACTCTTACTTGTGAACAATGGCAAATTACATATGAATCTTTATATGAAAAATGTAAAAGATTCAAATCTAAAAATAGAAATTTGAAAAAGAAAATTGATCATTTTGTGCATACTAAAAAATCATGTGAAGAGTGCCATGCTTTAAAATCAGAAAATGAAAACATGAAGCATGAAAATGAAATTCTTGCATCCAAAATTGAACTGTTTGAAGAAGAGATTTCGTGCATGAGAGAAGAACAATCCACATTTCTGAAAATACATGAAGAATTGAAAAATGATATGAAACAAGAAAAGCTTGAAAGCATTACTTGCAATGAAGTCCAAGTAAAGGCTGAAAAATAAAGCCAATCTCAAATGGCTCAAATAAAAGAGCTAAAGGATGCTCTTGCCATCCTTGAAAAATCAAAAGTTCAAACAACCCATTGGGCCCCCATAAGTTCAGCATCCTCCAAACCAAAGAAACACATGCAGAATTCCTTTTCAAATGTTGGTAGAAGGAGAAAAAGAGATAGAGCCATCACTTGTTTTTAATGTGGAAAAATGGGTCAAGACATGTATGATTGTAGAATTCTGAAATATGATGAAGAAAATTCTGCTAGATTCAGAAATAGATCATATATGCATCATGTCTCTAACCGTCATGGACCCAAGCTTGCTTGGGTACCAAAATCTCTATAAGCACTTTGGTTGAATTGCAAGTCTACTCGAGAGCTCAAAGGAACAAATGGTATTTGGACAGTGGTTGCTCTCGGCATATGACGGGAAACAAGGAATGGTTTGTGGACCTGCATGAAAAGGATGGTGGGACGGTAGCATTCGGTGGTAAGGACAAAGGTAAAATCATCGGAGAAGGAAAGATAGGTAAGAATCAAAATCATACCATTGAAAATGTATTGCTTGTGAAAGGTTTGCATCATAATCTCTTAAGCATAAGCCAACTTTGTGATAAAGGATGCAATGTGATTTTTAATTCTAATCACTGTACTATTTTGAATAGAAATACTCATGAGATAAAGTTCATTGGTTTCAAGTATAACAATGTTTATATGATAGACTTGAATGATGCCTCTCATGAGAATTTATGTTTAGTTGCAAGGAACAATGATGATGCTTGGCTCTGGCATCGCCGGCTTGGGCATGCTAGTTTCAATATTTTGCTGAAATTATCTAGAAATGATTTGGTAATTGGACTGCCCAAGTTGAAGGCCGTCGATGATGGAGTGTGTGGGGCGTGTAGCATGGGGAAACAAACAAGGACATCATTCAAGAGCAAGAATGATGTGACCACATCGAGACCCCTTGAAATCATCCACATTGATCTCTTTGGACCAAGCAGAACACACAGCTTGGGTGGTAAATTATATGATTTTATAATTGTGGATGATTACTCAAGATTCTGTTGGGTTTACTTCCTTTCTCATAAAAATGATGCCCTGACGGAATTTGAAGCATTTTGCAGGATGGTTCAAAATGAAAAGGGCTTTTGCATCAAAACCGTGCGGAGTGATCACGGCAGGGAATTTGATAACCATGAGTTCAGCAATTTTTACATGGCTCAAGGCTACACTCATGACTTCTCCGCACCAAGAACCCCCGAACAAAATGGCATTGTTGAAAGGAAGAATAGAACACTAATCGAAATGGCAAGAACCATGCTAAATGAGTATAATCTGCTGAGGTACTTTTGGGCTGAAGCAGTGAACACAGCCTGCTACATAATCAACCGTGCCATGGTAAGACCGTTGTTGAAGAAAACCCCCTATGAGCTGTGCCGAGGTAAGAAGCCAAACATTTCATATCTTAGACCATTTGGCTCAACCTTTTACATTCATAACAATGGTAAGATAGACCTGGCAAAATTTGATCCCAAAGTGACAAAGGTATACTTCTTGGGTACTCACTTAGCTCAAGAGCATATCGAGTGTACGAATTGAGAACTCTTGTAGTTGAGGAAAGCCCCCATGTCATTATTGATGAATCATCTCAAAATAGAACTAATGAAAAATCTATCTTGCAGGATGATGAGTTGGATGTTGGAGATATCGGGAAGAAAGAAAGAAAAACTTAGAAAGAAGAAGAAGAAGAACCACAAGAAGATGATGCTAATCAGGAAATTCAAGTTGAACAGCAGCTACCAATGCAATGGACCTTTCCAAAGGACCATCTGCCGGACAATGTGATGGGCAATGTAGAAGAAGGAATACGGACACGAGCCTCTTTCAGGGAAGTTGAAAATCAGAATTACATAGCCTTGCTTTCTCAATTTGAACCTCACTCCATATAAGAAACCTTGAATGATGAGTCATGGATCATGGCCATGCAAGAGGAACTACACCAGTTCCAAAGGAACAAAGTGTGGTTCCTTGTTCCATGCCCTAAGAATCACTCCGTGATCGGAACGAAATGGGTTTTCCGAAACAAAACAAACGATCAAGGAGTGGTAACTAGGAACAAGGCCAGGCTAGTAGCCAAAGGCTATAGCCAAGAGTTAGGAATCTACTTTGATGAGTCTTTTGCTCCAGTAGCAAGACTTGAGGCAGTGAGGGTTCTCTTAGCATTTGCATGTTGTTACAATATCAAGTTATTTCAAATGGATGTTAAGAGTGCATTTTTGAATGGCTATATCCAGGAGGACGTGTATGTGGAGCAACCACTGGGGTTTGAAGACACAAAGCATACAGACCATGTGTACAAGCTAGACAAGGCACTTTACGGTCTAAAACAAGCACCCCGTGCATGGTATGAATGGTTAAGTGATTTCCTCATTCAAAATGAATTCAAACGAGGTAATGTTGATCAAACCCTCTTTACAAAATCGAATGGTAAGGAAATCTTAATTGTTCAAGTTTATGTTGATGATATTATTTTTGGCTCCACTAATGATACTCTCAGTAAAGACTTTGCAAAATTAATGCAAAGTGAGTTTGAAATGAGTCTTATGGGAGAGCTAACATTTTTCTTGGGATTACAGGTAAATCAAACAGTAGATGGGTTGTTCATTCATCAAAAGAAGTATGCAATGGAGTTGCTAAAAAAGTTCAATTTGACATCAACAAAACCACAACCAGCTCCTATGTCCACCTCAATAAAAATTGATCAAGATGAGACAGGTAAATCAGTGGACCAAAAACTCTTTAGAAGCATGATAGGTTCACTACTGTATTTAACTGCCAGCAGGCCCGACATTCAGTTTGTTGTTTGCCTATGTGCAAGATTTCAGTCAAATCCAAAGGAATCACATATGTCGGCTGTAAAATGGATTTTTAGATATATTGCTAGTTCAAGTAATTTAGGATTATGGTTTTCACGTAATTCGAGCTTTGATTTAATTGCTTATTCTGATGCCGATTATGCGGGTTGTAAAGTGGATCAGAAAAGTACTAGCGGGTATTGCCAATTTCTTTGAGGATGCGTGGTCTCATGGACCTCCAAGAAATAAAACTCAGTGGCTCTATCAACCGCCGAAGCCGAATATGTGACTGTCAGGAGTTGCGTTGCCCAGGTGCTATGGATCCAACAACAGATGATTGATTATGGCATTTCTTTCAAAAACACTTCCATCTTGTGTGACAACACTTTAGCCATAAACTTGTCAAAGAACCCAGTCCATCACTCTCGCACAAAGCATATTGAGATTAGACATCATTTTCGTAGGGATCATGTGAGCAAGAGTGATGTAGAAATTAGGTTCATTGAAACAGACCAACAAATTGCCAAAATTTTCATCAAACCTCTAAGTGAAGATAAATTCACAACATTTAGGAGAGAATTAGGGGTTTGTCGGATAGACGTGTCTGAGTCTTGATCAGTTGCATATCTATGTATCTCCGTCAGCATCGCATGCATTTGCATTAGTATAGTGCATAGTTGAATTTCCCCTTGTCATGCATGTGCATTATTATTGCTTTAAAAACAAACAAAAATTGTATGAAAAATCTTGATGGCATGTCTTGCATGTCTTTCATTTATAGAATACAACCATGTCTTTGTAATTTCTATGGCCGATATTTCCTTGAGTTCTTTTAATGCCAGCAAGAGAGCATACTCCCTCGAAATCTGAAATTTGGAGACGTTAGAATATGAACATCTACTATGATCCTAGATTTTCTTGAAACAAGTTCCCCAATTCATTCACCCATAAAACAACTCCAATTCCTTGATTCCAACATGATATTATCATTGGGGATTCGAGCCACATCATTTTTTTCTCTTCCCTTTCCCTTCAAAATTTTTGGTGAAAAACAGTGGAAGGGTCGACCCCAAGGGTCGACCCATGCAGAAGGGACGACCCCAAGGGTCGACCCTCGCGATTGCGGATCCTGTCTGGGGCCGGGGTGAAAGGGGTCAACCCATTGGGTCGACCCGTTACGGTCGGGCGACGTCCGCCGCATCTGAACCGCCCTAAACGGGGTGGAAACCCTATGTTTCCCCCTTCCCATCTCCTAAAACCCCCAAATCCCCCTTCTAGCCCTAGCCACCACTCCTTTCATGCCCTCAAATCCCCTCTTGGCACCCACATGCTCAAGACCTAGCCGCGGCTCTCTCGGTGGCATCCCGCGCACAAATCCTTCCGAGCAATTCCAACGCGTCTTCCTTGAGCTTCACTCCCACTGAGGTATGTTCTTGATGTGTGGAGGATCATAAATCTTTGTGGATAGCATTCCTCTCCCGTTGAACCATCTAGATCTACACCCTCATCAACCAGTTCCTTCGATCTATGTTTAGATGGCCCCAAAGAGGCGTTCTTCTGGCAGCGGAGGGGAGTCTAGTGCGGCTATGGCACGTCGTGGTAGGG
This sequence comes from Amorphophallus konjac, assembly GCA_022559845.1. Classification (NCBI taxonomy): domain Eukaryota; kingdom Viridiplantae; phylum Streptophyta; class Magnoliopsida; order Alismatales; family Araceae; genus Amorphophallus; species Amorphophallus konjac. The sequence goes on from CM040124.1 coordinate 201,112,761, forward strand.
CGGCTGCATATGGTAGAGAATCTGCGCCTTCGAGCAAGGTTTTGGACAGAAAGGTACTCCAACCTCGAGCGGTATTATTTTTCAATCTTAACCGCCATCTTCTGAGTTTAGTGGATGTTCTTTGCAGTCAGCCAAATTTGGACTTCTTCATGTCTGAACATCGACGCATTTATCCGAATTTGGTGCATCAATTTTATAGCAACTTCACCATGTCCGGGGAACATCTGATTACTGTGGTTAATGGCCAACGGGTTATACTCTCCACAGAATTTTTAGGAGTGGCATTTAATCTCCCTCATGAAGGCTTTACATTTGGAGATATTGTGGTTCCTGAAGAAACTGTTTATCAAATGATGACATCTGAGAAAAAGGTGAACATTCTCTTGCTGGGTTAAACGCCAATCATTTTCCTCCCCTGCAGCATATATTACACAGGATGATCACTACTATCCTGCTCCCAAGAGGAGGAGGCCATGACAAAGTGACAGAGATCCATATGTTATTATTTTACTGTCTCTTGGGTGGTATTCCAGTTAATTTTCCAGTTATGTTTTTAGCTCATATGTGTAACAGCATGAAGCACAAGAATAGAACTCTTCTATATGCCGCCGCACTTTCTACTATATTTGCACACCTGGACATCAACCTCTCAAAAGAATCTTCTCAGGACATTAGAGAGGCTGATATATTTACTGTTCATTCTATTTGTCATAATATGGGCTATGAACTGCGAAATGGTAACTTGGTCCGGACATTGAAAAGTGCTCCACATAAAATGAGTTCTGAGGAGGAGGATGACGATGATGCACAGGCCGGTGTGCAACAGCCACATATTCCTGTTGAGGACATGCCTTCCGAGGCGGTTTAGCTGCTCATGGACCGTTTGGATACTATTGATGATCGTTTAGACAATTACGGCTAGACTATGGAGGCTATGCAACATGCTCTCGCTGATCTGAAGCTATCTCATCAAGAGCACTCTCAGTCTGTTACTGATACTTTGGCTACTCAATCCCACTTGTTTGAAGAAGTCTTGGAGTATATTAGGCATTCGCCAAGCTCACCGACTCCGGATGACGATTAGACGGCTATGCTCTTGCAGAATGGCACACTTCCTATCCCTTGTCACCCCCTCCTTTTTGATGATGCCAAAGGGGGAGAAATCTTGTACTATATGTGTGCCCAGGCAATCGGCTATCGGCTACTTATATTCTATGTGTGTGTTGTGTGCTTGCATGCCTGTGTGATTTCATCATATTTCTGATATTTCTGTTCATTAGCAATGTTGCATTTTAGTCTTGTTGCATTTTCGTTTGCATTTCAGTTGTGTTCAGTTGCATCTCATGCATTGCATCATGTAATTCGCCCTTGAACTCAGACCTTGTTTACATTTAACCTGTGTTGTCGGCAAAGTACTTTGGAACGTGTTTATGTTCTTCAATCTCACATTGTTGGCTGGTCTTGTATTTCACTATTACAATGCTTCTTCTGTTTTACTCTGAATATGAAGGTTTAAGGTGGAACTCAATGATAATGCTAAATCTTTTTGAAGTCATATGTGTATGTAAGGCATGTAGTATTTTGTCATCATCAAAAAGGGGGAGATTGTTGAACCCCCTCCTTGTGGGTATTACTAAATAGATTTTGATGATGACCAAACACTATTTGTATGTGTGAATTGAAATTGAGTTGTTCCAACATGAATGTAGACACGCCAAAATTGATACTATGTTGATCAAATCTCATGTCACCATGTTAACGCCCCAAAGTGAACTTCAATATTTCCATAATACGAAGTTTTTCTATTTTTGTGTGATTTTATGTGTTTTCTAATTATTTTTGTAATTCATGACTTGAAGTAAGGCATGTTTTAAATAACGGCTTGCTCCTGGGCGTGTTTTAAAGAAAGGACGACTGATCCAAGAGGCGTCAATTTTTGGAATTTAACGAATTTCATTTAAATTAGAAAAATAAGAATTAACGTCCCTCTCTGGGTCGTGTTTTTAATTAACGCCTCTCCCTCAGGCGTCGCTTCATCATTTTCAAATAAGGAAGGTGTTTCTTACTAAAATTAAATCCATTAATTGACGCCTTTATGCCAGTCGTTATTTTAATTAACGCCCCGACCCAGGTCGTCAATTTCAGATAACGCCTTTATGTGGGTCGTCTCTTTCCCTTCCGTGTCCTGATTGAACGAAGCTTTCCTAGAGAGTTGCCTGCTCTGTTTGATCATCTTGTTGGATTAGGTAACTAGAGACCTTGCCGTGGATGGCTATTGCCAATTCTTATCCCATTAGATCTGTGTTTTCCGCCCTATAAATACATCCCTGGGTCGAGTTCGCAAAAGGTTGGCTGAAGGGAGAAGAAAAGAGGGATTAGTAATAGCAGAAATAGGTTTTCTATGCACATAGAAGCTTTCCACTCTCCTCTTCCCTGCGCATCTTTTGCTCCTGCGGTGGTTTCTTCTTCCTATTGCATCAGCCGACTTAATTGGTTCTCCCTTTACTGTTGTCAGGAATAGCAGGGAACTCTTTAGTTTACTGTTTTATCATCGTTCATCATAATTCTTTTGCATTAGCTTTACATCACATCTCCTTCCTTCCCTAATTCTCTTAGGGGTTTTAAAAGAACCGAAAGGTGCACACTTTATGCTCATATTCCATCATCTTATTTTATCTTTAGGTTGATACTACACACACTTGGCTAATCCCTTTTCATCTTGTTTGTTTGTGATTTGTTTAAGGGTAATCAAGAAGAAAAACCCCCTTCATCGGCCGGCCGGTAGAAGGAGGAGGAGGAAATCTACAATCATCCCGCATCATTGTTTTCATCAAGTATTCGCGATCAATCTCCCTTCTTTTGAGGTAACCCCTCTGGCGATCACCCTCCATATAGCAATCTCTTGCTCCCCTTTTTATTTAGTTGTTTTCTATCTTCTATCCTTTTATGTCGGAGTGATGATCATCTTTTTAGGTGTTCACAAATTGGCGATCACGGTGGGACACTTTGTGCCACCATGTTCGTTCTTTTGGTTTATGTTTGTCAATCCATCAAAGTGTGTGTGATTATTTGTCTTTTGGGGTTCCCCCACCCTCTGTCATTGGTCGCGCTATACATCCATAGCGCGTTCTATCAGATCGCGCTATGACATATAGCGCGTTAATCACCAGAGGGTATTTCACCCACACCTTCTATCAGGGTTCTGATTGTCATCTTCTCTGGTTGCATCTTGTACATTTCCTGTTGTGTATTCATTTTTTAATATATTTTTCATTTTATTTGCTAGTTCTAGTTTAGATATTCTTGCATAACATAGGATTCATCTTTGCATTCGGTTTGGGAGACCCCCTCTCCCCACACTTTTAGGAGATCTCATACCCCCTTGGTGAAGGATGGACCCTCCATTGAGCATTCTGTCTCATTGGACCGGAAATTCCTAAGCCAAGCCTCCGTAAGTCCTCGCACCCGTGGATTCCCTCACGGACGCTGGGCAGGTTGTACCTTTGAAGTCCCGGGTTTAGTTGGCCTATGCATGGTGAGAGAGTATTCCTAGTTGGCACCGGAGTTAAACCACAATTGAAACTAGGTTCCTCCCTTGAGTGATCACATCAATTTGCATAAAGTCATTAATTCACCAAGGTCCAAATAAATAAAAAAAAATCAACGGTAACCATTCCAAATTGTGTGCTTCTTTGCAAATTGTTTTGCTTGAACTTTGATTGCATAATGGCTTACCTTGATAGAGAAAATAACATGTTTAATCTTAATTGTGTTAACGAGGATGCACGACCTAGCACATCCTATACTCCTCAATCTCAACATGTTCATCATAATCCTCACCATATCTTCAAGGGACCACGTACTCATTCCTATGGTCATGCCCGGCCCATGGGCAATGTCCAATCTCATGGCCCATCGATTCAATCGCGAGCCACTACTCCTACGGGACCGTCTCCTCCCGACGATGAGAAGATCTCCCAGATCTTGCATGCATTAGATCATCTCACCCCTCAACAAATCCAAGCCCTTAAGGCCGTTGTTGAGGGTGCATCTCATTCCTCTCATCCTCCTTCCAATCCTACGTGGGTGGCCCATCACCCACTTCCCTCTTCTATTCACATTCCTACTCGGGTAGCCCATCACCCATCTCCTCCTATTCACCATTCTCCTCGGGTGGTCCAATACCCGCCTCCTCCTATTCCTCCTCCACCACGGCCCTTAGGCCCATTTATTCCTTACAACCTGGCCCATCCGGGTTCTTCTATGGGTCATCCCATTAATCCCCTTTCACGACCTTTTTCTGCGGCCCCTCCTTCAAGGCCCTGCCAACCCTCTGTTACTCAGGTCACACCCCTCCAACAAACACTTCTCGACAAAGTCACTTCGTTGGAGGAACAATTTAAGAGGGTTACGAGCCCACGGCCCGCTCCTTCTACTCCAGTCAATCCCCTCCACGCCGCTCTGAATGACATTACAAAGATGGAGCAAGCTTGGAAGGATAGGAGAGACGGCTGCGGCGTCGACACTGTGAGCAAGCAAGAGCCGGCGGATTTCAACGTTCAAGTGAACGCCGTCCATCCTCCACCCATTCACCCAATTCACGCATATGGCCCTCCACCTCCACATACACGATACCATTACATTCCACCACCCACATACATGCCTTCACTACGGTGTCCACTTGAACCTGCTAATGAAGAACCGACAATTGAAGAATTTGAGGCGGCATACGACGAAGCTCTGCAAGCACCTCTTCTGAGTTTCCTTCGCCATCCCCTTCCTCCACTGCCAGAAGACCCCTATGCTCAGGACTATGCCACAGTCCCCGATTCAACTCCCATTTATGAGACCTCTTGGTCGACACTCCAGTCACCCACACCGGTGCATCATGCGCCTTCCCCTATACTTGACACCTCTCGCCCCATCCGGCATTTTCAACGCACTAAACCTTCTCCGTTCGTACCTCCCGTAACCACACCAGTAGCCTCCATTCCATCAGCCTCCGCCGACCCTCCATCACTCTCCACTACGCCAGTCTCTGCCAAGCCTTCTATTACTACTCCTCTTTGTTCGCCACCTCAACCCTCCATTATCCCTTTAACCCCAAAACCCACTATGTCCATATTCCTTATTCCACTACTTAACCCTTCACCCTTACCCGTGGCTAGTCCTGAGCAGGATCTATCCCTTTTTGCACTCGAACCAACCCCGACTGCTTCCGAGCAAAGGGAGAAGCTCGACGTGTTTGAACCTCCACTTCCACCCATCCTTTCTCCAACACTTTCCATTACACCATCACCATCTATGGAGCCTTCCGCCTCCGCTTCACCCCCTTTACTACTCGGAATGGAAGTGCTTCTGCAAGTATTTATACCGAAGATGACCAAGAGATGGGCAAGAAGGATTTGGCTACGGCCGAGCTATTCAAGATGCAAGAGTTTATTTGCTGGGTGCCAATCCGTGTTGTCGTGCCGAGCATGGTTGAAGAGGCCAAGTCCCCGCCACTGCTCACTAAGAGAGAATGCCAAACATTGATGCCGTGTAAGTTTGTGCCCAAGGGCCGGGCAAGGCACCCCTTGTTCCAACTTTCAAATCTTGAACCTTTTCTTCCATACAAGGGGCGAATGACCATTTTGTTCAACACTCCGTATACGCCACAACCCCTGGGTAACACAATGCTTCCTATCCCAACTTTCCAACTCTCTCACACTATTACTTTTCACTTTTCAAGGGAGTTGTCATTTACCATTGAAGCTTCATCACGGGCTCTTGCTTTATCCAGTGGGCCAATTGGCTATACACTTTCACTGCCATGGAGGGGCGGTTATCTTGGTGCTAAGGGGCCTTCTACTATTTTATCCACCTTCTATTCAACGCCATCCACATTCTTGTCTATCACATTTTCTTCATGGGCCACTCCGGGGCTAAGAAGGAGGATCTCATCTTCTCACACTTCATATTCTTTGCATCTCATGCATTTTGTTGCATCCATGTCTTCATCGCATCCATTTTGTTGCATTCGCATGCATTTGCATTCCTTTTCTCCAGGGTTTCCAGACCCATATTTTCCCCATCTTTCGGAACCTCCGGATCTTCCGCATTCCCCATCTTGTTCATCTTCATCCTTGGGATCTTCGGGTCTCCTTACACATCCTAGGCATTGCACACCCTCTGATCTTCCCTCAAGGCATCGCACCCTTTCCCAACTATTGCATCCGCACTCCCCGAATTTCTCTCTTGTCCTCTTGGGGCATCACGCCCCATGGTGTCTCATTCCTCCGGAACCTCCGGAACCTCCGGATCCTTCATCCTCTTCTAATCCATTCCCCTCAGGGCATCGCGTCCTTCCAAGTTTTTCCCCCCTAATTCTCCCAGGGCATCGCGTCCCTCAGTTTTTGCTTCCTCCGAAACCTTCGGATCTTGCTCTTTGGGCATCGTGCCCCTGCACACCCTCACATACGGATCTTCTGGGCTTCTTACTGATTCTCCCAGGGCATCGCGCCCTTTTCTATCTTCTTCCCCCGGAACCTCCGGATCTTTCTCTTCTCCTTGGGCATCGTGTCCCTCGATATTTGCTCCCTCCGGAACCTCCGGATCTTTCTCTTTGGGCATCGCGCCCTTGCACACCCTCACGTCTGGATCTTGTAGGCTTCCCACTGATTCTCCCTAGGCATCGTGTCCCTCGGTATCTTATCCCTCTGGAACCTCCGGACCTCCCTTTTAGGGCATCGCGCCCCTCTACACCTCCATATCCGGATCCTCCAGATTTCTCTCCCGTCCTCGCTGAGCATCACATCCCTTCTTTCGCCATCCTTTCGGAACCTCCGGACCCTCCATCTTTCTTCCGATTTGTCTTCTTACTCTTCCAGGACACCGTGTTCTTCATTTTCTTCTTCCTTTTCCATCATCTTTTTCCCTATCTCTTCCAAGGGCACCGCGTCGCTCGATGTTTTATCCCTCCAGAGCTTCCGGATTCGTCTTCCCCTCTTGATTCTCCTCTCTACTTCTAGACCCTCCGGATCTGCCTCTTTCCATCTATCAATTTCTTCTTCTAATTCCTCCTGATCCTGGGTCCGACCCAACTTCTTCCACATCCACTGCTTTGGGCATCTTCCCTTTCTCCCACTGCTTCCGAGGCTTTAGTCCTCACTCCTCCTGCTAATTTTCCGCTTCTTCTGTAGACTATTCCATGTAATCAGGGTCTCCGCGCCTTAGCAAGGGAGTTCTAGCCCTCGCCTATCTTCTTTTTCTCCTTATTCATCTGAGTCTGGTCTGAGCAACCACTCCTCCTTGTTAAGCCATTCCCAAATCCTTTGCTTCCAATCTTTTTATCTGCCACTTGAGGACAAATCCCATGATGATCAAAATCGCCTCTCGCGGCAGCTGTTCTAACAAAGATCGCAAGGTAACATATTGGCGTAAGTACGTATTTTTATGATATCATTATCTCACTGCTTCATGCATGATTTTCAAAATAAAGTGCTTCTTAACAAGTTTAAGAGTGGTATTTTAGGCCTTTTTCCTAGGTCGTATCTTTATCTTTACTAAATCTCATAAAAGAGTCTTTAGGCTTGCTTCTACAGCATCTTTGGTTAATAAGAACCCCGCGTTTGGGAATTCAACATTCTCTCCCCGCTTATTAAGAGCAACCCTTAGCTGGGCATCACACACACTTCACGGCGTCCTTAGCTGGCTCCTTTGGGTAAATACCGTTGCTACTTTGGCCATGCCATGAGTATATCTGAAAGTCTTTTCTCTTCTTTACTCGGCCAAGTGCAGGGGCAAGAGGTTGACGGATGAAATGACCAACCTAGGTAATCCCCAATATGAGAGAAGTCTCAAATAGGGGCAGTCTTGACCCAAACTAAAATCAAATTTCATGATACATCTCGCCAAAAAGGGCTATTATGAAAATCAAGTCAAAATTTTGATAATTGCAAAATTATGAATTATGGCATGACAAGAGTGGCAAAGTCCCCGCAGGGAAAACCCTGGTCGTATGCATGTCAATGGTCTAAAAATCGAAGGCACAATGCCCCGGCACAATAGATTACCTCTTTGAGGGGAAATACCTTGGAAGGAATTCAAATCCCGACATCTCCCATCCTGCATAAAGCTTATCCTCAATTATTCTTCTCTTCTCCCTCTAAGATCGAATGTTTCTCAGGTATGGCCTTGGTAGGGGCACCATTAATCAATGGCAGTCGGTTATAGGGCACCACCTTTAAATGCACACCCGGTTTTGGGCAGTTTTGAGCGAAAGGAGAAGGAACAATGACCCCTAGCCAACGATTTAAACATCCGTTGATGCTGCACTAGCAATGTCTAAACCGAAATTCCAAAAATTGAATATTGCCAAAATTTCAAAAAAATTGAATATTGCAAAAATTTCAAAAAAATTTGAATATTACCAAAATTCCAAAAATTGAATATTGCCAAAATTCCAAAAATTGAATATTGCCAAAATTTCAAAAAAGTTGAATATTGCCAAAATTCCAAAACATTGAATATTGCCAAAATTCCAAAAAAATTGAATATTGCCAAATTTAAAAAAAATTGAATATTGCCAAATTCCAAAAAAAATTGAATATTGTCAAATTCCAAAAAAAAAATTGAATATTGCCAAAATTCCAAATTGTTTTTGAGTATTTCCCAAATTTTCATATTTTTCAAAAAATCTTATAAAAATTTGCATGCTTTCGAAAAATTCTAAAACTTTTTGCATGGCATTATTGCGGAGATATCCTTTTATAGGGGTGCGCAAAATCAAAAGAACAAACACAAGAAGTGCAAACAAGTATCAAAGACTGTCTCATTCCACTATGTATGTCAAAATAGTACAAAATGAGAATGGATAAAACAACCTCTCTAGCTCTCCCCTCGACCCTCCTGATCTCCCCCTCTACGCGAGCTCTCAGCCTCCTCCTATCCTCCCCGGGAAGACCTAGGAAGAGCCATCGATCCACGAGAAGCTGAACCCCTATCACCACGTGCTCCCCTCTCAGCATCTTCCCTCCTCTGATGCTCAGAGGAGGTAACTAATTAATCAGTGCTTGAATAGGCTCGGGAGTATCCCTCGCGCTGAGCCCGCTCACGCCCCCGCCGATAGCGATCCTCCGCATCCTTCGCCCGCTGCTCGGTGATTCCTAATCTGGTACGCAGCTCCACCCTCTCTAGCTCCCGCTCCACTCTCTCTCTCTCTCCGATCTCTCTCTCTCTCTGTCTTGATCCTCCCTCTCTCTCTGCCGCTCACTCCTCTCCACCCTGAGTAGGAGGCGTAGCTCTGCCACATCTCGAGGAAGCTCCTCCGCATCGCGGCGCCTCAGCTCTGCTTCCGCTATCCGCAGCTCCTGCTCCTGCACCCGAAATCTTGGTCAATAACTGATGTTAATAAAAGTTTTCAAGACTAAGATTAAAAGAATAAATTGCTTACTCTTTCCTGTAGGGAGGCCTCAGCTGCCTCCGTACGAGCAACTGCACTAGCAAGCTGGCTCTCTAGATCGGTGTGGTCGCAGATGGGCTGAGTAGAGGATGAAGCACCATGCGAGGATCGGACTGCATCCAGCTCCTCGCGCTGAAAAGAAAGCATTACCATTAATTGAAATTCAAATCCAAATCATTATAAATTACAAGTACTTACCAGCTCATCGACGGTCTGCTGGAGGTCCTCACGCTGCCGGATCGTGGAGTCGAGGAGTCCCTGTACCATGGCCAGTCTCCCCCCTATGTTGAACTGCAATAACGCATGTTGGTCACATATTGTATAATCATTTCTTGTAAATGAAAATGCAAATGAATTTAAAGCATACCTGTCCACGTGCGCTTTGGTAGACACGGCTACCGTATGTCTGAGAGTATGCCTGGAGGTAGGCATCATCTGAGTCCGCTCCCACAGGGACTGGTCGGCCACGCCTTTTCCAATCTGCATACTGCTCCCGGGCACGCTGTCGCCAATCATCTGTCCCCTGGAGGCCTCGAAAACGTCATCCAGGTCGTGGGTCCGTCGCCTGGGTCGGGAACTCTACTACTGCCTTGTGGAGCCCCAGTGTCCTCATGATTAGCCTATGGTATAAGGGCTCGACCAGATTGAGGGCATGCAACCAGATCTCTCTCCCGAAGTATGGGATGGCCGCCTCCACCCAGGGCATCACCCCGATATCCCTCTGATACGGAGTCCAGGTCACCTGCATAGTTCAATTTATCATCGCCATTGATCTCATTCATATAATAGAATTCAATTTCAAAAATTAAATCTTACCTCTATATGGGGCATCATATCTAACATCTCCTGAATGTGGGTGACCTGGTCCTTTAGAGATCGGCTGTCTCGTGTTGGGGTCCAACGTCTGGCCAGGGGCAGTAGATCTCCTCGATCCTCCCAAGCACGCCTGAGGGTAGGAAGATACAAATAACTCCAAACCTGAAATGTAGCTCATGTGATCAATATAAGAGGTAAGTGCATAATTTAATCCATGGAGTTTAAGGTTTATAGAGATACCTGAAGTAGAGGGTAGAATCCCCCGAGTGAAGACTGGAGTGAAGAAATGCCAAAACTGTCAAACAAATGGGCTAGGACTGCCGCGCCCCAAGCATACCGTCTGACTCTGTTCAGATCCTCCAGTAGAGGTAGAAATCGGCAGCTCACTGCATCACCTTGAGTCGCTAGAAGTAGCTTGCCGATCATCAGAATAAGAAACCTCCTCAGCTCCATGTCGGCCTGTGCGCCAGCCTCGGTCGCGAAGCTCTCTCTGGCCCCAGCCTCTAGTCTCCTCTCATGATCCATCAAGGTCTCCCCCACCTCCCTCTGTGTGTGGAACAAGCCGAGACTCTCCTGTAAAGCGATCCTCGACACTAGCGAGGTCGGGACGGCCCCCTCCAGCTCCAAGCCCAGTAGCCTGCGCGCCATCTCCTGGTAGTCGGGGTAAGTGCAGCCCGTCACTGCCGATCCATGCACCCGCAGCCCGATAATACGGGTGACGTCTTCTAAAGTCGGGATCATATGACCCCAGGGGAAGAGGAAGGCCTTGCACCCCGTATCCCATCTGGCTTTTAGAGCCCTTATCAATCCCACATCGACTCTCAGCACCTCTATTTCCAAGAAGTCTCCAAAGCCCATTTGACGGAGGCGGGCCCGTTGAAACTCCGGTAGTGCGAAGTAGACAGCCCGGACCAGTGTCCATGAAATCTGGGCACGAACTGCACCCTCCACACCATGCACACAACATAAAAGCAAGAAATATCAATTTGTGTCCATCAAACAAAACAAAAAATCAGAAAAAAAAACTGGCATTCTGTTCTTTGTCTGCTATATCGTCATAGCACGTTCATCAAGAACGCGCTATGAAGACATAGCGCGTCATCTTCCGAAGGTAGGGGCGACCCCTCATTCCCCAAATTCATTCCATGGGCATTCTACCCTATACATTGGTCGAAGGGGACGTTTACCCCTCCGTTTTCATCTTTTATGAAAGAAAAAAACAAGAAAAATCAAAGAAAAAAACAAGTTAGGGGCGGTTTCTTACCAATCGTCATTTTCGAACCGCCGCGCTTCCAACGGGCTCCGCCGCTATCTCCTCGGCCGCCGCAGCACCTTCAACCTCCTCGACCTCGTCAGGGGGAATCTCCATTTCATCTCCTTCAAGCCTAGCCGAGACGGTCGCCTCCGAGTCAACGTTTTCTTCCACGGGAGAGGGCACTCGTTCCTCCTCCGCACGAGTTCGTTGACGGCCGTGGGTGGCGCGCCGTTTGGGGCATCGGGGAGGTCCTCCTTCCATTGGATGAGGGCAGTAGATGGTTGGGCTGGAGAGAGGGTGAGAGAGAGAAATGATGGGTTTGAATGAATGAAAGGGGAGGGGGGCGGTTTTTGAATATATGCGCGTAATGAACGCGCTATATGTTCATAGCGCGACACTATCGCGCTATGTATATATAGCGCGATGATGAAAACAAAAAAAAAAAGAAAGGGGGGGGGAAGAAAAGAAAAGAAAATGCAATAAGAATATAGGCTGTGAATGAATAAAAACTTGTGTTCCTTCGCTTGTGCTTGCTTAAATTTGCTCTATGTTCGTTTAACGTTGTATTCCCAGGAAAAGAAAAGGAGAAAATAAAATGGCGTGCCATCAGGTAAGTGTTCCTTTATCCCTTCCTTTATTGCATTACTATATGAAACTTACATTATTATATTATCTCAAGGATCGGTCGGTTCTCCGTGCGTTTTGGGATCTGAGTTCCCCTCTACCAAAAATAGTGATGATCTAGAAACATGCAGTTAATCGTCGGATAGGCCGTTCGATCGGATAAATTTGGGGACAATGGATTTCATCTCGCACGCCGTGGTTGCGAATAACTCTTGACCCGAGTCTGTTTGATTTAACAATATTATCTTTGAGTATCTTATATTTTATTCTTTCTTTGCATTTGTTTTAACGATTTCTTTTATTTTAGCCCTGCACGCATCATGCCCTTTTTGCATTCATAAAGGTCCAATTTTTTCTTCTCAATTAAGGATCAATAATGCTTAAGTTTTCGAATAATGAAATCCAATTCCATTCTGAATTTGAAAGATTGCTCCAGGTCGAGCGCTGGATCTCGTTGGTCAATGTGACCGTTGCCTGGAATTTGTCTATCTCCTTTCAATCCAATTCAACTTATCTCTTTTGGTCCACTCATTAGTTGTGAACCGCACGAGGGCGTCGATGGATCCGCCGGGCTCGCGTCCATTCCACTAACGGAGTGAAGTTCGTAGTTGCTACGCACCGCGGATGCCTCTTTTGTGCAAGAGGTTGATCAACTCCCTTTTCTTTTTTCCGCGCCTATCGTTCTAGGCAGGAGTCATTGGTGCTAGCTTGACCTTGTGGTTAGCTTGGAGTTTTCTGGATTATTCCTATCACTTGTCGGCTATGATGGGTGTTTCTTTTCCTTTATATCCACGTATCAGTGATGGGAATCGACGCCGAGCATGTACATTTTATTTTGCATTTATGTCCTTTAGTTTATTTGCATATCCACGGGAAAGTATATGCGCAATTGTACGGCTTTATAAGCCAATGCTTCATTCCCACGGATTGTTTGGGTTTCTTAGTAATTTATCAGTAGGACCAGCAAGGGGGCCCTCAGCCCTTTCCCATTGGTCCATGTCACCTATGTTGGGCTGGTCAACCATCCTAGGTGGCCATCTAGAAGGGTTGAATGTCAAATGCCACATGGGTAGATAAAGGGAGTAAAAAGTCTAAGGTAGGCTACCTACCATGTCAAGCTTGTCTCCCACTTGGGTTATTTTATTTTTTGTGTGTGTGTTGGTCACATTTAATCTAGGCCATTCATTCCCCATCCCTAGATCCAATGGTGGAGATTGGATTAGATTGGAGGCATATAAATACTTGTATTTTCCATTTGAATATTAATGAAAGTGAAAAAATCATTGTGCAAGAACCCCTCTCTTGGAGAATTTCGACCTCTCCTCTCTCTCCCCCTGGTTTCTTCATCCCCAACCCCCATTCTAGAGTGATATCTCCTTCCCCCCACCTCCGGTGATCATCGGTGCCGCCGCCGCCGCCGTTCGTGCCGCCATCACGCCGCCGCGGAGCCTCCTTCGGTGTTCTGTCCATCCTAGATAGAGGCTTCTTGTCCGAATATCTGCTCTCCACCACGTGAAGATCTCAAGCTAAAATTTTTATGGTGTGTTCTTCCCTTGTATCCCAAGCTCCACCTAAATTTTCACGCCCACATTCCATCGTTTAGTATTTTCCCATTTTCGTGCATCTTTCATTCCTAGTTTTGTTTTATCTCTATCTATAGTGACAGCAGCCCTGTGTTTCCCACCTCCGGCCATCTTTTTTATTTTTCCAAGCCGTCCAAATTTTACTGGGAGTTCTGTCCATCACCCCCTACATCCACAAATTTTCTTAATTTTTTATCAGCCTTCTATCTATTTTTAGAAATTCATGTTCTTCCGCAGCTACAGTGTTGTCAGTCAGATCCCAGATCCGACCAACCTCCACTTCTAAAATTGGAACAAATCACCACCACCTCTAAATCTAGACCCCAAAATAGTCCTGGTTTCCTTATTTGATTCCCTACAACTTTCATGAACAAGTCAAAGTCCCCACTACAGCGGTGTCACTGGGTCTCACTCGACACCTCCGGACAGCACGTGGGCCCCACCGTCACTAGTTCGAGTGCTGCCGAAGAGACGCGAGAAGCCGCCCGTCAACCCGAATTCGGTCCTCCAGGGCCCAGTTGTGTAGCCCTTTAACTCCCTGCGTGGAGTGGGTGATATTTCATTGCTGTCATCATGGTGTAATATTTATCCCGGGAGTACGAGTTTCGGCCGGGTCCGTCTTCCACACGCCGAGCGCGTGGAGGTATCGCATTCGCTCCCTTACTTGGCATTTTGCTTAATTTCATATATGCTTGTTTATGCCACTGCTAGAGGGCATGTGTAGGGATATCTAGCTCACTTTATCTATTCATTACTGCTGCTGCGAGAAAGTGCGAGACCGTCTCGTGACCCGATCCGGGCACAAACGAGAGCCGATCACCCTAGCTCATTGCCGGTTTCTCAACCGCGCACATCCGACGCTTCCCTCGTTAAGGGGCAGTCACGAGCTTGTCGTGTCCGTGGTCTCATCCCGCATCAATTTGGTATAAGAGCGAGTTGAGTCTAGGGTGTCAAAAAGAAAAAAAAACTATCATTTACGTCTAGTCGATAGTCATTTACGTCTAGTCGTGTTTAGGGTCATCATTGTTTCAAAATAAAAAAAAAGTGTATTTTTGCATTTGAATCCCTTTACTCGGTATATCAAAAGGTGTTGTCTGAACGTTAGGCTACGCCTATCGGGAAGGCCGCACACTTGCGCGAGTGATCTTCGGATCAGTTATCTCCGCCACGTACCGAGTCTTGGTCGTCATGTCTAGAGTTGTAGTCCATTGTCTAGTTGGTTTATCTACTAGTGTCGACATGTCCACCCACTAGTCCCCAATCACACATGGACTCCCAAATGCCCGGATGGTGGCGATACTATCTCAAATGGATGGACCACCCGAACCACCCCACGAGGCTCGAAACCCGGGACTTCTACGGGTCCGATGACCCGAGTGTCTACCTAGAATGGGAAGCCATTATGGACGATTACTTCAAGGTGTACATTATGTACGGGCCCATGCAAGTCGATGTTGCCAAAAGGTGACTTTTTGGTGAAGCCGCCGCAACTTGGAGGAATATCAAATATTGGAGGGAGGATAGGAATCTAAGGCCCATCGAGTCATGGTGGGAAATGAAGAGAGCGCTTAGGAGGGCCTACTTGCCCCGCCCACCTACCTCCAACCACGGAGGTCAAACCACTCACCCACCCCACCAACTCACCCACAACCAAGTGGGCCACACCGCTACCCAATCCCACCCCTTCACCGCCGTCCAAGCCCAACAAAGCGACCCCAATCTAGTGGCCCGCCCAAGCACCTCTAACCAACCTCCCCTTGGCACCCCCATCCCAACCCACTCAAGTACCTCCAACTGAGTGGAAGCCCCGCTTATAGCCGAGCCTAGGACCACACCTAGGTCGAGGGACGAGGAGCGAGTCCACCCCAAGGTCCCTACTCCAACCCGCTCCTTTGAGGAATGCAAGAAAATGATTTCGGATTTGTTGGAAAGGATAAGTGCTTCTTCACCTCTCGTAGGTGCTCCATCACCACCCGCTCCTTCCGAGCTCTATTCGGAACCTTCTTCTTTAGAGCTACCAAAGCCCGAGCCACCCGTGTTTCTTATGGGAACACTTTACATAGCCGAGCCACTTCTTAGTTGGCTCAAGGATGGCTTGGTCCCACATCCCTTCCCGTCTATGGACCCGACCTTACCTTTAGTGCCAGTCAACTCATTCCATACCACCTTTCGATCTAGTCACCATGTTGACACATTGGACGATCTTGTCATGGGATTGGATTCACAATGGGAGTTGACGCATCTTTTGGCGCGAGACTTTGACCAACCCGCTAGTCTTAGCTTCACCCATCCGGCCTTAGGGTCCATTACCTCCGAGTGCACCGTGGGTTGTGTCACCACGGAGGTCCACTTACTCCTCCCCTTACCGGACGAGCCCGAATTCATACCCTTTTGTCCGAGGGTGGAATCATACATCTTGCCTACGATCCCCGTCCCACCCGTTACAATTCAAGAAGGTGACTACCCACACCTTCAAAACTTCTACATGTGGGACTGTGACTTTTGGGAACCCACCACAAGGGGTCATACCTTCTTTGACCCTTTTGACTCCTTCACTATTAGGCTTCCCGAGTTACCACCCGTACTCCCCTTCTTCAAGAAAGCCCACTTTTATGCCCCTTCCCCTCGGGATGGGCCATCTACATCCACCAACCCCGACCCACCTACACCCGGCCCTTCTAAACCACCCGAGTCGCCCACATTCAAAAGACCATCCACGCATAACCACACCCGACGTATAGGTGTTCCCCATGCCATCCATTCCCAGTTGCACCACATGCATGCATGGCACATATTCGGGTGTCCTGGTCCGCCGTCGCCTATGTACGGGTAGGACTAACATTAGGTGTGTCTAGGGTCATAGATGAGTCCGTGTGTTTTCCTTGTGTGGTTTGTTTTGTGTGATTTCTTTGCATGGTTTGTGTGTCATTTGTTTGTCTGCATGTGTCTTGTGCAAGTTCGTTGTCGTTCTATTATGAGTAAGAGGCGAGTGGACTCATTCGATGAGTATGGGATCGGTTCTACATCTATACCCGGATCAGTCACCTACAGGGACTCAGCGGTGATTCCTAGTGAGTCTTCGAGCCGCCCCCTGCCCCTTTGAGAGTGCCCCACCTGGAGTGTCCACCTCTAGCCCATGGCAGCTTGCACATATCGAGTATATATGGAATGAGCAGGTGACAATCACTTGGAGTGGAGCATACCCGCGCTACTTGGCACGGTGACGGATCCGCCGGAGTATTCGAGCATCCATACCCCTACTCGACGGGGTCGAGTTCCTCCCACCCGGGGAGAGTTGATGGGAATCAACGCCGAGCATGTACATTTTATTTTGCATTTATGTCCTTTAGTTTATTTGTATATCCACGGGAAAGTATATGCGCAATTATACGGCTTTATAAGCCAATGCGTCATTCCCACGGATTGTTTGGGTTTCTTTGTAATTTATCAGTAGGATCAGCAAGGGAGCCCTCAGCCCTTTCCCATTGGTGTATGTCACCTATGTGGGGCTGGTCAACCATTCTAGGTGGCCATCTAGAAGGGTTGAATGTAAAATGCCACATGGGTAGACAAAGGGAGTAAAAAGTCTAAGGTAGGCTACCTACCATGTCAAGCTTGTCTCCCACTTGGGTTATTTTATTTTTTGTGTGTGTTGGTCACATTTAATCTAGGCCATTCATTCCCCATCCCTAGATCCAATGGTGAAGATTGGATTAGATTGGAGGCATATAAATACTTGTATTTTCCATTTGAATATTAATGAAAGTGAAAAAATCATTGTGCAAGAACCCCTCTCTTGGAGAATTTTGACCTCTCCTCTCTCTCCCCCTGGTTTCTTCATCCCCAACCCCCATTCTAGAGTGATATCTCCTTCCCCCCACCTCCGGTGATCATCGGTGCCGCCGCCGCCGCCGTTCGTGCCGCCATCACGCCGCCGCGGAGCCGCCTTCGGTGTTCTGTCCATCCTGGATAGAGGCTTCTTGTCCGAATATCTGCTCTCCACCACGTGAATATCTCAAGCTAAAATGTTTATGGTGTGTTCTTCCCTTGTATCCCAAGCGCCACCTAATGTTTCACGTTTAAATTCCATCGTTTAGTATTTTCCCATTTTCGTGCATCTTTCATTCCTAGTTCTAATTTGTCTCTATCTACAGTGACAATAGCCCTGTGTTTCCCACCTCCGGCCTTCTTTTTGATTTGTACAAGCCCTCCCAATTTTATTGGGAGTTTTGTCCATCACCCCCTACATCCGAAAATTTTCTTAATTGTTTATCAACCTTCTATCTATTTTTAGAAATTCGTGTTCTTCCTCAGCTACAGTGTTGTCAATTAGATCCCAGATCCGACCACCCTCCCCTTCCAAAATCAGAACAAATCACCACCACCTCTAAATCCAGATCCAAAAATAGTCCTGGTTGCCTTACTTGATTCCCTACAACTTTCATGAACACGTCGAAGTCTGAATCCGAGGTTTTCATATCGGTCAAAGGCAACTCTTAGGAAAGTTCCCTGCTAGTCTGAGAGTTTAGACACTGTACAACGGCAACATTCAAAATTCACCAGTCAGACGTACAGGCTTGATTATTTTTCTATAATCACCTTGGGTTGAAGTCCTTCGAAGCATCTTTCCAACGGTGCCAGTTTCGTCGCATTCTGACGCCGGGGCTGATCGCAGTGTCCGTTCTCGCCGGAGCGCGCGCCGGAAAATAGAACCGGCAGGTCCTTGGCCGGTTATTCCGACCGGTGCCGATCGGAGCCACCCGGCCTCCGACAGGCGAACCAGCATGCCGCCAGCCCGGGGAACGCTTCCCTAAGTGTCCCCACTACAGCGGTGTCACCGGGTCCCACTCGACCCCTCCGGACAGCACGTGGGCCCCACCGTCACTAGTTCGGGTGCTGCCGAAGAGACGCGAGAAGCCGCCTGTCAACCCGAATTCAGTCCTCCCGGGCCCAGTTGTGTAGCCCTTTACCTCCCTGCGTGGAGTGGGTGATATTTCATTGCTGTCATCATGGTGTAATATTTATCCCGGGAGTACGAGTTTCGGCCGGGTCCGTCTTCCCCACGCCGAGCGCGTGGAGGTATCGCATTCGCTCCCTTACTTGGTATTTTGCTTAATTTCATATATGCTTGTTTATGCCGCTACTAGAGAGCATGTGTAGGGATATCTAGCTCGCTTTATCTATTCATTACCGCTGCTGCAAGAGAGTGCGAGACCGTCCCGTGACCCGATCCGGGCACAAACGAGAGCCGATCACCCTAGCTCATTACCGGTTTCCAATCGCGCACATCCAACGCTTCCCTCGTTAAGGGGAAGTCACGAGTTTGTCGTGTCCGTGGTCTCGTCCCGCATCAATCAGTCCGCTCCACTACATTTCCACTTCATCTCTCCGTCACTACCACTCTGTGTCATCTCCATTTTGTCTCCGTTTCACCTCCGTCTCGCTCCCCTGCAAAGCGGATATCAAGGAGGGGCATCTGTAGACACCCAATTTTGACCGATAAGTTGAGAAATTTCTTTGTTCTCCTAGTTAATGCCCCAATTGATCCCTAATTGGTTGATTTTCTGGGATTTCTCCCTATTCTTGGCCCCACAATTCAATTTTCATACCTTGGATCTTATCTCAAATTCGACATTCTCGCGCTATTCACTCACATCACTTTATGGACCTGATTGAATGATCATTTGAACAGTCGTTATTTCTTGACATTCATAGCATCCACTATAGATGTTATTCTTATTTAATATTTGATTGAACGACTACCCAATGGGTATTTATTCTTTTTCTGATCATTTGGTGAGCCAATTATTGTCGCGATATATCGTCATAGCGCGATAATGAAGAACGTGCTATACGCTTGTAGCGCGTTCTCAGTCAGAAACCCAGTCCGACCCGGACTCCCCTTTTTCGATCTAAGTCCTTATTTTGGTAAGTTTCCAATCATGTTTCGTCAAAAGGAAGGTTCCTAACTCTAATAGGAGTCTTTTCCCCTCATTAATCGGCAAGATTGCTTTGATTTGAGCCACCAAGTTATTAGTTTGGGATCGAACTCCGACCTAGGGTTCCTTCTTGATCCTTCGCCTATAAATTGGACCCTTGGCCGTCGTTTTGAAAGGGATGCAACTCAAGATCTTGACGAGGGAGGAGGTTGCGTTTCGTTCCAAATCAACAACTCCTCGCTCCTCACATATCCAAGGGAGTATTTAGGGGCATATTGTGTTCTTCCTAGTTCTTAGTTTTTCTCCCCAATTCGTTCATCCCAATCTTTGCATAGCATTGCATATTGATATCAAAAATACCTCTTTTTACAAAATACACGCATTCACACACACACCAAACCTATTTTTGGCCCTTCGATAGGGGTTCAAAAACCACCAAACCCCCAGGTAATCGAGCCCTTCTTTTACATGCTTTTGATTAAGAAGAGGGGCAGATTCTACTAAAATCTCGATCTAATGGGCCTTCTGTTTGTTGTTTATGATTCTTTGCAGGCACTAGAAGATTGATACGTGGAGCCCTTGCACCTTGGCCGGCCTTGGAGCAAGGAAGGAACGAATCCAACTCATCCCGCTTCCTGTCTGATATCGCGCTATAGGAACATAGCGCGATCCTGAGAAGGCGCTAGGACGATATAGCGCGTTCATCCCCATGCCAGCTCTTGGCCCTCTTGAATTTCTGAGGTATGTAACATGCCCTATCTTGATCTTTATATTACTTGGCATGTTGTTGGCCTCAGTGGCGATCACGGATTTTGATTATTACATGTAACCGCCCTTTTATCATCAATTTTAGTTCTATATCTTGTCAAATCATCTTTTATGCAAATCATTTAATTTGGGGGTGTTCTAATTATATGATCCACAAATTAATTTGTGAACACCTAAAAAGATGATCATCACTCCGACATAAAAGGATAGAAGATAGAAAACAACTAAATAAAAAGGGGAGCAAGAGATTGCTATATGGAGGGTGATCGCCAGAGGGGTTACCTCAAAAGAAGGGAGATTGATCGCGAATACCTGATGAAAATAATGATGCGGGATGAATCGCGAATACCTGATGAAAATAATGATGCGGGATGATTATAGATTTCCTCCTCCTCCTTCTACCGGCCGGCCGATGAAGGGGGTTTTTCTTCTTGATTACCCTTAAACAAATCACAAACAAACAAGATAAAAAGGGATTAGCCAAGTGTGTGTAGTATCAACCCAAAGATAAAATAAGATGATGGAATATGAGCATAAAGTGTGCACCTTTTGGTTCTTATAAAACCCCTAAGTGAATTAGGGAAGGAAGGAGATGTGATGCAAAGCTGATGCAAAAGAATTATGATGAACGATGATAAAATAGTAAACTAAAGAGTTCCCTGCTGTTCCTGACAACAGTAAAGGGAGAACCAATTAAGTCGGCTGATGCAATAGGAAGAAGAAACCACCGCAAGAGCAAAAGATGCGCAGGGAAGAGGAGAGTGGAAAGCTTCTATGTGCGTAGAAAACCTGTTTCTGCTATTACTAATCCCTCTTTTCTTCTCCCTTCAGCCAACCTTTTGCGAACTCGACCCAGGGATGTATTTATAGGGCGGAAAACACAGATCTAATGGGATAAGAATTGGCAATAGCCATCCACGACAAGGTCTCTAGTTACCTAATCCAACAAGATGATCAAACAGAGCAGGCAACTCTCTAGGAAAGCTTCGTTCAATCAGGACACGGAAGCGAAAGAGACGACCCACATAAATGCGTTATCTGAAATTGACGACCTGGGTCGGGGCGTTAATTAAAATAACGACTGGCATAAAGGCGTCAATTAATGGATTTAATTTTAGTAAGAAACACCTTCCTTATTTGAAAATGATGAAGCGACGCTTGAGGGAGAGGCGTTAATTAAAAACACGACCCAGAGAGGGACGTTAATTCTTATTTTTCCAATTTAAATGAAATTCGTTAAATTCCAAAAACTGACGCCTCTTGGATCAGTCGTCCATTCTTTAAAACGCGCCCAGAAGCAAGCCGTTATTTAAAACATGCCTTACTTCAAGTCGTGAATTACAAAAACAATTAGAAAACACATAAAATCACACAAAAATAGAAAAACTTCGTATTATGGAAATATTGAAGTTCACTTTGGGGCGTTAACATGGTGACATGAGATTTGATCAACATAGTATCAATTTTGGCGTATCTACAGCTGCCCCGCCTTGGCGTCTGCTTTGCAAGGGAGTGAGATGAAATGAAGTGAAAGTGTAACAAGTGAAATGAAGTGGAATGAACTGATAAGTAGATGCCAAGGTGTGATGTGACACGCCTCTGACACTAAGCATTAGAAATCTTTTTCAAGATTCTGAGTGAAACAACTCCGGGTGATTCCAAGAAAGCATCGATTGGCTGGATAAAGGAGACTAAACTAAACAAAATGTGCGCGAGGGCACGACAGGGAGGCACCATTGGAGAGCGGTTACCAGTCAATGTGGACGTGCTACAACCAAGGTGGATTTGCAGAAAATTAAAGTGAATTGAGATGAAGACCCAACAAAGGGACGCTTTCAAGGAACTAGCCTGAGCGGCTTCAGAGAGAATAAAGTATTTGATTTAGAATGGAATATCTTATGCCAACTCAATTAAGAGCGAGTGACCTTCATTATTGCTATAACATGAGGATTTTCTTCATTAAGCTCAATGTCCTACATGATGCATGTTGGGCTAAAAGAAAAATAAAACAAACTAAAAATAGAAAATAATCAAGGATAATATTGCCAAGCCATCTAGATTTGGTCAAAAATCCAGATCTCTGAGCTGACACTAAGCCGAAGACCGTTTATCCGCGCATCAACCCAGAAAGTGGAACCATCGTCCCAGACCTTGAAATGACTCAACGGTCTATCCGTGTGATCAAGATTCTCCTAGAATTATCACTATTTTTGATGAAGGGGAACTCAAATTCCAGGTTTGTCAGAACCACAAGGTCCTTGATATGTTATAATAGCGTAGAATACCATATAGTAACAACGCTTACATGAAAGAATACAAGGATGGAATGGTGTTACTTCAACGAGTTACCCATGCGTCTCAAAACCTGCACTTTTCTGCACTTAAAAATTCATTAGTCCTCATGATAGAAATAATCCTTAATTCAAAACAAGACATGATCATAAGTGCACAATCACACATAAATTCTAATTAAAAGACAGCACTTAAGTTCATTAATTATCATCAGCACATGGGAACTGAATATGTCAGCTTATAAAAAAGACGACTGATGGTAGTGGCATCAAAAGGATAAAAGACGGCTAGCATCAAGGCGTTAATAGCTTTGAGATTTCAAGAAAGTGACGACCCTCATCAAGGCGTGAAATAAAACACGACCTTAGACAAGTCGTTAATTCAATATATGATGCCCTGAATACCGTCGTTAATTAAGCATAAATTCGAAACACACGCTTCCGACTCTGAATTAGAAAGCATAAACCCAGTTATGCTCGTACTTGATTTTATAATTTCTAACGGGCAGAAGATCCTTCATTTTTCTATAAAAGGAGGGGATCTCCCTCAGAATAATCGAACAAGCAAGTTCTTCTGTTCTGCTGCCTCTCTTGTTGTTCACAGATACTGCTTTGGCTTCTTTCTGCAGACGGTCATTGCCTTTGGCGAAGATGGAAAGAGCTATCAAAAGGACCAAGCTCTCCACTCTCAGGCTCTCCGAGATTAATGGGCACCTTAGCAATAGGATTGCTATGAACCAGGTATGTTCAAAGCTTGAATTGTGTGTCTTCCTATTTCTCTTTCAAACTCTCATCTCTTCTCTCCCTCTGTGCCTTCTTTCTTTTCTTTCTCTACACAGGAATACCCAAGCATTCCAGGAGCTAGGAGATTCACAAAAAACAAATGGCTTCCCCTCTTGCTCTCCAAATTCAATTCAGACATGAGGGTTTTTCTTTCTCGATGGCATCTCCTAGGTTTAGTTACCCATGCCAAACATTATGACCAAATCCACTTAGATTGGGCAGCTATAGGAGCTCTTATGGAGATATGGCACCCTTCTACCCACACCTTCCTCTTCTCTACTTTTGAAGCCACAATTCTATTAGAAGAGCTAGAGATGATCTTGGGCTTAAAGAAGATGAAGCAAGGGGATGAGGAGAAGATGGCCATCATGCCAAGACAAATCTCCTCCCATGAATTGCTTACAAGCTTGATTCCTAGTCCCAACCTAGTGAGCCAAATCAAAGCCACCAAGGGGATTAACCTCTTAAAGCTTGCCTCATGGGTCTACAAAAAGTCCGATCAAGCTAAAGAGGAAGATGAAATAGAACGAGTAGCAAAAGCCTTTGTTGTGTGCTTGGCGGGGGCAATCTTGTTCCCCTGCACGGAGGATTTCTTGGAAGAGACCCAATTGAGTGCTATAGCTAGCCTTTGGGAAGGAGAGAGAGTGGGACCGGCGATATTAGCCTTTCTATATAGAGGGCTTACCTCGGCAGCAATGGGGAGACCGATTTATGGATACATGCTTGCACTCTCTAGTTGGGTAGATCTCCACTTCAAGTTCGATCCATGTGAGGAGGCCCAACAACCATCAAGAATATTCTCAAAAAGCCCACTTTCCTACATGACCGGCTCATTGGGGTTGAGCAATAGAGTGGTGAACCGGATTCCCCAAATCAAGAAAAGAGTGGAATGGAGGGAGCATTTCAAGGTGATGCCAAATAACTTATTCACATGCGCCTCGGGATTACTTAAAGCTCAAGAACTCCATGCTTGATTCTCTCCCGGGATGGATCTTTAGTTAATAGGCGCCACGGAATTCGTGTTATACAACTCTTATCGGTGCCTTCCTGAACTCGGGCTTCCACGGAGACTATTCGAGGACCCATCTCATCTTCCTCCTATCAAGACAAGGGACATTGGCAGCAATAAAGATGGAGAAGAAAGCACAACAATCCAAACACTGTGGAAAATCTGTAAAACTCATCAACCCGTGGAGAACTTAGAAGAAGACAGAGATCAGTGGAAAACATATGTAATAGCTTTAAGAAGCTTAAGGCCCAAAGTGGCTCATTAGGTGCATTAATATTTTCATCAATAATAAACAATGATAATATTCTAATTGAGCCAAATTATGATCAATTCTTCCAAAATCTGCATTTCTATTCTGAATAACGACTCAGAGAATGACGTTAATAACATAAATAACGTCTCCGCACTTGTCGTCTCTCATTGATCTTTTTTTCTAAAAATCAAAACATGAAATTTCTAGAATTGACGACTTCAACAATGGTGTTAATAGAATCACGCCTCAAGTCAAGACGTTAATATGATTCAAATTCCTGGTTAAAAATCTAAAAGTAATGCCTTCAGATAAGCCACGTCTCATGTAAATAACGCCTGTAGCCAAGCCGTTAATTAAAAACAGTAATGATTATTCCAATCACATCAATCAAGTCCCATTAAATGCTCCTGACGACGCTTGTTATTCCCCATGCAAAAAGAAATCACTCCTCAAAGCACATCGTGAAATGGTTAAGTAACGCCCTCTGCTCAAGTCATCTTTTTAACAAGACACGACTTTTATGGGGTCGTTAATTCTTTTTGACTGTTCAACTTTGCTTTCCCTCCTTTCTTCTTCTTCCTTCATCCATTTCTCCCCATCTACAACCCTAACCGAACCCCATCTCCCACTCTCTATCCCTCTCACCCCCCCTTAGCTATGGCCGGCGGTGGACACAAGAGGTAGAGGGTTACTGCCCCCGATGTGGTAGACCTGGGCGAGGACGAACCCGCCATGGAGGAGGCTCCTCCCGTGGCGGCCGAGGAGGCTCCGGCGGCGGAGCACGGCGACGAGAGAGAACCCGGCGAGGAAGAATGAGAAGGCGAAGAAGATCAAGAAGATGATGGAGAAGACGAAGAAGGAGGAGACGAAGAAGAAGGAGAAGACGAAGAAGAGGAAGGGGATGAAGAGGGAGAAGAACAAGGAGAAGAAGGAGAAGAACGGCCGGCGGTGGACGTTCCTCGCCGCGGACAACTCCGACGGCAACGGCAACCCCGGCCGCCCCGCCGTGGAGGGATGGTTGGACCTAGACAACAAAAGGTAGGCCCCTAAACCATCATTTCCATTTTTTTTAATTTTATTTCCATTTTCCATAGCTCTCGGTGGGGGAAAAAATAGTGACTCAGAAAAGAGACGCCCGCAGGGGTGTCGTGAATTAAAGAAAAGATGCCCAGACTCGTGGTCGTTAATTCATTTTTTTTTGTTTTGAAAAATAATTAATCACATGAGAACACGCCTTATAGCATGTCGTTAATTTGAATTATCATGTTTATACTCATGCTGATAATTTCCATGCCTTTTCAATTCAATTGTTTATTTTTTCCTTCAATATGTTTGCCATGATTTATTTCGCGTGTTGTTTTATTTTTTTAAAACCCTGGAAAAACAACACCCCCCATCGGGGCGTCAATTCATTTAACGACACAGGGGTGGTTGTTACTTTGAAACTTCCAGAACCATATTTCAAAACAACGCCTCCCATAGGGGCGTCTTCTAGATAACCAACGACCTAGGCTGGGTCGTTAATTCAATAAACGTAGATAACCATTTAGAAATAGCGCCACCCTCAGAGGCGTTAATCAAGCAAGCCACGACCCAAGGTTGCTCGTTAATTAAATCAAACAGCAAACATCTCAGCAAATGCAGTTTTCACATGAAATTTAAACAATTAAGGAAAAAATTCTTTCTTTATGCACGCAGGGAGTGATGAGGACACGCATTTCTTGGGTCCAGGTGCGAGCAGCATATTATGGTCTCCCCGAGTTTCAGAGAGCTAGGGTAGATGCTGTGGGGTTCGGGGCTTTCCTTAGCATAGAGCCAATTAGGTCAGACCTAGCACTGATCCAGGTTCTGAGAGAGAGATGGGATAGGACTAGCCGGGCATTCTTGATGCCATGGGGTCACATGATCCCCACCCTAGAGGATGTAGCTAGGATTATAGGGCTGAGGGTAGACGGGGAGGCTGTGAGCGGGATCACCTACCCTGATTATACCGAGCTTACCCAGAGACTGCTAGGGTTAGAGATGGTTTATGAGACACCTAGCGAGTGCAGGACCGTCTTCCGCACCGACCTCACCACAGCTATGGGACCGGGGGACGCTAGACAGAGACCCAGGGAGTCTTTAGAGCAGTTTTCACCGAGGTTGATGGACGGGGCAAGGGCAGCCTATTGCCAGGACCCGGCTGACAGAGAGAGGGCAGACAGAGATCTGAGGAGGTTCTTATTTTTGATGGTCGGGAGGCTGCTGCTCGGCACAAAGGGCGATGTCATCAACTACCGATTCCTAGGGATACTCGAGGACCTGGAGGGAGTCGGCAGATACGCCTGGGGAGCAGTGCTGCTAGCACACTTGATAGCCGACCTCTCCACGGGGACAGGTCGAGAGACGACTGTCAGTGGCTTCTCACCTTTTCTTCAGGTATGCATTTTTTCTTTTTTATGTGTGTTTTTTTTTATTTTAGAATACATATGCGTATGAATGCTTTGCTAATATGGTGCATGGATGCAGATTTGGAGCCACTTGTACATGCCCATGGGGCGCATCAACCCATGGCCTGGAGGTGAGGAATCTTTCCCTCTAGCACGGCGTTGGATGCCGGTGGTGTTTGGAGCCCCACTCGCCTATGAGTTGTGGGTATTACGCAGGGAGTTCCGAGACTTCCCTCCCTCACTGGTACGCATGATCAATGTTATGCATTTCTTTTTACGTTTATGTTATATGATGGATGTATGCATGCTTGTGAATGCAGGTGCGGTGGAGACCCTACGAGGGGATGACCGACGAGGGCCAGCCATGGGTCGTAGCGGGCCGACCTCGCTTTGAGCATGAGCTTTGGGTTCATTGCCTTAGTGAGATTGAGCCGTTACGGCTTAGGCTGGTGATGAGGACCCTCGGCCTTCACCAGGAGTGGATAGAGATTGGAGAGCCGTGAGGGATTGGGAAGAAGACGCGCGGTCGTACTAAGGAGATCAACTGGAGAGTGCGGTTTGCGGACTAGTACGCCGACTGGCAGCGAGGCGGGATCCGAGTCACCTCTCAGGCAGCGGATAGCTCCGAGTACCTCCGGCGCTACTGGGAGGTTTACGCCGGCCGCCCCCAGATGAGGGTCTTAGGGGTATGTACGAATGCACTTATTCCTAAATTAAATGTAAATGCCTACATATATATCATGCGACTAATGTGTAATGGATGCAGGATGCGCGAGATATAGCAGCGATGGATGCACAGGCCCACCTGCACAGCCTGGAGGCACAGCTGGCCACTACGCGGGCAGACCATGAGACCTTGGTGAGTGTTCAATTTATTTCTATATGCAAATGAATTTTTGTCCTTGAATTATTGATGACTAGCCACTGACAATCTCAATAAATGCAGCGTGCCCAGCAGAGAGCAGCAGGGAGAGATACAGGAGAGGCCTCTAGCTCGAGAGGGCCTAGTGTAGAGGCGACTGCACTAGCGGAGCAGCTAGCAGGGGCAGTGACACGGGCCGAGTCGGCAGAGCGCGACCTCGCCACATGGGTAAATTCAAAACTAGACATCATTCAATTATCTATTATTATGTGCTGATGAAAAAAGTGTTTTGCAGACGGAGGAGCTCCGAGCCGCTCTTACTTGCATCGAGGAGGGCCAGCAGGCGATGGCCACACGGGTGAGTTTTACTTTTAACCATGCATTCGTTTCATAAATTGTTGAATTATTGCATTAAATGTGGAACTGATGACTTGTTTACCTGTTAGCAGACTACACAGTTATAGGCGGCTCACACCCGGGCTTCCCTAGCTGGGGCGGAGATGGCGATCCATGAGCAGCGGGTCGCGGAGCTGGAGTGGGCTTTGAGGCGGCGGGAGGACTTGCCTCAGGACGTAGCGGAGCTGTGGGTCGCTCTTGAGCTGGAGCGGAGAGAGCGTGCGCGAGAGCGTGAGGAGTGTGCTCGGGAGCGTGAGGAGCACCTGGTAGACCGTGCGCATCACCACGAGCTACAGCAGTCAGAGCGTGCCCGGTACCAGGAGCAGGTGGCAGCGCGCGAGCGTGAGCTGGCAGACTTGAGGACCCAGCTAGCCGTTACCCAGGAGCGGCTACGAGCGTCAGAGGAGCGTCTTCAGCGAGGGCGGGAGCGGGCGCGAGCTGCAGGGTACAGCTTCACTAGCTCCACCTTCGTGGCGGGCTCTTCTCTTCGAGAGAGGAGCGAGGTAGGGGGCCAGGTTTGAGTTCCAGCTTCTTCTCGGGGGCCCATGCCCCCTCCACCAGCGCCCCCTCAGGACGGCGAGGACAAGGTAGAGAGTAGGAGAGAGGAGGGTGGAGGTGAGAGCTGAGAGAGACTTACTTGTACTTCTCCACCCTCACACCTGTACTCAGATATTTATGATGTATATATATATGAGATTGAAATTTTTGTTAGCTGAGCACTTGTGTAGTTGTGTACTCGTTGTCGCGTACTTTGCTCCTTTTCCACGTTCTTTGCTTTTGCTTCACTTTGCCCTGTACCCGCAACTATAGTTCATACTTGAACAAACAGGTTAATTCATCTGTTCGACTTGGCCCCTTGCTCAATAAGCAAGGGATGTCTTTACTTTTGACCTTGATGACGGGTCAAGAGGCCAAGCCTTTTAAAATAAGGTGAATGAAATAACCAATAAAGAGAGATGCAACACGCAGGCACGCATATGCAACCCCTAACAAAAGATGCCCATGTAAAAATGTAAGCACACATCATGAAAGATAAATCACCATTTTTTTCTTCTTTTTTATTTTTTATTTTTTTCTCTTATTTTCTCAAAAAGACGCCTTAGACTAGGTTGTTTTTCATATAAAAGACGCCCTCAGTGACGGTCGTTAATTCTGAAAAAGAGTTTGAATTTCGTTGAAAAGATGACCTATACAAACGCGTTATTTGATAAAAGACGACTTCCACTCAGGTGTTAATTACCTAAAAGGCACCTTACTCAGAGGCGTTAATTTTTTTTTTTTTGCTGCTTTTAGAATTAGGTTGACAAAGCTACCGGGGCACTGGGTCCTACACGGTCGTCATTGAGGATTCATTGATCTTTCTTATTTAATCAAAAAGGGGTCGACGTGATAATGGTTTAAACTTATATGCAAGATCTCGCACGATGCAATCTCCTAGGTCAATCTCGACCATTCTGCTGGTTTATGACTTACCACAAAGAAAAAGGTGGAAGAAGATATAAGGAAGCCCATAAGAGATTCTGAAAAGCTTGAGGTAAAACTAACTCCCCTACCCTATGCCTGTTGGGGTTCGGTCTTCGGCATAGGGAAATTTTGTTGCCTTTTGCCTCTTTTATATTGCATGCATACGCCCAAGGTTTTCTTACGGGGACTTTGCCCTCTTGACATGCTTTTCTTTTCACGATTTGACTTTCACTTTGAAACGGATTTGTACTGATGAAAAACCTAATTGTACTTGGGCTTTTGCGGCATTTTGTTCCCTTTTGGGCCCTGACTTCCACTTATTAAGGCGGCCGGTAGGCTTGGCGGGTCCACCCCGAGACCTCCCTTCCTCCCTTATGGGCCGAAGAGGAAAAGAATGGGTATTGTCTTCACCTTTAGTCAGGTTTTGACTTCTCATCAGATTTTGCACCGCTTGAGTTCAAGGTTTAAGCGTGCAGTGTGTGCGGGTGTCGACCCCATTTTAAGTTAACAAGACTGATGAATGAATTCCGAATTTTGACCTTTCAGACTTCTCGTCCTCGTACGCCATGGCAACAATTTTGAAAATTTGAAAATCTTTTTTCCTTCCCTTTTTTTTTGGGTTTTAGAATTTTCTATTTTGTTTGGGTTTTTGGAAATTTCTATATTTTTTTGGATTTTGGAAATTTTCTATTATTATATTTTTTTTGGATTTTGAAAAATTCTATTATTATTATTATTATTATTATTTGGATTAGGGGTAGTATTTCTTAAGGTAGAGCCCATTCCAAGGATGAGTTAACTCTTCTCCTTCAGCATTAATCAATTTATAAGCATTGCCAGGATAAACATCTTTTATAACAAAGGGTCCTTCCCAGTTTGGTTGGAGTTTTGAACGCGGTCCACCAGGTTTTACGAAGATTCTCTTGATTACCATCTCACCGATTTTAAATTTTCTCTCAATTACTTTCTTTTGATAAAAACGTGAAAGCCTATTTTGATAAACGCGCGCATGCTCAGCGGCGACCAGACGCTTCTCATCTAGGAGTTCCAACTGGGCAAGGAGTGAATCACGACGTTCATCAATAGAGAATTCCTTGTCCAATTGTACTCGCAGAGAGGGAATGAGAATCTCATATGGAACCACCGCCTCCATTCCATAAGTAAGGGCGAAAGGGGTTTGCCCTGTGGGGGTACGAATGGAAGTGCGATAGGCCCAGAGAGCTTCAACTAGCTTGTCTGGCCAATCCGAAAATTTATTAGCCTCACACGTTTTCTTAACAATTTTGATCAGCGTCTTATTAGTTGCGTCTATTTGGCCATTGCCCTGTGGATAATAGGGAGAAGAATGATGCAATGCAATGTTATACCTGTTGCAGAGATCCTTGAGCTCTTGAGAGATGAATTGAGGTCCATTGTCGGTGATGTTGGTGCTTGGGATGCCGAACCTTGCGATGATGTTCCTCATTATAAACTTGCAGACGGTCGACGCTTTAATCTCCACGAATGCTTCCGCTTCCTCCCACTTGGTGAAGTACTCCGTTGCCGTAAGGATGAATGACTTTTGCTTTGTAAGGAGGTTTGAGTCACCAAGAGGTCCAATGATATCGAAAGCTCACATGGAGAAAGGCCATGGGGAGGACATAGGATGGAGTGAAGAAGCAGGAGAATGAATCTTGTCAGCGTGCAGTTGGCACTTAACACACCGTCGAACATAGATGGAGCAATCCTCTTCTAGAGTTGGCCAATAAAAGCCTAGCCTAAGGATCTTCTTAGCTAGCATCTGGCTGTTCACATGACCACCACACACTCCTGAATGCGCCTCTTCCACGACCTTCCAGGATTCATCATCGTCTAGGCATCTTAATAAAACACCCGCGAGCCCTCTTCTATAGAGCACACCTCCAACCAAAACATAACGTTGAGCCACTCTTCTAATTGCTTTCTTCTCTTCTACAGTGGCTTCTTCGGGATAGGACTGATCGTTGCAATATCTGGAAATCTCGTAGTGCCAAGGTTTCTCCTCATCAGCCAATTCTTCTTCCCAATCTAACAACATGACCTCTTTGCTTTTAAGAGCTTCACTCCGCCTGACCTTCTCGAGCACCTTGTCTCTAATGTCGAGGAATGCACGATCCTTAATAGCTGGAGTGTCACGCTGATGAATGAGGGGAACATGAAAATCTCGCTGGGGAGGAAAGACTAAAGCAGAGGCCAAAGAGGCAAGAGCGTCAGCTATGATGTTCTGGCTACGAGAGACATGGACGAAGATCAATTTGGTGAAGAGCTTGGCATAAGCTGAAGCAAGTTCCTGGTATGGTTTGAGCTTAGGATTGATAGTGCGGCATTTGACAAGCACCTGGCGTAGAATGAGCTGACTATCACCAACAATTCGTAATTGGGTAACACCATAGTGCGGTTTGAAGGCCGGCCAAGAGAGCTTTAACTCAGCTATATTATTTGTGACAGGGAAAGTAAGCTGAGCGGCGAATGGGATGGTGACCCCTTCTGGTGTAAAAGAACCATGCCGATCCCTCTTCCTTGGGAATTTAGAGCTCCATCAAAATGTAGTGTCCACATCGGATCCTGGGGTTGATTGATGGACATTAGTTCCTCATCTAGAAACTCCGAATTGACAGGATCAAATCGGGGTAAAGGGTGGTGAGCAAGATGTTCGGCAATGGCGTAGCCGTTGATAGCTTTCTGTTGAATGTAAGTGATGTTGAATTGAGAGAGGAAACTTTGCCAGCGTGCTAATCGGTTGGTAAGGACAGATTTTTTAAGAAGGAATTTAATTGGATTCATGCGAGCAATGAGGTAAATCTCGTGAGCTAAGAAATAGTGCTTTAACTTCTGAACTACCCAGACCAAAGCGGCGCAAGTCTTCTCTATAGCTGAGTACCTCTACTCACAAGGGTTGAGAAGTTTAGACAAGTAGTATGCTGCCCTCTCCTTCCTTTCTTCATCCACTTGAGCTAGGACAACACCCACAGAGTCATCCCGGACAGAAACATAGAGAACGAGTTGTTTGCCTGGAACTGGCGGGCTCAGGACACGAGGATTGGCCAAATAGTCCTTCAATCCTTCAAAATCTGCCTGACATTTGTCATCCCAATTAAACTTGACCCCCGACTTAGTAAGCTCGTAAAACGGCCTGCATCTTTGTGAATGCTGGGAGACAAAGCGACGAATAAATTGCAACCTCCCGATTAATCCTCGAACTTCCTTCAAATTCCTGGGAGGAGGCATATCTCTAATGGCCTTCACCTTATTGGGATCAACTTCAATTTCTCTTTTGCTGACAATAAATCCAAACAACTTCCCGGATGAAACACCAAATACACATTTCTTGGGGTTCATTTTCAACTGATACTCTCGTGATCTTTGCAAGACTTTAGCTAGAACCCCAGGATGCTCAACCCTTGTTCTTGATTTTATCACCAGGTCATCCACATACACCTCAATATAAATGTGGATCATATCATGAAAAATTGCCATCATAGCCCTCTGATAGGTGGCTCCAGCATTCTTGAGTCCAAAAGGCATGACCACATAGCAGTAAGTACCCCATGGTGTAGTGAACGATGTCTTCTCTTGATCTTCCTCAGCCAAGCGAATCTGATTATAACCCGAAAAGCCATCCATGAAGGAGAGAGTCTCAAATCCTGCCGTATTATCAATTAAAACATCAATATGAGGGAGGGGGAAGTCATCCTTAGGACACGCACGGTTGAGGTCCCGAAAGTCTATACAAATCCGAACCTTTCCATCTTTCTTCATGACCGGGACGATGTTAGCCACGCAGTTAGGATAGAGGACAACTCTAACAAATCTGGCCTTATGAAGCTTGTCGACCTCTTCTTTCATTTTTAAAGCCATGCTAGGGTGAAAACGTCTCAACCGTTGTTTGACCGGAACAGACCCTGGCTTAAGTGTAAGTCGATGTTCAACAAGCGCAGGGTCTAACCCAAGCATATCTTCATAACTCCATGCAAACGTGTCTTTGTATTCTTGAAGTACCAAAATAAGCGCCTCCTCTTCGGAGGGCGGCAAGTTCTTTGAAATAAGGACAATCCTAGGGTCTTCTTCCGTACCCAGATTTATTTCCTTGGTAGGCTCTTCTACAGAGGCTGAAGGTTCATCAAATCTCCTCATGCCACTAGCAAAGGCATCAGCCTCGTCCTCACATTCTTCGTAACTTTCATCCCCCTCTTCAATAGGGTCTTCATCATTCATAATTTCATAGACACCTAAACTCTCATATAAAGCACAAGTACCCTCATATTCTAATTCTGGCAAGATGATCGGATTCTCTAAAAATTCGGGAAGAGTTGAGCATGCCCGGCACCTTCTAGCCAATTCTAACAAGAATCTACAGGGAATCTGCTTACCCTTGGATTTCTTATGTGAAGCTACCCCATGAATCTTATTAGAAGAAGAAGAGGAGCAACTAGCTTGATCTTTAGAAGAAGAAAAGGAAGGAGGTGAAAAAGTGGATACAAGAGGGGATACAAATGAAGACCCCTCGCAGGAGGGGTGGAAAAGGTTTATCAATGAATCTTGGAAGAGTGGCCCCTGGGTCGGGACACACTCAGAAAGGAGATAAGAGGTCTCCTCAACAGTGATGGAGGTTTGAAAAGTTGGAATTTTGGCATTTTTTTTTCTTTTTCTTCTTCTTTATTTTTTTCTTCATTTTTATTTTCTTTTTTCAATAGAAAGCAATGTGAAAGGGGAATAACAGAAGGAGGAGTGGAAATTGACAGATTGGAGAAGGATTGAATCAATAGCGACCCGTGCAGGGGTGCGATGGAGAGTCTGGAGAATTTCTTGAGGAGCAAGGGAAGAATGGGAGGAGAAATTTGTAGTGAATTTGGAGACATGATGGCCATAATCGGAGGCGGTCTCGGCACGTGAGAAAACAGTTGAGCGCACAAGGAGGAAAGAAGAGACGGGTGCATGGAATTAAGGGAGAAGAGGTCGGCCCACAGCCTGTCTGTCGTGAAACCTTCTTCGTATGGCACATCAGGCTCTCCAGTGTCTGTATAATTGCTCAGCAGCTATCTCTTGTCTGTTATCACAACAGGTTTCTCAATCAACTCATGAATTAGTGGCGACCATTCTGGATCGGTTGGCATAAATAGACGGCTCAAAGTGATAGCAATATCATTCATGTCGAACCATCTATACCAGTCACACTCTGGATCATCCATTTTCCTTCTCTTATCAGGCCTTAGAGACTCCAGGGCTTTGTAGGTGGCCAATGGAGCAATATGATGAGCAAACTGTCTGGCATGAACATCAGAAATTCCTTCAAAGCCTTGCCTCGACTGCCAGGCACTTCAGCTTGAACGATCGGCACTGGAGGAGCAACTGGAACGACAGGAACAGCGGGAACTGCAGGAGGAGGTGCAGAACCGCTATCTTCCCTGGGCGCATCTCGAGGAACACGAGGAGCTCGAGGAGGTCTTCCTCGACGAGGCGGCATAATTATGCTGCCAAAAACACAATCAACAATAAAATCCATCAATCATACGAAAAACATCCTATGCCAGCAAGAGACGACAACAGGACTAGCTCTGGACCAAGCGTCAATTCCAATTCTTTACGCAAATCCTCAACTTGGCTCTGATACCATCTGTGACGACCCAGAGTTCAGGATACCGATATACCGATAACATCGGTATACCGACACCAAGAACTGGGGAGGCCACCCAAGAGGCTGATGAGGCCCCTGAAGGGTTAGTGGGGGTTAGCTGAGGAATATGCATAATTAATTGCGAATTGGGGCGCGCAATACAAATAAGTATTTAAGATTTAAACACAAGTGCGGAAGCAGTTTAAAATAACCAGAGTGATATATATATAACTAGTCCAGAGTCACAAACACCAGTCCTCAAGGTACAACTACGCGGGGCATACCCCGGCAAAAGCACAACACAAGCCTCAAAAAGGCAGCTCGTGCTCAGCTGGCAGCTAAGGAACGGTCCCGAAACAGCACGCTAAACTCCGGGAGATGTCGGGCGCGGCTCACCTGAAAGGAGAAGGGTGAGTCACAGCCAGACTCAGTAGGGGTCACGCGGATCCCTACCTCGCACTAAACAAGCGAACATGCATAAATAACCGCAATTTAAAGCATGCATTTAAATAAATACACAGGCAATGGCATGAATATCTAATCACAAGAAAGCTGTAAACTCTATCTAAGCAAGTATAACAGCTAACACATGCCGCTACTAATTAAATGCAAGCGATTGAAGCTAAAACTACCAATTAGAATGAGCTGCAACTAATCCAAGCAACAAGGAAGGACAACCACTGGAGCAGAAACCAGAAGCGTCCACTGACGGCTTACACTGCGTCTCAAGCACTCGCAGTCGACAAGCGACAAGCTAAGCGCGTAAACAGTACCAGACCAAGTGACCAGTCGGAGTGACACCCGTCGGCGTCAGTCCACAGTCTCCGACCACGTGTGCACACACTGACTCTAGCCTGAGCCAGGCCCTCTAACTAGTTTTCTCCCTTGGCAGGACGCTACCATTGGCTGGGAGCCCACGGAACTAGCTTACAAACCGTGAATGGGAAATATACCCCTCCGCCATCCTCAAGCGGGTCGGTACTCAACAGACCTTAGGGCAACAACAGTGGCTCCATTGCCTGGAAAGAAAAGCTACTCTATTGGCACATAAAACACGCCACAATATAGTAAAACAATACAACTATGGCATGAATATAGAACGGAACGCATAAGCAATGGGCTGGGAATATATTGCAGCCATCAGGGAAGTGGCGGTCAAGGACCCACGCGCCACATGCAAACGACGGTCGGGGGTCGGCGCGTTACTTCAAGAATGACGCTCCAGTCCCCATCCGTCACTCCCTTCAGGATTCCAGCTCAAGAGGCACCAAAGGGCATGTAACGGTGGGGGCCCTGCGCGTTACTTCGAAGCGACGCGTGGGGTCACCGCCGTCACATCCACCCGAGGCTCAAACCACCTATCAGCGTTCTAAATGGTAGCAGGCGAAGTAACGCCCCGGTCTAGGCGCGCCGGACCGAAACGACGGTCGGCCGACTGGCCGCCGGGCGCACCGCCTGACCAAAATCACGGAAACAGTTGATGAGTAACGGATGGGAGCCCCACCGTTACTCTCCAAGTAACGCACCCCCAATGGGCCGTTATTTGGTAGTGACGCGTCCACCTTGGACCGTCGGGCAAGTGACGGTTCCTGGCAGGACCGTCACTGCACCTGGGTTACGGGCGGGTACGGTTTGTAAACCGAAGCCCTCCCGGACGGCTGAAAACGCCGGGTATCGACGAGAAACCTAATAACCTGTCAAACCACGCATGCTAGACAACAATCTAACATCTAAATCTAGCACATGCAAGGCCTAAAACGCATTAAACTCAAGATTTAGGCTAAAACCCCAAAAATGGAAATATGAACATCATGCATGCTACGGGGTGCTAATCAATAAGCGGGCTAAAGGAAACGATCCTAGCAAGATCGAGGTTCCATCCCCCTACCTTTCGCAAGCCGAAACCATCGAACGGGCCGCATGCAAGGAGGAATAGCCACGGAGCTTCCACGCTCCACCTCGCTCCCACGATCACCGATCCACGCCGAAGTGGACACCCACGCGCTCTACTCGACGCGAGGAATCCAACGGTGCCAACCTCGTCTCAATCCGACGCCGTCTCGACCACGATCCCTAAGAGAGGAGAGGAGGTGGCCGCACGGAGGAGAGAGAGAGGGAGAGGGTGAAATGAGAGATCGACGGGGGAGAGAGAGTGAGGGTGAGAGATATAAAAAAAAATAAAAATAAAAATAAAATTAATATATATATATAATACAATCATTATATATATAAAAATCTTATTAATATTCAATAACCCTCAAACAGCTCCGAACAAATCCGGAAAAATGCCAGACAAATTCCTAAAAATCCAGGAAAAAGCCGGAAATTCCAGAACAAATAATAGAACAAATACCACGAAAGATCCATTAAGGCACGGGCCTTACAGTCCCTCCCTCCTTACAGAAATTTCGCCCTCGAAATTTACAATAACCGAAAAGGAGGAGACTGAGAAAGGACTTTTACCTCACTGGAACAAGAAAGGAAAAAGCTGACGCATCTCATCTTCACGCTCCCAAGTAGACTCGTTACCAGAGTGACGCTGCCAAGCAACCCTTACCAGAGGAATAACCTTATTTCTCAACCGCTGCTCACGACGGTCTTCAATTCGGATAGGAAATTCTGGCGTGGACAAATCAGCAGTCACCTCGGGCCACACTGAATCATCGAGAACATGAGAAGCATCAGACACATATTTCCTCAACTGAGACACGTGGAACACATTATGAATAGCTTGCATGGCCGCCGGCAGTTGCAAATGATAAGCCACTGAACCAATAGCTTCAACAATCGGAAAAGGGCCAACATACCGCGGACTAAGCTTTCCACGCTTCCCAAACCTGGAAACACCCTTCATTGGAGATATTTTAACAAACACCATATCTCCTGGCTCAAATTGTAGTGGACGTCTGCGTCGATCTGCATAACTTTTCTGTCGACTCTGAGCCGTCAACAATCTCTGTCTGATCAGACGAACCACATCAGAACACTGCTGTACCATGTCCGGTCCTGTCAACAGTCGGTCCCCAACATCAAACCAGTTCAGAGGAGTACGACAAGGACGACCATACAGCGCTTCATAAGGAGCCATGCCAATACTGGAGTGAAAACTATTATTATAAGCAAACTCAACAAGTGGCAAATGCTGACCCCACGAACCTTGCCAATCAAGGCAACACGATCTCAGCATGTCCTCCAAAGTCTGAATAGTTCTCTCTGACTGTCCATCTGACTGTGGGTGATACGCTGAACTGAAAGCTAACTCAGTGCCCAAAGCTTTCTGGAAACTACGCCAGAAGCCAGAGGTAAAACGCGGGTCACGATCTGACACAAGTGAAACAGGAATTCCATGCAATGGCACGATCTTCTGCACATAGAGCTCGGCCAATCTCTGCACACTCCAAGTAACTTTAATTGGCAACAATCTGGCGGTTTTCGTCAATCTGTCGACAAGCAGCCAGATCCCATCAAAACCTTGAGAAGTTCGAGGCAAACCCACCACAAAATCTGTAGTAACATGGTCCCATTTCCACATCGGAATTTCTAATGGCTGAAGCAGACCACCTGGCTTTTGATGTTCGGCTTTAACTAACTGACAAGTCAAGCACTTAGAAACAAAAATAGCCACGTCCTTCTTTATGCCGGGCCACCAGAACTGCTTCTTCAAATTCTGATACATCTTGGTGACACCAGGGTGAATAGCAAAACGGGAACCATGGGCTTCACTCAAAATCTCATTCCTCAAATCATCATCAACAGGAATATACAATCTGCCCTGGAAACTGACGACCAGCTCGTCATCAAATTCCACATCATATCTTGATATAACACGGGCCAAATCAGAATCAGCTTGTTGGGCTTCTAGAATCTGCTGATACAAAGCTGAACCCAAAACCAAGCTAGCACAAACTGCCATCCTCGGATCGGCAGGAATCTCTACACACAATGCCTCGCTCGGAAGCTGTTCCCACAATTTCCATTCATGAAGCAACAAATGACTGACTTGTACTTTCCTGCTCAGAGCATCGGCCACAACATTCATTTTACCTGGCTGATAGGAGAGTGTAAAGTCATAATCTTTCATGTATTCCATCCATCGCCTCTGCCTGAGATTCAGATCTTTCTGGGAGAAAATATACTGTAAACTCTGATGATCAGTAAGAATCTGAAATTTCTCACCATACAGATAATGTCTCCAGATCTTCAAGGCAAAAATAACTGCAGCTAGCTCTAGATCATGAGTGGGATAATTTCCTTCATGCTGTTTCAATTGCCGAGACGCATATGCGATAACCTTACCATGTTGCATCAGCACTGCACCCAAACCTACTCGAGACGCATCTGTACAAACAAGAAAACCACCCGAGTCGGAAGGCAAAGTCAACACTGGAGAAGAAGTCAACAGCCTTTTCAATTCAACAAAGCTAGCCTCACACTGATCCGACCAGACAAATGGCACACCCTTCCGTGTCAAATTAGTCATCGGTGCTGCAATCTTCGCAAAATCCTGAATGAATCTGCGGTAATACCCAGCCAATCCTAAAAAACTTCGTATCTCCGTGATGGTCCTCGGTCTCTGCCAACTCAAAACGGCATCAATCTTTGCAGGGTCTACTGCTACTCCATCACTAGAAATCACATGGCCAAGAAAATGAATCTCCCGAAGCCAGAATTCACATTTACTGAGCTTCGCATAAAGCTCGTGATCTCTTAGAGTCTGCAGAACGATCCTCAAATGCTGCACATGATCATCAACAGAGGCAGAATATATCAAGATATCATCAACAAAGATCACCACAAAATGGTCCAGAAATGGACGAAAGATACGCTGCATTAGATCCATGAAGGCTGCTGGGGCATTAGTCAAACCAAACGGCATGACTAAAAATTCAAAGTGACCATATCGAGTACTGAAAGCAGTCTTCTCCACATCAGATTCCCGGATCCGTAACTGAAAATAGCCAGACCGGAGATCAATCCGTGAAAAGACAGCAGCAGACTGTAACTGGTCAAACAAATCATCAATCCTGGGGAGCGGATACTTATTCTTGATAGTCGCCTGATTCAGCTGCCTGTAATCAATACAAAGCCTCAGGTTTCCATCTTTCTTTTTCACAAACAGTACTGGGGCACTCCACGGAGAAAAACTGGGACGAATATAACCCTTCTCCAGTAACTCTAGTAGCTGTGCACGCAGTACTTTCAATTCAGCTGGAGCCATTCGGTACGGCGGCTTTGCTAAGGGGCCAGTACCTGGAATCAGTTCAATCACCATCTCAATCTCTCGCTCTGGGGGCAAGCCTGGCAACTCATCAGGAAACACATCAGGGAACTCACAGACAACCGGAATATCACAAACATCCCGTCGTGGTTTTTCAACAGCCACCACTGAAGCAAGGAATCCCTGACAACCTGTGCTAAGCAACCTATAGGCTCGAATAGCAGAAATAATCATACGAGAAGAACGGGATCGAATACCTTGAAAATAAAAGGCTGATTTTCCCTGGGGCTGAAAATAGACTTTCTTCGATCTGCAGTCAACCACAGCTCCATAATGCTCCAACCAATCCATTCCCAGAATAACATCATAATCTGCCAGCTGCAACGCATACAATCTCGCCGGCAACTGGTGATCATCAATCATCACAGGAGACTCATCCAAACACAAGGGAGTAACCATGAAATCTCCAGAAGGCAATTCCACAAACAACTCACAGGACAGCTCAGAAGTTGGTTCCTCAATACAAGCCATAAAATCCTCAGAAATAAAAGAGTGAGAAGCACCAGAATCAAATAAGACATGAGCTGAATGACCATAAAGCATAATCGTACCTTCCACAAGATGGGACGCAGCAGCATCAGCTCTTGTCAAATGAGAAACCTTGCCTTTCTGCTTCTTAGAACCAACTGAAGATTGCTGAGAAGACGCCGACGCCTGAGAGAAAAATTGCTGTGGAGCTTGAGGTGCAGGAGGTCTAAACTGCGGCTGAGGTTGAGAAAACTGAGGAGCTTGCAATGGATTCGGCCTCAGCGGGCAATCTCGAACCACATGACCTGGCTGGTCACACCTAAAGCAAACAACAGGAAGAGAACACGGTTGGCCCTTATGATGACCACCGCATCTCCGACACGTCCACGGCTGACTAGCAGCTGAGCTCTGCCGAGTCTGAGAAGAAGGCGCTGTCGGCTGCTGAACAGAATCTGTACCGGACGGCTGCTGAAAAAACTTCTTCTTCTTCTTGAACCTTTTGAACTTGGGCTTAGAAGGAGAGGAAGCACTGGAAACCTCTGGCTGGACCGAAGGAACACTAGGCACGGGCTGTCGGTAAGCCTGCTGAACCTGAGCTACCGGCTGCACTGACCCTGCCTGGGGATATCCACCCGGTCTCGCCATCTCCAGCTCTAAAACTACAGCTGTCTGACACGCAGTATCGAGATCCGCAACACGACTCGCTATCAACGGCATCTTCAACTCTGGCCTCAACCCACGCAAGAATTGCTGGGTCTTCAAAGCTTCGCTGGCCAGCACATGGGGCGCATACTGACCCAATTCCAAGAACTTATTCCTGTACTGAAGCACGGTCATACTACCCTGGGTCAATTCCATAAACCGATACATCTTATCCATCTGCAAGCAGGCAGGAGTATAGGCACGCTCAAAAGCAGCAACGAACTCTGCCCAAGTGATTTGCCGAAGAGGTCTGGATCGAAAGGAAATCTGCCACTCGGCTTTCCACCACGCAATGGACGTACCCTGGAGTTGAAAGGCAGCGAGCATGACTTTCTCATCTTCAGCACACTCCATCGAGACAAAAACACGCTCTATCGCATCCATCCATTGCCTCGCGACTTCTGGATCAGCTTGGCCATCGAAAGCAGGCGGATTGAACATCAGAAATTCCTTCAA
This sequence comes from Amorphophallus konjac, assembly GCA_022559845.1. Lineage (NCBI taxonomy): Eukaryota > Viridiplantae > Streptophyta > Magnoliopsida > Alismatales > Araceae > Amorphophallus > Amorphophallus konjac. The sequence continues at coordinate 201,155,211 of CM040124.1, forward strand.
AGCCTTGCCTCGACTGCCAGGCACTTCAGCTTGAACGATCGGCACTGGAGGAGCAACTGGAACGACAGGAACAGCGGGAACTGCAGGAGGAGGTGCAGAACCGCTATCTTCCCTGGGCGCATCTCGAGGAACACGAGGAGCTCGAGGAGGTCTTCCTCGACGAGGCGGCATAATTATGCTGCCAAAAACACAATCAACAATAAAATCCATCAATCATACGAAAAACATCCTATGCCAGCAAGAGACGACAACAGGACTAGCTCTGGACCAAGCGTCAATTCCAATTCTTTACGCAAATCCTCAACTTGGCTCTGATACCATCTGTGACGACCCAGAGTTCAGGATACCGATATACCGATAACATCGGTATACCGACACCAAGAACTGGGGAGGCCACCCAAGAGGCTGATGAGGCCCCTGAAGGGTTAGTGGGGGTTAGCTGAGGAATATGCATAATTAATTGCGAATTGGGGCGCGCAATACAAATAAGTATTTAAGATTTAAACACAAGTGCGGAAGCAGTTTAAAATAACCAGAGTGATATATATATAACTAGTCCAGAGTCACAAACACCAGTCCTCAAGGTACAACTACGCGGGGCATACCCCGGCAAAAGCACAACACAAGCCTCAAAAAGGCAGCTCGTGCTCAGCTGGCAGCTAAGGAACGGTCCCGAAACAGCACGCTAAACTCCGGGAGATGTCGGGCGCGGCTCACCTGAAAGGAGAAGGGTGAGTCACAGCCAGACTCAGTAGGGGTCACGCGGATCCCTACCTCGCACTAAACAAGCGAACATGCATAAATAACCGCAATTTAAAGCATGCATTTAAATAAATACACAGGCAATGGCATGAATATCTAATCACAAGAAAGCTGTAAACTCTATCTAAGCAAGTATAACAGCTAACACATGCCGCTACTAATTAAATGCAAGCGATTGAAGCTAAAACTACCAATTAGAATGAGCTGCAACTAATCCAAGCAACAAGGAAGGACAACCACTGGAGCAGAAACCAGAAGCGTCCACTGACGGCTTACACTGCGTCTCAAGCACTCGCAGTCGACAAGCGACAAGCTAAGCGCGTAAACAGTACCAGACCAAGTGACCAGTCGGAGTGACACCCGTCGGCGTCAGTCCACAGTCTCCGACCACGTGTGCACACACTGACTCTAGCCTGAGCCAGGCCCTCTAACTAGTTTTCTCCCTTGGCAGGACGCTACCATTGGCTGGGAGCCCACGGAACTAGCTTACAAACCGTGAATGGGAAATATACCCCTCCGCCATCCTCAAGCGGGTCGGTACTCAACAGACCTTAGGGCAACAACAGTGGCTCCATTGCCTGGAAAGAAAAGCTACTCTATTGGCACATAAAACACGCCACAATATAGTAAAACAATACAACTATGGCATGAATATAGAACGGAACGCATAAGCAATGGGCTGGGAATATATTGCAGCCATCAGGGAAGTGGCGGTCAAGGACCCACGCGCCACATGCAAACGACGGTCGGGGGTCGGCGCGTTACTTCAAGAATGACGCTCCAGTCCCCATCCGTCACTCCCTTCAGGATTCCAGCTCAAGAGGCACCAAAGGGCATGTAACGGTGGGGGCCCTGCGCGTTACTTCGAAGCGACGCGTGGGGTCACCGCCGTCACATCCACCCGAGGCTCAAACCACCTATCAGCGTTCTAAATGGTAGCAGGCGAAGTAACGCCCCGGTCTAGGCGCGCCGGACCGAAACGACGGTCGGCCGACTGGCCGCCGGGCGCACCGCCTGACCAAAATCACGGAAACAGTTGATGAGTAACGGATGGGAGCCCCACCGTTACTCTCCAAGTAACGCACCCCCAATGGGCCGTTATTTGGTAGTGACGCGTCCACCTTGGACCGTCGGGCAAGTGACGGTTCCTGGCAGGACAGTCACTGCACCTGGGTTACGGGCGGGTACGGTTTGTAAACCGAAGCCCTCCCGGACGGCTGAAAACGCCGGGTATCGACGAGAAACCTAATAACCTGTCAAACCACGCATGCTAGACAACAATCTAACATCTAAATCTAGCACATGCAAGGCCTAAAACGCATTAAACTCAAGATTTAGGCTAAAACCCCAAAAATGGAAATATGAACATCATGCATGCTACGGGGTGCTAATCAATAAGCGGGCTAAAGGAAACGATCCTAGCAAGATCGAGGTTCCATCCCCCTACCTTTCGCAAGCCGAAACCATCGAACGGGCCGCATGCAAGGAGTAATAGCCACGGAGCTTCCACGCTCCACCTCGCTCCGATGATCACCGATCCACGCCGAAGTGGACACCCACGCGCTCTACTCGACGCGAGGAATCCAACGGTGCCAACCTCGTCTCAATCCGACGCCGTCTCGACCACGATCCCTAAGAGAGGAGAGGAGGTGGCCGCACGGAGGAGAGAGAGAGGGAGAGGGTGAAATGAGAGATCGACGGGGGAGAGAGAGTGAGGGTGAGAGATATAAAAAAAATAAAAATAAAAATAAAATTAATATATATATATAATACAATCATTATATATATAAAAATCTTATTAATATTCAATAACCCTCAAACAGCTCCGAACAAATCCGGAAAAATGCCAGACAAATTCCTAAAAATCCAGGAAAAAGCCGGAAATTCCAGAACAAATAATAGAACAAATACCACGAAAGATCCATTAAGGCACGGGCCTTACAGTCTTCATCTGGCAGAATTGGCATGCTAGTGACTTTAATAATGCGGCCCTTATGTGGAAACTTGAGGCATTGATGATTTGTAGAGGGCACTGCATCTAGCTGTTGAATATAGGGGCGACCCAGGATGCCATTAAATGTTGGATCCATGTCCAATATGTGAAAATCTACTGTGATTGTAGCTGGACCCAAACTGACTTTTAATGTTATCATGCCCAAGGGAGGCTTCTTGGTGTTGTCATAAGCTGTGACTGTTATAGTGGATGGTCGAATCTGATTTTCAGGAATGCCGCACATCTTCAAAGTGCTAGGCGGCAATACATTGATGGATGCCCCAGTGTCCACCAAACATTATTTCACTGCCACTTTATTTATGTCAACTGTGATACACAGGGCATATTTCCTTGCTGGTTGAGGTGCCAATTCATGTTGATAAAAAGTAATTGCTGGCTGACCGCTAGCGGGCGTTAAGACTGTAGTTATGTGCTCGACCGGGATGTCTTCATTGACCATAACTTTCTGCAAATATTCTTTCAAGGCCAATTGATGGGTCGTTGACCTCTTGATCTGTTCTAGAATAGAAATTCTTGCTGGTGTCCGGTCGAGATGCTTTAGTAAATCATACTGAGTGCCTGGAACAGACTCTTGCTCTTGCTCATTGGGCCCCTGCGTGGGCTCCTGCTCTCTCTGGGGAAAAATGCGCTGGAACATCCGTCCACTGCGGAGCGATGCTATGGTTTGGCGCACCTCTGTCGGGGTAAGTGTGGAGGGAGGGTTGGAAGATGAAGAAGGAACATTAGTGTTGACAAGTGGTGGAGAAGTGTTCGAAGAAGGAGCCCCCGTAGGAGGTATTGGAGAAGGGTTCAAAAGAGAAGCCCCTGTAGGAGGCGTAGGGGTAGAAGGGGGTGTTGGAGTGTGGGTGGAGATAGTTGGTTGAATAAGGAGAGGTCTGGGTATAAATGGGGGGTGGACTGATGGTGTAAGAGTCCTTGCGGGCGGAGGAGCAATGGTGGTGGATGTAATGGGTGTTGGTGATGGGCGGATGAGAAGTGGCCTAGATGACAAGGGCGAAGGGTTGGTGACAGGTAGTGGAGTTTGTTGCGTGATGGGCTGCGATGGTGGAGGACGGGTAAGGAGAGGCTGGGTTGGCAAGGATGAGGAATTAGTTGGAGCGGATGGATTAACAGGGCGCAGAAGGGGACGAGTCAATTGGGGAGTGGAAGAAGGAAGTGTGCGCAAGAGGCGCGGAGGTTGATTTGAATTATGGTTAAGTGCCCCGACAGAGGTGTTTTCTTCGTGCCATCCTTATCCTCTCTCCACCTCGTGGAGGGACGTGACAGGGTTCACATGCTGATTTGGTGGGTGCTCCGACAGTGGGTTGTGGACAATCCCCATGTGTTGCTGTGGTGCTGGAGCTTGCTGTTGTACCGGTGGTGCTGGTTGCTGCGGCTGCTGAGCCTGCTGTTGCCGAGGAGGCCTTCTTACTTTTAAGGAAGCGATAAACTGTCTCATCTCGTCCCAATTAATATCGCCCTGATCATTCAAATCATAAATATAGTCCTTGAAATGAAAGCAGTGATCAATATTGTGGCCAGGGGAGCGATGGAAAACACAATAGCGGGACGTATCAACATTAGCGGGCCACACTGCCCTTTCTTTTGGTAACATGAGCAGATTGGCGGCCATCAGGGCATTGAAGATATATGGGAGACTTTCTGGCAATGGCGGGTAGTGGGCCCTTTTGGGGCCTAGTGGTCTCCTTTGTTGTTGTTGTGGTGGTCCGAAGTTGGCGGGTGGTGGTACTTGGTGATATTGTTGTGAAGCTGGTGGATCCGTGTGGTTCATTTGGTTTTGTGGAGGAGCAAAGGAAGGTTGAGGAGCGAATTGGTGTTGTGGGGATGAGTTGAAGAGGGTGCATTGTTGTGGAGGTGGTGGAGGTCGTGGGTTAGATTGGCGGGAGGGTGTGGGGTTGCCAACTACGCCAACTTGCTCATTTGTAACGGTGCCCTTAGTCGTGGGTCCGCTATTGTTGACATTTGTATGTTTCTTGACCAACCGTGGTCTTGATTCAAACAAGCCCATGATGGGCGAATCTTTCATCTGAGTTTGAATATATCGAGCTCTTTCATAGAGCTCCTCCATGGTGGTCAATATGTTCATGGCCAATATGTGCCGGAACTGAGGGGTGGTGTCACGCCCCGAGCGCGGAAGATACTCGGATATGCGCGACGAGTTTATATCAATCATGTCAATCAGAGTAGTAGTGTATTCGACACCAAAATAGAGATACACAAAATAGAAAGATAACCCAATCCTTTATTTCATAATGGATAGACTATTACAAATCCAATACTCTATTCAGTTAAAAAGGAAAAGTACATAGTTGACTCAAAAATAGGAAAAAAAGACTAGATGACACTTGGAGAAGTTCTATCTCTTTCACTCTTGACCATTCCCATCCGATTGACTTCCCTCGTCGTCGGAATTACCTGAAAAGTAGGGAACACACGGAGTGAGCGAACGCTCAGTAGGAAATTATATCTCAAGCGCTAGCAAGGGGTTTAAATAATTACATCTTTCATGTATGTACTGTAGCGATGCATGCTCGTATAAAACGACAAGATAGAGAGAGAATTTATCAATAAGACAGCAAGATGAACTAGTCATGAGCTTTCAAGAAAAGATAACAAGATATTCAAGCAAGTACTCTTTAGCAAGTCATGTCAAGAACTTTGGCTATCATGTATCAAGCAAGCAAGTAATTACCCTTTCTCGGGTCACGCAATTCATGTCAAGTCAAGTACGAGTCAAGTACAAGATTTGTGTGGAATGTCCAATCAAGCTCTTCATGCACTCGGTATAATGCTAGATACCTTATCATTCAACTCCCATGGGCGTAAGTACTTTCGGGTGCTCCTCCCAGGACCAGATCGGGCCCTATATGCGCATGCATTTATCATGTATATTTGACATCCACTCTTGTATATATATATACAGCCAATATGGAATTTCAACAATTTAAGCTTGTAGACACGTAGGATAACTTTTAGAGAATGGAGTCCAAAAATACGATATTGGACATAGATAGGCGATAACAACGGTACAATCACGATGAAACTAAGTGGAATTAGGTTCCCTTAACTCGGGTACCATGACAAGTATGGACATTCTTTATATAGAATTGAGGTCCACATGAACAGTACATCAAAGGCAAGATACCCTCATTCTTATTATAGAATTGAGGTCCACAAGAACATCAACAAATGGCATGATATCATCATCCCATTAAGAATTCTCATGATATACTCTTTGCATATCATAAGGGCCGGTATACCATGTTTCTTTAGAGTGACATGGCATTCAATAGTGTAATGGGTTTTTAGGGTACAACCAGCTCAGTCGGCCTTGAGGGAATCCAAGGCTCGAGGAGTCTTACGGAGGTCTCTATGACTAACTCGCTAGTCCAAAGGAACGGAATGTCCAATGGAGAGCTTGTATGTCAATGAGAGTTGAGGGTGATCGATAAAACATCATGAAACGTGGGACTATACTCACAGAGTGGAGATATAGTGCCGATATACATATATATAGATATATTGAAACCATCGGTTATTAGAAACAGGGTAAAAATATTTTTACAGAAAAATAACGACTTAAGTAAAGTCACTACTCAAGTAATTAACGCCTTCAGTAAGGGCGTTTATCTATTTTACATTTTTGTAAAAATTTCAATATTTCCGTATTTTACCAAAAACGCGCCCTGGTAAGGGGCGTTTAATTAAAATTTGACGACGTATGCAATGGTCGTTCATTCTTTACCTCTATTTTTGCAGAATATATATTTTCAGTAATTTATCAGAAACACGCCCTGGACAGGGGCGTTACTTTTCAATTCACGGCCTGAACAGGGGCGTTAGTCAAGTGAGAGACGACCTATACAGGGTCGTGTATTTCAAGAATTTACAATTTTTCAAGTATTGAAATTTCCAGAAAACGAGATATGGTCATGACAGGATAATATCAGGATGCACTGATTTAGAATCATGTTTAAGTGAATATTGAACTAATTAACATGGGTAATTATTAGGTAATTAAATTGACGTCTGTGTACAGGGCGTCAAATCTTTTGAATTGACGACCTTGTCAGGGTCGTTTATTTAAATAGCGCCCTAGTCGGGGTCGCGTATAAAATTAGCGCCCTTGGAAAGGGCGTTTCTTTCCAACAATAGAACTTTTAAAACTCGTGAAAACTATATGCATGAACTAATATATATGGTTTAATATAGTTATTATGGTGATTTGGGCTACAGTGCTTGAGAAAACCTACCGTATAGTTGATTTGAAGATGGTCGGATGCAAGTTCTGGGAAAAAAAATGATACTCTGGTTATAAACAGAGTCTTCTGACGTACTGATAGCCAAGTAAGATATATGCTTCCCTTGGCAACAGATGAGCTTGGGAAGATGCAGAAGATGTTGGTTGATGACGAAGAATTTCCCGTTCTTCCCTGTCAACCGTCGGCAGATCCTATAAAAGAAAAAGAAACTATATACCTTAGTTTCTTCATCGTACGTAACAGAGGAGAAAGCAGAAGAACGTTACCTAGTCCTTCACCGGAGCTTCTCAACCTGTAAGCAGAGAAGAGTATGAAGAATCATTAATTCCTCACACAGTCGAAGCAGAGAACAAGGAAATAAGAGGAACTACTATTCTTCACGTACCTCTGAAGAATCCAAACGCCAAATAGCATTTAAGGGTCGAACAGGAGAGTATTTATAGGGATTTTTGGGGTCCTATTAGGGCTAGAGTTTGATTGGAAGTAACACTTCCAAGATTGAGTTATTACTACATTCGAACTCTTTCTCATAGTTATCAACTTACCCTGGATAGACTCTTGGGTCGAACGAAACTCAAACTGAATTAGCGACCTAGGTCAGGGCGTCGAATTTAAATTGACGCCTTGTCAAGCGTCGTTACTTGTTGAAACGCGTCCACTCAAAGGACGTTACGCTAACTTGCCCTTTTTATTTATTTTGGTCGTTTGAAATTTGACGCCTTAATGTGTGGGCATCCTTTCTTCAAAACACGCCTTATGTAAGGGCGTTTTATTTTAAAGTAGCGCCTATATCTGAGACGTTATTTTCATCAGGTTTTAATTATTTTTATTCCAAGCTCTTTCCTTTATTTATTAAATCTTTTAATCTATTTTGATTTATTTTATTTATCAGGGTTGCTACACCCTCCCGCAGTTAAAAAGAATTTGGTCCCCAAATTCCATATCATACATTTACATATGGAGAGTGTAGAGTATGTACCTTCTAAAATAAGTCTGGAAATCGCTTCATCATAGATTTCTCGGTCTCCCATGTAGCTTCTTGTTCTGAATTCTTATTCCATTGTACTTTTAGCATGGGAATAACCTTACTCCTTAGGGTACGTACTTCTCGATCTAAGATCTTCATAGGCTTCTGTTCATACGTGAGATCCTTCTGGATTACTAGGTCTCCATGTTCGATAATATGTGATGGGTCATGCACATACTTCTTCAACATAGATATGTGGAACACATTATGTACTTCGGACAGTTGAGGTGGCAATGCGATGCGATAAGTAACCTCGCCAACTCTTTCTAGTATCTCAAAAGGTCCGATAAATCTTGGTGTAAGCTTGCCTTTAACACCAAATCTTCGTATTCCACGTCCAGGCGATATCTTGAGAAATACATGATCTCCGATTTGGAATTCAAGATCTCTCCTTCTTGTATCAGCATAAGCCTTTTGCCTTGTCTGAGCTACTTGCAGTCTTTCTTTGATCAATTGTATCTTCTCGGTAGTGTCCCTTACCATTTCTGGACATAACAGTTGTTTCTCTCCAACTTCGTCCCAGCATAAGGGTGATCGACAACTCCTTCCGTATAAAGCTTCAAAAGGTGCCATTTGTATACTTGCCTGGTAACTATTATTGTATGCAAATTCTACCAACGGCAAGTGATCATGCCAGCTTCCATCGAAATCCATGATGCAAGCTCTGAGCATATCTTCAACCACCTGATTAGTTCTCTCGGTCTGACCATCCGTTTGAGGATGAAAAGCTGTACTAAAGTTAAGCCTTGTTCCCAACGAATGTTGTAGTCCTTTCCAAAAATGAGAAGTAAAACGGGGATCGCTGTCAGACACGATTGAAACAGGAATACCATGTAATCTGACTATTTCCTTGATGTATAGTGCAGCTAAGACATCAACTGACCATCGACTCTTGATTGACAAGAAATGCGCAGATTTGGTCAATCGGTCAATGATAACCCATATTCCATCATGTCCTCTTTTTGATTTAGATAATCCCATGATGAAATCCATACCAATATCCTCCCACTTCCATTTAGGGATATCTAGAGGATGTAGCTTTCCAGCAGGCTTTTGGTGTTCCGCCTTGACTTGTTGGCATGTGAGACAGCGTGATACGTAGTCTGCTATTTCCCTTTTCATGTTGGGCCACCAAAAATTTCTTTTCACATCTTGGTACATCTTTGTAGATCCAGGATGAATCGTATACCTTGATCTGTGAGCTTCATCTAAGATCTTCTTTTTCAATTCTGGGCAGTCCGGTATACAAGTTCTATTCTTGAACATTAATCTTCCATCAGAAGCTAATTGGAAATTCGATTGTCCTTCTAATCTGCCCTTGATTTCTTCTAAAGTAGGATCATCATCCTGAAGTGCTTGTATCTCAGATAATAAATCTGACTGTATGCTTACATGAGATAATGTGACACATCTAGGGTCTGTGTCCATGCTTATATTGAGTTCAGAGAATTGTTCTAGCAATTTCCATTCTTGAATCAGACAATTGGCTAACAGTGCTCTCGGCTTTCGACTAAGGGCATCAGCAACATAATTACCCTTTCCGGGATGATATTGTATATTGAAGTCGAAGTCCTTGAGATATTCCAGCCATCGTCTTTGCCTCATATTTAGTTCCTTCTGTGAGAAAAGATATTTGAGACTCTTGTGATCGGAGTATACAGTAAACTGTACTCCATAAAGATAATGTCTCCATATTTTGAGTGCAAATACCACCGCGGCCAATTCTAAGTCATGGACGGGGTAGTTCTCTTCATGCTTCTTTAATTGACGAGAAGAGTAGGCTATAACCTTCCCTTGTTGCATTAGAACACACCCGAGGCCAATGCCAGAAGCATCAGTGTATACCTCGAACTTTTCTCCTTCAATTGGCAATGCTAAGATAGGAGCTGTAGTAAGATGATCCTTGAGAGTTTGGAAGCTTCTTTCACATTCCTCATCCCATTCATAACGGATCTCCTTGCGAGTTAACCTCGTAAGTGGCATGGCGATTTTAGAGAAATCCTTGATGAATCGCCTGTAATAGCCGGCAAGACCTAAGAAACTTGGGATCTCGCTAGCATTGGTCGGTCTTTCCCAATTCCCTACAGCTTCAACCTTTGATGGGTCTACAGACAATCCATCCTTTGATATAACATGTTCGAGAAAAGTCACTTCTTCAAGCCAGAATTCACACTTGCTAAGTTTTGCATATAATTGGTTTGTCCTCAATATTTGTAATGCAATCCTCAAATGTTCCTCATGCTCTTCCTTGGTCTTGGAATAAATCAATATATCATCAATAAAGACCACCACGAATTGATCCAAATAAGGCCTGAATATACTATTCATTAACTGCATAAAGGCAGCAGGGGCATTCGTTAGTCGGAAAGGCATAACAACAAATTCATAATGGCCATACCTGCTTCTGAATGCGGTTTTATGAATATCATCATCCTTGATTCTTAATTGATGGTATCCCGACCTGAGATCAATCTTGGAAAAATATTTGGATCCTGAAATCTGATCAAATAATTCATCGATTCTCGGCAGTGGATACTTATTCTTGATAGTGAGATGATTCAACTGTCGATAGTTGACGCATAACCTCATGGATCCGTCTTTCTTCTTTACAAATAATACGGGCGCTCCCCACGGGGAAGTACTTGGTCTAATGAATCCTTTCTTAATGAGTTCCATCAATTGCTCCTTTAACTCCTTGAGTTCAGCAGGTGACATCCTATAAGGTGCCTTTGAAATCGGACCAGCACCAGGGACTAAGTCAATGGTGAAGGCCACTTCTCTTTGCGGGGGTAATCCCGGCAAATCTTCCGGAAACACGTCCTGAAATTCTTGTACCACTGGAATGTCTTCTAACTTAGCTTCCTTAGCTTCTTTAACTGTGACTAAGGCAAGGAAAGATGTACATCCTTTCCTGATGAGCTTGCTAGCTCGGAGAGCTAAAATAATAGGGGATTTGCTCCGACTCTTGGGGCTAGTAAATACTAGTTCTAGAAATTCCTTGAATGTAACCTTACTATTGCGGCAATCAACCGTTGCCTGATACTTGGATAACCAATCTGCCCCTAGTATAACATCATACTCTTTCAGATCTAAACATATGAGATCAATAGGGAGATTTCTACCCTGAACCAATACTTCGCAGTTTTGGTGATGATGTGTAATATCAGTCTCATCATCTAGAGGAGTAGACAAAACTAACTTTATCCATTCCGGTTCTAGGGGTAATGGGTCAGCAAACTTCTTAGAAACAATAGAATGCGATGCACCAGTATCAATTAAGACATATGCATTCCTGGAACAAACTTTCAATGTACCTTCCACTAAGCCGCGTCCTTCTACTTGCTCGGTCTCCTTGATTGCATGAAGACGAGCATTCTTGGTTACTGGGCGCTTCTCGTCAACGGCTTGGTCGTTAAGTAATGGGAAATCGGGAATCCGATGCTCACGACTCCCACAACGGAGACATGCTCCAAGTTTCCTCCAGCATTCTTCTGCTCTATGACCCGCTTTATCACAATGTTTGCACACTGTACTTGGAGAGGTAGTGGTGATAGAGAAGGGCTTGGTCTTCTTGAACTTTTGGTCTTGCGAGGGAATACCTCCATTGCTAGGCCTCTTCTTGAAGTTGGGTTTAAAGGAACCCGAACCTGTAACTTGTTCCTTCTTATCCTTACCACGAATCCTATCAGACAGTTCCGTGACATCTTCTAATAGTTGAGCTCGGCGTACTATCTCCGAGTAGACTTGAATGTCCATCGACGCCAGTTGAGTAATAGCTTGGGGCCTGAGCCCATTAAAAAACCTCCTAGCTTTCATTTTCTCGGTGCTAACTAGATGCTTAGCATATCGGGACAATCTACAGAATTGGGCCTCATACTCGGCCACTGACAAAGATCGTTGCTTTAATGCAACAAATTCTGCAGCCTTCTTTTCCTGAACTCGGTCCGAGAAATATTTTACGTTGAAGTGTTCAACGAATTCCTCCCACGAAACCTGATCTTGATTTATAGTAGCCTCTATTGATTCCCACCAGCATCTAGCATCCCTTTCTAACTGAAAAGTAGCTAATAAAACCTTATCTTGATCCGTGCATTGCATAACACGGAATATTCGTTCTGTTTCCCTAATCCAGTGATCAGCGTCATCTGGATCAGTAGAACCCGTGAACTTGGGTGGGTTCATGTTCTTGAAAGTCTGGTGGAGACTTCCACCTCGTTGTCCACCTCCTTGTGCTACTTGTTGCAGCACTTGAGTCATGCCTTGAAGGGTACGCTGCATGTTGCGCCATTGAGCACGTTCGGCAGCCATTATCCTACAATTACAATAACTAGGTTAATATGTGATTGTATTTAAAGACTCATATACTATGTTAACTTTAACCCTTGGTTCTGCCCAATCTTACTGGTTAAAGGATTGAACATATCCTTGGACTTGGGTTTTCCTAGGAATTGAATACCCTAGGCTCTGATACCACAAAAACTGTCACGCCCCGAGCGCGGAAGATACTCGGATATGCGCGACGAGTTTATATCAATCATGTCAATCAGAGTAGTAGTGTATTCGACACCAAAACAGAGATGCGCAAAATAGAAAGATAACCCAATCCTTTATTTCATAATGGATAGACTATTGCAAATCCAATACTCTATTCAATTAAAAAGGAAAAGTACATAGTTGACTCAAAAATAGGAAAAAAAGACTAGATGACACTTGGAGAAGTTCTATCTCTTTCACTCTTGACCATTCCCATCCGATTGACTTCCCTCGTCGTCGGAATTACCTGAAAAGTAGGGAACACATGGAGTGAGCGAACGCTCAGTAGGAAATTATATCTCAAGCGCTAGCAAGGGGTTTAAATAATTACATCTTTCATGTATGTATTGTAGCGATGCATGCTCATATAAAACGACAAGATAGAGAGAGAATTTATCAATAAGACAGCAAGATGAACTAGTCATGAGCTTTCAAGAAAAGATAACAAGATATTCAAGCAAGTACTCTTTAGCAAGTCATGTCAAGAACTTTGGCTATCATGTATCAAGCAAGCAAGTAATTACCCTTTCTCGGGTCACGCAATTCATGTCAAGTCAAGTACGAGTCAAGTACAAGATTTGTGTGGAATGTCCAATCAAGCTAGTCATGCACTCGGTATAATGCCAGATACCTTATCATTCAACTCCCATGGGCACAAGTACTTTCGGGTGCTCCTCCCAGGACCAGATCGGGCCCTATATGCGCATGCATTTATCATGTATATTTGACATCCACTCTTGTATATATATATATAGCCAATATGGAATTTCAACAATTTAAGCTTGTAGACACGTAGGATAACTTTGAGAGAATGGAGTCCAAAAATACGATATTGGACATAGATAGGCGATAACAACGGTACAATCACGATGAAACTAGGTGGAATTAGGTTCCCTTAACTCGGGTACCATGACAAGTATGGACATTCTTTATATAGAATTGAGGTCCACATGTACAGTACATCAAAGGCAAGATACCCTCATTCTTATTATAGAATTGAGGTCCACAAGAACATCAACAAATGGCATGATATCATCATCCCATTAAGAATTCTCATGATATACTCTTTGCATATCATAAGGGCCGGTATACCATGTTTCTTTAGAGTGACATGGCATTCAATAGTGTAATGGGTTTTTAGGGTACAACCAGCTCAGTCGGCCTTGAGGGAATCCAAGGCTCGAGGAGTCTTACGGAGGTCTCTATGACTAACTCGCTAGTCCAAAGGAACGGAATGTCCAATGGAGAGCTTGTATGTCAATGAGAGTTGAGGGTGATCGATAAAACAACATGAAACGTGGGACTATAGTCACGGAGTGGAGATATAGTGCCGATATACATATATATAGATATATTGAAACCATCGGTTATCAGAAACAGGGTAAAAACATTTTTATAGGAAAATAACGACTTAAGTAAAGTCAATACTCAAGTAATTAACGCCTTCAGTAAGGGCGTTTATCTATTTTAAATTTTTGCAAAAATTTTAATATTTCTGTATTTTACCAAAAATGCGCCCTGGTAAGGGGCGTTTAATTAAAATTTGACGACGTATGCAATGGTCGTTCATTCTTTACCTCTATTTTTGCAGAATATATATTTTCAGTAATTTATCAGAAACACGCCCTGGACAGGGGCGTTACTTTTCAATTCACGGCCTGAATAGGGGCGTTAGTCAAGTGAGAGACGACCTATACAGGGTCGTGTATTTCAAGAATTTATAATTTTTCAAGTATTGAAATTTCCAGAAAACGAGATATGGTCATGACAGGATAATATCAGGATGCACTGATTTAGAATCATGTTTAAGTGAATATTGAACTAATTAACATGGGTAATTATCAGGTAATTAAATTGACGTCTGTGTACAGGGCATCAAATCTTTTGAATTGACGACCTTGTCAGGGTCGTTTATTTAAATAGCGCCCTAGTCGGGGTCGCGTATAAAATTAACGCCCTTGGAAAGGGCGTTTCTTTCCAACAATAGAACTTTTAAAACTCGTAAAAACTATATGCATGAACTAATATATATGGTTTAATATTGTTATTATGGTGATTTGGGCTACAGTGCTTGAGAAAACCTACCTTATAGTTGATTTGAAGATGGTCGGATGCAGGTTCTGGGAAAAAAAATGATACTCTGTTTATAAACAGAGTCTTCTGACGTACTGATAGCCAAGTAAGATATATGCTTCCCTTGGCAACAGATGAGCTTGGGAAGATGCAGAAGATGTTGGTTGATGACGAAGAATTTCCCGTTCTTCCCTGTCAACCGTCGGCAGATCCTATAAAAGAAAAAGAAACTATATACCTTAGTTTCTTCATCGTACGTAACAGAGGAGAAAGCAGAAGAACGTTACCTAGTCCTTCTCCGGAGCTTCTCAACCTGTAAGCAGAGAAGAGTATGAAGAATCATTAATTCCTCACGTAGTCGAAGCAGAGAACAAGGAAATAAGAGGAACTACTATTCTTCACGTACCTCTGAAGAATCCGAACGCCAAATAGCGTTTAAGGGTCGAACAAGAGAGTATTTATAGGGATTTTTGGGATCCTATTAGGGCTAGAGTTTGATTGGAAGTAACACTTCCAAGATTGAGTTATTACTACATTCGAACTCTTTCTCATAGTTATCAACTTACCCTGGATAGACTCCTGGGTCGAGCGAAACTCAAACTGAATTAGCGACCTAGGTCAGGGCGTCGAATTTAAATTGACGCCTTGTCAAGTGTCGTTACTTGTTGAAACGCGTCCACTCAAAGGACGTTACGCTAACTTGCCCTTTTTATTTATTTTGGTCGTTTGAAATTTGACGCCTTGATGTGTGGGCGTCCTTTCTTCAAAACACGCCTTAGGTAAGGGCGTTTTATTTTAAAGTAGCGCCTATATCTGAGGCGTTATTTCATCAGGTTTTATTTATTTTTATTCCAAGCTCTTTCATTTATTTATTAAATCTTTTAATCTATTTTGATTTATTTTATTTATCAGGGTTGCTACAGGTGGCATTTGAAATAATCATCTTAACCTGTTCCGGTTCTGACAACGTATCTTTCAATTTTTCGGCCATTGATCGCCATCTATCAGCAAATATGATGAAGTCTTCCTCTGGCTTCATTTTCTCCGCAACCAGATCAGTAACTGATAGGGAGGGTCCAACCCGGTCCCTATATTTCTGCAAGAATTTCTTTTGAACTATATCGAAGTCACTAGCATCTTCCGAGTCTAAAGAATAAAACCATTCGAGGGCTGGCCCCTCTAAAGACCTTCTAAACAAATAAGCTAATGAGGCTTTATTGCCCTGCCAAAAAGAAGTTTCGTACATAAAATCTTTCAAGTGAATAAATGGATTGCCAGTCCCATTATATCGCCAAAAATTCGGCTTCTCAGAAGGTGGTAGATGAAATACTGGCAATGTGGGGAGAGAAATCTCCGGGGCATTCTTTGCTGCAGTGACTTTCTTGAGTTGCTATTCCATGCTAGCCAACTTTTGAAGGAGCAGAGCATTGGAATCTGACTCGACTTGGGCCAAATTTGGAATGAAAGAATTTGGCATAGGCGTCCTTAGAATTTGGGGAGGTTGAAGGAATTGAGGCTTAGTCGCAGAATAACTTGCCTGTTGGGCCGACATGGCCGTAACGGGCATTGGTGGACGTGAAGGAGTTTTGTGCAAGACTGCCTGGTCAGTAGAAGCATGGTGGCCACTCACGGCTGGAGGGGGGTTGGAAGATGAAGAGGGAATAGATTTCCCTTTCAAAGCGGCCTGAACAGCCTGCCGCTGGGAATCATCCAGTTGGGATAATGCATGAATTAAATCATTGACATTGAAAGAAGGGGAGGTGTTCCCTGATGTGTCTTGATTGGATGGTAAAGCTTGAGAGGAGGGTTCAACCTCATGAGTTGTGGTGTCAACCACATGAATTTGAGAATAATGAGCATGAGATGGAGGGTAGTCTCCCTCATGATAAATGGAATCCTGGAGGGGGGCCTCATAAGATTGACCAAAAATATTCTCCTCCACA
Source organism: Amorphophallus konjac (assembly GCA_022559845.1). NCBI lineage: Eukaryota > Viridiplantae > Streptophyta > Magnoliopsida > Alismatales > Araceae > Amorphophallus > Amorphophallus konjac. The sequence continues at coordinate 201,171,825 of CM040124.1, forward strand.
TCATCATAAGAATACCTGTAGCTTGCCATGTTGATGATTTTACCTGAACGAAGTTGCATATTTAAGTGGAGAGAAAGCTTAACTTGAAGGAATTATAACCACAATAACCACTCAATTCAATCAAATTTATGCAAACAAGTTGTGATGAGCGCAAGCTTTTAGATTTAAGTTTGAGGTTAGGGTGAATTAAATTGAAGATCAATCCCCTCCCTTTTGCAATGTGAACCCTAGTTATGAATTTGAGTGTGATCTCCGGGTTAACTAGGTTCTTTCTCTCTCCTCACCAACGATAGGTTGTCTAAAATCTGGGTACTTCAAGGTACAACCAGCCCGGCGTCCGTGAGAGAATCCGCGGGTGCGGGGACTTACGGAGGTCTTGGAAAAGGAATTTCTGATCCAAAGAGATGGAATGCTCAATGGAGGGCTATCCCAATTCCAAGAAGGGTGTGTGGAATCCTAGTGTAGAGAGAGGAGGTCTCTCAACCAAGTGCCACAAATTGCAGGATAATATAGTCAAATCAATCAGACATAATCAGATGATAAACATGTGAATCAATCCAGCATGAGTGAACAGAGCAAGCAGGTTTCTGTAAACACACAGAAAAAGGGCGACTTGACAACAGTCGCTACCAGCAAAAAAAAACAACAGTGGGCCTGCCGTGAATTACTGCAAAGTGACAGACAATCCAGAAGACGCGCCTTGATGTGAGGCGCTAATTATGAAAGGGACGCCTCGGGGAGAGGGCGTCAAAAAAAACAAAAAATGGTGCATAAGCTCACCTAAAACACGCCTTGCGATACGGCGCTACACAAAGAAAGGACACCCAGACCAAAGGGCGTGAATTCGCAAGTAGAAATAAAACAAACCAGAGATATGCTAAAACGCGCCTCTGTAGAAGGCGTTAAATAACAAAAAGATGCCTTGAATAAAGGCGTTAAAATAAGAGAGGCGCCTTGATGGAAGGCGTTAATTCAGAGAATAAAAGATGCTCACAATCTGGCTAATCCTGATGGGAGTGTGCAGTGTGCACGATGGAAGGTACCCGTGGGGCACAAAGGAGGGTGCCACGTGGGGCACAATGGAGGGGTACTATGGGTACCAAAGGGAGGGGCATGCGCGGGTGCCACAGGGAAAGGGCACACGTGGGTGCCAATAGGAAAGGGCACATGTGGGTGCCAATAGGAGAGGGGTAATCAAAAGAAAAATAGTGGTTGTCCCACCATGATCGCCAATTTGTGGATTATAAAATTAGAACACCCCCAAATTAAATGATTTGCATAAAAGATGATTTGACAAGATATAGAACTAAAATTGATGATAAAAAGGGGGGTTACATGTAATAATCAAAATCCGTGATCGCCACTGAGGCCAACAACATGCCAAATAATATAAAGATCAAGATAGGGCATGTTACATACCTCAGAAATTCAAGAGGGCCAAGAGCTGGCCTGGGGATGAACGTGCTATATCGTCCTAGCACCTTCTCAGGATCGCGCTATGTTCCTATAGCGCGATATCAGACAGGAAGCGGGATGAGTTGGATTCATTCCTTCCTTGCTCCAAGGCCGGCCAAGGTGCAAGGGCTCCACGTATCAATCTTCTAGTGCCTGCAAACAATCATAAACAACAAACATAAGGCCCATTAGATCGAGATTTTAGTAGAATCTGCCCCTATTCTTAATCAAAAGCATGTAAAAGAAGGGCTCGATTACCTGGGGGTTTGGTGGTTTTTGAACCCCTATGGAAGGGCCAAAAATAGATTTGGTGTGTGTGTGAATGCGTGTATTTTGTAAAAAGAGGTATTTTTGAGATCAATATGCAATGCTATGCAAAGATTGGGATGAACGAATTGGGGAGAAAAACTAAGAACTAGGAAGAACACAATATGCCCCTAAATACTCCCTTGGATACATGAGGAGCGAGGAGTTGTTGATTTGGAATGAAACGCAACCTCCTCCCTCGTCAAGATCTCGAGTTGCATCCCTTTCAAAACGACGGCCAAGGGTCCAATTTATAGGCGAAGGATCAAGAAGGAACCCTAGGTCGGAGTTCGATCCCAAACTAATAACTTGGTGGCTCAAATCAAAGCAATCTTGCCGATTAATGAGGGGAAAAGACTCCTATTAGAGTTAGGAACCTTCCTTTTGACGAAACATGATTGGAAACTTACCAAAATAAGGACTTAGATCGAAAAAGGGGAGTCCGGGTCGGACTGGGTTTCTGACTGAGAATGCGCTACAAGCGTATAGCGCATTCTTCATTATCGCGCTATGACAATATATCGCGACAATAATTGGCTCACCAAATGATCAGAAAAATAATAAATACCCATTGGGTAGTCGTTCAATCGAATATTAAATAAGAATAACATCTATAGTGGATGCTATGAATGTCAAGAAATAACGACTGTTCAAATGATCATTCAATCAGGTCCATAAAGTGATGTGAGTGAATAGCGCGAGAATGTCGAATTTGAGATAAGATCCAAGGTATGGAAATTGAATTGTGGGGCCAAGAATAGGGAGAAATCCCAGAAAATCAACCAATTAGGGATCAATTGGGGCATTAACTCGGAGAACAAAAAAATTGCTCAACTTATCGGTCAAAATTGGGTGTCTGCAATGAATAGCTTTGGAAATGCACATTCTTGATGTAGACTTGGAGCTTTTGGAGGTACAAGAGTAACTTCATCTGGTAAGGCTTTTGAACGTAAAATTACAATGCTAATTGTAATTCAGAATGTATGTCTTTACAGGGCAAGGAATGTGCTTAAGGAACTCGAGGACGGTTGGTGAGATCGACTTCAACATATTGACTTTTGAATATGTGGTTTGAAGTTCATTATTTTGATCTCATGGATTAAATTGGTTTAGAACTTATCTAAGTTTAAATGGTTTGAGTTTCATTCCGTCTCATGCTTTAAAAACCATCTTGAAACCCCTAGACTTGTTCTTGGACTTAGTGGGTCTTTCAATCAATCTTTTGGATGATCTGGAACAAGGGTCGATCCATTGGTTGGACCCCTAGGTCCCCTGGTTCTGTTAAACGTGGATCTTTTATCTCCAGCTAAAAGGGTCGACCCATTGGGTCGACCCCTGGTGATTATTTTTTAGAACCCGGCGGGCTCCTTCACCAGACCTGCAAGGGTCGACCCCAAGGGTCGACCCATTCACTCGAGGGTCGACCCCAAGGGTCGACCCCTGAAAACCCCTGTTGCCAGAGGGGTTCTTGGAAGGGTCGACCCCGAGAGTCGACCCATGCTGTCTGGCCCATCTGGCCCCTCACGAGGGTCGACCCCAAGGGTCGACCCTTTCTGGTCTGGGCGGCGCCGTGATTGTGGACTCTTGGCATTTCGATCAAATGGTCCAACCACACTTGTTTGGCTGTCCTTAATCCACTCTATAACAAGTGGATCTTGTCCCATGGCTGTCCCTTGACCACCCTTGGCCTATATAACAACTTGTAGAGGATGAAAACCCTAAGAGAAATTCGTATGTCCTGATTTTGGGTTTCTTTCTAACATTTGTGTGTGCAAGTCGCAACAGCCACCTCCATCCCTTATTCCACCTTGGTGTGTGCGTGAATGTGAAGGGAAGAAGGAGGAATCAAAGTTCCAATCAAGCCTCTGCTGCTGGCTGCCAGCGAAATCGAGATTCAGCCACATCCGAGCCAAGATCGTCAAGAGCAGTCATCGTGCTGCACAAGTGTTTGATAAAATTCGCAGAAGAGAAAGGGGGAGCTCCAACCAGGATAAATCAATCCTTCTTCACTCTTTCCATTCTGAATCATTTAGCTTAAACTTGAGCATACGTGTGTAATCATTATTTCAGATATTTGTGTGTGGTGTTCGTGTTTGGTAACACGAACGTGTGTGTGTGTGTGTGTGTGTGTGTGTGTGTGTGTGTGTGTGTGTGTGTGTGTGTGTGTGTGTGTGTGTGTGTATGTGTGCTTGCTGTTCTACACAGCGTGTGTGTGTGATTCACTACATAGTGAAGCCTTAATCCTCCGTGTGAGGGGTGGACGTAGGGGACACGATAGTTTACCTGAACCACCTAAAAATTCCGTGTGTCAATTATGGTTTGCTATTCCGTTTACTTATCGAGTGGGCTTCACGGTGAGGTGAGCATTCACCATTTTCTCTATCAATCACACCCACTTCACACGCATTCACGAGTGTGATCCTGTTCGTGTAAGGCTAGAGCTTGTGTGCATAATTAGTATAGAATTCACGTAGGTAGTTTCTTTTAATTGGCCATCAATTCACCCCTCCCCTCTTGATTGCCACCCTCCGGGACTCAACAAAGATCATTTTCATTGCATGTTCTACCTTTCACGCATATGCCGCTTTTCATCGTAGACTTATTTCGTCCATAATCTCTGGTGTGAAATCTATAACCATTCACAAAAAATCTTGGATAGGCATGCGTTACCTTCGAAGGTCCATAACTTATCACCCGAACTCTTTCATCAGTAACATAACCTTGTTCAACATATGAATATAAACTACATTGCTTTAAAATGAATGGGCATACACCTCAAGCTTTGTAGAACTTAACTCCAGCACTTACTTGACCTTTAAGCCATCTGGCAAAAGATCTCTCCCGTTCCTTTTGAACCTCCATGTCATTGAGGCGTGGACATTGAGTAATTAATTTTGAATCAAATTACCTGCAATGATGAATGTAACATCACCGTAAATGGGAGGAAGAGCATCAAGAAACTTATAAATTTTAGCACCCACGGAGTTGAGGACTCACTTAACATAAGGTTCAATCTCAGCACAGTTCAGGAGAATATATATCTCTGTGGCCAACAACTCTCTATCCTCTAATATGCGATTCGAACAACATCCGAATGCACGTCCTGGATACTTAAATATGGACAACCAATTGGACAGACCCACCTCTCCTCAATCATGATTATGTGGAGGTCGATTGCGGCGAATTTGAATTGCGGGTTCAAAGTACATCGAACAGAAGTTTAAATTTTCTTCAATAATATATGCCCCAATAATCGAACCCTCTACTTTAGCCTTATTGTGAACCTTCATTTTTAGGTCATGTATACACCTATGACAACAATTCATATGACAATGATAAATAGTGACAATGACAGACACATGTAACTAGTGTCAAATAATCAGTAAATACATACTGATTACCTCTCAAATGGATACATCCATCGAAATTGTACCGGTCCTCCAACTTTGGCCTCATATGGCAAATGGATAATCAGGTGCTCCATGGAATCGAAGAATGCATGGGGAAATATATTCTCCAACTTGCATACCGTCGTGACCACATTCTGTCCCATAGTTTGTACGTCCTAAAGTTTGAGTTCTGATGCACATATAATCCTAAAAAACTGACTCAACTCGGTCAATGCTCCCCATATAGGCTTTGACAATATGTCACAGAATGTAATAAGTAGAAGTCTCTCCATGAACACATGGCAGTCATGATGTAGCACCCCGGTGTATTATTGAATAAAATAAAGAAAATTTTTTAAAGGAAATTCTTGAAAATACAATAGGTTAAATTTCGACCACTTTATAAAAATCCCGAAAAATGATATTCGTGAAAAAGACTAATAGATTAGCAAGTTTGTCTTCTGTAGTTAGCCCAAAATAAAATTATAAGTAAGCTGAATTAGGAGTTTAAGGCCCGAATCAACACCTTGTCTAACCGGACCTTAATTCGCGAAATTGGAGCCCAACTCTTGATCATTTAAGCCCAAACTGGACCCAAATGAACAAACTAGATTAGCTAAACATTTACCCTCTCGATCCCCATCGAAACCCTAACCCTAGTGAGAGTATTTGGTGGAGTTTGGCGGTGGCGACCCGGTCTAGCGCGATTCGCGCACCCCACGTTTCGGAGGACTCTATCCCCCCTAATCGATCCTTCTAGATTCAATTGACTCTATAAAAACAACCCTTAGTCACCCTAGAACAGTTTAGATGTTGTGGCGGCCGTCGAGGAGCACAGACGAGGGCGAATTCCCTCGATCATCGGAGAGGTGTCCTGTGCACAACCTGAGTGTTCTTCTTTCTTCTTCCTTCGATTAAGATAGGTTTTGGCAGACCAAACCCTAAGTATTATACATTGTTAGATTCATCTCTCAGTCCTCTTTCCGTTGATCTAAAAAGCCCTAAAATCGATGTAGTATTCTGCGAGAATTCTAGGTTCTAATGGAAGCATGTCAGATTTAGGGTTTTCTTGATGATCCTTGCTTAAGGTAGGGGTTAGCAGGCGTTAAGATTAAATTGACCTTGCTATCATGTGCATATTCTTGTTCTCGTTCCAATGGTAGCTTTTTGCCTAATTTTCATGCTCTACATGTTGTGTATTAGTCGTTTTCATTACCCCTATTCGAGCCCGTTAGGGTTCGGGCATAGCGTCCTTGGTGCGGTCCTAGCAGGATCGCTCTGTCTTAAACGGCCCCGCGATAGACCGTGTGGCCTATAGCGATGGCCATCTGTTGACCGTTTAATTGCCTTGACATTCCAATTGCCCGTAATCAGGACGGCTATGTTCAGACCGTGTCGAGACCCCCGCGGCCGCTCGACAGACCGCTCAACCCTGTCTAGCCCCCTTGGCTTTACGGATTGAACGGACTGTCGACCGACCGCTGAGGCCTCTGAGCAGTTCTGTACGAACCGCTCCGTTCTGTCGAATGTTTTATTCTTGCTCTAGCATGATTCATCTTAGTGAACTAATGATAACAGTAATTAGTAACCCACACATTAAAATTGGAACGTATGAAAGTTAGAAATTTTAATTTTTCTTGCTTAGTTAATCTCTCATGTCCCTATTCTTCATTTCAATAAAGTTAATCTCAAAACATGTATTATGGAGAATGAATTAATGATTCAAGGGTTGATTGATGGCCATTCTACTCCGGTAGGATTGACTGACCGTCGTACACTCATTTTTTGATGATTTCTAGCCTTCAATTCTTGTAATGGTTGGAACTCTCCGCCGGATATTCCTTCTGTCAGACTAGGACCTCCGTTATGAGACCTCCGTAAGCCCCCCCGAACTTGGGATTCCCACTAGGATGCCGAGCAGGTTGTACCACAAATCTTGCACCTGATTATCTCGATCGGATCGCTTGTTTGGCTCTGTTCCTTATCACGGCCCATTGTGGACCGTTTGAGCCGTACACGGTTGGATCCAGACCGTTTGAGTCATTAAACGGCCCTGATGAGACCGTGTACAATTGCTAGGTGCACCAACCATCTTGAGTTGTGCACCAACCTCTGTTGTGGGTCGACTCCAGTTGTGTACACGGCTATTCATGGACCGTTCTATTTTTGAGCGGCCCGTCCCTGACCCTTTATTAACTGGAGTTGCACCGACCTACCTTGCTAGCACCGACCTGGAGTGTGCACCGACCTCAGATGGTACACGGCCCCTTATTGACCATTCCATCGTCTGAACGGCTCATAATAGACCGTTCATCCTTGGCTTCCTTTAGGCTGTTCTTCAGCCAATCCTTTTTAGCGCGGTCCTATTATAGACAATTTATTCTCTGATGGGCCCAACATGGACCGTGTATATTCCTGAAATGTTTTCCATGATTTTTCATGTTAGAATGCAAGGGCATGATTGGTTCTTGATAACTTGAACTTTCTGGTCAAAATATCTACTTCACTTACCCTTGGACTTTTCCGAGGTAAGTTCTATACCTTGAAATTATTGGCCATTTAACTTGATTGATGTCTAGACATAACTTGGGATATTGGATCCATTAAATCAATGTCAACACATAATAAGGGCCCGGTCTGGTCCTGGGAGGAGCGCCCGAAAAGTACTAGTGCCCCGGGGAGTTGTAATGACATGGTGAGGCATTGCACCGAGTGCATGATTAACGTGATGTCTACGGCATATTCTTGTTCATGATCTCTCTCTTGCATTCTATTTGCTGAATTCCTTCGGAATTAGTTACATGACTTAGTTATATTCATGCTTGATTGGCCAATTCCAGTTATACTTTGTTCATGTTCTCCTACTATCCTTATTCGGTTATTTATATCGTCTATTCTTTTTCTTTCTAGTACAACATAAATGCAAATTGGTTAATTACTTAAACTTGTCTGCTATTACCTACTAAGCATTCGCTCACCCAGTGGTTTCCCCCTTTTCAGGTAGCTCAGGTGAGGACTCGCAAACTGATGGGGACGGGCAAGAGTGAAGCCCTGGAGCGAACCAGTTAGAAGACTATGTGGAGTCGTCCGTAGAGTCTTTGGTCGAATTATGGTATAGAATGTTGTCTAGTGATGTTGTTTTAGAGTTGGTGAATGTAACTTTGATGAAGTAGAATGTCGTGTTGGAAGTCTTCTTAATTTCTTTGATTGGGATTGATGTAAAAACTTGGTTTTTGTTGAATTAGTAATTATTAGATTGGTAGAATCTTTTGGTTGTTGTGATGAATGTTCAATTCTCTAGCGCAGGTTAGAGCATGTCTGGAAATCAACATATTATTATTAACTATTTCTACTGCTGGTCCCGATATTCCGCGTCAGGGCGTGACAGTTTGGTGGTATCAGAGCCTAGGTTTTCTAATATTCCTAGGTTTTCTAAGTTCTAGGACTCCAAGTGGTGTCATAGGACCTATAACCTCATTACAAGCCTAAGGATCCAACCCAGTGAGATTTGGGTAGAGACTTGGGTTAAGTTAATAATTTAACTCTAGAAAGACTCCTTCTAAAAGATTCTAAATTAATTTGTTCTACGTGTAGGGTATCTCCAATGGCAGCCGAACGAGCGCAATGGCAGGATATGCAATGAATAGTGCAAGGTTTGACTCGGGCTCTGCAGCAAGATGCCCAAGGAGGAGCGGCGCACCAAGGAGCGGGAGATCTTCATCAGAACTTTCATGGGATGAATCCCCCACGATTTGGCGGCTCGACAGATCCTGACGAAGCCGAGCATTGGCTGAAAGAGATGGAGAGAATCTTTGAGGCCAATGTTCACTGCAGCACTAGCTCGATGTCTTTTTCTGGACACCCTGGACTTTCTTTTGTTGGGGTTAGGCACTCTAAGTCTGTGCCGCTTATTTCGGCGCTTCGAGCTGAGAAGTTGTTGAGGAAAGGATGTCAGGCTTTTCTAGCCTTTGTTTCTTTATCCCCTGAAGGGAAGATTGAAGTAAAGGACATTCCTATTGTCCGAGATTTTCAAGATGTCTTTCCGGAGGATTTGCCAGGACTACCGCTTGAGAGAGAGGTTGTCTTCTCTATTGATTTAACTCCTAGCGCATCTCTTCTTTCGAAGGCTCCGTATCGTATGTCTCCTGCGGAGCTAAGGGAACTGAAGCGACAATTGATGGAATTGCTTGAGAAGGGATTCATTCATCCAAGTACATCCCCGTGGGGAGCTCTAGTATTGTTTATCTGGAAGAAGGATGGTTCGATTAGACTATGTATCGATTATCGACAATTGAACCAGCTTACTATCAAGAACGAGTACCCATTATCGAGGATTGACGAGTTGTTTGATCAAATAGCAGGAGCTCAATATTTTTCTAAGATCGATCTCCGATCTGGCAACCATCAGTTGTGGATCAAGGATGAGGATATTTATAAGACGGCTTTTCGTAGCAGGTATGGGCATTTTGAATTCGTAGTAATGCCTTTTGGACTGACCAATGCACTTGCAGCTTTCATGCAGTTGATGAACAGCGTGTTCCGGCCCTATCTCGATCAATGGGTCGTGGTGTTTATTGATGACATCTTGATATACTCTAGGAGTAAGGAGGAGCATGCTGAACATTTGAGGATGGCGTTGCAGTTATTGAGAGACCATCAGTTGTATGCCAAGTTTAGTAAGTGTGATTTCTGGCTGTAAGAAGTGTCTTTTCTGGGGCATATTATCACTAAGGAAGGAATATCTGTTGATCCTTCGAAAGTTGAGGCAGTAAAGAATTGGGATAGGCCTACTAATGTAACCGAAGTAAGGAGTTTTCTAGGCCTGGCAGGCTATTACCGAAGGTTTGTTAATGATTTCTCTATAATTGCGGTACCTCTGACAAGACTAACCCGCAAGGAGAACCATTTCTATTGGTCAGAAGAGTGTGAACAGAGTTTCCAGACTTTGAAGGAGTGTTTGACTACTGCCCATGTTTTGGCTTTTCCCTCTAGAGAAGGAGGTTTTGTAGTGTACACGGATGCATCAAGTATTGGCCTAGGTTGTGTGCTTATGCAATACGGGAAGGTGATAGCTTATTCCTCTAGGCAGTTAAGGAAGCATGAAGAAAATTATCCTATTCATGATTTGGAACTTGCAGCGGTAGTTTTTGACTTGAAGATTTGGAGGCACTATTTGTATGGAGAGACCTTCACGGTGTTTTCAGATCACAAGAGCTTGAAGTATTTGTTCTCTCAAAAGGAGCTTAATATGAGGCAGAGGAGATGGCTTGAGTACTTGAAGGACTTTGATTTTTCTATAGAGTATCATCCTGGAAAGGGCAATGTGGTGGCAGATGCCTTAAGTCGCAAGCCGATAGCAAAGGTATCAAGTCTCATGTTACAAAAGTGGAAATTATTAGAACAGTTGGCTAATTTAAACATTAATGTCGGTGAAGATCGGGTTATGGTTGCATAAATTCAACTTCACCCAGAGTTATTAATGAAAATTCAGTCCTTTCAAGACAATGATCCAGTATTGGTAGAGATCAAGAAAGTTTGAGCAATAGACCTGATTTCATGTTAGCCGATGATGGCAGGTTATTATTTCAAGGAAGGACCTGTGTGCCAGACGTAGCTGAGATAAAGAGCAAAATTTTAGAAGAAGCTCATAGGTCCAGGTATACTATTCATCCTAGAGGTACTAAGATGTATCGAGATTTGAAGAGGACCTTTTGGTGGCCAAGTATGAAAAAGGAAGTTGCAGAATTTGTAAGCAGATGTTTAGTGTGTCAACAAGTCAAGGCAGAGTATTTCAGACCTGCAGGGAAATTAAAACCACTTGATATACCTCAATGGAAGTGGGAGAGCATTGGCATGAATTTTATCATGGATCTACCTAGGACTCGTGGGAGATTTGACGCGATATGGGTTATTGTTGATAGATTGACTAAGTCTGCCCATTTCTTATCTATTAAGTCCAGATGAACAGTTGATGTTTTGGCTGCTTTGTATATGAAGGAAATTATAAGGCTGCATGGAATACCAGTTAGTATTGTGTCTGATAGAGACCCCAGGTTCACTTCGCAATTATGGAAAGGATTACAAGAATCCCTGGGTACTCGTCTGAATTTCAGCACGACATTTCACCCATAAACGGACTGACAGACTGAAAGAACCAACCAGATTATGGAAGATATGCTTAGAGCTTGTGTGATTGATTTTGGAGGCTGTTGGTCTGAGCATTTGGCTCTGATTGAATTAGCCTACAACAATAGTTACCAGTCCAGTATCCATATGGCCCCGTTTGAAGCTCTGTATGGAAGAAGTTGTCGATCCCCATTATGTTGGGATCAGGTAGGTGAGAAACAATGGTTGGGACTAGATCTCATTTTAGAATCATGCAAGAACATCCGTTTTATTAGAGACCGTTTGTAAGTGGCCCATTCAAGACAGAAGAGTTATGCTGATAATAGGAGGAGAGCCTTAGAATTTCAAGTTGGCGACCATGTGTTCTTGAAAGTTCACCAACAAGAGGAATCCAAAGGTTTGGTGTTCGTGGCAAGCTAAGTCCAAGATATGTTGGTCCATTCGAGATTCAGGAGAGAATTGGAGAAGTTGCATACCGTTTAGCTTTACCACCTCAGTTATCTGGAGTTCATAATGTCTTTCATGTGTCGATGCTGCGAAAGTATGTGTATGACCCCACTCATATCATCCATCATATGGATTTGGGATTGAAGGAAGATTTGACTTATGAAGAAAGACCAATCAAGATTTTGGACCGCAAGCAGCAGCAACTCAGAAATCGATTTATACCTATGGTCAAGGTTCAGTGGAGTAGGCGTGGAACGAAAGAAGCTACTTGGGAATCGGAGGACGATATTTGGAAGCAATATCCTGATTTATTCTAAGGTTAGTTACCTTATTCCCCCTTCTGATACGTGCAGTGAATTTGGAGGATCAAATTCTTTAAAGTGGGGGAGGGTGTAGCACCCCGGTGTATTGTTGAATAAAATAAAGGAAAATTTTTTAAAGAAAATTCTTGAAAATACAATAGGTCAAATTTTGACTAATTTATAAAAATCCCAAAAAATGATATTCGTGAAAAAGATGAATAACTTAGCAAGTTTGTCTTCTGTAGTCAGCCCAAAATAAAATTTTAAGTAAGCCGAATTAGGAGTTTAAGGCCCGAATCAACACCTTGTCTAACCGGACCTTAATTCGCGAAATTGGAGCCCAACTCTTGATCATTTAAGCTCCAACCGGACCCAAATGAACGGCCTAGATTAGCTAAACATTTCCCCTCTCGATCCCCATCGAAACCCTAACCCTAGTGAGAGTATTTGGAGGAGTTTGGCGGCAGCGACCCGGTCTAGCGCGATTCGCGCACCCCCCATTTTGGAGGACTCTATCCCCCCTAATCGATCCTTCTAGGTTCAATTGACTCTATAAAAACAACCCTTATTCGCCCTAGAACAGTTTAGATGCTGTGGCGGCCGTCGAGGAGCGCGGGCGAGGGTGAATTCCGGCGATCATCGGAGAGGTGTCCCATGCGCAACCGGAGTTTTCTTCCCTCTTCTTCCTTCGATTAAGGTAGGTTCTGGCAGACCAAACCCTAAGTGTTATACATTGTTAGATTAGTCTCTCAGTCCTCTTTCCGTTGATCTAAAAAGCCCTAAAATCGATGTAGTATCCTGTGTTGGGTCCCGCGAGGTGTAGTCGGATCTAGAAGGGGGGGTTGAATAGATCTTATCAAAAGCTTTGGCCTATTTAAAAACTCTTAGCTACCAGAAGCATGAACCACTCCTATAAAGTGAATGAATCACTTAGGCACAATGCGTAGCGGAATTAAGTAGAGTGGCATAAATGGAAATGACTCGGATTACAAGCGATGAAGCATCAACACTTCTTTAAGCACACTTGTGATCTTGAAAGAAATAAGTCTTGTAGTGCAGGGATCATAAAGTATAACACTAGAGCATGAAACATCTTACAACAACCGTGCGTGTGTGTGAATGTAGTGGTGATCAACCAAGGTGCATGCGAGTCTATGCAAGGGAATCACTTAGCAATACTTTCACCTTGGCACCTATGTGCAAGGGTGCAGCAGGCCGCCCAAGGGATGCAGTCAAAGTGCTATGCCCAATTAAAGCACAGATAAAACTGAAGGTGCAAATCTGAGTGCTTGAGTGTGTAAATAAGATAACCAAGTTTGGAAGCACACAAACCTGTGAATGAGGGTAGAAGATATAGAGCAATCACACATGATGAACAACCCACAACACAGCAATTTTTAAGGTGGTTCAGTTGCTAACCCGCAACCTACGTCCACCCCGCACCATAATCCGGTGAGGCTTTCCTGCTAACTCACAGCTTGACCGGGGACACGCCCCAAACCATAGAACAGAGAAAACCCTCTTTCTGTCTTCCTACACACAAAGCCGGCAGGGACGGCTATACCGCAGATCGAAGAACTTTCGATTCCCTTCCTACTAACCACCGGTAGGGACGATCTTCAGTTTCAATAGATTGATAGAAATGAAAATGGAACAAGATGAAAATGCTCAAACAAGATATAGAGATATGCTAGAATGAAGTAGATCTTGTCTGAGACTATTGGATCTTGAATCGGTTGCTTTGATCTTCCTTTGATCCCTTTGAGTTGATGGAGAAGATACAAGATGTAGCTTTGATCTTCCCTTGAGTTGATGAAGAGGTTTGGATGTAGCTTTGATCTTCCTTTTGATCTCCTTTGTAAGCTTGCTTGTTTCTCTTCTTCCTTGGAGATTGAGGGCTTCAGATGTAGGCTTGAATCCCTTGAATTGGATGTAGAGCTTCTGCACGGAGTACTATTCACGGCTACAGTACCTCTTCTTCCTTGGAGCTCCTCTAGCCTCTCTTCATCTCTCTTTGCTCCAAATGATCAACTAGGGTTTCTAACCGTCTTGTGTTGGTTTTATATCTCTTTGGATGGTCAATAAACACATCGTAGACCAGATCCACATTTTGTGGGTGATTAGGTGACTTTTGGATTAAAGAAATCCATGGGGAATGGCCTTTCTCGAAGTGGAAAATAAAGTCAACATTGAAGGCTCGGGGCTAGCGGTCGACCTGTGGAAGCTGGAGGTCGACCGCTACTGAGAAACGCTGTAGACGGATGATCCCTAAAATTTCTAGTCGACCGCTACTGGGCTGGCGGTCGACCGCCATTGAGAGAGGTGCAGACTGGGAGCTTTTGGCTGGGGCGGTCAACCGCCCCTGGGCTGGCGGTCGACCGCCAGTTGGGCAGACCCCGGGTTTTCCTAGGTCGGTCCGTTAACCTTCTTAGCTCAGTCGCTTAAGTCCTTTAGCAGCCCGTTCATGTCTATGGCATCAACCTTGACTGTCTTGAAGATTTCTATTGATTATATTACTCCTATAATCAAAATTTTGTTCCGGGGGCTCCGCCCCCGGAAACCCTCGCAAGGGGCTCTGCCCCCTTAACCCCCGCGGCCTGACAGGGCAGGTCGATCCCCGCGACCTGACCGCGCAGGTCGATCCACGTGTGAGGACGTAATCATTGAGCTTTCACTTTCGCCAACTCCACTCCATTCCTTGGATTATCTTGTGGCTTGCTATCCAGAAGTTGCACCGACCTTGAACCATCCATAAGGCAAGATATGCACTGACCATATGAGGAATATGCAATGACCTTATGTGTGATACTATTTAGCTTGATTTCTATGCTTGAAACATGCTAGATTTCTGTGCATTCAATATTGTCATATGCCTTGATATATGTGTATCCGTATCCAGTTGATCTTTTGCACTGGAAGTATAATGACCTGAAATATGAAAATTAACATTATCAAATGCAGGTATAATGACTACAGAGGCAGACATCATCAAAACCATAAAAGCAATCATGGTGCACATATGTTCAACATTCTCCCCCTTTTTGATGATGGCAACTATGAGTCATATAAATTCACATGGTAACTATGAGTCACTCACATGGTTCTCACCCCCTTTGACACACAGAGTGCATGTTGATTAATGACTCACATAATCTTACCACATTCTTTCATTAATGACTCACATAAACTTCTCCACCTTTGACAACATCAAAAGATCCAGAGAAGAGAAAGAGATACCAAACATGTCATTACAGGCAACAGTCCAGAAAATGATGTGGAAATACATGCCAATGGTTGTACACTTATTAAAGCTGACAAGATAACCAAAGAGAACAACCAATTGTGGAAAGCCAGTTATAGGACGAACATGGTGGTGTCTCGTGTCTTGGCAAATATAATGTAAGTGTGAGAGGTGGAGCCACAGCAACAAGATTCAATTTCTCAAATAGGATATGGATAGAGCAGCTAAGGAGAAGTTTTGTGATTTCAAATTTTACAAGATTTTTAGTGGTTTTCTAGTTTTCAGATTTTTTTGAATTTTTTATGCAATGCATGGAAATGATAAATACAAGCTACAATTGTATGAAGTTAAGACGTGCATGCCACCCTATTGCATGAAAGCATGATGCCAATGATACTAGGACTTATGCCACATACCAATGAATGAGAAAGCAATGTGATATCACTTGACAGAGGACACCAATGATTTTGGATGCGACTTGAAAGGAGCATCAAGATGATACCACTTATTGGATGATACCAAGGTGCTGTAATTATGGCAGCCTAAATGATTTATGTAGATATGGCAGATGAAGACAAACAATAAGGAGCATCAAGATATGACTTCTCAAGAGAGAATGGAGGTTCTTTAATCTAAAACCAAGTTCATAAATCAGAGTTATAATTTTTTTTTTCAGAATTTTCAGTTATTGAACCCAAATGAGCCAGCTCCTACATTCAGATTGGTTTAATGCTAATGAATTCTGGCCTACTCAGTAGAATCACATGAAGACATTTGCATGCAAGTTTAATAGCAGTGAACCAAAAATTCATGTCAAAACAAGATTAACCTTCTCTTATCTTACTCATTCAGTTTCATTGGTTCCCTTGAGAGTGACCACAATAAGTATTGAGGCTAAACACTTAGATGACTTAGATTTGATTCATGAGTGCTACACATTCAGATTTTTCTTTTGAAATCATTTGAAAGATGATTGTTATCATTTTATGAGCAGTCAAGTGTAGCAACCACCTTTTGACGTGAGTGTGCATGTTTACCAGATGCAAGCACCCCCAGTTACTCAGTGTAGCTCACGATTTTGCCTCACTTAGAACAGAGATAGCATAGTCACCTCATGACATATCGTACATCATTTTCTTTGATGAGGAGATATATTTCTCAGCAACAGTGCCATTACTCTGCCTTGAGCTTACTTTAAGTGTAGCCACTTTTTGAAATAAACAGATTCAACAAATGTTTAAAAATAATACTTAGCTGAAGTTTCTCGATCAAGGATGCCTTTGTACTAAAAAAAAATCTTTCAGATTCAAGACGGCATAACAAGTCAAAACATGAGAAATTAGTTTAAGACTATTAAGCCCGACCACAAACATTTTCAAGACCATCAAACTTCAAGACTCAAGAAATCATTAATGTTAAACCAAAGTCATTCATGTTCAAGGTAATCACAAGACTCTATAAAAGAAAATTCTTCTTGAAGATTTACTCTGATAAACAACCTCAATAATAGATAGGGAATCCTCCAAGAAGTTCAAGGCACTTTGAATCCAAGTTGAACCACAAAAGGATGTTAGCAATATGATGCAATGGTTTGATATAAAAAGAGAGTGTTACATATGAGTGGAAGCTTGAGAATCAATGGTGAACACTCCCCCTGAGGTTATGCACTGAGCTCAGACTGGAATGGAAGAGATAAAGTTATCAGGTGCAAGGAAGTGTTGACTCTGACATTGTGTGATGTCGACACCCGGAGCTCAGATAGAGGTAATTTTCAGGTAGATAGAACTGTGGGGTTGACCTGTCAAAGGAGTGAGGTCAACCTGTTGAACTGCAGGGCGGAGTTTTGACTGGATTTTCATGATGGGCAAACTCCCCCTGAGAAGAAGCATTCTGTGCCAAGATGTTAATAGCATGAAGATGAAACATATGCATGAATGCTGCAAAGAAACCACTCCCCCTTACTATATGGCCTATATGCGACATTGACGCATGGTACGTGGCGGAGGTGAAACCTCACGCATATTGAGTGCTTCTAGGCAAGCATAACCTGCCTTTCCATACATCAACATTTGATATACCATGGCCGTGCAAGAGTGAAATGATGTGAAATGATTTAAGCTAGATTGATGTTGACTCCCCCTGAGTACATGCATGGGTTGACAATGAATTATGCAACCTAAGACTTATGTGAATACACAATGCAACGAAGATGCTGCAAAATGATTATGTATTTTTGTGTCTTCTAAGCATGATGTGCATTAAGGTATGTGTGATCACAAGATGATGCAAACACACATGAATGTAACTTGATGATGATGCCAATAGACATCCCCTTTGAACAATGCTACCATGAATAACGAGTTGAAAATACAGTCATGGTATGCATCATCAAAACAAAAATCCAAGCATTTCATGTGACTGATAGCAAGACTTATGCAGCTCATCATCACATCAACTTCATCAGCATAACAAGTTTTTCATGAATTAAATAGCTGAAATCAAGCATGGTGTGAGCAAGTTATCTAGCTCAAAAGTTCATCTCACACCATGGGGGTTTTGCATTTCAAAGAGCAATTCAGTTTGTAGAATCTAATGACATTGGACAGATGTATGATGCACTATCTACATGTCAAGACTAAACATGCAAGATGACTGAACTTAAAAGGTTTATGTACATACCTGTGCCTTGAGCTTTTATTTACCTTATGATCCTTTGTTCAGCTCCAAGGCATCCTGCACCCAAAATTCTCATTTAGAATTTTTAGGTACCCAAGATTGCTTGGGTCACTGTGGGTAACAACTTTGTCATATTCACTAATGTGGCTCATCTGTTTCAGGGAAATCAGATCATCCTTCCTCATTGTATGACAATCATATATGTCATGACCATTTTTTCACAGTAAAAATAGCGCACAAAAGATTGAGCATTCTTTTTATGTTCATGTGTGTGTGCATGTGCATTTTATTTTTGTAGATGAGCATGGGATTTACCTTTCATGGCATGAAGGTGATGCTTTCCCTTCAAGTGCTAGCACTCTTGGACAGTATGGCCATACTTACCACAATGACAGCAGCAAGGAGGAAGCTTTTTATTTAAATCTATGGAGAGTGTCGACCTGCTTGTATGGGAGGGTCGACTGTTCTGACTCCCCATGCAGTTCTGTGTAGATATCTGCTGAGTAGGTCCTCTGCCAGTATTGACCTGTTTCTTTCCTTGCTCTCTCACTTGCTCTCCTGCTCTAAGCTCATCATTTCTCAAGATAAAACAATCATGCACAGTGTGACCATGTTTACCACAATAATAACAATGGACATTCATTTTGTGGAAAGTATGATATTTAGCATAGGACATGTTATGGTGCATGTTTGGATGAGCATGCTGAGTTTTGCTTTTCTTTTGAGCAATATGCTCTTTTTGGTGACCACAGGAGGTGGTGGCTTCTGGTGAGCCTGAATCTTGAATTTGGACAAACAAAGATAGGAAATCATTCAGACCTTAAATTTCATTTTCAAGTGAAGAAATATGATGTCTAGATTCATCAAGACCCTCTTCGCATGCTGCCAATTGCTCATTGAGCATCGCATTTATTACTTTAAGATTTTGATTTTGTTGTTCTAAGGTATGCAATATTTCAGAGTGATCATCAATGACAGATTTACCTTTTTCACGTGCAGCCAGTTTTTCATGCAATTCTTCTTCAGCTTTTTCATGTTCAATTTTCTTTTCCAACAACTCTCTATTCTCTTCTTTCAGAGAATCAATCAATTTTTGTTGCCATTCAAGATCATCATGAAGACCAACATTTATGTTTCTCAAGAATGAACATTTTTCACATGCAAAATTAGCAGAGCGTGAAATAGAATTTTTATTTCCTTCAATTAACCTCTCATGATAGATTAGCCCATCGGCTATAGTTTGAATATTAGAGATTGACTTAGGTTGGTTTTGAAGTTTTATTACAATTTCTTCCAACCTAGTGATTTCACCATGAAGATTTTCATTTTCATCCCTTAGACATGCAATGCTTTGTTTATGCGTATCTAGATCAAAAGAGAGAGTGTCGTTAAGCACTTCAAAAATAGAACACTTTTTACAAAATGGGCTTTTATTTTGGTTAATTTTCTTGAGATCCTTTTTCAAATTTTTGTTTTCTGATTTTACCTTTTTGGATTGTGTAATCAACTAATCATAGGCTTCCATAAGCTCTTCAAAAGTGAATTCCTCGGAGTCAGAGTTTACCTGTGTTGAGGATGTATTGCTGGACTGTTTTGCACGGTCGGCCATGAAGCATTCTTGTTCTTGTTCCTTCCCTTCATGGATTTTCACCAACTTGTCCAGTACTTGCTTGGCTGTGCTGCAAGAGGACACAAGATGAGTTAGTCTTAGATCAACTACAGTTGTAATTAAGTTATATGCAAGAAGATTATCATTGTGTTTGGTCTCATGTTCGACTAACCAATCAATTGAATTTGATGACAGCTCTTGAGGACCATTGTATATAAGAGTCCACAATTGTGGATCTATGGAGCTAACATAGATGAACATTCTCCCTACCCATGTTGAAAAATCTGAACCATCATAAATGGGCGGAGAAACCATCGAAGGATGTGTAGCATATGAAGCCATCTAAATAAAATACACCGGGATCTTTCCCTGCAGATCGTAGGATTTGGGAATGGCAGAGCCAGGCTCTTATACCACTTGTTGGGTCCCGCGAGGTGTAGTCGGATCTAGAAGGGGGGGTGTTGAATAGATCTTATCAAAAGCTTTGGCCTATTTAAAAACTCTTAGCTACCAGAAGCATGAACCACTCCTATAAAGTGAATGAATCACTTAGGCACAATACGTAGCGGAATTAAGTAGAGTGGCATAAATGAAAATGACTCGGATTACAAGCGATGAAGCATCAACACTTCTTTAAGCACACTTGTGATCTTGAAAGAAATAAGCCTTGTAGTGCAGGGATCATAAGGCATAACACTAGAGCATGAAACAGCTTGCAACAACCGTGCGTGTGTGTGAATGTAGTGGTGATCAACCAAGGTGCATGCGAGTCTAAGCAAGGGAATCACTTAGCAATACTTTCACCTTGGCGCCTGTGTGCAAGGGTGCAGCAGGCCGCCCATGGGATGTAGTCAAAGTGATAAGCCCAATTAAAGCACAGATAAAACTGAAGGTGCAAATCTGAGTGCTTGAGTGTGTAAATAAGATAACCAAGTTTGGAAGCACACGAACCTGTGAATGGGGGTAGAAGATATAGAGCAATTGCACGTGATGAACAACCCACAACACAGAGATTTTTAAGGTGGTTCGGTTGCAACCCCGCAACCTACGTCCACCCCTCACCAAAATCTGGTGAGGCTTTCCTGCTGACTCACAGCTTGACCGGGGACACGTCCCAAACCACAGAATAGAGAAAACCCTCTTTCTGTCTTCTTACACACAAAGTCGGCAGGGACCACTATACCGCAGATCAGAGAACTTCCGATTGCCTTTCTACTAACCACCGGTAGGGACGATCTTCAGTTTCAATAGATTGATAGAAATGAAAATGGAAAAAGATGAAAATGCTCAAACAAGATATGGAGATATGCTAGAATGAAGTAGATCTTGTCTGAGACTATTGGATCTTGAATCTGTTGCTTTGATCTTCCTTTGATCCCTTTGAGTTGATGGAGAAGATACAGGATGTAGCTTTGATCTTCCCTTGAGTTGATGAAGAGGTTTAGATGTAGCTTTGATCTTCCTTTTGATCTCCTTTGTGAGCTTGCTTGCTTCTCTTCTTCCTTGGAGATTAAGGGCTTCAGATGTAGGCTTGAATCCCTTGGATTAGATATTGAACTTCTGCACGGAGTACTGTTCACGGCTACAGTACCTCTTCTTCCTTGGAGCTCCTCTAGCCTCTCTTCATCTCTCTTTGCTCCAAATGATCAACTAGGGTTTCTAACCCTCTTGTGTTAGTTTTATATCTCTTTGGATGGTCAATAAACACATCCCAGACAGATCCACATTTTGTCGGTGATTAGGTGACTTTTGGATTAAAGAAATACATGGGGAATGGCCTTTCTCGAAGTGGAAAACATAGTCAACATTGAAGGCTCGGGGCTAGCGGTCGACCTGTGGAAGCTGGCGGTCGACCGCTACTGAGAAACGCTGTAGACGGATGATCCCTGGAATTTATGATCGACCGCTACTGGGCTGGCGGTCGACCGCCACTGAGAGAGGTGCAGACTGGGAGCTTCTGGCTGGGGCTGCCGACCGTCCCTGAGCTGGCGGTCGACCGCCAGCTGGGCAGACCCCAGGTTTTCCCAGGTCGATCCGTTAACCTTCTTAGCTCAGTCGCTTAAGTCCTTTAGCAGCCCGTTCATGTCTGTGGCATCAACCTTGACTGTCTTGAAGATTTCTATTGATTATATTGCTCCTATAATCAAAATTTTGTTCCGGGGGCTCCGCCCCCGGAAACCCTCGCAAGGGGCTCTGCCCCCTTAACCCCCGCGACCTGTCCGGGCAGGTCGATCCCCGCGACCTGACCGCGCAGGTCGATCCACGTGCGAGGGCGCAATCATTAAGCTTTCGCTTTTGCCAACTCCACTCCATTCCTTGGATTATCTTGTGGCTTGCTATCCAGAAGTTGCACCGACCTTGAACCATCCATAAGGCAAGATATGCACTGACCATATGAGGAATATGCACTGACCATATGAGGAATATGCACTGACCTTATGTGTAATGCTATTCAGCTTGATTTCTGTGCTTGAAACATGCTGGATTTCCGTGCATTCAATATTGTCATATGCCTTGATATCTGTGTATCCGTATCCAGTTGATCTTTTGCACTGGAAGTATAATGACCTGAAATATGAAAATTAACATTATCAAATGCAGGTATAATGACTACAGAGGCAGACATCATCAAAACCATAAAAGTAATCATGGTGCACACATGTTCAACATCCTGCGAGAATTCTAGGTTCTAATGGAAGCATGTCAGATTTAGGGTTTTCTTGATGATCCTTGCTTAAGGTAGGGATTAACAGGCGTTAAGATTAAATTGACCTTGCTATCGTGTGTATATTCCTGTTCTCGTTCCAATGGTAGCTTTTTGCCCAATTATCATGCTCTACATGTTGTGTATTAGTCATTTTCATTACCCCTATTCGAGCCCGTTAGGGTTCGGGCATAGCGTACTTGGCGCGGTCCTAGCAGGATCGGCTCTGTCTTAAACGGCCCCGCGATAGACCGTGTGGCCAATAGCGACGACCATTTATTGACCTTTTAATTGTCTTGACGTTCCAATTGCACGTAATCAGGACGGCTATGTACAGACCGTGTCGAGACCCCCGCGGCCCCTCGACAGACCGCTCAACCCCGTCTGTCCCCCCTGGCTTTAGGGATTGAACGGATTGTCGACCGACCGCTGAGGCCTCTGAGCGGTTCTGTACGAACCGCTCCGTTCTGCCGAATGTTTTATTCTTGCTCTAGCATGATTCATCTTAGTGAACTAATGATAATAGTAATTAGTAACCCACATATTAAAATTAGAACGTATGAAAGTTAGAAATTTTAATTTTTCTTGCTTAGTTACTCTCTCATGTCCGTATTCTTCATTTCAATAAAGTTAATCTCAAAACATGTATGATGGAGAATGAATTAATGATACTAGGGTTGATTGGCGGTCATTCTACTCCGGTAGGATTGACTGACCGCCGTACACTCATTTTTTGATGATTTCTAGCCTTCAATTCTTGTAATGCTTGGAACTCTCCGCCGAATATTCCTTCTGTCAGACTAGGACCTCTATTATGAGACCTCCGTAAGCCCCAGCGAGCCTGGGATTCCCACTAGGAAGCCAGGCAGGTTGTACCACAAATCTTGCACCTGATTATCTCGATCGGATCGATCGTTTGGCTCTGTTCCTTGTCACGGCCCATTGTGGACCGTCTGAGCCGTACACGGTTGGATCCAGACCGTTTGAGTCATTGAACGGCCCTGATGAGACCATGTACAATTGCCAGGTGCACCAACCTTCTTGAGTTGTGCACCGACCTCTGTTGTGGGTCGACTCCAATTGTGTACATGGCTATTCATGGACCGTTCTATTTTTGAGCGGCCCGTCCCTGACCGTTTATTAACTGGAGTTGCACCGACCTACCTTGCTTGCACAAACCTGGAGTGTGCACCGACCTCAGATGGTACACGGCCCCTTATTGACCGTTCCATCGTCTGAATGGCCCATAATAGACCGTTCATCCTTGGCTTCCTTTAGGCTGTTCTTCAGCCAATCCTTTTTAGCGCGGTCCAATTATAGACCGTTCATTCTCTGAGCGGCCCAATATGGACCGTGTATATTCGTGAATTGTTTTTCATGATTTTTCATGTTAGAATGCAAGGGCCTGATTGGTTCTTGATAACTTGAACTTTCTGGTCAAAATATCTACTTCACTTACCCTTGGACTTTTCCGAGGTAAGTTCTATACCTTGAAATTATTGGCCATTTAACTTGATTGATGTCTAGAAATAACTTGGGATCTTGGATCCATTAAATCAATGCCAACGCATCATAAGGGCCCGGTCTGGTCCTGGGAGGAGCGCCCGAAAAGTACTAGTGCCCCGGGGAGTTGTAATGACATGGTGAGGTATTGCACCGAGTGCATGACTAGCGTGATGTCTACGACATATTCTTGTTCATGATCTCTCTCATGTATTCTATTTCCTGAATTCCTTCGAAATTAGTTACATGACTTGGTTATATTCATGCTTGATTGGCCAATTCTAGTTATACTTTGTTCATGTTCTCCTACTATCCTTATTCGGTTATTTATATCGTCTATTCTTTTTCTTTCTAGTACAACATAAATGCAAATGGTTAATTACTTAAACTTGTCTGCTATTACCTACTGAGCATTCGCTCACCCAGTGGTTTCCCCCTTTTCAGGTAGCTCAGGTGAGGACTCGCAAACTGATGGGGACGGGCAAGAGTGAAGCCCTGGAGCGAACCAGTTAGAAAACTATGTGGAGTCATTCATAGAGTCTTTGGTCGAATTGTGGTCTAGAATGTTGTCTAGCGATGTTGTTTTAGAGTCGGTGAATGTAACTTTGATGAAGTCGAATGTCGTGTTGGAAGTGTTCTTAATTTTTTTAATTGGGATTGATGTAAAAACTTGGTTTTTGTTGAATTAGTAATTATTAGATTGGTAGAATCTTTTGGTTGTTGTGATGAATGTTCGATTCACTAGCGCAGGTCATAGCATGTCTGGAAATCAACATATTATTATTAACTATTTCTACTGCCGGTCCCGATATTCCGCATCGGGGCGTGACACATGACTTTTCAATCCATATATTTTTCCCTCATTGACATTCACACAACGAGCTATGTTAGACACATATCCATCAGGGAATCTTAATTACTTCAGCCACTAGCACAATTCATCGATCTGTGTGTCTTTCAACACATAAGCTGCTTTAGGATGCATAACTTTGCCCCGTACCTGCCGCAATTCTAACTTTGTTCGTTTGGAAAGTATCTTCAAGTCCGCTCGCGCCTTGGCATTGTCCTTTGTTTTGCCTTTCACGTTCATGATGGTGTTGAACATATTATCAAAGACATTCTTTACAACATGCATGACATCCAGGTTGTGCCGTATCAAAAGGGCTGACCAACAAGACAATTCCCAGAAGATACTTTTCTTCACCCAGTTGTGATCCTATCCAAATCCACGAAGATGTCATGTACTACCCGACAGTTGCACTATATCTGGTAAGTCGTGCACCTGTGCCGCCATTTGTCGACCATACATGCGTTCCAAGTCTGCTTCATCCATCTCAACTATCTTCTTAATGAATGAGTCCTTTTGCCTTCGGAAAGGATGGTCAATTGGTAGAAATTGTCGATGACAATCGAACCAACATGATTTCTTACCATATTTCTAGACTAATGATTTCATATCAGTCATACAGTAAGGACATGCCAACCTCTCGTGTGTGCTCTAGCCAGATAGCATTCCATATGCAGGAAAGTCACTTATTATCCACATCAATGTAGCCTTCATAGTGAAATTTTATTTTCTATACGCATGATATGTTGTGTCCCTGTGATTTTGATGATAGCAAACACTATAAGTCATCAACTGTTGGAATCTTCATATAAATTCTGCATATAAATCTGTTTGTGTTGCATATGCATGTTTCATTGAACATCTTATCTGAATTACATACCCAACGAACAGGCTAAGGCTGTGTGGTGTGTGTATTGGTGCATTTCATAGTTGTTGATGCATTTCATAATTGCATTTAATCTGGATTGTTTGATGTTAGATGTTGCTATACCCTTTTAGCATTGTCTGGGCAGAAGTGGGTCAACCCCCCTTCCTGATGGGTTGACCCCCCAGATCTGCAAGTCTATACAACGCCATTTTGTTCTCTCCGTGTCTACACTCTGCATTTAGGCAAAGTCTGCACATTGGTAGAGTCTACACATCGCCTCATTTCTTCAGAGTCTATACATCTTCAGTGCATGAGTGTCTTACAAGTCTATACATTACCTTTGGGCATCCAAGTCTGTACATTGGGCTCTTCATTCAAAGTCTGTACAGCGCCATGTACATATTCTTCAAAGTCAATACATTGCACTATAGATGCATCGAAGGGAAGTATGCTCATCGGACTGTTCATGAGAAGTCTATACATTGGAAGTGTGTACATTGTTCAGCTGCCTTGATCAAGTCTGTACAGCGAGTAGCGTCCTTGTGTCTCAAGCTATTCTCCAAGTCTATACATCACTTCAGGCACTCCTGTGCAAAGTCTATACATTGTCTCTTTTACCTACGTTGCTCGAAACAAAGTCTATACACGGCTAGATGATCAAGTCTGAACATTGGCGGCTTTCCCTACGTTCTGGCCAAGTCCACACATCGTGAGCTTGGCTTCTGTTTCTAAGTCTATACATCGGTTGGGTCGTTAAGTCCATACAATGCATATGTTCATCAAAGTCCATACATTGCATAATGTTCATCAATGTCTATACATTGCATTGTCTTCAACCAAGTCTATACATTCTGTTCCTTTGATCAGGAAGTCTATACACACTTCAGCATATGTGCATCTCCTTCAAAGATGAAGTGTATACATCCTTCCAAGCATTCAAGTCTACACACTCGATTGTTAAGCCTTTGCATCGAAGTCTATACAGCCTGTGGCTTGTACATCAACTGAACGTTCTTCAGCAGAGTATATACTCTACAGAAGTTAAAGTCAGAACATCCTTCTGTGAAGACTGTACACACTTCAGCACATGTGCATAACCTTCACACGAAGTCTGTACACTCAGTTAGCCTTCAAGTCTATACACTCGATTGTTAGGCCTTCAACCCTATACAGTCGATTGTTAGCCTTAAGTCTATACACTCTATTGTTAAGTGTTCAAGTCTATACACTCGATTGTTAGGCCTTCAACCCTATACACTCGATTGTTAGCCTTAAGTCTATACACTCTATTGTTAAGTGTTCAAGTCTATACACTCTATCCTTCACAAGAAGTCTGTACACTCGTTTGTTAACCTTCAAGTCTATACACTCAAGCAGCATCTTGCCTGTACATACATTGTTAACAGCCTGAACCATGTATATACATCTAACTGATATCTTCTTATGTCTGTGTGACAGGTACTGTTCGTAAAGTCTATGAAGTACACGTTATCCGAGGTTGGCACCTGGCACATGATCCGAGGATAACGCCCTAAATGATGTAGCTATAAATACACAGCTACCTCCATATGGAGAAGAAGAATAAGAGAAGATAAGAAAAAGAGATCAGATAAGAAAGAGGAAGAGAGTGATCGAGATAGAAGATAGAGCTGTAGAAAGGCAGTGAGCAGAAGAAGAAGAAGAAAGACAAAGAGAGCCTGCGAAAGAGAAGAAAAAGAAGAGTGGGAAGAAGAGGGAGCTAGAGCAAAGGAAGCTTCAACTGAAGATCAGTCTCTACTGGACCGTGGATCAAATCCAGGCCAGCCAGCTCCTGCGAGAGCCACAGTTTGATTTTATTTTTCCAGCCTTCTGTTGCTGTGGTTTTGTTTTTCTTTTGAACCAGTCACCAGTTGTTCTTTCGATTCTCTTGTGTGAGGTCGGGTTCCCTCCGGTTGGGAGGAAAAGAGGTCCGAGACCTCTAGTTTGCAGGTGACTTGGTGTCACCTGTGCTTCCCTCTGGGTTTTAGAGGAAGAGAGACTTAGGTCTCTAGGTTCCCCTCCGGTTTGGAGGAAGGGAGGATTGGTCCTCCGGTTCTGGTATTGTGGGTTGCAAGACTAGGTGTTCCCTCCTGGTCTGGAGGAAGAGAGACTTGCGTATCTGGTTTCCAAGTGGCTGGGAGTCACTTGGGGTGTCCCTCCGGTTGGGAGGAAGAGGGGAGGTTGTTCCCCTGGTCAAGCTGTGTGGCAGCAATTTGTTTCAGACTAAGTCTGCAGTTTCTAGCCTAGCTAGTGGAAGCCTCACTCTGATTTGGAGTGAGGGGTGGACGTAGGTCCTTGGACTGAACCACCTAAAAATCTTGGTGTTCTCTTGTGGTTAGTTTTTTCTTATATGTTATTTTCTCTGCTGCGATCTTTAGGAGCGTGTGAGGGCTAATAGATTTGTGTTGTCTTGCTGAGTTCCTACTAAGTATTTTCAGCACATTTCATCAACTGCTTTTAATTCCGCATACTTGAGCATTAGAGTTTTAATTGGGCGATATTTAGAGCAAGATACATTCACCCCCCTCTGTATCCAGGCCTTGCATCCTATCAATTGGTATCAGAGCGGTTCTCTATCTGATCAGATCCAACGATCTGCAGAGGATCCTATTGTCTTTGGTGCATTTCCGAATTTACTCTCTACTGCATTAATCTGCTTGCCGATTTAATCAATGGGCTCTCCATCGGTTTTCAATGGTTCTAATTTTAACTCATGGGTTACCAGTTTCCATAACTATGTGAAATTGATGGATCTGGATTTGTGGAAGTTAATTTCACAAGGTCCTCATAGATTACCAAGGAAAGAGTCCAAATGGACTGACAGTCACAAATCAAAACATGGAGAGAATCAGAGAGCCTTGAATCTAATGAAAGAAGCTACTGACAAGGCTCTATACTCTTTTTTTTATGACTGCAGGTCCGCTAAGGACATTCTGGATCAGCTAAAGCTAGCTCAGAGGAGAAATGAGGACAGCTGCCTGATGACTGACAAGAGCAACCAAGGCAGTGATCAAGATGATTCAGAAGAAAATGAAGAAAAAGATGAAGATGAGGTATCTTCTAAATTTGAAAATTATGATATAGATGATTGGATTAGAGCGTACAGTGATTTGGTTGATTCTTACAAAAAATTAAGAAAATGATATAAATCTCTGAAAAAGAAGTTGAAGAATCATGAGGATGCTAAATCTCGAGGTGAAACCCCTGAAATTCTGAAAATTGAAAATGACATATTTAGAAGACAGTTAACAGATTTTGATTCAATTAGTTCAGATTTAGATCATTTGAAATCTGAAAAATAAACTCTTATGAAACAAATTGATTTACACAAAAAGGAGAATCAAGAGCTTGTTTGCGAAATTGCTGAACTAAAGGAGAAGCATAGTTTAACTGATGATGGTCAGGCTCATAACAATGAAGTTGTTCAAATTGAAGAACTGGTGAGAAATTTAGAGTGTCTCAACTCTGAATTGGAAAACATGAAATCTGAAAATAAAACACTCAAAAACCAGCTCAAAGAATCTAAACACAAATTAATAAATCTTGAAAAAGAAAATAGATTGATTTCTGAAAAATTAGAGGCTGATAGAGTAACAAACTCAGAGATTTAGAAAAATCTTGACAAACTTCAATCTGAAAAATAACAAGAAAAGTTTTATGAATGTCAGTTTTCTTCAGATGAATGGGCGCTTGATGATGAACTCCTAGAGCAGAACAATAAGTTGAAAGAGGAAATCAACAAACTGAAACATCTAAACACCCAGCTGACAGATAGGCTAATGACAATGGAAAAAGGCAAGTGTGTGAGCGTGGATAATTCTGATAGGTTGGTGAATGCTGAACAAGAAATTGAGAGTCTAAAAGCCATCAACCTAATGTTGAGTGGAAATGTCAATTACTGTGAAGAGAAGTTAGCTAATTATGAGCTCACTATCACATCCCTTCAACAAGAAATTGATGATCTTAACAAGTCCCTATCTGAAACTGACAATGAAATAAAATTAAAACAGGAAGTTGAAAAACTCAAAAGTCTGAATGATGCCTTGCATCAACAAGTCATTTCCTGTGAAATAGATATGTCCAAATATGAAGCTAATATTTGTGGCTTAAATTCTGAAATTCAAGATTTAAAGAACTCCTTGTCAAAATTTGTCAAGGGAAAGGACAATCTGAATAAGCTTCAGGGAAAGAGTGATAACTCTCAAAGAGAGGGGCTGGGTTACAGTTCAACAAACAAAAGGATCAATAGCATTAAAGCTTCAACTGTGTTTGTAAAAGCTTCTGATCAAACCACAACTACTGGTTCTTCTGTTTTTCAATTTACTGCACAAAAATCCACTGTGAAACCCAAAACTGTGGAACAAACTCCAAAACAGAAAAAGGGTGAAAATTCACAGAAAATGGAAAAAGGCACTCATGTTGCTATAAAGAAGGCTACACACAATTCACATGATCTCTCACACAGTCATATTAAAAAAGGGTCATGTTATTATTGTGGGAAAGTAGGACACATAATGGAAGATTGCAGTTTGATGTTAAAGGATGATCATGCTAGTGGAACATTACATTCTAGAAATTTTTCTGATAGAAACCATGCTACTAGGAAGCCTGATGCTTCATGTTATTATTGTGGTAAGTATGGTCATCTCATGAGTGAATGTTTTATCATGAAAGAAGATAATAAACTGCATGCCATGTCTTCCATTCATTTTCATGGTCCATATGGATCTGAACACAATTCTAGTCAGCACATTGTGTGCTTCAACTGTAATAAGCCCGGGCACAGGGCTGCTGAGTGCTGGTTTAGATCTATTTGGAGTAAAAATGATTTTAAAAGTAAGCAAACCAGATGCTTTGAATGTGGGAAAAATGGGCATACAGTCAAGGATTGTTGGTATGTTCAAAATAATTCTGTTAAACCCTATTTTGTCAAATTCCCTGCAAAACCATTTGTGAAAATTTCATGCTATAACTGTGGGAAGCCAGGCCATAGATCTGCTGAATATTGGCTAAGTAAGAACAAGCATCAAACTATTCATGCATACAATAGAAAAACTTATCAACATGTTTATAAACATCACCCTGCTGTTAATATGCATCAGAAGAACCAAAAACCAGCCATTTCATGTAGATACTGTGAAAAATTTGGACATTCTATGGATGACTGCTCACTGATGAAATTTGATGATAATGTTACTATGAAATTGTTTAGAACACCTGTTAGGGGTAAGGCAGGACCCAAAGCTGCTTGGGTCCCTACAAGATCAAAATGATCAAATACTTTGCAGGTGTGCCTTGGACTGAGGAATAAAGAGGGGTAAATTAAACCAAGGCACCTGTCACACCTCGAGCGCGGAAGGTACCCGGAGATGCGCGACGAGTTTATAAAAAAAGATATCAAGATATTTAAGCAAGTAGACTCATCATGTCATGTTGGAATTTGGCTATCATGTTTCAAGCAAGCGAGTATACAATTACCTGTTCTCGGGCCACGCAAGTCATGTAATATCAAGTCAAGTACAAGATTTGTGGAATGTTCAATCAAGCTAGTCATGCACTTCGGTATAATGCCAATACCGTGATCAATCAACTCCCATGGGCACAAGTACTTTCGGGTGCTCCTCCCAGGACCAGATCGGGCCCTATATGTGCAAGCATTAATCATGTATTTTAACATCCACTCTTGTGTATAGCCAATATGAAATTTCAAGAATAAAGCTTGTAGTCATGTAAAATAGACTTTGATAGAATATAGTCCAAAAATAGGACACTTGACATAGATAGGCGATAATAACGGTACAATCATGATTATCGATAAAACTAGGTGGAATTGGTTCCCTAACTTGGGTACCATGACAAGTAAGTGCCCACAAGTAGATGGTCACTTCTTTTAATATAGAATTGAGATCCACAAGAACATCATGTTTGATATAGAATTGGGGTCTATAAGAACATCATGCTTGATATAGAATTGGGGTCTATAAGAACATCACATCAACGGCATGTTTTCCCCGCTTATTAAGATAATTCTCACATCATACCCATGGCATGACATGAGGGCCGGTTTACCATGTTTCTATAGAGTGACATGGCAAAGATTGTGTAATGGGTTTTTATGGTACAACCAGCTCAGTCGGCCTTGAGGGAATCCAAGGCACGAGGAGTCTTACGGAGGTCTCTATGACTAACTTGCTAGTCCAAAGGAACGGAATGTCCAATGGAGAGCTTGTATGTCACCGAGAATTGAGGGTAATGCGATAAGACATCATAAAACATGGGACTATATTCACAGACTGGAATATAGTGCCGATATATATATATATATTATACATATGAAACCCTCGGTTAACAGTAACAGTGTAAAATAGTATCACAGGAAACTGGCGACTTAATCTAAGTCATTAATCATGGAATTAACGCCTTACACAGGGGCGTTTATTTACAAATTGACGGCTTGTTAAACAATCGTCCACTCTGTATTTCTATTTTTACAGAATTTAGATAATATGGAATTTAATAAAAATGCGCCCTGGACAGGGGCGTTACTTTTCAATTAGCGCCCTGTTCTGGGGCGTCACTTTTATATGAGACGTCTTGCATCATGTCGTTATTTCAAGATTTTACTAGATTTCAGATAATAAAATTTCAGGGAACAATTTCATGGTCAGGACAAGAAAAATAGCAGGATTCAATAGGTATGATCATGCATTAATTTAGATTCATGATTTCATAGTTATAGAATTTTAAACATGGATAATTATCAATTATATGAAATTGACGACTCTTGGGTAGGGCGTCAAAACAAGAATTAGCGCCCTTTGTCTGGGTCGCTTCTTTAAAATCTCTCAGAAAATATTTGGAAACGCAGTAAAACTATATGCATGAGATCATGGACGAGTTTATTTCATAATTTATACTAGTTTGGGCTACGTTCTTGAGAAAACCTACCTGATGAATGTTCTGGTGAAGGAACGTGAAGAGAGTTGAAGAGAGAACGATACTCTATTCTAAACAGAGTGTTCTGATCACCGGAAGAAGAAGAAGATGATGAAGAACTGCACGTCCTTCAACTAGGCAGAAGAGTTACTACTTACGGCAGACTTCCTGCAGCAAAGACGATGAAGAATCATTAATATTCTTCATGATTACGACCGAAGGCAAGGAAGAAGAACATTACCTGTTCTTCACGTACGCAGCAGCAGAACCTCCTTCGACCAACAGCTTACTAGGTTCGACAGGAAGGGTTATTTATAGGATTTTGGGAATCCTAATAGAGTTAGAATTTGATTAAGGGTAGTATTCCCTTGATAGAGTCCTTACTATATTCTATCCTTGACGTAGTTATCCAGAACTTGCTCTGGATAGTCTCCTGGGTCGAACGAAACTCGAACTGAATTGACGTCTTAAGTGAGGGCGTTGAATTTAAATTGACGCCTTTGCCTATGTCGTTTCTTGTGAAAAACGTGCCCAGGTGGAGGGCGTTACATTTACTTCCCCTTTTTTATTATTTTGGCCGTTTGATAATTGACGCCTTGTTGTTTGGGCGTCCCTTTTTAATTAGCGCCTTATCTAGAGGCATTTCTTAATGAAGTAGCGCCTTGACCAAAGGCATTATTTCCATTCTGTCGTTGTATTGATGTTTCTCATTCATTTATTTAATACTTTATCAAATTTGATTAATTTGGGGTTTTTATTTTCATTTTATTTTTTTCCCAGGGTTGCTACACCCTCCCCCACTTAAAAGAATTTGGTCCCCAAATTCAATAGTACATATATATATGGAGAGTGTAGAGTATATACCTTAAAATAATTCTGGAAATCACTTCCT
The DNA here is from genome assembly GCA_022559845.1 of Amorphophallus konjac. Classification (NCBI taxonomy): domain Eukaryota; kingdom Viridiplantae; phylum Streptophyta; class Magnoliopsida; order Alismatales; family Araceae; genus Amorphophallus; species Amorphophallus konjac. The sequence goes on from CM040124.1 coordinate 201,205,144, forward strand.
CATGGATTCCTCGGTCTCCCATGTGGCTTCATGCTCGGAACTCTTATTCCATTGTACCTTTAGAATGGGAATAACCTTATTCCTTAGGGTACATACTTCACGATCTAGTATCTTTATGGGCTTCTGTTCATATGTGAGATCCTTCTGGATAACTAAGTCTCCATGTTCAATAATATGTGATGGATCGTGTACATACTTCTTCAACATAGATATGTGGAACACATTATGTACTTCAGACAATTGAGGAGGCAACGCGATGCGATAAGCAACCTCGCCTACTTTTTCCAGTATCTCGAAAGGTCCGATGAATCTTGGTGTAAGCTTGCCCTTAACACCAAATCTCCTTATTCCACGTCCAGGTGATATCTTTAGAAATGCATGATCTCCGACTTGGAATTCAAGATCTCTCCTTCTTGTGTCAACATAAGTCTTTTGTCTAGACTGAGCCACTTGCAGTCTTTCTCCGATCACTTGTATTTTCTCGGTGGTATCCCTTACCATATCTGGACCTAATAGTTATTTCTCTCCAACTTCATCCCAGCATAAGGGTGATCGGCAACTCCTTCCGTATAAGACTTCGAAAGGTGCCATTTGTATACTTGCCTGGTAGCTATTATTGTATGCAAATTCAACTAGAGGCAAGTGATCATGCCAGCTTCCTCCAAAATCAATGATGCAAGCTCTAAGCATATCTTCCACTACCTGATTAGTTCTCTCGGTCTGACCATCCGTTTGGGGATGAAAAGCTGTGCTAAAGTTAAGTCTCGATCCCAACGAATTTTGTAGTCCTTTCCAAAAATGCGAAGTAAAACGGGGATCTCTATCAGACACAATCGAGATAGGGATACCATGCAATCTGACTATCTCTTTTATGTATAATGCAGACAGAACATCAACTGACCATCGACTCTTGATTGGCAAGAAGTGCGCTGATTTGGTCAATCGATCAATGATAACCCATATTCCATCATATCCTCCTTTTGATTTAGTTAGACCCATGATAAAATCCATACCAATATCCTCCCACTTCCATTTGGGAATATCCAGAGGATGTAGCTTTCCGACAGGCTTCTAGTGTTCAGCCTTAACTTGTTGACATGTGAGACAGCGAGACACAAAATCCGCTATTTCTCTTTTCATATTGGGCCACCAAAAGATCCTTTTTAAATCTTGGTACATCTTAGTAGATCCTGGATGGATTGTGTACCTTGATCTGTGAGCTTCATCTAAGATCTTCTTCTTTAATTCTGGACAATCCGGTATACAAGTTCTATTTTGGAATAACAACCTTCCATCCGAAGCTAGTTGGAACACATATTGTCCTTCTAGTTTGCCCTTGATTTTCACTAATACCGGGCAACTACCTTGAAGTCCTTGTATTTCAGATAACAAATCTGACTTTATGCTCGTATGGGATAAGGTGACACACCTACTGTCCTTGTCCATGCTTATATTAAGTCTAGTAAATTGTTCTTTCAACTTCCACTCCTGAACCATACAATTGGCTAATAATGCTCTCGGCTTTCGACTAAGGGCATCAGCTACCGGATTACCCTTTCCAGGATGATATTGTATAGTAAAGTCGAAGTCCTTAAGATATTCTAGCCAACGTCTTTGCCTCATATTCAATTCCTTCAGAGAGAAGAGATACTTAAGACTTTTATGGTCAGAGTAGACATGAAACTGCACTCCATAAAGATAATGTCTACATATTTTTAGTGCAAATACGACCGCAGCCAATTCTAGATCATGAACTGGGTAGTTCTCCTCGTGCTTCTTCAATTGACGAGAAGAATAAGCTATAACCTTTCCTTGTTGCATTAGGACACATCCGAGGCCAATGCCAGAAGCATCAGAGTATACCTCGAATTGCTCTCCTTCCACTGGTAAAGCTAAGACCGGGGCTGTGGTCAGATGATCTTTGAGAGCTTGGAAGCTTCGTTCACAATCCTCGCTCCATTCATAGCGTATCTCCTTGCGAGTTAGCCTAGTAAGTGGCACGGCGATCATAGAGAAATCTTTGATGAACCGCCGGTAATAGCCCGCAAGACCTAAGAAACTTCAGATCTCGCTAACATTGGTCGGTCTTTCCCAATTTCTTACAGCTTCCACTTTTGATGGATCTACAGACAAGCCATCTTTTGATATAACATGTCCGAGAAAAGTCACTTCTTCGAGCCAGAACTCACACTTACTGAGCTTTGCATATAATTGGTTTGTCCTCAATATCTGTAATGTAATCCTTAAATGTTCCTCATGCTCTCCCTTGGTCTTGGAGTAAATCAGTATATCATCAATGAAAACCACCACGAATTGATCTAGATAAGATCTGAATATACTATTCATCAACTGCATAAAGGCAACAGGGGCATTTGTTAGTCCGAAAGGCATAACAACAAACTCATAATGGCCATACCTGCTTCTGAATGCGGTCTTATAAATATCATCGTCCTTGATTCTTAGTTGGTGATATCCTGACCTGAGATCAATCTTTGAAAAATACTTGGATCCAGATATTTGATCAAATAACTCATCGATTCTTGGCAGTGGATACTTGTTCTTGATAGTGAGATGATTCAACTGTCGATAGTCGATGCATAACCTCATGGATCCATCTTTCTTCTTTACAAATAGCACAGGTGCTCCCCACGGGGAAGTGCTTGGTCTAATAAATCCCTTCTTGATAAGTTCCATCAATTGCTCCTTTAACTTCTTGAGTTCGGCAGGTGACATTCTATATGGTGCCTTAGAAACTAGTCCAGCACCAGGAATTAAATCGATGGTGAAGGCCACTTCTCTTTGTGGAGGTAATCCAGGCAATTCTTCCGGAAACACGTCCGGAAATTCTTGCACAACTGGGATATCTTCTATCTTAGTCTCCTTATTCTCCTTAAGGGTGACAAATGCAAGGAAAGATACACATCCTTTCCTGATTAACTTGCTAGCTCGGAGAGCTGAAATAAGCGGCGATTTGCTTCGACTCTTGAGGCTAGTAAAGATTAATTCCGGAAACTCTTTGAAAGTAACCTTGCTATTGCGGCAATCGACAGTTGCCTGGTATTTGGATAACCAATCCGCTCCTAGTATGACATCATACTCCTTTAGATCTAAACATATAAGATTAATAGGGAGATTCCTACCCTGAACCAATACTTCACAGTTTTGGTAATGGTGAGTGATATCAGTTTCGTTACCAAGAGGAGTAGACAAAACTAATTTTATCCATTCCGGTTCTAAGGGTAACGGATCAGCAAACTTTTTGGAAATAATTGAATGTGAAGCACCCGTATCAAATAAGACATATGCAGACTTGGAGCAAACTTTCAATGTACCTTCTAGTAGTCCGCCTTCTTCTTCTTCGGTCTCCTTAATTGCGTGAAGACGAGCGTTCTTGGTTACCGGGCGCTTTCCGTCACCGGCTTGATCATTATGTAATGGGCAATCGGGAATCTGATGCTCACGGCTCCCGCAACGAAGACATGCTCCAAGTTTCCTCCAGCACTCTTCGGCTTTATGACCAGCCTTGTCACAATGCTTGCATATTATATTCGAAGGTGTAGTAGTGATAGAGAAGGGCTTGGTCTTCTTAAATTTTTGGTCTTGAGAAGAAGTACCTCCAGTGCTAGGCCTCTTCTTGAAGTTGGGTTTAAAGGAACCCGAACTTGTAACTTGTTCTTTCTTATCCTTCCCACGGATTCTATCTGATAGCTCCGTGGCATCTTCTAACAATTGAGCTCGGCGTACTAACTCTGAGTAGACCTGAATATCCATTGGCGCCAGCTGGGTAATATATTGGGGCCTGAGCCCATTAAGGAGCCTCCTAGCTTTCATCTTCTCGGTGCTAACTAAGTGCTTAGCATATCGAGACAATCTAGAGAATTGTGCCTCGTACGCCGCCACCGAGAATGACCGTTGCTTGAGTGCGGCAAATTCGGTAGCTTTCTTTTCTTGGACTCGGTCTGAAAAATATTTATTGTTGAAATGTTCAACAAATTCTTCCCAAGTAAATTGGTCCGGATTTATAGTGGCTTCGGCTGCCTCCCACCAGCATCTGGCATCTCTCTCTAACTGAAAAGTAGCTAATAAGACTTTCTCTTGATCCGTGCTTTGCATAACACGGAATATACGCTCCGTCTCCCTGATCCAGTGCTCTGCGTCGTCTGGATCAGTAGATCCCATGAATTTGAGAGGGTTCATGTTTTTAAAGTTCTGGTGGAGACTCCCGGCTCGCTGTGTACCTCCCTGTGCTACATGTTGCAGCACCTGGGTCATTCCTTGGAGTGTACGCTGCATGTTGCGCCATTGAGCACGTTCGGCATCCATTATCCTACAATTACATCAGCTATATCAGTGTGCAATTTTGTTAAGAACTCTTAAATTTTCCAGGTTAACTCCACCCTTGGTTCTACCCAATCTCACTGGTTAATGGTTTAAACCTATCCTTGGACTTGGGTTTCCTAGGAATTGAATACCCTAGGCTCTGATACCACAAAAACTGTCACGCCCCGAGCACGGAAGGTACCCGGAGATGCGCGACGAGTTTATATCAAAAGATATCAAGATATTTAAGCAAGTAGACTCATCATGTCATGTTGGAATTTGGCTATCATGTTTCAAGCAAGCGAGTATACAATTACCCGTTCTCGGACCACGCAAGTCATGTAATATCAAGTCAAGTACTAGATTTGGGGAATGTTCAATCAAGCTAGTCATGCACTTCGGTATAATGCCAATACCGTGATCAATCAAGTCCCATGGGCACAAGTACTTTCGGGTGCTCCTCCCAGGACCAGATCGGGCCCTATATGCGCAGGCATTAATCATGTATTTTAACATCCACTCTTGTGTATAGCCAATATGAAATTTCAAGAATAAAGCTTGTAATCATGTAGAATAGACTTTGATAGAATAGAGTCCAAAAATAGGACACTTGACATAGATAGGCGATAATAACGGTACAATCACGATTATCGATAAAACTAGGTGGAATTGGTTCCCTAACTTGGGTACCATGACAAGAAAGTGCCCACAAGTAGATGGTCACTTCTTTTAATATAGAATTGAGGTCTACAAGAACATCATGCTTGATATAGAATTGGGGTCTACAAGAACATCATGCTTGATATAGAATTGGGGTCTACAAGAACATCACATCAACGGCATGTTTTCCCTGCTTATTAAGATAATTCTCACATCATACCCATGGCATGACATGAGGGCCGGTTTACCATGTTTCTATAGAGTGACATGGCAAAGATTGTGTAATGGATTTTTATGGTACAACCAGCTCAGTCGGCCTTCAGGGAATCGAAGGCTCGAGGAGTCTTACGGAGGTCTCTATGACTAACTTGCTAGTCCAAAGGAACGGAATGTCCAATGGAGAGCTTGTATGTCACCGAGAATTGAGGGTAATGCGATAAGACATCATAAAACATGTGACTATATTCACGGACTGGAATATAGTGCCGATATATATATATATATATATATATATATATATATAATATACATATGAAACCCTCGGTTAACAGTAACAGTGTAAAATAGTATCACAGGAAACTAGCGACTTAATCTAAGTCATTAATCATGGAATTAACGCCTTACACAGGGGTGTTTATTTACAAATTGACGGCTTGTTAAACAGTGGGCCACTCTGTATTTCTATTTTTGCAGAATTTAGATAATATGGAATTTAATAAAAACGCGCCCTGGACAGGGGCGTTACTTTTCAATTAGCGCCCTGTTCTGAGGCGTCACTTTTATAAGAGACGTCTTGCATCAGGTCGTTATTTCATGATTTTACCAGATTTCAGATAATAAAATTTCAGGGAACAATTTCATGGTCAGGACAAGAAAAATAGCAGGATTCGATAGGTATGATCATGCATTAATTTAGATTCATGATTTCATAGTTATAGAATTTTAAACATGGATAATTATCAATTATATGAAATTGACGACTCCTGGGTAGGGCGTCAAAACAAGAATTAGCGCCCTTGTCTGGGTTGCTTCTTTAAAATCTCTCAGAAAACATTTGGAAACGCAGTAAAACTATATGCATGAGATCATGGACGAGTTTATTTCATAATTTATACTAGTTTGGGCTACGTTCTTGAGAAAACCTACCTGATGAAAGTTCTGGTGAAGGAACGTGAAGAGAGTTGAAGAGAGAACGATACTCTATTCTAAACAGAGTGTTCTGATCACCGGAAGAAGAAGAAGATGATGAAGAACTCCACGTCCTTCAACTAGGCAGAAGAGTTACTACTTACGGCAGACTTCCTGCAGCAAAGACGATGAAGAATCATTAATATTCTTCATGATTACGACCGAAGGCAGGGAAGAAGAACATTACCTGTTCTTTACGTACGCAGTAGCAGAACCTCCTTCGACCAACAGCTTACTAGGTTCGACAGGAAGGGTTATTTATAGGATTTTGAGAATCCTAATAGAGTTAGAATTTGATTAAGGGTAGTATTCTCTTGATAGACTCCTTTATTCTATCCTTGACGTAGTTATCCAGAACTTGCTCTGGGTAGTCTCCTAGGTCGAACGAAACTCGAACTGAATTGACGTCTTAAGTGAGGGCGTTGAATTTAAATTGACACCTTTGCCTATGTCGTTTCTTGTGAAAAACATGCCCAGGTGGAGGGCGTTACATTTACTTTCACTTTTTTATTATTTTGGCCGTTTGATAATTGACGCCTTGTTGTTTGGGCGTCCCTTTTTAATTAGCACCTTATCTAGAGGCGTTTCTTAATGAAGTAGCGCCTTGACCAAAGGCGTTATTTCCATTCTGTCGTTGTATTGATGTTTCTCATTCATTTATTTAATACTTTATCAAATTTGATTAATTTGGGGTTTTTATTTCCTTTTATTTTTTTCCCAGGGTTGCTACAGCACCCAAGATGATAAAGCCCCATTCAGGTAAATTCAGAAAACTCTGTATTCTGAATTTGTGTGATCTGAATGCACTGCATATCATGATAATTCTTTTGTGCATTGTCTAACTGAATCTAATTGAAAAATATGAAATGCTCATGGAAATGATTGCAGTTTATCTCTGAATGAGCATAAATTGTAAAATTGTGTTTCAGTGCTTTAATTGCATATCATGCACTCTGTAAGGGGGAGTTTGACTAATGCTTGCATATCATGATAATCTCATTTGCTGTATGCATACATGTAGTTAGTTGCATTGCATTTCCTTGCATTAAAAAAAAAACCTAAAAATCTAAAAAGAAATGACTCATTGCATCTAGATAGGGGGAGCATGATTAATCCGTTCAGTTGTGTCTTTGTCTAAACTCTTCATGTCCATCGATTTGATTCATCTTGTCATATCTGTTGTGTCAGTGATTCCATCATCAAAGTGGTATCAAATGATCTTTCTTGAGTGCTTCTGAAGTTGTTCATACTCTAAATTTATAACTTTTTGGTATCTGTCTGCCTCTCCTAAATCTGCTGAAGAGAGCTTCACCCCTATTCAGTCAACTTTGAACTTCTTTGCTCAAGAGCAGCTCCTTTGCTACAAATCCTCAGAATCCATGCTGTCTATTGAATATTCTCACTTGAATTACTGAGCTGAGATATGAAGTAAACCTTCAGCCTGAATACTACTTCATAAATGTTAAAATATTTTTAATGAGGAACCTTCCATTATACATGCTTAAGAACATTTGTTAACTGGAATTGGTTTTAGTCTTATGTACTCTTGGTTGGTCACAAGGAACTTGAAAATATCTGTTTCAACCTCTTAATAAACTTTAACTGTTTTCTTCATGTAAATTCATGTAAGACTTTCTGAAATCTGAAAAGTTGATATCCATGTCTACGTTGACTGAGATATATAGTGTATGTGGTTGTTCCTAAACATCTAACTTGTTCTGAATCTATTTTAAGTAAAAGTATGGATAGAGCAATGACTGTGGTTACTGAGAAACATTTCCAAAGGATTGTGTCATGAAGTACCATGGTTAACTCTGCTTAAAGAGATGATTGGAAATAATTGTGAAAATATGGCAAAGCAATGGCATAGTTGTATTGAGTAACTGGGGATTCTGGCCTCCGATCAAGGTGTATCCTCGTGCCAAAGATACTTTTAATGCTACCTCTGTTCTCTAAAATGGAAGAAGCAATACGGTTGTCACACTGAGTAACTGGGGATTCTGGCCTCTGATCAAGGTGTCTCCCCACGTCAAAAGGTGATGATAAACCAAAATTGTTCATTAAAATTGTTTTTTGAATATATGTAAATCAATTTCTGAAAGAACAATTAAAATTCAGGTGCATTCACTTATGTTTCTCTTAAAGCTGTCATGGAAAGTAAACTAAGTAAGATGGAAGTTGGTTGAACTAGAATCTTATATGAGCTTGTAGTTTTTTTTTATTAAGAGTTGGTTCAGATATGAGTACAATTTCTCTTTGAAAAAAAATTTCGGTTTACATCATTCTTAAACCACATTTGACAATCAAGGTTTCATAAGCTTCTATAATGGAGGAATCCATAACTGAAAATTATGCTTTATGAAGTTGGTATCTTGCTGAAAAGTTTAATATCTCAACTATAACTAATTGTTGAATTTGCTCATCGTATGGCTCTTTATCACTGTGTTTTGATTCAGACTAGTTGTCATATATGAGAGGCATTTCTCTCAGTTTAACCTGTGTACTTGCAGTCTTTGGATAACCAGAGTTCATCCTTGTTGTGTGCTAATGAAAATCTGTCCTCCTCACTTATTCACTGTGATTACAGTCTGTGGTAATTCGTGGATACCCATGTGTTTTGCTGATAGATGCTCTTCACCTCTTTCACTCCATCTAATCAGGGGGAGTTTCCATGTCACGCTGAGTGTTTTTTTTTTGAATAAAGAGGGAGATCTAGTTAGCAGTTTTGAGTGTCCCTGTGCTTTTGTTGATAATCTCCCGACATCTCATTTGGTTTCATCCATCAAATTGTTTCTGATAAGGGGGAGCTTAGTCCAAGGGGGAGTTCTTAGATCACTCATATTATGCAGTCTTATTCTTCCTTCTTCAATTCATGTCTTTTTGCTGAAGTCAAAGGGGGAGAAATAATTTGATCAAGTCAATATGACTCATAGTGTTGCCATCATCAAAAAGGGGGAGATTGTTGTGTCCCTGTGATTTTGATGATAGCAAACACTATAAGTCATCAACTGTTGGAATCTGCATATAAATTCTGCATATAAATCTGTTTGTGTTGCATATGCATGTTTCATTGAACATCTTATCTAAATTACATACCCAACGAACAGGCTAAGGCTATGTGGTGTGTGTATTAGTGCATTTCATAGTTGTTGATGCATTTCATAATTGCATTTAATCTGGATTGTTTGATGTTAGATGCTGCTATACCCTTTTAGCATTGTCTGGACAGAAGTGGGTCGACCCCCCTTCCTGATGGGTCGACCCCCCAGATCTGCAAGTCTATACAACGCCATTTTGTTCTCTCCGTGTCTACACTCTGCATTTAGGCAAAGTCTGCACATTGGTAGAGTCTACACATCGCCTCATTTCTTCAGAGTCTATACATCTTCAGTGCATGAGTGTCTTACAAGTCTATACATTACCTTTGGGCATCCAAGTCTGTACATTGGGCTCTTCATTCAAAGTCTGTACATCGCCATGTACATATTCTTCAAAGTCAATACATTGCACTGTAGATGCATCGAAGGGAAGTATGCTCATCGGACTGTTCATGAGAAGTCTATACATTGGAAGTGTGTACATTGTTCAGCTGCCTTGATCAAGTCTGTACAGCGAGCAGCGTCCTTGTGTCTCAAGCTATTCTTCAAGTCTATACATCACTTCAGGCACTCCTGTGCAAAGTCTATACATTGTCTCTTTTACCTACGTTGCTCGAAACAAAGTCTATACACGGGTGGATGATCAAGTTTGAACATTGGCGACTTTCCCTACGTTCTGGCCAAGTCTACACATCGTGAGCTTGGCTTCTGTTTCTAAGTCTATACATCGGTTGGGTCGTTAAGTCCATACAATGCATATGTTCATCAAAGTCCATACATTGCATAATGTTCATCAATGTCTATACATTGCATTGTCTTCAACCAAGTCTATACATTCTATTCCTTTGATCAGCAAGTCTATACACACTTCAGCATATGTGCATCTCCTTCAAAGATGAAGTGTATACATCCTTCCAAGCATTCAAGTCTACACACTCGATTGTTAAGCTTTTGCATCAAAGTCTATACAGCCTGTGGCTTGTACATCAACTGAACGTTCTTCAGTAGAGTATATACTCTTCAGAAGTCAAAGTCAAAACATCCTTCTGTGAAGACTGTACACACTTCAGCACACGTGCATAACCTTCACACGAAGTCTGTACACTCAGTTAGCCTTCAAGTCTATACACTCGATTGTTAGGCCTTCAACCCTATACACTCGATTGTTAGCCTTAAGTCTATACACTCTATTGTTAAGTGTTCAAGTCTATACACTCGATTGTTAGGCCTTCAACCCTATACACTCGATTGTTAGCCTTAAGTCTATACACTCTATTGTTAAGTGTTCAAGTCTATACACTCTATCCTTCACAAGAAGTCTGTACACTCGTTTGTTAACCTTCAAGTCTATACACTCAAGCTGCATCTTGCCTGTACACACTTTGTTAATAGCCTGAACCATGTATATACATCTAACTGATATCTTCTTATGTCTGTGTGACAGGTACAGTTCGTAAAGTCTATGAAGTGCACATGATCTGAGGTTGGCACCTGGCACGTGATCCGAGGATAATACCCTAAATGCTACAGCTATAAATACACAGCCGCCTCCATCGGGAGAAGAAGAATAAGAGAAGATAAGAAAAAGAGATCAGATAAGAAAGAGGAAGAGAGTGATCGAGATAGAAGATAGAGCTGTAGAAAGGCAGTGAGTAGAAGAAGAAGAGAGAAGAAGAAGAAAGACAGAGAGAGCCTGCGAAAGAGAAGAAAAAGAAGAGTGGGAAGAAGAGAGAGCTAGAGCAAAGGAAGCTTCAACTGAAGGTCAGTCTCTGCTAGACCGTGGATCAAATCCAGGCCAGCCAGCTCTTGCGAGAGCCACAGTTTGATTTTATTTTTCCAGCCTTCTGTTGCTGCGGTCTTGTTTTTCTTTTTAACCATTCACCAGTTGTTCTTCTGAATCTCTTTTGTGAGGTCGGGTTCCCTCCGGTTGGGAGGAAGAGAGCTCCGAGACCTCTAGTTTGCAGGTGACTTGGTGTATCCTGTGCTTCCCTTTGGGTTTCAGAGGAAGAGAGACTTAGGTCTCTAGGTTCCCCTCCGGTTTGGAGGAAGGGAGGATTGGTCCTCCGGTTCTAGTCTTGTGGGTTGCAAGACTAGGTGTTCCCTCCTGGTCTGGAGGAAGAGAGACTTGCGTCTCTGGTTTCCATGTGGCTGGGAGTCACTTGGGGTGTCCCTCCGGTTGGGAGGAAGAGGGGAGGTTGTTCCCCTGGTCAAGCTGTGTGGCAGCAATTTGTTGCAGACTGAATCTACAGTTTCTAGCCTAGCTAGTGGAAGCCTCACTCCGGTTTGGAGTGAGGGGTGGACGTAGGTCCTTGGACCGAACCACCTAAAAATCTTGGTGTTCTCTTGTGGTTTGTTTTTCCTTATATGTTATTTTCTCTGCTGCGATCTTTAGATGTTTGCTTAGGAGTGTGTGAGGGCTAATAGATTTGTGTTGTCTTGCTGAGTTCCTTCTAAGTATTTTCAGCACATTTCATCAGCTGCTTTTATTTCCGCATACTTGAGCATTAGAGTTTTAATTGGGTGATATTTAGAGCAGGATACATTCACCCCCCCTCTGTATCCAGGCCTTGCAACCTATCATGATATGTAACAACTTTATCATTCCATAATATTTTCAACTCATCAATCAGTGGCCTAAGATATATGTCTAAATGTTTTCCTGGATTTTTTGGACCTAGAATCACCAAAGTTAAGAAAAGGTTCTCTCGCTTCATGCACAAGCCCAGCGGAAGGTTGTATGGCGATAGGAACACTGGCCAACATGAGTAAAATGCCATTGAACCTCCAAAAGGGTTGAATCCGTCTATGCATAAACCCAGCCTAACATTCTGTGGCTCGTGAGCAAAAGCAGTATAAGTACGATTGAAAAGAGCCCAAGCTTCACCATCGGCGGGATGACTCATTATATCATCTACACGCCGTGCTCTTTCCGTGTGCCATATCATATGCTGAGCTGTCTTTGACGTCATGTACATCCGCTGTAATCTGGACGTGAGAGGGAAGTATCGCAGTGACTTGTAGGGCACATCCTTCTGCTTTGAATTGTCCCCTCTCTTAGGTTTAAATCTATCATGATGACAAATATCACATGATCTTTTATCTACATTATCTTCATAATATAGCATACAGTGATTAGGGCATGCATCTATTTTTTTGTATCCAAGTCCTAACTCATTAACCATCTTATTTGCACGGTAAAATTTTTCAGGCAGCTTCTCATCTCGAGGCAGCATACTCTTGATAAGGAGGAGCATACGGTCAAAACAACTCTCACTAAGGTGAAATTCAGATTTCAAATTCAACAACTGTGAGACAGTAGACAACCGAGTGTGATTTTCACAACCATCCCACAGCGGCTCATCAACATACTAAAGTAACTGATAAAATCTTTCAGTCGACTTGTTTGGTGGTTCTTCGTTGTAGACATGTTCCCCTTATACATTAAAGTTAGGGCCAACAGTATCGATTACCATGTCTGCATAGGTACTTGTGCTTGCAACATTGTCGGCTTCATACGACCAGAAGTCCTCCCCATGACACACCCAATTCATATAACCTTTCGTGAACCCTTTCCTATATAAATTAATTTGCACATCCCATAGCGAAAGAAATCTCTTATTTTTACAATGTAAACAAGGACATCAGATGTTACCACTCTGGTCCACTGCTGTTGGATGCCCCAATACAAACTGAATAAAACTATCAACGCTATCCTTCAACTCCTCTGACACCACTCCGTCAACTACTCTACGATTCATCCATGAATGATCAATTCTAGCCATATTTACCTAACAAATTAAAAAAAATCATATGAATATGTCTTATCACTACTTCTAAGAAAATATGGACAACATCTCCCCTAAATATTGACTATTTTCCAGATTTGTACATCTTGTTTGGTCACATATACATCCATATCCACATCCACTTTCACTTCCATATTCACACACCCACGTTGACATCAACATCATATTCTGGAAAAAATCATTATCATACTCGCATTCACATACATATTTTCTCACATATCGGCATCCACACCTGTCTACAAATTTATTTCACATCTAAGCATACTAATCACATATATCATAACAAAAGTCTTGAACGGGCAAAAATGAAAAAAATGGTCAAATCCACATTTACGCACACACATTTATATCCACATCCCTCTTCCCACCCTCCCAATAAAAATAGGGGCATGGAATTTCATCTCCTTTTGTAAGAGTACACCAGGTGATAAGAAGAAAAGGTTCATCTTGGATATCGGGCATGAAGGTTAACATTCTCAAAGGAGCAGTTGGTTTTCTTAAAAGTAATCTCTATGCAACTCTTGAGTACATATTACTTGGGGGGTAATATATGTAGACACGCCAAAATTGACATTACTGTGAGTGCATCTCATATTACTTGTGATACCCTAATTTGACCCTCAAATCGACCTTATTTGATTGGTTTTCCTCACTTTTCTTAGATTTTTGGCTTTTCCTTATTTTTCCCTATTTTTTAGGATTTTCTAGACATTTTTCTCCATTTTTACAGATTTTAAAGAATTAATGGCTCCTATGATGGACATCATTTCTTTTTGTTTAAAAAAAGAAAAAAGTAACAAAATGGCATCCACCACAATGAACACCCATTTAATGGGTGTCCATTGCATCAGACGCTATTTCTTGAGTTTGTTATTCATTTCAGGTCTCCGTTTTTAGCAATTTTCGGTGAGTTTTTGGGTTCGAAAAAATGTCAAAAAATAAGAATTGGAGTCAGCTCACTTAGACGCACATTCACCAAAAAAATAAAAAAATATAAAATGAAAAAATAAATAGCGCCCACAGGGGTGGGCGCGCATTCTTTATCAATTTGTTTTGATTTTTTTTTGTGCGTCTGGGCCCATTGTCGCTCATTCTTGGGTTTTTTCGAGTCTGGGTAAAACATGTATTTTCTATAATGAACATCTAGCAAATCAGACGAACATTATTTTTTAATTTTGAAAATAATTGGGCTTGCTTTATTTGTTTTGTAAATAACGTTTGTTGCATTTGACGTTTATTTTATAAACGTCACTTACATATAACGTCATTTCCCTCACTATATTGCTAATTTGCGTCTAGTGTAATGGACGTTTATTTTATAAACGTTAGCTACATGTGATGCTATTTTTTTGAGGATTTATGTTTTGCCAATATGCGTCTTTTGCATTTGACGTTTATTTTATAAACATGATATACATTTGACGCCAATTTTCTCTATTGTTGTGGCCCTTCCGTTCCTCATTTTAAGGCCCGATGCAACGGGGGAAAGATTCCTGTAGCTTTCTGGAACTGGGGAGGACTCTTTCCAATATTTATCTCATTTCTAAAATCAAATTTTCTAATCTTTCTCAGATTAAAACCCACGCATCTCCCCATATAAAAACCCTGCTACTCTTGCTCAAAAGGAGAGGCTGAATTCCATTAACAAGGGAGAGGTGCTGCCCAACTGCTGGCTTGAGGAGGAGTCTTTCCTGCTGCTAAGGCTTGATCCCATCGGAGACATCCTCCCAAACGTGCATCTAAAGCCACTGTTTTCACAGGAGAATAACCCCATGCCTTTCTTCCCCTACTTTTTCTCTGTTTCTCTTTACTGCATCTGCATGCATCACATTTTTTTTACTCTCTGCTATCTCCCATCTCAATCTCGTTGAGAACTCCCCATAGTGCAACACTTGCACGTCCCTCATCATTTATATCATTCATCATACTCTTTTCCCACCCTTTGCACAAAGGGTTAAAGGGGCAAGACCTCGACAGGTGTGTTAACTCACATGATCTTCACGTTACATTTACATTTGTGACTTGATGCTATACATCCTGGTTGTCTAATTCCACTCTTTATTTGATTACTGTCTCCTTCGGCCGGCCGACATGAAGAGAAGAAAGTCGACTCATAATCTCCCCACTCTTTAAGGTATTCCATGATCCCTCCTTGTTATTATTATTATATCATTTGAGGCCTTCACGTCCTGTGGTGATCACCCTCCATATGGCAGCCATCGTATGCTCTCCCCCCTTCTTAGCTTAGGTAGCTATTTGGATTGTTGTTGAAGTGGATTTTTTTAATTGGATCTACAGATTGGCGATCACGGTGGGACTTCCTACTATTTTTTTTTTTGATTACCCTCCTCAATTTGACACCCACGTGTGCCATCTCTTTTGCACCCACGGTGCACCTACTTTCCCCTTTCACTTCTTTTGTGCACCACATACGCACACCCCACAGTGAGTATCCAATTTGGTAGTTTCCATTTAGATTCCACTTCTGTTATCTTCATAATTAAATTAAAAAAAATTGCGTCCACCACCCTAGACACCCATTTAATGAGTGTCCAGTGGATCAGACGCCCATTCTCTGAGTACATGATGTGAGCTTTTCTTACTATTACTGATTTCCAGGGGTTTGTGAGCTTTTCCATCGGTTCCGTGCATTTTCCAAATCTCTGGCCAATTTTATCTTCAAAAAAACCAACAAAATTGCGTCCACCACAATGGACACCCATTTAATGGGTGTCCAGTGCATCAGGCGCCCATTCCCTATGGGTTCTCGGCGTACCTCGTTGCACTGTCTCTGTTGCTTTTCTGAGATTTCACAGAAATTTTTCATGCAATAAATATCCACCACGTTGTCTTCTTATACCTCCATCCTTCATTCATTTTTCACCCTATGCATAACATTCATTCTGTCATTTTTCATGCATTAATATCCACCACGTTCTCTTCTTGTAACTCCATCCTTCATTCATTTTTCACCCTGTGCATATCATATTTATTGGGTATCATGGTCACATTCTGTTGCTTTGCCAAGATTTCATAGAATTGTTGCATACACCATTCTATCGTTCCTTTTTTTATTATTTTGTGCAGCAACATTTATTTTGTGTGTGTGTCATCATTTTTTTAACCTGTGCATCAACATTTTATCATTTTTGCCTTAGCATTCATTATTTCCTTGTTGCATTGCCACTGTCACGTGTGTTTGCATTCACTATTTACAGGGTTATCATTCTCTGGTATTCTTGTTCCATATACCATCTGTTCGTTCTTCATAGCATATGTTATTTATTTGTTGCATTGCCACTGTCACATGTGTTTGCATTCACTATTTACAGGGTTATCATTCTTTGATATTCCTATTGCATATACCATTACTGCATATCACTGTTCACCTTTGCATCATTCTGTCTGGTGTTTCTATATTCCTGTGCATTAGTATTTGCATCAGGAGCATCTTGGTTTGGGAGACCTCCTCTCCCCACACTTCTAGGAGACCATACCCCCTCTCTTGGCTAAGGAAGGACCCTCCATTGAGCACTCCATCTCTTTGGACCGAGAATTCTTAAACCAAGGCCTCCATAAGTCTCCGCACCCGTGGATTCCCTCACGGATGCTGGCCAGGTTGTACCCTTTGAAGTCCCCGAGTTTAGTTGGCCCCATTCGTGGTGAGAATCAACCTAGTTGGCATTGGAGTAAAACCTTATTGAAACTAGGTTCATAATCTTGAGTGGATCACATCAACTTTGCTAAAATCATTTAATTCACCAAGGTTCAACATAAAAAATCAAGCGTAACATTCCAACTTGGTTGCTATTCTTGCAAAATATTTTGATTGAATATTGATTATTGGCATGATGTTTCGCTTTGATAATCAAACCAACATGTTTAATCCTAATTATAATCATGAGGATGCACAACCCATCACATCCTACACTCCTCAATTTCAACATATTCATTATGATTTTCACCACAATTCTTCCAAGGGACAACGTCCTCATTCTTATGGTCTTGCCCGACCCATGGGTAATGTCCAATCTCATAGTCCCTCGCCTCAACTGCGAGCCACTACTCCTTCGGGACCGTCTCCTCCTGACGATGAGAAGGTCTCTCAAATCTTGCATGCCATAGATCATCTCACCCCTCAACAAATCCAAGCCCTTAAGGCTGTTGTTAAGGGTGTATCTCATTCTTCTCATCCTCCTTCCACTCCTATTCGAGTGGCCCATCACCCGCCTCCCTCTCCTGTTCATATTCCCATTCGGGTGGCTCATCATCCGCCACCTCCTTCCACACATACTCCTCTTCGGGTGATCCATCACCCACCTCCTTCTAGTACTCCTCTTTCGTGGCCCCAAGGCCCTTTTATTCATGGCAACCCGGCACGACCGGGTACTTTTTCGGGTCAGCCCGTTAACCCCCCTCCACGGCCATCTTATGTGGCCCCTCCTTCAAGGCCTTGTCAGCCCTCTGCTTCTCTAGTTACGCCCCTCCAACAGGTTCTTGTTGATAAAGTCTCTTTGTTGGAGGAACAACTAAAGAGGCTTACGAGCACGCATCCCACTCCCCCTCCTCCTTCTCCAATCAATCCCCTTCACGCCGTTCTGAACAATATTACAAAAATGGAGAAAGATTGGAAGGATAGGAGAGATGGCTATGGCATCAACGTAAGTGAGAAAGAGCCGGCAACTTTCAATGACCAAGTGGACGCCGTCCGCCCACCATCCATCCACACCGCTCATCAATATATCCCTCCGCCTCCGCTTCCGCATACACACTTACATTCACAAAATCCTTCGCAATACCATTACGTTTCACCACCCATCAATACGCCTCCACTACGGCGTCCACTTGAGCCTGACAACGAAGAGCCAGCGTATGAAGAATTGAAGACGGAACGTAATGATGAAGTTCCGAAGGCACCCCTTCCGAGTTTCCTCCACTTTCCTCTTCCTCCACTACCACCAGATGAACCCCCTGCTCAGGACGATGCCACCGTCCCTAACCCAACCCCCATTTTGGAGACTTACTGGTGTTATGACGATGGGTCAATACTCCAATCACCCTTGCCGGTGCATCATGAGTCTTCTCCTACCCCTAACACCTCTCGCCCCATCCGGTGTTTCCTACGCACCAAACCTCTTTCTTTTACACCTCCTGTTATACCCCCTTTAAGCCCCACACCATTAGCCTCAACAACACTGGCCCCCGCCGAACCTTCCACTAAACCTCCACCCATTATACCATTAGCCTCCACAACACCAACCTCCGCTGAGCCCACCATTAAACCTTCTTCAATTAACCTCCCATTGCCGCCACCTCGGCCCTCCATTACCCTTTTAACCCCTATACCGAAAATCGTGGCAGATTCTGAGCATGGTCCACCCCTTGTTGCACTCGAGCCAACCCCGTCCGCTTCCGAGCAAGGGGAGAAGCTTGATGTTTTCCCATCAACACCATTACACCTCCGCCATCTATGGAGCCCTCCGCCTCCGCCTCACCTCCCTCTACCACTCGGAGTGGGTGCATTGTTATAAGTACTTGTGCCGAAGATGATCGAGAGCCAGGCAAGAAGGATTTGGCCGCGACTATGTTGTTTAAGATACAAGAGTTTATTTGTCGGGTGCCAATCCGTGTATTTGTGCTGAGCATGGTTAAAGAGGCCAAGCCCCCGCCGCTGCTTACCAAGAGAAAGTGTCAAGCTTTGATGCCGTGTAAGTCCATGCCCCAGGGCCGCACGGGACACCCCTTGTTTCAACCCTCTAATGCCAAATCCATTCTTCCGTATAAGGGGCGAATGCCCATTTGGTTCAACACTCTTTACACGGAACAATGTTGTGTCCCCTGTGGTTCTGGGGTTTTGATGATGATAATTTTATGTCTCATTATGTTTACATGTACATCCTTGATGATATAATCCTGATGTATTATGAGAAACTGTCAGAACAGGTTTAAATATTACTCACAAGTCATGAAGTCAACTCAAGTCAAAAGTCAACCAGTGACAGGTAAGATCAGTGCACAGTCAGATCAGGTAATGCTCTGTCTACTCTCAAATCTTTAAGGTCTATGCATCATTTGCTTTAAGTGTTCATCTGTCATATGACCTCGGTGCATTAACAGTAGCTGCATGCCATAGCACGATTGCATTGAGCATATAGTCTGTGTGCTTGTCTGTACATCGTTCATGCATATACAGTGTTTGGCACGCAAAGTCTTTACATGGTGCATTCATGCATATAAAGTCTATACACTCTGTTGCATACAGACGTAAGGCAATGTCATGTACTCATAGTCCATTCATGCACACGCATAGTCTGTGCATTGTGCGTTCATGCTTAACTCCAGACTTAGCAAGTCTGTACAACGTTTGCATATTGCGCATTCAAAGTCTGTACAGCCAGTGCATCTCTTGACTTCAAGTCTATACATTGTTGCATCATGTGCCTTATGCATATAAAGTCTGTACATCATATGCATAGTCTGTACAACTCCATCGTCTCACTTAGCGTCTAAGGTCGTGTGAACATTGCATCGGCTAAGTCCATACATTGCTCCGTCTCACTCAGCGTCTCATGTGCATAAATCAAAGTCTATACATTGCTTGTTAAAGTCAGTCTTACTTAGCGTCTCTGTACATTGATGTAGCACGCATGCAGAGTCTATACAGTCATTACAGCAAGTCTGTACATTGTTTTCTCATGCACGTAAACGGTCAAGTCTGTACATCAATTCATGCTATCAAGTATGTACAGCCTGTGTGCTTCATAATGCAAAGTCTATACAACGGCTAGCTGCACAAACGCCAAGTCTATACATTGGCTAGCTGCACAAACACTAAGTCTACACATTATTACATGCAGAGTCTGTACATTCATTTGACATGTCAGTGCATCCATTTGTAATGCATATACCTTGCTATCTGCATTTGTGCACTCCTTCGCTCTAAGTCTATACATTGCTTCATGCATTGCACGAAGTCTGCACATTGTGTGTTGCTATGCTCATATATCATTTTAGTAAGTTTGCACAATGGTGCACGTTGAGTCTACAATGGTGCACGTTGAGTCTGGACATTCATTTGGCATGTTAGTGCATCCAATTGTAATGTTCATACCTTGCTTAGATGCACTCTACACTACACACACTAAGTCCATACATTTGTTGACGGCACGACTGTGCATCCACTTTCAATGTACATACTTCACTGCATGCAGACTGCATTACACACGTTCAAAGTCTGTACATGCCATAGCCTTGCATACGTGAAGTCTGTACATGCCATAGTCTTGCATACATGAAGTCTGTACATGCTTCAGCGTTGCCTTCATAAAGTCTGTACAAGGTTTCAACCTTAAACTGATAATTCTCTTTGATTGACTGACAGGGACTCTTTGCTAAGATTAATGATTGGCTCGTGATCCAAGGATGGACGAGGTGACCAGATTGTGACACGTGTAGTGCAGCAGGTTGAGATGCTGCCACGTGGTCAAGGTGATTGTGCGGGAACTGTGGAGAGCACACGCCCTACCTGCTGCTGCTATATATACTAAGCTTCTTTCTCAAAAGAAGGCTGATCGAAGCAGAAGCAGAGACAGAGTCTGCACGATCCAGAAGAAGAAAAAGAGTGAAGAAGAGAAAGAGAGAAGAAGCAGAAGAAAAGAGAAGTTGCAGAAGAAAAGGAGAGAGAGAGAGCTCGTGAGGATCGAGAGAAAAAAAAGAAAGACAGTGAGAGAGAAGAGAAGAGCAGAGAAGAAAAAGAGTAGACAGTAAGACGAAAAAGAAAAAGAAGAAAAGAGAAGCAGAGAGAAGAAGAAAGAAGAGGAAGAAAGAAAGAGATAGATAGAAAGCTCGAGGAGAGATAAGAAGCTTCATCAGAAGATTAGTTCCTACTGGACTATGGATCAAATCCATCCAGTCAGCTCCTGCGAGAGCCACTTTGTGGATTTCATTTCCAACTTTCTGATTGCTGTATTTTCGGTTATTGTCTTTTTTTTTATCTGTTCACCTTGTTCTTCCGATTCCCTTGTTTGGGATCGGGGTTCCTCCTGTGGTCTCAGGAAAAGGGAGACTTGTTCTCCGGTTTGCTAGTGACTGTGTGTCACTAGTGGTTCCCTCAGGTGTGGAGGAAGAGAGGTCCGTGACCTCTGGTTTGTAAGTGACTAGGTGTCACTTGTGGTTCCCTCTGAGTTTCTGAGGAAGGGAGACTTGGGTCTCCGGTTGCTGGTAGTGGTTGCTACCTGTGGGTTCCCTCCTGGTCTAGAGGAAGAGAGACTTCATCTCTGGTTGCTAGTGATTGTGAGTCACTGGTGGTTTCCCTCCGGTTGGGAGGAAGAGAGGAGTGTGTTCCTCTGGTCAAGCTGTTAGGCAGCATTTGTTTGCAGACTGAGTCTGCGGTTCTAGCTGTTGCTAGTGGAAGCCTCACTCCGGTTTGGAGTGAGGGGTGGACGTAGGTCTGTGGACCGAACCACCTAAAAATCCCTTGTGTAGTGGTTTGTCTGTTTGATCGATCCCGCTAGATGCATGCTAGGACCGTGATCTAATTGGTTGTCCATGTCCTAGTGATTGATGGGGTATGCATCTTTGATGTTTGAGCATTTGTCCATTGAACTTATGATTATCATCTCATACGGATTTTAAATTGGTTAAAATTCATTAGAAGATCCATTCACCCCCCTCTGGATGTGTGTTTATCTATCGCACCAAACTATCACACAATCCCTGGGCAACACGATGCTTCCCATTCCAACTTTCCAACTCCCTCACATTATTGCTCTTCGCCCTCCAAGGGAGTTGGCATTTATTGTTGAAGCTTTGTCATAGGCTCTGATTTAATCCCTTAGGCCGATGGGCCGCACACTTTCACTACTGTGGAGAGGCGGGCATTTTTTCGCTAAAGGGCCTTCCGCTATCCAATTCACCTTCTATTCTACTTCACATATACTCCTATCTACCACTGATTCTTCGTGGGCCACTCCATGGGTGAGGAGGAGGATCTCATCCTCTCACCCCTCTCATTCTTTGCATTTTAAGCATTCATCACATCCATTGCATTGCATTCACATGCATTTGCATTTCTTCTTTCCCGGGTTTCCGAACCCGCATCTTCCCCGCCTTCCGAAACCTCTGGATCCTCCACACTTCCTATCTCATTCATCTCTATCCTCGGGATCTCCAGGTCCCCTTACGCTTCCCGGGCATCGCGCCCCCTCCAATCTTCTCTCAGGGCATCACGCCCACTCCCAACTCTTGCATCCGGACCCTCCGGATTTTTCTCTCGTCCTCTCTCTCTGGGCATCGCGTCCCTATACACTCTCATGTCTGGGTCCTCCGGGCTTCTCACTGATTCTCCCAGGGCCTCATGTCTCTTCTCACTCCATTCCTCTGGAACCTCCGGATCTTTCAGGGCATCGCGCCCCTTTCTATCTTCTTCATCCGGATCCTCCGGATTTTCCTTGACTTTCTGGGCATCGCGCCTCTCTATACCTTCTCCCTCCGGAACCTCCGGACATTCTCCAAGACACTGCGCCCCTATCTACCTTCCTCCTCCCGAACCTCCGGGCTTCCCCTCAGGGCATCACGCCCCTTCCCTGCCTATTCCACCGGGGCCTCGGACCCTCCCTCTTTCTTCCGATTCCTCCTCCTACTCCTTCGGGACATCGCGTCCTTTATTCTCTTCTTCCTATTAAATCATCTCTTCCCATCTCTTTTTCCAGGGCATTGCGTCCCTCGGCATTCTTTCCCACTAGAACCTCCGGATTCTTCTCCCCATCATGATTCTCCTTCTCTGCCACCGGACCGTCCGGATTCCCCGCTTTCCATCTACCAATTTCTCCTATTAATTCCTCCTGATCTTGAGTCTGACCCAACTTCTTCCACATCCACTACTCTGGGCATCTACCCGTTCTCCCACTGCTTCCGAGGCTTTAGTCCTCACTCCTCCTCTTGATTCCCCGTTTCTTATGTAAACCTTTCATGTGATCAGGGTCTCCGCACTTTAGTGAGGGAGTTCTAGCCCTCGCCTCTTTTCCTTTTTATCCTTATTCGTCTGAGTCTGGTCTTGGTACCACTCCTTCTTGTTAAGCCACTTCAAACCTTGACTTCCAATCCTTTTATCTGCCACTTGAGGACAAATCCCATGAGGATCAAGATCGCCTCAGACATCTGTTGTTTCATAAGGTTGCAATGTAACATTTTTTGCGTAAGATTTGCGTTCTTGATTTCATCATTCTTCACGCATGGTTTTCAAAATGAAGTGCTTCTTAACTTGATTAAGAGTTGTATGTTGACCTTTATCCTAGGTCTTTATCTTTATTGAGTTTCATAAAAGAGTCTTTAGGCTTGTTTTTGCAGCACCTCTGGTTATTAAGAACCCCGCGTTGGGGGTATGGCGTTCTTTCTCGCTTGTTAAAGGCAACCCTTAGCTGGGCACTCCACACACTTCACGGTGTCCATCGCCAGCTCCTTTGGGTAAACACTGTTACTGCTTTGGCCATGTCCTGAGTATACCTAAAAGTCTTTTCTCTTCTTTTCTCGGCTGAGTGCAAGTGCAAGAGGTTGACGGGTAAGATGACCAACCTAGGTAATCTCCAATACAAAAGAAGTCTCAAATAGGGGTAGTCTTGTCCCAAAACAAAGTGAGCTTTCATGATAAATCTAGCCAAAAGGGCTATTATCAAAGTCAAATTCAAATTACAAAAATTTTGAAATAAAAATCATGTCAAGAGAGGCAAAGTCCCCGCAGGGATAACCCTGGTCGTATGCATGTCAAGGGTCTAAAAATCAAAGGCACAAAGTCCCAGCATAACAGACCTTCTCTTTGAGGGGTAATACCTTGGAAGGAATTCGAGTCCTGATATCTCCCATCCCGCATCAAGGCTTATCTCCAATTATTCTTCTCTTCTCCCTCCAAGACGAAGTGTTTCTCGGGTATGGCCGTGGTAGGGGCACCGTTAACCATGGGTAGTCGGCTATAGGGTGCCACCTTAAATGCACGCATGGCTTTGGGCAATTTTTAGTGAAAGGGGAAGAACGAGGACCCCTAGCCAGTGGTTTAAATATCATTTGATACTACATTGGTAATGTCTAAACCAAAATAAAAAAAACAAAAAAATGATTATTTCCAAAAAACTTCATAAAAATTCAAATTTTCTTAAAATCTAAAAAAAGTAAATATTTTGTAAAATAAAAAAATTCAATATTTCCATAACTCAATTTTTTTTGAATATTTCCAAAGCTCATAAAAATTTACATATTTCAAAAATAAAAAAAATGCATTGTAATTTTCTGATGGTGTCATTTTATAAGGACACTTCTTCTGCAAAGAACCAGGAGCACGAGATGAGTCCTCTCCATTCATTGTTATTTATCTCTCGACTCTTCTCTACCTTGATGCTGCCTTGGGCATTTTTGATCACATCTCTCTAACCTTTGAGCAGCTCATGCCCAATCCTCTGATTATTCATTCCAATCATTTGATTATCCCCACCACTTTGGGCGTCTTTTGGCTCTGGGCAATTCCCTCCCAAATCATCTGATTATCCCTGCCGCTCTGGATTTCATTCTGATCATTTGAGAACAAATCTTTCTGAGGTTATTCCTGCCAACTTTGTATATCGCTCTGATCTGATTAGCCAAGTTTGTCATCCTCATGGTTCAAATGAAACAAGAAATAAAGAGTCTTGCATGTTTAACACTTTGATTTTGTGCTCTCATGCTATGTTGCTATGCTATCTGTGTTAATCATGCTTTCATATCTTGTTGAATGTTTTTATTATGCTTGTTATGCTATACTTAATTGCTTTATGCTTCATGATATCTTGGCTAACCAACTTTTGAGCGTAGGAAAGAAGCTCCTCGGTCCCATCGTCCGGACATCATCATCCAAGTCCCACGGTGTTTACGTCTCATCTCTCAGTCCCACCATGCTTATTGCTATCACCATCTCCCTGTATGCATTCCTACTATATGTTACTTACGCTACTAGATTATATCAAGGACCTTGTGGCTTTGGTAAGTCTAGAATTTGAGTTCCCTTTCATCAAAAATAATGATAATTCCAGAGGAATCTTAGTCATATGGATAGGCCGTTGAGCCGTCCATGACTGGGGACGATGGTCCCCTTTTGCGAGTTGGTGTGCGGATAAACGGGCTTCGGCTTAGTATCAGCTCACAAAATGGGTTTCTTGACTCAGTTTCGGCAACCTAACAATATTATCCTTGATTACTTTCTATTTTAATTTTCCCTTTAAACACAGCATGCATTCATATAGGACTTTGAATCAACGTTAGAAAAATCATTCTGATAGGCTGATTTTGAGAGTCAATTGATCCTTCATTTCCAAGATATGAGATATTCATTGCCAAATTGAGTCCTCAGTTCGTCTTGTCACCGTTTTGGGCTGTTTTCTCGAAAACCCTTTGTTTAGATTTTCTATCCTCTTATTTAATATTTTTTCCTGAGATCCACCTTGACTGCAGCACGTCCACTTTGGCTGGTAATCGCTCTCCAATGGTGAAACCTACAGATTTGTGACCTGGGGTACTTCCACCGCGCTGGAAGTTGATCATCCTTTTATCTCCTTCGTGTCCGCGTGCACACTCCCTCCTTTATCCAAACATTGTTACTTTAATTAAACTTCCTGAGATTACTTCATCTTGAGCTTTTGATTTAATTCTCATCAAGTGATGTTGATCACGTGTCTCATCACACCTTGGCATCTACTTTTCAGTTCGCTCTGCTCCCTTGCAAAGCAGACGCCAAGGCGAGGCAGCTGTAGACATGCCAAAATTGACATTATAGTGAGTGCTTCTCATAATGCTTGTGATATCCCAATTTGACCCTCAAATCGACCTTGTTTGAGTGGTTTTCCCCACTTTTCTTATATTTTTGGCTTTCCCCTATTTTTCCTTATTTTATGCATTTTCTGGGCATTTTTCTCCATTTTTACAGATTTTAAAGAATAAATGGCTCCTATGATGGAGACCATTTCTTTCTGTTTTTTAAAAAAAAGAAGAAAAAAGCAAAAAAATGGCATCCACCACAATGGACACCCATTTAATGGGTGTCCATAATGGGTGTCCATTACATCAGATGCTATTTCTTGAGTTTGTTATTCATTTCAGGCCTCCGTTTTTAGCCATTTTCAGTGAGTTTTTGGGTTCGAAAAAATATGAAAAAAATAGGAATTAGAGTCAACTCACTTAAACACACATTCATCGAAAAAATAAAAAATATAAAATGAAATAAGAAATGGCGCCCACAGGGATGGGCACCCATTCTTTATCAATTTGTTTTGATTTTGTTTTGTACGTCTGGGCCCATTGTCGCTCATTCTTGGGTTTTTCTGAGTCCGGGTAAAACACATATTTTCTATAATGAACGTCTAGCAAATCAGATGCACATTATTTTTTAATTTTGGAAATAATTGGGCTTACTTTATTTGTTTTGTAAATAACGTCTGTTGCATTTGACGTTTATTTTATAAACGTCACTTACATATGACATCATTTCCTTAATGGGCTTCCCTCACTATATTGCTAATTTGTGTTTCGTGTAATGGGCATTTATTTTATAAACATCAGCTACATGTGACGCTATTTTCTTTGAGGATTTATGTTTTGCCAATATGCGTCTTTTGCATTTGACGTTTATTTTATAAACGTCATATACGTTTGACGCCAATTTTCTCTATTGTTGTGGCCTTTCCCTTCCTCATTTTGAGGCCCGTTGCAACTGGGGAAAGATTCCAGTAGCTTTCCGGAACTGGGGAGGACTCTTTCCAATATTTATCTCATTTCTAAAATCAATTTTCCTAATCTTTCTCGGATTAAAACCCACACATCTCCCCATATAAAAACCCTACTACTCTTGCTCAAAAGGAGAGGCTGAATTACATTAACAAGGGGGAGGTGCTGCCCAACTGCTGGCTTGAGGAGGAGTCTTCCCTGCTGCTAAGGCTTGATCCCATCGGAGACATCCTCCCAAACGCGTATCTAAAGCCACTGTTTTCACAGGAGAATAACCCCAGACCTTTCTTCCCCTACCTTTTCTCTATTTCTCTTTACTGCATCTTCATGCATCACATTTTTTTTACTCTCTGCTATCTCCCATCTCAACCGCATTGAGAACTCCCCATAGTGAAACACTTGCACGTCCCTCATCATTTATATCATTTATCATACTCTTTTCCAACCCTTTGCATAAGGGGTTAAAGGGGCAAGACCCCTACAAGTGTGTTAACTCACATCATCTTCACATTACATCTACATTTGAGACTTGATGATACACATCTTGGTTGTCTAATTCCACTCTTTATTTGATTGCTGTCTCTTTTTGTGCAAGGGTAATTTAAAGAGAAACTGTAATGACCCGAAAATTTTAAAAAATATTTCTGAATTATTAAATATTCTCTGAGAATTTTTAAAGATGAAAATGGAGTAATAAATGAATATTGGGTTAAATAAGTCATTATTAAGGCCCAAGTATGATGAACAATTAACCTAGCCTATTTAAATAAAGCCCAAAGGATTTAAGGACCAAGCCCATGAAGTTTGGCCCATATTCTAGAAGGTTAATTAAATTATTCACGGAATATAAAGATAAATACCCATTAATTGGATAATGGGATGGATAATAGAATAAAAGAGTTTGAAGCAATTCAAATTCGGCGCCTAAGATCTGTGGCGGTCCATCGTGCAATCGCTACATCCAAGAAAACAACCCATTATTCTACCTCTACATTCTTGTTGAGTAGTGGACAGCGGATATAGAGGGGAGGGGTGAATAGATCAGCCCCACTTTTCGCAATGTGGCCCTCTATATAGCTAGTTAAAATGAATTGCAGCGGAATAGAAACTAGCTTCCAAGTGCGTTATGATTTGCTTAGCAAGATAAGCAAGATATATAACAATTCGATCCTAAGCATGCACCTAGAACGAATCAATCACACAAGCAAACCACACTAGACAGGATTTTAAGGTGGTTCGGACTGAATCCTCAGCCCTACGTCCACCCCTCACCAAAACCCGGTGAGGCTTCACTTGTGCAGCGCACAGAATCGCAAATCGGAAACCACCGATTGCCTTCCTACTCACCACCTGGTAGGGATGTCAACCGCAAATTGGAACAACCTCCAATTGCCTTCCTCCTAACCACCGGTAGGGATGAATCACACTTTCAATGTTTAAACAATAATGAAAATGAAACAAATGTGAAGGAACTAAAACAAGAGATTGAGTTATGAGTGAAAATGAATTGGCCCTTGTATGGAATGTTGATCAGCAACAAGGCTCCTCTTGGCTTCAACTCAATCTTCTTGATTCACCCTTGATTGGATGAATGTTCATCACGGAGTACTGTTCACGTGAACAGTACCTCTTCCTTCAATTCTTCTCTCTTGATATTCTCTTTGAATTTCTTTGAATGAATGAAGGAGATGATGAAGCTACCTTGAATCTTGATTGCTTCTTTAGCTCCTAGGAGTTTGAATGCTTGAAAGATCACCTTGGATGAGCTTGAAAGAGCTTGAATGGATGTAGATGATTTCCCTTGAAGAACTTGAATCAAACCGGCTTCCTTGGATCACTTTGATAGCCTTGCTTTGATGTAATCTTCCTTGAGGTTTGCTGGCTTTGATTTGAGCTTGATTCCCCTTTGATTGGATGAAGAACACCTTCACGAACTATTGTTCACGTGAACAGTAGCTCGTCTCCAAGCTCTCTTGTAACCTCCCTTGCAGCCACCCTAGATCTCACAAGATGCCCCTTGAAGTATTAGGGTTTCTAACCCTCTTACAAGAGTTTTATAGACCTTGAATGGTCTATGGACACCCCCTAGACCAGATCCACAATTTGTGGGGGATTAGGTTTCTTTAGGATTAAACAAATCAATGTTGAATGGCCCTTTTCGAAGTTGGAAACAAAGTCAACAATTGATGGCTCGGGGCTGGCGATCGACTGGAAATCATGGGGCGGTCGACTGGAATCTGTAAAATCTCCAACTTGTCCGTTCTGGGAAAACCGGTCGACCGGAAAAGTAGGGGCGGTCGATCGAAATCTGTAATTCCTGGAGTGTTTCGTTTCTGGAAGAACCGGTCGACCGGAAAGGTAGGGGCGGTCGATCGAAACCTGTAAAACGTGAATTCTTAGGCTCTGGCAAATCTGGTCGACCGACCAAGGTGTGTAGGTCGACCGGAAACACCTATACCTGCAAAAATGAAGTGTTAAACTAATGAAACATGTTCATAAGTGAAGATATTCATTTCCTCATCAATTTCATGTATTTTGGGATTGAAATCAACATAGAATATGCTTTGAGCATTTCTAAATTTTGCTGCCCCCTTGACCCCCGTGACCTGTGCATTCATGACAGGTCGATCCGCGTGCGAGGGCGCAACATTCAGCATTCACGTTCACCATTTCCACTTGATTCCTTGTCCATTCATTGGCGCACCTGTCATAAACAAAAACATCACGTATGTCAATCACATGAAGGTGAAAAACATCAATGACTAATAGTGTTTAGCCATTATCAAAACCAAGAATACATTAGAACTCATATGACCATAGAATGATGTCGAATGACCCAAGTGACCATATGAACTCAAGTGACCATAGGGGCACAACAATTCGGTTAGTTCTGTGAATTGAAGAAAGAGCAAAAAGATTGAATTTTTAAGGCTCTATCACCTAGGGATCGAGATGGGAGGGCTAGTAAACATGCTAAGGACTCTCATAAGTCGATCTAAGGTTTAATAAGGATTCTAGGATCGTTCTAATCCTCAAACCCTAGCCAAACCCTATAAATTGGACCTAGTTTTGTCCTGCACGACCCTTACATTTGGCTCGCGTGGAATCAAGGTAAGAATGTATTATTTTGGGTAAGTTATTTAGAAGTTTTTATTCCAAATACATAGGACTAACATCCCTCAAAATTTCGTGCTAAGAGATCAAGCACACAAGGAGATAGAAGCCTGCAAAGTTGTTGGTTCCACATTAGCGACCTAGGAAACTGTGCGAAAGTCCGGTGAAGATCAAGGAATTAGGAAACCAAATCGAGGTAATTAGCATTAGTATCTTTAGAACTTTTTGTTCCCCTTAGTATCTACTTCTTACCCTACAAGTTTCACGTCATTAGGTCAAGTGGATCAAGAGATATTAGGACGTGAAGTTACTGATTTACAACAGGAAGTGCAGTCTTAAGGGTCGACTTCAAACATCAAATTCCAATCCTAAAAGCCTTAGCAGAGGTAGGTCATCTCATGAATAGCTAAATTATCATGTTAGGATTAAAAGCCCTCTTATTGCACTTGATTTCATGAATTGTGTACGGAGAATTTCATGTTTTAATAGGATCTATACATCCATGCAACTTTCTTAGCCCTAAGGAACTAAGATAATTCTCTTTCTCATAATACATGAATCCCATGCATATTGTTAGCTTAACCTTCGTTCTATCATGATAGGGAAGTTTTTACATGTTGATTTCTAGACATGATGTGTTTTAGAAATAGTTCTTCTTATTTTAGTTTTACTGTCAGACGTTCTCTAGCGGCCTAGTCTTTTACCGCAAAACCTTGTGTAGCGGCCCTACGATAAACCGCTAGACACTCTGTAAATGTGATTTTTATAAAATTTCTGGTGGACTAGACATAGACCATTAAAGTCCCTCTGGCAGCCTTACGATAAATCGCCAAGCTATCTGTAACGGCTCTATATTAGACTGCCAATGTTCTATTTTCTGTCAACCGGAGATAGATTTAAGAACAACCCATTAACTTATAAGTAAGCCAAGTTAACTATGTGCTTACCTATTTTAATGGTATTTCATTACTCTGAGTTTTAAATTACTGCTTCGTGACAGTGATCGCATGGTTTTTATCATACTTGGGATTATTTTAAAGCTTATGCTAATTTCATGCCAAAACTTATACTTTTGTATTAAATACATCTTTCAAGGGTGATAATAAACATGGTTCACTGATTGGTTTATCACCATTATACATTCTCTTCTTATCTTAGAGTCATTTCTATAAGTACATGGCATATATTCCGGTATATGACCATTAGTTACACTTTTGCACTATAGGGACATAATCTTGACATTGATAATCTCTCCTTTGGATATTCCTTCCAATGGAGTAGGAAATCTTGTTTCAAGGCCTCCGTAATTCTCCGCGAGCTTGGGATTCCCACTAGGACGCCGAGTTGGTTGTACCATTAAAGCCCAAATTATCTAGAAAGCATTACCGATGTTTTCTGAATTCTGTCCTGTAATGGTTCAATACTCGACCGCTAAGTCCCATTAACGGTCCAGTATATGACCGCCACGTTCTCTGAGTCCATTTGATTTCTTTCTGGATTCAGCCCACTCTAGCGGCCCAATATCAGACCGCCATATCAATATAGCAGCCCAGTTATAGACCGCTAAGTTTTCTTAATAGTTGACCCAAGGTTTGACCCAAGGGTTAATAGTCCTATAAACCTAAACTGACTAATGATAGTCCGGGACTTGTAACCTTATTCAATGACATCTAAGATAAAGTATGAAAGATAAAGAATGTACCATTATGCTGTCAAATTTTCTCCAAGGCATAACTTAGTTATTAATGCATTTCTTGAACTCATAAATCTATATTTGGTGCATTCTTATTATTGACATTGAGTCTTGAACACTTATTGAACTTATTACATGCGTGGCCAACTTTATTGCTATATACGTGTAAGTAGCTTGATTTATATTTGAAGATGCGGTTTGAGCACTGATTGTGTTCAAAGGCTCTATGTTAGTCCCCTCGGTTGATTATCGAAAACATACTATTATAAACCACGGGATATGATGCTACTGGCGTCGCATTGCGCTGGGAGTACTTTCTTTATAAATAAGTGAAATTATCCACGGCTCATGAAGTGAAAATATCCACAGAAATTCATAAAGTACTTGTTACTAAGTGAAGAGTACATTCTTGCTTGACTTGCTAGTACATTCTCGTTACATTTTTGTTCATAAAAGGCCATAATTACATTCTTGCTTGATCATGTTTGCTCAATCATATCTTAACTTCATCATGTCTTGTTACTTTGGTTTATTCACGTGATTTTTCACATTCGCATGATTTTACTTTATTCTCTAGAGCCCAAAATGCTAATCACTTTAATATTACCTTCATGTTGATGCGAAGATACCTACTGGGTAAGTGTGCTCATTAACTATTTTTCAATCTTTCCAGGAGATGCAAGTAGTTCAGATTCTGATTCAAGTTATTCAAGTGATGGGTCCGAGAGCGAATCAAGGTCATATAAGATTGAGAGAAGACTTAGGAAGTCAATGATGTCTAGATCGAGTTCATGTAATTTTCTCTTTATTGAGTCACGTAGTTGAATAATTGATGTACATGAATCATTCTGATTATTAATAAAAGTGAAGGTTTGAATAAATTATTGTGCAATTGCATCTTATGTGTGATTGTTATTGCGCTCTGATTATTCTTACTTGCAAGAGGCTTACCATGCCGACTGTTCACGTTTCTCGAGATTATCTTCTGCTATATTAAAGGCTCGGGGCGTGACAGTTATGTTGGTATCAGAGCCTAAGTCCAAGGTCTTAGGGAGAAAAATCATGTCATATGATAAGTCCAAAATTTTAGGACCCATACCTATGAACTAAGGAAGAAATTTCCCACCTATGTGAGACATTGGGTAGAGCCCGGGGATAAGATAGTAAATTAGCTCTAGCTTAAACCCACTCATTCCATGGGAATTAACAAGTTCATTATTTTTCTCAAGTACCTTATTCTTATTGTAATGGCTCATCGCGTAGATTGGAATGGTATGCAAGAGACCGTTGCGGGTCTAACACAAGCGTTGCAAACCATGGCGCAAGCAGGCGCATGAGCAAGAGCTGGGGACTTGCATCGTAATTTCCGTAGCTTAAATCCTCCATGTTTCTATGGTTCTTCTAATCTGGACGAGGCCGAGAACTGGATCGATGAAAGGAACCGGATATTTGACGTCATACAATGTACAAACAAGGAAAAAGTGTGCCTTGCTACTTTTCAACTCAACAAGGATGCACGTACATGGTGTAAGTCAGTATCGGCACCTCTAGCTGACGCACTACACACGTGGGAAGGTTTTCTTACCTTATTTCGTGCCAAGTACTTTTCCGAGCATATTACGGAGCGGAAGACTATGGAGTTCTCTTCTCTACGCCAGGGCATGTTTTCAGTGGCAGAATATGAACTTCAATTTTCCCGACTGGCACCATATGCTCCTCATCTGATTAGCATTGACTTGCTGAAGGCTAATCGATTTTTGGATGAATTAAGGCCCGGATATAATCAACAACTGGGGACCCAGAATATCCGTACATACGCGGAAATGGTCCATTGGGCACACCTATGTGAAAGGACCTTAGAGAAGGTGAAGAAATTAAAAGGTAAGGGCAAAGAATCAAGCCAAAGATCAGATCGGCGTGATAAGAAAAGCAAGTTCAGCATCACGGAACCCTAGAAATCCCGTGATAGTAAGAAAAGATCCCAAAATGGGAGTGGTAGTGGCTACCACAAGAACAAGAAAGTCAACGAAGAAGATAAGCAGGTCGCCATGGCCTGTACCTTTTGTGAGAAGTTTGGTCATTCGGTCGAAGAATGTTGGAAGCACCTTGGCGCTTGTCTACGTTGTGGTAGCAGGGAGCACCGTATGCCGGATTGCCCTCTTATGAAGGAGCTATCTTCTGGAGGTGGACGTAAGAGACAGGCTCGTCTCAATGCCGTTTTAGATGATGAAGTGCCCAGGGATGATGGGCTTATGGAAGGTACCATTCACATCTGTTCACATCCTGCATTCGTATTATTTGATACTGGTGCTTCTCATTCTTTTATATCTACTTCCTTCGCAAGAACTTTACCTCTTTCATCAGTTCCTTTACCTACGGACCTAGCTATTACTACACCTTTAGGTCCCGGAACCAAACTCACAAACTATTATCCTTATAGTGAGGGAATAGTAGAAGGACACAATCTTCCTGCAAATCTCGTATGCCTTGATATGGAGGGCTACGATGCTATTTTAGGGGTAGATTGGCTTGTAGATCATGATGCCTACATCAATTGCCGCAACCAGATTATTTCTTTTTGAAAACTTGGTCTTCCAAGATTTTCCTTCCTTGGTATCAAGTATAGGAAACATCCTACCATCATTTCTTCTCTTCACACTTGCAAACTGATTTTGCAAGGATGTGAAGCTTTCCTTGCTTCTGTGATTGTTACTGAGTCTAAGGAGATAATCTTAGCAGACGTCCCCATAGTAAATGAGTTTCCTAATTTATTCCCATTAGATTTACCCAGTTTACCACTCGAAAGGGAAGTAAATTTCTCCATTGAACTCATCCCAGGAGCAGCACCTATTTCAATAGCCCCCTGCAGGATGTCCCCCACAGAACTTAAGGAATTGAAGAGGCAACTTCATGAGTTATTAGACAAGGGTTTCATTCGACCTAGCACATCACCTTGGGGTGCGTCCGTTCTTTTTGTCAAGAAGAAGGATGGATCGCTCAAGCTCTGTATTGAGTACCGGCGACTGAATCAACTTACAATTAAGAACAAATATTCGTTGCCGCCTATTGATGAGCTCTTTGATCTGCTCTCGGGAGCAGAATACTTCTCCAAGATAGACCTCAGGTCAGGATATCACCAGCTCAGGATTAAGGATGAAGACATATTCAAAACTACTTTTTGAAGCCGTTATAGTCATTATGAATTTATTGTAATGCCGTTCGGGTTAACCAATGCCCTAACAACATTTATGCAACTTATGAACAAAGTTTTCCAGCCTTATGTGCACCAGTTTGTGGTCATCTTTATTGATGACATTCTTATTTACTGCAAGACAAAGGAGGAACATGAAGAACATTTGAAAATAGCCTTGCAGACTTTAAGAGAACACAAACTTTATGCCAAACTTAGTAAATGTGAGTTCTGGCTCAAGGAAGTTTCATTCATTGGTCACATTATTTCAAAGGAAGGTATCGCTGTTGATCCTTCTAATGTGGAAGTAGTCAAGAACTGGAGCCGGCCAACGACCGTGTCCGAAGTAAGAAGCTTTCTAGGTCTGGCTAGGTATTACAGGAGGTTTATTAAGGATTTTTCTAAGATAGCTATTACTTTGACAAGGGTTACAAGAAAAGAAAATCCTTTTATATGGTCGAAGGAATGCGAAGAGAGTTTTTTAACTCTTAAGGATCATCTCACTACAGCCCCTATATTATCATTGTCCGTTGAGGGTGGTGGATTTGAAGTTTATACGGATGCATCTGGCATTGGCCTAGGGTGCGTTCTTATGCAAAACGGGAAAGTAATTTGAGATTCTTCAAGATAGTTGAAGCGTCACGAGGAGAATTATCCCGTACATGATTTAGAATTGGTGGCTGTTATATTTGCCTTAAAAATTTGGCGCCACTACCTTTACGGAGAAAAATTCACGGTCTACTCAGACCACAAAAGCTTGAAATATTTGTTCTCCCAAAAGGAACTGAATACGAGGCAAAAAAGATGGTTGGAATACTTAAAGGACTTTAATTTTGCTATCCAATATCATCTTGGCAAGGCTAATACTATGGCAGATGCACTCAACAGAAAACCAATGGGAAAACTATCAACTCTCATGATTAGTATGACTAATCTCATCTCTCAATTTGCTCAGTTGAACTTAGATATTGACATGAATAAGGAAGATTGTTTTATAGCCAATATCCGAACTCAACCCACATTAATAGAAGATCTGGTCAAGCTATAAGACAATGACCCAGTATTACTGGAGATTAAAGCTAATATTGAGCAAAGGCCAGATTTCTCTAATGCCAATGATGGATGGTTGCTATTCAAGGGCCGAATTTGTATACCAGATCATGTTGATACTAAGAAACTGATCCTAGAAGAAGCTCATAGTTCCAAGTACACCATTCCCTCTGGTGGTACTAAAATGTATCAAGATCTTAAAAAGAATTTCTGGTGGCCTAACATGAAAAGAGAAATAGCAGATTTCATATCCCGCTGTCTCACTTGTCAACAAGTAAAGGCATAACGTTTAAGACCCGTAGGTAAGTTACACCCCTTGAATATTCCCGAATGAAAATGGAAAGGTATAGGGATGGATTTCTATTTCGATGGGACTTATTGATTTTATTTTCTTTTTATTAAAAATTAATTTTATTGGTGTTTATTTCGTTTATTTACGCGTCGATCGACCAATTAATTAACCGATAATTAACTGACTGATTGACTGCGCAGGCGTGGCAGTCACGTAAGTGACGAGTTTATTGTGCGCTCATTCTGACCCGTGTCGGGCGAGAGTGAGATTCGGTCGGGACCAGCAGTCCGCCATATCATAAAGACTATGGCGTTAACTACATCCTCCGCGAAGAGGGAAAACCTTTGATTAATTGTCGAGATAGTGGGCTCCCGAGGCCGAAATAAGGAATGTAAAGGATGCAGATGGTCATGCAAGATATTCTAGTCTATCATGCATAGTTCATTAGGGCAAAACCCTCAATACTTGGCGGAGGACTTAGGCCCGGAGACCATCATCACGCATGACAAGAGCTTCCTATCGGGCATTGCCCGGCTTTCTGCTAATGCCAGTTGATATACCAAGGGCTCACACACTCAAGCATATATTGATGCGATGTGAATGCTTATACTCAATCATGACGATGAAGCTAATTAATTCAGGTTTAGATAAACCAATTTATTTGGCTTATTAATTACAGGGTTCATTTAATTCTGTTATTAGCATCGAAAGTCACCCCAGAGACTATGAGGGTATCGAAACGGCACAACGACGCGATTCGGAGCGAAACCAGCGCGGTACGCGTACATGTGGAACTTGAAATGACGCGGGA
This sequence comes from Amorphophallus konjac, assembly GCA_022559845.1. Taxonomy (NCBI): domain Eukaryota; kingdom Viridiplantae; phylum Streptophyta; class Magnoliopsida; order Alismatales; family Araceae; genus Amorphophallus; species Amorphophallus konjac. The sequence goes on from CM040124.1 coordinate 201,242,109, forward strand.
AGCATAGGTAAAAGCCTAAAACGGCGCCATTGGAACGTAGGTATAAGGGATGGGTTAAAACGGCGTGGCACTTATCCGAATGTTAAAACGGCGCGGTGGCCGAATGGGTCAAACCGGCGTGACGGTTAGCTGAGGCTAATACGGCGCGATGGTAAATTAGGGCTTAATATGGCGCGATAGCCAAAGGGGAGGTGAATATGGCGCGCCCTGGGCACGCTGGACAGGGGCTCATTAAGTTCAAAGAACTTATGAGTCTAATGTTAAATTGGCGCGAGGGGGGGGGGGCCGCCGGAAATTGGCGCGCCGGATTCGGGCCACGCCGGATTATGGGGGTTTAAGGTTTATTCAAGTCTGCTTGAAACTTATGCATTTTTATTGAGACCTTGTTGATGTTTTTAGAAGGTTAGAAGATTTATTTGTCTACAGAAGCACTGTAGTCGAGACAGTCATGGAGTTATGCGAGGTTCCTACTCAAGCATAGTCTTTGATAAATGTGTCATAGCAAATTTGACTAAGTTACCAGTCTGAATTTTGGCAGCACCTCCCCATGATTGGGGGGTTTGCAGGGCCAAAGCGGAGAGTCCCACTAGTTAGGGGTATGCTCCTTCAAGGCCGGGACTGCCAAACGGTGATCGGCAGACTTCATTGAAGAGGAAGGACCCCGAGGACTAGCCTGCTAGGGGTATCCAACTCCACGAGTCAAAACAATTAAGGGACGGCCAAGATGAGATATCACCTCGAGGGCCAGCCTACGAGAGGTGATCTTCTCACAGCCACCACCCCTCCCTCGAGAAGAAGATGGATTTGATGTTGGGTTAGGGTTAACCCTATTGATGTTCATTATATGAAACACATAGTGCATATCATCGGGGGATATGACTCCGTGCCCCGATGATGATCGAAGATGATGGGGATGTCCCCCTCCTCGGGCAGCGAATCCCTCTAAAGGATAAGTCACTAAGGAACACTATGATTGGAATGCATTTAGTTGGGGAACGAGCATTAGATGACCATATACATATGCGTTCATTGAAGGGGCAAGTTAAAAGAGGAGCCAACAGACTGGACTTAAGACCCGGAGGTCGGCCAACAGACTGAGCTTCTGGAAGAGGCACAAGGTCGAATAGCTCAACAGCATCTCCAGTACGCACAACTATATGATAAGAACGGCAGAGATGTTCATTCTCCCAACCCTGAATCGTGAATAGGGACAGACTGAGGAGCCATCCCCAGGGGCGAAGGATGATGCAATGGTAAGCATCCCTCCGGCCAGGGGGGGAACTTCTGAGCACATTGGCTCATTCAAATCATCTATTCGACAGCGGAAGAAAGAACCCCAGGGAGGGGATTATTCATATTGCCTCGAGGATCTGAGGCGTATTTGGTGGTAGAAAACCCAAACGAATAACATACATGGGGTGGCGAAGATAGACTGCGAGACAGCAGCAAACACACCCTTTCATTCATTCAGTCACATAATGAAAATATTACAACCCTTTCGGCTCAGCCTTGTCGCCTGAGACCGATTTCATTCTCGAAAGGAGGAAAGAAAAGAAACAGATGTGATTAGAGTGAGGGGGTTCGAGAAAAGCCCCGGGCTCATATCATCACCCTTTGGGGATAATGCTCCGTGGAGCTACATTAGTAGGGAAAGAGAAGAAGTGGCAGAGGCGGATGCCGTCGGGCTCTCCAACCAACCTTGAAACTTCACAGTAGATGGCGGGAGGGAGAACATGGTATCAAAACGAGACGGGCACTCTGCTCTCCTTTCCTCTTCTCTAAGCTCTCTCTTTCTTTTTTTTCTTCTTCTGAGGTTCTCCTCTTCGACCCCCTTCTTCTGTTTGATTCCCCCTCCTCTGTTTGATTCCCTCTCTTCTGTTTGATTCCCTCTCTTCTCTTTGATTCCCTCTCCTCTGTTTGATTCCCTCTCTTCTGTTTGATTCCCTCTCCTCTGTTTGATTCCCTCTCTTCCTTTATCTCGAACATGAGGCCTCCTTATATAGGAAACCGCTCAAACAAGCTTAATCCGGCGCGAGGTGTAGCGCGCTGGTTTACCATTAGTTGGCACGCCGGATTCGAGCCAAACGGGGCGCGCAGGCTGCCCAAGGTTAAGAAGGCTCGCCGGATTTGAGAGGCACGCTGGTTTAGCAGGAGCGCGCCGTATTCGAGCCATTTGGTCGCCTTGACCCGGTACGGGCCCGATAACGGGCTTCGGACTGACCCCGGGGGTTGCTGCGACCGTTCCTCTCTCCGCATCTTGCCGGGGCATAGAAGAGACTATAGACGAGATTCTTGGGCCGCCAAATGGCCGCTTTTGGAACTCGTGCACCTTAAGCTCGAACATACGGGTTTTCCGCGGACATGGTTCTCGGCATCACGAGTTGTATTGCCAGCTCGTCTTGACTCACATTGGTAGCTCCCACGGGTAGTGATATGCCACCCGAGGTGCTTCTGCTTCGACCGGGCGATCATGTGGCCGCCGATGGGGACGATGTGTTGAGAAGCCATACCCGTGCTGGGTAATCGGGGTCTTCTGCTGACAGAACCTTCAGTCTTTCACTTTGAGAGGCCGAGGGCGTTCTTCCTCCTTAGGAGAGTCTTCATTGAGGTGGCAGGCCACCAGTTAGGCTGTCATCCTTGGTCGGGTGACAGGTGTGGGGTAGCGACACGACGGAGTCGATGCCGGATCATTAGGCAGGCTTGGTCGCACTGCCAGTTGGTTGTGGATTCATCTTGACTCTCCCCAGGTGAAGTCCCCGAGGTTCATCCTAGGTGACCCGAGGCCCTAGCAGCTTGAGAAGTCTTCAACGTATTGATCTTCATCAGCTTCTATGCTTCAGTGGGCCGTATCTTTATCTCTGTGGCTTGATCACCGTTGATCATATTTTGCGTGCCAATAAATGCCCCCCAGCCACGGGTGTTGCGAGCGAGTCATGAGCGAAGCAGGGCCCGTGGATAAGCCGCATCTAGGCAGATTCCCGTCTGGCTTGACACGGTCTTGGAATGGACTTTGAATACGGCGCGGTGTGACTTTTGTTAAAACGGCGTGCCCTTGCATTGGCAGGCTTAATACGGCGCGCCTTTTTCATTTGAAAAGGGGTGCCTAATTCGGCGCACCCTTTGGAGAGAGGGCCTAATTCGGCGCGCTCTCTTAGTTTGTTTGGGAGAGGACCTAATTCGGCGTGCTAAATAGCGCGCCGGATTAGGATGAGTCTTTGTTTGCAATTTTTCAAATTCTTTTGTGAGGGAGAAAAGCTAATTCGGCGCGCCTTTTAGCGCGTCGGATTAGTGCCGTCGAGCCCTCCTCTATATATTCCAAACTTTTCTTCTTTTCATTCATTCCAACCTCATTTGCAGTTTTACTTCCTCTCTCTTTCTCCTCATTCTCCAGAGCGCGGAGGCGAGAGTAGAGGGGTGAGTAGAGATATTTTGGGGTGCAACCCTTTATTTTCCCAGGCCCCGGGAGGCTCCTTGTAGGCTTGTCCTCGGAGCTATCCCCCTGGGTGTCCCGTTTGGCCCTGGCGTGACACCCACGGCCTTTTGCAGGGATCGTCACTCAGTGGATGAGTTCCCGCTTCCCCCTGGCAATCCCCTGAGCTGGGGAGACTCTGCCAAATTTTTTTGTCAGAGAAGACCTCATCTTGAACAGGCCTTCTGACTTTGTTTGCCTTCTTTGTGGCTGCCTTTCGTATAGATATCATGGCATCCGGATCTTCTTCCTTCCGTGCTATAGTGACGTGGAGGGATGTTCACTCCTTGGACAGGGGTCATGGCAAGCTGGCCATCGTAGCTGAATCCTCTGACTCCAAGACTGAGGCAGTGGATACCAACCGCCTATTGATCATTGGAAGTGATTCCTTCAAGTATGAACGCCCCGATGGCTCCCGGGTGGACCATCCTTAGGACAAGCACCTGATGTCCTTTCTGAAACGGTTCAACCTCCAAGGGAAGTGGGACCTAATCCTTGTCCACAAAGCCAAGCTAGCACTGCTCGAGGGACGGGACAGCCTCAATGACTGCGTCGTAAGAGGAATGCCCATTTATCTGCCCGGTGAACCGAGGAAGTGGTGTCCTGTACTCGGGATGCAGGAGCTGTCTTCGCAGGATGGGCTGTTGACTAGAGCCCCTAAATTCGTTCCGGCTAGGTGGAACGAGACTGCACGTCGGGTAGACCGGGAGAAGCCGTCTTTTGGTTTATTCCTGGCTCCGCTCAAGTGGGGATATAGAGACGAGCCTTTCTTATTGGACTGCCTGGCTGTCCGATTTAAGCACCAGATCTCCGTGGGGTGGTTTGCTGACCTGAAGGCCACCGACGCCCATGATTTTAGGCCAAGAGTAGTTGAAATCACCGACTTCATCATGCAGCAGTATGCACCCATTCTGATCAGGGCGGGTGTATATCATGTGTATACGCATCCAGATACCGCTACCCCATCTCAAAGGGTCTCTGTTGCGGCATGATTGAGGTGTTTTTCCCGAAGTACAACACCTTCTATACTTCGGAAGGAGAGACATCCTTAGACCTCTGGAGTCTCTCGTAGCTGAGCGGCCTCCCGATAGACGGTGAGCCGTATGAAGAAGTCTACTGGCCAGCCTGGCTGAAGGACCAGATAGACGGTGAAGGGCGATATCTGACGGGTTTCGCCTACCGCTACTTGATGAAGGCATACCGTAACCTCTGATGTTCTTCTCATGAAGCGAAGGGGGTGAGGAAGCCCGGAGAGAAGAGGCGTGTGCGGATGGGCACATGGCTTCAGTATTTCTTAAGGGGAGAGCAGAAATATACAGATTTTCCCTCTGTGGTGTCGGCTCCAGTTCAGCGGAAAAAAAGGGTCCGGCGATAGACCGCTTATCCTTCGACTTCGGGGGGAGGTCAACCCGGAGGCCCCAATCCCAGGGGTGTAGACACAGTCACTAATTGTACTGCTTTTCTTACTTATTGGATTTGTTCCTTCGCTCTGCCGCAAGGTTACGAGAGCGTGATTAGGGCGGAGGCTATCTATCCCTCCTGCTTGATGGCTTGGGGCATGAAGCTCTCGCTTTTCCCTGTTGCGCTGTGCCTGATATACAAGTTGCTGGGAGACCTGCACCGCTCACGTCTTCCCAGGAGTCTTCGAGGGTCGGCCCACTGCATTTCTTCACAGCCTGGGTCTGTACCCTATTTTCGGAGGCTGCTCCTCGGTCGCTTCAGTCAGCACAGCTGGTCCCCAGGATGATAGAGTTCGCCAGTGTTGAGCTGACACAAGTAGCGGACCAGTTTTTTGCCATACATGGAAAGCTTACAAAGGTTCCATTGGATTCCCCGGGAGTCCTGCACTTTTGGAGTTTGGCGGCTCATTCTAGCCCGCTAGTGAACAGGATGAGGGGGTGCTGCATGCACGAGGTGGAAGAGTATGTCCACCCTATTTCTGATGCCAAGTGTACAAGCCCGATCTTGGAGTTAGAGTTGATTGATTGGGTGCTGTCTATAAGACCAAGCGTCCTGATTTTTTGCAAGAGCGGACTCTTGTGGCTGGAGCCTTATTATCCTTTCCGATTCAGTCAAAATTTTGGCTATGACCAGCATATCCCAGCTACTTCCACCCAATTTGTGTTGCCGAACAGGGCTCGAGCCGACCAAGTATCGAATGATGAGGCCCGCATTTGGTGGGATTACTTTCACCGTCGAGAGGCGGTTTCGCTCAGAGTTCCAGTCCCTACGCGCTTTCCCCGGGTGACTCTGGAGTACATCAAGTGGTGGAATGCGCGTACAGGCTTCTACAGGAACTCGAGGAGAGAGTGATGGGCTGTTGCAGAATGTAAATTTCTGGACTCCCAGCTAGTGCTGGCTCTGGACATCGACCCGGCTTATTTGAAGCGGCTGAAATCTAGACGAACGCTTCAGTATCGAACTACCTGGAGGCGTGGAAGGCTGCCAAAGAGGGTACGTCCAAGGTCAAGCCAAATCTATCAGAAATCAGCAAAGATGGCTTTTTGAAGATGCTCCAAGGCCTGTGCCGTGTGAGCAGCGAGCGACTGGTCCTCCAACAAATCCCTTTGCCAGTGGAGGAGCCGACGCCTTCTATGGCTTTTTGGCGCCCTGAGAGCTATCGGCTTTATCCATACAGAACTTTTATCAGGAAAGAGGACCGAAGGCCGGAGCTTTACGATGGCACCCCTTGGTTGTTCGCGCTACTGCGCTCCCATGGGATTTCAGTGGGTGGCCCCAGTGAGGGCATATTGGGCCAACCCGTTCTTTTGTCTTTCAAGTATGCAGATGGGTGGGGGTTGGACCACCTCAGCTTATACTACCATTTATCTTCACGCGGCCATGAGGACCTTGGGTTGCTGACTGAATAGTGTGAAGTGATAGGAGACATATGTTGGCTAGTCCACGAGGCTGCTTCCAGGGACAAAGAGCCTTCGCTATTCTATTGGCTGCTTTCTCCCTTTTATACGAGACCGACATGTATATTTCTCCCATCCCTTTTCTTCAGCCTCGGGCTTTTCCCTTCTGCTACTGTGTACGTCATCTCTTCTTGCCTATGTGCAGTGCGGCTTTCTTCGGAGAAGACCAAGCATTTTAAGGAGCTCCTTATAAAGACACAGAAGCTGGCACGTTTTGAAGTCCCAGAAGCTGCCCCGACCACAACGCCACTTCCTCCAGGTGATTCCCGGAAGCGGATGAGGTCCCAGGTACGGGAGACCGTTACCCGAGTGAAGCGGGCTCGTCAGAAGAAGACTATGGAGGCAGCACATGCGGATGTTCTTCCGGGAGTTGTCTCCTTTGAAGAATTCGAGGCCTCTCATCCCTCAGCTCGTGTGACCCGAGGTACGCCTCTTGTCTTGTGCCCAGTCGTCACCTTGGTAACACAGATCAATTCTTATTCTTGCAAACGCAGTTGCTTCGTCTGCAATGGCCGCGCAAGCGGCTGCCGCCTCTGTGGGGGTCAGAGAGAGAGAAGATGTGGTGCAGACAGATCTACCTTCTCCAACGCCCAGTCATGAGATAGGAGGTAATGGATGGCCCATCTAGTCACGGACTTTATATTTTTCTATTCCTCGTGCCTACATGGGTGCTTCATTTTCTTCAGCTTCTGTCGAGACTCGGCCGCCTTCTCCCCCTGTCATAGAGTCTACTGAGGGAATCTTCGTAGCACCACTTATGGAGTCCATTGAGGGAATCTTCGTAGCACCAGGAGTGACTCCAGGAAGCCAATCTATCCCCGAGGCTAGTTCGCCCGTTATCCCTGCCACCGAGTCGGTTGAGCAGGCCCATGTCGAGCCAGAAGTTCTGGAAGGAGGTCCTCCAAGTGAAGGACAACCGGCGTTGAGAGAAAAAGACCTGTTGGTGGTTCAAAGTTCATCCTCGTCGGAGCAGTTTGGCTACGGCAGCGACTCGAGTGACGAAGATTTCCTTTTGTATGGGCACCGAGGCGGGGGATACCGCGGTGTCTTATGCTTATGAAAGCGACTTCGCGACCTTTAGTCCTCCAAGGTTGACGCCGAGTAGCTTCGGACTATCGGGTCCTTTAGTAGGGGAAGGGCCAGAAGGAATGGAGACAGTGGCTCCCACTGTTGCGGACCTAAGCTTAGTGCCGTCTGAGGCAAGAGCTGCACTTTCCCGATCTTGTGTTCATTCTCGTCCGACCATTGTGCTGGTCTTCCGAGATTCTTATGCTCTTTTTCCTTTTGCAGGCTCCTGCTGGACAGGCCGTGGTCACCTTGCTGACGATAACTGTGAAGGTACTTCTGCCGCCTCTCAGCGCAGATCCGCCCTTGTTTCCTCCGGTCCTGAGGCCCATAGCTCTGAAGTATCCGAAGGATTATATGATGGTAACAGACCCGGAGGCACTGGAGATGATTGCCGGGTGTGAGCCATCGGCTGTGGCTCCGGAGCAGCAGCAGCTCGTCGTTGTTGACGAGCCATTTCAGATCCAAGAGGGCCTTCCTGGGGTAGAGGAAGAGTAAATTGTGGAAGAGGAGGCCGCTGCTTCTAAGGCTTTGGCCACCATCGAGGAATCTCCTATCGTGGAAGACGGTGGGACTGCACCCGAGGAGCAAGTATCTTTAGCTATCGAGACGGCCACCACGGGCTCACCTCAGGGGGCAGGCAAAGAAGTCGCCGTAGCAGGGACTCCTCTGGTTGTATCGGCTGCTATTGCCGAGTCCAGCACTGGTGCCCTAGAAACCATGTCATCGACGTCCTCTGGGGCAAGCGATGATATCTAGGCTGAGGTAAACAGCAGGGTGGACTTTAAGCTTCCCGAGACTTCGCCGCTAGGTTTACAATTTTCTAGCGACATGGTATGGCAGTCTCTGGATAATCTTTAGCGAGCCATGTCGGCTTCCTCGGGCTTGACTTATGTGTAGCTGAGGAGTCTGATAGAACACCTCTCCCGCTCATTATTAGCATTCGGGTGTCCAATGGATGATTGGACCCCACAGGTTACAATGCTGCTGAAATACGCCAATTGGCGGGAGTACCATAGCCAAGAGGTATCCGACCAATTGGCGGCTGTTAAATTAGAGAGGGCTGCTTGCCGAGCTATTGCCACTTCATTGAGAGGGACCGTGGGGCAACTGAAAGATACTGCCATCGCCACTTCAGAACGTCGGTCCTTCCTCACAGTGCGTATAGCGGAGCTGCGTGTAGAACTTGCCAGGGGGCGAAGCTGAATTGCAGGAGGCAAAGTGCCTGGAGGTTCGGACTATAGAGGAAGCTGACCTAGCTGAAGGGCGGTTTGCCTCTCTTGATGAAAAGTTATCACAGCTAATAGCTACCGAGTCTCAGCTGCAAGAGCTGACTCAATATCCTTCCTTGGGCCTCTTGGAATTGGAAGACATTTTCGATGCCCTCTACAGTAGCTTTATTCCATTTCCCCTTTTTCTTAGTTTCACCTTTTTGTCTTCGGAGCTTATGTATCTCGGGCAATGCCCCGAGTATGTATGTATTCTGACACCTCATATCAATGAAATGTCTTTGTTTGTCGCTTCAATCGCGACTCCTTTCTTTCTTTTCTTTTATTTCACCTTCTGGTCGATTAGCTCAGTCCAGGGATGTAAATTACTGGCGCAGGAGAGCGCTCACGTCTTCAGCGAAGAGGTGAGGTGTTCGCTCCACCGTGGATTAACTACTCCCGGCATAGAGCTTTGACCAGGGTGGGACATGGGTAGAGTAGGAAGATGCGTCCCACTAATTTTGCCGATGGTGACGAAAGCTGAGAGTGCGGTTTATTCATCGACATGGTTCAAATGTCGAAGCAATGGTAGTTTGTCTATCGATGAGGACAGAAGGTCCAAGTTAAAGGATAGTTGACCGGGCTCGTCGATGGTGACGAGGGTCGAAAGGTAGCGACCGATCTTGCCGATGGTGACAAGGGTCGAAAGGATGGGCGGTCTTGTCGATGGTGACAAGGACCAAAAAGGTAGTGACCGATCTTGCCGATGGTGACAAGGGTTGAAAAGGATGGCCGGTCTTGTCGATGGCAACAAGGGCCGAAAAGGGTGGCGACCGATCTTGCCGATGGTGACATGGGTCGAAAAGGATGGCCGGTCTTTCCGATGGTGACAAGGGCCGAAAAGGGTAGCGATCGATCTTACCGATGGTGACAAGAGTCGAAAAGGGTGGCCGATCTTGCCGATGGTGACAAGGGCTGAAAAGGGTAGCGACCAATCTTGCCGATGGTGACAAGGGTCGAAAAGGATGGCCGATCTTACCGATGGTGACAAGGGCCGAAAAGGGTAGACGGTCTTGCTGATGGTGACAAGGACCAAAAAGGTAGCGACCGATCTTGCCGATGGTGACAAGGGTCGAAAAGGATGGCCGGTCTTGCCGATGGTGACAAGGGCCGAAAAGGGTAGCGACCGATCTTGCCGATGGTGACAATGGTCGAAAAGGGTGGCCGGTCTTACCGATGGTGACAAGGGCCGAAAAGGGTAGCGACCGATCTTACCGATGGTGACAAGGGTCGAAAAGATAGCCGGTCTTACCGATGGTGACAAGGACCGAAAGGGTAGACGGTCTTGCCGATGGTGACAAGGACTGAAAGGGTAGCGACCGATCTTACCGATGGTGACAAGGGTCGAAAAGGTAGATGGAAGTGGAATGACGAACGCGGGTGACCTCGTTACTACATCATCTTTTCATTTCATTCATTTTTTTGTCATTCATTTTTTTATCTCATTACTGACTCAAGCGCCCTTTCAGATTTTCGCTGAAGCCAGCCCCCTCTTGCTTTTGCCCACGCGCCCTTTCGGGTTTTCACGTGGCGGGGTACCCGATTTTGCCTGCAACGCCCTCTTGGGTTTTTGCCGCAACCGAGTGATAGCCATTTTTGCCCTTGTCCTGGTTTAGGAACAAGGCCGGCGGGGTATCTCTATTTTTAACCCCATTTTTATTTTTTTTTGTACTGCATGGAGAATCAGAACACGGGAGAGCTTGCGTACTAGAGTGCCGACCGGCCTTGCCGATGATGACAAGGGTCGGACCCTGGTTTAGTTCGTCGACATTGGTTCAATGTCGAAGCAAAGACTATATAGCTCTCAACAGGGACAAAAGGTCCAAGTTAAGGGATAAAGATCGACCTATCTCACCGATGATGACGAGGGTCGAAGACGGGTTTGTTCATCGGCATGAGTTACATGTCGAAGCGAAGGTATATTTATTAACAGGGACGAAAGGTCCGAGTTAAAGGTAGAGATCGACCAATCTCGCCGATGATGACGAGGGTCGAGCATGGGTTAATCCATCAAAATAGGTTACATGTCGAAGCAAGGGTATGTTCATTAACAAGGATGAAAGATCTAAGTTAAAGGTAGAGATCGACTGATCTCGCCGATGATGACGAGGGTCGAGCATGGGTTTATCCATCGGCATGGGTTACATGTCGAAGCAAGGGTATGTTCATTAACATGGACGATAGGTCCGAGTTAAAGGATAGTGGTCGACCGATCTTGCCGATGATGACGAGGGTCGAACACGGGTTTGTTCATCGGCATGGGTTACATGTCGAAGCAAGGGTATGTTCATTAACAGGGATGAAAGGTCCGAGTTAAAGGATAGAGGCCGACCGATCTCATCGATGATGACGAGGGTCGAACACGGGTTTGTTCATTGATATGGGTTACATGTCGAAGCAAGGGTATGTTTATTAACAGGGACGAAAGGTCCGAGTTAAAGGATAGAGGTCGACCGATCTCGCCGATGATGACGAGGGTCGAATATGGGTTTAGTACGTAGGGGATCTCCGATGGGACCTTTGATGGTTATCGCTTGGGAGTTTCATTAGGAGGAGAATAAAGAGGAACTTTTTAGATTACCACTTTACTGACCTAAGCGCCCTTTCGGGTTTTCGTCGAATCCAGCCCCCTCTTGCTTTCGCCCACGCGCCCTTTCGAGTTTTCACGTGGTGGGGTACCCGATTTTACCTGCAACGCCCTTTCGGGTTTTCGCCATAGTCGGGTTATAGCCATTTTTGCTCTTGTTCCGAATACAGGAACAAGTCCGGCAGGGTATCTCTATTTTTAACCATATTTTATTATTTTTTCATTCTTATATAACAGAAGGACGTTGAGAGAGTCGGCTAGGACATGAAGTCTCGTGCCGAGAAAGAGGGTTTACTCGTCAGCATGAAGGCAATGCTGACCCAAGGGATAGATTTGTGCCGATTCGAGCGTACGGCCCGCAGTGGCAATGTTGTATAAAGGTCGGCTAGGACACGAAGTCTTGCGCCGAGAAAAGGGGTTTATTCGTCAGCAAGGAAACAATGCTAACGCAAAGGAGAGATCTGTGCCGATTCGGACGTAAGGCCCGCAATGGCAAAGATGTATAAAGGTTGGCTAGGACATGAAGTCTTACGCTGGAGAAGGGGTTTATTCGTTAGCAAGAAGATAATGCTAACGCAGAGGATGGATTTGTGCCGATTTGGGCGTAAGGCCCGCAATGGCAATATTGTAGGTATTATGCAAGTTTGGCTAGGGCAGAGTACCACTAGACCGAGGTGTGGGTAGCTCGATCAGGGCGGAGTGCCACTAGACCAAGGTAAAGGTAGCTCGGCCAGGGCGGAGCGCAACTAGACCAAGATGAAGGTAGCTTGGTCAGGGTGGAGTGCCACTAGACCAGGGTAAGGTAGCTCGGCCAGGGCGGAGCGCCACTAGACCAAGGCAAGGTAGCTCGATCCAGGGCGGAGTGCCACTGGACCAAGGTAAGGTAGCTCGGTCAGGGCGGAGCACCACTAGACCAGGGTAAGGTAGCTCGACCATGGCGGAGCGCCACTAGACCCAGGTAAAATAGCTCGATCCAGGGCAGAGTGCCACTGGGCCAGGGGAAAGGTAGCTCGGCCAGGGTGAAGCGCCACTAGACAAAAATGAAGGTAGCTAGGTCAGGGCGGAGTGCTATTAGACCAAGGTGAAGGTAGCTCGATCAAGACGGAGTGCCACTAGACCGAGGTGAAGGTAGCTCGGTCATGGCGGGGTTCCACTAGACCAAGATGAGGGTAGCTAGGTCAGGGCGGAGTGCCACTAGACCAAGGTGAAGGTAGCTCGATCAGGACGGAGTGCCACTAGACCGAGGTGAAGGTAGCTCGGTCAGGGCGGGGTGCCACTAGACCAAGATGAGGGTAGCTTGATCAGGGCGAAGTACCACTAGACCAAGGTAAAGGTAGCTAGGTCAGGGTGGAGTGCCACTAGACCAAGGTGAAGGTAGCTCGATCAGGATGGAGTGCCACTAGACCGAGGTGAAGGTAGCTCGGTCAGGACGGAGTGCCACTAGACCGAGGTGAAGGTAGCTAGGTCAGGGCGGAGTGCCACTAGACCAAGGTGAAGGTAGCTCGATCAGGACGGAGTGCCACTAGACTGAGGTGAAGGTAGCTCGATCCAGATGGAGTGCCACTAGATCGAGGTGAAGGTTGTTAGGGTGCTTGGCCAGGATACAGAGGGGGGGTGAATGAATCCTTCTACGAATAATGGCCAAATTAAAACTAGGATGCTAGATAAAGACACATAATAGAACCAATTCGATTCAGCTCAAATACAAACACATGGAGCGCGCCTATTCAAGCATCTAGCAGAAGCAAATCAGACAAACAAACCACTACTCAATAGATTTTTAGGTGGTTCGGTCCTTCAGACCTACATCCACCCCTCACTCCCAACCGGAGTGAGGCTTCACTAGCAAACGCTAGAACCCAGCAGACTCAGTCTGCAAACAGTTACTGCCATACCTCTTGACCAGGGGAACAGCCTCCCTCTTCCTCCCAACCGGAGGGATACCCAAGTGACTCCCAGCCACTTGGAAACTACAGATCGAAGACCTCTCTACCTCCAGACCAGGAGGGACCACTGGACTTGCAACCACAAGCCCAGAACCGGAGGACTATCCTCCCTTCCTCTAACCAGAGGGCAACTCACAAGTGACAACCTGTCACTTGCAACCCGGAGATCAGATCTCCCTTCTCCTGAACCAACAGGAGGAACCCGATCCCCAACAGGGCTATCGGAAGAACAAGATAACCAGATGAAAAATGGAGAAACAAAAACACGAAATGAAAATGACTTCAGCAAACAGAACGCTGAAAAATGAAATGCACAAAGTGGCTCCCAACGGAGCTGACTGGCCTGGATCTGATCCACGGTCCAATGAAGATAGATCTTCAAGCAGCTTCTTCCTTCTTCTCCACGAGCTCTCTCGCTCACTCTCTATCTCTCTTTCTTTCTCTTCTGCTCTCTTCCTCTTTCACTCTCTCTTCTCTCTTCACACGAGCACTATCTCTCTCTCTCTTTTTCTTCTTCTATTCTTCTGCTCTTTTTCCTCTTTTTTAATCTCTGCTCCTCTATTCTCTTTGGCTTCTATGCTCACTCTTGCTCGACCAGCCTTTGTTCTTTTTATATCAGCAGCCAGCAGGAGGATGGGGTACAGAGTGCGTGTGCTTCACACGCTTGATCCAGAACCTTCCTGCCACGTGCCCCTTTCGTATTTATTCCTTCAGGCTCGGATCATGTGCACCCAGACACCGATGAATGTTCTTCCTCAGACCTGCAAAGAGGTAAGAATCATTAACCTTGAGTGCCACAAGAACTAGAACTGCATGAGGTAAGTGGACACGACAAGAGGTGCACTAAACAGAGAACGACACGAGATACAGTGGTGACACAATGAACACTACTAAGAGAACGACACGAGGTAGAAAGAAAACAACACGAAGTAGAAGGAGAACAGCACAAAGTAGAAAAATGACGACACGAAGTAGACAAGATTACTACAGTATGAGATAGGGAGAGCATGACACAAGGTCAGATGAAAAATAGCACGAAGTAAGGAAAAAATGACACGAGATACACTGTGACAGAACATACACAACGAAGAGAACGACACGAAGTGAGGTTATAAAACAACACGAGGTAAAAAGAAGAACGACACGAAGTGGTTGCAACAACAAGAAAGACATAAAAGATGACACGAGATGCAACTAGAGGACAGAGAGAAGCGACACGAGGTTCACACAGAAACGACACGAGGTGGCACAGAAAGTAACACGAGGTGCTGCAATGTTCTGCACGCAGTGGATCAAAAATGACACGAAGACACAACAAGGAGAACGACACAAAGTCACTGTAACAAACCAAAACACTACGAAGAGAACGAATACAAAAGCAACACGAAATCTTGAATACAAACAACACGAAGATGAAACACAAGAATTGACACGAGGTGAAGTCACAAAGCGACAAAGTCACGAGGTCTAGCAACCATGACACGAAGTCATGAGTTAGACATGTCTTCAACAACACGAGAAGAAATAGTGGAAGCAGAGGAACAACACGAGGAACTACAGTAACTGACACGAAGACACAAGAGCAAAACTTAGAAGACTGACTCGAGATGAGCAACTAAGTGCTAACGACACGAGGTCAAATAGAACACATTTTAAAACAACACGAGGTACGAGAGGACAACACGACGTAATGAAAACACAAACAGTACTAAAACGAAAACGACACGAAGACAATCAGTACAACACGAGGTGTTATACACAAACAAGACGAAGTGCCAACCAACACGAATACAGTCCCTGAAAAATACCTGAAGTGAAATGAAGGTTTATTCTTCATAGAAAAAATATTCTTTGTTCACTTTCACAGAAAAATATTTATGTTAATTTTTCACAGAGACATATTTTTGAACACCACTAAGACTTATAGTGTTGTCATCATCAAAACATGTAAAGATTCAACAAGACTCAACAATCTCCCCCTTTTTGATGGATGGCAACACTATGAGTCTTGAGTCTTTGCAGAGAAAGAAAAGCACTAAATAGCCATTCTCAATGTGAAACAAACATTAAACATTCTCAACGAGCTAGCAAAAGCCTGATTTCTTCAAGGCTGAAATAGCCATTCTCAATGAATAACAAACATTAAACATTTTCAACGAGCTAGCAAAGGCCTGATTTCTCCCCCTTTGACATCATCAAAAAGAATGAAACAATAAGAATGCAACAATGCAAATGATATGAGTTTTAATTAATAAGTCCAAGAGTGTGAGAGAGAAAGCCTCAAAATGGGCAACAAGATACAGAGCATTGTCTTGTCAAGAAAAGTATCTGGCTTGTCTGCTAGAAGGGCCATGCGGCCTGCCATGTGGTGGTCTCCCCCTTGGAGAAGCAGAAGTATATTCTTGAGGTGTAGTTCTGCTAGAAGAAGCTTGACCAGGTGCTGAACCCAAGGCTGACTGGAATTCCTTTAGGTCATTTGACAGTTCAGCTAGCCAATACACCACAGCGCTTCTGACATTTGCCACTTCAGAAATTATGTCGTCTTGGCGAACATTGACAGTTTCATATCTGTCAGTCAGAAGTGTCATTTCTGTTAAGAAGGCAGCCAATTTATCATAGACCTGTTGAATACCTGGACCTAGGGCACTGGATGACTTCTTCAAAACTTCTAAAGATGTTCTGATCTCATAGCAGTGATCTATAATGTTGGTAGACATTTTGAAGGAGGAAATATGAACATCTTGCAACTCACTCAGTGCTTTAGCTATCTTTGAACACACCTCCTGCAAACCTTGCATCAGGGATCTGTTGGCATCATCTGAACCTTTTTGTTGAGAAGGAATCGTTTCCATTCAGTGAGGAGAGATATCTCGAGCTTCAGTAGCCTGGAATGTACCTGATTTATGTTGAGGGTGACATATGTGAGCAGGTCATCTAATTTCTTATCTTGTTTCTGCATCTGCTGAGTCAAGTTTATGAGAAGTTCTTCAATGTTGGGCGCCCGAGCAGATTCAATGTTGGGCGCCTGTGCAGATAGAAGTCTAGGTGGACATAGAGGTGTACCAAAAAATTCACTGCCTGGTGCAGTTCTCTCAGCTGCTTCCTCTTGTACTGGCATTTGACTACTCTCAGCTGGGACCTGATCTTCATCTTCAGCTTGAGTTTCTTTCTGAGGAATTACACCTTCAGGTGCCTCTTCTTCACTTGAAGATTCTGTATCTAGTTCTATGACAGGAGCTTTCTCCTGACACTCATCCACTATATCTTCCATGAGATTCTGAACTGCAGGACTTTCAACAGGTGCCTGTTCAAGGCTTACAGAAGTAACCAAGTTGGTAGCCTCTTCCAAGCTTCTCTCTACAGTTTCTCTTAAAATTTCATTAACAAAAACAGCAAGTTCTTGATCAGTACTGTCTTGCTCTTTAGCTGGTTGTTCCTCAGGCACTATTACCTCTTCAGAAGTCTTTCCAAAAGAATCAAATAGACCAGCAATAGTTGCATCTAAATCAGTCTGAATGCTTTCGTCAGACAACCTGATTTCCTCAGATGCAACCTCGACTAGCCTCTGAAAGGAAAAAGGTACTTCGGTGGGTGCAGCTGGCAAAATAGACTCTGGTTGTTCAGCTGGTGTTTCCTGTTGAGCAATCTCAGAAACTAATTGCACAGCAGTTTGGGCTAAGTCTTGAAATTGTTCCAAATGCTCCCCCTGAGTATGTGATTTCCTGACCTTTTGGGCCTTAACTTGCCCCACCATAGAAGAGCCCTCTAAGCCCAAAAACACTGAAACAAAATTCATATTAAATATGTTTCGGGCTTTAACTTCAGATGCGGCCTCTCCATCCAAGCAAATATCTGAATGCTTGAAGATGTCTGTCAGATGGGCGGCATAGGGAAGGTGTCTCTTGGATCCAATGCATCCCTTCATGACAGTAAAAATGATCTCTGGCAGACATATCTTTACATTTTGAATCAGACAAAACAGTAGAAATCTCTGTATGTCTGTAATTCTTCCTCTAGCCCCAGTCTGTGGGGTGATAATGGAAGCAATGACGTTCTGAAGGAGCTTGTGAAGAGGAGGAAATGATGATGTCTGATAAGCTTTTAGCTTCAACTGCCCCTTATCATGAATATTACTGGGTTTACCAGTAATGACTGAGAAAGCTTCATGGAGACTGTATCGAAAGCTTCCCTCTACCTCCCCTTTATCTGGAACACCGAGGGCTTTGTGAAGGGTGTCACATGTAACAGTTATCTCGACCCCTTTAACAGATGATAACAAGGTAGACTTGTCTCGGCTCAAGGACAAATTATTGTAAAATTCCATTACCGGCCTAGGGTAATAGACACGGTGATTTTCTAAGAAATTTCTCCACTCCTGAAACTCAAAGATTTTCAACAGTTCTGTAAACTTCGAGACCATGGTTTCATCTCTGAAATCTATTATTCTAGGAGGAATGATTTTCCCACTTTCTAAGAACACGGTAGACTGAGAAACCCTGGTACCTTGTTCTGAAGATACTTCCGCAGCAGGTTCTGGCTCAAGACATCTCTATTGCTTAGATGAAGGCTCTTCAACTATTTCTTTTCCCTTCCTCTTCCTTTCACCATGAGCTGCTGACTGTTGCTGATCCATCTGCCGTAACTTCCAGAGAATCAGTGCTTTCTTGCTGGTTGCTACTGGAGATGAGGCTAGACCCAAGAGAGGAAGAGACCTCTGTGGGGAAAGAAAGTGAGCGGGAAGAGATGGAGATGAGTTTGAAGAAACGCTCAAGGTGGAGCGGCACGAGGATGAATAGGAAGCGGCAAGGGGAAATGAGGGTTTGTGGAAGAAGGCGTGTGAAACAAGAAGGGTTTTGTCGGGTTGCTTTTTACTCTTATCAAACTTTTTCTGGAAATACCCAAATTACCCTTAGTCATGATGTAACGCAGCTACTGCCTGTTAAAGTTAGCCCTTCAATATGTGGACGGGTTATATTCTTCCAAATTCCAAGGTCAGTTAACTCAAGATATTAAATCAGCATAATCACAAAATTAGCTGTTAAAGTTGCTTAAACTAGAGAGAGTCACGATTAAATTGCTCCTTATGTTTGTCAAGCAATGAAATAACACATCGATGTCAATCAGATTTCATTTCTTCATTTAATGGACAAGAGAAGGCATACAGGGTCAACCAATTTGTTGAGCACAAGGTAGAATAGTCCATTTTTATACAAGGAGACATGTTTATCAGACACCAGAAACCCTGGTTACTCAGGACGGACTACCTTTATGCCAATCAAAGCCAATGAAATTTTCTTTGAGGACTTTTCCCCTCTTTTTTTTTTAACATTTCTACACGGAGATAGCTAATTGTATCATGACAGAAACTCTAGACTTCTCTGATCTAGAGTGTCTATTTCTCCACAAAAGCCATTGCTCTGCCACAAATAATGGTGTATTAACTGGTAGCACTTCTCATGATTTTAGACAAAAGACAGATATCTTACTTAACACAATTTTTTATCTCAGAGCTCTCTTCACATAAGTTTCAGTTAAGTCGAGATCCTCAACAAGTTTTACTCATTTAACAGGAAGTTTTATAATATGTTGACCAACACTTGAAAGGATAACTTAGAAGGATCAAGGACCAAATATAACCCCCAAACATTGAAGTTCTTTATTAACAGGTGTAAGTTGTTACACTAGATATTGGGTGGTTTAAGGTATACCGAACACATCTGATAAGAGCAAGAAGACTGAAAACACAATTTCTTCGAGAGAATATCTGAACCAAGAGTGATAGGAGAGAGATAAGAAGGTGGCTGACCGAATAGAGAGAGATGAGATGAGATGAGCAGCACTCCTATCAGCAAGCCAACAAGTGAGAGATCACTCAAGACATTAGGCACTAAGGACACATCCAAATATAGTATTCTTGAAGAAGTTCTGTCTCACATCCAGAGAAGCTCTTGGGCAACAAAACGCAACCTCATGAGATGACAGATCTAAACACCACATAAACTGCATCGGCTGACACAATTCCTCAGAAACCAAATGGCCTGTCAAGCTCCTTTTTAGCCCACTCAAGGACATCTCACACACGACTCTTGGAGATATTAATTAATTATTGAATGCAGTGTTTGCCATGAAAATTAAACATGTGAGTTTGAGTTATGCACAAACAGGCTCCCCTGATCATCAGAATGACTCATGGTACTAGGCGGAGCATTTGGTCTGAAAGACCATCTCACACATAGTAAGGACCTCCGGACAGATTTCCCTGCCTTTGGTAGCTTACCATTTGATATACCATAGAGGTCATGAATAACAGGGTAAACTCAACAGTCCTATAAGCAATTCAGATTTTCATGAATTACGCAACATACAGTTTTCAACTAGCATTCACATTTAGTTCAGATTTTCAGAATTTTCAGAGTGCATGTTCAGAAAATAATGCAACTTGCAGATGATGAATGAATATGCAAGAATAGATTCAATATGCATGCACTAGATGAAACTAAGAGCAGGATAAGTAAGAATACATCGAACCAGATATGCAATAGGTTTCAAAATGGGACATGCAGAGAGATTACCTGAACAGTGTGAGAATGGGGTTTTCATTATTGAGTGCCTTGGATCATTACCCCTTTTATTCCAGTCCCAAGGCACACCTGCAAAACAAAGTTTATTTTACACAAACAGGTACCCAAGAGGTCTTGGGTCCTGACATGACATTATTATTTCTAGCAGGTTTTCTCAGCACATTTGCAGGAGTAGTTTTCAGATCTGATTTGTGCACATTCTTATTAGCATGAATTCTATGTGCATACACATGAGATTTTCTGTTAACAGGGTAAAAATTCTGTTTACCAAAACTGGTTTGGTTTTGATATCCTGCCAGCCAACAGATTGCAGCCCTGTGACCTGGCTTCGCACAATGATGACATGAAGGTTTTGCAAATTGTCTTACAGGGAATTTAGCATGTTTGAGATTCACATTTCTACCCTGAATATGCCAACAGTCCTTGACTGTATGGCCATGCTTTCTACAGTGAGAGCAAATGAGAGAATTTCTTCTAAAGGAACCTGACCAGCATTCAGAGGCCATGTGACCCATTTTGTTGCAGTTGAAACAAATGATATGCTGGCTCATTGAACCAGATTTGTTTTTATTAAAAACATGTTGGTTTGTAGGGAATTTAGCATGATATGAATAGAGGGTTTTCTTACCACTAGCAAACCAACAATGAGCAATAGAGTGTCCTAATTTGCCACAATTAGAGCATGTGACATTTTTTTTCTGAGGTGATGGATTTTTATCATAAGATCTCCTAGCATTCTTATCATCCT
The DNA here is from genome assembly GCA_022559845.1 of Amorphophallus konjac. NCBI lineage: Eukaryota > Viridiplantae > Streptophyta > Magnoliopsida > Alismatales > Araceae > Amorphophallus > Amorphophallus konjac. Next base: position 201,262,691 of record CM040124.1, read on the forward strand.
TCTCCATCAACTTACACTCATGCATCAGATGTCCAACTTTATGACAGTAGTGACAGATATTCTTCCTTTTAGATGCATGTGAGTGTGTGTGAGGACTGTGATCAGCAAATACTGATGGACCCTTTTTATTTATTTTCTGATTTTCAGTCCTTTTCTGATTTTTATCTTGTTTTCCTGTTTTCTTAGCCTTGTACTGAATTGGAGATGAAGTGGAAGGCTTTTCCTGTTCAGAAGATTTAATGAAAATAGTTTTTAGCTTGGATCCATCAACCTTTTTCAACTTTTCAGTTTGGTTCTGATTCTTCTGAACATTTGGTTGTTTATTTTCTGAGGTTGTGGCTATATCAGAAGCTTTGACAAAGGATGTCGTCAGCTTGTTTTCAAAAACCTTTTTATTGACATTGTTGTAGCCCAACCCTTCCTTTTGAGTATTGACCTTAATTCCTAACAACCTGTCCAGATTTTCTTGACCACTCACAAACTTTGACAAGGAGTTTTTCATATCCTGAATTTCATTATCAAGAGATGCAATGTGTATTTCATAACTAGCGATCTCTTGTTCACTACAATTGACAATTTCATTCAAAACCTTATTAGCTGTTTTGTATTCTTCAATTTCCTTTCTTAGCTCATCTACTTCATCAATTTCGTTAGTACAGATGACTTTTCCTTTCTCCAATGTGAGAAGTCTTTCAGACATGCAACTGTTTAACAATTTTAATTTTTCAACTTCTTCTTTAAGCTTATCATTTTGAATTAACTCATTTATTAGAAGCTGATCTTCTGAGTCAACCATGCTTTCTCTCCTAGCTTCAAACTCCCTCAATTCCTTTTGTTGTTTTTCAAAATCTTTCTGTAGTTCTATGTTTACAGATTTTATGGCATTAAACTTTTCAATCAGCAAATCATTCTCTCGTTTAAGTTTCTCTAATTGTTCTTCCTTTTCTTTAGAGAACTTTCTGAGAGAGTCATTCTCATTTTTCAGCTTGTTTAAGTCAGATTTAACGCGTTCAAATTCTTTCAGCATCAGATTATCAGACATACTAGCATCAAGAACATTTTTCAGTTCAGCACAATTTCTACAAGGAAAACTTGAGCTATCTAAACCAGTACCCTTCTTCAATTTTTTATACTGTTTTCCTAACAGTTCATGAGATTCAATTAGTTCAGCATAAGCATTCTCCCAATCTTCTAGAGAGAAATTCTCGAAGAGATTTACCTCATCATCATCATCTTCTTCAGTTTGATTGTTGCCTTGATCGCTTCTGTTGGCCATCATGCAGCTTGTTTGATTTCCTTTCCCGGCTCTCTTCATCATTTCCAACATATCCCTTGCAGATCTGCAATCAAAGAAACATGAGTGAAAGGCTTTGTCAGTGGCTGCTTTCATCAGATTTATAGCTGTCTGATTCTCCTCATACATTGATTCGTGTCTGTCAGTCCATTTGGACCTTTTCTTTGGTAATTTATGAGGACCATGTGAAATCACTTTCCACAGGTCTGGATCAACAGATTTAACATAAGCACGTAAAGCACTGTGCCACTGGTTGTAATCAAAACCACTGAAGATAGGTGGACAAGCCATTGAAGCAAATAGCAGATTTATTCAATGCAACAGGAATATTGATGCACTAAAGGCAAATAAGCACCTAAGACCGCAAGAACGAATCTGCAGGTCGCTGGACCTTATATGCAGACACCCGCTCTGATACCAACTGTTAGGGTGCTTGGCCAGGATACAGAGGAGGGGTGAATGAATCCTTCTACGAATAATGGCCAAATTAAAACTACGATGCTAGATAAAGACACAGAATAGAACCAATTCGATTCAGCTCAAATACAAACACATGGAGCGCGCCTATTCAAACATCTAGCGGAAGCAAATCAGACAAACAAACCACTGCTCAATAGATTTTTAGGTGGTTCGGTCCTTCAGACCTACATCCACCCCTCACTCCCAACCGGAGTGAGGCTTCACTAGCAAACGCTAGAACCCAGCAGACTCAGTCTGCAAACAGTTGCTGCCATACAGCTTGACCAGGGGAACAGCCTCCCCTCTTCCTCCCAACCGGAGGGACACCCAAGTGACTCCCAGCCCCTTGGAAACTAGAGATCGAAGACCTCTCTACCTCCAGACCAGGAGGGACCACTGGACTTGCAACCACAAGCCCAGAACCGGAGGACTAGCCTCCCTTCCTCTAACCAGAGGGCAACTCACAAGTGACAACCTGTCACTTGCAACCCGGAGATCAGATCTCCCTTCTCCTGAACCAACAGGAGGAACCCGATCCCCAACAGGGCTATCGGAAGAACAAGATAACCAGATGAAAAATGGAGAAACAAAAACACGAAATGAAAATGACTTCAGCAAACAGAACGCTGAAAAATGAAATGCACAAAGTGGCTCCCAACGGAGCTGACTGGCCTGGATCTGATCCACGGTCCAGTGAAGACAGATCTTCAAGCAGCTTCTTCCTTCTTCTCCACGAGCTCTCTCGCTCACTCTCTATCTCTCTTTCTTTCTCTTCTGCTCTCTTCCTCTTTCACTCTCTCTTCTCTCTTCACACGAGCACTATCTCTCTCTCTCTTTTTCTTCTTCTGTTCTTCTGCTCTTTTTCCTCTTTTTTAATCTCTGCTCCTCTATTCTCTTTGGCTTCTATGCTCACTCTTGCTCGACCAGCCTTTGTTCTTTTTATATCAGCAGCCAGCAGGAGGATGGGGTACAGAGTGCGTGTGCTTCACACGCTTGATCCAGAACCTTCCTGCCACGTGCCCCTTTCGTATTTGTTCCTTCAGTATTGGATCATGTGCACCCAGACACCGATGAATGTTCTTCCTCGGACCTGCAAAGAGGTAAGAATCATTAACCTTGAGTGCCACAAGAACTAGAACTGCATGAGGTAAGTGGACACGACAAGAGGTGCACTAAACAAAGAACGACACGAGATACAGTGGTGACACAATGAACACTACTAAGAGAACGACACGAGGTAGAAAGAAAACAACACGAAGTAGAAGGAGAACAGCACAAAGTAGAAAAATGACGACACGAAGTAGACAAGATTACTACAGTACGAGATAGGGAGAGCATGACACAAGGTCAAATGAAAAACAGCACGAAGTAAGGAAAAAATGACACGAGATACACTGTGACAGAACAGACACAACGAAGAGAACGACACGAAGTGAGGTTATAAAACAACACGAGGTAAAAAGAAGAACGACACGAAGTGGTTGCAACAACAAGCAAGACATAAAAGATGACACGAGATGCAACTAGAGGACAGAGAGAAGCGACACGAGGTTCACACAAAAATGACACGAGGTGGCACAGAAAGCAACACGAGGTGCTGCAATGTTCTGCACGCAGTGGATCAAAAACGACACGAAGACACAACAAGGAGAACGACACGAAGTCACTGTAACAAACCAAAACACTACGAAGAGAACGAATACAAAAGCAACACGAAATCTTGAATACAAACAACACGAAGACGAAACACAAGAATTGACACGAGGTGAAGTCACAAAGCGACAAAGTCACGAGGTCTAGCAACCATGACACGAAGTCATGAGTTAGACATGTCTTCAACAACACGAGAAGAAATAGTGGAAGCAGAGGAACAACACGAGGAACTAAAGTAACTGACATGAAGACACAAGAGCAAAACTTAGAAGACTGACTTGAGATGAGCAACTAAGTGCTAACGACACGAGGTCAAATAGAACACATTTTAAAACAACACGAGGTACGAGAGGACAACACGGCGTAATGAAAACACAAACAGTACTAAAACGAAAATGACACGAAGACAATCAGTACAACACGAGGTGTTATACACAAACAAGACGAAGTGCCAACCAACACGAATACAGTCCCTGAAAAATACCTGAAGTGAAATGAAGTTTTATTCTTCATAGAAAAAATATTCTTTGTTCACTTTCACAGAAAAATATTTATGTTAATTTTTCACAGAGACATATTTTTGAACACCACTAAGACTTGTAGTGTTGTCATCATCAAAACATGTAAAGATTCAACAAGACTCAACAAAGGTAGCTAGGTCAGGGCGGAGTGCCACTAGACCAAGGTGAAGGTAGCTCGATCAGGACGGAGTGCCACTAGACCGTGGTGAAGGTAGCTCGATCAGGAGGAAGTGCCACTAGACCGAGGTGAAGGTAGCTCGGTCAGGGCGGGGTGCCACTAGACCAAGATGAGGGTAGCTCGATCAGGGCGGAGTGCCACTAGACCAAGGTAAAGGTAGCTTGATCAGGACGGAGTGCCACTATACTGAGGTGAAGGTAGCTAGGTCAGGATGGAGTGCCACTAGACCAAGGTGAAGGTAGCTCGATCAGGGCGGAGTGCCACTAGACTAAGGTAAAGGTAGCTCGATCAGGATGGATTGCCACTAGACCGAGGTGAACGTAGCTCGATCAGGACAGAGTGCCACTAGACCGAGGTAAAGGTAGCTCGATCAGGAAACGCCGGTTGCGCTGTGTGATACAGCTTTAGGTGTTTCCCATTGAGGGGAGAGAACTGGATGACTCCTTTGTGATCCACAAGGACATACGCACCCCCTTCATATACTCGGTAGACGACATACGGTCCTACACATTTTTCAACCAACTTCCCCTTGGGGTTGGAGGCCATCACTTCTCTCTTTTGACCATTACCAGGTCTCCTTTCTTGAATTCTCGACCTTTGACCAGCTTATCGAAAGCACGGGCTATGCGAGCTTGGTAAAGTTGAAAATTTTGTTACGCACGGAGGCGCTTTCCTTCAAGCTCAGCGAGCTCTTTGAGTCTTCTTTCTGCATTAGTTTTTTCACCACTGACTAGTCCATGCTGGATGGCGACTCGCAGCGAGGGGACTTCTAATTCAATCGGCACCACAGCCTCTGACCCATACACGAGGGAGAATGGCGAACAGTCGGTTGGGGTTTTATAGACGGTACAATAGGCCCAGAGTGCCTCGTACATCTTTTCTTCCCAGTCTTTTTTATTAGACTTGACAGTCTTCGCCAGCAACGTGCATAGTGTTTTGTTGAAGGCTTCTGCAAGTCCATTGGCCTGAGGGTTGTAGGGGGACGATGTCCTCCAATCAATCTTGTATTTGTCAGCTAGCCGATTGTTGACGCCTTGAAAATGAACAAGGGTGAAAGCACAGTTGAAAAGAGGATCAGACCAACAGTGAAAGGCCAATGATGAAGTCCGCCAACCTTTTACCCGGCTGAAGCCTTTGTCGGCCAAACCGATACCCGGTGCCGATATTATTCAGACGACAACACTGATAAAGCAGCAGTCACTCGACTGATGGGACCTCCCAACACACTTTTACTAAGAGCTATGTTACTGTTACATCCAAGAGCCCACAGATGACATGTCAGCATAGGCCAGATGTCGGCTTATTGACAGATGTGATAAAAGATAAGGATGAAGCCGGTGCCGGCAGATGAAGATTGTAAAGGCTTTTGCAAAGTCAAAACATAAGAAGAATCGTCTCCACAGACTATACACCCGGCTGAAGTCTTTCCAGACTAAAGCTGATGTCCAAGCTCGTCACCATTCAAGTGACGATATCGATAAGATAATACCCGATTTTGTCACCATTCAGATGGCAATACTGATGAAACCCCTGTCTACGGACTGATGAAGCCCATGTCTGCAGACTGATGAAAATCTATGAAATAGAAGCTATGTCACCACTAGATGGCCTTCCTCGGTTCTGGAAGATATACTGGAAGAACTAAGAGAGGTCGAAGTGCATATGAAGTTTAAAAGCCCTGAATGGGCCTGCCGAATGAGCTCTAGAGAATGGCGCCGAGAGACCCTCACCAAGGCCCAAAAGCCCATATGGCGCCGGGAAGCCATGCCCTTTGGCGCCGGGAGGCCTCCCCGATTGAAAGAGGCGCGCCGGGAAGCTACCTTCTTCACGCCGTGATGAAGCTTGCCGAGAGGGGGAAAACGCTTATAAAAACCCCTCCCTTCGAACAAGAAAGGAGGCAGAGGAGAGACATACAAGAAAACACAGAACAGAAGAACAAAAAGAGAGAAGAGAAAAAGAAAAGGAGAGCTCCAGAAGGAGAGACTCGAAGAAGCGAAGGAATATCTGAGAAGAGACGAAGGAGCAGAAGCTCAAGGTGGGCAGCCGGGGAGGGAGAGGAGTCAATGCTCCGCCCTCCCCCCCCCCTTTTCATCTTCTTTGTTTCTATTTTCTTCTTTATGTAACCATGCGAGTCTTATCTCGATTCATCGGTGATAACCGGGATATCCCGGCCGCCATTCATCTCCCTTTCCTCCATTCCCTCTATGTGGCTGGGGTGAGTCCCGGAATGATGTGATTGTATGAAATGCTCCAGTGGCCCGTTTGGGCGCTAGGCGATTGAAGTATTTGCCTGCTATCTCTCCGTCTGCTGCTATGCTTTTCCTTTATATGTTTTCATTTTAAGTCCAACTGAAGTGCGTCCGATTCCTCGGTGGGTCTTCGGGCTCAATTGTCTGCAGTAGAATAAATGTCGTTCTAAATGAGCCGATGTCCCTCTCCGATTCATCATCGTTTGCATAAAGTTTCCCAGGCTTGCCCTAGGGCCAGAGACAGACCATCTCTTGGCTTCTGGGATAGTCTGCTACCGATATTGGCAGTAACTCCGAGGGTTTGCTCGAGATCCTCTTCTCACAGGAGTAAGTAAGCTGCTTCAATAAATTAATACCGATGGTTTCTAATCCGGCTCCAGTCTGCACAATTACATCAAGGTCGCCCCTGGGGTCAGAGATGGCCATCTCTTGGCTCCCAGGCGACCAAAGATGCCAGCAAATGAGCCCTTGAGGGTCAATAATAATATGACGATTCAGAACCCCATCCTGCAGTGATTCCTTCGATTCCCCTTTGAACCCAGCCCATCTTTGGCAAATCAAACCCATATCTGTGTAATCTCTCGCTTACACTCTAAATCCAGCCTAATCCGAGCCAGGAATCTCATAAAATCCCCAAACAGAGCATCGTTTTAGCTCTGTAAATCATGAAACCCTGTAGCAATTCCATCCTCTCGGCGTGCAAAATTCCCCGCCGAGAACTACGCTACCGAGAGACCTCCTTCTTCAGCAAACCGACAAAAGTCTCTCCAGGCCACTTCCACGTGAACCCCCCAGCTCTCCGCTTCCCGGCACCACCTTCCCGGCGCTGTAATGGGTGCGCCGGGAAGCCCCTGGCAGAGACCTTCCCCCTTGCCTTTGGCCTCTCGGCGCCAGCCTCCCGGCGCGATGAGGAGCGCACCGAGAAGCCTCCACACCGGGAGCCTCCCTCCTGCCTTCTTTTGCATTTGGAGCCACGCCGGGAGCCTCCCTCCTGCCTTCTTTTGCATTTGGAGCCACGCCGGGAGCCTCCCTCCTTCCTTCTCTGGCCAATTTAAACCCGTGCCGAGAACCCCCCCTTGGCCAACCTATAATCTCACGCCGAGAGCCATCTTCTTGCCAATGAAAACCGTGCTGAGAGCCTCTCCTTTGTCCACTCCTTTGGCCTCTTCGTCCATTTATTCTGGGGCGTTCGTGAGTCATCATATGCACCCCAGGGGATAAATTAACTGGGGATTGACCTCCCCTACATTCTGAGGTCCCTAACAGGATTCACATGCCACCCCGTGGGTCTGACGAACCCTGTCTCTACATAAGTTTCGTCAGTCTTCGAGAAGGGGAATAGTGACCGATGCCAGAGACATGGATAGTCTCTTTGAGCCTTAGTGCTCACTCATTTTCCGGCTTTCATCCCGGCACTCCGTGGATGTCAGCCTATACCATTCTCTGGCAAATGCTCGGTCCAGGGGAGGTGCTGCCGAAATTCTCTCATGAAGATGAAAGTCCACATCAGGTTGTCCCCCGGGCTCTGCATGATAATGGTGACAGGGTTTCCCTCGACCCTAGTCTTCCTAAATCCCTCTTCTATCCTGATGCTCCTGTAAAGCCCAAATCTAATCCAGCTCAGATTTGATGAACTGATCCACTTTGACTTCACAGAACCTATCTGGCTTGTCCTGCATTGCCAAGAAACCCAAAGCAGAGCCTCCGGAACCCCTTTCGGGTCCTCACGGCGCCAGAACACCAACACTCTCTCGGCGCCATGGCTCCCGGCGCGGCCCTGGGCGCGCCGGGAACCCTCACGCCGAGAAAACCCCCCCTGGCCATCTTGTCAGCGCGCCGAGAGCTCCTCCTCCTCTTCAGCTGTGCCGAGATCCTCTTCCTCCTCCCTTCAACCAGGCCGAGAATACTCCTGGCCATCTCCCCTTCGCGCCGAGAAGCTCTCCAGTTGGCACGTCGGGAACCCCGGCCATTTTGCCTTCGCGCCGGGAACCTATGTACACTTGAACTGCATTGATGAGTAACCCCTTTAGCTCGGGAGGACTCTGCCATTGCATGAGTTCCGCCGGCTTCTATAGGGAATATCAAACATTGCCCCATGGCATATATATATACATATGGGTGGGGAGGTCTGGCCTCTCTCTTTCTCCCGGCTTTCATCCCGGCACTCCGTGGGTGATAGCCTATTTCTCCCTGGGCATAATCCAGATTAAGGAGAAATGCTGTCGAAATACCGATCGATGCTTTAAACCCCATCATGGTCACGGCTCAGTCTACCTGTGACTGAGATCCTCCTTCCCCCCTAAGCCCGATCTTTGAATCGCCGACCTAACGATATCATCTGTTTCTATGGTTGATGTTGTTAATTTACCCGCCTTCCTGGCTTCGGTATGAAGTTCCATTTGCGCACATGAATATATGTTTGCCTCTCGAGGCCTCCTACCTTTAGCGTTTAATCAAGGGTTGTCCTCCTTAGGGGGGATGTAATTAACGTCATAGCCTTTATGGTATGGCGGACTTCCGGTCCCGACTGGGACTTCACAATCGACTGATCAAGTCAGATCGAGCGCACAATGAAATCGTCACTTCGGTGACTGGCACGCCAATAAATCAATGAACCAAGAAAATAAAATAAAACATAAGGATTAAAATAATAAAGTGAAAAAATGTGTCAAACAAGTCTGGCACGCCCGGTGGGACTGAGTCTCCCTTCATCTTTACGCTAAAGTAGGAGGCCCAGCGGGCCCCCCCTCAAAATTCTGATTCTGTGTACTTTCCTTATTTTCAGGAATCTACAATGACAGCCGGAATCATGTCAGTTTGCTTCGACCAGCAGCCGATTGACATGCATGTGCGAGAAGGCTACCTGGCGGTACCTCTCGCGTTCGGATCGATGCCGCCTGCCGTTGGGCTGCCCAACTGCTTGGGCCTCATCTTCACTGACCTTCTACAGGTCGATGACAATGAGCAAGGCACTACTGCAAGTGCCCCGGTGAAGATCACTGACCAGAAGAATACCTTACCAGAGAAAACGGTCCCCACGGCCGTCGCCTGCTACGTCCATCATGTCCAAAAAAGGGGCATGGTCCCTGCTGCTGCTCAGAAGGGGAGAAGAACCAACTGGAGGAGCCGGTATGATGCTGTTGACCGTTGTCTTTCCAACTCCGGAAAGACCATGATGATTGGAGGTGTCCGGGCAAACATGAATGGTTGCCCAAGGGAGGTCAGGCCGGACGTGATCATCCCGATGGTGCCCACTACCAACAGATTCCAGACTCTGGCCGCTAGGCAGGCCAATTGGGAGGCTGATGAGAGGAAGCCGCTGGTGCCCAAGCCAGCAAAATACAAATAGGTCTGGCGACCGAAGAGGATTCAGAGTTGGGTTCCAGCTCGAGATGAGGAGAAGGCTGCTGAAGATGCTGTTGCCCGCTTCAGGGTAGAAAGCCGAAGAAGAGAGGGAAAAGAGACAAGAAATGATGTTGCTGCTCGCCCCAAAGCCTGGGGCAGAAGAGATGAGAGAAATGATGAAGAAAGAAATTTGACTGCTGCTCGCCCCATGATGAGGGGCAGAAGGGATGAGAGGAAGGAAGACCTTACTGTCACCCGTCCCGGGGCTCGGGGCAGAAGATGGCAAAGAAAGAAATATGATGCTGCTGTCAACTGCTGCCGAAACGGCAATGTGGGAATGAGCGAACCAGTCACGGTCGCCATCCCAAGAAGACTGAGGGCCTGTGCCAGACAGGCCGACTTGTTCAAATATTCCAAAGCCGAGCATTTGAATGCTCAGGTAACAAGACTGGCCTATCAGCAGAGAAGCCAGGAAAGACTAATGCTCCAGCCTGAGCCACAGAGGCGCAATTCTGAAGAAATGAAGCAGATAGTCCAAGACTACTTCCACTACCTGGGGAGCTCTGCCCTCGGTCAACAAAGACTATCCCGTGCCTTGGGCACCAGAGGTAAAGAAAAAGAAGAAACACTTCGAGAAACGATGATCGGAGCCTCTTCCTCCGATTCAAATCACTATGAAGAAGGTCTCAGGGCCGGATATGACAAAGAAGACCTGTACCGGGAAGAAGCCAAAGAAAGAATATCGGTCTTTGATCGGCTCAAATATCCTGACCAGGTAAAAAGAAAGGTCTACAGGCGGAAAGAAAAAATGCAAATCTTCGCCTGCAACATGGCTGGACTTGCCAGGGGGCAAGATATACTACCAACTCGGCCGGATGAACTGCTCAGGTTGGCTACTAGACCTGGTCCTGTCACAAGAAGAGGCCAGGCCGCAAAAGATAAGATGAAGAAATATGATGAAGCCCGCAAGATCACCACCATGACAGTCAACGTGGTGACGACAGAGGATGAGGACAATCCCCTTATTGATGATGCTGAAGGGACTTCTGAAGATATGCAAATCCCATCAGCCTTGGATCCTATGGTCCAGATGATGTTCAGAAGATACCAGCAGGAGATCAGTGCTCTCCGAAGGCAGCTCAATGAGAGACATCAAGCTACATCAGTCTCAAAGCAAGCTGAACCTGCGGGGCAGACATCCAGCTCAGCAGAGACGGCTATCCCAGCTAACCCTCTCCTAGCTGATAAGGGCAAGACACCGACCCAACCTATTCCACAGCAAATAGCAGCTCAGCCCTCTGTGTATCAGACACAGCCTACCGCGCCCATCTTGCGCGCCACTGTGATGACAACTCCTCACAGCCAGCAACAAGCTCACTTCTTTCCAGAAGACATAGATCCAGCTGTAGCCCACAAGCAGATGATTGAAAGAATTGTGGAAATGAAGCTGTCAGAAAAGACTGGTGGTGATGCTGGTACCTATGATGTGTACAAGGTACCATATCCTCCCCAGTATGCTGCCAAGAAACTACCCCCAGGCGTCAGTAAGCCGCCGAAGTTCGAGAAATTTAATGGCCAAGGCTCCCCTAGGGAGCATATAGCCTACTACACTACAATCATGGGTGACCTAGCAGTCGATGAAGCTTATCTGCTCAAGTTCTTTGGCTCATCCCTCCCTGGGTTGGCCTTTGAATGGTACTCAAGCCTGCCAGCTGAGTCAGTGGTTGATTGGCCTGATATGCAGAGAAAATTCCGCGACAGATTTCATGTCACGGAAAGGGAAATCACGATAGCAGAGCTATATGCAACCAGGCAGAAGCAAGATGAAACTGCACTGGACTACATCAAAAGGTGGAGGAACTTAGCCATGAGATGCCGAAGACCTCCTCATCAAGAAGATGCGGTGCAGATACGCAAGCAGAGCCTCGGGAGGGAGGTGCTAGAAAAAATGATCGGTGCAGATGTCAGAACATTTGACAGACTGAACAATATAGTGGCAGAAGTCGAGACGTTCTTATCCAAGCGTCCGACCGCCAATGTCCCCACCATGCCGAAGGGAAAATCCAATGAGCAACGGCCATCACACTCTGAGGCCAACACCGTCGATTTCAGAACCTTCGAGCAACAGAAGGGGAAGAAAGGGGCAGATGAAGCTCCCCCGCTGGCAGATACAGCAGAAAGAAAAGATAAAGTCTCTCTGAGAGACAAGATGAGAAAAGCATATTCCTTCCCAAAAGATAAGACGGCCGCACTGTTCAACTGGGCATACAAGTTCAATAAGGTAACATTGCCTGAACCCAAAAGACCAGCAGATGTAGCAATGAAAGATGATCCGCTGCTCTGTCCATTTCACCGTGCGCTGGGGCACGCAATTGAAGATTGTTATGTCTTCAAAGATATCATGGAAGGGATGGTCAAGAAAGGTGAGCTGCAGCTGGGAGATTACCAGGTAAAGCCGCCCCATCCACATGAGCCTCCACCCTGGAGAATGGCTGCCAATATGATCTCAGTCTACCAACAGCTGCCCAAGGAAGTCGTTGAAGAATGCACCAAGCACACCTATGAAGCTTGCTTCCTCACCCCACAGAAAGATCAGGAAGGATGGCAGATGATACCCATAAAAAGCAGAAAGAAGACTCCTGCAGCCAGTACTAGCGGAGCAGTTATCCGGGGTGTTACCCCAAGGCCCGAGCCGCCTCCGATAAGGCCAATATGGCATACAACTGAGACTGGACCAGTCATCCGGATCCCTACTCACAACCGGAGGAAACAAACTCCCCTCCCTACACATAAAGAAGTAAGCCCTGCAGCCAGGCATCTGCAGCAATATATTAATGAGCTTGATGAGTACGAGCAGAAGAAGCCCAAGCATCTGCTGATGAAAGACTGTATACTCTGGGAACAGCTCGAAGAATTGAAAATCAAAGAGCAGCCAGAGGCAGAACAAGAAAAAGTTGAGAATGAACCCTTCTGGGGGCAGGAGCTAGTAAAGCCAAATTCCCAGAAGAAGAGGAGACGACCCAAGTCCAAGAAGGGAAAGAAGGTCACGGCAGTACAATGTAACACTCTGTCGGTACTCTTTTCCTTGCCCGGGGAGGATGATGAGCCAGAAGCATCCGACGCCCCGTTAGAAGCTAACCATGTCGAAGCCTCCACCTCGGCCCATGCAACACGTTCTGGGAGAAGATGGGGGCGCCCACCACCAGCCAACCATAATATTATGTTCAGAGGGGAGCAACCCTATCAAATCTCGGAACCAGAGATACGAGGTGTCCAGGTTCCTCCCCCTGTCAGTCTGTACCAAGACAAAAAGAAGGCAGATGAAGCCCCTTCATTCCTGGAGTTCCTATCCAGCTTAGAAAACGAGCAACCAGCTCATACTGCTCCAGCTAAAAGTAATAAATGCCAACAGACAGCAGTTAGAAAGCAGAAACAGCATGAAGCAAATGAAGAAAGTAACCCTCTAGCAGAGCCGGGGGCAGTCGCTACAGAAGAAGCCTTCCGGGAGACCGATGAAGCAAATGAAATTAGGACTGGGTAGCAAAGGCCACAGGCACCACGTGAACCTCCAAGACCCCGATGGGCAGAGGAGATGAGACTATCTAATGTCCGGGTGGGCAGTCGAGTCATGAAAATGCTGAAGAAGCTCCCTGCCAGATTCTCCATCTGGGAAATTCTCTCTCTGAGTGAAGAAGCTCGCCAAGCAATCGTGGATGCCCTGCAGTCCCCGGCACAATGTGAAGCGCTCCTGGCAGAAGTGAATGCTGGGCCATCGGTCACCTTCACGGAAGATGATATGTTGATCCCAAATTCTAGTCATAACAGACCGTTGTATATGAGGGGTTCCCTGAACTGTCAGCCATTGAGCAGGATATTGATAGATCCAGGGGCTGCTGTGAATATTCTCCCATACCGCATCTATCAGAAATACTACTTTGACCTGCAGCTTACCAAGGTCAGAGATATGAAGATTGCGGGGTTTAACCAGAAATGTGAAACACCTCTCGGGGTGGCTGATTTCAACCTCACACTGGGCGACCTCACTACCGTGGTACGATTATATGTAATCGACTCCAACACCACGTATAAGGCCCTGCTGGGAAGACCGTGGCTGCACGAATATCAGATAGTGCCGTCCACGCTACACCAGTGCATCAAATATTGCCATGAAGGGAAAGAAGAAAGGGTGTTTGCTGATCTACATCCCTTTGAAGTATTCGAGTGTCATATGCTCGATGCATCCTATTACACCGAGGTGTCACAGAAGGATGAAGAAAGAGAGGTTGTGGTCAGCCAGAAGAAGCCAGTGATAAAGACAAAAAGTTGGTCTCCACCGCCACCCAAGGGCTACATTAAAAAGCATGAGGTATCCCACATCTCCTATGCTGGAGACTTTATTCAGATAACTCCTCCTAGCATCCGCCCAGATGATATTGATGAAGAAATGAGAGAAAAGTACACACAGGTGGAGGTTCCGCAGGGTTTAATCAAGCTCATCGCCAGCCTAGAATACCAGACAGTGCTGCCACTGAAGACTATGGAAATCCCTCGCTTCTGCGAGCCTCCTATTATATTCTACACCGGGGAGGCAGTCGAAGAAGATGATCAAGATTGCATGGTCCCTGAAGAAACAGCAAACCGGATGGTGCCAATTACAGGCCTGGAGTACACTACCCAACGGGTTTCACAGATGCTCTCCAAGATGCAAATGCCATCGATACAGTCTGCAGCCCAGAAGAAAGCATTCAAGGAGCTATGGGATCCACCTCGAGATAATAAAGAACTGAGGAAGATCACACAGCACCCGGGACTGGGTTATACCCTGCAAGAATACTATGAAGCTGAGGTAGATGTTATCTCTGCCTTCTACCAGCATGAAGATTCCACCGGGATGAACTATGACCAATACCCTTCGGAAGATGAAGAAATCATTTATCAGTCCGTAGTGGACAATGAAGTCCCAGACAATCAGCCGGGGACGGGGACACCTGACGAGACAGAGAGATTGGTACTGGGAGGATCTATCTTGCAAGGAGGATCTGTTCCAGGATGAAGCGAAATTTGATACGGGAACCCCGGATGAAGATCAAGTAGCCAGAGAGCTGCAGGAGTGCCTGGAGTTTGGGCGCATTCTAGAAGAATTCTGAGCTCTACATAATGATGACCTCTCAGGGGAGCCCACATCAGAAGAGCCTCTAAGCACGGAAGACTCCACTTCGAAGTTTTCCGCTGAGCCAGTCACGTCCTCGGGGCAGACTGAACAGAATCCGGCCATATTGGCCTTATACGATGCACCAGCATCTGCCGATGATCAATATGATGAAACAGAAAATCATGAGAATGAAGAAGATTATATCCCGGAAGGCTTTATTGATTTGCAAGAAGCCCCACCCGAAGTTGAAGACGGAGGCCAAGCCACCGTCGATGAGCTGATAGAAATAAATCTGGGGTCAGCAGATGAGCCAAGGCCGACATTCCTCAGTGCACTGCTGGAGCCAGCTGTCAAAGAACAGTATATTCAGTTTTTGAAAGAATTTCGAGACTGCTTCGCATGGACATATGATGAAATGCCAGGACTGAGTTCCGATGTGGCACAGCACCGATTGGCGATAAACCCAGAGGCAAGTCCTGTGAAGCAGCCTTCCAGGAGAATGCGCCCCGAACTGATAAATCAGATTAACAAAGAGGTTGATAAGCTGATTGATGTGGGCTTTGTTGAAGAGAACCAGTATACTACATGGCTGGCCAATATAGTGCCCGTGAAGAAGAAAAATGGGCAGATCAGAATATGTGTAGATTTCAGGGACCTGAATAAGGCTTGCCCGAAAGATGATTTCCCAGTGCCGGTCACTGAAGTCATGATCGATGCAACCACTGGCCATGAAGCCCTGTCATTCATGGATGGGTCATCCGGATACAACCAGATCTGGATTGCTGAAGAAGACAGAGTGCACACTGCGTTCCGCACCCCGAAGGGGGTATTTCATTATAAAAGAATGCCGTTCGGCCTTAAGAATGCCGGCGCTACCTATCAAAGAGCTATGACAAATATCTTTGATGATTTGCTCTTCAAGAAAGTAGAATGCTACATTGATGACCTGGTGGTGAAAACCAGCAGAAGAGAAGATCATCTGCAAGACCTGAGGATAGTGTTCCAGAGGCTGCACAAATATGAACTCAAGATGAATCCTATGAAATGTGCCTTCGGCATGTCCAGTGGAAAATTCCTTGGGTTCATTGTCCGTCATAGGGGCATTGAGATCGACCCATCCAAGATTAAAGCTATCCAGGAGCTCCCTCCACCAAGGAATCTCCACGAGCTGAGATCTCTACAAGGGCGTTTGGCCTATATCCGACGATTCATATCAAATCTGTCGGGGAGATGCCACCCTTTTCACAAGCTCATGATGAAAGATGTACCGTTCCTCTGGGACGATGGCTGTCAGGAAGCCTTTGAGAAGCTGAAAGAATATCTCAAGACCCCTCCAGTGCTGGGGGCACCTATTAAGGGCAGACCCCTGATACTGTACATTGCAGCCACACACTGTTCCCTGGGGGCAATGCTAGCACAGATAAATGAAGAAGGCAAAGAGCAGGCTCTATACTACCTGAGTCGGAGGCTGATTAGAACTGAAGAAAGCTACACCTATATAGAAAAGACATGCTTGGCACTAGTCTTTGCCGTTAAAAAGCTCCGGCACTATATGCTGTCACATGAAATCAGATTGATATCTGCAGCAGGTCCACTCAAATACATACTGACTCAGCCAGTACTGAAAGGCCGGTTGGGCAAATGGGCAGTAATTCTGATGGAATTCGATATCACATATATACCCCAGAGGGCAATAAAAGGACAGGCCGTGGCCGATTTCTTCGCAGAGCATCCTGTGCTAGAGAATGATATGTTGGGGACTGAGTTACCCGATGATGAGACACTAGAAGCCTGCCAGGCTCAGTCAACTATGTGGCAGCTATTCTTTGATGGAGCATCTAGAACAGAGACCGACTCCGATGGAAAGACCAGAATACGGGCCGGAGCCGGTATTGTGCTAAGATCACCAGAAGGGGAGGTTGTGCATACTTCCTGTTCTATAAACAAGCCCTGCACCAATAATGAAGCCGAATATGAAGCTCTGATAATCGGGCTATGTGTAAGCCTCAACATGGGTATCCAGATGCTTCAGGTATTCGGGGATTCAATGTTGATAATAAAGCAAATCCAAGGGGAGTTCGAAGTGCGAAAGCCGGAGTTGAACCCCTACCACCAAAAAGCTGTGCGCCTCATGGCGAAATTCTATCATATTGAGCTCAAGCATGTGGGCTGTGGATATAATGCCCAAGCTGATGCACTGGCAAAGCTAGCCAGCTCAATAGTAGCCCCACCAGATGAGACACTGAACATTGTTGTTATAAACCGGCGGCAAGTGCCCAGCATGCTAGAAGGCTGCCCCGAAGAAAATGAAGTCGCCACGATCAGTACAGAACATGCATCTGATTGGAGACAACACCTGCTACAATGGTTTTTACACCAACAGCTGCCGCAGAAAAGAGAAGAAAAGATGAAACTTCTAAGGATCAAAGATTCTTATGAATTCAGAAATGGAACTCTGTCCCGAATAATGGCAGATGCACGCAAGAAGATTTTGCTCCGCTGCCTATCTACTGAGGAAGCTTGGCAAGCAATGAAAGAAATACATGCTGGGACGGCAGGTGCTCATCAAGCTGGCCCTAAGATGAAGATAGAAATCAAGAAGCTGGGCTACTATTGGCCCACTATGTTTGAAGACTGTTGCAAGTTTGCAAAGTCATGCCAGAAATGTCAGGAGCATGCTGTTGTGCCTAGAAGGCCACCTGCCATTCTACACCCTACAGTCCCTAGCTAGCCGTTTGCACAATGGGGAACTGATGTAGTCGGCCCACTACCGACCTCATCGGCCGGACATAAGTACATACTGGCAATAACAGATTACTTCTCCCGATGGACGGAAGCTATAGCATTACGAGAAGTGACTGGTGAACTGGTCGCCAGATTCATCAAACAGAACATTATCTTCCGGTTTGGGATCCCCAGCCGGATAATATCTGATAATGGAAGTCATTTTAGAAATCAAAAGATCTATCGGCTCGCCGAAAAGTATAAGATCGAATGGAGGACTTCCACTCCTTACAATCCATAAGCAAATGGATTGGCAGAAGCCTTCAATAAAACTTTATGCACCTTGCTGGCTAAAGTCGTCAGTTCTAATAAGAAGGACTGGGAAGAAAAGATGTATGAAGCTCTGTGGGCGTACCGCACTGTCTTCAAGACACCTACAGGGTGCTCGCCATACTCACTGGTATACGGCTCAGAGGCAGTAGTTCCACTAGAGCTGGAAGTCCCGTCACTTAGAGTGGCTGTCCAATATGACCTGGCCCATGGTTCCAGCTCCGATATGCCGAGGACTGCATCCCAGTCACGCTTTTCCCCAGGAAGATAGATGGCCTTACTGCAATACACTGATTCCTTCAGACTATCTCGCTCAGCAAGGATGGCAGCTTCAACTACGCGAGCTATTCGGTAGTCTCGCATGCCGCCTACTGTGAAAGTCCGGATGAACGGCATCAAATGCCGGTCCTTCGGATGGTCTGGCCGATAGCCACCATCCCGCCTGAAGCATGTCTCGGTCGCCGTGGAGTATACTCGGGCCGTCGACACTGTGTCAGTCTCAGAGTCAGACGACTCATTGACTGAAGCAATCCTGTCGTATCCGAAATCCAGGCTGTGCACATTCAGCCAATTTACTGTGGCCCGAGATATGTCTGGCTGGGCCGATGAGCTAGCACCAACAGCTCCGGAAGATGCAGCATCAGAACTGGAAGCCATTGCAGTGCCTGCAGTTGGAGAAAAAGTGTGAATTAAAAGCCAGTCTTATAAAGATTGTAACACGAGATTCTATGAAAATTTCGGCAACACCTCCCCTTATTCGGGGTCTGCCCAAGAAGAATAGGGAATCACCAACCAAGAGGGGGTGAACCCGAAAGAAAAAGGGATTAAATCCCAAGTAACATCCTACTAGGGTGAAATCCAACTAAACGGGAAGAAAAACGAGAACGGCCGAGAGGAGAGGAAGCTCCCGCAGATGAAAGAAAACGGAAGAAGGAGAAAGAAATGAAGAAAGAGAAAGAAGATGAAGAAATGAGAAGAAGACCCTCTCGGGGGGGTTAAATAGGAGAAAGGGCGGGAGAGGCTTCTCGGCGTGAAACAATGCGCGCCGAGAAGCCCAGGCGGCCAAAGGGCACGCCGAGAGCCCCCACGCCGAGAACCCCAGGCGGCCAAAGGGCGCGCCGAGATCTCCCCCATGCCGAGAACCCAGGCCGAGAGACCCCCCCTTTGGACAAAGGCGCGCCGAGAGCACCCAGGCCGAGAGCCCTCCTTCGGCCGTGCCGAGAGGCCCCTCATGCCGAGAAGCCTCGCGCCGGAAGATCTTGCATGCCGAAAATCCTTGTGCCAAGAGGGTCATGCCGAGAAGCCTATGGCCCTGTGCCGAGAAGCTCCGAATTACTGAAAATAAAAAAAATATGAAGAATGAAAATATGAAAAGGGAAGATAAGTGTGCAAAATACTGTTGCATCAAGATGATCAGGTCTGAGAACCAGATTGAAGACAAATTGAGGAAGATACCCTCGAATGACGAAGACACCTGCAAGCCCTGTGCCGCTTATTCTGCGCTTACGCCGCCCGCAGGTGGGGGGCATTTGTTGACGTCTTGAAAATGAACAAGGGTGAAAGCACAGTTGGAAAGAGGATCAGACCAACAGTGAAAGGCCAATGATGAAGTCCGCCAACCTTTTACCTGGCTGAAGCCTTTGTCGGCCAAACCGATACCTGGTGCCGATATTATTCAGACGACAACACTGATAAAGCAGCAGTCACTCGACTGATGGGACCTCCCAACACACTTTTACTAAGAGCTATGTTACTGTTACATCCAAGAGCCCACAGATGACATGTCAGCATAGGCCAGATGTCGGCTTATTGACAGATGTGATAAAAGATAAGGATGAAGCCGGTGCCGGCAGATGAAGATTGTAAAGGCTTTTGCAAAGTCAAAACATAAGAAGAATCATCTCCACAGACTATACACCCGGCTGAAGTCTTTCCAGACTAAAGCTGATGTCCGAGCTCGTCACCATTCAAGTGACGATATCGATAAGATAATACCCGATTTTGTCACCATTCAGATGGCAATACTGATGAAACCCCTGTCTACGGACTGATGAAACCCTGTCTACAGACTGATGAAAATCTATGAAATAGAAGCTATGTCACCACTAGATGGCCTTCCTCGGTTCTGGAAGACATACTGGAAGAACTAAGAGCGGTCGAAGTGCATATGAAGTTTAAAAGCCCTGAATGGGCCTGCCGAATGAGCTCTAGAGAATGGCGCCGAGAGACCCTCACCAAGGCCCAAAAGCCCATATGGGGGGGGCGCCGGGAAGCCATGCCCTTTGGCGTCGGGAGGCCTCCCCGATTGAAAGAGGCGCGCCGAGAAGCTGCCTTCTTCACGCCGTGATGAAGCCTGCCGAGAGGGGGAAAACGCTTATAAAAACCCCTCCCTTCGAACAAGAAAGGAGGCAGAGGAGAGACACACAAGAAAACACAGAACAGAAGAACAAAAAGAGAGAAGAGAAAAAGAAAAGGAGAGCTCCAGAAGGAGAGACTTGAAGAAGCGAAGGAATATCTGAGAAGAGACGAAGGAGCATAAGCTCAAGGTGGGCAGCCGGGGAGGGAGAGGAGTCAATGCTCCGCCCTCCCCCCCCCCCCTTTTCATCTTCTCGAGATCCTCTTCTCACAAGAGTAAGTAAGCTGCTTCAATAAATTAATACCGATGGTTTCTAATCCGGCTCCAGTCCGAACAATTACATCAGGGTCGCCCCTGGGGTCAGAGATGGCCATCTCTTGGCTCCCAGGCGACCAAAGATGCCAGCAAATGAGCCCCTGAGGGTCAATAATAATATGACGATTCAGAACCCCATCCTGTAGTGATTCCTTCGATTCCCCTTTGAACCCAGCCCATCTTTGGCAAATTAAACCCATATCTGTGTAATCTCTCGCTGACACTCTAAATCCAGCCTCAATCCGAGCCAGGAATCTCATAAAATCCCCAAACAGAGCATCGTTTCAGCTCTGTAAATCATGAAACCATGTAGCAATTCTATCCTCTCGGCGTGCAAAATTCCCCGCCGAGAACTACGCTGCCGAGAGACCTCCTTCTTCAGCAAACCGAAAAAAGTCTCTCCAGGCCACTTCCACGTGAACCCCCCAGCTCTCCGCTTCCCGGCACCACCTTCCCGGTGCGGTAATGGGCGCACCGGGAAGCCCCTGGCCGAGACCTTCCCCCTTGCCTTTGGCCTCTCGGCGCCAGCCTCCCGGCGCGATGAGGAGCGCGCCGAGAAGCCTCCACACCGGGAGCCCCCCTCCTGCCTTCTTTTGCATCTGGAGCCACGCCGGGAGCCTCCCTCCTGCCTTCTTTTGCATTTGGAGCCACGCCGAGAGCCTCCCTCTTTCCTTCTCTGGCCAATTTAAACCCGTGCCGAGAACCCCCCTTGGCCAACCTATAATCTCACGCCGAGAGCCATCTTCTTGCCAATGAAAACCGTGCTGAGAGCCTCTCCTTCGTCCACTCCTTTGGCCTCTTCGTCCATTTATTCTGGGACGTTCGTGAGTCGTCATATGCACCCCAGGGGATAAATTAACTGGGGATTGACCTCCCCTACACTCTGAGGTCCCTAACAGGATTCACATGCCACCCCGTGGGTCTGACGAACCCTATCTCTACATGAGTTTCGTCAGTCTCCGAGAAGGGGAATATGACCGATGCCAGAGACATGGATAGTCTCTTCGAGCCTTAGTGCTCACTCATTTTTCGGCTTTCATCCCGGCACTCCGTGGATGTCAGCCTATACCATTCTCTGGCAAATGCTCGGTCCAGGGGAGGTGCTGCCAAAATTCTCTCATGAAGATGAAAGTCGACATCAGGTTGTCCCCCGGGCTCTGCATGATAATGGTGACAGGGTTTCCCTCGACCCTAGTCTTCCTAAATCCCTCTTCTATCCTGATGCTCCTGTAAAGCCCAAATCTAATCCAGCTCAGATTTGATGAACTGATCCACTTTGACTTCACAGAACCTATCTGGCTTGTCCTGCATCGTCAAGAAACCCAAAGCAGAGCCTCCGGAACCCCTTTCGGGTCCTCACGGCGCCAGAACACCAACACTCTCTCGGCGCCATGGCTCCCGGCGCGGCCCTGGGCACGTCGGGAACCCTCACGTCGAGAAAACCCCCCCTGGCCCTCTTGTCAGCGCGCCAAGAGCTCCTCCTCCTCTTCAGCTGTGCCGAGATCCTCTTCCTCCTCCCTTCAACCAGGCCGAGAATACTCCTGGCCATCTCCCCTTCGCACCGAGAAGCTCTACAGTTGGCACGTCGGGAACCCCGGCCATTTTGCCTTCGCGCCGGGAACCTATGTACACTTGAACTGCATTGATGAGTAACCCCTTTAGCTCGGGAGGACTCTGCCATTGCATGAGTTCCGCCGGCTTCTATAGGGAATATCAAACATTGCCCCATGGCATATATATATATATATACATATGGGTGGAGAGGTCTGACCTCTCTCTTTCTCCCGGCTTTCAACCCGGCACTCCGTGGGTGATAGCCTATTTCTCCCTGGGCATAATCCAGATTAAGGAGAAATGATGTCGAAATACCGATCGATGCTTTAAACCCCATCATGGTCACGGCTCAGTCTACCTGTGACTGAGATCCTCCTTCCCCCCTAAGCCCGGTCTTTGAATCGCCGACCTAATGATATCATCTGTTTCTATGGTTGATGTTGTAAATTTGCCCGCCTTCCTGGCTTTGGTATGAAGTTCCATTTGCGCACATGAATATATGTTTGCCTCTCGAGGCCTCCTACCTTTAGCGTTTAATCAAGGGTTGTCCTCCTTAGGGGGGATGTAATTAACGTCATAGCTTTTATGGTATGGCGGACTTCCGATCCCGACTCGGACTTCACAATCGACTGATCAAGTCAGATCGAGCGCACAATGAAATCGTCACTTCGGTGACTGGCACGCCAATAAATCAATGAACCAAGAAAATAAAATAAAACATAAGGATTAAAATAATAAAGAGAAAAAATGTGTCAAACACCGATAAATCTTCTGGTTTTTGAAATGGCTACCGTTGTTAGAGATGATCTGGCTAGGAATCCCAAACCGGAATATTATGTTTTGCTGGAAGAACCTTGCAACCAATTCTCCCGTCACTTCTCTTAGTGCTATTGCCTCTGCCCATCTGGAGAAGTAATCTGTAGCTGCTAAGATGTATTTGCCCCCTGATGAAGATGCTGGCAGTGGCCCTACTACGTCCGTGCCCCACTGAGCAAATGGCCAGCTTGGTAAGGTAGGATGTAGTGGCACTGAAGGTCTTCTTGACACATTGGCGTGCTCTTGACATTTCTGACAAGCCTTGGCGAACTTGCAACTGTCATCAAATCTAGTGGGCCAATAGTAACCCAATTTATTTATCTCAATCTTCATCTTCGGGCCAGCCTGATGCGCTCCCGCTGAACCTGCATGGACTTCTTGCATCACCTGCCTAGCTTCTGCTGAAGATAAACAACGAAGTAGAACTTTTCTTCGGGTATCCGCCATTATCCGGAACAAGGTTCCATTTCTCATCTCGTAAGAGTCTTTGACCCTCAGGAGTTTCATTCTTTTTTCTGTCTCTTTTGGGAGCTGCTGGTGCTGAAACCATCGTAGGAGATGTTCTCGCCAATCGGGCTGTTGAGCCTCTTCGACAGCTGTCACCTCATTCTCTTGTTCGTCGGCCAAGACCTCTGTCACACTGGGGACCTGCCGACAGTTGATCACTGTTATGTTCAAGCTTGTGTCTGGCGGGATCGCCAAAGAACTAGCCAATTTAGCGAGGGTGTCCGCTTGAGCGTTCCGGCGTCGGTTGACATGCTTGATGCTGATGAAGTAGAATCTTGACATCGGGCGGGTTGCCAGCTGATGGTAGGGGAGGAGCTCTTGTTTCCTTACATCGAACTCTCCTTCCAGCTATTTTATAACTAGCATGGAGTCTCCGAATGCTTCCAGCATCTGAATCCCCATGGACAGTGCAATCTGTAATCCGATTATCAGGGCTTCATACTCTGCTTCATTATTTGTGCATGGCTTGTTTATTGAGCAAGATGTGTGCACAACTTTCCCTTCTGGAGACTTCATGACTATGCCTGCTCTTGCTCTGACCCTGGTTGACCCAGTGGCCGAGGTGTCAATTCTGGACGTGCCATCAAAATATAGCTGCCACAAGGAGGGCTACACTTGAGCGGATTCTAGGGTTTCATCTTCGCGAAGCTTCGGTTCTAGCAGACAGTCTTTCGGTACCAGATGTTCGGCAAAGAAGTCAGCAATAGCTTGGCCCTTGACAGCCTTTCGCAGCACATAGGAGATGTCAAACTCCATAAGGATGACTGCCCATTTACCTAAGTGACCTTTGAGTGCCGGCTAGGACATAATATATTTCAGCGGGTCCTCTTTGGATACCAGGCTGATTTCATGCGACAACATATAATGTCGAAGCTTCTTGACTGCGAAAAGCAGTGATAGATAGGTCTTCTCAATATAAGTATATTTCTCCTCAGTCTTGACCAGTCTCCGACTGAGGTAGTAGAGGGCTTGTTCTTTCCCTTCTTCATTGTTCTGGGCTAGCATTGCCCGCAGAGAGTTGTGTGTGGCTGCTATATATAATATCAACGGCCGAGCTTTCACCGGTGCACCTAGCACTGGGGGAGTCTTTAGATAGTCTTTCAGCTTGTCAAAGGCTGTCTGGCAATCTTCGTCCCAGTAAAAGGGGACATCCTTCATCATTAGTTTGTGGAAAGGCTGGCATCACCCTGACAAATTGAAAATGAACCGCCAGATATAAGCCAGGCGGCCCTACAGTGATCTTGTTGGCCCAGAGGAGATGGCGGACAAGAAGGGGGGTTGAATTGTCCCCTTGACCTAGATGGCGGATTTTAAAAATTCTCTTAACTAAACACAATGGAATTAAAACCAACTACTTGATTAGCCTAAACAGACATGAGATTTAACAGGTTCTCTCGATCTTTCCGATCTCACTCGTAATAAGAATGCAATCGATAGATAAAATTATGCCTAACACGGATAACAGAAGTAGCAGTGTGCAGTGGTGTAGTGAGTAAAAATCTATTAAATTAACTTGTGAAGGGAGATAGAAGAAAAGGACAAGCACACAGGCATTCACACGAGACACAAGGATTTTTAGGTGGTTCGGGACCACGACGGGCTCCCTACGTCCACCCCTCACCCAACCGGGTGAGGCTTCACTACACGCTACTTTCGTAGCAACATGGGGATGAACCCCAACCACACACACACACGCTGCTTCCGCAGCAATATCCACACACGGGGAAAATCCCCAACAAGCTGCCACCGCAGCACACACCCTCACACAGAATCGGGGAACACGCCCCGGACACTAAATCCACACGGAGTCACAGCTCTGTCAACACATAACTAACCACGGGGAAACTTTCCCCACAATAAAACCAACACACGCGGAGACGCAGCTCCGTCTACACACGATAATATTCCAAGTTTGACAGATTGAAGAGATATACAATGACCGCCCAAGATATTAATCTATCCTCAACAAAAAGGATGGAAACCCTTGTAAATCGGAAGTGGATGAATCAAAAACATGGAAACAAGATGCAACAATAAATCCCCATGAGTTGAGGGAGGTTGTAGAAGATCTTCTCTTATCCCCAAGTCGGAGGGTAGCCGGATGTCGATGATGAGAACGTCCACGCGTTCGTCTTTTCGTTCCGCTCCTTTCTTCCTTCTATCACGATTGCAAACTCCTCCTGGATGTAGATGATCTCCACATTTTTCTTCAGCTCCACTCCTTTCCCTCTTCTTCTTTTCCTACAAGATAGAACAAGGTAAGCACTTTAGGGTTCTCTTTTTCAAATTCGGAGGTCACAATGTTATATATAGATGGGAAACCAAAAGACCAAAAAACCCCTTGCAAAACCCTTGCAAAACCACCCTAACATGTACATTAGTAACCCAAGGGCATGTGGGTAAAATTTTAGCCCATTTGGAGTCCATTTGGTTGGGCTACGGTGGCCCACGAAAAACCCGCGCGGAGCTGCGAATATGGGGGGGTGGACCTACTTTCATAGGGGGGTCGACCCACTTGCTCCCAGAAGCTGTTTTCAGTAGAAATGTTACAGGGGGGTCGACCCACTTTGTGAGGGGGGTCGACCCACTTTCAGACAGGGTGATGTTTAGCCCGTTTTCAGCCCAGGGGACGACCCATTGAGTGGGGGGGTCGACCCATTGACCTTGAAACCTCATGAAATGATATTTTAAAGCAATCCCAATGATCTAAAAGTGCAACCCAATGTGATCAAACATGAATTACATTAAAATATAAGTTCTCACCTTGTCTTTCATGATTTTAAGAGCATAACTTGAAAAACTCAAAAACCTCATCTTAATGATGCATGAAACACATTTAATCCAATAACATCTCATAGAAGGTGTTCATGAAAATAACCCACACAATTACCCATAGCTTAAATCACTTCAACATGAGAGCCAATGGAAGAACCCTTCAATAATCCAATCCAAGAAAAAACCATTCATGAATGCCAACCTTAAATCATAAATGAGTGATATGGATGAGAACAAGTGATGTGCATGAGAATTCAATATTAGAACTTCATGAAGTTTATGGATAAATTCCCATTCAAGGGGACTCATAGACATGAAATTCCTTTAACCATAAACTCTTACCTTTGATTGCAACTGAATGACACCAATGTGAACCTGCATTTGGAGTTAGCAAAACACTCAAGATGATCTTAAAGAATTGCATATGATTACTCAAATGCACTAGCATAGTTTGTTCAACTTGCAAGTTCAAGTATTGAAATGCAATAACACATGTGAGTGTTTCAGGGCTTTTCAAACCCATTCCAATACAATCAAGGGGCATGCATTAGAAGGATTTAGAAACTACATTGAACCTTGTTTAACCAAGATTCTCAACAAGCATGTTGAGCAAAAAGCCACCTCAAAAACCAATGAAAGATATGCATGAACTCACTTTGAAAACCCATAATTTTCAACTTAAGATTTGAAGAAAATCACTATAGATTTAATTAAGCTCTTACATTATTAAACCAATGTTTTTGAAGTGTATAATCACTATCCCGATTTCTGCACAAGCTTCACATATCAACTTTGATTCAGCATGGAAAAACCGATTCCATCAAATTGAGAGCAAACTCAAATCTCCACTTTGTATATGCATGAGACTGAATGTATAGACTTGGAAACTTGAAGGCACAAGACAATGTATAGACTTGGCAGAAGGCCAATGCATAGACTTGGATTGAAGGCCAATGTATAGACTTTGAAATATGAATCCCAATGTATAGACTTGAAGTATGAAGGCCAATGTATAGACTTGGCTGATGAAGGTCAATGTATAGACTTTGAAATATGAAGCCCAATGTATAGACTTGAAGTATGAAGGCCAATGTACAGACTTGGCTGATGGAGGCCAATGTACAGACTTTGAAATATGAAGCCCAATGTATAGACTTGAAGTATGAAGGCCAATGTACAGACTTGGTTGATGAAGGCCAATGTACAGACTTTGAAATATGAAGCCCAATGTATAGACTTGGAGTATGAAGGCCAATGTATAGACTTGGTGGCCAAAGGCCAATGTACAGACTTGGCTGATGAAGGCCAATGTACAGACTTTGATTCCAAAAGGCAATGTGTAGACTTGGAGGATGAAGGCCAATGTATGAAACAGAATGTATGGACTTTGAGTATGCATGAAACACAATGTCAAGCATTTATATGAATTCATTAAAATACCCCATGAGCAGATTATCAAAACACAAGCTTTCACAGGTTTGTTCCAAAGTCTCATGCATAGCATGCATGAGGCAACTTCACATGTTTGTTTGTGAAGGACCATAAACTGTCAACCTGCCACCTGCAAACCAAGATACCATCATGTTAGCTTATTTATCATCAAGATGCCATTGAACATAAACAATCAAGATTTTCACTTTGAAGTAAACACAAAACACATGATATATTGGAATCATCAAAACCATTGTCAAAGATAACGAGGGGATGCACAGAACCCAACAATCTCCCCCTTTTTGATGATGACAATATATTGTGACAATTTAAAGTTCTCTCCCTCTTTGTCATTAGCAAAAAAAATGGGGGACTCAGGGAATAGATATGAAGATTCAAAAAGTAGAGCATGAACCCAGCAATACACCTACCATGAAAGGAAGGTGTGTAAACTAAGAAGCAATCAAAAGTGTGGAATTTGATGTGCAATCAGGAGATGTGTGAAATAATTACAAAGGCTCAATTTTTGTAAATTTTTGTTATATGTTTAACAAAATATGCACAAGTGGCATAAGGTAACTATATGCAAAATCTGAAAGTTGAGTTATGCACAGAGTGTATTGTGCTAGAAAAGCACATTATTCTCCCCCAATTGTCAAGAGCAAAAATCAACCGACAATGGGTTATTGAACCTATTATATACAAATATAGCCTAAAGATGCATGTAAATGAAATGAAGCATGTTATGAACAGACAGATCAAGCATTCAGGCACTCAAGCATGCATAGTTAAGTTTGGACTCATGCAAGTCCCTTCAGGACGGGTGTAAGGATAATGCAATTGATTGTTGAACACGATGTGCATGAACAATACTAAGAAGGTCGTGCTTACATAAATAAGTACTGCACAAACCATGATAAGCGACAAATTCATAAGAAACATTCAAACAATCAAACTCAAGGTGCAAATGTGATGATTGAGCAATGAATTTCAAGGTAATATGGAAAATCAAAATTTCTAAAGAACACTACAAAGTACTTATCATCCATACACTTTCAACACAATGCTCAACTATTGGTAGCTACGTATGACCCAAAATTTTTTCTTTAAAGTACTATAAATGGTGTGAGTAACCTTTTGACGCGAGTCATGCCCTTTGCTTCAGGGGCAATTCCCGGTTACTCAGTTTCATCACTTTTTATGATGTGGATGAGACACTTTTCGACGCGAGTTATATCCTTTGTCTCAGGGACACTTCCCGGCTACTCGGAGGCAAATCACACTTATTTTCATATGGAATAGTTTCTCCTTTCGGCGCAAGTTTCCTCCATTATTTCAGGGGGGATTCCCGGCTACTCGGATCCACGTTCCACTTATATGAGTTTTTGGTGGGGTAAACAGCTTTTTCCTCACGAGATATGTGATTTCCATGTATAGAATCAATAGTCCTCTAAAGTGTAGAGTAGAAAATAGTAATCTTTATTAAATTGAATAATTATCTCAAAAAGGTGCATTTTGTGTGGGTGGTTATTTTGAATGAAGAAGATGAATTAGCCTTATCACAGTAATGTCTCCCCCTAAATGTATGCACAGTTATAAAAATTCTCCCCCTTAATATGTGCCATGTAACAAACATGTCTAAATCAATGCAATTTCATTTAGCAATGGATGAGTCATAGAAGAAGTCAAAAAATGGCTGTATAAAATATATACATGCATTCAACCAAGGATTTTCCAATGACGTCAAGCAGATTGATTAGCGGCACTTGGCGGAGAACGTAAGTCCGAAGACCACCTCACGCGTAGTGAAAGCTTCCGGCTGAACATAATCCAACCTTCCACTAACACTATTTTATATACCGGATAATCATGGCATTCAAGCACACAAACATGGAGAGTATATGCAAGCATATGCATGTAACTTGAAGAGATGATTGAAAAATTATTCATATTCACAAGTATGAAAAGATATGTATGATATGTGCAACGAGTATCATGCAACTAAGTATGTATTTTATGTATGCACATGTGAGTTGTTATTTGTAAATAGTAAGTAAGAGTCTGAAGGACTATATGCACAGTGTAAAGCATACAAAGCTAAATTTATTTTGAAAGTAAAAGAGGTGTGTACTAAGAGCCATATATGTCCAAGGTTAAGCATTCAAGAGTTATGATTATTTACAAGATGTTCAACCAAAAATCATTCAAGTCAACTACTCATCAAAATTGAAGGATCTCAACATTTTAGAACTTGACAAGAGTCAGTGAAACAGAAATGTAACATCATAATTATAACCTTTTTCTTCAAATGACATTTTTACCTTTTTAGATTTGTCAAGGAAAACCTAGGTGAAACAAACTTCAAATCAAGCCATTTTGTTTCTCACCTTGAGGGTCCTTTATTTGTTGATGTTTCTTGACCTCAAGGCGCCCCTGCAACATAAGTTCTCATTTTGGCAATTTGGGTACCCAAGTCATCTTGGGTCCCGAGGGGTTAGTTCTTACACGAACAGATGAACTCCTATTTTTCTTAGCAAACCATTCATCATCGGCCCTCATCATGGTACAATCGTCCATAGAATGTCCATTCAGGCCACAATAAAAACAATGAGATGATTTTCTTTTCTTGGACATCTTTTCATCATTTTCCATTAAAGAACAATTGTTCATCTTGTGTCCAAGGCCACCACAGTAATGACAAGAAATATTTTTCATGAAGGACCACTCATCATCATTTCTCTTTGTTAAACAATTTTCAAAAACATGACCATGCATCCCACAATAAAAGTAGTGAGTGTTCTAGGTTTTCTTCGTGGGTTTCTCATGGTTTTTAGAATCAACATTCAGTTTCATTCTTGATTTTAAAGCTTCATCATCATCAAACTTCATCAAAAAACAATTGTACATATCATGACCAAATATTCCGCAGTAATAACATAAAACATTTCTTCTTCTTCTTGATGCATGAGTATGTTCAACAGTTGAGGGTTTTTCATACATACAAGAGCATTCAACAACATCTTTTTGTTTTTCAATTTCTTTATCACACAAGGACAAAGATTCATTCACGCTCTTAATTTCATTTTCTAGTTTCATGATTTGCAAATGAGAGTTAGCAATCTCTTGTTCACATGAAATAATTTTCTCATTCAACAAGCAATTAACTGTTTTGTGACTTTCAATTTCTTGTTCCAGAATATGTAAGTTGTCACAATTATCAATGTTCACACATTTTCCTTTCTTAGCCTTTTCAAGACTTTCCAATTTACTTTCAAGTAAGGAAATTTGAATCAATAAAGCATTATTTTCATTTTGGAGCTTTTCAAATGAATTTTTATTCATGGAGGTGTGTTCAAGTTCTTTCATTTGAAAACTCACGTTATCATTAACAATTTCATTCATTGCTCCATTTGATTCAAATTTGTCATTCAAATTCTTAAGACTTTCAATTTCCTCACTAAGTTCCTTCAGTTTATCCGACTTGTAAACAGACATGCATTTCTCTTTTTCAAGCAATAGCAATTTTTTAGATATGGCAGAACTCAGCATTTTCAGATTCTCATTATCTTTCTCAATTTTTTGAAGTTCTGAAATTTTAGCCAATAAAGATTTATTTTTAGTTCTCAAACATGTAATGGTTTCTCTATGGCTATCAATCTCAAGCATGGAATACTTAACTAATTTCTCAAATTCTGTGCATTTTTCACATGAATGTTTATCAAGTTTCTTTTTCAATTTTTTGTTTTTAGATTTAGTCTTTTTGTATCTTTCAAACAATTCATCATAGGCATTCATTAACTCATCATAGCTCAGTTCATCCTCTTCCTCGGAATCGGAGTTTACCTTAGAGTTCTCCTCGCTTTGGCCTTCGTTTTCTTTGGTTGCCACAAGGCACTCATCCTTCCAACTTTCTTCTTGGACTTTGCTTAGCCCATCCAAGATATCTTTGGCTGACCTACAAGATAAGATGAAAGGATAAACATCAGTGTTCACTGCAGCCTTAAGAGTATTCAAAACAAAAAGATTATCAGAATCCATTTTCTTGTGCTCATCCGTCCACTTTGATTTGTCTTTTGGTAAAGTATGAGGACCATTAGTCATTAAGTTCAAAAGCCTCGGATTAGTACTAAAAATGCAAACACACAATTTTCCAAGCCATGATGTGAAATCAAAACCATCAAAGACAGGAACAGAGTTCAGATTAGCCATCATAAAAAGATCGTTTCTCCTAGACCGTGAGGTCCGCTGAATAAAAATCAGAGACTGGGCTCTGATACCAACTGTTGGCCCAGACGAGATGGCGGACAAGAAGGGGGGTTGAATTGTCCCCTTGACCTAGATGGCGGATTTTAAAAATTCTCTTAACTGAACACAATGGAATTAAAACCAACTACTTGATTAGCCTAAACAGACATGAGATTTAACAGGTTCTCTCGATCTTTCCGATCTCACTCGTAATAACAATGCAATCGATAGATAAAATTATGCCTAACACGGATAACAGAAGTAGCAGTGTGCAGTGGTGTAGTGAGTAAAAATCTATTAAATTAACCTGTGAAGGGAGATAGAAGAAAAGGACAAGCACACAGGCATTCACACGAGACACAAGGATTTCTAGGTGGTTCGGGACCACGACGGGCTCCCTACGTCCACCCCTCACCCAACGGGTGAGGCTTCACTACACGCTACTTTCGTAGCAACACGGGGATGAACCCCAACCACACACACACACGCTGCTTCCATAGTAATATCCACACACGTGGAAAATCCCCAACACGCTGCCACCGCAGCACACACCCTCACACAGAATCGGGGAACACGCCCCGGACACTAAATCCACACGGAGTCACAGCTCTGTCAACACATAACTAACCACGGGGAAACTTTCCCCACAATAAAACCAACACACGCGGAGATGCAGCTCCATCTACACACGACAATATTCAAAGTTTGACAGATTGAAGTGATATACAATGACCGCCCAAGATATTAATCTATCCTCAACAAAAAGGATGGAAACCCTTGTAAATCGAAGTGGATGAATCAAAAACATGGAAACAAGATGCAACAATAAATCTCCATGAGTAGAGGGAGGTTGTAGAAGATCTTCTCTTATCCCCAAGTAGGAGGGTAGCCGGATGTCGACGATGAGAACGTCCACGCGTTCGTCTTTTCGTTCCGCTCATTTCTTCCTTCTATCACGATTGCAAACTCCTCCTGGATGTAGATGATCTCCACATTTTTTTTCAGCTCCACTCCTTTTCCTCTTCTTCTTTTCCTACAAGATAGAACAAGGTAAGCACTTTAGGGTTCTCTTTTTCAAATTCAGAGGTCACAATGTTATATATAGATGGGAAACCAAAAGACCAAAAAACCCCTTGCAAAACCCTTGCAAAATCACCCTAACATGTACATTAGTAACCCAAGGGCATGTGGGTAAAATTTCAGCCCATTTGGAGTCCATTTTTTTGGACTACGGTGGCCCACGAAAAACCCACGCGGAGCTGCGAATATGGGGGGGTCGACCCACTTTCATAGGGGGGTTGACCCACTTGCTCCCAGAAGCTATTTTCAGCGGAAATGTTACAGGGGGGTCGACCCACTTTGTGAGGGGGGTCGACCCACTTTCAGATAGGGTGATGTTTAGCCCGTTTTCAGCCCAGGGGACGACCCATTGAGTGGGGGGGTCGACCCATTGACCTTGAAACCTCATGAAATGATATTTTAAAGCATTCCCAATGATCTAAAAGTGCAACCCAATGTGATCAAACATGAATTACATTAAAATATAAGTTCTCACCTTGTCTTTCATGATTTTAAGAGCATAACTTGAAAAACTCAAAAACCTCATTTTAATGATGCATGAAACACATTTAATCCAATAACATCTCATAGAAGGTGTTCATGAAAATAACCCACACAATTACCCATAGCTTAAATCACTTCAACATGAGAGCCAATGGAAGAACCCTTCAATAATCCAATCCAAGAAAAAACCATTCATGAATGCCAACCTTAAATCATATATGAGTGATGTGCATGAGAACAAGTGATATGCATGAGAATTCAATATTAGAACTTCATGAAGTTTATGCATAAATTCCCATTCAAGGGGACTCATAGACATGAAATTCCTTTAACCATAAACTCTTACCTTTGATTGCAACTGAATGACACCAATGTGAACCTGCATTTGGAGTTAGCAAAACACTCAAGATGATCTTAAAGAATTGCATATGATTACTCAAATGCACTAGCATAGTTTGTTCAACTTTCAAGTTCAAGTATTGAAATGCAATAACACATGTGAGTGTTTCAGGGCTTTTCAAACCCATTCCAATACAATCAAGGGGCATGCATTAGAAGGATTTAGAAACTACATTGAACCTTGTTTAACCAAGATTCTCAGCAAGCATGTTGAGCAAAAAGCCACCTCAAAAACCAATGAAAGATATGCATGAACTCACTTTGAAAACCCATAATTTTCAACTTAAGATTTGAAGAAAATCACTATAGATCCAATTAAGCTCTTACATTATTAAACCAATGTGTTTGAAGTGTATAATCACTATCCCGATTTCTGCACAAGCTTCACATATCAAGTTTGATTCAGCATGGAAAAACTGATTCCATCAAATTGAGAGCAAACTCAAATCTCCACTTTGTATATGCATGAGACTGAATGTATAGACTTGGAAACTTGAAGGCACAAGACAATGTATAGACTTGGCAGAAGGCCAATGCATAGACTTGGATTGAAGGCCAATGTATAGACTTTGAAATATGAAGCCCAATGTATAGACTTAAAGTATGAAGGCCAATGTATAGACTTGGCTGATGAAGGTCAATGTACAGACTTTGAAATATGAAGCCCAATGTATAGACTTGAAGTATGAAGGCCAATGTACAGACTTGGCTGATGAAGGCCAATGTACAGACTTTGAGATATGAAGCCCAATGTATAGACTTGAAGTATGAAGGCCAATGTACAGACTTGGCTGATGAAGGCCAATGTACAGACTTTAAAATATGAAGCCCAATGTATAGACTTGAAGTATGAAGGCCAATGTATAGACTTGGTGGCCAAAGGCCAATGTACAGACTTGGCTGATGAAGGCCAATGTATAGACTTTGATTCCAAAAGGCAATGTGTAGACTTGGAGGATGAAGGCCAATGTATGAAACAGAATGTATGGACTTTGAGTATGCATGAAACACAATGTCAAGCATTTATATGAATTCATTAAAAAACCCCATGAGCAGATTATCAAAACACAAGGTTTCACAGGTTTGTTCCAAAGTCTCATGCATAGCATGCATGAGGCAACTTCACATGTTTGTTTGTGAAGGACCATAAACTATCAACCTGCCACCTGCAAACCAAGATACCATCATGTTAGCTTATTTATCATCAAGATGCCATTGAACATAAACAATCAAGATTTCCACTTTGAAGTAAACACAAAACACACGATATATTGGAATCATCAAAACTATTGTCAAAGACAACGAGGGGACTCACAGAACCCAACAGATCTCAGCTCGGAGAGGTTCCTTGGTACAGGTAGCTCCTGAATTGCTTTGATCTTTACGGGGTCTATCTCGATTCCCGGATATCTGACAATGAAACCCAAGAATTTTTCGCTCGATACTCCGAACGCGCATTTCATAGGGTTCATCTTTAATTCATGCTGCCTTAGCCTCTGAAAAATGATTCGAAGGTCCTGCAGATGGTCTTCTTTTCTTCTGGTCTTGACCACTATATCATCTATGTAGCACTCAACCTTGTGGTAGAGCAATTCATCAAATATTCTGGTCATTGCGCGATGATAAGTTGCGCCAGCATTCTTTAGTCCGAACGGCATCCTCTTGTAGTGATAGACGCCTTTAGGGGTCCGGAAGGCAGTGTGGACACGGTCATGCTCCGCGATCCAGATCTGGTTGTAGCCGGACGACCCGTCCATGAATGACAGGACCTCATAGCCGGTCGTAGCATCAATCATGACTTCCGTTATTGGCACCGAAAAGTCATCCTTGGGACAGGCTTTATTCAGATCTCGGAAGTCAACACATATTCGGATCTGTCCATTCTTCTTCTTCACATGGACGATATTCGCCAGCCATGTGGTGTACTGATTTTCTTCGAAAAATCCCACGTCAATGAGCGTGTCGACTTCTGCGCAGATTTGAGTGATGAGCTCTAGCCTCATGCGCCGCGGTGGTTGCTTCACCGGCTCAGCTTCGGGGCTAATCGCCAACACATGTTGCGAGACTGTAGGGCTCAGACCTGGCATTTCTTTGTAAGTCCAGGTGAAGCAATCCCGGTACTCTTGCAGCAGCTGGATGTACAGCTCCCGTTCTTCTGGCGATAGCTGGGCATTGAGAAAGAAAGGCCTGGGGTCTACCTCATCTCCCAGATTGACTTCTATCAACTCATCGACCATGGCTTCGCCTCTATCTTCTATATTCGGACATGCCGGGTGGAGGTCAATGAAATCTGGAATACCATCTTCGGGGTCGAGGACCTCGACTTCCTCATTTGACATCATCAGAGCTTCTCGAAAGTCCTCTGCTTCATTTAATAGCGGCCGTGCATATTGCTCTCTCAGCAAATCCATTGCCATTGCAGTCTCCAAGGGCGAGAGAGCAGCTTCAGCCCTTGTAGGCAGGGTTGCAACCGTGGTAGACTGGTGGTTGCTTGTTGTTGGACTAGAACAACATCTCAGCCTTATCACAGAGGGAGGAGAGGCCTCCCCTTCTGGGGCAAGCCGTGTCTTCAATAGAAGTGGCCTTCCCTTTCTTGATAGGATATACCACTTGATCGGAGCTGGTCAAGGCTTCCCCGATTGGCACAAGAGGTGCTGAGGTCATCATCAGTAGGACTCTACTGGAGGGAGAGGTCCCTGCTTCTTCAACATCTTCAGCTTCGCTGTTGCTAGCAGTATCAAATTTGGCTTGAAGGGCCGCCTCTTCGGGATAGACCTGCTCCCAGCATCGGCTAGGAATTATGGCCTCCGCTTCTTGATTTTTGGTTTGAGCCCCCAGTGGGCTATCTTTAGCAGGGTAGAAGGCGGAGATGGTGTCTACCTTGTATCACCCACTATAGTAGTATTCTTCTAGGGTGAAGCCCAACCTCGGGTGCTGAGAGACGCGTCTCATTTCCTTATCCAGACTTGCGAGGTACCACATTTTCTGGAAAGTTTCTTTATTTTTACGAGATTGATCGGAGGGGATGTGTTGCTTTTGGAACATCCTGGCCATCCGGCTGGTTGTGAATGCCAAACCCTTGACGGGGACTAACAGATTGCTTATATCTTCGGGGAGGTAGCAATCTTTATCTTCCTGAGTAGGGTGCTCTTCAGCCGTGTAGAACAAGCTGTTGGGTCCATCTATCTGTGTCACCTCCCAAGTTTTGAAAGGCTCGACAGTGGGGTCATCGAGGCTGGGAATTGGCTTGGTGAGGCCGTCCGGGACTCCAATGTGGTCGTGCTGCCGATTGACCTGAAATTTATTAGTGATGCGGGACGAGACCACGGACACGACAAGCTCGTGACTGTCCCTTAACAAGGGAAGCGTCGGACGTGCGCGGTTGAGAAACCGGCAAGAGCTAGGGTGGTCGGCTCGCACTTTCGTGCCCAGATCGGGTCACGGGACGGTCATGCTCTCTCTCGTAGCAGCGGTGAATTATAATATAGCAAGCTAACGGATCTAAAGCATGCTCTCTAGCAGCGGCATAAACAAGTATATATGAAAATAAGCAAATGCCGAGTGTAGGGAGTGAGAACGATACCTCCACGCGCTCGGCGTGGGGAAGACGGATCCGGCCGAAAACTCGTACTCCCGGGAAACTTAACACACAATAATTACAGCAATGGGAACATGCTCACTCCACGTAGGGAGGTAAAGGGCTATACAAATAGGCCCGGGAGGACCTAATTCAGGTTGACGGGCAGCTTCGTGTGTTGATTCGGCTACACGCGTGTTCATGACCGTGGGGCCCACGTGCTGCCCGGAGGGGCCGTGTGAGACCCGGTGGTACCGCTGTAGTGGAGACACTTGGAGAAGCGCTCCCTGGGCTGGCGGCACGCTGGTTCGCCGGTCGGAGGCCGGGCGGCTCCGTTCGGCACCGGTCGGAAAAACCGATCAGAAATCTACCGGTTCTGTATTTCAGCGCGCGCTCCTGCGAGAACGGACGCTGCAATCAGCACCTGTGTCGGAATGCGATGAGATCAGAGCCGTTGGAAAGCTGCTTCAAAGTAATACAATCTAGTGGCCTTCAGAAAAATTCACCAGATTGGTACTTTGTGTTGGTGAATTTTATATGCTACTATTGTACAGTAACCGAAGACTCAGATCTGCAGAGAACTTTCCTGTTGATTGCCTTTGACCGTGAAGTAGATGTCCGAATTTGAAGATGTGTTCTTCAGAAAGGTTGTAGGAAATCGAACAAGGAAACCAGGACTATTTTTGGATCTGGATTTGGAAGTGGTGGTGATTTGTTCTGATTTTGGAAGTGGAGGGTGGTCGGATCTGGGATCTAACTAAAAATACTGTATCAGAGGAAGAACATGAATTTCTAAAAATAGATAGAAGGCTGATAAAAAATTAAGAACATTTGTGGAGGTAAGGGGTGATGGACAGAACTCTCAGTAAAATTGGGAGAGTTTAGACAAATCAAAAAGATGGTCGGAGGGGGAGAACTCAGAGGTTCTGTCACTGTAGACAGAAACCTGGCAGATCTGGGATGACAGGTTGGACGAAAATGTAAAAATACTAAACGGTGGATTTTGGGCATGGAAATTTAGGTGGCACTTGGGATGCAAGGGTAGAACACACCATAAAAATTTTAGCTTGAGATCTTCACATGGAGGCGAGAAGATATTCGGACAAGAAGCCTCTATCCAGGATGGACAGAACACCGAAGGCGGCTCCGCGGCGGCGTGATGGCGGCACGAAGGGCGGCGGCGGCGGCACCGATGATCACCGGAGGTGGGGGGAAGGAGATATCACTCTAGAATGGGGGTTTGGGATGAAGAAATCAGGGGGAGAGAGAGGAGAGGTCGAAATTCTCCAAGAGAGGGGTTCTTGCACAATGATTTTTTCACTTTCATTAATATTCAAATAGAAAATACAAGTATTTATATGCCTCCAATCTAATGCAATCTCCACCATTGGATCTAGGGATGGGGAATGAATGGCCTAGATTAAATGTGACCAACACACACAAAAAAAATAAAATAACCCAAGTTGGAGACAAGCTTGACATGGTAGGTAGCCTACCTTAGACTTTTTACTCCCTTTGTCTACCCATGTGGCATTTGACATTCAACCCTTCTAGATGGCCACCTAGGATGGTTGACCAGCCCCACATAGGTGACATGGACCAATGGGAAAGGGTGGAGGCCCCCCTTGCTGGTCCTACTGTATAATTGCATAAAAACCCACACAATCCATGGGAATGACGTATTGGCTTATAAAGCCGTACAATTGCGCATATACTTTCCTAAGGATATAACACAAACTAAAAGGACATAAATGCAAAAGTAAATGTACATGCTCGGCGTCGATTCCCATCAACTCTCCCCGGGTGGGAGGAACTCGACCCCGTCGAGTAGGGGTATGGATACTCGAGTACTCCGGCGGATCCGTCACCGTGCCAAGTAACGCGGGTACGCTCCACTCCGAGTGATCGTCACCTGCTCATTCCATATATACTCGATATGCGCGGACTGCTATGGGCCGAAGGTGGACACTCCGGGTGGGGCACTCTCAAAGGGAAGGAAGCAGCTCGAAGACTCACTAGGAATCACCGCTGAGTCCCGGTAGGTGACTGATCCGGGTATAGATGTAGAACCGATCCCATACTCATCGAGTGAGTCGACTCGCTTCACACTCATAAGGGACTGACATCGACGAGCTTGCACAAGACACATGCAGACAAACAAGTGACACACAAACCATGCAAACAATTCACACAAGGAAAACACACGGACTCATCTATGACCCTAGACACACCTAATGTTAGTCCGACCCGTACATGGATGACGGCGGACCAGGACACCCGAACGTGTGCCATGCATGCATTTGACGTAACCGGAGGTTGACGTCATGGGGAACTCCTAGACATACTACGATGCACCAATCATGGACATTGGACTTGGATGCGGGAAGTCCGGGAGGTGCAAGTGGTTTAGAGGGATCGGGGAAACCAAAGTCTTCCTTACCCCCGAATGATGGTTCGGACCTATGACTATGTGGAGTTTGCTTGGCCCGAGTGGAAAAGGTGGGATAGTGAACTCCGCGGAAGAAGGGTAGAGAGTATGAAAACTCGGGAGGTTCACTAGTGAAGGGGTCAAAAGGGTCGAAGAAGGTGTGACCCCATGAAGTGGGTTCCAACATGACATGGTCCCAAGTTTGGAATTCATAGTCACCGTCATACATTATGATCGGTGGGACGACGGACATGTGTAGAAAATAGGATTCCTCCCTTGGGCAAAAGGGAACGAAGTCGGACTCGGCCGGCATCGGGAGGAATAGAAGAATCTCCGTGGTGACACACCCCATGGTGCACTCGGAGGTAATGGACCCGAAGGCCGGATGGGTGAAGCTAAGACTAGCGGGTTGGTCAAAGCCTTGGGCCAGTAGGTGCGTCAACTTCCATTGCGTGTCTAATCCCATAATAAGGTCATCCAATGTATCAATATGGTGACTAGACCGAAAGGTAGTGTGGAAGGAGTTGACGGGCACTATAGATAAGGTGGGGTCCATAGAATGGTAAGGACGTGGGACCAAGCCATCCTTGAGCCAACTAAGAAGTGGCTCGGCTATGTATAGCATACCCGTAAGAAACACGGGTGGCTCGGGATGGACATCCTCTAAATGTGGCTCCTCGAAGGGAGGGTGGCTCCCATGATGGGTGGCTAGAGGGGTGGGCTCCAGGAGAGGTGGCAAGCATGAATCTGAAGGTGGAGTGGGCCACTGGGGTTGGGTGGCGGGAAAGACGAGGGTGCTCGATTGAGCCCTATCCTTAAGGATGATCTTGCCAGGTAGGTAAGGTGGGTATAAGGTGCAAGTCCTTTTGCCCCAGTCAAGATTAGCCTTTCTTTCTCCTAACCACGTTTGCCCTAAAATGATGCATAGACCAGCAAGTGTGCCGATCCTGCACCATGCACCATCGGTGTAAAGAACGGAGCCGACCTTCCTATAGAACTCAATACAAGCAAAATCACCATCACGGATAATCTCGCCTGTCTTGGAGAGAGACTCCACGATATCAAAAGTAACCCAATTATCCGACTCCCTATCGGTGAAATGGAGTTCCGTTGTGGACCCATTAGGTAGAGTGGCTTTAGAAACGATATAGGGTCGGGCTAGGAAGGCCTTGGCTTGGGCCACCAGAGATGACCACTTGGACGCATGGCCTTGGGGAACGGCCATGGATAGCGGAAATGGACATGCATACACACGGAGACGAGACACTAGACCGACTAATGCAAAGGTTGGGATGCATGCATACTAAGGACAAGACACCAAGACTCGGTACGGGGCGGAGTTAATCGATCCGAAGATCACTCGCGCAAGTGTGCGACCTTCCCGATAGGCGTAGCCTAACGTTCGGACAACACCTTTTTATATACCAACTAATGGTATGCAAATGTGACCCAAAAGACACTTTTTTTGTTTTAAAACAATGATGACCTTAGACTCGACGTAGACAATGAATAATGACTATACGTAAATGACACACTTTTTTTTTGTTTTGGACACCCTAGACTCAACCTCACTCTGATACCAAATTGATGCGGGGTGAGACCATGGACACGACAAGCTCGTGACTGTCCCTTAACGAGGGAAGCGTCGGACGTGCGCGGTTGAGAAACCGGCAAGAGCTAGGGTGGTCGGCTCGCACTTTCGTGCCCGGATCGGGTCACGGGACGGTCACGCTCTCTCTCGTAGCAACGGTGAATGATAATATAGCGAGCTAATGGACCTAAAGCATGCTCTCTAGCAGCGGCATAAACAAGTATATATGAAAATAAGCAAATGTCGAGTGTAGGGAGCGAGAACGATACCTCCACGCACTCGACGTGGGGAAGACGGACCTGGCCGAAAACTCGTACTCCCGAGAAACTTAACACACAATAATTAAAGCAATGGGAACATGCCCACTCCACGCAGGGAGGTAAAGGGCTATACAAATGGGCCCGGGAGGACCGAATTCGGGTTGATGGGCAGCTTCTTGTGTTGATTCGGCTACACGCGTGTTCACGACTGTGGGGCCCACGTGCTGTCCGGAGGGGCGTGTGGGACCCGATGGTACCGCTGTAGTGGAGACACTTGGAGAAGCGCTCCCTGGGCTGGCGGCATGCTGGTTCGCCGGCCGGAGGCCGGGCGGCTCCGCTCGGCACCGGTCGGAAAAATCGATCGAAAATCTGTCGGTTCTGTATTTTAGCGCGCGCTCCGGCGAGAACGGACGCTGCGATCAGCACCTGTGTCGGAATGCGACGAGATCCGAGCCGTTGGAAAGCTGCTTCGAAGTACTACAATCTAGTGGCCTTCAAAAAAATTTACCAGATATATACTTTGTGTTGGTGAATTTTATATGCTACTATTATACAGTAACCGAAGACTCAGATCTGTAGAGAACTTTCCTGTTGATTGCCTTTGACCGTGAAGTATATATCCAAATTTGAAGATGTGTTCTTCAGAAAGCTTGTAGGAAATCGAACAAGGAAACCAGGACTATTTTTGGATCTGGATTTGGAGGTGGTGGTGATTTGTTCTAATTTTAGAAGTGGAGGGTGGTCGCATCTGGGATCTGACTAAAAATACTGTATCAGAGGAAGAACACGAATTTCTAAAAATAGATAGAAGGCTGATAAAAAATTAAGAACATTTGTGAAGGTAGGGGGTGATGGACAGAACTCCCAGTAAAATTGGGAGAGTTTGGACAAATCAAAAAGATGGTCGGAGGGGGAGAACTCAGATGTTCTGTCACTATAGATAGAAACCTGGCACATTTGGGATGACAGGTTGAACGAAAATGTAAAAATACTAAACGGTGGATTTTGGGCGTGAAAATTTAGGTGGCACTTGGGATGCAAGGGTAGAACACACCATAAAAATTACAGCTTGAGATCTTCACATGGAGGAGAGAAGATATTCAGACAAGAAGCCTCTGTCCAGGATGGATAGAACACCGAAGGCGGCTCCGCGGCGGCGTGATGGCGGCACGAACGGCGGCGGCGGCGGCGGCATCGATGATCACTGGAGGTGGGGGGAAGGAGATGTCACTCTAGAATGGGGGTTTGGGATGAAGAAATCAGGGGGAGAGAGAGGTGAGGTAGAAATTCTCCAAGAGAGGGGTTCTTGCACAATGATTTTTTCACTTTCATTAATATTCAAATAGAAAATACAAGTATTTATATGCCTCCAATCTAATCCAATCTCCACCATTGGATCTAGGGATGGGGAACGAATGGCTAGATTAAATGTCACCAACACACACACAAAAAATAAAATAACCCAAGTTGGAGACAAGCTTGACATGGTAGGTAGCCTACCTTAGACTTTTTACTCCCTTTGTCTACCCATGTGACATTTGACATTCAACCCTTCTAGATGGCCACCTAGGATGGTTGACCAGCCCCACATAGGTGACATGGACCAATGGGAAAGCGCTGAGGGCCCCCTTGCTGGTCCTACTATATAATTGCATAAAAACCCACACAATCCATGGGAATGACGCATTGGCTTACAAAGCCGTACAATTGCGCATATACTTTCCCAAGGATATAACACAAACTAAAAGAACATAAATGCAAAAGTAAATGTACATGCTCGGCGTCGATTCCCATCAACTCTCCCTGGGTGGGAGGAACTCGACTCCGTCGAGTAGGGGTATGGATGCTCGAGTACTCCGGCGGATCCGTCACCATGCCAAGTAACGCGGGTATGATCCACTCCGAGTGATCGTCACCTGCTCATTCCATATATACTCGATATGTGCGGACTGCTATGGGCCGAAGGTGGACACTCCGGGTGGGGCACTCTCAAAGGGAAGGAAGCAACTGGAAGACTCACTAGGAATCACCGTTGAGTCCCTGTAGGTGACTGATCCGGGTATAGATGTAGAACAGATCCCATACTCATCGAGTGAGTCGACTCGCTTCACACTTATAAGGGACTGACATCGACGAGCTTGCACAAGACACATGCAGACAAACAAATGACACACAAACCATGCAAACAAATCACACAAGGAAAACACACGGACTCATCTATGACCCTAGACACACCTAATGTTAGTCCGACCCGTACATGGATGACGGCGGACCAGGACACCCAAACGTGTGCCATGCATGCATTTGACGTAACCGGAGGTTGACGTCATGGGGAACTCCTAGACATACTACGATGCATCAATCATGGACATTGGACTTGGATGCGGGAAGTCCGGGAGATGCAAGTGGTTTAGAGGGATCGTGGAAACTAAAGTCTTCCTTACCCCCGAATGATGGTTCGGACCTATGGCTATATGGAGTTTGCTTGGCCCGAGTGGAAAAGGTGGGATAGTGAACTCCGCGGAAGAAGGGTAGTGAGTATGAAAACTCGGGAGGTTCACTAGTGAAGGGGTCAAAAGGGTCGAAGAAGGTGTGACCCCATGAAGTGGGTTCCAACATGACATGGTCCCAAGTTTGGAATTCATAGTCACCGTCATACATTATGATCGGTGAGACGACGACATGTGTAGAAAATAGGATTCCTCCCTTGGGCAAAAGGGAACGAAGTCGGACTCGGTCGGCATCGGGAGAAATAGAAGAATCTCCGTGGTGACACACCCCGTGGTGACCCGAAGGCCGGATGGGTGAAGCTAAGACTAGCGGGTTGGTCAAAGTCTCGGGCCAGTAGGTGCGTCAACTTCCATTGCGTGTCTAATCCCATAATAAGGTCATCCAATGTATCAATATGGTGACTAGACCGAAAGGTAGTGTGGAAGGAGTTGACGGGCACTATAGGTAAGGTGGGGTCCATAGAATGGTAAGGACGTGGGACCAAGCCATCCTTGAGCCAACTAAGAA
Source organism: Amorphophallus konjac (assembly GCA_022559845.1). Lineage (NCBI taxonomy): Eukaryota > Viridiplantae > Streptophyta > Magnoliopsida > Alismatales > Araceae > Amorphophallus > Amorphophallus konjac. The sequence continues at coordinate 201,307,431 of CM040124.1, forward strand.
GTGGCTCGGCTATGTATAGCATACCCATAAGAAACACGGGTGGCTCGGGATGGACATCCTCTAAATGTGGCTCCTCGAAGGGAGGGTGGCTCCCATGATGGGTGGCTAGAGGGGTGGGCTCCAGGAGAGGTGGCAAGCATGAATCTGAAGGTGGAGTGGGCCACTGGGGTTGGGTGGCGGGAAAGACGAGGGTGCTCGATTGAGCCCTATCCTTAAGGATGATCTTGCCAGGTAGGTAAGGTGGGTATAAGGTGCAAGTCCTTTTGCCCCAGTCAAGATTAGCCTTTCTTTCTCCTAACCACGTTTGCCCTAAAATGATGCATAGACCAACAAGTGTGCCGATCCTGCACCATGCACCATCGGTGTAAAGAACGGAGCCGACCTTCCTATAGAACTCAACACAAGCAAAATCACCATCACGGATAATCTTGCCTGTCTTGGAGAGAGACTCCACGATATCAAAAGTAACCCAATTATCCGACTCCCTATCGGTGAAATGGAGTTCCGTTGTGGACCCATTAGGTAGAGTGACTTTAGAAACGATATAGGGTCGGGCTAGGAAGGCCTTGGCTTGGGCCACCAGAGATGACCACTTGGACGCATGGCCTTGGGGAACGGCCATGGATAGCGGACATGGACATGCATACACACGGAGACAAGACACTAGACCGACTAATGCAAAGGTTGGGATGCATGCATACTAAGGACAAGACACCAAGACTCGGTACGGGACGGAGTTAATCGATCCGAAGATCACTCGCGCAAGTGTGCGACCTTCCCGATAGGCGTAGCCTAACGTTCGGATAACACCTTTTTATATACCGACTAATGGTATGCAAATGTGACCCAAAAGACACTTTTTTTGTTTTAAAACAATGATGACCTTAGACTCGACGTAGATAATGAATAATGACTATGCGTAAATGACAGACTTTTTTTTTTGTTTTGGACACCCTAGACTCAACCTCGCTCTGATACCAAATTGATGCGGGACAAGACCACGGACACAACAAGCTCGTGACTGTCCCTTAACGAGGGAAGTGTCGGATGTGCGCGGTTGAGAAACCGGCAAGAGCTAGGGTGGTCGGCTCGCACTTGTGTGCCCGGATCGGGTCACGGGACGGTCACGCTCTCTCTCGTAGTAGCGGTGAATGAATATATAGTGAGCTAACGGACCTAACGCATGCTCTCTAGCAGCAGCATAAACAAGTATATATGAAAATAAGCAAATGCCAAGTGTAGGGAGCGAGAACGATACCTCCACGCGCTCGGCGTGGGGAAGACGGACCCGGCCGAAAACTCGTACTCCCAGGAAACTTAACACACAATAATTACAGCAATGGGAACATGCCCACTCAACGCAGGGAGGTAAAGGGCTATACAAATGGGCCCGGGAGGACCAAATTCAGGTTGACGGGCAGCTTCGTGTGTTGATTCGGCTACATGCGTGTTCACGACCGTGGGGCCCACGTGCTGTCCGGAGGGGCCGTGTGGGACCCGGTGGTACCGCTGTAGTGGAGACACTTGGAGAAGCGCTCCCTGGGCTTGCGGCACGCTGGTTCGCCGGCCGGAGGCCGGGCGGCTCCGTTCGGCACCGGTCGGAAAAACCGATCGAAAATCTGCCGGTTCTGTATTTCAGCGCGCGCTCCGGCGAGAACGGACGCTGCGATCAGCACCTGTGTCGGAATGCGACGTGATCAGAGCCGTTGGAAAGCTGCTTCAAAGTACTACAATCTAGTGGCCTTCAGAAAAATTCACCAGATTTGTACTTAGTGTTGGTGAATTTTATATGCTACTGTTGTACAGTAACCGAAGACTCAGATCTGCAGAGAACTTTCCTGTTGATTGTCTTTGACCGTGAAGTAGATGTCTGAATTTGAAGATGTGTTCTTCATAAAGGTTGTAGGAAATCGAACAAGGAAACCAGGACTATTTTTGGATCTGGATTTTGAGGTGGTGGTGATTTGTTCTGATTTTGGAGGTGAAGGGTGGTCGGATCTGAGATTTGACTAAAAACACTGTATCAGAGGAAGAACATGAATTTCTAAAAATAGATAGAAGGCTGATAAAAAATTAAGAACATTTGTGGAGGTAGGGGGTGATGGACAGAACTCCCAGTAAAATTGGGAGAGTTTGGACAAATCAAAAAGATGGTCGGAGGGGGAGAACTCAAAGGTTCTGTCACTGTAGATAGAAACCTGGCAGATCTGGGATGACAGGTTGGATGAAAATGTAAAAATACTAAACGGTGGATTTTGGGCGTGAAAATTTAGGTGGCACTTGGGATGCAAGGGTAGAACACACCATAAAAATTGCAGCTTGAGATCTTCACGTGGAGGCGAGAAGATATTCAGACAAGAAGCCTCTTTCCAAAATGGACAGAACACCGAAGGCGGCTCCGCGGTGGCGTGATGGCGGCACGAACGGCGACGACGGCGGCACCGATGATCACCGGATGTGGGGGGAAGGAGATATCACTCTAGAATGGGGGTTGGGGATGAAGAAATCAGGGGGAGAGAGAGGAGAGGTCGAAATTCTCCAAGAGAGGGGTTCTTGCACAATGATTTTTTCACTTTCATTAATATTCAAATGGAAAATACAAGTATTTATATGCCTCCAATCTAATCCAATCTCCACCATTGGATCTAGGGATGGGGAATGAATGGCCTAGATTAAATGTGACCAACACACACACAAAAGATAAAATAACCCAAGTTGGAGACAAGCTTGACATGGTAGGTAGCCTACCTTAGACTTTTTACTCCCTTTGTCTACCCACGTGGCATTTGACATTCAACCCTTCTAGATGGCCACCTAGGATGGTTGACCAGCCCCACATAGGTGACATGGACCAATGGGAAAGGGCTGAGGGCCCCCTTGCTGGTCCTACTATATAATTGCATAAAAACCCACACAATCCATGGGAATGACGGATTGGCTTATAAAGCTGTACAATTGCGCATATACTTTCCCAAGGATATAACACAAACTAAAAGGACATAAATGCAAAAGTAAATGTACATGCTCGGCGTCGATTCCCATCAACTAGCTTCGGGGTATAATGTTGGGGGTGTTGTTCTGCCCACATTCCCGGATGCTGTGATATGAGAAACCGCCTTGGGCTTGACATATCCGCGCGGCGGTGGTGGGTACCAATTATCGCCGGATGCGCCTCTTGATGCCCCCGTAGGGGTGTTAGCTTCAGAGGTCTTCTGAGAAGGCCCCGCATATAGGTTGGCGTCCGCCAAGTGACATTCAAATACCTCGAATGGGTGGAGGTCAGCAAATATCTTCTCCTCTTTCCCTTAGAAGCTGTATTTGATACGTTGGTGGAGCGTAGAGGGCACCACCATGTTTTCATGCAGCCATGGGCGACCGAGAAGCACCTTGTACGAGGTGCGGGAGTCGATGACATGGAACTGCACCGTCGTAGTGAAATCCGCCCGGGTAAGTGTGAACTCTGCCACCCCCATCGTCACTTCACATTTTTGATTGAAGCAGGCGATACGCATATCCCCGACCTTCTCGAGATGCACATTGAAGTGGTGCCTCTCGTAGATTCTATAGGGTAAAATATTGACACCTGCACCGGGATTGACCAGAATTCTATTCAGCTCCCTTCCGTTCAGGTGCCCCTTCATATACAGCGGCCTGTTGTGGCTGATGGTAGGTAGCAGCATGTCCTCTGTAGTGAAGGTCATGCTAGCCTCCGGCATTGCTTCGGCCAAGCAGGTCTCAAAATGAGCAGGCATCTGCAGAGTAGTGATGATCGCCTGTCGAGTCTCCTCACTCAAAGAGAGGATCTCCCAAATTGTAAATCGAGCAGGGAGCTTCTTGAGTAGCTTCATTATGCGGCTCCCAGCTCAGACATTGGAAAGCTTCATCTGCTCAACCCACCTGGGCTTGGGAGATTCTTGAGTTGCGGCCCCTGATGGACCTGCTTCATCTGCCTCAGACTCGGCGCCTTTCTAGCTAGCACCGGATCCTTGGTGCTCTTCATTAGCTGCTGCAGGGCAAGCTCTATCTGCATTCGGAGCTTCGGAAGATTATGCTGGCTGCGGGTGAACATCCCCGGGTGTAGGGTTAGCCTCCTGGCAAGGTTGCTTCCCCTTAGACATCTTCAAGAATTCAAGAAATGAAGGGACTGCCTTGCCCCCACTATTGTTATATAGGCCTGGCGGAGGAGGGATCTAGACTCCCTTGATCTCTGGCAGAGGTGTCTTGTAAGGCTACTCTCCCTTGAACATGATGTTATGGTTGGGTGGTGGCTGGCGCCCCCATTTCCGCCCTGACCGGGTAGCATGTGTAGTAGTTGCGGCCTCGGCCCTACCTCCCCTGATAGGGGGCGTGAAGCAAATGTCCTCTTCTTCCTCCTCTCCGGGCAGGTTGAAGAGTGATGATAGAGTATTGCAGGAGACAACTTGCACTTTATTGGCCTTAGCAGCCTTTCTCTTCTTCTTCTTTTGCTTCCACGTCTTCCTTGCTTCAGCAGGCGCCTGCCCTCAGAACAGACTGCCCTCCTTGTCTGATGTTGCATCAGCTTTGCTCGAGTGAGAGTTGCTCCAGTTCTTGCCATGGGACATGGTCCCGCACCAGCAAGGGTTTCAATTCAGGCTGCACATACTCATCCAATCCTTCAATAAGGTCTTGTAGTTGGCAGATCCCAGGACTAGTTTCCTTGACCACCGGTAACGGAGTCTGTCTCCTCCAATTGCGTGTATGCATTTTGATGACTGCAGATGGAGTGGTCAACACAGGTGCTGCCACCGGCGGAGCAGGTCGTGGTGTAACAGCATGGATATGTGCCCCCACTTTCGGGCAGGGTGCCCTCTTCTTTCTATGCTTCACAGGGACCTGCTGCCATCCCTGCTGTTCTTTTGCGGGCTCCAAGAAATGAGTTTCATAGGTGCTCCGCGTACTTGCTTCAGAGATCTCCCCGGGGAATGCCTGGTATAGAGAGATGATGTTGACTCCTGCCCTCCTCATAGGGGCTTCATGTGGTTGAGGAGGGTTCACTTTGTACTCTCCCAACTCTATTTCATTTTTCTTCACCATCCCTTCGATGATGTCCTTGAAAACATAACAGTCTTCGATTGGGTGCCCCAGCATCTGGTGGTAGGGACAGAATCTTGGGTTGTCTTTTCTCTTCAGGTCCTCCAGCCTCTTCGGCTCTGGCAGGGTGACCATGCCATATTCTATCACCCAGTCGAACAGAATCCTGGTCTTGTCCTTTGGGAAGGAGTAGGCTTTCTTCATCTTGTCCCGTAGCGAGGGACCTTCTTTGCCGTCTGGGGATTTTGCAGGCTGTGGGGCGCCTGCCTTCTTGCCTTTATCTTTTTGTTGTTCGAATGCCTTGATATCAAGAGCGTTTGCTTCTTTAGGCGCCTGGCGCCGCTCCACTGCCTTGCCCTTCTGGGTTGTGATGGCAGTTGATGCAGGGATGGGTCTGGCCAGGAAGGCTTCCACCTCGGCCACGACATTGTTCAATCGGTCAAACGACCGTATTTCCATTCCAATCATCTTTTCCAGAACCTCCCTCCTGAGGTTCTGTTTGCATATTTGTACAGCGTCCTCCTAATGCGGGAGCCGCTTGCATCTCATCCCGAGGTTCCTCCACCTCTTAATATAGTCGAGGGTTGTCTCATCTGCCCTTTGCTTTGTTGCGTAGAGTTCGGCCACTGTGACCTGCCTTTCTGTAACATCGAATCTTCCCCTGAACTTCCTATGCATGTCCGACTAGTCGCTGATCGACCCGGCAGGGAGGCTGGAGTACCATTCAAATGCGAGCCCCGTCAACGAGGACCCGAAAAACTTCAGCAAGTATGGCTCATCGGTGGCCAGATCACCCATGATAGTCATATAATATGCGACGTGTTCTTTCAGGGATCCCTTCCCGTTGAACTTGTCGAACTTGGGCGGCTTGTTGATCCCTGGGGGAAGCCGCTTGACAGCATGGTGTTGCGGGTAAGGCACCCGATAGGCATCAAATGTGACGTAGTCGCCTTCACTCCTTTCTGCGAGCTTCAGCTCGATCATCATTTCCACCATCATCCGGTTCATGACCGCGGGGTCAACTGGCTCTGGATAGAAGTGTGCTGACTGCAAGTACGGGGTGACCAGAGTGGTAGCCTATGGAGGATGTAGCAGTGGGGGTGTCTGGTGCACTTGAGGGAGCACCGGCGGCATCAGCGATTGTGACTGTGGTGGCCACTGCTAAGTCGTTGCCATGCTCGGCTCTGACGATTGAGGCAAGGTGTAGAGCGGCGGAGGGTCGGTATGACGGACCGCTCCCCGGGATGATTCGCCCTGGACTTCGGGTTGCTTGGAAGCTGATGACTGTTCAATCTTCTTCATCAGCTGTTTCTTCAACAAGTCAATCTCTTGCAGATATCTTTGAAGTAGCATCAGGACCGATGGGTCCATAGTTGCTGTGCTGGAGATGGCCTCTATTGCTTCCCCGGATGTACCCTCGGGCAAGATGTCGAGGAGGACGTCATCTTCTTCTTTTGCCGTCACTACATTGGCGGTCAGGATAGCAGCTTCATCATCCCACTGGTGACAGCCCAGGGGTTGTTTTCCTTTAGTTGTCGCCAAGAGCTCCCTTGCGGCTTCTGCCCTTCAGGTATTTGGCCCCGGCCTCGCGGCCAGTTGAGCCAACTCGCGGGGGTCTTCGGGAAGTCCACCATATCGGCCGAATGTGCCATCCATATTGCAGGTGAAGACCTGCATCCTTCTTCCCCGTCGATGGACCTTCCTCTTGGCCTGCTTTGGGAAAGTCAGCCTTTTGAACACAGAAGTCCTTCTTGCTTCTTCCCGCCTAGGGGCGGTTTCATCGGCTTCGATCTCAAAGCCGTCATCATAGCCATCATCGTCGACTGACGACACCATCATTCTTACTCGTACATCTTCTTCAACTGCCATTGATGGGCAGTAGTCTTCATCGGCTGTGGCTACTTGCATCAACCGCTGCTGCCCAAGCGAGGGGTTACCTAGCCCTCGGAAATAGTTCTTGACCAAATTGGTCATCTCTTCTCGACCCCGTTCTTGATGCAGCATGGGGGACGGTTGTCGACCTCCCGCAGGAGGGATGTAAGCCATCCGAGCTCTGTCGGCCGGTTGCTGAAATCTTCCTCCCACAGCAGGGACGTTGGCTTGGCGGGCGCAGGCCCGGAAGCTTTCGCGGCGAGGAGGGTCCGCAACCACTTCTTCTTCTTTCGGGGGTAGGCCCCTTTCCTTCCTGCCTTCTGCTCCGTCGCGAGCAGGGCGATGGCGGACAGGTGTAGCCTGGTGGGCAGGTTGGACCCTCTTAGGGACCTACACCTGTTTGAACTTCTTTGCCCTAGGGGCCAACTTCTCTTAGCCGTAGTGGCCGACTTCTTCTCTTTCCGCCCTCCTTCCAGCGAGGGCTTGATATGAGTTGCGGACGGGGATGGCAGGGACGACCCGGTCCGAGACTATCAGTGCGTCGCGTCTGTTGATGAATTTGTGCATGCCACTAACCATCATGGATTTATCAGACTGCGAGGGGGATCGGTAACCACAGCAGCACCCCTCTGGGGTTGCTTGCATTGATGACCTCCAGAGTTCTTGTTGACAGCATCGGGACGGACCCCACAGATGGCATGGTGCACCAGGCAGCTGGCGACCAGGGTTGGACTCTTGGATGAGTCATTGCAGCATCGGGCCTTCAGAGGCTCCATCTCCTTTGTAGCTCCCTTGACGGGCTCTGAGGATTCCACCTCCAGCATGTCTACGAAGGCTAGCCCCAAGAAGTTGGGGAAGCCGACAGCGGCAGGGAAGCTGCCGAACACTGTGGGCACCACCAGGTACCCTTGTGCATGACCAGCAACGATCGAAGGGCCAAAGCCAACGCCAGTCAGTCTGATTGTTGTCATCATTGTTTGCCTGAAAAGATCAACAAATCGATGATCAGTAGCCTTTGGGGGGGCCTCGAAGCCCAAGTATGTTGGCAAAGAGATGAAAGGTGATACTGGTCCCACCGGGTGTGCCAGACTGTTTCGATGGGACTTATTGATTTTATTTTCTTTTTATTAAAAATTAATTTTATTGGTGTTTATTTGGTTTATTTACGCGTCGATCGACCAATTAATTAATCGGTAATTAACTGACTGATTGACTGTGCAAGCGTGCCAGTCACGTAAGTGACGAGTTTATTGTGCGCTCATTCTGACCCGTGTTGGGTGAGGGTGAGATTAGGTCGGGACCAGCAGTCCACCATATCATAAAGACTATGGCGTTAATTACATCCCCTGCGAAGAGGGAAAACATTTGATTAATTGCCGAGATAGTGCGCTGTCGGGGCCGAAATAAGGAATATAAAGGATGCAGATGGTCATGCAAGATATTCTAGTCTATCATGAACAGTTCATTAGGGAGAAACCCTCAATACTTGGCAGAGGACTTAGGCTCGGAGACCATCATCACGCATGACAAGAGCTTCCTGTCGGGCATTGCCCGGCTTTCCGCTAATACCATTTGATATACCAAGGGCTCACGCACTCAAGCATACATTGTTGCGATGTGAATGCTTAAACTCAATCATGATGATGAATCTATGAAGCTAATTAATTTAGGTTTAGATAAACCAATTTATTTGGCTTATTAATTACAAGGTTCATTTAATTCTGTTATTAGCATCGAAAGTCACCCCGGAGACGAGGAGAGTATCGAAACGGCACAACGACGTGATTCGGAGAGAAACCAGCGCGATACGCGTAGATGTAGAACTTGAAACGGCGCGGGAAGCGTAGGTAAAAGCCTAAAACGGTGTCGTTAGAATGTAGGTATAAGGGATGGGTTAAAATGACGCGGCACTTATCCGAATGTTAAAATGGCGCGGTGGCCAAATGGGTCAAACCGGTGTGACGGTTAGCTAAGGCTAATACGATGTGATGCTAAATTAGAAATTAATACGGCGCGCCTTGCGCGCGCCGGATAGGGGCTCATTAAGTTCAAAGAACTTATGAGTCTAATGTTAAAACGACGTGAGGGGGGGGCGCCGAAAATTGGCGCGCCGGATTCGGGCCGCCCCGGATTATGGGGGTTTATGGTTTATTCAAGTCTGATTGAAACTTATGCATATTTATTGAGACCTTGTTGATGTTTTTAGATGATTAGAAGATTTATTTGGCTACAGAAGCACTGTAATCGAGATAGTCATGGACTTATGCAAGGTTCCTACTCAAGCATAATCTTTGATAAATGTGTCATAGCAAATTTGACTAAGTTACCAGTCCGAATTTTGGCAGCACCTCCCCATGATTGGGGGGTTTGCTGGGGCGAAGCATAGAGTCCTACTAGTTAGGGGTACCCTCCTTCAAGGCCGGGAATGCCAAACGGTGACCGGCAGACTTCATCGGAGATGAAGGACCCCGAGGACTAGCCTGCTAGGGGTATCCAACTCCACATGTCAAAACAATTAAGGGATGGTCAAGATGAGATATCACCTCAAGGGCTAACCTACGAGAGGTGGTCTTCTCACACCCACCACCCCTGCCATGTGAAGAAGGTGGATTTGATGTTGGGTTAGGATCAACCCTATTGATGTTCATTATATGAAACACAGAGTGCATATCATCAGGGGATATGACTTCGTGCCCCGATGATGATCGAAGATGATGGGGATGTCCCCCTCCCTGGGCAGCGAATCCCTCGAAAGGATAAATCACTAAGGAACACTATGATTGGAATGCATTTAGTTGGGGAACGAGCATTAGATGACTATATACATACGCGTTCATTGAAGGGGTAGGTTAAAAGAGGAGCCAACAGACTAGACTTAAGACCCGGAGGTCGGCCAACAGACTGAGCTTCTGGAAGAGGCACAAGGTCGAATAGCTCGACAGCATCTCCAGTACGCACAACTATATGATAAGTATGGCGGAGATGTTCATTCTCTCAACCTTGAATCGTGAACTGGGACGGACTGAGGAGCCATCCCCAGGGGCGAAGGATGATGCAATGGTGGTCAGGGGGGAACTTCTGAGCACATTGGCTCTTTCAAATCATCTATTCGACAGCGGAAGAAAGAACCCCAGGGAGGGGGATTATCGATATTGCCTTGAGGATTTGAGGCATATTCGGCGGTAGAAAACCCAAACGAATAACATACACGGGGAGGCGGAGATAGACTGCGAGGCAGCAGCAAACACACCCTTTCATTCATTCAGTCACATAATGAAAATATTACAACCCTTTCGGCTCAGCGTTGTTGCCTGAGACTGATTTCATTCTCGAAAGGAGGAAAGAAAAGAAACATAGGCGATTAGAGTGAGGGGGTTCGAGAAAAGCCCCGGGCTCATATCATCACCCTTTGGGGATAATGCTGCGTGGAGCTACATTAGTAGGGAAAGAGAAGAAGTGGCAGAGGCGAACGTCGTCGGGCTCTCCAACCAACCTTGAAACATCGCAGCAGATGGCGGGAGAAAGAACAGGGTATCGGAACGAGACGGGCACTCTGCTCTCCTTTCTTCTTCTCCAAGCTCTCTCTTTCTTTCTTTTTCTTATGAGGTTCTCCTCTTTGATCCCCTTCTTCTGTTTGATTCCCCCGCCTCTGTTTGATTCCCTCTCTTCTGTTTGATTCCCTCTCTTCTCTATGATTCCCTCTCCTCTGTTTGATTCCCTCTCTTCCTTTATCTCGATCATGAGGCCTCCTTACATAGAAAACCCCTCGAACAAGCTTAATCCGATGCGAGGTGTAGCGCGTCGGTTTACCATCAGTTGGCGCGCCGGATTCGAGTCAAACGGGGCGCGCAGGCTGCCTAAGGTTAAGAAGGCACGCCAGATTTGAGAGGCGCGCTGGTTTAGCAGGAGCATGCCGTATTCGAGCCATTTGGTCTCCTTGACCCGATACGGGCCCGATAATAGGCTTCAGACTGACCCCGGGGGTTGCTACGACCATTCATCTCTCCGCATCTTGCCGAGGCATAGAAGAGACTATTGATGAGATTCCTGGGCCGCCAAATGGCCACTTTTGAACTCGTGCACCTTTAGCTCGAACATACAGGTTTTCCACGGACATGGCTCTCGGCATCACGAGTTGTATTGCCAGCTCGTCTTGACTCGCATTGGTAGCTCCCACGGGTAGTGATATGCCACCCGGGATGCTTCTGCTTCGACCGGACGATCATGTGGCCGCCGATGGGCCCGATGTGCTGGGAAGCCGTACCCGTGCTGGGTAATCGGGGTCTTCAGCTGACAGAACCTTCGGTCTTTCACTCTGAGAGGCCGAGGGTGTTCTTCCTCCTCAGGAGAGTCTTCATTGAGGTGGCGGGCCACCAGTTAGACTGTCATCCTTGGTCGGGCGACAGGTGTGGGGTAGCGACACGACAGAGTCAATGCCGAATCATTAGGCAGGCTTGGTCGCGCTGCCGATTGGTTATGGATTCATCTTTACTCTCCCGAGGTGAAGTCCCCGGGGTTCATCCTAGGTGACCCGAGGTCCTGGCAGCTTGAGAAGTCTTCAATGTGTTGATCTTCATCGGCTTCTGTGCTTCAGTGGGCCGTATCTTTATCTCTGCGGCTTGATCACCGTTGATCATATTTTACGTTCCAACAATTTTATTATGGGTTTACCTAAAGCAAGAGGTGGACACGATGGTATATGGGTAATCATAGACCGATTGACCAAGTCTGCACATTTTCTGCCAATTAAAAGTCAATGGTCTGTGGATATCCTAGCGGCATTATAGATAAGGGAAATCGTCAAATTACATGGTGTCCCTGTCACTATCATATCTGATCGAGATCCTCGATTCACATCACAGTTCTAGAAGGGTCTACAACATTCTTTAGGTATCCGACTGAACCTTAGCATGACATTCCATCCACAAATCGATGGTCAAAATGAAAGGACAAATCAAGTGGTGGAAGACATGCTCAGGACTTGTGCTATTGACTTTGGAGGAAGTTGGCATGATCACATGCCTCTAGTAGAATTTGCATACAATAATAGCTACCAAGCCAGTATACAGATGGCGCCATTTGAAGCTCTGTATTGAAGAAGCTGTCGATCACCGATATGCTAGAATGAAGTAGGGGAGAGACAATTTTTAGGCCCCGATATTATCCGGGATACTACTGAAAATATAAAGATTATTCTAGAAAGACTCCAGATGGCACAAGACCGGCAGAAATCTTATGCTGATAATTGAAGACGCCACTTGAAATTTCAAGTGGGGGATCATGTGTATCTTAAAGTTTCTCCGGGTCGTGGTATTCGAAGATTTGGCATTAAAGGTAAGCTTACACCAAGATTCATTGGCCCATTTGAAATTCTAGAAAGGGTCGGTGAAGTGGCTTATCGACTGGCTTTGCCTCCACAACTAGCCGGAGTTCATGACGTATTCCATGTCTCAATATTGAAGAAATATGTTTATGATCCTTTCCATGTCATCACCTACGACAGTCTAGAGATTAAGAAGGATTTGACATATGAGCAAAAGCTAATCAGGATCCTTGAACGAGAGGTACGTCAACTTCGGAATAAAAGTATTCCCGTGGTCAAGATCCAGTGGACAAACTCAGGAGAAACATGGGAAACGGATGGAGCTATGCGCAGAAAATATCTGGAGTTATTTTGTAAGTACACTCTCCATATAATCCATATATTGAATTTGGGGACCAAATTCTCTTAAGTGGGGGAGGGTGTAATGACCTGGAAATTTTACAAAATATTTTTGAATTATTAAATATTCTCTGAGAATTTTTAAAGATCAAAATGGATTAATAAATGAATATTGGGCTAAATAGGTCATTATTAAGGCCCAAGTATGATGAACAATTAACCTAACCTATATAAATAAAGCCCAAAGGATTTAAGGATCAAGCCCATGAAGTTTCGCCCATATTCTAGAAGGTGAATTAAATTATTCATAGAATATAAAGATAAATACCCATTAATTGGATAATGAAATGGATAATAGAATAAAAGAGTTTGAAGCAATTCAAATTCAGTGCCTAGGATTTGTGGTGATCTACCGTGCAACCGCTACATCCAAGAAAATGGCCAATTATTCGACCGCTGCATTCTATCAGTTCCGTGAATTGAAGAAAGAGCAAAAAGATATGATTTTTAAGGCTCTATCACCTAGGGATCGAGATAGGAAGGCTAGTAAACATGCTAAGGACTCTCAGAAGTCGATCTAAGGTTTAATAAGGATTCTAGGATCGTTCTAATCCTCAAACCCTAGCCAAACCCTAGAAATAGGACCTAGTTTTGACCTACATGACCCTTACATTTGGCTCGCGTGGAATCAAGGTAAGAAGGTATTATTTTGGTTGAACCCCATGCATAACCATGTCTTAAGGAATTTTGATGATGAACTAAATACCATGTGACTGCCCTCCATGTAAACCATTTGCACATGTTGTTGTGGATTTGAAATGAACTAAGCAAACTCCATTTTGTATGAATGGACTAGTGTATGTCCCGGCCAACAAATTTGATGAAGTTAACTGACATGTAATTTGATATGCTTACAGGAGCTAGTGAGAAAGAATAGTCTCCGACTAAACTGGGTGAAACTCTTCTAACTCTTCCCTATTTGATTCACTTAACGGTTGTGAAGCAGGATCTTAAGTGTGAAATTAATTGTATAATGAGAGATAGACTTCAATGTTTTGAAATTGAGTGATATGGAAGACTAACTTCAAGTATGCAATGTGACAGGTGTGTCGAACAAGCATTGAATATAAAGACCAATTGGAAACCTTCCAATTGGATCTTCACATGCATATGGACCGACACAAGGATCTCAAGTGTGAATTGAAGGGTAAGTTGCTTTGGTTGAATGGTAGGAGGAGGTTAATTGTGAGAAATGGATAGACATCTCTCAAGGTAATTCCCTAACTATATCTAATTGGTATATCCATGATTTGGGGTACTTTATACCCATTTCTCTCGTGCATGCATTCATATTCAATGTTTCATCCTCTTTGAATTACCCCTATGCATGTTTTATTTAGTTTGCATTATGTGAGGAAAAGTGTCGACCCCATGGGTCGACACTTTGTCCATGGGTCTGGTTTTCTTAGCCGGCCCACTTATGTCTTCGAACGTGGCGATAAAAAGTCGACCCCAAGGGTCGACCTTTTTATCACCAGGTTCTGTCTGGGTTCATTTTTCAGAACCCTGGACATAAGAGTCGACCCACAAGGTCGACACTTATTCCGGGACTTTTTGCCGTGGATTGTTTCAATGCCACAGGTAGAAAGTGTCGACCCCAAGGGTCAACACATTATACGCTGTGTTCTGTTCGAGCCTTGTTCTGTTTTACCCAAACGCGAGTGTCCACCTTAGAGGTCGACACTTTCCGGCCACCGGAAAAATCGCCGGTTCGCGTGGCGGCAGGTGCCCTAGCTCGATCCATCCTTTTTCTGCCTGATTGTGATTGGCCCTTGGAGGATAATGTCCTCCACGTGTCCCCTCCAACCCAGGTGGTATATATGTTATGTGATAGGGTTTCTTAAAACAAGAAGAAAGCATCTAATGCCATATACATTTTTGGGTTTTGCAGGGAGAAAGGAAGAAGAGGACGAATCTTCATCTCCTTCGTCTCAAGGGAGAGCTGGGTAAGATTCAAGGATGAAGATGATGAAATCCCACCTAGTTGAAGATGCCTTGCTGAAGCTTCACGGCTATATTTCCTCCAAACGATAAATGCGTTGAATCCGGATTGAAGAGAAGAAGAAACCCAGTTGCTCAAGAACCCAGTTCCATCATTTTGATAAGGAGTCTTCTGAACCATTTTCTATCCCTGCTTGTTGTTATCCTTTGTCTAGTTCATGTTTATTGAGTTTGATTGTATATCTGTGATCACTTCTTAAACTGAGAAAACTGTGTGTGTGTTCGGAGTGGTGTCTCCGAGTGTGCATTGACTGTTGGGGTGCGTTCCCTGTCCTGGTGTGTGTGTGTGGTGCTGAGCATCATGTTGAGGGTTCGCCCTCGTGTCTGTGCTGCTCTGCAGCGTGTTGAGCGTCGAGCTCGTGTGTGTGTGGTTTGCTGCCATCGAGAAGCGTGTGGTGTATTAGGGTTAGTCCCCGTGTGCTACCTCATGTAGCATTTTAGTGAAGCCTCACCGAGGTGGTGAGGGGTGGACGTAGGGTACCCGTCGTGGTCCCGAACCACCTAAAAAATCCGTGTGCATGTGTGATTGGTTGAGTGTTTGGTCCTTATCTTCTACCACCATTCACAGGATGGATTATTGATTATTTTGTGCATTGATGCTAAATTTGTTAATATATAATGCTAGTTCAAATTGCCATCTCTCCGTGTGTGATCTTGTCACTTGCATGTTCGGTGAGGATTGATTGATAAGCCTATCAAGTCTTTTTTAATTGGTCTTAATTCTTAGAGATCTATTCACCCCCCTCTAGATCCGTGCCTCTACACTGTGGGACCCAACATTTGGTATCAGAACCCGGCTCTGTTATTTTAGATCAAACGATCTTCAAAGGGATCCTAGTGTAGTTTTGAATGATGAATGCTTCTTCAGATATTGCTTCCTTGACTTCTTTACCTGTCACGCCCCGAACCGATAGCAGCGGGAAGCGATGCTCGGAACGTGGCAGGAGACAAGTCACGATAACAAGAGCGGAATAAATAATAACCACAATTAAAATAGAAGGAAGCTAGACATACATTGAGAAAATACGAGCTTTTATTAATTTAAAAAGATATATTCAACACCACTTACAATAAAAGCTTCGAAATAGATAACAAAAAGAAGGAAATAAACTAACAAGACTCAAGAAAATAGAAAGGACACAGACTCCAACTCTAGGGTCCAGGTACCACTCGATCACACCGATCCGATTCCCATGCACGTACCAATACTCGCACACCTGAAAAGGGTTGGAAGTAGGGGTGAGCAAGAAGCTCAGTAGGAATTATACTCTATCATCAGGCAGTGGTTAAAGTGATTAACAAGTAATTACATTTTTCATGCCATGCTAAATATGTAAGAGACGGTAGCATGCTAGTAAAAGAAGTAATGACGATATAATGTAATAAACAGATCTTGCAAGGTCAAGAAAATCAAGTAAGAACGAATAAGATATCAAATACAAGATTGAACAAGAGTCTACAAGAATTTGTTACAGGAGTTTTCAAGTCAAAAATTTCCACAAGATAGAACTCAAGTATAAGCATGAAGATCGATCACTAGTATATTAACCTCTTTGGTCAAACATGTCATGTATGATTGCAAATACAATGGTTTCCAACAGGAAATAGCAAGAGTTGGCCAAGCAAGCAAGTAGGGCAAGCGTCTCTTATACGCTCAGCGGGATTCAAGTACGTTACTTATCAAAACCTTGGGGGCGACGTCATTGTAATTCAAGTACCCAAGTAACTGGTAATAAGTAACAAGAGTTTATTCTAGACATAACAAGCATGTCCTGCACTTCGGGTGTATGCCTCACCCCGTCATTAACATCCCATGGGCTCACTAACTTTCATGCGCTCTCCCCAGGACCAGACCGGGCCCTTATGGTGCGTTGGCATAAAAAATGGATCCAAGATCCAAATGTCTAGATAGTCAAGTAAATGGCCAAATAATCGGGAGAAATTACTGTCATAAGCTCAAGATTAAAGGACTAACTTGTCCTTGGATTCAAGAGTTCAAAACATGATAAAACTCACATACCGAGGGTTATACGGCCACACCGGCCGTACTCCAAAGAGTCACGAACCACGAGTCACGAGGCCAACAATAGCGACTGACAGTATGCCGCTAGCTCTAAGTACGAACTGATTGACAGAATTAAGAAAAACCAACAAAGCCTTTACACGCCTAATTTTACATGCTTAATTAGGTATAAGGTTTTTCATTCACAGGATGAAGATGGATCAAGATAGACAAGGAATCAAGCTCAAAGGATAGCATGCAGTTAAAGAAATTTACTTGTATATTTACCACTTATCATGTGCGTTTCTTACCAATTAACAGTTTAAGATGCTTATTAACTCCATTTAACATGCTAACTAACAATTAAGATACCAATTAACAATCTAGAATTACATTAAATCATTTTCCATAAACACATATGTTGCTGATTTCAGAAATATAAAATCTACTTTCTAACAGCAAATTTTGATGTTAATCTAACCATCAAAAACACTAGTTATCAACTTAAGATACTAAATAGCAATTTAAATCACTAAGTAACATTAAAAACACGTAATTAACTACACATTAAATCACTTTCTATGAAAAGTATATTTCTGGAACAGAAATATAAATCTATTGTCTTAACAGCATCAAGATACTAATTTATCTATTAAACACACTAATTATCAAGTTAAGATACTAATTAGTAACTAAGATACTAATTTACACTTAAAAACACTAATTATCTATACATGAAGTTATTTCCTGTGAAAAATATATTTCTGGAACATAAATATAAATCTATTGTTTTGACAGTAATTAAGATATTAATTTTAGCACTTGAAAATACTAATTTGTAATTTAAGTACCAATTAGCAATTAAAATGCGATTAAGATACTAATAATCAAAAATACTAATTTGTAATTAATAAGATCATTTTCTGTGAAAACATGTTTCTGAGATAGAAAGATAAATTTACTGGCTAAGTATGAAATTAAGATACTAATTTAGCGCTTAAATATACTAATTATCACTTTAAGAACTAATTAACAAGTAAGTGCTAAATAATAATTAAAAATCACTTTTTAATCATTTTATATGATAAATAGATTTCTGAGACAGAAATATAGATATATTATCAAATCATGCATTTACTAAGTCGATTGGGGCGTCAAACGGTGAAACCGGGCGCGAAAATCGGCTCTGGAGGTTAAACGGTCGCACAAGGGCCGTTTTAGGGCTCCAGGGTGTTGGGCGGTTAGGTGGCAACCGTCCAAACCTAATGATATGAAAAAGGATGCATTAGAATCATTACTAAGTCATTTACTGGGTAGATAAACGATTCTGGATGGACCGTATAACTTCTGGACTTAACAGGGGCTGAACGGGGGCCATTGGGCATGCCAGGAGGTTGGGCGGCTCCCTGAGGGCCGCCCATCTGCTTGGGCGGTCTGGGATGGGCCGCCCATCCCAGGGATGTGCGGCCAGGGGCAGGGCCGCCCATCCAGTTGTGCGGCCCAGTAAGTGGCCGCACAAGTTATGTGGTCCGTTTCGGACCGTTTATCCTGCTGGGATGGATATGTGGTCAGTTTCTGACCGTTTAACTAGGATAAGTGGTTGATTAGGAACCGTTTAACTCCTGTCTAAGCTAGGGCCGGGTGTGGGCTGGAGTTGGACGGTCTATCGTAAGACCGCCCATCCCTGGGTGTCTCCGGTCGTCCCTGCCGCGTCCGGTGAACGCCGGGAAGTGAGGGTTTGCTAGGGTTACACTAAAACATTTATTCCGGGAGTTATACTCAATGAAATTTAGTGTTCTTACTGTCCATGGAAAGAGCACAGAGTGCTCTACAATCTACATGAATCACTTTCAGATTTACAATCTTTAATTACTACTAAAACAGCGAATGAACAGTCTTCTGCCCTAATTGGATAAGTCAGAACTAAATGAATTAATTCTCATGATATCTTAATGAAACAAGGGGCTTTTGCTACCAAAATGACGAGCATGAAATTCTACATAAGATGCATAGCTTAAAAGTTGATTTACAACATGAATTGATCACGTAATTTAAGAAAGAACAACTAAAACCCTAGTTTAGCCTTAACTTAACATGTCTAACTTAAACAATTAAAATCTCATGAAATACTAAATGAATGATGGGGCTTTTGGTATCAAAAGAAAGAGGGATTCATGCTGAAGAGCTTGATATATTATTTAGGGTTTGAGCCCGAGAGAACCTACCTCACTTTGATGAAGAACAAAAGATAGATGAAGAACAAGGAACTTGGACACCCCTGCACTCCTCGCAGGATATCGCCCAGCTCTGAAAACTTCAGCACCAATGGTGGGTATCAAAAGAAAATAGACCCAGAGAGCTTTCTTTTAATAGCTCATGGGCGTTCTGAGGTGGTCGAGAGAGGGAGATCTCGGCGCTTGAAGTGGCATCTTGGAAACGGCGCCGAAAAGAGAGATCAAGTCTAATTTGTCTAGCCGCCTCAATTAGAGTTAGGGTTTCGACCGATTATGAGAGGGCTTTTGAAGATTAAATCAAGACCTTTAATTTGACACCAATTTCAGATCAAATGGTTGAGAAATGAGCTCGAATTTTGAGTTTTAAAATGGGGTTAGGTAAAGGTTGAAAAGTTTGAATTTTCTACTTAAATCTCTAAATAGATCTTACCACGGATTTTCACAGGGTTAATAATAGAAGACAAGTTTGTTACATACACTTCCAGAAATCAAATTACCATTTTTATGAATTTTTATCAAGTAGAAATATTTTCGATGGTACTATTCACATGAATAAAATATTAATTAATTATACTCAATTAAACGGTAAATAGATCTAAATACAGATTTTTACTAATAAAACTCAAGAAGATAAAGTTATTCTATAAATCATGATCTACCAATTTTGTATTTTTCTAGATTTTTATGAAAATATCGAAATTACACTAATAATACTATTTACGGAAGGTACTATTCACGAAGGCACTATTCACTAACCACTATTCACTAAAGAATTAAATATTAATTTATGAATATTATTATCTAAACAAAAACTTTATTTATTACATATTTTAAAAACCGGGGTATTACATTACCTGTTTATAATGGTGATGACTTTAACTCATGGCTGGGAAGAATGTGTAGGACCATAAACTCAATTGATCCAAATATGTGCAATCTAGTTAACAATGGTCCTCATAAGCTGCCTCAGGATGAGACCAAGTGGTCCAACCAAGACAGACTAAAGAGTCATGAAAATGCTACAATTTTGAGATTGCTAAAAAATTCTGTCAATACTAACAGGTTTACGTTTGTCACCTCTTGCAGAACCGCAAAAGAAATTATGGACAAATTGATGCTAGCTCAAGAGAAGCAAGGACTAAAGGGATTAATGGCTGATGATATCTATCAAACCTGTGATGAAAGTGCTGAGGAGGTAATCTCTAAATCAGATGAAGATGAACTATCTTTCAAAGATTTAGTAGATGCCTATGAAGAACTGTCAAAAAAATATCAAAAGATGAAACGTGAAAACAAAGCACTGAAGAAAAGGTCTAATGAAAATATCCATGATAATTTTTCTTGTGTGAAATGCATTGATCGAATTTCAAAAATTGAAGAACTGGTGAAAGAAAATGAATTTCTGAAATGCCAAGTTTCATTGCTTAAGGAAACTGAAGGGAGTCTAAAAAGTAAGTTAGATTCTTTATCAGATGATGATAAACTCTTTGATAAACTTCTTGATTCAGAAATAGATGCCAAGTCCCTTCTGGATAAGAATGAAAGACTAAAAGGGGACAATGATGTTTTGCTCATTCGACCATGTATTGAAGGGAAAATTGAAGACCTCGAGAAATTTGAAAAAGAAAATGATCTGTTGAAATCTGAACTTAAAAATCTAAAACAATTAAATTCGACCATGTGTGAAAGACTTTTGACATTTTAAAAAGGCAAGTCCATGGTCGCTCAAGAAAGTGAGAATGTAAGTATTCTAGAATAGGAAATAGAATCTTACAAGACGACAAATGCCACTCTAAATGAAAAGGTCACTTCTTGTGAAAATGAAATTCTATCTTGTGAACTTGTAATTGCTTCACTTCAAAGCGAAATCGTTGACCTGAACAAATCTCTGGGCAAGTTTGTGAGTGGTGAAGAGAATCTAAACAAACTCTTGGGAACTAAGGTGAACTTCTAACGGGAAGGTCTAGGATACAATCCTAGCAAAAAGGAAACATTTAATCTGAAAACAAAAACTTCATTTGTGCATGCTTCTAGTTCCACAAGTACACCAAATACCTCTTCATTTGTCAAACAGAAGCCCATTATGCATGCAAAGAAATTTGATGTGAAATCCCGAGCTCCAAAACACAACAATACTTTATGTCACTATTGTGGTGAGCCTGGACATTTAATGCATGATTGTAGCTTAATGAAAGAGGATGACTTGAATGCTTGTAAGATGCATAACAGTAAATCTCAAGTTCATCAGAAAAAGAAGGTTGAATGCTTTCATTGTGGGAAAATGGGTCATACTATGAAATTCTGTTGGTTGTTAAATGTCGAACCCAAATTGCACACTCAAAATTATAGACCCCCCAGACATGCTCAAAAGCCCAATGCTTATGTCCAACCAAAGAAATTGAAACCACGTGTGTATTGTCATTACTGTGGTTATGTGGGACATGTCATGAATGATTGCCCATTATCACACTTTGATGACATGAATGCAAGGAAATTGTGGAGAGTCACAAATCGCGGTGCACCTAACCCCCAGGGACCTAAGATGGCTTGGGTTCCCAAAACATCACAGTGACGATTTTGTCTTGCATGAATGCTTTGTGATGGAAGAAGCTGTCAATAGAATAAAATTCCTCCAAGGCAAGAAATTTGATGAGCTATTGTGGTAATACATTCCACTTTTACTTTCACGTTTGAATAACAATCTTTTGCAATTGTTGATAGAGTTTATTAGCTTCCACTCATGTTTTCTTGTGTGAATAACTATAACTTTGCAGTTGTTCACAAAGTCTTTACAAGCTACACTCGTCTCTTTTTGTGAATAAGAGTTGAAATTTTACACATAGTTGAATTTTACACATAGAGCACACACATCTTACATCAATACACATCACACCTTTTTGAACACTTGTGAAAACAAATAAAAATTAGTCATCTGTCACTTTGATGTACAGACTTGCATAAACTTCATATTCATGTGCATGTCATGATTCACCGGTATATAAAATCGTGTCAGTGGATAGGTAGATTAAGTCCACCTGGAAACTTTCATCATGCGTGAGTGTGGTCTTCGGACCTACGTACTTCGCCACGTATTGGCAATCAACTTGCTTGAATACATCATTTTGACATGGTTGAATGTATATAATTTACATCCGTCTCTTTTTGAACTCGTCTACGACCAAACAACCTTGTTAAATAAACTTGCACTGATTCAGGCATGAATGGTTCATGACACATCTTAACAAGGTCATTTTGGTTTGTCAACCGTGCATACACTTAGGGGGAGACAAAACCTTGAAAAGGCTAATTCATGTTCTACTATCTATTCAATCTCTCACTTCATATGGAACCTTGATACAACCGACTTCATTCAATAAGGATCTATGTTATTCCACTAAACACTTTTAAGGATTCTTAAACCCCTACATTAAAGTCAAGTGACTCGTGAGGAAAAAGCTGTCAGTCCCTCCAAAAAGTGAATAAGTGTGATTTAACATCGAGTACATCGGGAATCCCCCCTGAAATAAAGGAGGAAACTCGCATCGAAAAGTGTCTTATCCATATTATCATAAATGACGATACCGAGTAACCAGGAATTACCCCTGAAACAAAGGGCATGCCTCATGTCAAAAGGCTAGTCATGTTGCTATTTAAAATAAATACAAAATTGTATGGGACTGTGCGAAGCTACCAAAAGCCGAGCATTTTGTATTGAAATGTAGGGAGGAGAGATTCTTGTTAGTGTTACTTAGAACACATGATCATGCATATTACTTTGAAAGTCATTATTCATTGTTCACATGTTGAATCTGAGCTTGATTGTTTGAATGTATTTCCTGAATTAGTTGATCATCAATGGTCAAGCAGTATGTAGCAACCCTAATAAATGAATAATTGAAATGAATTAAAACATATATATTACAGAAGTAATATATATATAAAAGGAATAGGGTTAATTGGACGAAATAAAACAAATTAAAAATAACGCCTCTTATTAAGGCGTTAATTTATAAATAAACGCCTCTACCAATGGCGTGAATAAAGAAAGGACGCCCACACCTACGGTCGTCAGTTCTCACGCGACCAAATGAGTAAGTAAAAGAAACGCCTCTACCTTGGGCGTGTTTTAAAACAAGAACGCCCTTTTTTAAAGGCGCTTTTTAAGAAACGCCCTTATGCAAGGCGTTAATTCAAGAATACACGCCCTGACCAAAGGCGTTAATTCCATTCGAGTTCCGTTCGACACGGGAGCTTATCCAGGGAAGGATTATGTTAATCCAGTAAGTATTTAATAGGGCAAGGACTCTATATTGGAAGCATTGCTTCTACTAGAACACTAACCTTAACAGGACGTCCAAAATCCTATATATAATCTTGATCGAACAAACCCTAAACCTATTTGGACGATCGAACCGCACAGGTACGTGAAGAACATATCTTCTTCTTCTTCTTTTCCTTATGAACGAAATAGCAGTTCATATAAGTTTCTCTTTGCTTCGGTTACATGAAGAACTAATAGTTCTTCATCCTCTTTTCCTCTTACAGGTTGAGGACGCAGCAGCATAAGTGAAGAACAAGGTAACGTTCTTCTAATCTCCTCTGTTCTGATAGGTGAAGAAATTAATAAATGTTTCTTCTTCTGTTCTCGTAGGAATTACAGGACCGTAGAACTAGAGCTCCTCTTCTCACAGTTCAAATCATCAAATTATCATAAGGTAGGTTTTCTCAAGTTACTGTAGCCCAAATGAAATTAATGCAAGATATATATATATATATATAAGCATGTCATGCATATGATTATTATAGTTTTCATGCGTTTTCTGAATTGTTTGAAAGAAACGCCCTGGAATAGGGC
The DNA here is from genome assembly GCA_022559845.1 of Amorphophallus konjac. NCBI lineage: Eukaryota > Viridiplantae > Streptophyta > Magnoliopsida > Alismatales > Araceae > Amorphophallus > Amorphophallus konjac. The sequence continues at coordinate 201,331,169 of CM040124.1, forward strand.
GCTATTTTAAAATAAACGACCATAACAGCGGTCGTCAATTTATTAAGAAACGTCCTGTACACAGGCGTTAATTTTACGAGATCATGACTTAAGCATGATAAGAACGGATTATATATGAAACCTTGATTATTAATGCATGATCCTGTCTCCAAATCTAATGCCCTGCAATTTCTTGAATTCACGGCCTGTACAAGGTCGTTTTCCACGTATTAACGCCTCATCAGAGGGCGTGACTTTAAAAGTAACGCCCCTCGCTTAGGCGCATATTATCCAGAGTCCTGGTATGTTCTGAAACATAGAGTTAAGCCAGTAACGCCCCTTCTCAGGGCGTGTCTTATATAAGTCCTGCAACTTATTTATATTCTGTCAAATCCGTAATTCATGAGACGCCTGCAGCAGCAGTCGTCAAATATGAAGAAACGACCCTGTCCAGGGCGCTTTTTAGATAGAGTATTGAAATAATGAAATTCTGCGAAACGGAACATATATAAACGCCCTGATACTAGGCGTTAGTTACTTGAAAAACGTCCCGGACAAGGGCGTGTTTTTCATAAATTAATGAGATTATTGAAAATTCTGTAAAATAGAAATATGTTAACGCCCCTATGTTAGGCGTTAATTACTTGAGAAATGACTTGACCTAAGTCGTTATTTTACTATAAACTGATTTTCATCTGATTTGCTAACCGATGGTTTTATATATATCATAATATATATAAATAGGCACTATTCTCCACTCCGTGAGTATAGTCCCATGTTTTCATGTTGATTTATCGATCACACTCAACTCTCATTGACATACAAGCTCTCCATTGGACATTCCGTTCCTTTGGACTAGCGAGTTAGTCATAGAGACCTCCGTAAGACTCCTCGTAGCCTTGGATTCCCTCAAGGCCGACTGAGCTGGTTGTACCCTAAAAACCCATTACACGATCCTTGCCATGTCAATCTAAAAAAACATGGTATACCGGCCCTTATGATTATACAAAGAGTATATCATAAGCAATTCTTGATGGGATGATGATATCATGCCATATCGTGTCATTCTTGTAAACCCCAATTCTATGATAAGAATGAGGGTATCTTGCTTGATCTAATGTTCATGTGGACCTCAATTCTATATAAAGAATGTCCATATTGATTTGTCATGGTACCTAAGTTAAGGGAACCATATTCTACCTGGTTTTATCGAACTCGTGATTATATCATTATTATCGCCAATCTATGTCCTTTGTCATATTTTGGACTCTATTCTATCAAAGTTGTCATACGTATCTACAAGCTTGATTATTGAAATTCTATATTGGCTATATAAACAAGAGTGGATGTCAAAACACATGATAAATGCCTGCGCATATAGGGCCCGATCTGGTCCTGGGAGGAGCACCCGAAAGTACTTGTGCCCATGGGAGTTAAAATGATAAGGTATCTGGCATTATACCGAGTACTTGACTTGCTTGATTGGACATTCCACACACATCTTGTACTTGACTCGTACTTGACATGAAATGAAATGCGTGGCCCGAAAAAGGGTAATTTACTTGCTTGATACATGATAGCCAAAGTTCTTGACATGACTTGTTAAATGTACTTGCTTGAATATCTCGAATAAACTTGTTATCTTGTTGGAAGTTCATGACTAAGTTCATCTTATTTTCTTGATATTACATTCTCTCTATCTTGTCGTTTCATGCGAGCATGCATAGCTTTATTGCATCCATGAAAATGTAATTACTTAAACCACTTGCTAGTACTTGAGATATAATTTCCTACTGAGCGTTCGCTCATTCCGTTTGTCCCTTTTTACTTTTCAGGTAAGTCCGACGACGATGGAAGTCAATCGGATGGGAATGGTCAAGAGTGAAAGTGATAGAGCTTCTACAAGTGTCGTCTAGTCTTTTCCATAGTTTCTTGAGTCAACTATGTATTCTTTTCCTTTTTATTTAACAGAGTATTGGATTTGTAATAGTCTATCCCTTATAAAATAAAGGATTGGGTTATCTTGCTATTTTGCGCATCTCTGTCTTTGTGTCGAATACACGACCACTCTGATTGACATGATTGATATAGACACGTCGCGCATCTCCGGGTATCTTCCGCGCTCGGGGCGTGACAGTCTTTGTGGTATCAGAGCCTAAGGTATTCAATTCCTAGGAAACCCAAGTCCAAGGATAGGTTTCAAAACCTTTAACCAAGTGAGAGGGGGTAGAACCAAGGGTTAAATGATCAATGAGTCCTTTATAAGATCATAGTGATATAATACTAACATAGCTATTGTAATTGTAGGATAATGGCTGCCGAACGTGCTCAATGGCGCAACATGCAGCGTACCCTTCAAGGGATGACCCAAGTGCTACAACAGGTAGCACAAGGTGGTGCTCCACGAGCTGGAAGCTTACACCAAGCATTCAAGAATATGAATCCCCCGAAGTTCATGGGATCGACCGATCCAGACGATGCCGAGCATTGGGTTCGGGAGATTGAACGTATATTCCGTGTCATGCAATGCACGGATCAGGACAAAGTCTTATTAGCTACTTTCCAGTTAGAAAAGGATGCTAGATGCTGGTGGGAGTCGATTGAAGCTACTATTGACCCAACTCAAGTTACATGGGGTGAATTCGTTGAATATTTCAACGCCAAATATTTCTCTGATAGGGTCCAGGAAAGGAAGGCCGCCGAATTTGCCGCATTAAAGCAAAGATCTTTATCGGTGGCTGATTATGAAGCACAGTTCTCTAGACTGTCTAGATATGCTAAGCATTTAATTGGCACGAAAAAGATGAAAGCCCGTAGATTTCTTAATGGGCTTAGGCCCCACTACATTACTCAACTGGCGCCTATGGATATTCAAATTTATACTGAAATAGTGCGCCGAGCTCAGTTGCTTGAAGATGCCACGGAACTATCTGATAGGATCCGTGGGAAAGACAAAAAGGAGCAAGTCACAAGTTCGGGTTCTTTTAAACCCAACTTTAAGAAGAGGCCCAATAATGGAGGTTCTTCCTCTCAAGATCAGAAGTACAAGAAATCCAAGCCTTTCTCTATCACCACTACCCCTTCAAACGTAGTATGCAAGCATTGTGACAAGGCTGGTCACAAAACAGAAGAATGCTGGAGGAAATTAGGAGCATGTCTCCGTTGTGGGAGTCGTGAACATCGGATTCCCGATTGTCCATTAATGAATGACCAAGACGGTGAGGGTAAACGCCCAGTGACAAGGAACGCGCGTCTTCATGCAATCCAAGAGACCGAACCAGAAGAAGAAGGCGGATTGGTGGAAGGTACATTAAAAATTTGTTCCAAATATGCACATGTCTTATTTGATACGGGTGCATCGCATTCCATTATTTCCAAGAAGTTTGCTGACCCATTACCTCTAGAACCAGAATGGATGAAAATAGTGTTGTCTACTCCTCTCGGAAACGAGACGGATATCACGCATCATTACCAAAACTGTGAGGTGTTGGTTCGAGGAAAGAATTTTCCTATTGATCTTATCTGCTTAGATCTAAAAGAATATGATGTTATACTAGGAGCAGATTGGTTATCTAAGTACCAGGCAACGGTTGATTGCCGTAATAGCAAGATTGTTTTCAAAGAATTTCCGGAACTGACTTATACTAGTCCTAAGAGTCGAAGCAAATCCCCTCTTATTTCGGCTCTTCGAGCAAGCAAGCTCGTCAAGAAAGGATGTGTATCCTTCTTTGCTTTTGTCACTATTAAAGAAGCTAAAGAAACCGAGATAGAGGACATTCAGGTAGTGCGAGAATTCCCAGACGTATTTCCGGAAGAATTGCCGGGATTACCCCCGCAAAGAGATGTGGCCTTTACCATCGACTTAGTCCCTGGTGCTGGTCCGGTTTCAAAGGCACCATATAGAATGTCCCCTGCTGAACTCAAGGAGTTGAAGGAGCAGTTGATGGAACTAATCTGAAAAGGGTTTATTAGACCAAGTACTTCCCCGTGGGGAGCACCAGTCTTATTTGTAAAGAAGAAGGATGGATCCATGAGATTGTGTATCGACTATCGACAGTTGAATTATCTCACTATCAAGAACAAGTATCCACTGCCGAGAATCGATGAATTGTTTGATCAGATTTCAGGATCCAAATATTTCTCCAAGATTGATCTCCGGTCGGGATATCATCAATTAAGGATCAAGGATGATGACATTCACAAGACCGCATTCAGAAGCAGGTATGGCCATTACGAATTTGTTGTTATGCCTTTTGGACTAACAAATGCCCCTGCTGCCTTTATGCAGTTAATGAATAGCATATTCAGGCCTTACTTGGATCAATTCATAGTAGTCTTCATCGATGATATATTGATATATTCTAAGACTAAGGAAGAACATGAAGAGCATTTGAGGATTGCATTGCAAGTCTTGAGGACAAATCAATTATATGCTAAACTCAGCAAATGCGAGTTCTGGCTTGAAGAAGTGGCTTTTCTCGGACATGTCATATCCAAGGACGGTTTATCTGTGGATCCGTCAAAAGTTGAAGCTGTGAGAAACTGGGAGAGACCCACTAATGCAAGCGAGATCAGAAGTTTCTTAGGTCTTGCAGGCTATTATCGGCGATTTATCAAAGATTTCTCTAAGATCGCCGTACCACTTACAAGATTAACTCGTAAGGAGATCCGATATGAATGGAGTGAGGAATGTGAAAGCAGTTTCCAAACTCTCAAGGATCATCTCACCACAGCTCCAGTCTTAGCCCTACCAATTGAAGGAGAGAAATTCGAGGTCTACACTGATGCTTCTGGCATTGGCCTCGGATGCGTTCTAATGCAACATGGGAAGGTCATGGCATATTCTTCTCGTCAACTGAAGAAGCATGAGGAGAATTACCCCGTCCATGACTTGGAATTGGCCGCGGTAGTATTTGCCCTAAAGATATGGAGACACTATCTCTATGAGGTACAGTTTACTGTATACTCCGATCACAAAAGTCTCAAATATCTATTTTCACAAAAGGAGCTGAACATGAGACAAAGACGTTGGCTAGAATATCTCAAGGACTTCGACTTCAGTATACAATACCATCCCGGAAAGGGTAATTATGTGGCTGATGCCCTTAGTCGAAAGCCGAGAGCAAAGATAGCAAATTGTATGATACAAGAATGGAGGTTACTTGAACAATTCTCCGAGCTCAATATAAGCTTGGACACGGAATCCAAATTTGTCACACTATCTCATGTAAGCATACAGTCAGATTTGTTATCTGAGATACAAACACTTCAGGATGATGATCCTATGTTAGTAGAAATCAAAGGCAGATTAGAAGGACAATCTGATTTTCAACTAACTTCTGATGGAAGATTATCGTTCAAAGATAGAACTTGTATACCCGATTGTCCGGAATTAAAGAAGAAGATCTTAGATGAAGCTCACCGATCAAGATACACTATTCATCCTGGATCAACTAAAATGTACCAAGATGTAAAGAGGAACTTTTGGTGGCCCAATATGAAAAGAGAAATAGCGGACTATGTATCACGCTGTCTCACATGCCAACAGGTCAAGGCGGAACACCAAAAGCCTGCGGGAAAACTACATCCTCTAGATATTCCTAAGTGGAAATGGGAGGATATTGGTATGGACTTCATCATGGGTTTGTCTAAATCTAAAGGAGGACATGATGGAATCTGGGTTATCATTGACCGATTGACTAAATCGGCACATTTCTTGCCAATCAAAAGCCGATGGTCAATTGATGTGCTAGCTGCACTATACATCAAAGAAATAGTCAGGATACATGGAATTCCTGTCTCAATCGTGTCGGATAGAGATCCCCGTTTTACTTCTCATTTTTGGAAGGGATTACAACATTCGTTGGGGACGAGACTCAACGTTAGTACTGCTTTTCACCCGCAAACGGATGGTCAGACCGAGCGAACTAATCAAGTTGTTGAAGATATGCTGAGAGCATGCATTATTGACTTTGGAGGAAGCTGGCATGACCACTTACCTTTAGTTGAATTTGCATATAATAATAGCTACCAAGCTAGTATCCAAATGGCACCTTTCGAAGCCTTATACGGAAGGAGTTGCCGATCTCCCATATGTTGGAACGAAGTTGGAGAGAAACAACTATTAGGTCCAGACATGGTAAGGGATACAACCGAGAAGATACAAGTAATCAGAGAGAGATTACAAGTTGCTCAGACAAGGCAAAAGGCTTATGCTGATACCAGGAGAAGAGATCTTGAATTCCAGGTTGGAGATCATGTATTTCTCAAGATATCCCCTGGACGTGGCATACGGAGATTTGGTGTTAAGGGCAAGCTTACGCCAAGATTCATCGGACCATTTGAGGTACTCGAAAGAGTTGGCGAGGTTGCTTATCGCATCGCGTTGCCTCCTCAGTTGTCCGAGGTACACAATGTATTTCACATATCTATGTTGAAGAAGTATGTGCACGATCCGTCACATGTTATTGAGCATGGAGATCTGGTGATCCAGAAAGATCTCACATATGAACAGAAGCCCTTGAAGATATTAGATCGAGAAATACGAGCTCTAAGGAATAAGGTTATTCCCATGATCAAGGTGCAATGGAATAAGAATCCTGAACGCGAAGCGACATGGGAGACCGAGGAATCTATGAAGAAACGATTTCCCGAGTTATTCTAAGAGGTATATGTCCTACACTCTCCGCATGTATAATTATATATATATTGAATTTGGGGACCAAATTCTTTTTAAGTGGGGGAGGGTGTAGCAACCCTAATAAATGAATAATTGAAATGAATTAAAACATATATATTACAGAAGTAATATATATATAAAAGGAATAGGGTTAATTGGACGAAATAAAACAAATTAAAAATAACGCCTCTTATTAAGGCGTTAATTTATAAATAAACGCCTCTACCAATGGCGTGAATAAAGAAAGGACGCCCACACCTACGGTCGTCAGTTCTCACGCGACCAAATGAGTAAGTAAAAGAAACGCCTCTACCTTGGGCGTGTTTTAAAACAAGAAACGCCCTTTTTAAAGGCGCTTTTTAAGAAACGCCCTTATGCAAGGCGTTAATTCAAGAATACACGCCCTGACCAAAGGCGTTAATTCCATTCGAGTTCCGTTCGACACGGGAGCTTATCCAGGGAAGGATTATGTTAATCCAGTAAGTATTTAATAGGGCAAGGACTCTATATTGGAAGCATTGCTTCTACTAGAACACTAACCTTAACAGGACGTCCAAAATCCTATATATAATCTTGATCGAACAAACCCTAAACCTATTTGGACGATCGAACCGCACAGGTACGTGAAGAACATATCTTCTTCTTCTTCTTTTCCTTATGAACGAAATAGCAGTTCATATAAGTTTCTCTTTGCTTCGGTTACATGAAGAACTAATAGTTCTTCATCCTCTTTTCCTCTTACAGGTTGAGGACGCAGCAGCATAAGTGAAGAACAAGGTAACGTTCTTCTAATCTCCTCTGTTCTGATAGGTGAAGAAATTAATAAATGTTTCTTCTTCTGTTCTCGTAGGAATTACAGGACCGTAGAACTAGAGCTCCTCTTCTCACAGTTCAAATCATCAAATTATCATAAGGTAGGTTTTCTCAAGTTACTGTAGCCCAAATGAAATTAATGCAAGATATATATATATATATAAGCATGTCATGCATATGATTATTATAGTTTTCATGCGTTTTCAGAATTGTTTGAAAGAAACGCCCTGGAATAGGGCGCTATTTTAAAATAAACGACCATAACAGCGGTCGTCAATTTATTAAGAAACGTCCTGTACACAGGCGTTAATTTTACGAGATCATGACTTAAGCATGATAAGAACGGATTATATATGAAACCTTGATTATTAATGCATGATCCTGTCTCCAAATCTAATGTCCTGCAATTTCTTGAATTCACGGCCTGTACAAGGTCGTTTTCCACGTATTAACGCCTCATCAGAGGGCGTGACTTTAAAAGTAACGCCCCTCGCTTAGGCGCGTATTATCCAGAGTCCTGGTATGTTCTGAAACATAGAGTTAAGCCAGTAACGCCCCTTCTCAGGGCGTGTCTTATATAAGTCCTGCAACTTATTTATATTCTGTCAAATCCGTAATTCATGAGACGCCTGCAGCAGCAGTCGTCAAATATGAAGAAACGACCCTGTCCAGGGCGCTTTTTAGATAGAGTATTGAAATAATGAAATTCTGCGAAACGGAACATATATAAACGCCCTGATACTAGGCGTTAGTTACTTGAAAAACGTCCCGGACAAGGGCGTGTTTTTCATAAATTAATGAGATTATTGAAAATTCTGTAAAATAGAAATATGTTAACGCCCCTATGTTAGGCGTTAATTACTTGAGAAATGACTTGACCTAAGTCGTTATTTTACTATAAACTGATTTTCATCTGATTTGCTAACCGATGGTTTTATATATATCATAATATATATAAATAGGCACTATTCTCCACTCCGTGAGTATAGTCCCATGTTTTCATGTTGATTTATCGATCACACTCAACTCTCATTGACATACAAGCTCTCCATTGGACATTCCGTTCCTTTGGACTAGCGAGTTAGTCATAGAGACCTCCGTAAGACTCCTCGTAGCCTTGGATTCCCTCAAGGCCGACTGAGCTGGTTGTACCCTAAAAACCCATTACACGATCCTTGCCATGTCAATCTAAAGAAACATGGTATACCGGCCCTTATGATTATACAAAGAGTATATCATAAGCAATTCTTGATGGGATGATGATATCATGCCATATCGTGTCATTCTTGTAAACCCCAATTCTATGATAAGAATGAGGGTATCTTGCTTGATCTAATGTTCATGTGGACCTCAATTCTATATAAAGAATGTCCATATTGATTTGTCATGGTACCTAAGTTAAGGGAACCATATTCTACCTGGTTTTATCGAACTCGTGATTATATCATTATTATCGCCAATCTATGTCCTTTGTCATATTTTGGACTCTATTCTATCAAAGTTGTCATACGTATCTACAAGCTTGATTATTGAAATTCTATATTGGCTATATAAACAAGAGTGGATGTCAAAACACATGATAAATGCCTGCGCATATAGGGCCCGATCTGGTCCTGGGAGGAGCACCCGAAAGTACTTGTGCCCATGGGAGTTAAAATGATAAGGTATCTGGCATTATACCGAGTACTTGACTTGCTTGATTGGACATTCCACACACATCTTGTACTTGACTCGTACTTGACATGAAATGAAATGCGTGGCCCGAAAAAGGGTAATTTACTTGCTTGATACATGATAGCCAAAGTTCTTGACATGACTTGTTAAATGTACTTGCTTGAATATCTCGAATAAACTTGTTATCTTGTTGGAAGTTCATGACTAAGTTCATCTTATTTTCTTGATATTACATTCTCTCTATCTTGTCGTTTCATGCGAGCATGTATAGCTTTATTGCATCCATGAAAATGTAATTACTTAAACCACTTGCTAGTACTTGAGATATAATTTCCTACTGAGCGTTCGCTCATTCCGTTTGTCCCTTTTTACTTTTCAGGTAAGTCCGACGACGATGGAAGTCAATCGGATGGGAATGGTCAAGAGTGAAAGTGATAGAGCTTCTACAAGTGTCGTCTAGTCTTTTCCATAGTTTCTTGAGTCAACTATGTATTCTTTTCCTTTTTATTTAACAGAGTATTGGATTTGTAATAGTCTATCCCTTATAAAATAAAGGATTGGGTTATCTTGCTATTTTGCGCATCTCTGTCTTTGTGTCGAATACACGACCACTCTGATTGACATGATTGATATAGACACGTCGTGCATCTCCGGGTATCTTCCGCGCTCGGGGCGTGACACAGTACGTCTAATTGTAAGCACAACCATGTTAATATGGTTCATGGACATGTTTGCTCAAATCTATTGCATTCTTCCCATACCCGTCCCTGAGGGACCTTCATGCTTGATTTTATACCTATGTATGCTTGTTTGTATGCATGCATGCTTAAATTGCATTATAAGAACTCAATTGTTGAACCCCCACAATTGTTGTACATAACTCTCTTTGAATCTGCAATCGCACTCATATTCCCTAAATTTCCTCTAAAATGGATTTTGCTAAAGAGAAAACCATGTCGGTTTGATTGTTGAACTCAGTCGGTTAGAAACATTCCCATGTGACCAACTAAAAACTGTGATGGGTAAAAGGAATACAAATTCTGATTGAAATGTTTCTATGCGTTGAGTCACTACTCTGACATTGTGTCAATTCCTCAGACTTTGTCTCATAATTCATTGACCACAAGTTCTAATGCACAGGGTTATTAGATTGCACTTGGTGACCCTAAAATGTTTTAATCTTCAGTTCAGTGAAGTGCTCAGAAGGAAGGAGATAAGGTAAGCAATCCTGGCTTTACTGCTATTCATGAGGATGAAGTGTGCTCAATGGAATTTTGCTCTATTATGTGCAGCATTTCAGTTTCAATAATTTGTGTTGGTTATTAGAAATGAAAGCTTGCATGTTTAATTGAATTGATCATCCAAGTGTGGGTATTTGATTTCCCTTGTCCATAATCAACTTCTCTGAGTTGAACATCCCACATATTGCCCATTTTGTGTTTATCATTTAGTGGATATCATGTTTGGTTCAATTGGCCTTCAATTCACTGCATTTCTCTTGATTTTTCAAAGTGCAGAAGAAGTGTCGACCCCCAAAGTCGACACTCTTATCACGTGTCCTTCTGTTTCTCGCCAGACAGAAACGTCTCCAAAATGTGTCGACCCACAAGGTCGACACTTTTGTTTCGGAACCTGATTCGTGAACCGGACCGCACGGTTCACTCTTCACACCGGTTGCTCTCTTGGTTCGAACCCAAGCTCACTTGGGTCTCTTTTCTGGTCGAACCCCAACCCCCTTCTCTTCTTCTTAAACCCTTTTCATCACCCATCTTCTTCTGCCCTATCGTTCCATCCGCACACCCCATGGTCGATCCCCTACTTCCCAAGCCTCCGCGGCTCTTCCTCTTCATTCCTCCTCCAGCCATAGTTTCTCTCCGTCCACCCCATCTCTTCCAAGAGCATCCTCCGGCGAGCGGTGGCATTCGTCCCTCCTCCTTCCTCTTGAAGCTATCACGGCGCCCTCTTTGAAGCACAGCCGGTTGAAGAAGGAGCTGCTTGTGGTGTGTCCGTTCAGAGGTAGCCCTCCACCTGCTCGAGGATCTCACTACTGCATCTACATCCTCCATCTGCTATCCAAGCTGCACATATGGCACCCAAGAAGAGATCGGTCTTAGAAAGGGAGGAAGCCCGCATCCTAAAAGAGGTACGACGCAAGGACAGGGAAGCCAAGGTTGAAAGAAGGAAAAGAGCCTCTGAGATGAAAATGCTGGCTGAAAGGAAAGTATTGCGCCCTCGTGCGGTTGATTTCAGGAGCATTGAAAAGAATCTGCCAAGGTTAGTCGAGCTCTTAAGGAAGCAGCCAAATTTAATTTCCTTCATGTCAGATCACCGGAGAGTTTATCATTCCCTAGTTCATCAATTCTATGCAAATATGGTTGTCAAAAATGATGAACTGTACACTGAGGTCAATGGGGATTCTGTTCCTTTAACTCCTCAGTTGATAGGAAAAGCCCTAAATCTGCCTTGGGATTGTGGGATGTTATATGAAGAAGCCATTTATTCTGAAGAACTTGCATATGAACTCATGACAGATAAAGTAGCAACATCAGGGTGTGTACCCAAGCTCAATGCAAATGAATTCCCATCCCTTCAGAGAATTTTGCATCACATGATGACCACTATTCTATTGCCAAGATCAGGGTCTAGGGAACAAGTAACCGACATGCACAAATTCCTATTTGTTCAATTCATGAGTGGAGAACCGGTCAACTTTCTAGTGGTGATGATGGAGTACATAACCAGCTGCAGGAAGTCCAAGAACCAAAATTTACCTTATGGGGCTGCTTTAACACCAATTTTTCAGTCCTTGCATATTGCCTTGAGTCAGCAGGTCAGTCATCCAATTAAGGATGGTGACATCTATACAATCCCATCCATCTACACCAACATGGGATATGAAGTGATAAATGGTGTTCTTGTTCGTACTCTTCCGTCAAAGAAAGGAAAAGCCCCTGAAGTAATGTCTGGCCAAAATGAAGATGAAGATGATGAACAACCCATCAACAGAACTGCCAGAACAAGAGGATCACAGGCCACATCTTCAACCGCTCCATCAATGAGCACCAAATTCGATGAACTAGGTGATGAAGTGAGCAATGTTAGAGAATCTGTGGATGCCCTCACACGGGAAGTAAAGGAACTGAAGCTTCATCATGATACTTATCTTCAGAAGTTCACTGCCATGGCCAACTCCATTGACTCGCTCTATTCTGCAATTGGCATTCAAAACTCCATGTTTGATGATCTCTCTGATTTTCTAAGGCGTCCACGCACACCTCCTGCCTCTCCTTGAGATTTTGATCTCTAGCACCCTAGCCCTCATGACCAAGCTAATTAACTTTTCCCCCTTACCACTCTTTTTGTTGATGACAAAGGGGGAGATGAAATGTGCTATATGTGTGTGGATGATATCATGTGTGGATGTTATGGTTGTGTCTTGTTATGTGGACACTTTGTGGTTTATGCTTCTATTTTGGTTATGGTTATGTGTCTTGTGACAATTGGTATCTTAGGGTTAATGCTTATCTTGCGGACATGGGTGTCTTGTGTTTACTTTTGTGGAGGACTTGGACTTGTTTATTTTGTGGACATAGCTATCCAGATATAGACAATGGTTGTGGTTGTCTTATGAACAATGCTGAAGTTAATCAGTTATTTTGAATTAGTGAATGAAACTTTCTGTGCACTTGTGTTTATCATGTGGAATGATCACCTTTGCTTCTATTCTGATATTGTCTCCACTTATGATTGGAAATACACTTTTGGATGTTTGATTGATGATTCATCACTAATGCTGCATGGTATTTTAATTTGTGGTTAGACTGCATCATATTCTTGATTGTGTTATCAAATGGTCTACAGGATGTCATTCGATTGTTAAGCATGGCTTCACGCCTAGAATGCTAGATGTGAGAAGATGTTCATTGAAATCTTTTTATCTGTCTACACCTTTTTGTCAAATTGCACATAGTATTTGTCATCATCAAAAAGGGGGAGATTGTTGAACCCCGTGCATAACCATGTCTTAAGGAATTTTGATGATGAACTAAATACCATGTGACTGCCCTCCATGTAAACCATTTGCACATGTTGTTGTGGATTTGAAATGAACTAAGCAAACTCCATTTTGTATGAATGGACTAGTGTATGTCACGGCCAACAAATTTGATGAAGTTAATTGACATGTAATTTGATATGCTTATAGGAGCTAGTGAGAAAGAATAGTCTCCGACTAAACTGGGTGAAACTCTTCTAACTCTTCCCTATTTGATTCACTTAACGGTTGTGAAGCAAGATCTTAAGTGTGAAATTAATTGAATAATGAGAGATAGACTTCAATGTTTTGAAATTGAGTGATATGGAAGACTAACTTCAAGTATGCAATGTGACAGGTGTGTCGAACAAGCATTGAATATGAAGACCAATTGGAAACCTTCCAATTGGATCTTCACATGCATGTGGACCGACACAAGGGTCTCAAGTGTGAATTGAAGGGTAAGTTGCTTTGGTTGAATGGTAGGAGGAGGTTAACTGTGAGAAATGGATGGACATCTCTCAAGGTAACTCCCTAACTATCTCTAATTGGTATATCCATGATTTGGGGTACTTTATACCCATTTCTCTCATGCATGCATTCATATTCAATGTTTCATCCTCTTTGAATTACCCCTATGCATGTTTTATTTAGTTTGCATTATGTCAGGAAAAGTGTCGACCCCATGGGTCGACACTTTGTCCATGGGTCTGGTTTTCTTAGCCGACCCACTTATGTCTTCGAACATGGTGATAAAAAGTCGACCCCAAGGGTCCACCTTTTTATCACCAGGTTCTGTCTTGGTTCATTTTTCAGAACCCTGGACATAAGTGTCGACCCACAAGGTCAACACTTATTCCGGGACTTTCTGCCATGGCTTGTTTCAATGCCACAGGTAGAAAGTGTCGACCCCAAGGGTCGACACTTTATACGTTGTGTTCTATTCGAGCCTTGTTCTGTTTTGCCCAAACGCGAGTGTCGACCTTAGAGGTCGACACTTTCCGGTGACCGGAAAAATTGCCGGTTCGCATGGCGGCGGGTGCCCTAGCTCGATCCATCCTTTTTCTGCCTGATTGTGATTGGCCCTTGGAGGATAATGTCCTCCACGTGTCCCCTCCAACCCAAGTGGTATATATGTTATGTGATAGGGTTTCTTAAAACAAGAAGAAAGCATCTAATGCCATATATGTTTTTGGGTTTTGCAGGGAGAAAGGAAGAAGAGGACGAAGCTTTATCTCCTTCGTCTCAAGGGAGAGCTGGGTGCGATTCAAGGATGAAGATGATGAAATCCCACCTAGTTGAAGATGCCCTACTGAAGCTTCACGGCTATATCTCCAAACGATAAATGAGCTGAATCCGGATTGAAGAGAAGAAGAAACCTAGTTTCTCAAGAACCCTGTTCCATCATTTTGATAAGGAGTCTTTTGAACCATTTTCTGTCCCTGCTTGTGGTTATCCTTTGTCTAGTTCATGTTTATTGAGTTTGCTTGTATACCTATGATCACTTCTTAAACTGAAAAAACTATGTGTGTGTTCGAAGCGGTGTCTCTGAGTGTGGATTGACTGTTGGGGTGCGTTCCCCATCTTGGTGTGTGTGTGTGTTGCTGAGCACCGTGTTGAGGGTTCGCCCTCGTGTCTGTGCTACTCTGTAGCGTGTTCAACGTCGAGCCCGTCTGTGTGTGATTTGCTGCCGTCGAGCAGCGTGTGGTGTATTGGGGTTAGTCCCCGTGTGCTACCTCGTGTAGCATTTTAGTGAAGCCTCACCGAGGTGGTGAGGGGTGGACGTAGGGTACCCGTCGTGGTCCCGAACCACCTAAAAAATCCGTGTGCATGTGTGATTGGTTGAGTGTTTGTTCCTTATCTTCTACCACCATTCACAAGATAGATTATTGATTATTTTGCGCATTGATGCTAAACTTGTTAATATATAATGCTAGTTCAAATTGCCATCTCTCCGTGTATGATCTTGTCACTTGCATGTTCGGTGAGGATTGATTGATAAGCATATCAAGTCTTTTTTAATTGGTCTTAATTCTTAGAGAGGGATCTATTCACCCCCCTCTAGATCCATGCCACTACACTATGGGACCCAACAATTTTGGGTAAGTTATTTAGAAGTTTTTATTCCCAATACATAGGACTAACATCCTTCAAAATTTCGTGCTAGGAGATCAAGCACACAAGGAGATAGAAGCCTGCAAAGTTGCTGGTTCCACATTAGCGACCCAAGAAACTGTGCGAAAGTCCGGTGAAGATCAAGGAATTAGGAAACCAAATCGAGGTAATTAGCATTAGTACCTTTAGAACATTTTGTCCCCGTTAGTATCTACTTCTTACCCTCCAAGTTTCACGTCATTAGGCCAAGTGGATCAAGAGATATTAGGACGTGAAGTTACTGATTTACAACAAGAAGTGCAGTCTTAAGGGTCAACTTCCAACATCAAATTCGAAGCCTAAAAGCCTTAGCAGAGGTAGGTCATCTCATGAACGGCTAAATTATCATGTTAGGATTAGAAGTCCTCTTATTGCACTTGATTTCATGAATTGTGTACGAAGAATTTCATGTTTTAATAGGATCTATACATCCATGCATCTTTCTTAGCCCTAATGAACTAAGATAATTCTCTTTGTCATAATACATGAATCCCATGCATATTGTTAGTTTAACCTTCGTTCTATCATGATAGGGAAGTTTATACATGTTGATTTCCAGACATGATGTGTTTTAGACATAGTTCTTCTTATTTTAGTTTTTTACTGTCAGACATTCTCTAGCGGCCTATTCTTTGACCTTAAAACCTTGTGTAGCGGCCCTATGATAAACCGCTAGACACTATGTAAACGTGATTTTTATGAAATTTCTGGCGGACCAGACATAGACCGCTAAAGTCCCTCTGGTGGCCTTACGATAAACCGCCAAGCTGTCTGTAACGGCTCTATATTAGACCGCCAATGTTCTATTTTCTGTCAACCCAAGATAGATTTAAGAACAACCCATTAACTTATAAGTAAGCCTAGTTAACTATGTTCTAACCTATTTTAATGGTATTTCATTACTCTGAGTTTTAAATTATTGCTTCGTGACAGTGATCGCATGTTTTTTATCCTACTTGGGATTATTTTAATGCTCATGCTAATTTCATGTCAAAACTTATACTTTGTATTAAATACATCTTTCAAGGGTGATAATAAACGTGGTTCACTGATTGGTTTATCACTACTACAAATTCTCTGCTTATCTTAGAGTTATTTCTATAAGTACAAGGCATATATTCCGGTATATGACCATTAGTTACACTTTTGCACTATAGGGACATAATCTTGAACTTGATAACCTCTCATTTGGATATTCCTTCCAATGGATTAGGAAATCATGTTTCAAGGCCCCCGTAATTCTCCGCGAGCTTGGGATTCCCACTAGGACGCCGAGTTGGTTGTACCATTAAAGCCCAAATTGTCTAGAAAGCACTATCGATGTTTTCTGAATTCTGTCCTGTAACGGTTCAATACTCGACCGCTAAGTCCCATTAACGGTCCAGTATCTGACCGCCACGTTCTCTGAGTCCAATTGATTTTTTTCTAGATTCAGCCCACTCTAGCAGCCCAATATCGGACCGCCATATCAATATAGCGGCCCAGTTATAGACCGCTATGTTTTCTGAATAGTTGACCAGGTTTGACCCAAGGGTTAATAGTCCTATAATCATAGACTGACTAATGATAGTCCGAGACTTGTAACCTTATTCAAAGATATCTAAGATAAAGTATGAAAGATAAAGTATGAAAGATAAAGAATCTACCGTTATGCTGTCGAATTTTCTCCAAGGCATAACTTAGTTATTAATGCATTTCTTGAACTCATAAATCTATATTTGGTGCATTCTTATTATTGACATTGAGTCTTGAACACTTATTGAACTTATTACATGTGTGGCCAACTTTATTGCTATGTACGTGGAAGTAGCTTGATTTATACTTGAAGATGCGGTTCGAGCACTGATTGTGTTCAATGGCTCTATGCTAGTCCCCTCGGCTGATTGTCGGAAACATACTATTATAAACCATGGGGTATGATGCTACTGGCGTCGCATTACGTTGGGAGTACTTTCTTTATAAAAAAGTGAAATTATCCATGGCTCGTGAAGTGAAAATATCCACAGAAATTCACGAAGTACTTGTTACTAAGTGAATAATACATTCTTGCTTGACTTGCTAGTACATTCTCGTTACATTCTTGTTCATGAAAGGCCATAATTACATTCTTGCTTGATCATGCTGGCTCAATCATATCTTAACTTGATCATGTCTCGTTACTTTGGTTTATTCACGTGATTTTTCGCATTCGCATGATTTTACTTTATTCTCTAGAGTCCAAAATGCTAATCATTTTAATATTACCTTCATGTTGATGCGAAGATACCTACTGGGCAAGTGTGCTCATTACCTATTTTCCAATCTTTCCAGGAGATGCAAGTAGTTCGGATTCGAGTTATTCAAGTGATGGGTCTGAGAGTGAATGAAGGTCACATAAGATTGAGAGAAGACTTAGGAAGTCAATGATGTCTAGATTGAGTTAATGTAATTTTCTCTTTATTGAGTCACGTAGTTGAATAATTGATGTCCTTGAATCATTCTAATTATTAAAAAAAGTGAAGGTTTGAATAAATTATTGTGCAATTGCATCTTATGTGTGATTGTTATTGTGCTCTGATTATTCTTGCTTGCAAGAGGCTTACCATACCGGCTGTTCATATTTTTTGAGATTGTCTTCTGCTGTATTAAAGGCTCGGGGCGTGACAGGAACTCTCTCCTTCGACCGGCCGATAGGAAGAGAAGGAAGTCGACTCATAATCTCCCCACTCTTTAAGGTATTCCGTGATCCCTCCTTGTTATTATTATTATATAATTTGAGGCCTTCGCGTCCTCTGGAGATCACCCTCCATATGGCATCCATCGTATGCTCTCACCCCTTCTTAGCTTAGTTAGCTATTTGGATTATTGTTGAAGTGGATTTTTTAATAGGATCTACAATACGTACTCAAGAGTTGCATAGAGATTACTTTTAAGAAAACTAACTGGTCCTTTGAGAATTTTAACCTTCATGCCTGATATCCATGATGAACCTTTTCACCTTTTCACCTGGGGTACTCTTACAAAAGGAGATAAAATTCCAAGCCCCTGTTTTTAGTGGATGGACAATAAACAAGGACAGGTTCGTCCTCACCGCCATCTATTTATTCATCCTAACGATCATGCATTTTCAGAGCCCACTCTTGGTATGGCCTTTCAAGTTGCACATTGTTTACTGGTTTTCGATCCTCAAAAATTACAACAATTGCATCAGTCTCTCTTTAACGAGCCTTATCTCCAAAATCCTCCATCGCCATAGTAAAAGGGTCATGATGTTGCAACTCAGTCGTGGTAATATGGATAACAGAATCTGCCAAAGTATCCATGATAAAAGGATTGTCATGTGGTGAATCCAAAAGGGAAGGACCCATTTGCTGGCAACTAAGAATGTAAAATCTTTACATTAGGATATTATACACCAGCTGGTTTTAGGTTTGTTGGCAATCGAGCCCCTCCCCCTCCATGTGACTGTGTCTGTGAGAGTGAGAGTGAGATAGCGGAATACCTACGGTGGGGGGGTGTCCGCCAGAAAGAATTTGACCGCCACCGCTGTCGGAGCTCACCGTCACTACTGCGCCCTCGCTGTCGGTGTCGCCTCCGCTCGCCCCTCATCGGAGTCCCTGGGTGGCTCCGCCGTGCCCGCCCGCCCTGACCAATCCACCGCCCGCCGGTGAGAGATTGAGAGGGGGGTGTGATCGTCAGAGAGGAAAGGGAGATCGAGAGGAGGAAGGGGGAAGGACTAATGAGGAGAGGAGAGGGGACACCTTTTCTAATTCTTGTCTCTTTTTATTTGCCGCCATATTTTAATTTGGCACCATGTTTTCATTCATTCATTCGTGATGTTTTTTCATTCATTCATTTCTTCTAATAGGATAAAATCTCTCTCAATATAAAATATCATTACATCTAAAAAAATATTATTTATTATTTAGAGATCCAAAGATCTGTAATTTTGAAATTTTCAACTATTTTTATGAAACAAAACATGGCACCCATGCACAGAAACCCTCCGTAACCCATGAATGTTAGAGCTAGTGGGAGAGAATAGCGGCACCGACGATGGGGAGCTAGGGCTCCTCGCGGGGGCATGTTGGAGCTAGTGGGAGAGAGCGTGTTGAAAATCCTTGAAAGCCCCACGTCGGGGTGCGAAAAGGTATTCAGAGTTGTATCGGTCACATGTTGACCATTTCCTTATTGTTGCATGCCCCCTCAAACTCATGTGTTGTGATTTTACTGACACGTACGTTTATAATGATTTTTCGGGAGCTAAGGCTCCTCGCGGGGAATGCCATGTGGAAGCACTCAGAATAATAATAAAATATCATTGTATCTTTTATCGATTTTACTCACGATAGGGCGTGCCAGTCACGTGTGTGATAATGTGTTTAGGTTCCAAGACTGGGATGGTCGGGCCTAACCCAAGGTGCACTGTAACGACCCGAGATCTGAGTGCCGGAAAGGAACCGGTGCGACTCGAACCTCGGCCCGCCACCCACGAGTGCGAAGACTCAGAAGGGTTAGGGGATGGTGTGAGGGCACAAGAGAAGCTAAATAACTGCAGAGCTAGCACAATAGTAAAAAAAGTAATGCTGAAATTAAGATAAATAATCACTAAACAGCTACAAGGTCCAAAGTATCTCATGTCCAATATGAGTACAGTCAACGGAAATAAAAGTACAAGTACACGGGGCATACCCCGGTTCTGGCAACTGGCAGCTAACCCTGGCTACTGGAACCTTGCACAACTACGCCGCGCCTCTCGATGACCCTGTCTCACCTGAAAACACAGGGGTGAGCCTTATTTCATAGGCTCAATAGGAATCCCGCGGACCCCCACCTCGCACGAGAGAAACAAGACAACAAATCACAAACAAGCACGAAAGGTAACCCTACCTAGCGGGAGTACGGCAGTGGCAGCAAGTAATAACAAATAAATGGAAAAGCTCTCTACAACTAACTGTACCGAACAAACTGACCTCGAACCAACGGGAAAACAAGTCCGAGCCACAGAGGGGAAAATGGTCTATCACCAGGCCGCTACCCAAACCAAACAGTCCTCATCGGACCGCAAGGCACAAATAAACGGTCATGCCCAGACCGTACTGACGTGACACCACCTTAGGGGTGGCAGCCACTAGACCAATGCTCCTTGGACCTATGACCCATAAGCATGCAACTTTGACGGCGGACTTACTCAGGCGAGCTCACTCGCGTAGCGCACACAATTGCCCGTAGGCCCACCGGCGATAGTGGAGAGGGTCCGAAGTGGGACCTCGCTGTTTCGAGGTTTGGCTAGCATGTGGTTGAACCCCTAAGGGTCTGGGATGCCCAATTTGATGGGCGGCCAGCATGATGATGGCGTGGGATGTAGGGTCTCTCACACAACTCACCCCACGACGGCACTCAATTCAATGAGAATTCAGGATCGGGCACTCGCCTCACCGCCGATGGGCAACTTAGATGCAAAAATAGTGAAGTAAAGAAATGAAACCAGTAGAGGAGGGGGGACCGAATCTTACCTGGTCGGCGTGAAGACGTTGACCTCAGCCGGAGATGAGGGCGAGCGAGGAAGCGTGGGCTTACCCGCACGTCGCCCCGAGGAAGCTTCAACCTAAAATTGATAGTTACATGCACTACACCTCTCGCAGGAGGGGGGATCTCGGGGTGGGGGTTAATAGATTACAACCAAAAATGCCTCCACGTAGGGAGGGGCGGTCAGCCGGCCAGGCGGGGCGGGGAGTTTGAACGATGAACACCGACCGGTTGGACTGATTTCTGCCTAGACCGAACTGGCAGGATATCAAGCCGATGTCGGAGGCGCCACAAACTCCTTTGAACGTAGATGACAGCAGGACCATTGCCAAATTTCTATGGACTGGCTCAGGAGAGCCTGGTAAAATTTGAAGATGGATCGGAGGCCGTGGGAAGCCAGGGCAGCTCCAAGAGTCGGGGTGGACTGGTGTGACCCTGACTGTTCCAGAACCGCATGCGCCAGAAGATAACCTCTTCCCGAGTACCTCCGAGCTGCGATGAAAAGTAGCTGGTATCAACGCGACCGGGGGAGGGTCCTCTTTGGGGAGGGACTGACGGGGCTACAAAAGGTTGTCGGAGTAGAGCGGAGGAAGCAGAAGCGTAGACGGGGGTCAGACCTGGTTCTGGTGGAGCATATCTGCGCGAGTTGGTGGAAGCGGCTGGAACGCTGTCCTCTGGTACTCAAACAACTCCCTTCTTTTTGGGGCTGGTAGAGGACTTGTAGAAGATATTCTCCTCTGAAGGAAGCACCAGGAACTTCACCAAGCTGGCCATGAGAGCGTCTGCAAGCTGACTTTGTCTGTCTGCCGGAGACAGAGTGCGCGGTCTGGCGAAATCAGCTCCTCCGGTTTGCTCCGAAGTTGGATGATGGCGGGACCACCTCGGATGCAAGGCAATCTGAACAACAAATCCACCAGTATATGCTAGGTCACCTGAAGCCTTGGAGGAACGCCGTGGCTTCCTCTGCAACTTTCTGGTTGTCTGCTACTGATCCACCTGAACTGGGTTTAATGGTGGAGGGCAGGTTTGAACAAGGAGGACTGGATAAAAGGCCGCAAGGGACGGGGTGGAATGACTGTGGGAGGTGGATGGGGGTTACTGGAGGGCTGGGGAGTGTAGACACGCCAAAATTGACATCATTTCGAGTATATTTCATATCGCTCTGCGATGCCCCATTTGACCCTCAAATCAGCTTATTTGAGTGGTTTTCCCACTTTTCTTGAATTTCTCCTATTTTTCCCATTTTATCTCATTTTTCCTATTTTTCCGGATTTTTTGGGCATTTATCTCTATTTTTTTTTGAATTCACGCCCTCATCCGAGGCGTTTTTTTTTTTGAAACACGCCCTTGTCTAGGGCGTGTCCTTCCCATTTTATCTATTTCTCCCCCATTTTATCTATTTTATGAATTTTCTAAATTCACGACCTGGGTAAGGGCGTGTTTTCTTCAAAACATGACTTAACCTAAGGGCGTTTTTTTAAAGAAAGGACGACCTCACCTGAGGGCGTTAATTCTTTTGGTTTGACCGACTTCCCCATTTGAGCTCTTGAAATTAACGCCCTTCCCCGGGGCGCGTTTTTGAAAAAGTGGCTTTGATTAAGGCGTGTTTTACTTTTTTCAAATATGGGGAGTTCTTATTGCTAAATTTGGTTTTTGAGAAACGCCCTTGTGCAGGGCGTGTTTCTGAGAAACGCCCTCTGTGTAGGTCGTCAATTCATAAATTGACGCCCTAACATAAGGCGTGTTTCACCTTCTGGCTTCGCCGCCCTTTCCCCTGAGAGTCCTTGCTTCGATGGATGCCTACTTGATTTGGGCTCTTGCCCATTCTTATCCTTTCCCCAGTTGAGACTCTTGCCTTGCTTATCCTTTGATCAATCCTATAAGGGGTTGATCCCCTTATCTTTTTTTTTCTTCTTCGGTTCCGATATTTCTTATTCTCCGCTGACGTTCTTCTATTTTTTCTTCTTCTTCTTCTTCTGCCTCCCTCTTCTTCTTCTTCTTATTCTTCTTCTTCTGCTTCTTCTCTTTTTCTTCTGTTGTTTTCTTTTCTACAAATTGGCGATCACGGTGGGACACTTTGTGTTCTTCCTTTATTACCCCTTTCCCCTTGGCACCCTCGCGTGCCCTTTTGATATTCATATTTATTGATTGCATGTTGTTGGCTCTGTGAGTGTTCTCTCTGTTATTGCTGGCCGCGAAGGTTTCCTGGAGACAGTTAATTCACGCCTCTGGAAGAGGCGTTTTTATTGATTTAACGCCCTAACCAAGGGCGTCTTCTTCATATTTTACGCCCTCAGACAGGGCGTTTTCCAGCTTACTTCCGGGCTTTCTTGCTTTATATTGCTGCCTGTGTATTCACGCCCTACTACAGGGCGTCTTTTACTTGATTAGCGCCCCACGTCAGGGCGTGTCTTTGGATTCGACGCCCTCTGGACAGGGCGTCCTTTTATGGATAGCGCCTAACCCTAAGGCGCGTTTTACTCTGCCCCTGCGCCCTTCAGGTTGATTCACGACAGTCACACCGTCGTGTCTTTTTTTATTAGCGCCCCCTGCCAGGGCGTGTTTTTACTGTGGGTTTCCAGAACCCTTCCCGTGGGTGAGTTTTCATGCTTATCTTTGTTGATTGATCATTATTGTGCTGTTTGGCCTAATTTCCCCTGTTGCATTCATATTTGCATTTGGTTTGGGAGACCTCCTCTCTCTTCATTAGGATCCACACACCCTCTTGGAATCGGGACGACCCTCCATTGAGCATTCCGTCTCTTTGGACCGGAGATCCCTTTTCCAAGCCTCCATAAGCCCCCGCACCCGTGGATTCCCTCACGGACGCCGGGCAGGTTGTACCCTTTTGAAGTCCCGGGATTAGTTGGCCTAAACGTGGTGAGAGAGTGTTCCTAGTTGGCATTGGAGTTAAATCTCATATTGAAACTAGGTTCCTCTCCTTGTGTGAATCATATTAATTTGCATAAATTCATTAATTCACCAATTATTAAACAAATCAAGATCACGGTAACCATTCCAACTTGTGTGCTTATTTGCATAATTATTGAGAATTTTGATTATATAATGGCTTACCATGATAGAAACATGTTCAGTTCAATTCATGAGGATGCACAACCTAGCACTTCATATCCTCAATTTCAACATGTTAATCATCATCCTTCTCACCATTCTTTCAAAGGACCACGTCCTCATTCTTATGGTCATGCCCGACCCATGGGCAATGTCCATCCTCCTGGTCCCCCAACTCAATTTCGAGCCACTACTCCCTCGGGATCCTCTCGTCCCAATGATGAGAAAGTCTCCCAGATCATTCATGCATTAGATCATCTTACCCCTCAACAGATCCAAGCCCTTAAGGCCGCCGTTGAGGGTACACCTCATGCATCTCCCTCCAATTCTACACGGGTGGCCCATCACCCATTTCCCTCTTCCGTTCATATTCCTAATCGGGTGGCCCATCACCCACCTCCTTCCAATTCTATTCGGGTGGCCCATCACCCATCTCCTCCTTCTAATCCTGATCGGGTAGCCCATTACCCATCTCCTCCTGTTCATTCTACTCGGGTGGCCCATCACCCGCCTCCTTCTATTCCTCCTCCAACACGGCCCCGAGGCCCATTTATTTCTTGCAACTCGGCCCATTCAGGTTCTTCTACGGGTTATCCTATTAACTCCCCTCCACGGCCTTTTTATGCGGCCCCTCCTCCTTCAAGGCCCTGCCAACCTCCTGTTGTTCATGTTACACCCCTCCAGCAAACTCTGCTCGATAAGATTACTTTGATGGAGGAACAAATAAAGAGGGTCACGGCTCCTCCTACTCCAGTCAATCCTCTCCATGCCGCTTTAGACGAAATTACAAAGATGGAGAATGAATGGAAAGACAGGATGGATGATTATGACTTCGGCATTCCAAGCGAGGAAGAGCCGGCAATTGAAAAATCTGAGGCAGCGTACGATGATGATGAAGCTCCGCAGGCACCCCTTCCGAGTTTCCTTAATTTCCCGCTCCCTCCACTTTCATTCGATGAACCTCCTGCTCAGGATGAAACCATCCCCGATCCAATCCCTATTTATGAGACTAGTTGGTGTTACGATGATGGGTCGATACTTCAATCACCCACACCGGCACATTGTAAGTCTCCTCCTATCCTTGACACCGCATACATTACACCTCCTCCTATTACACCATTAACCCCCGCAACACTGGCCTCCCCCAAGCCTTCCACCATTAAACCTCCACCCGTTAAGCCATCTACCTCCACACCATTAGCCTCCGTCGAACCCATCATTAAACCTTCCCTAATCAACCTCCCATTAGCCTCCACCTCGGCCTCCACTTACCCAATTTCACCACCATTACCCTCCATTATGCCTTTAACCCCAAAACCCATACCTCCATCACATAGCCTTTCGCCTTTACCTATGGTTAATTCTGAGCAGGATCCACCACTTTTTGCACCCGAGCCAATCCCGACCGCTTGCAAGCAAAGGGAGAAACTCGATGTGTTTGAACCTCCGCCTCCACTTACGCCAACACCTTCCATTATAACTCCACCATCCACGGAGCCTTCCGCCTCCACCTCACCTCCCTTTGTTACTCGGAAGGGGCGTGCTTCTGCAGCTACTTGTGCCGAAGATAAGCAAGAGCCGGGCAAGAAGACTTTGGCCACGACTGTGCCATTCAAGATTCAAGAATTCATTTGCCGGATGCCAATCCGGGTTATTGTGCCAAGCATGATTGAAGAGGCCAAGTCACCGTCATGCCAAGCACTGATGCTGTGTAAGGGCCGGGCAGGGCACCCTCTGTTCCAACTTCCAAATCTTGAACCCCCGGGCAACATGATGCTTCTGAGCTCAACTTTACAACTCCCTCACACCATTACTTTGCACTCTCCAAGGGAGTTGACATTCACCATTGAAGTCTCGGCAGGGGCTATTTCTCGTACATGTTCACCGCCATGGAGGGGCAGTTACCTTGATGCTAAGGGACCATCTCTTATTTGTTCCACTTTCTATTCATCCATCTCTATCACTTCTTCTTCATGGGCCATTCCCAGGGATAGGAGGAGGATCTCATCCTCTCGCCCTTCACATTCTCCATATTCTTTGCATCTCATTGCATTCGCGCATTCATTGCATTCATCGCATCCATCCCATTACATGCATTTGCACCTCCTGCTTCCCGGGTTTCCAAACCCGTATCTTCCCCGCCTTCCGGCACCTCCGGATATTCCGCACTTCCCATCTTATTCATCTTCATCTTTTTATCCACTATCCCTGGGGCATCGCGTCCCTTTTCCTGCTATCTCCCTGGAACCTCCAGGAATTTTATCCCTCCTCTTTGGGCATCGCGCCCCTTTTCATCTTCTTCCTCCGGATTCTCCACCTGATTGTCTCCATCTTTTCCCCGGGCATCGTGCCCCTTTCCATTTGCTTCCTCCGGAACCTCCGGATTCTCCGTCTTATTCTCTCTATCATCTCCCAGGGCATCGCGACCCTCCTGATTTCATTCCTCCGGAACCTCGGACCTTCCATATTTCCTTCAATTCATCTTTTTGCTCCTCCGGGACTCCATATCTTTTATTCTCTTCTTTCTTTTCCGTCATCTTTTTCATCATCTTTTTCCCTATTTCTCCCTAGGGCATCGCGTCCCTTCTTTCGTTATCCCTCCGGAGCCTCCGGATGATTCCTCTTATCATGATTCTCCTCCGCCTCCGGACCCTCCAGATCCACCTCTTTCTATCTACCAATTTCTTCTTCTGATTCCTCCCGATCCTGGGTCCGACCCAACTTCTTCTACATCCATTGCTCTGGGCATCTGCCCTTTCTCCCATTGTTTTAGGGGCTTTAGTCCTTACTCCACCTCCTAATTTTTCGCTTCTTTTGTAGACTGTTCCATGTAATCAGGGTCTCTGTGCCTTAGTGAGGGAGTTCTAGCCCTCGCCTCTCTTCCTTTTTCTCCTTATTCGTCTGAGTCTGGTCTTGGCACCACTCCCTCTTGTTAAGCCACTTTCAAATCCTTTGCTTCCAATTCTTTTGACTGTCAAAGAGGACAAATCTCACGATGATCAAGATCGCTTCTCGCGGTAGCTGCTTCTACAAAGGTCGCAAGGTAACATATTGGCGTAAGTATGCATTTTAATGATATCATTTTCTCATTACTTCACGCATGATTTTCAAAATCAAGTGCTTCTTAACAAGATTAAGAATGGTGTTTTAAACCTTTATCTTAGGCTTTTAATTGAATCATTTCGAAAAAAGAGTCTTTAGACTTGCTTTGCAGCACTTTGGTTGATAAAGAACCCAGCATTGGGAATTCAACATTCTCTCCCCGCTTGTTTAAAAAGTAACC
Organism: Amorphophallus konjac; assembly: GCA_022559845.1. Classification (NCBI taxonomy): domain Eukaryota; kingdom Viridiplantae; phylum Streptophyta; class Magnoliopsida; order Alismatales; family Araceae; genus Amorphophallus; species Amorphophallus konjac. The sequence continues at coordinate 201,358,364 of CM040124.1, forward strand.
CTCGGTTGGGCATTCCACACACTTCACGGCGTCCTTAGCCGGCTCCTTGATAAAACACCGTTCCTACCTTGGCCATGCCATGAATTTCTGAAAGTCTTTTTCTCTTCTTTACTCGGCCGAATGCAGGTACAAGAGGTTGACGGATAAGATGACCAACCTTGGTAATCCCCGATACGAGAGGAGTCTCAAATAGGGGCAGTCTTGACCCAAAATCAATATGAGTTTTCATATGAGCTTTCATGATATACATCTAGCCAAAAGGGCTATTATGAAAATCAAATCAGAATTTTGATAATTGCAATTAGGAATTATAGCATGACAAGAGTGGCAAAGTCCCCGCAGGGAAAACCCTGGTCGTATGCATGTCAAGGGTCTAAAGATTAAAGGCACAAAGCCCCGGCACAACAGACTACCTCTTTGAGGGGAAGCACCTTGGAAGGAATTCAAGTCTTGATATCTCCCATCCTACGCAAAGCTTATCTCCAATTATTCTTCTCTTCTCCCTCTAAGACCGAATGTTTCTCGGGTATGGCCTTAGTAGGGGCACCGTTGATCAAAGGCAGTCAGTTATAGGGCGCCACCCTTCAATGCACGTCCAGCTTTGGGCAGTTTTTAGCGAAAAGGGAAGGAACAAGGACCCCTAGCTAGTGGTTCAAAACACCCTTTGATGCTGCTTTAGTAATGTCTAACCAAAATCAAATAAAAAATTGAATATTTCTTCTCCAAAATCCATAAAAATTTGAATACCTTTCTCAAAACTTCACAAAAATTTGCATATTGATCAAAATCTCCATAAAAATTCATATATTTTTCAAAACTCATAAAAATTTGCATATTTCCAAAATCCAAAAATTGCATTGTATTTTCTGATGGTGTTTTGCAGGAACAACTTTGCAAGGACCAAGAGCACGGGATGAGTCCTATCTCCACTTATTGCTATCAATCTATTGATTCTCCCCGATATTTTTATAACATGCCACCCAGGGGCATCTTGATTGTCATCTCCCCCATATCTCCTGATTATCATTTATCTCCAAATCAACTCCTGCTAATCACTCCGCCAATGGGCCTTATCAGATCTTGATCTTTCAACTCCAAAATCTTGATTAGCCAGATTGTCTCCTCATAACAAATAATGATGCTTTGCAATGCCATGCTATTCATGTTATCCATGCTTTACCCTACTATGTGTTATTCATGGCTATGTTTGCTATGCTTTGAGTCATGCCTTATTCATTGCTTGTTATACTTTTTATATCTTGGCTAATGAATTTTTGAGCGCAGGATAAGAAGCTCTTGGTCCCGCCGACTGGGCATCATCATCAAAGTCCCACGGTGCTTGCAGCTCATCTCTCAGTTCCCCCATACTTATTGCTCCACCATCTCTCCCTGTATGCATTCTACTATATGTTATTACGCTATTAGATTATATCAAGGACCTTGTGGCTTTGGCAAAACTGGAATTTGAGTTCCCCTTCATCAAAAACAATGACGATTCCAGAGGAGTCTTAGTCACACGGATAGGCCGTTGAGCCGTCCAAGGCTGGGGACGATGGTTCCCTTTTACGAGTTGGTGCGCGGATAAACATGCTTCGGCTTAGTATCAGCTCGCGAAATTGGTTTCTTGACTCAGTCTTGGCAGTTTAACAATATTATCCTTGATTATTCTATATTTTTATTTGATTTATTTTTCCATTTAAACCCAGCATGCATTCATGTAGGAATTTGAAACAATTGTTGAAAAATCATTCTGATAAGCTGGTGCTGAGAGTTGAATTGATCTAAATTTTTCTCGATATGAGATATTCATTGCTGAATTGTGTCTTTAGTTCGTTTTGTCGCCGTTTTGGGTCATTTTCTCGAAAGCTCCTTGTTTGGATTTTTATCATCTTATTTTTATCTCCTTTCCTTTGATCCACCTTGGCTGCAGCACGTCCACTGGCTGGTAACCGCTCCCCAATGGTGAAACTTGCAGGTTTGTGACCTGAGGTACTTCCACCGCGCTGGAAGTTGATCATTTTATTTTATCTCCTTCGTGCACCGCGTGCACACCTCCCCCTTTATCCAAACATTGTTGATTTCGTTGGATTTCCCGAGATTGGCTTCATCTCGTGCTTTTGATTTGATTCTCATCAAGTGATGATGATTGCGTGTCTCATCACACCTTGGTATCTACTTTTCAGTTTGCTACGCTCCCTTGCAAAGCAGACGCCAAGGCGGGGCAGCTGTAGACACGCCAAAATTGACATCATTTCGAGTATATTTCATATCGCTCTGCGATGCCCCATTTGACCCTCAAATCAGCTTATTTGAGTGGTTTTCCCACTTTTCTTGAATTTCTCCTATTTTTCCCATTTTATCTCATTTTTCCTATTTTTCCGGATTTTTTGGGCATTTATCTCTATTTTTTTTTGAATTCACGCCCTCATCCGAGGCGTTTTTTTTTTGAAACACGCCCTTGTCTAGGGCGTGTCCTTCCCATTTTATCTATTTCTCCCCCATTTTATCTATTTTATGAATTTTCTAAATTCACGACCTGGGTAAGGGCGTGTTTTCTTCAAAACATGACTTAACCTAAGGGCGTTTTTTTAAAGAAAGGACGACCTCACCTGAGGGCGTTAATTCTTTTGGTTTGACCGACTTCCCCATTTGAGCTCTTGAAATTAACGCCCTTCCCCGGGGCGCGTTTTTGAAAAAGTGGCTTTGATTAAGGCGTGTTTTACTTTTTTCAAATATGGGGAGTTCTTATTGCTAAATTTGGTTTTTGAGAAACGCCCTTGTGCAGGGCGTGTTTCTGAGAAACGCCCTCTGTGTAGGTCGTCAATTCATAAATTGACGCCCTAACATAAGGCGTGTTTCACCTTCTGGCTTCGCCGCCCTTTCCCCCGAGAGTCCTTGCTTCGATGGATGCCTACTTGATTTGGGCTCTTGCCCATTCTTATCCTTTCCCCAGTTGAGACTCTTGCCTTGCTTATCCTTTGATCAATCCTATAAGGGGTTGATCCCCTTATCTTTTTTTTTCTTCTTCGGTTCCGATATTTCTTATTCTCCGCTGACGTTCTTCTATTTTTTCTTCTTCTTCTTCTTCTGCCTCCCTCTTCTTCTTCTTCTTATTCTTCTTCTTCTGCTTCTTCTCTTTTTCTTCTGTTGTTTTCTTTTCTTTTTACAGGAACCGAAGGTAGGGTGGCATTGGCTAAGGAGAGGCTTCTTCACGATTCAAGTCTTCATCCCTTTTGAAGCCTTTCTCCCATCGAGCATTCAAGCCAAAAGAGCCACCAAACAAGATTTTTCTATCTTATCTCCCCCTTATTTGTATTTTTTTTTATTAGTTCATGCATGCATCATGTTTCATTATTATATTAATTTTTCTCAACTATCATTGAGATCTCCCCTTTAGTGCATCTCTTGCACTCTTTCCCCATTATATTTTTACATGCATTCATACCTCCCACACCCTCTTTGCATAGGGGTTTAAGGGCCAACACCCTTAAGGTGTGTATTTCATATGTTATCATGCTCACCTTTCTATTATGAACTTGATGCTACACACACATTATTTCTAATCCATATCTTTTGGTGTTGTTGTCTTTGTTTTGCAAGGGTAACCAAAGCAAGAACTCTCTTCATCGGCCGGCCGATTTGAAGAGAAAGGAAGCACTCACATCCCCGCACTCCAAGGTATTTTTCGCGATCTCTCCCATACTTTCATTGATATATTTTTGAGGCCTCGCGTCTCTGGCGATCACATCCCCTTGTGCACCTCGTGCATATATTTTCCTCCATATTGATGCTTATTGCATGTCTTTTATTTAAATTTTTCTTAAGTGGATTATTCTAAATTAGAGATCTACAGGGAGGAGGGGAGGGGCGGGGCTAGCTGGGCTAGGGTGGCTGGTGCACTGGGAGAAGAGAGGGGGGGGTTGAGTGGTGAGTGCGAAAGCAGCAAGGAGGGGGAATGAGAGGGAGAGTGGGGGCGCACCCAAACCTTGGGGCTGGGGATTCTCCTTGATGGAGGGGGCCTAGGTAATGCCAATGGGTGCCTTGGGGATGTGAAGGGAGGCTTGGGAGAATGGAGAGACACTTGTGGGTGGTGAAGAGGTGTATTGGTAAATGAAAGGGTGTCTAGGAGATCGTGGGAGTTAATGGGGTGTTTAATGCTCTCTAGGGAGTTGAAAGGACACTAGATGAGGTGGAGGGTGATGTAGAGGGGTGAGAAGAGAGAAAGGGGCGTAGCTTTTAGAGAGAGAAAATGGCGTAGGAGAGATAGAGGGAGAGAGGGGGGATATGTGGAGGGCTTCTCACCCTCACACTCTTGGCTTCTCACCTAAGGAAGCACACAAGTGAATTTCTTGAATTTAATCAAATTTTCATTGCTTCATTGTTGTACAAATGATGGAGAGGGGGCCTATTTATACGCAACCATATTTTCCTAGGACTATAATGACCCTGACTAAATAACTAATGACCAGAGCAGTCCAAGAGAGGGCGCCCATGGGCCTAGCCCACTAAATTGGGTCCATTAGACACATAACCTAGGTAAATGACTCACTAGCCTAGGTACTTGACTCAAATAAAAGGAAAATTAAATGATAAGATTCAAATAAGAAAATGAAAAATACATTATATGACTCGAAATAAAGTGGCGAACAAGATGTAGCACTGCTGGCGATCATCTGGAGCCTCAAAAAAATGCGGAAGGATTGGAGATGTCCCCATCATACCCCCCGGGGTGCGGAGAACTCGACTCCGTCGAGTATGGGTCCACCGGGGTGGCGGCACACCAAAACAACATCGGACAAAGCACAATCTCCCAACTCAACCCTACGTCTACAACCAGGGGACGGTCCTTCATCTTCTCAAGGTGGCTCAGGCACACCCTCTTGCCGGGGATGGAACCCTGCTTGCCTAGTATTGCCTCCGTGTGCTCACGTCGGGCTCTCAAGCTGATTTATGGTGGCTCTCCGAAGGTGTCACTCTCAAGGGTAGGTAGAGGCTCGAGGCCCTCACTAGGATCCACCGCGGTGCACTTATAGGGTGCCAGGTCCGCCACGTGGGAAGTGGGGTATATCCTAGAAGCCATCGGTAAGCCCAACCCATAAGCCGTTTTGTCAAAACCACTCGGAACTTGGGAAAGTCCAAGCCCTCGTGCGCTCGGTTTGGAGGCGACCGTAGGGCAGAGCCATTCCAATCTCACCATCAATAGCTCGCCTACATGGGATCCCAAGAGGCGCTCGCAAGCTTTTGGCCGCTCATCATGAACCTCAACGCCCGTTGCTAGATGCTTGGTTGAATGCTTATGCCATGTGCTACGGTGCGGTGTGGGTGTGTGGTATGCAAAGGTGGACCGGGGCAATTATAAGTGGACCTATCTTGCAATGCTGCCATGTAGACTTTGATGGACCTAAGAGGGCTGGGGCATCTGTAAGTGAATCTATCATGCATGGGGGTGGCAAATGCCGGGGGACCCAGACATCAGTGAATGCTCCTAACATGCGTTAGACCAATTATGAATGGGGGACGGCCGTTACACCCGAATATGGACGAATCATGCATCCTACTTGACATGTGGGTGACATGAACGAGTGGACCCGACGTACTAATCATGACAAGCAGTGTGATATGCCAAGGCATATACATTCCTATCTCAAAGATGACTTCCATGTGCGAGTTTGTGGTTTGGCCTTTGAACTTCTGCTTAAAAGGGTCAAAGGGGTCAAGGAAGGTGGACAGCATGGAGTGGGGCACTTCCTCAATCCCTAAGTGTATATTTCCCAAAATCATGGCTCCCATGGTGTAACCTGAGTCTAGGAAGGGGTGGGCTTGGTCCAACATGGTGGGTTGGGGTAGGGAAAGGTGGGTGGTGAGTAAGGTGGGTGGGTCACATGGGTATCGGAAGGGGTCGAAGGGATCATGGTAAGGGCTACCAAGAGAGAGGAACTCTATGTCCTCAAGGTCCTCACAAGGTGGTGAGTCATCCTCCTCCAAAGTAATTGATCCAAGGTCTCTAGTGGGTTGACGGTTCAAGGCACTTGGGGTCTCAATAGGTGGGGAGTAGACCAGGATGGGTTTATCCTCCAAGGGGATAAATGGGAGGATCTCACTAGTGCAATGCCCACTCGTGCAAATGAAGGTGATGGAGCCGATGGCGGGGTGGGCAAAGTTAATGGTGCTAGGCTCCGATGGTCCCATGGCTAGCAGGCCGGTCAAGTGGACTTACCAATGTGGGCAATCCACTAGGTCTCCCAAGTCTTCCACGATGCAGAAGGTTTGAAAAGTGACATGGGGAGGCCGGGTGGGCACAATTTGGGATTGATATCCCAAGGGTGAGAGGTATGGTGGTCACCTAGGAAGGGTTGGACTTTGCTTGAGCCATGGTAGGATGGTCTCATCTATGGTGAGGGTGCCATGTGTGATGGTGTCTGGCTCCTGAGGATCTGGGCCATGAGGGGTGGGGGAAGGTTGAGGCTCTTCTTCCCTGTTGGTGGGAGCTTGGGCTTTCTCTATGGTGAGAAGGGGGTCTGGATGGGCATTTGACCTCTCACATGCTCAAGTGTGTGGGCCACGACTTCTAGCTCCAATGGGGAAGGAGGGTCCTTGGTGGGTGGGTTGGTGAAAGCCGGTGCATGGCGCATCCGGGGTGGTGAGCAAGGGTGGACTTGGATTGGGGTAGGTAGGGGAAGTAGTGGGGGCCTAGGTTGGGGTAGGATTGGGGTTGGGAGTGGAAGATGAGTTGTTGGAAAAGGTTTGGATTGGGTGGTCTTGGGAGGTGTGTCCCCTTTGAGGGTCGAGAGAGGGGTAGTGGTGAGGGCCAATGAGGGTTGAGTGGTATGGGTTGAGTGAGTGATTTTGGGTTGGCCAGGCGGGGTTGGAGGAGTGGTAGTGCTCCTCGGGCTAGGATTCTCCGACTGGGAAGGGAAGGGTCGGGGAGCATAAATCTTCCTAAGTTCGACCCTCATCTCATTCCAAGATTCGATGGGCTCTTGCTTTCTAACTTCTCTTAAGCCTATAATGTTCTACCATTCATTCCTAGCTTAGCGCCAGAGCAAACTCTTGACATAGTTGACTTGCATAGGCCTTGACAGGGTGGTGAGGACACTAGAGCAAGAGTACGGCTCAACTCAGTGAGCCGTCGGTACCGGACACGTAGCACAACTCGGTTGACACCGACCTCTTTGTGGCTGGGGGACAGTCTGGAGCCTCCACCGGTGTTTTGATACTTTAGTACTTATTTTTATATGTATTTATATTTTGTACGTATTTGGTTGTATTTAGTGTGTATTTGGCATGTATTTGGGTTATATTTTGGTTTGTATTATTTTGGGTTTAATATTGGGTCAATGGGAGAATATTGACCAAGTATTTTATATTTTTGGTTTATTATGGTCCAAGGGGGGATTAATATGGTCCAAGGGGGATTAAATAACCAATTCCCTTATATTGACTTGGAGAGAGGGGCGCCCCCCTCTTTGTCCCCTTGTGGGATTTATTTAATCACCTTGTCCCCCCATTTTCCCATTATACCCCCTTGACCAAAGGTATCTTAGGTCATTAGCCTAAGTCTAGGGTTTAGTATAAGATGTCTCTTGTTGCATTTTGATAAATTTTAATGAAGAAAAATTATTGGAAATAGCCTTGGGCTTGTAGACACGCCAAAATTGACATCATTTCGAGTATATTTCATATCGCTCTGCGATGCCCCATTTGACCCTCAAATCAGCTTATTTGAGTGGTTTTCCCACTTTTCTTGAATTTCTCCTATTTTTCCCATTTTATCTCATTTTTCCTATTTTTTCGGATTTTTTGGGCATTTATCTCTATTTTTTTTTGAATTCACGCCCTCATCCGAGGCGTTTTTTTTTTGAAACACGCCCTTGTCTAGGGCGTGTCCTTCCCATTTTATCTATTTCTCCCCCATTTTATCTATTTTATGAATTTTCTGAATTCACGACCTGGGTAAGGGCGTGTTTTTAATAAAACATGACTTAACCAAGGGCGTTTTTTTAAAGAAAGGACGACCTCAACTGAGGGCGTTAATTCTTTTGGTTTGACCGACTTCCCCATTTGAGCTCTTGAAATTAACGCCCTTCCCCGGGGCGCGTTTTTCAAAAAGTGGCTTTGATTAAGGCGTGTTTTACTTTTTTCAAATATGGGGAGTTCTTATTGCTAAATTTGGTTTTTGAGAAACGCCCTTGTGCAGGGCGTGTTTCTGAGAAACGCCCTCTGTGTAGGTCGTCAATTCATAAATTGACGCCCTAACATAAGGCGTGTTTCACCTTCTGGCTTCGCAGCCCTTTCCCCAGAGAGTCCTTGCTTCGTTAGACTCCTCCCCTTTTTGGGCTCTTACCCATTCGTATCCTCCCCTATTTTGACTCTTGCCCATGCTTATCTCTTCCAATCCTATTTAATAGAGCCATTGGCTCTGTGGTTGGGTTGGACTCCTCTTCGTTGGACGCCCCTTTCTTCTTCTCCCCCGTCGTTCTTCTGTCTTTTATTCTTCTTCTTCTTTCTTTTTCTGTCTTCTTCTTTCTCGATTTTTCTTCTGTTTTCTCTTTTCTTTCTTTTCTTCACAGGGCGCTGCTGCATTGGTTAAGGAGGGGGCCTCATACGCTCAAGCTTCATCCTTTGGAAGACTCCCCCCCAAGCAATCAATCCAAGCCAACGCACAGGCTCATCTTCTCATATTTATTCTTTTTGCTTTCATTGTTATCATCGGTTCATATGCATGCATGCATGTTCATGTGTTTATATGCTCTTTCAACTCAACCACGTTGGGTGTCTCCCCATTAAGTGCAACCCATGCACTCTTTCCCTTTAACTTTTATTCATATTTTCATGCATTCATCTCTCACACCCTCTTTGCATAGGGGTTTAAGGGCAACCACCCTTAAGGTGTGTTCTTGCACATGCTTTCACGCTCATATATTTTCTATGAATTGATGCTACACTCACCACATATCTAATGCAATTTCTTCATTGGTGTTTGTCTTTTTTTTGCAAGGGTAATAAAAGTGAAGAACTCTCTTCGTCGGCCGGCCGATTTGAAGAGAAAGGAAGCATTCACATCACCGCACCTTCAAGGTATTCTTCGCGATCTCTCCCCTTCATTAATTATTATATCTTTTGAGGCGTTCGCGTCTCTGGCGATCACAACCTCCTCTTGTGCACCTCGTGCATATTTTTCTCCACATTATTGATTATTGCTTTTCTTTGATATTTTCCTTAAAAGTGGATTTTTTTAAATAGATCTACAAATTGGCGATCACGGTGGGACACTTTGTGTTCTTCCTTTATTACCCCTTTCCCCTTGGCACCCTCGCGTGCCCTTTTGATATTCATATTTATTGATTGCATGTTGTTGGCTCTGTGAGTGTTCTCTCTGTTATTGCTGGCCGCGAAGGTTTCCTGGAGACAGTTAATTCACGCCTCTGGAAGAGGCGTTTTTATTGATTTAACGCCCTAACCAAGGGCGTCTTCTTCATATTTTACGCCCTCAGACAGGGCGTTTTCCAGCTTACTTCCGGGCTTTCTTGCTTTATATTGCTGCCTGTGTATTCACGCCCTACTACAGGGCGTCTTTTACTTGATTAGCGCCCCACGTCAGGGCGTGTCTTTGGATTCGACGCCCTCTGGACAGGGCGTCCTTTTATGGATAGCGCCTAACCCTAAGGCGCGTTTTACTCTGCCCCTGCGCCCTTCAGGTTGATTCACGACAGTCACACCGTCGTGTCTTTTTTTATTAGCGCCCCCTGCCAGGGCGTGTTTTTACTGTGGGTTTCCAGAACCCTTCCCGTGGGTGAGTTTTCATGCTTATCTTTGTTGATTGATCATTATTGTGCTGTTTGGCCTAATTTCCCCTGTTGCATTCATATTTGCATTTGGTTTGGGAGACCTCCTCTCTCTTCATTAGGATCCACACACCCTCTTGGAATCGGGACGACCCTCCATTGAGCATTCCGTCTCTTTGGACCGGAGATCCCTTTTCCAAGCCTCCATAAGCCCCCGCACCCGTGGATTCCCTCACGGACGCCGGGCAGGTTGTACCCTTTTGAAGTCCCGGGATTAGTTGGCCTAAACGTGGTGAGAGAGTGTTCCTAGTTGGCATTGGAGTTAAATCTCATATTGAAACTAGGTTCCTCTCCTTGTGTGAATCATATTAATTTGCATAAATTCATTAATTCACCAAGGATTAAACAAATCAAGATCACGGTAACCATTCCAACTTGTGTGCTTATTTGCATAATTATTGAGAATTTTGATTATATAATGGCTTACCATGATAGAAACATGTTCAGTTCAATTCATGAGGATGCACAACCTAGCACTTCATATCCTCAATTTCAACATGTTAATCATCATCCTTCTCACCATTCTTTCAAAGGACCACGTCCTCATTCTTATGGTCATGCCCGACCCATGGGCAATGTCCATCCTCCTGGTCCCCCAACTCAATTTCGAGCCACTACTCCCTCGGGATCCTCTCGTCCCAATGATGAGAAAGTCTCCCAGATCATTCATGCATTAGATCATCTTACCCCTCAACAGATCCAAGCCCTTAAGGCCGCCGTTGAGGGTACACCTCATGCATCTCCCTCCAATTCTACACGGGTGGCCCATCACCCATTTCCCTCTTCCGTTCATATTCCTAATCGGGTGGCCCATCACCCACCTCCTTCCAATTCTATTCGGGTGGCCCATCACCCATCTCCTCCTTCTAATCCTGATCGGGTAGCCCATTACCCATCTCCTCCTGTTCATTCTACTCGGGTGGCCCATCACCCGCCTCCTTCTATTCCTCCTCCAACACGGCCCCGAGGCCCATTTATTTCTTGCAACTCGGCCCATTCAGGTTCTTCTACGGGTTATCCTATTAATTCCCCTCCACGGCCTCTTTATGCGGCCCCTCCTCCTTCAATGCCCTGCCAACCCGCTATTGTTCATGTTACTCCCCTCCAGCAAAATATCTTTGATAAGATTGCTTCCATGGAGGAACAATTAAAGAGGGTTACAAGTTCACGGCCCGCTCCTCCTACTCCGGTTAATCCTCTCCATGCTGCTTTGGATGACATTACAAGAATGGAGAGAGAATGGAAGGATAGGATGGACGACTACGGCGTTGACATTTCAAGCAATCAAGAGCCGGCATTTGAAGAATCTGAAGCGATGTACGATGATGAAGCTATGCAGGCACCCCTTCCGAGTTTCCTTAACTTTCCACTTCCCCCACTATCATTTGATGAACCCCCTGCTCAGGAGGAAACCATCCCTGATCCAACCCCCGTTTCCGAGACCTCTTGGTGTTACGATGATGGGTCGATACTCCAATCACCCACACCGGCGCATCTTGAGTCTCCTCCCACTCCTAACACCGCTCGCCCCGTCCGGCGTTTTCCCCGCACCAAACCTCCACCAGTTATACCTCCCCCAGTTACATCAACCTTCATATCATCACCCTCCCCTGAACCTTCCATCAAACCTCCACCAATGATACCTCCACCCATTAAACCATTAACCTTCACACCATCGGCCTCCATTGAACCCACCATTAAACCTTCCCCAATTAACATCCCACCACTTCAACCCTCCATTACCCCTTTAACCTCAAAACCCTCCACTATGCCTATAATACCTACTCCACCACATAACCCTTCACCTTTACCCGTGGCTAATCCTGAGCAGGATTCACCCTTTTTTGCACTCGAGCCAATCCCAACTGCTTCCGAGCAAAGGGAGAAACTCGACGTGTTTATACCTCCGCCTCCACTTATCCTTTCTCCAACGCCTTTCATTACGCCCCCACCATTCATGGAGCCTTCCGCCTCTGTTTCACCTCCCTCTACTACTCGGAAGGGGAGTGCTTCTACAAACACTTGTGCCGAGGATGATCAAGAGCTGCGAAAGAAGAATTTGGCCATGGCCGCGCTATTCAAAATGCAAGAGTTCATTTGCCGGATGCCAATCCGGGTTATTGTGCCAGGCATGATTGAAGAGGCCAAGTCGCCGTCATGCCAAGCACTGATGCTGTGTAAGGGCTGGGCAGGGCACCCTCTGTTCCAACTTCCAAATCTTGAACCCCCGGGCAACATGATGCTTCTGAGCCCTACTTTCCAACTCCCTCACACCATTACTTTTCACCCTCCAAGGGAGTTGTCGTTTACTATTGAAGCTTCGTCATGGGCTTGTATTTCATCCATTAGGCCATTTGGCTGTATTCTTTCACTGCCGTGGAGGGGCAGTTATCTTGGTGCCGAAAGGCCTTCCGCTATTTCATCCACCTTCTTGTCTATCACATCTTTTCCATGGGCCATTCCCAGGGTTAGGAGGAGGATCTCGTCCTCTCGCCCTTCATATTCTCCATATTCTTTGCATCTCATTGCATTCGCGCATTCATTGCATTCATCGCATCCATCCCATTGCATGCATTTGCACCTCCTGCTTCCCGGGTTTCCAAACCCGTATCTTCCCCGCCTTCCGGCACCTCCGGATATTCCGCACTTCCCATCTTATTCATCTTCATCTTTTTATCCACTATCCCTGGGGCATCGCGTCCCTTTTCCTGCTATCTCCCTGGAACCTCCAGGAATTTTATCCCTCCTCTTTGGGCATCGCGCCCCTTTTCATCTTCTTCCTCCGGATTCTCCACCTGATTGTCTCCATCTTTTCCCCGGGCATCGTGCCCCTTTCCATTTGCTTCCTCCGGAACCTCCGGATTCTCCGTCTTATTCTCTCTATCATCTCCCAGGGCATCGCGACCCTCCTGATTTCATTCCTCCGGAACCTCCGGACCTTCCATATTTCCTTCAATTCATCTTTTTGCTCCTCCGGGACTCCATATCTTTTATTCTCTTCTTTCTTTTCCGTCATCTTTTTCATCATCTTTTTCCCTATTTCTCCCTAGGGCATCGCGTCCCTTCTTTCGTTATCCCTCCGGAGCCTCCGGATGATTCCTCTTATCATGATTCTCCTCCGCCTCCGGACCCTCCAGATCCACCTCTTTCTATCTACCAATTTCTTCTTCTGATTCCTCCCGATCCTGGGTCCGACCCAACTTCTTCTACATCCATTGCTCTGGGCATCTGCCCTTTCTCCCATTGTTTTAGGGGCTTTAGTCCTTACTCCACCTCCTAATTTTTCGCTTCTTTTGTAGACTGTTCCATGTAATCAGGGTCTCTGTGCCTTAGTGAGGGAGTTCTAGCCCTCGCCTCTCTTCCTTTTTCTCCTTATTCGTCTGAGTCTGGTCTTGGCACCACTCCCTCTTGTTAAGCCACTTTCAAATCCTTTGCTTCCAATTCTTTTGACTGTCAAAGAGGACAAATCTCACGATGATCAAGATCGCTTCTCGCGGTAGCTGCTTCTACAAAGGTCGCAAGGTAACATATTGGCGTAAGTATGCATTTTAATGATATCATTTTCTCATTACTTCACGCATGATTTTCAAAATCAAGTGCTTCTTAACAAGATTAAGAATGGTGTTTTAAACCTTTATCTTAGGCTTTTAATTGAATCATTTCGAAAAAAGAGTCTTTAGACTTGCTTTGCAGCACTTTGGTTGATAAAGAACCCAGCATTGGGAATTCAACATTCTCTCCCCGCTTGTTTAAAAAGTAACCCTCGGTTGGGCATTCCACACACTTCACGGCGTCCTTAGCCGGCTCCTTGATAAAACACCGTTCCTACCTTGGCCATGCCATGAATTTCTGAAAGTCTTTTTCTCTTCTTTACTCGGCCGAATGCAGGTACAAGAGGTTGACGGATAAGATGACCAACCTTGGTAATCCCCGATACGAGAGGAGTCTCAAATAGGGGCAGTCTTGACCCAAAATCAATATGAGTTTTCATATGAGCTTTCATGATATACATCTAGCCAAAAGGGCTATTATGAAAATCAAATCAGAATTTTGATAATTGCAATTAGGAATTATAGCATGACAAGAGTGGCAAAGTCCCCGCAGGGAAAACCCTGGTCGTATGCATGTCAAGGGTCTAAAGATTAAAGGCACAAAGCCCCGGCACAACAGACTACCTCTTTGAGGGGAAGCACCTTGGAAGGAATTCAAGTCTTGATATCTCCCATCCTACGCAAAGCTTATCTCCAATTATTCTTCTCTTCTCCCTCTAAGACCGAATGTTTCTCGGGTATGGCCTTAGTAGGGGCACCGTTGATCAAAGGCAGTCAGTTATAGGGCGCCACCCTTCAATGCACGTCCAGCTTTGGGCAGTTTTTAGCGAAAAGGGAAGGAACAAGGACCCCTAGCTAGTGGTTCAAAACACCCTTTGATGCTGCTTTAGTAATGTCTAACCAAAATCAAACAAAAAATTGAATATTTCTTCTCCAAAATCCATAAAAATTTGAATACCTTTCTCAAAACTTCACAAAAATTTGCATATTGATCAAAATCTCCATAAAAATTCATATATTTTTCAAAACTCATAAAAATTTGCATATTTCCAAAATCCAAAAATTGCATTGTATTTTCTGATGGTGTTTTGCAGGAACAACTTTGCAAGGACCAAGAGCACGGGATGAGTCCTATCTCCACTTATTGCTATCAATCTATTGATTCTCCCCGATATTTTTATAACATGCCACCCAGGGGCATCTTGATTGTCATCTCCCCCATATCTCCTGATTATCATTTATCTCCAAATCAACTCCTGCTAATCACTCCGCCAATGGGCCTTATCAGATCTTGATCTTTCAACTCCAAAATCTTGATTAGCCAGATTGTCTCCTCATAACAAATAATGATGCTTTGCAATGCCATGCTATTCATGTTATCCATGCTTTACCCTACTATGTGTTATTCATGGCTATGTTTGCTATGCTTTGAGTTATGCCTTATTCATTGCTTGTTATACTTTTTATATCTTGGCTAATGAATTTTTGAGCGCAGGATAAGAAGCTCTTGGTCCCGCCGACTGGGCATCATCATCAAAGTCCCACGGTGCTTGCAGCTCATCTCTCAGTTCCCCCATACTTATTGCTCCACCATCTCTCCCTGTATGCATTCTACTATATGTTATTACGCTATTAGATTATATCAAGGACCTTGTGGCTTTGGCAAAACTGGAATTTGAGTTCCCCTTCATCAAAAACAATGACGATTCCAGAGGAGTCTTAGTCACACGGATAGGCCGTTGAGCCGTCCAAGGCTGGGGACGATGGTTCCCTTTTACGAGTTGGTGCGCGGATAAACATGCTTCGGCTTAGTATCAGCTCGCGAAATTGGTTTCTTGACTCAGTCTTGGCAGTTTAACAATATTATCCTTGATTATTCTATATTTTTATTTGATTTATTTTTCCATTTAAACCCAGCATGCATTCATGTAGGAATTTGAAACAATTGTTGAAAAATCATTCTGATAAGCTGGTGCTGAGAGTTGAATTGATCTAAATTTTTCCCGATATGAGATATTCATTGCTGAATTGTGTCTTTAGTTCGTTTTGTCGCCGTTTTGGGTCATTTTCTCGAAAGCTCCTTGTTTGGATTTTTATCATCTTATTTTTATCTCCTTTCCTTTGATCCACCTTGGCTGCAGCACGTCCACTGGCTGGTAACCGCTCCCCAATGGTGAAACTTGCAGGTTTGTGACCTGAGGTACTTCCACCGCGCTGGAAGTTGATCATTTTATTTTATCTCCTTCGTGCACCGCGTGCACACCTCCCCCTTTATCCAAACATTGTTGATTTCGTTGGATTTCCCGAGATTGGCTTCATCTCGTGCTTTTGATTTGATTCTCATCAAGTGATGATGATTGCGTGTCTCATCACACCTTGGTATCTACTTTTCAGTTTGCTACGCTCCCTTGCAAAGCAGACGCCAAGGCGGGGCAGCTGTAGACACGCCAAAATTGACATCATTTCGAGTATATTTCATATCGCTCTGCGATGCCCCATTTGACCCTCAAATCAGCTTATTTGAGTGGTTTTCCCACTTTTCTTGAATTTCTCCTATTTTTCCCATTTTATCTCATTTTTCCTATTTTTCCGGATTTTTTGGGCATTTATCTCTATTTTTTTTTGAATTCACGCCCTCATCCGAGGCGTTTTTTTTTTGAAACACGCCCTTGTCTAGGGCGTGTCCTTCCCATTTTATCTATTTCTCCCCCATTTTATCTATTTTATGAATTTTCTGAATTCACGACCTGGGTAAGGGCGTGTTTTTAATAAAACATGACTTAACCAAGGGCGTTTTTTTAAAGAAAGGACGACCTCAACTGAGGGCGTTAATTCTTTTGGTTTGACCGACTTCCCCATTTGAGCTCTTGAAATTAACGCCCTTCCCCGGGGCGCGTTTTTGAAAAAGTGGCTTTGATTAAGGCGTGTTTTACTTTTTTCAAATATGGGGAGTTCTTATTGCTAAATTTGGTTTTTGAGAAACGCCCTTGTGCAGGGCGTGTTTCTGAGAAACGCCCTCTGTGTAGGTCGTCAATTCATAAATTGACGCCCTAACATAAGGCGTGTTTCACCTTCTGGCTTCGCAGCCCTTTCCCCAGAGAGTCCTTGCTTCGTTAGACTCCTCCCCTTTTTGGGCTCTTACCCATTCGTATCCTCCCCTATTTTGACTCTTGCCCATGTTTATCTCTTCCAATCCTATTTAATAGAGCCATTGGCTCTGTGGTTGGGTTGGACTCCTCTTCGTTGGACGCCCCTTTCTTCTTCTCCCCCGTCGTTCTTCTGTCTTTTATTCTTCTTCTTCTTTCTTTTTCTGTCTTCTTCTTTCTCGATTTTTCTTCTGTTTTCTCTTTTCTTTCTTTTCTTCACAGGGCGCTGCTGCATTGGTTAAGGAGGGGGCCTCATACGCTCAAGCTTCATCCTTTGGAAGACTCCCTCCCAAGCAATCAATCCAAGCCAACGCACAGGCTCATCTTCTCATATTTATTCTTTTTGCTTTCATTGTTATCATCGGTTCATATGCATGCATGCATGTTCATGTGTTTATATGCTCTTTCAACTCAACCACGTTGGGTGTCTCCCCATTAAGTGCAACCCATGCACTCTTTCCCTTTAACTTTTATTCATATTTTCATGCATTCATCTCTCACACCCTCTTTGCATAGGGGTTTAAGGGCAACCACCCTTAAGGTGTGTTCTTGCACATGCTTTCATGCTCATATATTTTCTATGAATTGATGCTACACTCACCACATATCTAATGCAATTTCTTCATTGGTGTTTGTCTTTTTTTTGCAAGGGTAATAAAAGTGAAGAACTCTCTTCGTCGGCCGGCCGATTTGAAGAGAAAGGAAGCATTCACATCACCGCACCTTCAAGGTATTCTTCGCGACCTCTCCCCTTCATTAATTATTATATCTTTTGAGGCGTTCGCGTCTCTGGCGATCACAACCTCCTCTTGTGCACCTCGTGCATATTTTTCTCCACATTATTGATTATTGCTTTTCTTTGATATTTTCCTTAAAAGTGGATTTTTTTAAATAGATCTACAGGGCTCACCTCCCCTCTCTCCCCCTTATTCTTGTTCTTCCTCTTCCTCTTCCTTGCAGCAGCAAGATGTAGGTGTGAAGCCCTTCTTTGGGAGTGATTCCTAATACTATTTCTTCTTCTGGGTACCAGGTTCGATCACCGCCGCCGCCGCCTCCGTTCGTGCCGCCATCAAGCCACTATAATAACAACTCCGGCCTACTGTCCAGAACCCCGAATTCCAGATCTAAAGCTCAAAGGACAGGTCGGTTCTCCCAATCCAGCCATTGGATCGACCTCAAATTTTGAGGGCGTCTCCCCCACCGTCCTGAACCCCCCGTTTAAATTTCATTCCGATCAAAGCCCGTTTACCCCTTCTTCTAGTCTTTTGTTTCTACCCCATGTAGTCTGCCAGTTTACAGATCTACTGGACAATCACCTAGTGTCCGATTTTTTCCACCACCCAAACCTTGTCCAAAATATCCAAAATTATTTGTGTGTCATCCTCACGCCCCCCCCTCTCCACCATAAAAATATCAAACCCTAGATCCACTATCACCCCGATGGTCAAAATTCATTCTCAGGCAGATCCCAATCTGCCCTGCCTGTTCTGTGTTCCGAGATAGAAACCACAGACAACTTGCAGAGGTTTTCATTTTTAACCCAACCGTTGGGCAGATCTGAGTTTCAAGTATGTCAAAGCCCTTCGAGTCCTCTTTCCAACGGCGCTAATCTCGTCCCGATCCGACATCGGATCTAGTCGTGCCGGCCGCTCTCGTGGAAGCCCGCCGTCCAACTCCGAACCAGGCCAGAGAGGAAGGCGACCGTAGAAATTCATCGAAAAATACGTCGGAGAAGATTCAGTGATGGCCACTCCCAAGGGTCGACCAGGGACCCTCTGCCTTCGTTTCGGTGAACCGCCGCTGTCAGAAGCTTACCAGAGGTCGTCATCCCTTTGGAGGCCCTTGTCCGCTGTCCTACAGGCCAGCAATCGTAGAACCGGAGCCGCCGCCGCCGCCGCCACCGCCCGGCACCCGCCGCCTTGCTGCCTACCAACCCAAGTTCGGTGCTCCCGACGCCACTGTGTAGCCCTTTACCTCCCTGCGTGGAGTGGGCCGTAAAATCTTTGCTGTAAATTAATTTTTACTATTGTACCGGGAGTTACGGAACTTGGCCGGGACGTCTTCCCCACGCCCCGAGCGTGGAGGTACACTCACCTCTCTACTTTTGTCTTATTTGCTTAGCTAGTATAAGTTATAGATGCCGCTGCATGTAAGTAGTTTAATTCCTAGCTAATTAAATTTAATCATCGCTATGAGTTGTAAGTGCGAGACCCGTCCCGTGACTCATTCCGAGCACGAGAGTGAGCTGACCACCCGAGACTCAATGCCGATTTCTCAACCGTGTAGATCGACACGTTTCCCTTGCTGGGGACTATCGTGAGCGAGTACTTCTTATTTGGGGCACGCTTGCCTCTTCACGAACCATGTTAGGTGCCGAACCAGTCGAGTCATTGCTAGATGCGTCATTTTTAGGGTCGCGACGTCACCTAGAGTCCAAGGTTCGCAACAAGTCCAAGTCGAGTTCATTGTCGTCTCGCATCAAATTGGTATCAGAGCCGGTTTGAGTTTAGGGTAGTCGGTCCAAGGTGCTCCATTTCATCTGGTATATCCAAAGGTGTTCCCAGAATGATAGGCTCACCTATTGGAAAAGGGGCACACTTGCATGAGTGCGATCTTCGGATCAAACCTCCGCCTCATACCGGATATTGGAGTCTAGGTCATCCTTCATGTTGCATTGGTCCTACCATATAGGTCATAGTGAGTCACATGTTAGTTCTCTTTAGGTCCCCTCCCCTTGCATGCCTACCCGTGGAGGTACCTAGTACCATCGCTCTGACACTATGGGTGAACCCCGAGGTGCCACCCAGGGAGGCCGATCTCTAGAGGACATGATGGCTCTACTCCTAGAGCACATGGATAGGTCCAAACAGACTCTAAGGGAGCATACCGATCGCATGGAGGGCCGTCTCAAGGCCATGGAGGGCCGTGCCGAGGCTTCCGACTGATCTGTCCAAGGTCTGGTTGGAAGGTTTGAGAGTGTCGAGAGAGTTCCCCTCCGGGAGCTTCCCAGAGCTGTTCAGGCCACTCAAGCGCTTGCTGCCCAGCCTGCCCCACCTAGGGCTGAGGAACGACAACCCCGTGCCCCCGACATTGAGGACCACGGGTCCGACAATGATTATGGGGGTAATGGCCGGCGCCTTCGTGGTGACCGACCACAGAGGGATGATGAGGACGAGCGGGTCCTCAGGACGGTGCGAGCAGACCCTCCCACTTTTGACGGGTTCTTGGACCCAAAGGTCTATCTCGATTGGGAGGCCGGTATGGACAGGTACTTCGAGTGGTTTGAGATGACGGACCACCAGAGAGTCAAGTTCGCCAAAATGAAACTTCTAGGGCAGGCACAGACTTATTGGAGGAATATGGAGAGCCTGCTATTTCATTGTCAGGAGCCCTAGGTTGAGATGTGGGATGAGATGAGGACCAAACTCAGGAAGAAGTACCTTCCTGCCACATACCGCCAGCGTCTCATAGATAAATGGCAGAGTCTCACCCAAGGGGATCGGTCTATCTCTGATTACATCATCGAGTTTGATGAATACTTTCTACGATGTGACACCACGGAGGAAAGCTCCCTGACTGTTTCCTGTTTTCGGCGTGGTCTGCGGCCACACCTTCAGTATGAGATTTTCTGTCGCAACGTGGCCAAGTTGGAAGACGCGTGCCAAGTTGCCCTCGAAGTTGAGCAGTTTGAGGTGGAGTTTGCTCCTATCCCGCGCTAGGGGGTCACCTATTCGCGTATGTCTGACCCTCGGAACACGCCTAGTTCCTACAGTCGGTGGCCTGTGGCCCATCTACAGGAACCCCCTGGCCAGGACCTCGCTGCTCCTCTGCGCCCCCTCCCTCCAAGGGACCCTCCCCTATGCCAGCAGGCACCCGTCCCTGCCCTTAGACCTCTCCAGCCCACCGTGCCGACTCGACCCCTGCTTCCTACACCCGCGATCTATTTTGTGGGCAAGGGTAAGGGGCTGATGGCCAATGGAACATCACCGGGAACCGGGACGCCTGGCAGTTGCTATAGGTGTGGTGGAGTTGGACACTATTCGACCAAGTGTCCCACTTGGGAGTCACTTGTTATTTCTGATCCCTCGGTCAGCGACCCCACACCTGAGCTTGTACCGATCAGTTATGAGGCTGATCAGGATTTAGCAGAGGAGTTCTTTGATGAACTAATGGAGGGAGAGCAAGTTGACGTCCCCGGCACCCAGTACCAGGGTGATGTGTAGTTGGGTGTAGTCAGGTGCATCCTAACCCAGTCTCAGGTGAGTGACGATGGGCGTCGTACCACCATCTTCCACACATTTTGTAGGCTGGGATGAAAAGCCTATATGGTGATCATAGATAGCGGGAGTTGCATAAACGCTATCTCTACGGGCACTGTTAGACGCTTGGGATTGACTCCCGTAGACCACCCCGCACCCTATAGAGTATCTTGGGTGGATTCTACTTCCATCCCGGTCAGACTGCGATGTCTGGTGCCACTACAGTTCTAGGATTACCATGATGAGATATGGTGTGACGTGTTACCTATGGAGGTGGGTAGCATTATCTTCGGTAGGCCTTGGCTCTTTGATCAGGATGCCACCCTTCAAGGTCGGTCGAACACCTGTACATCCGACCACGGGGGTCATAGGATTACCCTCCACCCTACCCAGCCGAAGGACCCGTCTATCCAAGGACCAACCGGCCCCAGCACTTCGACCCCTCCTAGTCAGGGGATGATCGGTCCTCCCACCACATCTTCAGCGCGGGCTACTACCTCTTCGACTGCTCCCAGTACAGAAGACCTCCCACCCAGGAGGTTGATGATGATTAGTCCCCGAGAGATGGAGCAAGAGTTTGTTAGTGGTAGGCCCATCTTGGCTGTCGTTGTTTGTGGGTTGAGCGAGGTAGCTCTAGGGTTAGAAGATGAACACCCCCTAAGGTGGCTGCGATTTTACGCGAGTTTTCAGATTTCTTCCCAGAGGACCTCCCTGGAGGCCTTCCACCCATGCGCGATATCTAGCATGAGATCGACCTTGTACCGGGCTCATCTTTGCCCAACCTTCCCCACTACCGGATGAGTTCCACAGACCATGCCGAACTTCAAAGGTAGGTTGAGGAGTTGATGAGTCGGAGATCTCTTAGGGACAACAAGAGCCCTTGCGCTATTCCCGCATTATTGGCCCCGAAGAAGGATGGCACATGGAGGATGTGCGTTGATAGCCGTGTGATCAACAAGATCACGGTGAAGTATCGTTTTCCCATTCCCCGATTAGATGACTTGCTAGACATGATGTCGGGAGCCACTATCTTCTGAAAGATAGACCTTCGTAGTGGCTATCACCAGGTGCGGATCAGGCCTGGGGATGAATGGAAGACGGCATTTAAGACCAAGGATGGCCTCTATGAGTGGTTGGTTATGCCCTTTGGGCTTTCCAACGCCCCTAACACCTTCATGCGGTTGATGACCCAGGTTTTACGCCCTATGATAGGGGTCTTCTTGGTCGTCTACTTTGATGACATTCTTATCTACAGTCGCACTAGGGAGGACCACTTAGACCATCTCAGAGAGGTATGCATTGTGTTGAGGTGAGAGAGCTTATTCGCCAACCCGAAGAAGTGTGCTTTCATGACCGATCAAATTACCTTCCTCGGGTTTATTGTGTCTAGGGATGGAGTCTCCACTAATCTGGAGAAGATTAGGGCTATCAGGGAGTGGCCCGAGCCCCGCACACTCCACGATGTCTGAAGTTTTCATGGCTTAGCGACGTTCTACCATCGCTTCATTCGCGGCTTCAGTTCTATCACTACCCCGATCACTGATTGCATTCAGAAGGGGGCATTTGTATGGACTAAGGCTTTAGCCACTGCATTTCAGGACATTAAGGAGCGTATGACCCAAGCACCTGTCCTTGCATTACCTGATTTTACTAAGGTGTTTAAGGTCACATGTGACGCTTCTAGAGTGGGACTTGGTGGAGTGTTGAGCCTGGAGTCCCACCCCTTCGCATTATTTAGCGAGAAGCTGAATGATGCCAAATTGTGTTATTCCACATATGATAAAGAATTTTACGTAGTTGTCTAGGCATTAAGGTATTGGAAGCATTATCTTTTGCATCAGGAATTTGTCCTCTTCTCTGATCCAGAGGCCTTACGATTTCTCCATACTCAGAAGAAGCTGAATGCTCACCATAGCCATTGGGTGGAGTATCTCCAGGAGTATACATTTGTGCTTAAGCACAAGGCAGGGGCAGAGAACAAGGTCGCCGATGCGCTGACTTGGCAGATGATGATGTTGACCAACATGAGTGTTGAGGTGGCAGGCTAAGAGAGGCTGAAGGACGCCTATGTTGATTGCCTGGACTTTGGTCCGATCTACGCCATCCTTCAGGCAGGTCCCTTGCGTGATTATAGCGAGTTTGTTCTTCAGGAGGGTCACCTATTCCAGGGTGACAAGTTGTGCATCCCACAGACTTCTGTTCGTGACTTTCTTACGTGGGAGATGCATGCGGGAGGTCTTGTTGGCCACTTCGGCCAGAACAAGACCATAGAGGCGGTTGAGCATAGATTTTATTGGCCTAGCCTAAAGAGGGATGTCGCTCGTATCGTGGCCCAGTGCCGCACTTGCGCTATGGCCAAATAGAGGAAGCAGAATATCGGCCTCTATAGTCCCCTCCCCGTCCCGGATAGTCCATGGCAGGGCATTAACATGGACTTTCTGTTGGGATGCCCCTCACCCTCCGAAAGCATGACTCTATCTTTGTGGTCGTAGATAGGTTCTCCAAGATGGCATTATTCATCCCATGCTCCAAGACTTCTGATGTCTCTAGAGTTGTCGGTCTATTCTTTGCTCATTGTGTCTCCAGGTTTGGCCTCCCTCGTACTATAGTGTCAGATAGGGATGTGCGATTTACTAGTTATTTTTGGAAAACCCTATGGCACATGATGGGCACCCAGCTGAAATTCTCCACTGCATATCATCCCAGACCGATGGTCAAACTGAGGTAGTTAATAGGAGTTTGGGGGATCTTCTTAGGTGTCTAGTCCGTGATCGTGTCAAGGATTGGGACTTGGTTCTACCACTAGCATAGTTTGCCTATAATGATTTGGTCAAAAGGTCTACAGGCATGAGTCCTTTTGAGATTGTTACTAGTCGTAGACCGAGGAAGCCCATAGACTTGGTCCTCTCTCCCATCCAGTCCCGTGTGTCAGAGTTGGTAGAGTTCTTTGCCGATCACATCAGGCAGTTGCATGAGCATATACGTCGTCATATTGAGTCCAGCAACGCATGGTACAAAGAGTTGGCAAATGCCCACAGGCACCATCGTGAGTTCAGGGAGGGTGAGTACGTCTTGATCATGGTCAGGCCTAAACGGTTTCCCTCAGGAACCATGAATTAGTTACAAGCTCGCGGTGCCAGTCCTTTCCGAGTAGTGAAACGAGTTGGGTCAAACACATATGTTGTAGATTTTCCAGAGATCTATGGAATCAGCTCCACTTTCAACATCCCGAACCTAGTCACTTATAGGGACCCAGCGGTGATACCCAGTGAGCCGTTTGAGCCATCTCCACCCCTTGTGAGTGACACCACCCTAGAGCATCCACCTTCAGCTTTGCTACCTTAGCAGTGTGAGCAGATAGCAGCAGTGAGAGCAGATAGAGCATATACTGGACGAGCAGGTAACGACTACTCGAGGTGGAGTGTATCAACGCTACGTGGTGCGATGGAGGGGACGGCCTGCGTCCGATGACACTTGGATCACCCGGGATGAGCTACAGAGGATAGATCCAGATCTGCTGGATCGATACCAAAGCGACTAGGACCGCTACTCGACGGGGTCAAGCTTCTCCCACCCTGGGAGAATTGCTGAGGACACCAGAGCCAGAGTACGGCTCGACTCAGCGAGCCGCCGGTACAGGACACGCAGCACGATTTGGTCGACACCGACCTCTTTGTGGCTGGGGGACAGTATGGAGTCTCCACTAGAGCTTTGATACTTTAGTACATATTTTTGTACGCATTTGGTTGTGTTTGGTGTGTATTTGGGTTATATTTTGGTTTGTATTATTTTGGGTTTAATATTCGTTCAATGGGAGAATATTGACCAAGTATTTTATATTTTTGGTTTATTATGGTCGAAGGGGGATTAATATGGTCCAAGGGGAATTAAATAACCAAGCCCCTTACATTGACTTGGAGAGAGGGGTGCCCCCCTATTTGTCCCCTTGTGGAATTTATTTAATCACCTTGTTCCCCCATTTCCCCATTATACCCCCTTGACCAAGGGTATCTTAGGTCATTAGCCTAGGTCTAGGGTTTGGTATAAGGTGTCTCTTGTTGCATTTTGATAAATTTAAATGAAAAAAAATTATTGGAAATAGCCTTGGGCTCACCTCCCCTCTCTCCCCCTTGTTCTTGTTCTTCCTCTTCCTCTTCCTTGCAGCAGCAAGATCTGGGTGTGAAGCCCTTCTTTCGGAGTGACTCCCAATTCTATCTCTTCTTCTGGGTACCAGGTTCAATCACCGCCGCTGCCGCCTCTATTCGTGCCGCCATCAAGCCACCACAAGAACAACTCCGGCCTAATGTCCGGAACCCGGAATTCTAGATCTGAAGCTCAAAGGACAGGTCGATTCTCCCAATCCAGCCGTTGGATCGACCTCAAATTTTGTGGGCGTCTTCCCCCCAATTTAAATTTCATTCCGATCAGAGCCCGTTTACCCTTTCTTCTAGTCTTTTGTTTCCACCACATGCAGTCTTCCAGTTTGCAGATCTGCAGGACAATCACCTAGTGTCTGATTTTTCCCACCACCCAAACCTTGTCCAAAAAATCCAAAACTACTTGTGTGTCATCCTCACGCCCCCCCTCTCCACCATAAAAATCCCAAACCCTAGATCCACCATCCCCCCGATGGTCAAAATTCATTCTCAGGCAATATCCCAATCTGCCCTACATGTTCTATGTTCCGGGACAGAAATCATAGACAACTTGCAGAGGTTTTCATTTTTAACCCAACCATTGGTCGGATCTTAGTTTCAAGTATGTCGAAGCCCTTTGAGTCCTCTTTCCAACGGCGCTAATCTCACCCCGATCCGATATTGGATCTAGGCGTGCCAGCCATTCTCGTGGAAGCACGCTGTCCTACTCCGAACCAGGCTAGCGAGGAAGGTGACCGTAGAAATTCATCGGAAAATACGTCGAAGAAGATTCAGTGACGGCCACTCCGAAGGGTCGACCAGGGACCCTCTGCCTTCATCTCGGTGAACTGCCGCCATCAGAAGCTTATCGGAGGTCACCGTCCCTTCGGAGGCCCTTGTCTGCTGTCCTGCCGGCCAACAATTGCAGAACCGGAGCCACTGCCGCCACCGCCCGGCACCCGCCGCCTTGCTGCCCGCCAACCCAAGTTCGGTGCTCCCGGCGCCACTGTGTAGCCCTTTACCTCCTTGCATGGAGTGGGCCATCAAATCTTTGCTATAAATTAATTTTTACTATTGTACCGGGAGTTATGAAACTTGGCCGGGACGTCTTCCCCACGCCCCGAGCGTGGAGGTACACTCGCCTCTCTACTTTTGTCTTATTTGCTTAGCTAGTATAAGTTCTAGATGTCGCTGCATGTGAGTAGTTTAATTCCTAGCTAGTTAAATTTAATCACCACTGTGAGTTGTCAGTGCGAGACCCGTCCCGTGACTTATTCTGAGCACGAGAGTTAGCTGACCACCCGAGACTCAATGTCGGTTTCTCAACCGTACAGATCGACACGTTTCCCTTACTGGGGACGATCGTGAGTGAGTACATCTTGTTTGGGGTATGCTTGCATCTTCAAGAAACACGTTAGGTGCCGAACCAGTTGAGTCATTACTGGACATGTTGTCTTTAGGGTCGCGACGTCACCTAGAGTCCATGGTTTGCAACAAGTCCGAGTCAAGTTTATTGTCGTCCCGCATCACAAGGTGAACCTCACAAAGTGTCGATCTAAGGAGCTCTCCCACTCTAGATATATGCTCGGGTGGGATTCATCAAACATGAAGTCCTGCGATCAATGACACCCAAGAGGGGGATGAATTGGGTGTTTACCAATTTTAAGAAAATTTTTGACCTTTTTAAAATATGTGATATAATGCTAATCAAGAGGTTCAGAACTATTTGATCACAAATCGGATTTATCAAACTTAATTGATGAAGATATGGATTAAGCAAGATCTATGTAGATAAATCCGGAACAACAATTTACACTAACACTCATGTAGAATGGAGGTAGAGGAAATGGATCAAACCACACAATTCAAAACACAATGCACAACGGTTTTTAAGCTGGTTCGGATGCAACGACGGCAATCCTACGTCCACCCCTCACCAAATCCGGTGAGGCTTCACTCGGAGATAAATCCCCAAATGGAGACAACGCTCCAACCACACACGCAGGATGACGCCTGCACACACACACGGGGACGCACCTCAACACACACACACACACGGAGATGAGGTCTCCAACACGATCCAACAATTAGATCAACAACACATACACACGCTACGATAGATGCAACACTCCACACACTAAAACAACCGGATCTAAATAGATCCACACACACACACACGTAGATCTAAGAAGATCCACTCACACACGAAAGGAACTCCACGATCACACACGACCACGGATCCAAAATGATCCACACACACACACGAGTTTATAGTTTATAAGAAACACAAATTTGAAACTCAAAACACAAGACACAAAAACAAATAAACAACAGTTTAGAATGCTCCTAATTTAGGCTCCACTTGAGTGTATGATGCATATCTTGCGTTGATTCCTTCTTTGCTTAAATGGCATTGGATGGGTTGTGAAAGCCATGTTCTTTCACCCTTTGGCAGTCTTCCCTTGATCTCTTGCTTGCTTAATTGCTTCTTCCCTTCTTCCTCCTTGGACGGCCTCCCCTTGATCTTCCTTGAATGCTTGCTTGCTTCTTCACTCCCTTGGAGGTTGCTAGCTTCAGATTTGGCTTCAAACACCTTGGAGATAGATGAAGATCTTGCTGCATGAGGTACTATTCACAGAGCTACAATACTCTCTTCTTCCTCCTTGGATAGCCTCCTCTTGATCTCACTTGAAGCCCTCTTGGATGGTTAGGGTTTCTAACTCTCTTGTGTGTATTTTAGAGACTTTGAATGGTCCATAGACATCCCCGAGACCAGATCCATAAATCATGATGTAATTAGGGTCATTGGGATTAAACAAATGGGAAGAAAGACCTCTTCTAGAGCTTGAAACAAAAGTCAACAAAAGGGGGCCTCGGGACTGGTGATCGACCGGAAGCAGTGGGTCGGTCGACCGGAATTTTACAGTCGATTGATTTTTCATCTCTGGCAAAACCGGTCGACCGGCCCTATAGTGGCGGTCGACCGAAACCTACAAAAATTCCATCTTTTTGGTTATGGCAATTCTGGTCGACCGGTCCTATAGTGGCGGTCGACCGAAACCTACAAAAATTCCATCTTTTTGGTTCTGGCAATTCTGGTCGACCGGTCAAGGTGTGTTGGTCGACCGAAATGACCCATACCTGTAAAAATGAAGTGTTAGCCCAAGGAAACATGTCCATAGGTGAAGAGCTTCATGTCCATATCAATTTCATGCATTTTGAGTTTGGTTTAACTTAGCTTATGCATTTGGAAAGTTCAAAGCAAATGAGCACTTGTCATTACATGAGAATATCTTAAACAAGTTCAATGCTCACTCTTCATGTCCATAGACACACTCCGCCCACAGAAACCCCCGCAAGGGGCGCTGCCTCCTTGACCCCCGCGACCTGACCGCGCAGGTCGATCCGCGTGTGAGGGCGCACGATGGCGGGTTTTGCAAGGGCTAGAAACCTCATGAACTAGGTGCATATGAACACTTTGAAACACACATGTTCTGAGGTAAGTATCAAGTTCCGGGCTAAGAATCAAGAGATAAAACTCAATCATCCCAAGTAAATTATTCATGAAATAACCTCATGGAACACTCAATAACAAGGAGTGTATAACAGGGTAAGAGCCTTACCAATGGTTCTTGATAGTACATGACATATACCACCTATTTTGGATTGTAGAGGAGCAGGGTGTTTATCCACATGTTTGGTTCACCAGGTGACTGCCATGAGTTTGATCCTGAAGGTAAGATAGTCAGGGTTAATACCATGCTTGTTCACATTAAAGAGGTTATGAAACCTCTTACCTCTTGTAAAACTAATTCAATCAAGCAAGAATCAAGACCATGTACCGTTGCCATTTGCCATCTCAATCATATTTAAACATGAATGTACACAGTCAACAAGAACATGTGCAATCAACCACTCAATCACACATTAAGTTTAGTTATCATCACTCAATCACACATTAAGTTTAGTTATCATCAAAGCCATAACGTAACAATCACAACAATCATCAAAACCATAACTCAACAAAACACGAAGGCCTCTAATGGGTCTAAGTCAGACGAATATGCCAAGTATGAGGTGGTCATGACGGTGGACAAGGGTGGTGCACCGGGTGACTCAAAATGCAAATGCGCCCTAGGACCAACTTGTAGAGACAAGTTAAGAACTTGCTCTGATACCAAATTTGACGTGACACCACCTTGGGGGTGGCAGCCACTAGGCCAATGCTCCTTAGACCTATGACCCACAAGCATGCAACTTTGACGGCGGACTCACTCGGGCGAGCTCACTCGCATAGTGTGCATAATTGCCCGTAGGCCCACCGGCAATAGTGGAGAAAGTCCGAAGTGGGACCTCACTGTTCCGGTGATTGGCTAGGTTGCGGTTGAACCCCTACGGGTCTGGGATGCCAATTTTGATGGGCGGCCAGCACGCCAAGGGCGTGGGATGTAGGATCTCTCTCACAACTCACCCCGCGGTGGCACTCAATTCGATGAGAATTCGGGATCGGGCACTCACCTCACTACCGGTGGGTAACTTAGATGCAATAATAGTCAAGCAAAGAAATGAAACCAGCATAGGATGGGGGCCCGAATCTCACCAGGTCGGCGTGAAGACGCCGACCCCAGTCGGAGACGAGGGTGAGCGAGGAAGCGTGGGCTTACCCGCACGCCGCGCCGAGGAAGCTCAACCTGAAATTTATAATTACATGCACTACACCTCTCACAGGAGGGGGAATCTCGGGGTGGGGGTTAATGGATTACAACCAAAACTACCTCCACGCAGGGAGAGGTGGTCAGCCGGCCAGGCTGGGTCGGGAGTTTGGACGACGAATGCCGACCGGTCGGACTGATTTCTACCCGGACCAAACTCGCAAGACAGCAAGCTGATGTCGGAGGTGCCACGAACTCCTTCGAACTCAAATGAAGGCGAGACCAATGCCAAATTTTTCTGGACTGGCTTAGGAGAGCCCATTAAAATTTGCAGATCGATTGGAGGCCGTGGGAAGCCAGGGCAGCCCCGAGAGTTGGGGTGGACTGGTGTGGCCCTGACTATTCCAGAACCGTATGTGCCAGAAGATAACCTTGCCCCGAGCACCTCCGAGCTCCGATGAAGGAGTAGCTGGTATCAACGCGACCGGGGGAGGGTCCTCCTCGAGCAGGGACTGATGGGGCTCCGAAAGGTGTTTGGAGTAGAGCGGAGGATGCAGAAGAGTAGCCGAGGGTCAGACTTGGTTCTGGTGGAGTAGATATGTGCGAGTTGGTGGAAACGGCTGGAACGCGGTCCTCCGGTACTCAAACGACTCCCTTCTTCTTGGGTTTGGTAGAGCACTTGCAGAATATGTTCTCCTCCAAAGGGCACGCCAGGAACTTCACCGAGCTGGCCGTGAGAGCATTTGCAAGCCGCCTCTGGCTGTCTGCCAGAGATAGAGTGCGCGGTTTGGCGAAATCAGCTCCTCCAGTCTACTCCAAAGTCGGATGATGGCGGGACCACCTCGGCTGCAAAGCTATCTGGACGATGAATCCACCGGTATATGCTAGGTCACCTGAAGCCTTGGAGGAACATCGTTGCTGCCTCTGCAACTTTCTAGTCATCTGCTACTGATCCACCTGAACAGGGTTTAATGGTGGAGGGCAGGTTTGAACAAGGTGGACTGGATAAAAGGCCGCAAGGGAGGGGGTGGAATGACTGTGGGAGGTAGCTGCGAGGTGGATGGGGGTTGCTGGAGGGTTGGGGAGGAGGGGAGGGGCGGAGCTAGCTCGGCTAGGGTGGCTGGTGCGCTGGGAGAAGAGAGGGGGGGGTGAGTGGTAAGTGTGCAAGCAGTAAGGAGGGGGAATATGAGGGAGTGTGGCGGTGCACCCAAACCTTGGGGTTGGGGATTCTCCTTGATGGAGGGTGCCTAGGTAATGCCAATGGGTGCCTTGGGGATGTGAAGGGAGACTTGGGAGAATGGAGAGACACTTGGGGGTGGTGAAGAGGTGTATTGGTAAATGAAAGGGTGTCATGAAAGGGTGTCTAGGAGATGGTGGGAGTTAATGGGGTGTTTAATGCTCTCTAGCGAGTTGAAAGGACACTAGATGAAGTGGAGGGTTAGGGCTGAGGTGGAGGGTGATATGGAGGGGAGAGGAGAGAGAAAGGGGCACAAATTTTAGAGAGAGAAAGTGGAGGAGAGAGAAAATGGCGTAGGAGAGAGAGAGGGGTATGTGGAGGGCTTCTCACCCTCACACTCTTGGCTTCTCACCAAAGGAAACACACAAGTGAATTTATGGAATTTACTCAAATTTTAATTGCTTCATTATTGTACAAATGAGGGAGAGGGGGCCCATTTATAGGCAACCATATTTTCCTAGGACTAAAATGACTATAACTAAACAACTAATGACCAGAGCAGTCCAAGAGAGGGCGCCTCTGGGCTTAGCCCACTGAATTGGGCCCATTAGACACATAACCTAGGTAAATGACTCACTAACCTAGGTACTTGACTCAAATAAAAGGAAAATTACATGATAAGACTCAAATAAGAAAATGAAAAATACATCATATGACTCGAAATAATGTGGCAAACAAGATGTAGCACTGCTGGCAATCATCAGGAGCCTCAGAAAATTGCGGAAGGACTAGAGATGCCCCATCAGCAACCCTACATGTGACTCTCAACGGTCAAAAACAGGCACCCCAAGGGTGCTCTGACCAAATGGGATAAACGGTCATGGGCTGACCGCTACCTAAATGGTAACGGTAAGTCGCGTGACCGCTTACCAGGCCTAGCGGTCCCCTGGGGGCCGCTAAGCCCAACCGAGACGCCGAAATGCCTAGCGGTCCCTTGCGGACCGCAAAAGGGGCACTAGCGGTCATTGGAAGGACCGCAACCCCAACCCGAGCACGGGAACGGCAGGAATAGCCCAAAATCCATTCACGCCCCGATCATCCCCCGATGATGGGGAAACAAAGGGGAATCTATCCCCAACCCTCCTAGCATGATTCTACACCCATAGATCAGTCAAAAACCTTGAGAATCGAGAGATCAGGTTCTCAAACCCCAAACATGTGATTTCCCTTCTCGGCATGAAAGAAGCCCCTCTCGACCTCTCCACGGCCTAGAAATCACGGGGAAAGTGGGAAAGAAGGTAAGGATCTATCCCCCTACCTTAGGGAAGCTCGAAAGGCATCGGATCGCCGCCAATCTCAAAATCTTGGCCGAACATAAACTCCACATCCCACGCCGCGAGAGTGCCACCTCCACGCTCACCACGCCGCTGCCATAGTCACTGCGCCGCCACCTTGGTCCGCAGACTGCCACCGGAGGAGGAAAGGGCGTCGCGAGCTTGCACGAGGGAGAGGGCTTGCAACGGTCGGCCGGCTCACGGGGGAGAAAAGAAGAAGAAACAAGAAGAAAAGAAAAGGGTTATATATAGAAAATTCAGATAATATGAAAAATATGAAAAATTAGGAAAAAATCATTTCCTCGATTCAGAGTAGGAGAACGCAAACGTTCACCCTGTATGGGGTTCCGAAGGCTCGTTAGGGAAAAACAAGCGTAAACCACAAAATGCGCTCTGGGACCCCCGAAAGTAATCCGAAACACACGCATCCTGATCCGAAAAATGTCCAAAAAACTCAGGACATTACATGCGCTCCTTCTGATCACTAAGCAGACGATGGTGGGCATTGGGTTGGGACTTGAGACCCGCCGTGCCATAAAGGTCGATCACGGTGATAAGTGGGGAAGCGTTTGATTAATTGCCAAGTAATGGGGTTGCATGGCTGATAAGTGTATAATTTTACATGTTAATTAATTTTATAACACACTTTTATGAGCTTTAATAAGTATCACTATGCATTTATCACACTAAATTTTAATTTCAGATCAAAATATTTAATTATCTGATTTAATTAAATGTTGATTATATTTTGCAGGCATAAAGAATATCACAACAAGAAGAATAAAAAGAAAATAAGAAGAAGACAAATGGGCCAAAGCCTATTCACATCCAAGAGCCCATGTCCGACCACGCCCAGTCTTAATTTAAAAATAAAAAAAAAGAAGAAAGAATGAAAAAGAAATAAAACAACTATATATATAGCATATATAGTATATATATTTATATTGTTATATACATAGTATATATATATACACACACACACACACACATATACATATATATATATATATATATATATATATATATAGTTTAGATATATAGCATATATTGTACATATATATATATAGTTTAGATATATAACATATATTGTTAGCATACACACACATATATATAGTATATATATATAGCATATATACATAGTATATATACATATAGCATATATACTAGACATATATATATAGTATATATATATATCCTAGCAGACATGAAAGAGTTTGAAATAAAGGCATCTTCTTCACATAGAAAAGTCTTCACGTATGGGCTCCACGCTGGGCATTCAAAGGCCACAAGGTTGGTAGCTTCCACATGTTGGCAGGCTTCAAAGTGGGTGCAGCCTTCTCATGTGAAGGCTCTTCAAGACACATGCATGGGCTCTTCAGCTGGCTTCATCACGTGAGCAGACATGGGGGGCCTTCACACTTCAGTTTGGTGGGAGGCTTCACGTGGCCTTCGTTTCAAAAGCATCCAGGAGGGCTTCTAATGCACCAGCAAGAGCCATGCACGTGGCCTTCACTTGGACTTCAAGTGGTGGGCAATGCTTTAGGCGGCCAAACAAGGCAGCGGCTGGGTACGATTTCTTCACGTCGGCAAGGCGCTGGCAGGTGAAATGGGGTCCATTTGGACGTGAGCTTCTCACAGGGCTCTTTGCACCGCGGCTGTGAGCTGGTTCACGTGAGGAAAAGAGAAGGCACGAAGCCTTCATGGGTCCACACGGCTTCTCTACAAGGCGATTAAAGCGGTGGTCAACAGTCATCGCATGAAAAGAGGCTTTGCGGCTGACAAGCTTCCACACACGTCGGCAGGTGGGCAGGCGAACAAGTCACGCACGCGGGTTAGCTTCGGCTTCAACGGTAGAATCACAAACGGCCAAGGCATGCTCCACGCTACGGCTTCTTCACGTCGGCACGCTACAGGTCACGCACGGGAACGGTTTGCGTTGGCAAGTCGGTAGCGTCCAAAAGCCAACACAGACTTGGACTCGCGTGGGGAAAATACAAGGCACGAAGCAGAGAAGGCGGCCTTCACACAAAGCGGTTGCCGACGTTGCATGCGGCATAGAAAGAAAGAAGAATACTTCAAATTGTGGGCTTGAGGTGTTCATATGGAAGAACAGTGATATTTTGGAGTTTATATAAAGAAGTCATGGGGAAGGCTTTGGCTGTCCCTAATAGGCAATAGGCAATACCCAGTAGGCACATAACGTAGATAGCTCTCTCCCCCTCTTATGTAGCATTCTTCCCCTTCATTGGGCTTCCCCATTTTATTTTTGTTATTATTATAGTGTGTTTTAATTTATTTATTTGTAACTTTTATCCACTTGTGAGTTTGCATTAATTCATGTTTTAATATTTTACATAATCTCTCCATCTCTCTAATATTCTTCCAAAATTCTCTCTCGGTCAATTTCTAAAATTCTTTTAAAGATGGTCAAGGGAAGCGGTTCCGATCCAGTCGAGTGTACGTGGTCGTTCCCGACGACTCGTAAATCAAAGGCTCGAGGAGACGACGCCGTTATCACACCACGACCGCACCAAATCTATCCCAACTCGTCTATTTTATTTCACATTTAATTTTGTTATTTCTCTAGATTCATTTATTTTCATACAATTTTACTTTTTAATTAGTTAAATCTCACTCAAAATTCGAAACTCTCAAATATATGAATTTTCCAACTCATGGTTAAATGAAAATATTCCTCCTCATGGGATCGACATGTTCTTACCACTTTATTCGTGTTTTCAATATTTTTAAGTGAGTGAGTTCGATAAATTTTTAAATTGTATGGCACGGTATTTTTATACGACAGGTGCCGAGCGCATCAATTTTTGGGCGCCATTGTCGGAGAGGAAATTATTTTTCGTAGTTGGATATTCTTATGTTTGATTTGTATATTTGTATATTAATTATTCTATTTTTATTTTGCAGGAAAAAGAAAAAAAAATCAAAAAATCTAAGAAAGAGGAAAATCGGATATGAAATTCTCAGAAAATGAAGCATCGCTGAAAGCTTGGAACTGTAGCAGTCAAGCGTCGCTAAAGGTCTGAAATGTAGGTACATGTTCTATTTTTCCGATTTCTGAAAAATCTTTAAAAAAATCTAAAAAATTTCTGAAAAATTTGTAAAAATCAGAAAACACAAAATATCATTTTAGGCTTCATTTTGTC
Source organism: Amorphophallus konjac (assembly GCA_022559845.1). Lineage (NCBI taxonomy): Eukaryota > Viridiplantae > Streptophyta > Magnoliopsida > Alismatales > Araceae > Amorphophallus > Amorphophallus konjac. The sequence continues at coordinate 201,393,628 of CM040124.1, forward strand.
ATAAATGTGTATGTCTTTGTTATTTTTTTGTTTACAGCTTCTTGCATTCATCTCTTATTAAAAAATTAAAAAAATTAAAAATCAAAACAAAAAAAATTATGCTGGCTATATAGGTTCATTAAATAAAAAAAATACTTGCACCAAAAATAAAAAATTTCATTTAAGAATAGAAATCACACCCAACAAGTTCTAGGTCATGCATCATTTAGCATAGAATTTTTTCTTTTTGTTTAATTTTTGTCATTACATTTTGGAGATTGCATGGGGCAAGATACATTCTACTTATCATATTCTAGCATGCATATTGCATAAGAACCCCTTGTTTAAAATTGTGGTGTGCATTTCATTTTAAAAGATTTTAAGGGTAACACCCCTAAACAACATAAGGTGGGGATTTCATCACCCTTCCTTAGCTCACAAAACACATTTCACTTGCATCTTTGCATAACCTAAACCATAAATAAAAGCCAGTAGACATTGGCCATAGGATCACACTGTGATTTTAGTATGATTTGAGTTTACCCTCTTGTAGAAATCGGTGCCTATGGCAAGACGGTCGAACGGTAAATGTCTTAAGCGGGACTGTGGTTTGACATAATTAGGTCCCTACGAAAGTAGGGGGAGCCTCCCACTACCCCACCCCTTACCTGACTGGTGAAAATATTGAGGGTGAATTTAAGTTATACTTTAGTCATTTTGTGAAATCATATTTGTAGTCTAGGTCACATCTAGGTCTTTAGGTAAATTGTGTGTCAACTTGTTTATGTATGTAAAAAATATATAAATAAAATAAAACAATAAGATTTTTCTGTAGTAAAATAAAAAAATTAAAATAGAAAAAAATTCATTAAAAAATATCACTTTTTCTTGGGTCTTTTGCATTGCCACATCCAATTTTGTTCAGGCCCATTAATAGATTCTTTCATGTTCAACTATGCGGACAATTTGAATTCAACTATTTCATTTACCAATTATCATCAAAATCATTCACTCTTCCACAATGAGGTTTACAATTCATCTCTTACCCAAGAGCCACACCAATTTCCATCGGATTTTTCCACCTCTTTCTCCTACACAAACCCATATCCTAGGTGGGAAAATCAACAGTCTTCTTCTTGGGTACCCTATCAAGACCCTACGCAAAGTTCTTCAAACCCACACTTTTCAGATTGGGCTTCGTACTCAAATGATTCTGGACGCACTTTTTTATTTAAAGATCGTTGTTTATTTGTTTATTAGGTTTATTAGGTGCGTGGGCGTGCCAGTCACAAAGTGACGATTTATTCGGGCTCCGAAGAGCCCATGGTGCGCTCGATCTGACTCGGTCAGACGATTGTGTGTTTCGTGTCGAGACCAGAACCCGCCGTGCCATAAAGGTCACGGCGTCATTTACATCCCCCATACGGGGGAACACCCTTGATTGATTGCCCAGAATAAGGGCCCTACGGCCTAAAGAGAATTCTAATAATGCAGGAGGATAGCGAAGGATGAACTATGCTAGAAACCCGTATCGGGACGTGAACGTTCAGCCTACGTCGGCCACTCGTGGGCCACTTCATGTTCGGACGAAGGTCCGTGTTTGTAGCGTAAGAGATGGTGGAAAAACTGCGCAGATGTCCACCGTGAGTATGGCAGGTTTAATGCGAGTGCGGATTAGATCCCGGAAGAAGTGGGTCAAGCTGACGAACTATCGGCCCAAAAGGTGCCCGGACCATGACCATGTCGGGGATCCCGCGGTCCACGTCCTATATCACAGGGCATCATTACTTTCCTCTTCACGCAAAGTCCGGGGGAGCGGGTTGTTAGGTGTGAAGCCCAAACTCGCCAACGTGCGCCCTCGCACGCGGATCGACCTGCGCGGTCAGGTCAGGCAGCGCCCCCGGAACAAAATTTTAATTATGGGGGGGGGTATGCTATTGTCGTTGTTCTGATCATTGAATTAAGTGGTTCATTCCCATTCCATTCTTTCTATTTTGTTTACTGATTTAGCCCTTATTCTCTTGTTTATTCTTTAGTTTCAATAGTTTTCATTCTTCTTTTCATTCTTTTTGTTTTCTTTTGCCACGCCGTATTAGCAAGCTGCAAGAAGATGGGCGCGCCAGTTTTAGGGGCGCCGGGTTAAGATGTGAAGGGGCACGTCAGAATTGGAGGACAAGGGAGGGCGCGCCATTTTAACATTTGGAAGGAGGGGATACGGGGCTTTTGTGAGGAGGGCGTGCCGGTTAAGGCCGCGCCGGGCTACGGTGTTAAAGGCACTTGTCGATTGAAGGTTCAAAGAGGATTTTGAGAGTGATGTTAAACCGGCACGGTGAAATAGTCACCGTGCCGTATTAAACTCCCCCAAGGGCTTATTGCTTTGACTATGCACTTCTTTTCTTTCACCCGTAGATAGATTTTATGATGCGTTTGTTCATCTATTTGGTAGATTATGTTGGTAGGAAGGAAGTTTAGGCGTTTAAATGTTCGTTAGGGTGACTTAGCGTGTACTTTAAGTGTTTCGTTCGAGGGGTTTAGTTCACATATTTTTTATTGTGTGTGGTTCTTGATCTCGGAAGCGGCTTGTTCATTTGTTCCTGAGCGTTCTTGGCAATGGCGAGAATTGGGCAGCACCTCCCCCGGACCGGGACTTGCCGGAGATAAAGGAGTGTCACCAATCGGATTGCTCCGAGGTAAACTCTCAAAATGCGGAGCGGCCTCACGGCGGTCCGTTAGCCCAAGTGCGAGTGCGGAACGCTCGAGGGCCAGCCTATAAGAGCAACCACGACACACGGGCGATGGGTCTTCAACAAGGACAAATATTTGCCACGGCTGGGCAAGAAATGTTCATCCATCGAATGGGTTACCTTGGGGGTCATGCCATGAAGTGGCAGACCTCAAAGGCCCCCGGATGATCAGAGAGCAAGAAAGGGGAGCAAGGGTCGGAACAGAGGAGACTGAGCTTGCAAAAAGACTTCCTTTCTTTCTCTTTTATTCATCCATACAAACGGGGAAGGAAACTTGATACAGATAAAATGGAAGAGACGGCATTACAAAAAGAAAGGGAAAATACATTCGATGGAGAGAAAGAGAGAAGCATTAGACGGAGGAGGGAGAGGGAAGCATTGGCTTCTCCCCCTCCAACTCACCTCTTGCTCTCGCCCCCTACCTCTTTTCTCCTTTCTTCAGCCCAGAACTGTGGAGCTCTCGAAGGCCGGTTCCCCCTTCTCCCTTCTCTGGCTCTCACTCTCTCCCTTTTTTTTCTTTCTTCCTCCTTTTCTTCCTTTCTCTTCTCTCGATATATATATCCATCGAGCTGGGAACGAAGCCTCTTGAAGTTCACAAATCCCTTCGCTTCCATTCTTCTCCCTTTCTATATCTGACGCTATTGAGTGGCCTGCAGGTAGAGGGATTCATAGCGTGGGGGAGGTGCCTCCACCGGATTGGCCGACAGTGACCGGCGGGGAAGCGACGTTCGGTGCGGAGCTCGAAGATTGCCATTCCAGGGAGCTTGAGGAGCTCAGGAGGTTGCCCGTTGGTCGGACGCAGGAGGCCCAGCCATTTCTGGTAAGTTCTCTTTGTTTGCGCCCGAAAATAGGGGATCGGACTAATGACGGGATGGGATGTCTCAGAGGTAAAACGGCGCGGTGGGATGGTGATCGCGCCGGATTAAACCCAAGTGAAATTGGCACGCCGTTTTAATGCAACACAAATGGCGCCGTTTTAAGCATCAAAAGGGGGGAGGCCCCTTCGACAGGAGCGCGCTGGATAGCCAAAGAAAACAAGGGGAACGCCATTTTAAGCAAAAAGGGGGGGGGGCGCCGTTTTAAGGCGTGCCATTTTAGGGCCCCTTCATGCCGTTTTAAGCACCAAACGGATTCTTTTCGAGGTCGCGACCGTTTATATGAATGTCGGCATTCCCAGAACGTTCCGGTTGCAATGTATAGCCTCCGCAATATTCCGTTTGTAGCCTCTGGGACTCGGTCCCAGATTCTGCGTGACTTTCGGTGCATGCCGAGACTGTGCCGGAGTTCCAGACTTTTCTCTGATTCAGCTCTCGGCATGGCCGGTCGGAGCGTTGTAGCTGTATCTTCTGCTTAGGGGGCTTCCTTAGCGGGTAGCGGACCACCAAGCGAGTTCTCATCCTGATCGGGCGAGGCATGAGGTTTATTCGGCCTTTTTGTCTCCGGCATGCTCTTGAGTGTTACGATGTGCATGCCGTACGATCGACGCCGTCATTTTTTGACATCCACAATGATCCTTACAACCAAGCCCAACATGAAGGACAACCCATCTACTCCTCCTCATCACCTCAGTACCAGACTGACTTCTATTCTGATTGCTACTCACCACAGTCTGAGTGCCACCCAACCTATCTAGCTCCTCCACAATCAAATTTCAATATGGAGGACAGGTTCAACCAAATGACTCAGCTCATATTGGCCAATCAGCAAACTATTAAAGCTTAGAGCCAAATTATCCAAGCCCAACTTGACCAACTTGATAGAGAGCTTGAAATGGACCAATATGTTAGCCTTCCCACGGAAAACCTTAAAAATCCATTTCCTGGTTACGATTATAATGTTAGCTTGAATGATCCATTCATCAATTCTCAACTCAACAACTCTCAAATAATTTTTGATGATGAGGATAATATGGAGCAACCATATCAGAAAAATTGGGGGGAAGGTAATGAATCTCAATTTGTAATGGCCAAGGAAAATAATGAGGAGTCTAAGTTGGGGGGAGAAGGAGAGAATCATGAAAATCAAATTTGGATCCCAAATTCTAATGATTATTATGATCAAGCCCAGCATAAAGAGGGATGGCCCATCTCCTTATCACCACCTTCTACTGATTACTCTTCACATTATTCCATTGAATCTCACCCTCCCTATTCATCTCCTCTACCCTCAAATCCCAATTCAGATATGACACTCAATCAATGATGTTTCAAAGTCAATCTCTCCAAGCATGAATTGATAAGATGATTGAAACAATCAAGAGGGTTGAGGAAGAGCAAGTTCTTAGTTATTCTGGTTCCATTTCTACTGATCAAATTCCTTATGATGACTATGATCAATTTATGATTCCCCAAGAGCATAACACTCCGATTAATCTTAATTTAGAAGATGAAGGGATGATGGAGAGGTCTTGTCAGAAAATTTTGAATGAGGAACCTAGAAAATTTGAGGAGATTGAAGAGTTTGATGGAAAAGAAATAGATGCAGGTGATGACTTAATGAATGATCAGCTTGTGCTTGATGATCCTTGTGAGGAGAGTGCTAGAGAGGTGGATGATCTCCAGTTAGGGGGAGAGGAAGAGTATATTGAACTTCAAATCTTCAATCACATGTCTCTCTCCGAATTTTAGAAAATTCGCTTTGAAGATAGCAGGAAGAAGCAGTAAAGATAGAACAAGATTTGAACATTTATTTGAACAATAAAGTTAGGGTTAATGAGGAGTTAAATGAATTGAGTGTGTCGCATGATAATTTCAATCTAGAGGAGAAGGTAGAGCTTATGTCAATTCTTGACCACAGTGATTCTTTTAAAACTCTACCAGCCGATTGGTCCAACCTTGCTCTACATGCTGATTTATTTGATCCCACGGATTCTTAGGAGGAATATTTCATAATTCATGACATGATTTTTGCTAATGTTCCTCCTCTATTTTTTAATCGGGATGATTCTTTTACGCTACCTCTACCCCGATATCTGTCTTGCCCTTACATTCACCAGCCACATTCGTTTTCTTCAGGGCATGAAAAAGTAAATTTTGACAAGGATAAAATTCTTTGGTGGCTCATTCTAAAATCAACTCGTTGGTTATAGAGCTTTGGGTCTGGCTGAAGACGTTAAACTTAGCACTTTTTGAGAGGCAACCCAATATTTTTGATTTCTTTGTGTGCTAATAAATGGCTTCTTGAGAGGCAACTCAAATTTTTCGCGTGTTTGTATTTTTATTTTACAGGTGTGAATAAAAGATAAGTTGGGGGGAGAGAGAGATGATTGCTTACATTGTTGTCCTGATTTTCAAAGCCAAGTACCACCTTTAGTCAACAAGGATGTCCATCGAAGTTCACTTCCGTCAGGTTGTACCGTTCCTTCATAAATTTCATGTCTACATTGTTCATTATTTTTTATTGTTCATGTCATTGAGGATAATATCATTTATGTTGGGGGGACAGAAATCATATTACACATGTTGCATTCATATACAACCTCATTTTTTTTCAAAAATATTGAAAAAAATTGAAAAACAAACAAACAAAAACCCATTTTGAGTTTCATGATTCATGCTTCCATTGAAAATAATTCTGGAATAGAAATGACTGACTAAGGATGATGGAAAATTTTTATTTAATCTAGCCATGGAAAAGTGATCTAAGAATCTCTTTAAAGTTCATGTGCACTATTAAAAAAAATCACGTTGCACGCTAATGAAACAAGTAGGACAAGTCATCTGCTATTTTAGATATGTTGTCTGATATTCAGCACTTCTTGAAGAAGAGATCTTATATAAGCTTTCTACCATATTATCTATCAAAATTAGTGCAAAAGTACAAATGAAAAGAAACAAAAAAATTGAGAAAAAGGCACCATGAAAAATGCCCCGAATCTGAGTAACTGGGCCTTCTTCACCGAAGACGTGTTGAGGTTCGCGTCAAAAGGAAAAGGGAACCTTGATCTGTGAAACCGGGCCTGCTTCTCCTAAGGCAAGAGTCGAGGTTTGTGTTAAACAGTGAAGGGTAGTGCAGTATCATATGTGTAAAAAATAAAAAGATCCATAAGGGATGAAAATAATAAGGCAGACAAAAAGCTAGTATTCTTAATGCTCTGATTAAGAATGCAGGGTTGAAAGACACTTGTTCGGAATAGTAAATGGGGGATGCAATTGTCTTCATTGTGGACTTAGCATTTCACATGCACAAGTGCTACTGAATTTTGATTAGAATTCTTGATCATGTGCATTAATTTCCTACATAAGGCTAGTATGTGTTAATGATTCTGAATTCCTAATCTTTAGTTGATTCTATGAAGGAATAACTTGATATGAATGTATGAACTTTGTAAACTACTGTTGGTCCTTAATTTTTAATTATTTACATTGCTAAGGGACTAGCAATAAATAAGTTGGGGGGTGATAAGTGTGTAATTTTACATGTTAATTATTTTCATAACACACTTTTATGAGCTTTAATATGCATCACTATGCATTTATCACACTTAATTTTAATTTCAGATTAAAATATTTAATTATCTAATTTAATTAAATTTTGATTATATTTTACAAGCATAAAAAAGATCACAACAAGAAGAATAAAAAGAAAATAATAAGAAGACAAATGGGCCAAAGCCTATTCACATCCAAGAGCGCATGGCCGACCACGCCCAATCTTAATTTAAAAACAAAAAAAGAAGAAAGAATGAAAAATAAATAAAACAACTATATATATAGCATATATAGTATATATATTTATATTGTTATATACATAGTATATACGCATATATATATAGTTTAGATATATAGCATATATGGTTATACATATTATATACATATATATATATAGTTTAGATATATAGCATATATTGTTATATACTAGACATATATATATATAGTATATATATATATCATAGCAGACATGAAAGAGCTTCACATAAAGGCATCTTCTTCACACAGTAAAGTCTTCACGTATGGGCTCCACGCTGGGCATTCAAAGGCCACAAGGTTGGCAGCTTCCACATGTTGGCATGCTTCAAAGTGGGTGCAGCCTTCTCATGTGAAGGCTCTTCCAGACACATGCATGGGCTCTTCAGCTGGCTTCATCACGTGAGCAGACATGGGGGGCCTTCACACTTCAGTTTGGTGGGAGGCTTCACGTGGCCTTCATTTCAAAAGCATCCAGGAGGTAATGCTTTTTCAACATAGATATGTGGAACACAGATATGTGGTGGATCGTGTACATACTTCTTCAACATAGATATGTAGAACACATTATGTACTTCGGACAATTGAGGAGGCAATGCGATGCGATAAGCAACCTCGCCAACTCTTTCCAGTATCTCAAAAGGTCTAATGAATCTTGGTGTAAGATTGCCCTTAACACCAAATCTCCGTATGCCACGTCCAGGCGATATCTTGAGAAATACATGATCTCCGACTTGGAATTCAAGATCTCTCCTTCTCGTGTCAACATAAGTCTTTTGCCTAGCCTGAGAAACTTGCAGTCTTTCTCTGATCAATTGCATCTTCTCGGTGGTATCCCTTACCATGTCTGGACCTAATAGTTGTTTCTCTCCAACTTCATCCCAGCATAAGGGTGATCGACAACTCCTTCCGTATAAAGCTTCGAAAGGTGCCATTTGTATACTTGCCTGGTAGCTATTATTGTATGCAAATTCAACCAGAGGCAAGTGATCATGCCAGCTTCCATCGAAATCAATGATGCAAGCTCTGAGCATATCTTCAACCACCTGATTAGTTCTCTCGGTCTGACCATCCGTTTGAGGATGAAAAGCTGTACTAAAGTTAAGCCTTGTTCCCAACGAATGTTCTAGTCCCTTCCAAAAATGAGAAGTAAAACGGGGATCTCTGTCACACACGATTGAAACAGGAATACCATGTAATCTGACTATTTCCTTGATGTATAATGCAGCCAAAACATCAACTGACCATCGGCTCTTGATTTGCAAGAAATGCGCCGATTTAGTCAACCGGTCAATAATAACCCATATTCCATCATGTCCTCCTTTTGATTTAGATAAACCCATGATGAAATCCATACTAATATTCTCCCACTTCCATTTGGGAATATCTAGAGGATGTAATTTTTCAACAGGCTTTTGGTGTTCCGCCTTGACCTGTTGGCATGTGAGACAGCGCGACACGTAGTCCTCTATTTCCCTTTTCATGTTGGGCCACCAAAAATTTCTTTTCACATCTTGATACATTTTGGTAGATCCAGGATGAATCGTGTACCTTGATCTATGAGCTTCATCTAAGATCTTCTTCTTTAACTCGGGACAATCCGGTATACAAGTTCTATTTTGGAATAACAACCTTCTATCTGATGCTAATTGGAAATCAGACTGTCCTTCTAGTTTGCCCTTGATTTCCACTAATATTGGGTCATCATCCTGAAGTGCTTGTATTTCAGTTAATAGGTCTGGATGAATGCTTATATGAGACAATGTGACACATTTGAAGTTCGTGTCCATGCATATATTGAGCTTCGAGAATTGCTCCAGCAACTTCCATTCTTGAATCATACAATTGGCTAACAGTGCTCTCGGCTTTCGACTAAGGGCATCTGCTACATGATTACCCTTTCTTAGATGATATTGTATATTGAAGTCGAAGTCCTTGAGATATTCTAGCCAACACCTTTGCCTCATATGTAGTTCCTTTTGAGAGAAAAGATACTTGAGACTCTTGTGATCGGAGTATACAGTAAACTGTACTCCATATAGATAATACCTCCAGATCTTTAGTGCAAATACTACTGCGGCTAATTCTAAGTCATGGACGGGGTAGTTCTCTTCATGCTTCTTTAATTGACGAGAAGAGTAAGCTATAACCTTTCCTTGTTGCATTAGAACACATCCGAGGCCAATGCCAGAAGCATCAGTGTATACCTCGAATTTCTCACCTTCCATTGGTAAAGCTAAGACAGGAGCTGTAGTAAGATGATCCTTGAGAGTTTGGAAGCTTCTTTCACATTCCTCACTCCATTCGTAACGGATCTCGTTGCGAGTTAACCTCGTAAGTTGTACGGCGATCTTAGAGAAATCTCTGATGAATCGCCGGTAATAGCCCGCAAGACCTAAGAAACTTCGGATCTCGTCCGCATTGGTCGGTCTTTCCCAATTTCTTACAACTTCAACTTTTGATGGATCTACTGATAAGCCATCTTTTGATATAACATGTCCGAGAAAAGTCACTTCTTCGAGCCAGAATTCATACTTGCTGAGTTTTGCATATAATTGGTTTGCCCTCAATATTTGTAATGCAATCCTTAAATGCTCCTCATGCTCTTCCTTGGTCTTGGAATAAATCAATATATCATCAATGAAAATCACCACGAATTGATCCAAATAAGGCCTGAATATACTATTCATTAAATGCATAAAGGCAGTAGGGGTATTCGTTAGTCCGAAAGGCATAACAACAAATTCATAATGGCCGTACCGGCTTCTGAATGCAGTCTTATGAATGTCCTCATCCTTGATTCTTAACTGATGATATCCCGACCTAAGATCAATTTTGGAAAAGTACTTGGATCCTGAAATTTGATCAAACAACTCATCGATTCTCGACAGTGGATACTTGTTCTTGATAGTGAGATGATTCAACTGTCGATAGTCGATGCATAACCTCATGGATCCATCTTTCTTCTTTACAAATAATACATACGCTCCCCATGGGGAAGTACTTGGTCTAATGAATCCTTTCTTAATGAGTTCCATCAGTTGCTCCTTTAACTCCTTGAGTTCAGCAGGGGACATTCTATACGGTGCCTTAGAAACTGGACCAGCACCAGGAACTAAATCGATGGTGAAGGCCACTTCTCTTTGTGGGGGTAATCCAGGCAAATCTTCCGGAAATACGTCCGAAAATTCTTGTACCACCGGAATGTCTTCTATCTTAGTTTCCTTAGCCTCCTTAATCGTGACGAATGCAAGGAAAGATACACATCCTTTCCTGATGAGCTTGCTAGCTCGGAGAGCCGAAATAAGAGGGGTTTTGCTTTGCCTCTTGGGGCTAGTAAAGATCAGTTCTGGAAATTCCTCGAAAGTAACCTTGCTATTGCGGCAATCGACCGCTGCCTGATATTTAGATAACCAATCCGCTCCTAGTATGACATCATACTCCTTTAGATCTAAACATATAAGATCAATAGGGAGATTCTTACCATGAACCAATACTTCACAGTTCTGGTAATGGTGTGTAATATCAGTCTCGTTTCCTAGAGGAGTAGACAAGACTAATTTTATCCATTCCGGTTCTAGGGGTAACGGATCAGCAAACTTCTTGGAAACCATTGAATGTGAAGCACCAGTATTAATTAAGACATATGCAGACTTGGAACAAACTTTCAATGTACCTTCTACTAGTCCGCCTTCTTCTTCTTGTTCGGTCTCCTTAATTGCGTGAAGATGAGCATTCTTGGTTACTGGGTGCTTCCCGTCCCCGGCTTGATCATTAAGTAATGGGCAATCGGGAATTCGATGATCGCGACTCCCACAGCGGAGACATGCTCCTAGTTTCCTCCTGCATTCTTCTGCTCTATGGCCCGCCTTGTCACAATGCTTACACACTATATTTGATGGGGTAGTGGTGATAGAGAAGGGCTTGGTCTTCTTAAACTTCTGATCTTGTGAGGAAGTACCTCCATTGCTAGGCCTCTTCTTGAAGTTGGGTTTAAAGGAACCCAAACTTGTAACTTGTTCTTTCTTGTCCTTCCCACGGATTCTATCAGATAGTTCCGTGGTGTCTTCTAATAGCTGAGCTCGGCGCACAATTTTCGAGTAGACCTCGATATCCATTGGAGCCAGCTGTGTGATATATTGGGGCCTGAGCACATTTAGGAACCTCCTAGCTTTCATCTTCTCGGTGCTAACTAAGTGCTTAGCATACCGAGATAATCTAGAAAATTGGGCCTCGTACTCGGCCACTATCAAGGACCGTTGCTTCAGTGCAGCAAATTCTGCAGCTTTCTTTTCCTATACTCGGTCCGAAAAATATTTAGCGTTGAAATGTTCAACGAATTCTTCCCAAGTAATTTGGTCTTGATTTAAAGTAGCTTCGACTGACTCCCACCAGCATCGGGCATCCCTTTCCAACTGAAAGGTAGCTAATAAAACTTTATCTTGATCCGTGCACTGCATAACATGGAATATACGTTCCGTCTCCCTGATCCAGTGCTCTGCGTCGTCCGGATCAGTAGAACCCATGAATTTGGGAGGGTTCATGTTCTTGAAGACTTGGTGGAGACTTCCGGCTCGTTGTGCACCTCCCTGTGCTACTTGTTGCAGCACTTGGGTCATGCCTTGGAGTGTACGCTGCATGTTGCGCCACTGAGCACGTTCGGCAGCCATTATCCTACAATTACAATAACTATATTAGTATATACTCGTGTTAAGGGCTTTTAAGTTTTTATGTTAACTCAACTCTTGGTTCTACCCAATCTCACTGGTTAAAGGTTTGAACCTATCCTTGGACTTGGGTTTTCCTAGGAATTGAATACCCTAGGCTCTGATACCACAAAAACTATCACGCCCTGAGAGCGGAAGATACCCGGAGACGCGTGACGAGTTTATATTAATCATGTCAATCAGAGTATTAGTGTATTCGACACCAAAATCAGAGATGCGCAAAAGTAAAGATAACCCAATCCTTTATTCCTTCATAAGAATATGTCTATTATAAACCTTTGAAGTACTAACTAAAATAAAGGAAAAATACAAGGTTGACTCAAGAAAATATGAAAAAGACTACATAACACGGAAGAAGCTCTATCTCTTTCACTCTTGATTTTCCCCATCCGTTTGAGTTCCCTCATCGTCGGACTTACCTGAAAAGTAGGGAAACACTAAGTGAGCGAACGCTCAGTAGGAAATTATATCTCAAGAACTAACAATGGGTTTAAGTAATTACATCTTTCATGAATGCACTATAGTTATGCATGCTCGCATAAAACGACAAGATAGAGAGAGTGTATAACAATAAGATAGCGACGAGAACTAGTCATGAACTTTCAAGAACTTATATCAAAAGATATCAAGATATTCAAGAAAGTGTATTCATCATGTCATGTTAGAATTTGGTTATCACGTTCAAGCACGCAAGTATGCAATTACCCTTTTTCGGGTCACGCAAGTCATGTAATATCATGTCAAGTACAAGATTTGTGGAATGTTCAATCAAGCTAGTCATGCACTTCGGTATAATGCCAATACCGTGATCAATCAACTCCCATGGGCACAAGTACTTTCGGGTGCTCCTCCCAAGACCAGATCGGGCCCTATATGCACAGGCATTAATCATGTATTTTAACATCCACTTTTGTATATAGCCAATATGGAATTTCAAGGATAAAGCTTGTAGACACGTAGGATAGACTTTGATAAAATAGAGTCCAAAATATGACACTTGACATAGATAGGCGATAATAACGGTATAATCACGATTATCGATAAAAACTAGGTGGAATTGGTTCCCTAACTTGGGTACCATGACAAACAAGTATGGACATTCTTTATATAGAATTGAGGTCCACAAGAACATCAAGTTTAATATAGAATTGGGGTCTACAAGAATATCATAACAATGTTGATATAGAGTTGGGGTTTACAAGAACATCATAACAATGTTGATATAGAGTTGGGGTTTACAAGAACATCATAACAATGTTGATATAGAATTGGGGTTTACAAGAACATCATAACAATGTCATGCTTTACCTCGTTCATTAAGATAATTCTCATATCATACACATGGCATGACATGAGGGCCGGTATACCATGTTTCTTTAGAGTGACATGTCAATCAAATAATGTAATGGGTTTTTATGGTACAACCTGCTCAGTCGGCCTTGAGGGAATCCAAGACTCGAGGAGTCTTATGGAGGTCTCTATGACTAACTCGCTAGTCCAAAGGAATGGAATGTCCAATGGAGAGCTTGTATGTCACCGAGAATTGTGGGTAACGTTAAAACATCATGAAACGTGGGACTATATTCACGGAGTGGAAATATAGTGCCAATATATATATACATAAGTATGAAACCGTCGGATAACAGAAACAGAAAAAAATAGTTTTACAGGAAAATAACGATTTTAGTTAAGTCATTAATCACGTAATTAACGCCTTACATAAGGGCGTTTCTTGAGCTTTTGACGACTCGTGAAGCAGTCGTCCAAACTATATTTCAATTTTTACAGAATTTCAATATTTCAAAATTTTAACCAAAACGCGCCCTGGACAGGGGCGTTACCTCTCAATTAGCGCCCTGGTCTGGGGCGTCAGTTCAGTAGGAGACGACCTAGACAAGGTCGTGAATTCAAGAATTTACCAATTTTCAGATAATAAAATTTTAGGAAAAAGGGTACATGATCATGACAGGAAAAATAGCAGGATTTCACAGGTATACTATTGCAATATATTAGATTCATGGTTACATAGATATTAAATTTTAAACGTGGGTATTTATTAATTACATGAAATTGACGACTTCTGGGCAGGGCGTCAACACAATAATTAGCGCCCTAGTGTGGGTCGCTTCTTTAAATTAGCGCCCTTGTCAAGGGCGTTTCTTTTTGAAATTACATAGAAAACATCTGAAACCACAACAAAACTATATGCATGTACGACCGATGATATTATTAAGATCTTAAGCTAGTTTGGGCTACGATCTTGAGAAAACCTACATGATGGGTAATCTGGATGAAGTTATGTGAAGGTTTTGATAAGAACCGATGCTCTATTCTAAACCGGCCTCCAGAAGATGATGTTTGATGAAGAACCCCTTGTTCTTCAGCACGTCAGGAAACGCAAGGCAGGCAACCTATAGCAAAAGATGATGAAGAACATCAATATCCTTCATAACCATGACTGAAGGCAGGGGAAAGAACATTACCTGTTCTTTACGGTCGACAGCAGCAGCAAAACGAAAGTTAGATCGCCAAAGTAGCGAGATGAGTGAATTAGGAGGGTATTTATAGGGTTTTTAGGATCGTAATGGAGTTAGTGTTGTATTGGAAGTAATATTTCCTAATAGAGTTCTTACCATATTCAATCTTCCTCGTAGTTATCCAGAAACTTGCTCTGGATAGTCTACTGGGTCGAACGAAACTCAAACTGAATTAACGTCCTAAGTGAGGGCGTTAATTTAAATTGACGCCTTGTCAAGCTTCGTTTCTTGTAAAAAATGCGCCCAGGTGGAGGGCGTCACTTATACTTTCCTTTTTATTTATTTTGACCGTTTAAGAATTGACGACCTCACATGTTGGCGTCCTTTCATAAATTAGCGCCTTGTATAAGGGCGTTTCTTCTTGAAGTAGCGTCTTGACCCAAGGCGTTATTTTCCTTCTGGCTTATTCTTATGCGTTTAGGCTTTCATCATCTATTTACTTATCTTTTATTTTAATTTGATCCATTTTCAAAATCTTTATTTTTCCAGGGTTGCTACAACAATGCTTCGGGCGGCCAAACAAGGCAGCGGCTGGGTGCGATTTCTTCACGTCGGCAAGGCGCTGGCAGGTGAAATGGGGTCCATTTGGACGTGAGCTTCTCACAGGGCTCTTCGTACCGCGGCTGTGAGCTGGTTCACGTGAGGAAAAGAGAAGGCACGAAGCCTTCATGGGTCCACATGGCTTCTCTCCAAGGCGATTAAAGTGGTGGTCAACAGTCAACGCATGCAAAGAGGCTTTACGGCTGACAAGCTTCCACACACGTCGGCAGGTGGGCAGGCGAACAAGTCATGCATGCGGGTCTGCTTCGGCTTCAACGGCAGAATCACAAACGGCCAAGGCATGCTCCACGCTGCGGCTTCTTCACGTCGGCATGCTACAGGTCATGCACGGGCACAGTTTGCGTTGGCAAGTCGACAGCGTCCAAAAGCCAACACAGGCTTGGACTCGGGTGGGGAAAATACAAGGCACGAAGCAGAGAAGGCGGCCTTCACACAAACTCTTCACACAAAGCGGTTGTTGCATGCGGCAGAGAAAGAAAGAAGAATACTTCAAATTGTTGGCTTGGGGTGTTCACATGGAAGAACAGTGATATTTTGGAGTCTATATAAAGAAGTCAAGGGGAAGGCTTTGGCTCTCCCTAATAGGCAATAGGCAATACCCAGCAGGCACATAACGTAGATAGCTCTGTCCCCCTCTTATGTAGCATTCTTTCCCTTAATTAGGCTTCTCCATTTTATTTTTGTTATTGTTCAAGTGTGTTGTAATTTATTTATTTGTAACTTTTATCCACTTGTGAGTTTGCATTTATTCATGTTTTAATATTTTGCATAATCTCTCCATCTCTCTAATATTCTTCCAAAATTCTCTCTCGGTCAATTTCTAAAATTCTTCCAAAGACGGTCAAGAGAAGCGGTTCCGATCCGGTCGAGTGTACGTGGTCGTTCCCGACGACTTGTAAATCAAAGGCTCGAGGAGACGACGCCGTTATCACACCATGGCCGCACCAAATCTATCCCAATTCATCTATTTTATTTCACATTTAATTTTGTTATTTCTTTAGAATCATTTATTTTCATACAATTTTACTTTTTAATTAGTTAAATCTCACTCAAAATTCGAAACTCTCAAATATAAGAATTTTCCAACTCATGCTTAAATGAAAATATTCCTTCTCATGGGATCGACCCGTTCTTACCACTTTACTCGTGTTTTCAATATTTTTAAGTGAGTGAGTTCAGTAAATTTTTAAATTGTATTGCACGGCATTTTTAAACGACGGGTACCGAGCGCATCAATGGCCGATAAGTCGATAACTATAAAAAGAAGAGAGAGCATGTTTAAAAGCCTTGAAAGCCCCACGTCGGGGTGGGAAAAGGTATTCAGAGCCGTATCAATCACATGTTGACCATTTCCTTATTGTTTCGTGCCCCCTCAAACTCATGTGTTGTGATTTTACCGACACGTCTATAATGATTTTTCGGAAGCTAAGGCTCCTCGCGGGGAATGCCATGTGGAAGATCTTCATTCTTTTGCTAACCTCCTTGAGTCACATGCACATCATTCGGGGTAGGTGTGGTCGTCCCAGCGGAACCGGCCGTCCCGGCCAAACCAGCCGTCCCGGCAGCTACTCTGGATGGGATGGTACCGTTGCGTACTGATACCGAAAACTATAATATATATATATATATATAATGTTTAAACTAATTCAAATCATATGTTATCTCTTTTGGTTAAGTGTTTCACCATTTCAACGGGTTTATCCGGCTTCGAAGCTCAGCTTCAGTGTAAGGTTTCCATAATTTTTTATTTGTCACCCTTGCGAAACCATTTTATACCCTTAATGGCTATTTGGTAGAAGCCGTCGCCTTTGACTTTTTTCACACTCAAAGCTGGAACCATCGCCTTAAATCCATTTGTCACCCTTATATATCTCTTTGTCACCGCTGAATCTTCATTTGTCACCCTTAGGAGACTATTTGTTACTTTTAGTCTTCTTCTGCTGTTCTTCCTCTTTTGTCATTTTCTTTGTCCACTGTCACTGGCCGAAGCTTGACCGGGCTTTGACTGGACTTCAAAAGTTGAAAAAGCTTGACTTTTACTGCTGACTTTACCTCGAGCATTGGTGCATTGGGTCAACATAAAATTCTAGTTGACTTAGCTTTCCTTGTCTTGGCGTTGACTTCGACGACTGTGGTCAACCATGGCTTGTTCATCATATTGCTTTAGAGCCCTTGGGATCACTGTTCACATTCATCTTCTTGTGAGCACTGTAGGTCTTTTGTCTTCTAGTGAGCACGTTTCTCTCTCCTCTAGTTCCTCTTTCTTCTGTTCTTCTTCACCTTCAACTTCCTTCTCATTTGTTACCAATGTGAAGTTATTTGTTACTCCAGTTGAGCATTTGTCACCCATACTCACCTAATTTTCACCACTAAAGTCCAGAAGCTGTCGCCCATACTCTTACACTACCTTGAAAGCCGTGCGTCGGGCTTATCTATATTGAGCCCTATTTGTCACCGTTAGCAGAGTATTTTTTACCCTTGCTAACTCATTTGTCACCCGTGTAAACACATTTGTCGCCCTTAAGCTTTAATTGGTCCACGTGGAAAACGGGACACGTCGACCGTGTGTAGGTGTTGTTCACGTATTATCGCCGATGCAACGTCGTAGGCCACATCAACAGACCTGATGACGACGAACTGGACAGCCAAATTAAAAATCCCCAATTCCTTATTTACCCTTCCCGCCATGTGTCACGTCCTGAACCGATAGCAGCGGGAAGCAGCGTTCGGAACGTACAGCGAAATAGTCATGATAACAAGAGCAAAATAAATAAACACAAATAGACACATGGATGCCATACAATTTGATAAAAATATATTTCTATTGATGATTGAAATTTAAATTTACAATTTGGACTCAATAAAGACAAAAGAAGAGAAAATGACAAGACTCACTACACTATGTAGACTCAAGAAAATAAAAAGACAGACTCCGGTCTCTAAAGCTCCAAGTTCACTCGATCACGCTGTCCCGATCCCAATTTCAAGCGCTCCGTCTACCGCATTACCTGAAAAGGGTTGGAATGTAGGGGTGAGCAAGCAGCTCAGTAAGAATTACACTCTATCATCAAGCATAGTTTAAGTAATTAACAATTTCATGAATGCATGAATAACGCGAGAAAACAATTAAGCATGATAACAAGATAACTAGCACGGTAAAGATTGCAAGTCACGATAGCAAGAGCAAGTAATCCGAACTTCAAGTGAATGGCCATATATCAAGTCAAGTGAAGTGGAGTCATGCAAGCAAGTACTTCATGCTTTCAAGCACGAATAGCAAGTTCACGAGAATGTGGAATGTCGTAGACCCAACACGCTAGATAATACTTGGTGCCAAATGCCACACCTAGTCATTCACCTCTCCGAAAATCAAGTACTTTTCGGGTGCGCCTCTTAGGACCTGACTGGGCCCTTAAATATGATTGCCTTGGCATTGATTTGTTTGGATCATCGATCGCACGAAATCTAGACTTCCACGAATAGAATGGCAAAGAGTTCCAAGATCAAGTTCATGTAATCAAGGTAAAGTGCATAAGAGTATTGATTTTCTTGAGATTCCAAACAATAAGCTCCTTAATCGAGAGAAAATAGTCATTTAAAGAAATGACTCTTGAAATGGATACATGTTGACAATAGATTTAATAATAGGTAAAAACTCGAGGTACCATAACCTGGATAGGCTAAAGCAGCTCACACACATCAAAACCATGAAAACATCAATTTCGAAAAACTGGAAGGTACACGGTCATTTCTGGTCCGCTTAACACATAAACGGTCCATCCTGGGCCGTGCAAGGATGACTGGCTGAAGAACAGCCCAGCCGAAACTAAGGATAAACGGACCATTCTGGGCCGCTCTTAGGGAAGAATGGTCAGAAATGGGCCTTTCAACTAGTACAGACGGTCAAGAATGGCCCGCACATGGCCAAAAAGGACTCGAAGCCCAAGAACATGATAAACGGGCCTTATAGGGCCACTCGAGGGATGAACGGTCCAATAAGATCCGCTCGAGTACATGAACGGGCCTAATCAGCACGTTTAACTGGCTTAACTTAATAAACTAAAAATCTACCCAAATGGGGTTCGGGCTGCCATAAGTAGGGCAGAACTGAACCAGGGTCCATCCCACTTTCCACTGGTCAGTCCAGGGCTTACTAGGTCGATCAAACCGTGATTTACTTGAAGAAAGGACAAGGATAATTGACCAACCTTAAATGGCAATTAGCTAAGGATGCACGGTTCCAAATGGGCCGCCTATTGAGTTAAACGGTCCAAATTGAGCCGTGACTCACAACACAGCAATCCAAGCAGTTCGATCACGTGAACAGGTTCAGGTCTTGGTGGTACAACCTGCCCGGCGTCCTAGTGGGAATCCCAGGTTCGCGGGGACTTACGGAGGTCCTGTAATGTAGGTCCTAGTCCGACGGAAGGAATATCCCGCGGAGAGTCTCAACCATTACAAGGAATAGAGGCTAGTAAAACATCAGAAACTAGTGTAGCGGTCAGTCCATCCTACCGGAGAAGAACGACTGTCAAAATAGTCCAATATCATGGTTCATATAATCATGTTTGAAATTAACTTTATTGAGATAATAAACCAATGTCATGATAAAAATGCACAAAAATTATAATTTTAATCTCTCATATGTTCCATTTACTTGTTGGTTGCTAGCCTATCATTAAGACTAGAGATGAAAACATGCTAGATTTTGAAATTAACACAGTTCTGTGAAGATGAACAGTTCTTCCAGAACCTTTCAAAGTCTTGTGCGGTCGTTCCAGAAGCCGTTCATCCTGGAGATGAGCGGTTTATGGATGGCCGCATGAGTCTTTGAGCGGTTCTGATCTAGCTGTTCATCTTATAAAAATATAATAACGCAAACAACATAGGCGGTCAGACGTCAGCTGTGCATATAGACAAGCGGTCTATCGCATGGCCGCTCATCCCAGAACAATCTCGTCTACCGTCGCCTCGCCCGCCTCCGGCGAGGTTGGCTAGGGTTAGCTACTATAACTAAATACACACTATAGAGAGCATGAAAATTGGGGGTTTTATAACCAATAGAATGAGCACAAAATTTTATACAAGATGGCATGGTCAATTGAATGTTTAGTGCCTTAAATCCCTACTTAAACAAAGGTGGAACATAATTAACCCTAATTATGACATGCTTCTACTAAAACTGAAAATTCTCGCAGAATACAACACGAAATTTAGGGCTTTTAGTATCAAATGAAAGAGAGCTTAAAGACGCACAAAATGATATATTTTACTTAATTTTAGCCTGAAAGAAACCTACCTTATTCAAAGAAGAAGGAGGAAGATGCCCGAAACCTTAATCCGCGAACACGCATCCGATCCTCACCCAAATTCGCTCTCGATCGGCCACCCTAGGTCACGCCACCGACTGGGGAGACAAATAGGGTTCCAGGGGGTCGAAAGCCCTCTACTTATAGGGTCTAAGAAGGTTCCTACAGATTGAATTGGCCTAAGAGTCCAAGGGTTTAAACTCGGTGAAAATTTCGGGGATACCACATAATCCACGTCGCCGCCGCTAATAGAAGTTTCTAGAGGCTAGGGTTTCAGAGGGGAAACAATCTACTAGGGTTTATCTATCAAATGGGTCTGGTTTGGGCTCGAATGGTTGAGAAATGGGCTCGAATTTGATCTTTTAAGATTGATGTAGTTTGAGTTATTAAAACAACGATTTTAACCATTACTTTCTTAATTCAGTCTAATCTAATTTTTATTAGGGGTCGGCCCAGCTGGCAATATTGTTTAACTTTACGTTCTCTACGAGAATATAATTTTTTTCATATTTTTAGAAATTAGTCAAACTTTGGCCTACGGTTGAAATTCAATTAATTTAATCTATATACATATAAAAATCAAATTATCATGAAAAATTCGATTATCTCTTGAAATATGAAATTTCTTTTGTGGTAATTGTAGAAAAATAATTATTCCTTTTTATTGATATAATTTAGTCACTTTCAAAATAAATAATATTCTCTAATTAAGAGAAATTATTGAAGTCATTAAATAGCAAGTAAATAGCTTTAATTCAAATATATATATATTTTTAAAAGTTTACCTTTACATTTTATTATTTAACCGGGGTGTTACATCCTCCCTCACTTTAAGGAATTTGATCCCCAAATTCGTCAATCGCCATTAACTATTCGAAATAACATAGTAATCATACGATTAATGGAAAATAAAAGAATTTTAACTATAGTTAAAGATAAGGAAGAATGATACCTTATTAGAAATCACTGCCAATTTGCTTGTGGAAGAAGCTTAGGGCAATTAGCCAATATGTGATCTTTATTTTCGCAACGAAGACACGCTCCTCTCCTTCGCCCGCACTCCTTGATTAGATGACCAATTTTGTGATAGTGGAAACATTTCATTTGTGAAAGGTTATGCCTTTTCTTCTTATTACTTCGAATCTTTTTACAATGGACTCGCCACCTTCTAGCGAAACCGAACCTTAACTTACTCGGGAACCCCTTTGCTTCCATTTCAAAAAGGGCTTTGATACTTGCAAAAATTTACAAAGTTAACATACTTATCACCCTTACGCATGATGTTATGCAATCTTATACATGTTTTATTACCTAACCCGAGAGACTACCCAATCTTACCATGTGAAAAAAGTGTTGAGACGGGTCCTTTAACTTAGGGTAACCTATACTTATAGACAATAACCTAGAACACAAACAACCGAGCCTCTGATACCACTTCTGTCACGTCCCGAACCGATAGCAGCGGGAAGCAGCGTTCGGAACGTACATCGAAACAGTCATGATAACAAGAGCAAAATAAATAAACACAAATAGACACATGGAGGCCATACAATTTGATAAAAATATATTTTTATTGATGATTATAATTTAAATTTACAATTTGGACTCAATAAAGACAAAAGAAGAGAAAATGACAAGACTCACTATACTATCTAGACTCAAGAAAATAAAAAGACATACTCCGATCTCTAAAGCTCTAAGTTCACTTGATCACGCTGTCCCGATCCCAATTGCAAGCGTTCCATCTACCACGTTACCTGAAAAGGGTTGGAAAGTAGGGGTGAGCAAGTAGCTCAGTAGGAATTACACTCTATCATCAGGCATAGTTTAAGTAATTAACCATTTCATGAATGCATGAATAACGCGAGAAAACAATTAAGCATGATAACAAGATAACTAGCACGATAAAGATTGCAAGTCACGATAGCAAGAGCAGGTAATCCGAACTTCAAGTGAATGGCCATATATCAAGTCAAGTCAAGTCGGGTCATGCAAGCAAGTACTTCATGCTTTCAAGCACGAATAGCAAGTTCACGAGAATGTGGAATGTCGTAGACCCAACACGCTAGATAATACTCGGTGCCAAATGCCACACCTAGTCATTCACCTCCCTAGGGATCAAGTACTTTTCGGGTGCTCCTCCTAGGACCAGACTGGGCCCTTAAATATGATTGCCTTGGCATTGATTTGTTTGGATCATTGATCGCACGAAATCTAGACATCCACGAATAGAATGGCCAAGAGTTCCAAGATCAAGTTCATGTAATCAAGGTAAAGTGCATAAGAGTATTAATTTTCTTGAGATTCCAAACAATAAGCTCCTAAACGAGAGAAAATAGTCATTTAAAGAAATGACTCTTGAAATGGATACATGTTGACAATAGATCTAACAATAGGTCAAAACTCGAGGTACCATAACTTGGATAGGATAAAGCAGCTCACACACATCAAAACCATGAAAACATCAATTTCGGAAAATTGGAAGCTACATGGTCATTTCTGGTCCGCTTAACACATAAACGGTCCATCCTGGGCCGTGCAAGGATGACTGGCTGAAGAATAGCCCAGCCGAAACTAAGGATAAATGGACCATTCTGGGCCGCTCTTAGAGAAGAACGGTCAGAGATGGGCCTTTCGACTAGTACAGACGGTCAAGAATGGGCCGCACATGGCCAAAAAGGACTCGAAGCCCAGGAACATGATAAACGGGCCTCATAGGGCCGCTCGAGGGATGAACGGTCCAATAAGATCCGCTCGAGTACATGAACGGGCCGAATCAGCCCGTTTAACTGGCTTAACTTAATAAACTAGAAATCTACCCAAATGGGCTCCGTGCTGCCATAAGTGGGGCAGAACTGAACCAGGGTCCAGCCCACTTTCCACTAGTCAGTCCAGGGCTTACTGGGTCGATCAAACCGTGATTTGGTCGAAGAAAAGACAAGGATAATCAACCAACCTTAAATGGCAATTAGCTAGGGATGCACGGTTCCTAATGGGCCGCCTATTGAGTTAAACGGTCCAAATTGAGCCGTGACTCACAACACAGCAATCCAAGCGGTTCGATCACGTGAACAGGTTCAGGTCTTGGTGGTACAACCTGCCCGGCGTCCTAGTGGGAATCCCTAGCTCGCGGGGACTTACGGAGGTCCTGTAATGAAGGTCCTAGTCTGACGGAAGGAATATCCCGCGAAGAGTCCCAACCATTACAAGGAATAGAGGCTAGTAAAACTTCAAAAACCAGTGTAGCAGTCAGTCCATCTTACCGGAGTAGAACGACTGTCAAAACAGTCCTAATATCATGGTTCATATAATCATGTTTGAAATTAACTTTATTGAGATAATAAACCAATGTAATGATGAAAATGCACAAAAATTATAATTTTAATCTCTCATATGTTCCATTTACTTGTTGGTTGCTAGCCTATCATTAAGACTAGAGATGAAAACATGCTAGATTTTGAAATTAACACAGTTTTGTGAAGATGAACTATTCGTCGAGAACCTTTCAAAGTCTTGTGCGGTCGTTCCAAAGGCCGTTCATCCAGGAGATGAGCGGTTTATGGATGGCCGCATGAGTCTTTGAGCGGTTCTGATCTAGCCGTTCGTCTTATGAAAATATAATAACGCAAACAACATAGGCGGTCAGACATCAGCTGTGCATATAGACAAGCGGTCTATCGTATGGCCGCTCATCCCAGAACAGTCTCGCCTACTGTCGCCTCGCCCGCCTCCGGCGAGTTTGGCTAGGGTTAGCTACTATAACTAAATACACACTATAGAGAGTATGAAAATTGAGGGTTTTATAACCAATAGAACGAGCACGGAATTTTTTACAAGATGGCATGATCAATTGAATGTTTAGTGCCTGAAATCCCTACTTAAACCAAGGTGGAACATAGTTAACCCTAATTATGACATGCTTCTACTAAAACTAAAAATTCTCACAGGATACAACATGAAATTTAGGGCGTTTAGTATCAAATGAAAGAGAGCTTAAAGACGCACAAAATGATATATTTTACTTAATTTTAGCCTGAGAGAAACCTACCTTATTCGAAGAAGAAGGAGGAAGACGCCCGAAACCTTAATCCGCGAACACGCCTCCGATCCTCACCCAAATTCGCTCTCGATCGACCACCCTAGGTCACGCCGCCGACTGGGGAGACAAATAGGGTTCCAGGGGGTCGAAATCCCTCTACTTATAGGGTCTAAGAAGGTTCCTAGAAATCGAATTAGCCTAAGAGTCCAAGGGTTTAAACTCGGCAAAAATTTCAGGGATACCACCTAATCTACGCCGCCGCCGCTAATAGAAGTCTCTAGAGGCTAGGGTTTCAGAGGGGAAACAATCTACTGGGGTTTATCTATCAAATGGGCCTAGTTTGGGCTCGAATGGGCTCGATCTTGATCTTTTAAGATTGATGTGATTTGAGTTATTAAAACAATGATTTTAACCATTAATTCCTTAATTTAGTCTAATCCAATTTTTATTAGGGGTCGGCCCAGCTGGTAATATTGTTTAACTTTTCGTTCTCTACAAGAATATAATTTTTCCATATTTTTAGAATTAGTCAAACTTTGGCCTACGGTTGAAATTCAATTAATTTAATCTATATACATATAAAATTCAGACTATCTTGAAAAATTTGATTATCTCTTGAAATATGAAATTTCTTTTGTGATAATTGTAGAAAAATAATAATTCCTTTTTATTGATATAATTTAGTCACTTTCAAAATAAATAATATTCTTTAATTAAGAGAAATCATTGAAGTCATTAAATAGCAAGTAAATAGTTTTAATTCCAATATATATATATTTTTAAAAGTTTACCTTTACATTTTATTATTTAACCGGGGTGTTACATCCTCCCCCACTTTAAGGAATTTGGTCCCCAAATTCATCAATCGCCATTACCTATTCGAAATAACGTGGTAATCATGCGATTAATGGAAAATAAAAGAATTTTAACTATAGTTAAAGATAAGGAAGAACGATACCTTATTAGAAATCAGTGCCAATTTGCTTGTGGAAGTAGCTTAGGGCAATTAGCCCATTATGTGATCTTTATTTTCACAACGAAGACACGCTCCTCTCCTTCGCCAGCACTCCTTGATTAGATGACCAATTTTGTAACAGTGGAAACATTTCATTTGTGAAAGGTTATGCCTTTTCTTATTATTACTTCGAATCTTTTTACAATGGACTCCCCACCTTCTAGCGAAACTGAACCTTAGCTTACTCGGGAACCCCTTTGCTTCCATTTCAAAAAGGGCTTTGATACCTGCAAAAATCTATGAAGTTAACATACTTATCACCCTTACGCATGGTGTTACGCAATCTTATACATGTTTTATTACCTAACACGAGACACTACCCAATCTTACCAGGTGACAAAAGGGATGACACGGGTCCTATAACTTAGGGTAACCTATACTTATAGACAAGAACCTAGAACACAAACAACCGAGACTCTGATACCACTTCTGTCACGCCCCGAACCGATAGCAGCGGGAAGCAGCGTTTGGAACGTACAGCGAAACATTCATGATAACAAGAGCAAAATAAATAAACACAAATAGACACATGGAGGCCATACAATTTGATAAAAATATATTTTTATTGATGATTGAAATTTAAATTTACAATTTGGACTCAATAAAGACAAAAGAAGAGAAAATGACAAGACTAACTATACTATCTAGACTCAAGAAAATAAAAAGACATACTCTGATCTCTAAAGCTCCAAGTTCACTCGATCACGCTGTCCAGATCCCAATTACAAACGTTCCGTCTACCGCGTTACCTGAAAAGGGTTGGAAAGTAGGGGTGAGCAAGCAGCTCAGTAAGAATTACACTCTATCATCAGGCACAGTTTAAGTAATTAACCATTTCATAAATGCATGGATAACGCGAGAAAATAATTAAGCATGATAACAAGATTACTAGCACGATAAAGATTGCAAGTCACGATAGCAAGAGCAGGTAAACCGAACTTCATGTGAATGGCCATATATCAAGTCAAGTCAAGTCGAGTCATGTAAGCAGGTACTTCATGCTTTCAAGCACGAATAGCAAGTTCACGAGAATGTGGAATGTCGTAGACCCAACACGCTAGATAAAACTCGGTGCCAAATGCCACACCTAGTCATTCACCTCCCTGGGGATCAAGTACTTTTCGGGTGAGCCTCCTAGGACCAGACTGGGCCCTTAAATATGATTTCCTTGACATTGATTTGTTTAGATCATCGATCGCATGAAATCTAGACATCCACGAATAGAATGGCCAAGAGTTCCAAGATCAAGTTCATGTAATCAAGGTAAAGTGCATAAGTGTATTGATTTTCTTGAGATTCCAAAGAATAAGCTCCTTAATCGAGAGGAAATAGTCATTTAAAGAAATGACTCTTGAAATGCATACATGTTGACAATAGATCTAACAATAGGTCAAAACTCGAGGTACCATAACTTGGATAGGCTAAAGCAGCTCACACACATCAAAACCATGAAAACATCAATTTCGAAAAACTGGAAGGTACACGGTCATTTCTGGTCCGCTTAACACATAAACGATCCATCCTGGGCCGTGCAAGGATGACTGGCTGAAGAATAGCCCAGCCGAAACTAAGGATAAACGGACCATTCTGGGCAGCTCTTAGAGAAGAACGCTCAGAAATGGGCCTTTCAACAAGTACAGATGGTCAAGAATGGGCCGCACATGGCCAAAAAGGACTCGAAGCCCAAGAACAGGATAAACGGGTCTTATAGGGCTGCTCAAGGGATGAACGGTCCAATAAGATCCGCTTGAGTACATGAACGGGCCTAATCACACCGTTTAACTGGCTTAACTTAATAAACTAGAAATCTTCCCAAATGGGCTCCGGGCTGCCATAACTGGGGCAGAACTGAACCAGGGTCCAGCCCACTTTCCACTGGTCAGTCCAGGGCTTATTGGGTCGATCAAACCGTGATTTGGTCGAAGAAAGGACAAGGATAATCGACCAACCTTAAATGGCAATTAGCTAGGGATGCACGGTTCCTAATGGACCGCCTATTGAGTTAAACGGTCCAAATTGAGCCGTGACTCACAACACAGCAATCCAAGCGGTTCGATCATGTGAACAGGTTCAGGTCTTGGTGGTACAACCTGCCCGGCGTCCTAGTGGGAATCCCAGGCTCATGGGGTCTTACGGAGGTCCTGTAATAAAGGTCCTAGTCCGACGGAAAGAGTATTCGGCGGAGAGTCCCAACTATTACAAGGAATAGAGGCTAGCAAAACATCGGAAACCAAGTATAGCAGTCAATCAATCCTACCAGAGTAGAACGACTATTAAACAATCCTAAAAACAAATTTCAATTATCAATGGATCATAATTAAGATTTACTTTATTAGAAAAGATGAATCAAGCTCAATGGATCATTATCAAGAATTCATAAGTATTTACTTCCATAAATTCCAGTTTATCATGTGGGTTACTAACTTACCATTAGCCACTAATCTACTAAAATAAATCATGCTAAAATGAAAATAAGTAGTTCTGTATAGCTGGGCGGTTCGTTCAGAACCGTCCCCATGCCTCGGCGGTCGCACGATAGGCCGTTCATTCCCTCTCGGGTCCGAACGCCTACTGGAGATGGACGGTCTATAGAGTGCCGCTGGAGAAGAAGAACGGTCTGTGACTGGCCGCCTGATGGTAGAGCGGTTAGGGATCTGCCGCTCTTTCCACGAAACATATCAGAGATGAAACACGTAAACGGTCAATAACCTGCCGCCTATCTAGGATGGGCGGTCTATCGAAAGGCCGTGCAAGTCAGGGGGCTTCTGCTACCTTCGCCTTGCCCGCCTCCGGCGAGTCCGGCTAGGGTTAGCTAAAACAGTGAAATACACGAAACATAGAGCATGAAATTTAGGGCTTTTACCATCAATAGAACGAGCACAAAGAGTTACACAAGATGGCATGTTCAATTGAATGATTAGTGCATGAAATCCCTACTTAAACCAAGGTGGAACATAGTTAACCCTAATTATGACATGCTTCTACTAAAACTAAAAATTCTCGCAGGATACTACACGAATTTTAAGGCTTTTAGTATCAAATGAAAGAGAGCTTAAAGACACACAAAATGATATGTTTTACTTAATTTTAGCACGAGAGAAACCTACCTTATTCGAAGAAGAAGGAGGAAGACGCCCGAAACCTTAATCCGCGAACACGCATCTGATCCTCACCCAAATTCGCTCTCGATCGGCCACCCTAGGTCACGCCGCCGGTTGGGGAGACAAATAGGGTTCCAGGGGGTCGAAAGCCCTCTACTTATAGGGTCTAAGAAGGTTCCTATAGATCGAATTAGCCTAAAGAGTCCAAGGGTTTAAACTCGGCAAAAATTTCAGGGATACCACCTAATCCACGCCGCCGCCGCCAATAGAAGTCTCTAGAGGCTAGGGTTTCCGACGGGAAACGATCTACTAGGGTTTATCTATCAAATGGGTCTGGTTTGTGCTCGAATGGTTGAGAAATGGGCTCGAATTTGATCCTTTAAGATTGATGTGGTTTGAGTTATTAAAAAAATGATTTTAACTATTAATTCCTTAATTCAGTCTAATCCAATTTTTATTAGGGGTCGGCCCAGCTGACAATATTGTTTAACTTTTCGTTCCCTACAAGAATATAATTTTTTCATATTTTTAGAAATTAGTCAAACTTTGGCCTACAGTTGAAATTCAATTAATTTAATCTTATATACATATAAAATTCAGATTATCATGAAAAATTTGATTATCTCTTGAAATATGAAATTTATTTTGTGATAATTGTAGAAAAATAATTACTCCTTTTTATTGATATAATTTAGCCACTTTCAAAATAAATAATATTCTTTAATTAAGAGAAATCATTGAAGTCATTAAATAGCAAGTAAATAGCTTTAATTCCAATATATATATATTCAAATTTTTACCTTTACATTTTATTATCTAACCGGGGTGTTACACCATGTCTTGCCTCTTAAAAAACCTACCAAAAGATGGTTCGTCTCTCCATCATGAAGTCCCGCAATCAATGACACCCAAGAGGGTGCGTGAATTGGGTGATAACAAATTTTAAGAAAACTTTAGCCGATTTAAAACAAGTATGATATAATAGCAACATGCAAGTTCAGATTTGATGCAAATCAAGATAGATATGTCAAAACTAATCACCACGATAATTCTTTGGTACTGGGCAGAGTTGTAAATCAGAAGATTATACTCATGCAAGGTGTTATCGTCCTGACAAGACTGACCTTGTCAATCTGAACCCAGCTTTTGATATACCAAGGATCTAATGTGAAAATGATTAATTAGGATAGATCTAAACTAAGAAATCAATAGAGATAATATACTAGAAAGCTAGCACAGAATGGGGGTAGAAGAAAAGGACCAAACCACATAAGAGACATGGATTTTTTGGTGGTTCGGATGCAACGACGGTAACCTACGTCCACCCCTCACAAACTATGAGGATTCACACACTATCTTGTAAAGGATTACAAGATCTGAACATAGACACACACACGTAGGAAGAAGGGAGCTCCCACGAAGGTGCAATCACACCGAAACACACACAAATCTGATAGAAATCAAAAACACACATACGGATCTAAGAAGATCCACACACACACGAATGTTTAAGGATTACAAATAACACACACTTGAAGCTCAGAGAATATGAAGGGAGAAACACAAAAGAAAAAGTCTGATTTTAGCTCTCCCTGAGTAGGTGATGCAGATTTTGGATGAAGCTTGAATCTCCACTTGATTTGGGGTTGTTGGCCTCAGATTGATCTTGAAAAACTTGAAGATGATGAAGAAACCCTGGATGAAGTACTGTTCATGGAGCTACAGTAGCAGCCTTCTTTCTCCCCTTGATAGCCTCCTTGATCTCCCTTTGGTGATTATGGTTTCTTTGCCCTAAGAGATGTTTTTATAAGCCTCGAATGGTCAAGGACAAGCGAAGACACAGATCCACAATTCCAGGGATGTCTGAAGACTTTTGGGATTAAAAACTCTTTGATAGATGCTTTTTCCTCATGAAGAAAACAAAGTCAAAAATGTAGGCTTCGAAGGGTTCGGTTGACCGGATAGGGCTAGGCGGCCGACCTAACTTTTACAGGTTCTGAAGCTTTGAGCACTGGGAGAATCGTTAGACCAGGCCAGGGCTGGCGGTCGACCGAACGTTGTAAAATTATAGAGTTTTGAACTCTGGGAAATTTGGTCGACTGCCCTAGCTGGACAAGTCGACCGGACTTTGAAAAACCTGCAAAAATAGCATTGTTAGTCCAGAAATCATATCCTTATACAATATAATTTGAAACCAAATTTTGTTCGAATCAATTTGAGTTGGTTTTGACTTATTCTGGGCTTTTTGAAACACGATCCTTTTGAGCGTATTCTTGTGATAGAAAAATGAGTTGTGAGCCTATATGAGTACTTACTTCTGTAAAACTGGATGTAGTTAAAACGTTTGCCATACTGGGGTTTTGTTATCATCAAAATCACCTGGAGAGACTCAACAATCTCCCTCTTTTTGATGATGACAAAACTCTACATTTTTAAGTGCATTGGCGTGCCTTGAGCAAATTTGGAATAGAGCAAGGCCAAACATGCACAAGTCGATTAAAGCAAGAATTCATTTCATTAGTCAAATTAACGCAAACCATTCAACACTTTATTTGCCTAATAGAGAGGAAATGAGAGACAAGAACCAACATGTGATGTCCAATACCAATTGCATTCATTTCATCATTTCATTACAAAGTACATTGATGCTTGAGAGAATGCAAGACTTCTAGACACATATGACAAGCCAAATGCAGAACTTGTTAGTGTTGGTGTGCTACAGGCCAATTTCGGGTCGGGTAGGCCCAATAGTTGTACGAACTTGTTCATTAATAAAGTGGTGTTTGAGCGTAAATATGCGATTGTGTTACTTTACGTTGTCCCTAGGATATGTGGTTGTAAAGTCAGCTCGAGATTGGATCTCGAACATGAGACTTACTTTACATGAACACATACCTTAAACTGTTCCTGGTTGGAGGGTAATCACTCGGGGACTTTGATTACCTATTAAACCAGTACACATGATGTGTCAGTGACCAGTCTCATGGTCATTGGTGCGGGGCACCAACACATATGTGTAGGTGTATGTCCTTGGAGGATGTGCACTGAACTGATCCGCTATTGGATCTTCAGATGGTTGATTATACCTAATGTCAACTGAAGATCCAACGGTCACAGTAGCATCGTTGGTCCTTTGACCTGAGACATTGATCGGATCTTACACGAGGATTGGAATGGTTTAATTATTTAGCTAAGTAACTTTAACCATAAGTCATG
Organism: Amorphophallus konjac; assembly: GCA_022559845.1. Classification (NCBI taxonomy): domain Eukaryota; kingdom Viridiplantae; phylum Streptophyta; class Magnoliopsida; order Alismatales; family Araceae; genus Amorphophallus; species Amorphophallus konjac. Next base: position 201,425,541 of record CM040124.1, read on the forward strand.
AGTTGCCGAGTCATTAACCACTCCAGGATACGTGTGAAGATCATCAATGGTCAAGAAGGGATCGCTCACTGTCGGGTATATATCAGACAGTTAATGGGTCATGACATTGACGCTCCGTTAAATCCCTGGCCAGGGTCGTGTGAGTTCGTTTAGAACGGACGTCATACACTTTAAGGAGGTCATAGTCAAATGGCACGATCATGGGGTTTGACAGAAACCGTACTCTCGATCGTACCAGACTCATAGAAGGAGCGAGGGATTATATCGATGCGGTAACTGTGGACTTACAGGTACCAGACAGGTTGGTTTAAACCCGGGGTCATCTAGGATCACGCGGATTTGCTTGACCCAACGTGATCAAAGGTTCGGAATAAATTAAACTATTGTTCGGCTCTAGTAGAAGCGAAGAATACGTTTAATTTACTTCTAATTGAGAATTAGAAGTTAATGGACCTTAAACTAGAGTGACTATGGGCCTAGAGGATCACACACAATGGATTCTTGGGTGACGGATAATTATTATACAAGTGTATGTATTATTTCCATTTAATTCCTTTTGGAAAGGAGTGTAAACGGAGTTTAATACATATGTATAATATGAGAAAGGACATATATACAGTTTTGGTCTTTTAGAACCCTTTTCTAATAAACCTAAACTCTATATATAGCCACATACGTGAGTTCATTCGAACTCTTGCTTCCTTCCTTCCCTTAAGCTAACAAGCATTAAGCTTAAGGGAGAGGATTAGCCTCCCCCTTTCTCCCTTTTGCTCTCTCTCTCTCTCCAGAAGGTGATAGAGCCGGGGAAGGTCGTGCCGGGGAGGTACCGTCGCTGCGCAAGGGTCCGTGTGGATCTGCTCTAGAGGCCGTACAGCTGTGTGGCTCGGTTTCTCTGCATCGGGCTTAGCGGACAGCGTCGTTCTGCGCAAGGTGAAACACGCAACCCGTAATTAGGGTATTAGAAACACCGATTAGAGTACATATTAAGCTTTCCACAACACCGGGATCGGGCAAATGAATTTTTGTTATCCGCTGCGTAGCCCGTAGGTGCTGTACGAAACCTTACAGTGGTATCAGAGGCAGGTTCGCGCTCTGGTCGGTGTTTTTATCGCCGTTTAGAACCATGTTTTAGGGGCACTGAAAATCTTCAATTATAATTTGTAGAATGGGATGCTGGGCATCTCAGTTCTTGCTGGATGCTGGGCATTCAAGCAGCAAATTTTTTTTTAAAAAAAATTTGCTGGCCCGAGTTGGTGCGCCCGCCGCGTGCGCCGCGTGGGCGGCGCACGCGGCACCCGGGGTCAGCGCGCGCCCGCCACGCGGCGGGCGCGGGCGCGGGCGCGGGCGCGTCCGCCACGCGTCGCGCGTGGGCGGCGCGCCCAGCGCTGCAGACAGAGTTTTTTTTTAATTAAAAAAAAATTTGCTCTTTTTTGATTTTTAATTTATTGTGTTGTAATATGATAATATATATATTAGATATATATATTAAAATACACAGTAAATTAAATCAATTTTTATCTAGTCAGTTAAATAGTCTTATCTCAATGGTAAATGTCAAAAGTTAATTTTTATTTAACCGACTTGAATTTATAGAGGTGAGATAATTACTATTTACCTTGGGATAAAATGATAATAATTGAAGTTACTTTAGTAAATTTTAATTTTTGAATTTTTAATTATTAGATAATTAGAAAATTCAAATTTTGAATTTTATTGAAGTTAAATGTGGAAAATTCAATTATTTGAATTTTAATTATTAGATAATTGTTAAATTCAAATTTTGAATTTTAGAAAATTACTAATTGAGGATAATTGTATTATTTTAAATTTATTTTCAAACAAAAATTATTGGATAATTAGTTTGAATTTAAATTTAAATTATTGGCATGTTTAAATTTTGAATTTAAATTTGATTATTGGATAATTAAATTTAAATTTAAATTTAATTAATTATCTCAATTAGATGCCCCTATAGAAAATGATGGTTCTTTACGTGCGTTACTTTATTTACCTTGTATTGGCCTGCTTGTATGTTTAATTTTAGTTAATCATGTTTTGATTTTTAAAATTAAACAAAGCTAGCTTATTTTTGTTTGCACATGCCATTTTTAAATTCAAAGTAAGGATTATTTTCAGAAAATAAACCTTGATTGATTTTATTTGAATGGGTTGGCAAGTGATCATGGACTTGGATTAATGTAATTAATTGGGGTCTGCGAACCTCCTTTCTCTCTCTATTAAAATTCTAATGTACTTCTATCTTCCTCAATTGTTGTACTCGCCCTGAGGGCTACTAGAATTTGAGTCACATGTAATTTAATTTTTCCGGCCTGCGTGCCGTGTAAAAGTTGTAATTGATGCGGCGTCGGAGTTTGAAAGCGCGGAGCACACCCGATGAGGACGATCCAGCTGCTTCGGAAGCGGGCCGGATGTCTTAGTTACATTAGGGTTAAAGTCCATGATCACTTGCGTTTATTTTACATTGGATGCATTTATTTTGTGCAAACTACTAGGTACGGTAAATATATTGGATATATTTATATTACCACCTAGGGTGAGATCAAGATAAAATTAAATTCCCTCGCGATTAAATTTTAGATCTGGTAAGCGTGGCTCTAGGAGTCGTCGTGGCCCTCCATCATTATGGAGTGAATGAACGTCTTCATTTCATGGATTTGTTGTGCTTTCCACAAGGTCCATGAGTTTGGGGGCGGGATTAAACTCCAAGGCTCGGCCTCAATGGGGTGAAGAATTGAACTCGACCTTGTTGTGCTTTCCACAAGGGTCGGGTCATGAACTCATTGCTATGTAGTAATGATGGTTAGATCTAACCGAGAATATCCTTTGTTGTGCTTTCCACAAGGGGATGATTTCTCGGGGGCCGAATATCGGATATTGCATTAGATGCAAGTGCTTGTTGACTACCCTTGAGATGGTGTATGGCTTGTTGTGCTTTCCACAAGGTCGTACATCAGTCTCGTTGGGATTCCGACCCACTAGGTAGATCTCGCTGATCTCCCGTTCTATATACTGAGGGTTATATAGTCCGACCGAAAAATAGTGGGACTAACTAAGATAGAAAAACCACATCTAAGTTAGAATTTGAACACATGCTAAGTTGTCTTTTATTTCTTATCCAGATTATAATGTCGTCGTCCAACCCCCTCCGCGGCATCTTGGATGCAAATAGATTAACTGGACCGAACTACTCGGATTGGCTGCGTAATCTACGCATAGTCCTTACCGCCGAAAAGATTGCGTACGTGTTGGACACGGTTCATTCTGAGCCAGCTCCTGATGTCGACGAGGGCGAGTTACTGGCTTATGCCAAGTGGTCTGAGGACTCATCCCTTGCCCAATGTTACATGTTGGCCTCTATGGCTCCCGAGCTACAGAGGTAATTTGAAAAGACTGATTGTAGAAGTATACTTCTCAATCTACGCCAGCTCTTCGGGGAGCAGGGTAGGATTGAGAGGTATGACATCTCAAAAAGGCTTTTCAGGACACGGATGTCTGAGGGTTCATCAGTGCAGGCCCATGTACTGAAAATGATGGAGTGGATTGAAAGACTCAATGCATTGGGGTTCAAGTTGGATCTTGAACTATGCATTGATCTTATACTCCAGTCATTGCCCGATTCCTTTTCTTCCTTCATCATGAACTTTAACATGAACAGGATTGAAGCAACTCTCCCAGAGCTGCTCAATATGTTAAAGAGTGCTGAAGGAACCATGCAGAAAGATAAACCATCTTCGTCTGTAATGGTTATTGGCCGGGCCAACAAGAAAAGGAAGGCCTCTCAAATATCCACCACGAGTAACAAAGGGAAGGGAAAGAAAAAGGCCACGGGTAAGCAACTCGCCAAAGTTGACAAAGGGAAGGGCAAGAAGAATGAAAAGGAAGACAAATGTTTTCGATGCGGGGAAACTAGGCATTGGAAAAGGAATTACAAGGCAATTCTAAATGAAGGTATTTTTGTCATAGACCTTAATTTGTCATATATGGAATCCACATCATGGGTATTGGATACTGGATGTGCATCTCATATCTGCAATTCTGTGCAGGTGCTGGCAAATAGAAGGCGATTGGGCAAAAGGGAGATTGAACTGAGGATGGGAAATGGAGCTTTGGTTTCTGCCAAAGCTGTCGGGACTGCACGCCTCAGTTTACCTTCAAGAGTCATTCTGGAGCTGAATGACTGTTATTATGTTCCTAATATTATTAAGAACATTATTTCAATCTCTGGCTTGTATAACATTTGATACACATTGGCTTTTAATAGCACTGGGTGCTCTATAATGAATAATGGTTTGAATATAGCCAATGGTTCATTAGTCAATGGTCTATATGTATTAGATACACATTCTAATGTTATGCAAATTTCTAATGCTGATGAAGTGAATTCTGCATATCTATGGCATTGCAGACTTGGTCATGTAGGTGAGAAAAGAGTCTCTCACTTACACTTAAATGGGTATTTGAATTCATTCGAATACAAGCCATTTGATACTTGTGAGTCGTGTCTCATGGGGAAAATGACTAAGGCTCCCTTTGGTGGACATGGAGAGAGGGCTGTTGACCTTCTCGAGCTCATACACTCGGATGTGTGTGGACCCATGTCCATAGAAGCAAAATGAGGTTATCTCTATTTCATTTCTTTTATTGATGACTTCTCTAGATATGGCTATGTGTATTTAATGAGACATAAGTCACAAGCCTTTGAGAAGTATAAGGTATACAAGAATGAAGTAGAGAAACAGACTGGTAAAAGTATTAAGGCTCTTCGATCGGATCGAGGAGGTGAATACTTAAGCCATGAATTCACTTCTTATCTTAAAGACCATGGAATAGTTTCTCAGTGGACACCACCGTATACACCACAGCACAATGGTGTATCCGAGAGGAGAAACAGGACCTTGTTAGACATGGTCCGATCCATGATGTCTATGTCAGGACTACCCTTGTCTCTCTGGGGCTATGCATTAGAGACTGCGGCTTATTTATTGAATATGATATCAAGTAAATCAGTTCCTTCTATTCCATATGAGATATGGAAGGGCAGGAAACCAAATTTTAATCACATTAAAATTTGGGGGTGTCCTGCTCATGTAAAGAAGAACGAGAATGTAAGCTTGAGTCAAGAACCGATAAGTGTAGGTTTGTGGGATATCCAAAGGAGACGTTTGGATATTATTTCTATCACCCTTCTGAGCAAAGGGTCTTAGTGGCTAAGAGAGCTGTATTTCTGGAAAGAGAATATCTACTCCAGAAAAATAGTGGGAGCCAGATAGAATTGGACGAGGTCCAAGAACCACAACCCATAGACACAAACTCATTAGATGAGACTGTATCGGTTGATCCTATTCAAGGTGAAACACTGACACTACGGAGATCTAGTAGACTACCGAGAGAACCTGAGAGATATGTTGGACATGTCTCAGAGGGGTCCTCTAAGGTATGTATCGATGAGGATGATGATCCTCAGTCATATCAGGAGGCGATCCGTAGTGTAGATTCCGAGAAATGGCAAGAGGCAATGGATTCAGAGATACAGTCCATGTACACCAACAAAGTTTGGAACTTAGTTGATGTACCCGAAGGGAAGGTCCCGATCGGCTGCAAATGGATTTTCAAAAGGAAAATCGGTGCAGATGGACAGATTGACACATACAAGGCTAGACTAGTGGCGAAAGGATATCGTCAAAGGCAAGGCATTGACTATGACGAGACGTTTTCGCCAGTAGCCATGGTTAAGTCAATCAGAATCCTCCTTGCCATTGCTGCATACTTGGATTACGAGATCTGGCAAATGGATGTGAAGACAGCTTTTCTTAATGGAAACCTGTCAGAAGAGGTGTACATGGTACAGCCTGAGGGATTCACCTCCAAGCCACATCCTAATAAGGTATGCAAACTTCAAAGGTCCATTTATGGATTAAAGCAGGCATCTAGAAGCTGGAACTTAAGATTTGACGAGGCTGTCAAATCCTTCAACTTCATTCGGAATGAAGATGAACCCTGTGTTTACAAGAAGGTCAGTGGGAGCTCAGTGACCTTCTTGGTCCTTTATGTTGATGACATCTTACTCATTGGGAATGATGTAGGGATGTTGACATCAACTAAGTCTTGGTTGTCCAAGACTTTCTCCATGAAGGATTTGGGAGAAGCATCCTATGTGCTGGGCATAAGGATCTATCGAGATAGATCTAAAAGGATGCTAGGATTATCCCAATCTATGTACATAGACACTATCCTCAAAAGGTTTAGGATGGAAAATTTCAAGAGTGGTCTCATTCCCATGAGACATGGAATTTGCCTATCCAAGGGGATGAGTCCTAAAACTTCTGAGGAGCTGGCACACATGAATAAGGTACCCTATGCTTCGACGATAGGGTCAATCCTGTATGCAATGCTATGTACACGGCCTGATGTTGCCAATGCTTTGAGCATTGTCAGTAGATATCAGGCAAATCCAAGCGAAGAGCACTGGAAGGCAGTAAAGGGCATCCTTAAGTACCTGCGAAGGGCTAAGGATCTTTTTCTGCTTTATGGAGGAGAGGACCTACAGCTTAGAGCTTACACAGATTCTAGTTTCCAGTTAGATCCAGATGACTGCAAATCCATGTCTGGATTTGTATTCATGTTGAATGGAGGGGCAGTCAGTTGGAGAAGTTCCAAGCAAGATACGACTGCAGATTCGACGACGGAGGCGGAATATATTGCTGCAGCTGAAGCTGCTAAGGAAGCCGTCTGGATGAAGAAGTTCATCTTGGAACTTGGCGTAGTTCCCGAGATAACAGCTCCCATCCCATTATTTTGTGATAATAATGGGGCCATCGCCCAGGCGAAGGAACCGAGATCTCACCAAAGGTCAAAGCATATTCTCAGGCGCTTTCACCTTATTCGGGAGATTGTTGATCGTGGAGATGTGATGGTAGAGCGTGTACCGTCAGAAGACAACATAGCAGATCCACTGACTAAGCCTTTGACACAGACTGTATTTGAGCGTCATCGGGATAAGATGGGTCTCAAAGTTGTGGGCAATTGGCTGTAGTTCAAGTGGGAGATTGTTAGTGTTGGTGTGCTACAGGCCAATTTCGGGTCGGGTAGGCCCAATAGTTGTACGATCTTGTTCATTAATAAAGTGGTGTTTGAGCGTAAATATGCGATTGTGTTACTTTACGTTGTCCCTAGGATATGTGGTTGTAAAGTCAGCTCGAGATTGGATCTCGAACATGAGACTTACTTTACATGAACACATACCTTAAACTGTTCCTGGTTGGAGGGTAATCACTCGGGGACTTTGATTACCTATTAAACCAGTACACATGATGTGTCAGTGACCAGTCTCATGGTCATTGGTGCGGGGCACCAACACATATGTGTAGGTGTATGTCCTTGGAGGATGTGCACTGAACTGATCCGCTATTGGATCTTCAGATGGTTGATTATACCTAATGTCAACTGAAGATCCAACGGTCACAGTAGCATCGTTGGTCCTTTGACCTGAGACATTGATCGGATCTTACACGAGGATTGGAATGGTTTAATTATTTAGCTAAGTGACTTTAACCATAAGTCATGAGTTGTCGAGTCATTAACCACTCCAGGATACGTGTGAAGATCATCAATGGTCAAGAAGGGATCGCTCACTGTCGGGTATATATCAGACAGTTAATGGGTCATGACATTGACGCTCCGTTAAATCCCTGGCCAGGGTCGTGTGAGTTCGTTTAGAACGGACGTCATACACTTTAAGGAGGTCATAGTCAAATGGTACGATCATGGGGTTTGACAGAAACCGTACTCTCGATCGTACCAGACTCATAGAAGGAGCGAGGGATTATATCGATGCGGTAACTGTGGACTTACAGGTACCAGACAGGTTGATTTAAACCTGGGGTCATCTAGGATCACGCGGATTTACTTGACCCAACGTGATCAAAGGTTCGGAATAAATTAAACTATTGTTCGGCTCTAGTAGAAGCGAAGAATTCGTTTAATTTACTTATAATTGAGAATTAGAAGTTAATGGACCTTAAACTAGAGTGACTATGGGCCTAGAGGATCACACACAATGGATTCTTGGGTGACGGATAATTATTATACAAGTGTATGTATTATTTCCATTTAATTCCTTTTGGAAAGGAGTGTAAACGGAGTTTAATACATATGTATAATATGAGAAAGGACATATATACAGTTTTGGTCTTTTAGAACCCTTTTCTAATAAACCTAAACTCTATATATAGCCACATACGTGAGTTCATTCGAACTCTTGCTTCCTTCCTTCCCTTATGCTAACAAGCATTAAGCTTAAGGGAGAGGATTAGCCTCCCCCTTTCTCCCTTTTGCTCTCTCTCTCTCTAGAAGGTGATAGAGCCGGGGAAGGTCGTGCCGGGGAGGTACCGTCGCTGCGCAAGAGGCCGTGTGGATCTGCTCTAGAGGCCGTACAGCTGTGCGGCTCAGTTTCTCTGCATCGGGCTTAGCGGACAGCGTCGTTCCGCGCAAGGTGAAACACGCAACCCGTAATTAGGATATTAGAAACACCGATTAGAGCACATATTAAGCTTTCCACAACACCGAGATCGGGCAAATGAATTTTTGTTATCCGCTGCGTAGCCCGTAGGTGCTGTACGAAACCTTACAGAACTGACTCAAATAAAATGCATAATGACCCTCACAAATGATCATGCATACAAACATACCAATATGCATAAGCTATATATAAGACCCTGCACTAACTACTTCTCCCCCTTTGGCATCATCAAAAGAGGGGATATGATAGATGAAAAGTAGACCCAAAGAAACACACGACCCAAGGACAATAGATTAGAGGGAAGAAGCAAAAGAAAATCCTCAGTGGCCATCTGGAGGAGGCTGATCTTCAGGAGACAGGAGATAGCCAATGTGGCGTCGGATATCCTCAAGAGTGTGGTCTTGAAACTGAAGGCGGTGCTGGAGATGAGCAATTGTGTTATCACGCTCCAGGTCATGGCGTTGCATATCAAGAAGAGCGAGGTTCATGGTATGAAAGGCCTCACGTGAGTCTTCATGGCTTTGGGTTAGGATGCTCATATGAGTGGAGAGAGTGGTCATCTGAGTGGACAAGGTGTCCAGAACTGTGGAGAAAGAATCTGCGTGGTCGGACATGGATTCTAGCATATCACCCATGGTGTCTATGTGATCCCCAAAGGTAGAGAGTCGATCCCCAAAAGTATCCACCCGAGTCTCTAGCCCAGTAAGACACCTATCAAAAGTCTCATAGTCTACCCAAGTGTGCTGTCCTGCTCCCTGAGTGGATGACTCCCCATGAAAGTAGTGTGGATGAGGAGGCATCTCTGCAACTACATGAGGAAGGGAGGGTGGAGGAGGCTGGTGCTCCTCCTGAACTGGAGGGGGGGCTTCCCCTTGACCCTGCTGCTGCTCTGGCTCTTCTTCATTGTCTGATTATTCCCCATAGACTGGCACATTGCGGCATATCTAACCATCAGGACCCTAAAATATCCAAAATCTGTGAAGATGTTATGTTCATTGTAGATATCATCCTGTCTAACTCGAATAAACATTTCATCAGCCAAATTTATTCCAGCATATATAAACACTCCTGTCACCTGTGAAGCATAAGGCAAAGATCACCTCAATTGGGGTCGACATGTCCCAATCAAATCTTTCATGAGCCGACCCATGTTGACTAAATTCCCATTCATCACATGGTAAAGTAGGAATTTGTGAACTTCTGTAACTTCATTTCGACTGCCAATCTTTGGATAGATAAGTGAAGTAAACATATGGTGCATAATTCGCTGTAGTGGTGTAAAATAATTGGCATTTAATGTAATCAAATCACTGACACCGTGCACATAGTCACAGTTCGTCATTGCAACAAAGGTGTCCTCAACTTCACCATGACGAAAAATGATGTTGGCACCCATGGCTGAATCTCCTAAGGCATGTTCAAAAAGGTCCAGAGTAATATGAATGTCAACACCTTGAACAATCGTATATAACTCCTCATTCCTTTCAACCAAATTGCCATAAAATTGCTGCACTAGGTTGAGGTAATATCGGGGATATCTACTGACAAAATCAATCCATCCCTGTTGAATCTCGAAGACGGCACACAGATCGGGCAGAATTTTGTTCACCTCATTGAAGTCGACTAGTCAGGGTTTGATAATTGGCCGTGGAGGTACCTGAGGTGCACGAGGAGGCGCAAGAGCCCACTGTGTTGGAGGATCCGGAGCCTCACGTCTCTGAGCGCTAGGTTCCCCTTGGGTAGAACGTTGAGAACTCCTTCTAGGTGGCATCCTCGACTAGAAAACCCGATGTGGAAACCCTTGAAAGGAATGAAACTCTTCCCTGGGGGTATAGATGGACCGATAGACACACCATGAGCCTGAAATGATCTTCTCCACAATCTGGAACCTAGGGAATAGCTGCACCGTCGCACAAACCGCCGCGGAGATTTTATCCTGAAATCATGACGAACATGCCGGATCTTGTGCGAGTGGAAGAAGGAGGAGGTTTTTGGGCTTGAGAGGTGGAATTTGGATGTTCTAGGGTTAGGAAACAATGTTGGAGAGAGAGTGGAGTCAACGGTATAAGAAAAAGAGGTGTGAAGACCCCTTTAAAAGAGGATTCGGTTTGGGTTAATCTGGTCTAGTTCGTCGGAAACGGGTGACCGGACGGGGGCGGCGGTCGACCGAAGTGGTCGACCTAGCCCTAAAAACCCATATTTTATTTTTATTTTTTTAATATATATATATATATATATATATATATATATATTTAAACAACACTTCATCAACCTTCTTGATTGAACCAACACCTTGGGGTAATGAGAAAGAATGACTTAAGGTAAGAGGAGATGGAGTAGAGAGAAAATTCTCTAGCTCCCCCTCAGACAGTGCCTCAGATCCCGAGGCTCTGGGTCCATATTTATTTAATCAAGGAATATTCATCCTTAGAAAAGCTTCAAGGAGGGCTGTATGTATAAATACATTCAAGCATGCAAGGGTGTAAATACACACAAGGTATTGAAAATATATACATACAATATGCATGGAAATCTACCCTCTATGCAAATGAGTTTCTATAAGTGCAACTCTTACCCTAAGTGCAAACCTAGGTATGTAGGCTCTCACCCTTGCACATCCCAAGTTCTCTTCTTATCTTGTTGAATTGTTCCTGGTTTAGGGGTTTTGTGAAGATATCAGCTAACTGATTGTGTATGTCAATGAAATTCAATTCAAAGACCCCTTTTCCTACATGATCTCTCAGAAAGTGATGTCGAATGTCAATATGCTTTGTCCTAGAATGTTGTACAATATTTTTTGACAAGCTGATTGCACTGGTATTGCCACACATGATTGGAACACATTTCATTTCAACATCCAAATCAAGCAATTGATTTTTGATGCATAGTACTTGGGCTCCACAACTTCCGGCGGCTACATATTCAGCCTCGGCCGTTGAGAGAACTACTGAATGTTGTTTCTTGGAGGCCCATGAAACTAGGCACCCTCCGAAAAATTGACAGTACCCATTAATACTTTTACAATCAACAATATATCCGGCATAATCTGCATCGGTATATGCAATCAAATCAAATGAACTACCGATGAGAAACCACAAGCCAAAGTCTATTGTGCCAATTAAGTATCAAAAAATCCATTTAACAGCCAATAAATGAGATTCTTTAGGGCATGACTGAAATCGAGCACATAGACATACGCTGTGTTTAATGTCAGGACGACATGCTATGAGATACAGTAGTGATCTGATCATACCTCGAAACAGTGTGGGATCTACTATTTTACCATTTTCATCTTTGTCTAACTTCGTGGTTGTGGCCATCAGAGTTGACAGGGGTTTTGCTTCTGCCATCCCATATTTCTTTAACAGCTCCAATGTGTACTTAGCTTGATTTATGAACATACCTTCAGACGTTTGCTTCATCTGCAATTCAAGAAAAAATGTAAGTTCACCCATTAAGCTCATCTCAAATTGTCCTTGCATTATTTCTGCAAATTCATCACATAAGGCATTATTAGTAGCTCCAAATATTATATCATCAACATACACTTAAACTACTAATATGTCTTTACCTGATTTTCTCATGAAGAGTGTTTGGTCAACCTTACCTCTTTTGAAACCATTTTCAATTAGGAATGAAGTGAGCCTTGCATACCAGGCCCTTGGTGCTTGCTTTAATCTGTACAAGGCCTTCTGCAACTTGTACACGTGTCGTGGATGTTTTGGGTCTTCAAAATCTGGAGGTTATTCTACAAAAGCATCCTCTTTGATGTATCCTTTAAGAAAAGCAGATTTAACATCCATCTAAAATAATTTGAAGTCGAGAGAGCAAGCAAAGGACAATAGAATCCGGACTACTTCTAATCGAGCAACCGGTGCAAAAGACTCATCAAAATCAATGTCCATGTCCTGGCTATACCCTTTGGCAACAAGCCAGTCCTTGTTCCTAACAACCAATCCCGTGTCATTTAGTTTATTTCTGAGAACCCAACGAGTTCCAATTATGGGATAATTCTTAGGACGAGGCACGAGAGACCACACTTTGTTCCTTTCGAACTGGTGTAGCTCTTCATGCATAGCCTGAATCCAAGATTCATTTTGAAGAGCTTCATGAACATCCTTAGGCTCTTCTTATGAGATTAAGGCCATCAAATCCTCTTCTCCCACTTGCCTTAGTGAAGATCTAGTTCTTACCGAATCTTCAGGATTACCTATGATATTTTCAGCGGGGTGATCTTTTAAGAACGTGGAGGAACTTGGCAAGTCGAGGTGTTGCACTTGCTGTTCTTGAAGTGTTTCAATTGATGGATCTTCATCCTTTTCAGCCTTGCTGGAAGTCCCTTCATTTGGTTCACCCTTTGTCTTAGGATTATTTGAGCATTTGGAATCTTCATCTACATCTACATCTACAATTGGAGCAAGTTGATTTGTCAGTTTTAATTCAAATTCGTCAAAAATAACATGAGGACTTTTTTCAACAACCAAAGTCCTTTTATTAAATAATTTGTAAGCTCTAGAGTTTAATGCATAACCTTGGAAATTCCTTTGTCACTCTTTTTCATCAAACTTACCTAGGTTAGACTTACCGTTATTCAGGATGAAGCCGGCTTCCTTGCTTTTTTTAGAAGAAAAAATGGAAAATTGGCTATGGAGATTCCGTGCGGTCAGAGATTCATACAGCCACAAAGGGGCCCCTCTTTCAAAGCGGGAAAGTCGTTTCGATCCAATCCATTCTTGGGGTCTGAAAAAGATACTGGATATGTCAGTGACTTTGCATAACAAAGCACTCTCCGAGGGCATGGAATGTCACATTTTTTGGTCAGAATCTTGACCTTTTTTTATTACTTTTGCCTTTAGTCTTTGCCCTTTTAGTATTCGACTTTGATTGGAATCTCTTAATTGTCAAACTACAATCAAGGCTTATGGGCATCCAAAAGGTTTAAGATAGGAGATGTTTGGTTTCTTACCCTTGAAGAGCTCATATGGTGTTTTCTTCAAAATGGGCCTTACCATTGCCTGGTTGATGATATAGCATGTTGTACTTACCGCCTCAGCCTAAAAATATTTGGGTAGAGAGTTTTCACTTAACATGGTCCGTGCCATGTCTATCAAGGTTCTATTTTTCCTCTCCACTACTCCATTTTGCTGAGGCGTCCTGAGTGATGAGAAGTTGTGCATATATCCTTGCTCCTGGCAAAAACAGCTAAATTCATGATTTTCAAACTCACCACCATGATGACTTTGAATTGTGGTGATGGGGTGTCCATTATCATTTTGGATTTTCCTGCAAAACACTTGAAACTCCATCAAGGCATCACTTTTATTAGCTAAAAATAACACCCATGTAAATCTGGAGTAATCATCAACAATTACAAATCCATAAGATTTTCATCCTAGGCTGGATGTAGTGCCCTAGAATTTTTATAAAATATTTCTGATATTATTAAGATTTTTCTAGAATTATTAAGGGTCTAAATGAATTAATTAATGAATATTGGGTTAAATAAATCATTATAAGGTTCAACTATGTTAAAAAATTAATCCAGCCTTAATAAATAAAGCCCAATAGGTTCAAGGACCAAGCCCATTAAGTTTGACCCATATTCTAGAAGGTTATTTAGCCTATTCATGAATTATAAGGATAAATACCCCTTATATAGATAATTATGTGGATAATTAACAAAAAGAGTTTGAATAAAATTGAATTCTGCGCACAGTGGATGTAGCGGTCTATCGTGCGACCGCCAAAGTAATGTAACGCGCCCAGCTTTGACCGTTACACTCTGTCAGTTCCGTGAATGGAAGAAAGAATAAAAAGATTGGATCTTTGGGATACTATCTACAAGAGACCTAATTATAAGAATATGTAAGGTTACTAGGGACTCTTAGGGATCAGGTTCTGGCCAACTAAGGACTCTAAAATCGATCTAATCCTCAAACCCTAACCAAAACCCTATAAATAGAGTCCAGTTCTTAACTGAGCGACCCTTACTTTTGGCTCGTGAAGAAACAAGGTAAGAAGATAGAATCTCGGGTAAGTCCTTTGGAACTTTTTGTTTCTAATACTAAGGTCTGACAACTCTCAAAATTTCATGTTAGGAGGTCGAGTATCCAAGGTGTTAGGATCTTTCAAAGTTGCTGGTACGACCTTAGCAACCCAGGAATCTGAGCAAAGGTCCACTGAAGATCAGGGAATTAGATCATCAAAACGAGGTAGTTAGAGTTAGATGCTTTAGAACTTTTTGTTCCTCTTAGTTCCATCTTTCTAAACTCCAAATTTCACATCTTTAGGTCAGGAGATTGGAGTGTTAGGGCAACGTGAAGTTGCTGAAAAATCACAGGAAGGGAAAAACTAGGGCGACCGTTGAAGACTCAAATTAGAAGTTTTAAAGCCAGTAAAGAGGTAGGTTATCTCATGAATGGCAAAAACACATTGTTAGAGATAAAATCCCTATAGTTTATTTGGTTTTCATGCGTTATACTTCATGAATTTCATGTTTTAGGATTAGTCTATACATTCATGCATGCCTTCAACCCTAATTAAAGATAAAAGTTATCTCTTGTTATTTCATTACTACCTATGCATCTAGATGGCCTTTACTTCGTTATCATGGCTAGAATAGTTAGTTATTTTGATTCTTTTTGCATGGACATAGTTCCTTATCTTTCTTATCAGCAGAAGCTCTAACGGATTAAAATAGGACCGTCACATGATTGTAATGGCCTTACGATAAGCCGTCACACCCTCTGTTGTGTTTAGAAATTCTCTGTTGTCTCTGACGCACCATAACTGGAGCGTTACAACATTGTAACGGCCCCATGATAAACCGTCACAGAAATGTAACGCCCCCATGTTAGACCGTCAGACCACTGTGTTCTGTCAACTCGAGACAGAATGGAAACCAGTCAGATTTACTTATAAATAAGCCTAGTTAGCTATGTTTTAACCTATTTTCATTACCTTGAGATTATAAATTGACTTATGATAGAAATTTCATATTTAAAAGCATCTCTAGTTATTTCAAGCATATGTTAATTTCATTAAGCTAAACTCTATAGTTTTGTATTTACACTATGATTTAAAATGATGTAATGACGGAGTTTTTATCATGGTTTCACATCGTTACACATTCTTTTCTATAGAGTCAATTTCTTTAAGTACATGGCATATATTCCGGTATATGGCCATTAGTTCACACTTTACACTATAAGAAAATATTCTTGAACATGAGGACCTCTCTATTGGATATTCCTTCCAATGGAGTAGGGAATCTTGTTTCAAGGCCTCCGTAATTCTCTACGAGCATGGGAATCCCACTAGGACGCCGAGTTGGTTGTACCGTGAATGCCCAATTGTTACAAAGCACTATCGATGTTTTTGGGTTCTGGATGTGTAACATATCTATATTCGACCGCCAGGCACATATAACGGTTCAATATATGACCGTCACACTGTTTGAGTCCATATCTATTTTTTTCTGGATTCAACCTTTCTAACGGCCTAACACACGACCGTTATGTTCATGTAACGGCCCAGTATTAGACCGTCACAGTTCTAAATCCTTTAACCCGAGGTTTAACCAAAGGGTTGATATTCTAAGTTCCTGGATGGAGTATTGATGGTCTAGGACTCAGCTTATTGTCTAAAGATAATTTAAATTATGAATGACAATAAATGTACCGTTATGCTGCTGAATTATTTCCATGAGCATGACATCATCTTAAATCATCCTTGATATCTCATGTCCTAAGTTGAAGTGTTCATTGTTGATTATTGTTATCAAGAACTTATTTGCATTCTTGGCCATATTTTATTACTTGAAACGTGGAAATAGCTTGATTTATACTTAAAGATGCGATTGAGCACTGATTGTGTTCAAGGGCTCTATGCTAGTCCCCTCGGCTGATTGTCGGAAACATACTGTAAACTATGGGGTATGATGCTACTAGCGTCACATTGCGCTGGGAGTACATTCTCTATAAATAACTGAAATCCACGATACACGTACATGACTTTCTAGCTTGTTACATGATATTCCACAGAAATTCACCAAATACTTGCTCATAAGCAAAAGATGTTTGGGTGATGAGTATGTGAACTTGCTAGTACATTCTTGTTCATGAAAGGCCATTCTTGCTACATTCTTGCTAGTTCATACTTATTCATTCTATCTTACATGGTCATCTTGTTACTTTGGTTACTTGTGATTTATCGCATTCGCATGATTTTACCTTATTCCTCTAGAGTAAAAATGTTAATTGCTTTAATAGTGCCTTCATGTTGATGTGAAGATACCTACTAGGTAAGGGTGCTCATTACCTATTCCCAATCTTTTCAGGAGATGGAAGTGAGTCAGGATCGGATTCGGAATATTCAAATAGCGGGTCCGAGAGTGAATGGAGAATGAGTGAAGACATAGGAAGTCTACATGTTTAGATTGAGTATATGGAATTTTCTTATTTCTTGAGTCTAGTATGATGAAGAAAGTTTAAATAGTGATTGTAGTTGAGTATTTGATTTGATTATTAATGAAATAAGTTGAAGTTCCAGTAAATATTACGCAATTGCATTTATGTGTGTAGTTGTCTTGCGCTCTGATCATTCTTGCTTGCAAGAAGCTTACCATGCCAGCTGTTCACGTTCCTCGAGCAAGTCTTCCACTGTAATAAAGGCTCGGGGCCTGACAGTTAAGTTGGTATTAGAGCTTAAGTCTCATGACTTAGGGAGAAGAATCATGTCATAGAATAAGTCCAAGGTTTAAGGACCCCTACCTGTGAACTAAGGAAGAAATTTTCATACCCATGTGAGAATTGGGTAGAGCCCGGGATAAGATAGTTAATTAGCTTTAAGATAAATTTTCTTCCAATTCCACGAGAAATAACAAGTTATATTTCTCTCAGGTACCTTATTTTACAAATGGCTCATCGCGTAGATTGGAATGGCATGCAACAAACAGTTGCCGGCCTTACTCAGGCATTGCAAACTATGGCCCAAGCAGGCACAAGGGTAAGGGCTGGTGACTTACATCGTAATTTTTGGAGTTTAAACCCTTCGCGTTTCTATGGTTCTTCTAATCCGGACGAAGCAGAGAACTGGATAGACGAGATGAACCGTATATTTGATGTCATCCAATGCACCGATCAAGAGAAGGTGTGTCTTGCAACTTTTCAACTCAACAAGAATGCACGTACATGGTGGAAGTCGGTTCCGGCACCTCCGACTGATGCACCTCATACATGTGATGATTTTCTCACTTTATTTCGTGCAAAGTACTTTTCCGAGCACGTGAAAGAAAGAAAGGCTATGGAGTTTGCCTCTCTTCGATAAGGAATGATGACAGTTGCGGAATATGAACTTCAACTCTCCAGACTAGCACCTTATGCACCACATTTAATCAGTACCGATCTATTGAAGGCTAATCGGTTTATGGACGGGTTACGACTCGGTTTCATTCAGCAGCTCGGGACCCAAAACATCCGTACTTATGCGGAGATGGTTCAATGGGCATACTTATGTGAAAGGACCTTAGAAAAGGTCGAGAAATTGAAAGGAAAAGGAGAAGAGTCTAGCCGACGATCTGATCGGTGTTATATGAAAGAAAAATTTAGCATCACGGAGCCTCACAAAAGCCGTGATAGTAAGAAATGGTCCAGGAGTGGGAATGGTGGAAGTTCCCAGAAGAACACGAAGATTAAGGAGGAGGAGCAAGTCGCCACGGCTTGCACTTTTTGTGAAAAGTTCGGCCACTCGGCTGAAGAGTGCTGGAAGCGTCTTGGTGCTTGTTTACACTGTGGAAGTAGGGAGCATCGCATGCCTGATTGCCCCCTTATGAAGGACCAGTCATCTGGTGGTGGACGCAGGAGGCAGGCTCGCCTCAATGCCGTTCTAGAAGAAGAGGAAGTGCCCCGGGATGGTGGGCCTATGGAAGGTACTCTTTAAATTTGTTCTCGTCCTACATTTGTGCTATTTGATACTGGTGCCTCTCATTCTTTTGTCTCCACTACGTTTGCCAAAACATTACCAATTGCATCATTTCCTCTACCTTCAGATCTTGCTATAACCACACCCCTAAGTTCTGGAGCAAAACTTACTAGATATTACCCTGATAGTGAGGTGATAGTAGAAGGTCACAATCTCCCCGCAAACCTAGTATGCCTTAACATAAAAGGTTATGATGCCATTTTAGGGGTAGATTGGCTTGTAGATCATGATGCTGATATTAACTGCTGAAATAGGATTATATCCTTCCAAAAATCAGGTCTTCCAAGATTCTCTTTCCTTGACATCAAGTATAGGAAACATCTCACTATCATATCTTCTCTTCACGCTTGTAAACTCATCTCGCAAGGATGTGAAGCTTTTCTTGCTTCTGTCATTGTTACTAAATCCAAGGAAATCGTCCTAGCAAACATTCCTATTGTAAATGAGTTCTCAGATGTATTCCCATCTGAATTATCCAGTTTACCACCTGAGAGGGAAGTAAACATCACTATTGAACTCATTCCAAGAGCAGCACCTGTTTCTATTGCCCCTTATAGGATGTCCCCCACGGAACTTAAGAAACTAAAAAGGCAGTTGCAGGAACTACTAGATAAAGGTTTCATTAGACCTAGCACATCCCCCTGGGGTGCGCCAGTTCTATTTGTCAAAAAGAAGGATGGCTCTCTCAGGCTATGCATAGACTACCGGCGACTAAATCAACTTACAATCAAAAACAAGTATCCGTTGCCGCGTATTGATGAGCTCTTCAATCAGCTTTCAGGAGCAGATTATTTTTCTAAAATAGATCTCAGATCAGGTTATCATCTGCTTAGAATTAAAGAGGAAGACATTTATAAATTGGCTTTTCAAAGTCATTATGGCCACTATGAATTTGTGGTAAAGCCGTTCGGGTTAACAAATGCCCCAGCAGCATTTATGTAACTTATGAACAATATTTTTCAACCACATCTGGACCAGTTCATCGTCGTCTTCATTGATGACATCTGATATATTCCAAGACAAAAGAGGAACATGAAGAACATCTGAGAATAGCTTTGCAAACACTTAAAAAACATAAACTTTATGCCAAGCTTAACAAATGTGAATTCTCGCTCAAGGAAGTTTCATTCCTAGGCCACATTATTTCAAAGGAAGGTATCGATGTGGATCCTTCGAAAGTCGAAGCTGTAAGAAATTGGAGTCGGCCAACGACTATATCAGAAGTAAGAAGCTTTCTCGGTCTAGCTGGTTATTATAGGAGGTTCATTAAAGACTTTTCAAAGATTGATGTTCCTTTAACTAGACTCACAAGAAAAGAAAATCCTTTTATCTGATCAAAGGAGTGTGAGAAGAGTTTCCAAACGCTTAAGAATCACCTTACTACAGCCCCTATTTTAACACTACCGGTGGAAGGTGGTAGATTCGAAGTATATACAGATGCATCTGGCATTGACTTAAGATGCGTTCTCATGCAAGATGGAAAAGTAAACTGTTATTCTTCAAGACAATTGAAACGTCACGAGGAAAATTATCCCGTGCATGATTTAGAATTGGCAGCCGTTATTTTCACCTTAAAAATTTGGCGTCATTATCTTTATGGAGAAAAGTTCATGGTCTACTCGGACCACAAAAGCATGAAATACTTATTCTCTCAAAATGAGCTTAATATGAGGTAGAGGAGATGGTTAGAATATCTCAAGGATTTTGATTTTGCTATTCAATATCATCTTGGCAAGGCTAATGCGGTAGCAGATGTACTCAGCAGAAAACCAATGGGTATGCTATCAAGTCTTATGATTAGTATGACTAATCTTATTCCTCAATTTGTTCAGATGAACTTAGATATTGACATAAAGGAAGATGATTATTTCATGGCTAATATTCGAGCTCAACCTACATTGATGGAGGATCTGGTCAAGTTACAAAATGATGATCCCGTGTTACTGGAAATTAAAGCTAATATTGAACAAAGGTCGGCTTTCTCTGTTTCCAATGATGAAAGTTTGCTATTTAAGGGTCGAGTGTGTGTACCAGATCATGAGGATACGAAGAAACTGATCCGAGAAGAAGCACATAATTCCAAGTACACCATTCATCCAGGAGGTACGAAGATGTATCAAGATCTCAAAAGAAATTTCTGGTGGCCAAATATGAAGAGAGAAAAAGCTAATTTCGTGTCCCGTTGTCTCAAATGCGAACAAGTAAAAGCCGAACATTTTAGACCCGCATGTAAATTACACCCATTAAATATTTCTGAATGGAAATGAGAAAGTATAGGGATGGATTTCATCATGGGTTTACCTAAGACCAGAGGAGGACATGATGGTATATGGGTGATCATAGACCGATTGACTAAATTTGCACACTTCATACTAATAAAAATTCGATGGTCTGTGGATATTCTAGCATCATTATACATAAAAGAAATTGTCAAATTACATGGCGTCCCTATCACTATTATATCTGATAGAGATCCTCGATTCACATCACAATTCTGGAAGGGCCTACAACATTCACTAGGGACTTGATTGAAGTTTAGCACATCATTTCACCGACAAACTGATGGTCAGACTGAAAGAACAAATTAGGTAGTAGAAGATATGCTCAGGACTTGTGCTATTGATTTTGGAGAAAGTTGGCATGATCACTTGCCTCTGGTAGAATGTTCATACAACAACAGTTATCAGGTCAGCATACAGATGGCACCCTTTGAAGCTTTATATGGAATAAGCTGTAGATCACCAATATGTTGGAACGAAATAGAAGAAAAGCAATTCCTAGGCCCTGACCTTATCAGGGATTCTACTGAGAAGATCAAGCTCATTCAAGAAAGAATGAAGATGGTGCAAGATAGGCAGAAATCTTATGCTGACAATCGAAGACGCGACTTAGATTTTCAGGTGTGGGATCATGTATATCTGAAAGTTTCTCTAGGCTGTGGTACTCGAAGATTTGGCATTAAAGGAAAACTAACTCCAAGATTCATTGCCCATTTGAAATTCTCGAAAGGGTCGCTGAAGTGGCTTATAGACTGGCTTTACCTCCACAATTAGCAGGAGTTCACGACGTATTTCACGTCTCTATGTTGAAGAAATATGTATATGATCCTCATCATGTCATTACTTATGATAATCTGGAGATCCAAAAGGACCTAACATAGAAACCGGTCAAGATTCGGGAACGAGAAGTGCGTCAACTAAGGAATAAAACTATTCCTATGGTCCAAGTCCAATGGACGAAGCAATGGCCACACGAAGCAACATGGGAGACGGAAGAATCTATGTGTAGAAGATTCCCAGAATTATTCAACTGTAAGTACACTCTCCATAAATCCATGAATTGAATTTGGGGATCAAATTCTTCTAAGTGGGGGAGGGTGTAGTGCCCTAGAATTTTTACAAAATATTTCTGATATAATTAATGGATTTTCTAGAATTATTAAGGGTATAAATGAATTAATTAATGAATATTGAGTTAAATAAATCATTATAAGGCCAAATTATGTTAAACAATTAATCCAACCTTAATAAATAAAACCCAATAGGTTCAAGTACCAAGCCCATTAAGTTTGACCCATATTCTAGAAAGTTATTTAGCCTATTCATGAATTATAAGGATAAATACCCCTTATATAGATAATTGTGTGGATAATTAACAAAAAGAGTTTGAATAAAATTGAATTCTGTGCATAGTGGATGCAGCGATCTATCGTGTGACCGCCACAGTAATGTAACGCGCCCAGCTTGGACCGTTACACTCTGTCAGTTCTGTGAATGGAAGAAAGAACAAAAAGATTGGATCTTTGGGATCCTAACTACAAGAGATATAATTAGAAGAATATGGAAGGTTACTAGGGAGTCTTAGGGATCATGTTCTGGCCAACTAAGGACTCTAAAATCGATCTAATCCTCAAACCCTAGCCAAAACCCTATAAATAGAGTCTCGTTCTTAACTCAGCAACTTACTTTTTGCTCGTGAAGAAACAAGGTAAGGAGATAGAATCTCGGGTAAGTCTTTTGGAACTTTTTGTTTCTAATACTAAGGTCTGACAACTCTCAAAATTTCATGTTAGGAAGTCGAGTATCCAAGGTGTTAGGATCTTCCAAAGTTACTGGTACGACCATAGCAACCCAGGAATCTGAGCAAAGGTCCACTGAAGATTAGGGAATTAGATCATCAAAACGAGGTAATTAGAGTTAGATGCTTTAGAACTTTTTGTTCCTCTTAGTTCCATCTTTCTAACCTCCAAATTTCACATCTTTAGGTCAGGAGATTATAGTGTTAGGGCAACGTGAAGTTGCTGAAAAATCACAGGAAGGGAAGAACTAGGGCGACCGTTGAAGACTCAAATTAGAAGTTTTAAAGCCAGGAAAGAGGTAGGTTATCTCATGAACGGCAAAAACACATTGTTAGAGATAAAAACCCTATAGTTTATTTGGTTTTCATGCATTATACTTCATGAATTTCATGTTTTAGGATTAGTCTATACATTCATGCTTGCCTTCAACCCTAATTAAAGATAAAAGTTATCTCTCGTTATTTCCTTACTACCTATACATCTAGATGGCCTTTACTTCGTTATCATGGCTAGAATAGTTAGTTATTTTGATTCTTCTTGCATGGACATAGTTCCTTATCTTTATTGTTAGCAGAAGCTCTGACGGATTAAAATAGGACCGTCACATGATTGTAACGACCTTATGATAAGCCGTCACACCCTCTGTTGTGTTTAAAAATTCTCTGTTGTCTCTGACGCACCATAACTAAAGCGTTACAATATTTTAATGGCCCCATGATAAACCGTCACAGAAAGGTAACACCCCCATGTTAGACCGTCAGACCATTGTGTTCTTTCAACTCGAGACAGAATGGAAACCAGTCAGATTTACTTATAAATAAGCCTAGTTAGCTAAGTTTTAACCTATTTTCATGACCTTCAGATTATAAATTGACTTATGATAGAAATTGCATGTTTAAAAGCATCTCTAGTTATTTCAAGCATATGTTAATTTCATTAAGCTAAACTCTATAGTTTCGTATTTACACTATGATTTTAAATGATGTAATGACGGAGTTTTTATCATGGTTTCACATCGTTACACATTCTTTTCTATAGAGTCAATTTCTTTAAGTACATGGCATAAATTCCGGTATATGGCCATTAGTTCACACTTTGCACTATCGGAACATATTCTTAAACATGAGGACCTCTCTATTGGATATTCCTGCCAATAGAGTAGGGAATCTTGTTTCAAGGCCTCCGTAATTCTCTGTGAGTCTGGGATTCCCACTATGACGCCGAGTTGGTTGTACCGTGAAAGCCCAATTGTTAGAAAGCACTATCGATATTTTCGGGTTCTGGATATGTAACGGATCTATATTCGACCGTCAGGCACATATAACGGTCCAATATATGACCGTCACACTGTTTGAGACCATATCTATTTTCTTATGGATTCAACCTTTCTAACGGCCCAACACTCGACCGTTATGTTCATGTAACGGCCCTGTATTAGACCGTCATAATTCTAAATCCTTTAACCCGAGGTTTGACCAAAGGGTTGATATTCTAAGTTCCTGGATAGAGTATTGATGGTCTAGGACTCGACTTATTGTCTAAAGATACTTAATTTAAATTATGAATGATAATAAATGTACCGTTATGCTGCCGAATGATTTTCATGAGCATGACATCGTCTTAAATCATCCTTGATATCTCATGTCCTAAGTTGAAGCGTTCATTGTTGATTATTATTATCAAGAACTTATTTGCATTCTTGGCCATATTTTATTACTTGAAACGTGGAAATAGCTTGATTTATAATTGAAGATGCGATCGAGCACTGATTGTGTTCAAGGGCTCTATGCTAGTCCTCTCGGCTGATTATCGGAAACATACTGTAAACCATGGGATATGATGCTACTAGCATCGCATTGCGCTTGGAGTACTTTCTCTATAAATAAGTGAAATCCACGATACACGTACATGACTTTCTTGCTTGTTACATAATATTTCACAGAAATTCACCAAATACTTGCTCATAAGCAAAAGATGTTTGGGTGATGAGTATGTGAACTTGCTAGTACATTCTTGTTCATGAAAGGCCATTCTTGTTACATTCTTGCTAGTTCATACTTGTTCATTCTATCTTACATGGTCATCTTGCTACTTTGGTTACTTGTGATTTATCGCATTCGCATGATTTTACCTTATTCCTCTAGAGCAAAAATGTTATATACTTTAATAGTGCCTTCATGTTGATGCGAAGATACTTACTGGGCAAGTGTGCTCATTACCTATTTTCAATCTTTTCAGGAGATGAAAGTGAGTCAGGATCGGATTCGGAATATTCAAATAGCGGGTCCGAGAGTGAATGAAGAATGAGTGAAGACTTAGGAAGTCTACATGTTTAGATTGAGTCTATGTAATTTTCTTATTTCTTGAGTCTAGTATGATGAAGAAAGTTGAAATAGTGATTGTAATTGAGTATTTGATATGATTATTAATGAAATAAGTTGAAATTTGAGTAAATACTGTGCAATTACATTTATGTGTGTAATTGTCTTGGGCTCTGATCATTCTTGCTTGCAAGAGGCTTACAATGCCGGCTGTTCACGTTCCTCGAACTAGTCTTCCGCTGTAATAAAGGCTCGGGATGTGACACTAGATGTCCTAGTCGTACCAAAAAGATCAAGGTGCAACAGTTCTAAAGGCCTAGCAGAAGAAACAATGTTCTTATTTTTGAAAGAGATATGTGTTTGCTTACTTTTTGTGCAAGCCTCACAGATCTTGTCACTTTCAAATTTTAATTTAGGTAAATCATTTACCAAGTCATGTCTAGACAATTTGGAGATTACTCCAAAACTAGCATGACCTAGTCTTCGGTGCCATAGCCATGCATTGTCATGGTTGCTTGCTACCAGGCACACATCATCACCGGAAACATCATCAAGATCAATAGTGTACACATTGTTATTCCTTTTACCGATGAAGCTAATTTCATTAGAGATTTTATTCATGACAAGGCAGTGAGTTTCATCAAAAATAATTTTAAAACCCTTGTCACACAGTTGGCTTATGCTTATCAGGTTATGATTCAAGCCTTTTAGTAAGAGAACATTCTCAATCAAAGTTCCAGAATTCTTACCTATGTTACCAATTCCAATTATTTTACCTTTGTCCTTTCCACTAAAGGCAACTGATCCTCCGTCCTTATCTTGCAGAGTAGAGAACCCTTTCTTGTCCCCTGTCATATGCCTTGAGCAGTCGCTATCCAGATGCCATTTGCTCCCCCTGGCATCAAGGCATATCTGCAAGAAATAAAATTCTCATCCAATTGATTTTGGTACCCAAACTAATTTGGGTCCATGAGAGTTAGTCCAATTTTGCATATATCTTTTTCTGGTCCAAATAGCATGATTTCTTTGATTGTTTTGTTTGAACCAACAGTTAGCAATAACATGACCAAATCTACCACAATGAAAGCAATTGACATTTGAAAATCTTCTTTGATATTTGTGTGGTTTAGATTGAACATGTTTGGGCTTAGTGTGTGAACATGAAGCACAATCATTTTCTTTTTCATGCACGTAAGATGTAGTAATCTTATGCTTAAAGGATTTTTTGTTCTAGGGAATGTACCCCAAACCTTCTTTTTGGAAGTTAACCTTAACTCTCAACAAATTATCTAAGTTTTCTTTGCCTTTGACAAACCTAGATAAGGTGGACTGCAATTCAGCCACCTCTTCATTCAAGCTCACATTCTACTTTTCAAGTTTTGAATTTGTGGATTTTAGAACTTCTTCTTCATTTTTTAAATTTTCAAAACTCTTTTCCATTTCAGACATTTTACACACCAATTCAACTTTGGTTTTCTTAATATCTAAAATTATTTGAAGCAATCTTTCTTTTTATTCTATTAATTCAAACACTTCTTGTTCATGTTTTTCAAGCTTAACAGAAGAGTCCTTATGAGTTAAATCTTCAAGTTTCTTTTTGAGAGTTTTATTTTCAGATCTGATTTTATAATATTTCAATACAGCTTTTCATATTCTTACTCCCATTGTTCATTTGATAAAAAATCAGGATCAGAATTTACCTCAGTTGAATCATCTTCATGTGCCATGAGGCACATGCTTTCCACGAGCTATTCTAGCTCCTCTTCAGACTGCTCGTCCTCTTCGTCGCTCCATGTGGCGGCCATAGCTTTTAGCTTTCTGAAATTTTCTTTCTTGAGCTTTCTTTTCAGATCTGGGCGCTCTCCTCTCACGTGCCCGAGCTTCATGCATTCATAGCAAATAACATTGTTAGGCTTGCTCGGCTCACCCTTGGTTTGAAAGGGCTTCCTTTGCCCTTTTCTAAAATTTCCTTGGAAATTCTTCTTTCTTCTCAGAAATTTCTTCACTTGCTGGGTCAGCATAGCCAAGTCTTCTTCTTCATTACTCTCCTCGCTGGACTCCTCTTATTGGGAGTCGTCATAAGACTGGTTGGCTTTCAAGCCCACTGTTTTCTTCTTTTTGGATTCCTCTTCTGCAGTTCTTTTGATGTTAATCTCATAGGTCATGAGTGACCTTTTGAGCTCGTCCAAGGAGAGTGTGGACATATTCTTCGAATCCTCAATGACTATGGCTTTTGTATGCCAGGCAGGTGGAAGAGATCTTAACACCTTTCTCACAGGCTCAAAGTTTGTGTAATCCTTTCCAAGACTCTTGAGACCATTAGTGATCTCAGTCAATCTTGCGAACATCTCAGAGATGGTTTCTTCGGGTTTCATTTTGAATAGCTCGTAATCCCTGACGAGAAGGTTGGCTTTTGTGTCCTTGACCTTGGACGTTCCTTCATAGATGAGCCGTAGCTTATCCCACATCTCCTTTGCTGAACTGCACATGGATACACGAGAAAATTCGTTAGGATGAATAGCACATTACACAATGTTCATAGCATTAAAGTTCACTGTGTATTTTTTAGTATCCTCAGGGTTCCAATCATCCTCATTTTTGGAAAGCTCATATGGGCCCTTGTCCACCACCCTCCGGATCTCGTACTCTTGGACTCTTAGAAAAATATGCATTCTATTTTTCTAATAGGAGTAGTTCGAGCCGTCAAAGTATGGAGGACGGTGGATTGAGTGACCCTCAGGCATCATCCCCTTGTTGGCCATTGATCTGGATCTTACTCTAGATCGTTAGATCTAAAAAATATAGAGCCTTAGCTCTGATACAAATTGAAGTCTGGCAATTAATGACACCTAAGAGGGGGGTGAATTGGGTGATAACAAATTTTAAGAAAACTTTAGTCAATTTAAAACAAGTACGATATAATAGCAACATGCAAGTTTAGATCTGATGCAAAGCAAGATAGATCTCTCAAAACTAATCGCCATGATAATTCTTTGGTACTAGGCGGAGTTGTGAATCAGAAGATTCTACTCACGCAAGGTGTTATCGTCCTGACAAGACTGACCTTGTCAATCTGAACCCAACTTTTCATAAACCAAAGATTTAATGTGAAAATGATTAATTAGGATAGATCTAAACTAAGAAATCAATAGAGATAATATACTAGAAAGCTAGCACAGAATGGGGGTAGAAGAAAAGTATCAAACCACACAAGAGACAAGGATTTTTAGGTGGTTCAGATGCAACGACGGCAACCTATGTCCACCCCTCACAAACTGTGAGGATTCACACAGTATCTTGTAAAGGATTATAAGATCTGAACACATACACACACTCGTAGGAAGAAGGGAGCTCACACGAAGGTGCAATCACACCGAAACACACACAAATCTGACAGAATTCAAACACACACACACGGATCTAAGAAGATCCACACACACACGAATGTTTAAGGATTACAAATAACACACACTTGAAGCTCAGAGAATATGAAGGGAGAAACACAAAAGAAAAAGTCTGATTTTAGCTCCCCCTGGGTAGGTGATGCAGATTTTGGATGAAGCTTGAATCTCCACTTGATTTGGGGTTGATTGGCCTCAGATTGATCTTGAAAAACTTGAAGATGGATGAAGAAACCCTAGATGAAGTCCTATTCACGGAGCTACAGTAGCAGCCTTCTTTCTCCCTTTGATAGCCTCCTTGATCTCCGTTTGGTGATTAGGGTTTCTTTGCCCTAAGAGATGTTTTATAAGCCTTGAATGGTCAAAGACAAGCCAAGACACAGATCCACAATTCCAGGGATGTCTGGAGACTTTTGGGATTAAATTTTTTTTGATAGATGCGCTTTCCTCGTGAAGTAAACAAAGTCAAAAATGGAGGCTTCAAAGGGTTCGGTCGACCGGATAGGGCTGGGCGATCAACCTAACTTTTACAGGTTCTGAAGCTTTGAGCATTGGGAGAATCGGTCGACCGGGCAAGGGCTGGCGGTCGACCGAACTCTATAAAATTAGAGAGTTCTGAACTCTTGGAAATTAGGTCGACCGCCCCAGCTGGACCGGTCGACCGGACTTTGAAAAACCTGCAAAAATAACATTGTTAGTCCAGAAATCATATCCTTATACAATATACTTTGAAACCACATTTTGTTCCAATCAATTTGAGTTGGTTTTGACTTATTCTGGGTTTTTTGAAACACGATCCTTTTGAGCGTATTCTTGTGATATAAAAATGACTTGTGAGCCAATATGAGTACTTACTTCAGTAAAACTGGATGTACTTAAAATGTTTGCCATACTGGGGTTTTGTCATCATCAAAATCACCTGGAGAGACTCAACACATCGTGCTCAACGTCTCCTCTTCCTCGCGGTGCTATTAGTCTCCCCTACAAGCCATTTGCGAGCTCTCCATCATTTATTGTACGGTCATCCTCAATTGTCACTACTCTTTCATCACTGACAGCCATGGAGCCGAAGGAGACACCCAACAAATGCACGGTCTGCAGTAAATTGGATGTCCCCCTGCATCTCAGGAAGTTACGGTTCCTACGGCCGAAGAAGAAACGTCTGAGGAGCTTAGGGTTTCTAAGGGATCCACTTCAGGATGAAAAGTTACAGGTAGGGGGTTCCTTATCTCCCTTACATAGCTATTTGCCCCCCTAGATAACAGCCTATTTATTTGTCACCCTTATCTACCTATTTGTTACTCTTGAAGACCTACATGTCATCGAATTTCATACATTTGTCACCCTTAAGCACCTATTTGCCACACCTAGGGTCCCTTGTCTATACATTTGTCACCCTTGTCTTAATCTTAATATTTTTTGTATTTCTTGATCAGTCAATTAACTGAATATCTTGTTTACATATTTTTTTGAATCTAGTGAACTCAAAGATCATCTCGGCTTGGTGTTCTATGGACATTTACATAAAGGATACAGATCATATGGCATTTCGGGAATGCCAAAGTCATTGATGAGGACCACACCCTTTGATCCATATGTTGACAATGCTTCTCCCGTCACCTTCACCATGACACTATTGGAGGAGATTATTTACGCCCATAGTGGAGGAAATTACTTCCGTATAGGTAGTAAGGAGGTCGCATTCAGTGTGGAAGATGTGGCCATAATTTTAGGATTACCTTGCTCCGGTCAGCCGGTTCAACATTATGGATCTGCAAAACAGAAGTTGAAGTTGCAGCATCGATTTGGATTTGCAGCAACATTTGACCGGAAGAAAGTGTGCTCTCTCATCCAGCAAATTGTTGGGTCCGATGAAGGATGTTGCCGACACTGTCCGACTGTGGATTGTACTCCTACTGTCCACTTTCATTTGCCCACGGTCGACGCATTCTTGTCCACAACTGATGCTATCATGCTTAGATGACATTGATAGAGTATCAGATTACAATTGGGCAGCCACCGTGCAACAGGTAACGATGCACATGTTTGAGCAATTAGTGTCGGCGGTCCAGACACGACGGTCAGGTACAATTGACAATGCTAAGAGAAGAGTCAGGGATGCATCCCAGGCCTATACATTTATATTTGGTTGTTCTGCCGCACTTGCTGTAAGTTTTTTTATTTTTATTGTGTAATAATTAATGTGTCAATCAATAATTCTATTGCATTCTAAAATAACTTGATATATTTCATATTATAGGTCTGATTTTTTGAGCATATGCGGGTGCGGCAGCCACTAAGGCAGGTGGCATTTCCCCGACTATTTAGGTGGGGGCCATTTCTAGATAGGAAATTAAAATTCTCCATTGGATCCCTGCGAGGCCAACATGTATTATGAGTACTAAAAACTTCTTCTTTGTCATTCAATATTACTGAATAATCGAAGTGATGTGGTTTGAAATTCAGGTGATCGAAGGACTCCTTGTTGAGCCTAGTGAAAGGGACATGGTGTATGGTGGTCAGATGATGACCCAACCCAGTGATGAGGAGACATGCTCATCAGCTCCATACATGCCTGTGCTACAGGATATTGTCGCCACATTGAAGATCTAGCAGCGGCTACTTGAGGAAATGAGGGCCTTCTTTCTGACTAAGGTGCAAGGGGCTCACATTGTCGCTGATGACCTCCTAGGCCAGTCGAAAAGGTGACGGATGATGCCGTGCAACTGCAGGTAGCCCGAGGAGAGGAAGTGTAGGGTGATGAAAATGTTGAGGAAAGTACCTATCAAACTTTGGTGGACATGGATGCCAATGTTGTTCTTCTAATATAGCCCCTTCAACAAAGTACAGATGATACTGTGCCATCTAAGGTAGCCCCTGAAGAGAATGTGCAAGGCAATATCCAAGCTCAAGTGGAGGTGACCAATGGGCATGGTGACCATCGTGCAGGTGTGTTTTCTCTATCCCTTCATCAACGGGACGAGAAGCCTGTGAGGAAATGGCGGGCACCTGCAAAGAAAATAGGACGGGGGAAGAAGAAGGTGAGTCTACATTGTTCCTACTTCTTACAGTATAGAATCTAAGATTGGTATATTGGCATAAATGTAGAAGGGAGATGAAGCTGACCATTACAGAAAGCTCATATAGAGTACTGATTGGATCTGCAAAGCCCGACTGAAGCCGATAGATAACAAGACTATGAATGAATTCATTGATGCTTCTGCCTCGGGGGATATTGAGTAAGTTATCCTCTTATAGTTTCTGTAATTATCCTGATTCGCCTTACTCTGACTATCATGAAAAATTTTGTCCAATATGGTGGCCCCATATTTCAATTACAGAACGGGATTGTTTTGAAACGTCGTCATGTCATTGATCTATTATACGACCAGATGATAGATGATACGGTACTTTCTTTCACTGATTATGCAAATTTACGCCTCGCCCTACCCTGAACTCGTGTTTCTACAGCTAATAAAATCGTGATTACTTGCAGGTGATTGACACCATGATGTTCCTCCTATACTCAAGATGCAATGAATCTGCCATCTTTGATCGATGGTTTTGTTTTCCCACCATTGTAGTGAATCACATCAACGACAACACAGTGGCCAACGATACAAAAAAGATAGAATTGTTACAGTGCATATTCGAGAATGATGAATTATCAGAACTACAGCAGAATAAATATTTATTCTTCGTGTTACACTCAAGTAATCACTGGCTTCTATTTGCTGTTGACACGGAGAATCGCCGCTTTGTCTCATACAATTCCATGAGAGGCATGGCCATCCACGAAGCCACTTTAAGAAAATGGGTACTTTTTTTATCCATGTACATATATTAAAGATATTTATAATGTGTCTATTAGTTATTCCTTAATAATGTCAAATATTTCATTTGCAGGACCCAGTTGTACGGGTGTTACTGAAAGAATATGCGACATTCGAGAGAGTTGATGAATGGGAACTTGTGTCCAACAACGAATGTCCCCAACAGATAGCTGGAAGTCTCAACTGTGCCATTTATGTACTGAAATATGTTGATGAATTGTCAAGGAAGAGGGAGACATCATGGACATTTATTGAGGCTGGTTTGGGGCTGACCTCATTACCTTCGGAAATATAAGATCTTAAACAATTTCATGTCTCAAACCTCAGAATGTGGCATACCTGTCTTTATTGATAACCTAATTGTCATACATTTTGATCTTCAAAGTTTCATATGTTTTAATGCTGTTAATGTGTGCTCGATAATGTTAATTCATGAATATCAATGAGTTTTCTGAAGACATATTCATGTTTGGTTAAGGAACTGGGCTGAAGTGTGAAAAGATGAAGGCTTTACTTGCACAAGTGTCGACTAGAGTCGACCTTCGAGTCGACTCCAGTTCAGACTGCTAAAGAGAAAAATCCAAGTCACCCGCTGGATGAAAAGGGCTTTGGCTACACTTTAAGGGTGACAAATAGGTGGCCAATGGTGAAAAATAGGCCTTACAGGTGTAAAAGAGGCGACAAAGGGTGAATAATAGATGATCAGGCTGAAATATGGAAATATCCATGTCCCATGACAGAGAATATACCTCTGACAAGGTAGCGTCGGATCACGTGCAAAGCCTGGCCTTGGAGTTGAGCGTGTGCTAGACACACGAAGCTGTCATTCACCCTTTCAGCCCATTTGTAAGCCTTACTAGCTATTTTACACTCTTATCATCCATTTGTCAGTCATACGGGATATTTGTCACCCTTAGGTTCAATAGCTATTACCTTAGCCATTTGTTACCATAATGCCTTGGCAACATCGCAACCCTTGGTTTTTAGTTTTTATGTTTTTTTATCATTTTTGTATTTATTTTATTATAATTATACAATTATATTTTTTAGTTATCACTGTTAGACAGAAAGAAGAACAAGTTTTAAAGTTTTGGAGCAAATAAGTCAGATAAACCAAAATCAAGCGCGACGGCTAACACCGTATAGTGGTGACAAATAATCATCAGTGGTGACAAATAGACTTCCAGGCTGACAAATGTCTCGTAAGGGTGATAAATGGATAACAGAAGTCATAATATGTTATGAAGCGAACCCTTTCGACGACTAGCGAGCAATAAGGGTGACAAATAGCTCGTTATGAGTGACAAATAGCCATTAGAAGTGACAAATAGCTCTGTAACGATAACAAATAGCTCATGGCAATGAAACTTGAAGGAACTCAAGTTCGTTTGAAGGGTTTAACTGTGTATGGATTTTCTAACTCTACCAACACGGATCTGAAGCTTTCCTAGTCATCAAACGACGCTGATTAAACTCATCTAAGATCAAGGAACGAGATTTATCTACAGTTCCACTAATTTACGATGGGATCAAAGCAGATAAGCATCTGAACAGATAAAAAAATGAATGATAAGGGTGGTGAATGATAATCAGTGTCGTTTGATGATTAGGAAAGCTTCAGATCTGTGTTGGTAGAGTTAGGAATCCTATACACGGTTAAATCCTTCAAATGAACTTGAGTTTCTTCAAGTTTCACTGCCATGAGCTATATTTCACCGTCAGAGCTATTTGTCACTTCTAATGGCTATTTGTCACTCATAACGAGCTATTTGTCACCCTTATCGCTCGCTAGCCATCGAAAGGATTCGCTTCATAACATATTGTGACTTCTGTTATCCATTTATCACCCTTACGAGACATTTGTCAGCCTTGAAACCTATTTCTCACCACTGATGACTATTTGTCACCACTATGCGGTGTTAGTTGTTGCAGTATCTCTCTCCGGCCTCTCATCTACTTCAATGCCTTCGCCAACTACAAGAAGCAAAGGAAAGCAGATAGTCTTAGAGAAATAGCCTGCGGCTGATGTATACGGACGAAAGGAACCTCGGTCCAAGCGATCTCATGACCGAGATGCATCTACTAGTGGATCTCATCAGCCGAAGTCAACAAAGGCGATAAAAAGAAAGGACCGAGAGTTGGTGTGAGATGGCACGATCTTCGCGGTCCCATCGCTTCGATTTCCACAAAGTTGGGGAGGCACGAAGACTTTTTTGCCCCTTCTGGGGGTTTCGTCTCCTTCCTATAAATAGAGACTTAATGGGGAACCCTAAGGGCATCTTGAGTTCCTTTAGCTGTCAAAGCTCTCGTGAAGATGTCATCTGAGAAGTCAAATTCTTCGTATGAGGAGGTTCCCCGCAAACGGTTGTGCTTCCGAAAAGGAAGCCATGTCGGTGCCGGACCAGCCATCAGGGGAAAGCAGCGGCGGTGACATTTCAGAGGAATACAAGTAGGGGTGCCTGCAAGGGTGGCAGGACGCCTTGGCGAAGGTGGACCACTTGTTTTGTAACAAGGGGGTGTTGAGCCTCTAACCTGACAGGTTCCGTCCCAAAGAGGACGAGTAACCGCTTGTACCGTCTTCCCCTATCAATGTAATTTATTTTTCTGCAACCTTTCTTTACATGATGGATGCTTGATCTTTGTGTAATGTGGTTGCCTTGATGTGTGAGTCAAATGAAGGATACCATCCATCGTAGGTACCCTTTGCCCCTGGGAGCCATCGCCTTTGTGCATTTTTCACCGTTAAGAGCCTTTTGTCACCCCTCATGCACATTTGTCGCCCCTGTCAACCTATTTATCATCACTAATGTGCATTTGTTACCTCTGTTAACTTATTTGCCACCACAAATATGCATTCATCACCCTTATCATTCATTTCACCCTGCTGCTCTCACATACGGATGGTGAACCCAAAAGAGAAAAAAAGGATAATAATAATAAAAAATCATAAAAAATGATAATCAATTAATACAATAATTTATTAGTTTAGGGGCGGGGTAGAGAAAACATCTACACCCATGTAGTATTTTGATGATGTCAAAGGGAGAGAGAGAGTCATGTGTTGCATTGTCTTAAGTCAATTAGGGGTTGCTGCATAGGGTTGCTGCATATTCACTATGTCAATCTGCATCTGCATTTTAAAGGTCATGGTCTGACGTGTAAGCTGCACGCTCCACATTGTAAATTCAAATTTTTTGAAATGAAATGAAGCTTATTGTTGAATGATTCTATTTGTCAAAACATATGGTTGATGAAAAGACTTGAATGTGCTACTTGAAGCACAATGACTCATAGTTGCCATCATCAAAAAGGGGGAGAATATTGTGCACCTGGTTTTGATGGTGACAGTAGCGGATCACATAGGTTGCCCAACAGAGGAATAGCCTCCTCCCTTCCTCTGATGACATAGAGGGAACCGTGCACACCTGACCTGGTGAGCACACCCCTGATTCTACCCCAATAGAACCAGACCCACTGCACTAAGGCAGCACACGTCGACCGCTCCTCGTACCCTGGCCCGCAGACCAGATCGTGATCAATCTGAAGATTAATCACACCTCTGATTAGTGCAGCAATGCACTATCATAGAATAATGACTCAACTGGACCGAAAAGGCAAACCGAGAAACTCAAAATGAAACAAACGAAATGTAGAAGAACGAGAAATAAATGTTGCTCTGAAATTATTTCAAGAGCTTTCATAGAAATGGGTCTTCTCTTGATCTGGCAAAGTGCATATTCTCACTTTTCTTCTTTTTTCTCTCGCCCTTTGTCTTGCTCACATAGTGGCTTTTTCCTCCAAGAAGTTCTCCAGCTTATTGATTCATCTTTCTACTTTTTTGATGTTCTCCATTAAGCTACATTGACGTAGCTTGAGCGCTGCGTTGATGTTCTCTATTGAGCTGCCAAAATGAAGGAATGTGAACTATTCAAGACAAGACTTTAGCGACGGAATAGTGGTGACAAATAGCTCGTTAGAGTTGACAAATGCCCGATAGGAGTGACAAATAGTTCCTTAACACTGAAAAATAGTTTCTAGCTATGGAAAGTGAATAGCAGTCAAGATTGCACAAAGGAATCAACCTTGTATGGGTTTCCTAACCTTGTCATCTTGAATATGGAGTTCTTTTAAGCCTTGAATGACTATGATTAACCCCTTTCAAGATCAAAGGAAGAAAGTACTCTCCGATTCTAAGGGTTCTTCATTGTGATGGGTTTGAGTAGAAGCGGTAGCATCTATTTCTCTGAAGTGCCGACCGTGTTGATCAGCAACTTATCAAGGCTCAGCAAGATTCAAGTGCGCCTATGATCAGCAAAATTTACACAAGCAAACAAGGATAACAAATAGGTTAGTAACGGTGATAAATAAAAGATAGCAGTGACAAATGGGGCAGTAACGGTGACAAATAACTAAAGGCGACGGCCAGACAAAAGAGGAAAAGAACAACATCGATGATGTTTGAACGTAAGTGTGACAAATAGGTGTCTAAGGCTGACAAATGTCTGATAGGGGTGTAAAATGCCTATTAAGTTTGAAAAATAGCTCGGTAGGCTGAAATGAGGGAAACTTGTGTCTGCCACATGCCCGAGCTCGAAAGCCAATGGACTGGCTCATGACCCAAATCCCAATGCTATCTAATAAAGAATGTCATCTCTCCTAACACGTGGACCAATAGTTAAAAGAAGAAATCAATTCATTTTTATCCAGAAGTCTACGGAGTCCCTGTTCTATATATATGGTGTATTCTTCTCCGTGAATGGTGCTGCACAAGAGAAAAGAAAAGAGAGGGCTGATGCGAAGCACTACAAGAAAAAAGAGAGAAGAGTGAGAAGTAGATCTGAGAGAGCGGAGTTCGTGAGAAGAACAAGAAGAAGAAGAGAAAAAGAGGGTTCGTGAGAGAGAGCTGGTCTGAATAGAAAGCATTTTGCTTATAATCGGGCAAAAGCCTGCAGGGTGGGACGAGGGAGACCGTTCACCCCTTCGAGGAAGGGAAGGGACACTTAGCCTGCGATGAAATCAAACTATAGAATCTATTCACACACCATCCTGCGAAGGGGGGTTAGAGGATAATGATCAAGCTCACACACAAACCACACTACAGAGGAGAGAGAATATTCCTCTTCATAGAGAACCTTGAATAACATGCCCACTAATGGGTCTTCGAGATTGAGCGTGTGGCAGACACAAGTTTTTCTGTAATTCAGCTTTCCAAGCTATTTTTCAGCCTTATAAGATATTTTATAGCCATACTGCCCATTTGTCTGCCTTAAGGACCTATTTGTCACCCTTATTTCTTATATGTCCGCCTTATTGCCCATATGGCTGCCTTAGGCCGAAAGAGCCGTCGCCTTTAAGCTTTTTCCTCTTGTGTTGAGCCGTCACCAATAGCCATTTGTCACCGCTAGCACTCATTTGTTTCCCTTGAGCGCTATTTGTCACCGTTAGCTTGCCATTTGTTACTCCTGGTGTCTATTTGTCAGCTTTGTGACCCATTTGTCACTCTTATTCACCATTCTTCACCCTTGAGCAATATTCTTCACGTTAACACCCATTTGTCACCCTTAATGACCTTTTGTCAAGCATATGAAGTATTTTTCACCCTTGTAAACTATTCTTCAGACTTGATGATTGGGTTGACTGATTTGACTCTAATTGAGCTCGTATTGACTCCCTCTCATGACATGGTGTTGGAATAGTTGTTTGACTCTCGACTTACTTATATTGACTTTGAGGCATGGCTGCCTTGATAGCGTTGACTCAGAAGCTTGAGTGCTTTGCTGCGTTGACCGTGTTAGGTGCAATGTGTCTGTTCTTCAACATTATGATCTCTTTATCACATGTAATCCTCATATGGCACTTGATTTCTTCATTAGACAACCTATTTTGGTCGAACAGTTCTGACGTAAGTCGAACAGCTCCGACGTATTTACGACAGAATAATATTCCATCAGAAACTATTGATAAATTTCTATCTATTACTATTATTTAGAGATTTCTGACGGAAAAACATCTGTCACAAATACGTCGCAAATGATGGGCAAAAATTAATTTGGTCGAAAATACGTCGGATTGTCCCAACATATTTCCAATTGCACAGTTATGTCAAAAATGTGTGACGTATTTCCGACTGACAATTATTCCATCGGAACCCAATGAAAGAATTTTCCACGCTTCCTATAATTAAATACTCATGAGTTTCCGACGGACAAATGATTAGTCAGAAATATGTTAGAAATTTGCGACGTAATCAAATTCTGTCGGAAATATGTCGCAACTTTTCGACGTATTTCCGACCATATTCTCTTCTGTCGAAAATTGTTGATAAATTTCTTGTCCTTCTTTAGAGCTTTCCGACAAAATTTAATACGGTCAGAAATACGTCAGAACTTTGTGACATATTTTTGACTTAATTTCATTCCGTCGAAAAGTTCCGACGTATTTTTGATAGAATTAATATGTCAGAAATAGGTCCATAATTACATACATTTTTTTGACATAATTTTTTCTGTCAAAAAGTAAAAAAAGTTCCGACGTATGTCCGACGAAATTGTTTCCATCGAAAAATGCCGTCGGTATTTCAGATTTTTCTTGTAATGTATTTATCCTCTTACTTTTATCATCTTACGAAGAATATCCCTAATATATATCGTATCGTTGCAGTTATATCCATATGATTCCTAAGCTGTCAACCCCAATGAATATTATGAGAATAGATTGATGGAAATCATTTGAACCTATAAAAAATCAAAAATACCCTTGTGTGTGTGTGTCTGTGTGTGTGTGTATGAGATAGAGAGAGAGAGAGAGATGGGTGCCATGCGGCCTCTCTCCCTCACCTCCAACTATTAGCAAAATCAAAAATACTCATGTCTATGTGTATGTGAGAGAGAGAGAGAGAGGGAGAGAGAGAGAGTAGCACCCCAAATTATTTAAATAAAATTATGCAGCAATCGGGTGAATTCCTTAAAAAAATTTAAATTGAATTTCCCCTTAAGCTAAATATCGACCAATTTATAAAAATATGAAAACTTCATATTCGTGTAGAGGGTCATTTTTCCTACTACTTTGTCTTCTAAATTTAACCCAATAGAAAATTTTGTTTGGCCCAATTATAGGTTTTGGCTAGAACACGGAGCTTCATTAGGATTGGCCTTGTCCGACCAAATTCGAGCCCAATCTGAGCTCAAATGGGCTCATTCCGGACCCAATCGATCATCATTCGTTCGAAGCCCATTTCTCCTCTATCTTCCAGTGATAACCCTAACCCTAGCGGCTCAATTTCGAGCTGAGGCAGCGCGACCAGGTCAATCGTGAGTTTCAAGCGTGAGCAATTCCCATGACTCTTTTCGCCCTTATCACATCCCTAGAGTCAACCCTAGCTCTATAAATCGAACCCTAGAACTATCGAGATTTCCCATTTGCTGAGATGACCGGCGGCGTGCGTGTTCGTGGGTGGAGACGTAGAGTTTTTAAGCGAGTTTCCCTTACAGTTCTAGCGCCGGTGTTCCCTTTTCCTTCTACTTCAGGTAGGTTTTGCTAGGCCAAACGTTAAATTAATTACACCATCATGTGCGCCCTCGAGTCCTCTTCATTTGGGTACCAAATAGCCTAATTTCTGTGCAGCATAGCATTCGTAATTAGCTTTTTATCAAGGCATGTCTAGTTACAGTTTTGACAACATTCCCTTCATCTTGTATCGGTCTAAACGTAGGGTTCTTGCAGGCTAAACCTTTAACTACGCATGCTATCATGTGCGAAATTTTGTTCTCTTTCTATTGATATTGTTTTGCCCAATTTTCCTTGACTATGCTGCATAAATTTTTGGTTAGAAACAAGGTGTGTTCGGTGTTCACCGGAGGCCAACGTAGAAATCCTGGTTGCGGTCACACCAGGAACCGACGCTGGGAGTAGCTGTCGCCCGACAGACCATCACAGGAATTAGCGGCCGCCCGACAGACCATTGTTTTCCCTGTGGTGGATTGCGCTATAGTGGTCGAAGGCTGACCGCTACTCAAGGGTAGCAGCCCCTTTCTTGACCGCCATCAGCTCTCGGGTTACCGTTGTATCACTTTGTTTTTTCATGTAATCTCTCTTAATTAGACACCATGATTAGGGTAAAAACACACCTAATGACTTGGGTTATATGGAATGTTTAACAAGCTAATTTATCTGTGGTTCATGGCTATTGGAGTGCTATCTTTTTCCTTTTCAACGCATGGCTTAGTAATTGATCCTCTTGATGCAAAAAGTTCTTAAATGTGATTAATCTATCCGTGATTCCATTAGATTGTTGCCACCCTCTCACATATTAAACTGATTCTTGTTTAATTGATTAAGTTGTTTGACAGTCATTCCACTTCGGTGGTATTGACTGACCGCTTTACACTTGATTTTTGCGTTTTCATAGCCTCAATCTTGTAATAGTTGGGACTCTCCGCCAGATATTCCTTTTGTCGGACTAGGACCACTATTATGAGACCTCCATAAGCCCCTGCGAGCCTAGGTTCCCACACGAACGCCGGGCAGGTCGTATCACCAAAGCCTAAACCCACGGACTCGATCGACTCGCGTTTTGGGCAGCCCGAGTTCGGGACTGTTCTGCCCTATTCGATGAGAAGGCGGCCCTTTTAGGACCGCCATCTTCTGGTAGCGGCCATGATATGACCGCCACATTCATCTGACTTGGCCTGTGTGCTAGTCCGTCAGGTCGACTTACCCTTGTTTCCAATTGAGCTAGCCTTGTTCAAGTCGACCTAAGCTTCCTTAATCCACCTAGAATACGTGGGATGAACCCTAGTTCGGTCCAACCATGCCTCAGGTAGATTGGGAACATGTTCTAAGTCGATTGAACAACCTTTTTACTAGACCCATATTTTTAGCGGTCTCGCTTGGGCCGCAACCCTCTTGTAGCGGCCCCTTGTGGACTGTTTTCACCTTGTTCCTCTCGTGCGTCGACTTATTGATCAGCGGGGTCGACGTTGGCCTGTCACTTTACCGTTTGATAGCGGCCCAGTTTAGACCATTTCCTTCCTTTTAGCTGTCTTGGCTTCACCGCAACCATGTTCCAGAACCTACTTTTTCATGTTTCTTGTATGTTGTGGCAGACAACTCATGGGTAGCCCTTGGGCTGTAATCTAGTCTCTTTCATGGTCCCTGATTGTGAATCTTGACTCCCAAGTCATATTCCTATGACTTTTCATCCAAATTTATTTGAAGTTCCTCATGGTCTTAGTGACCAGTTACATGAACTTAACCTTGGAATTCTTGGTCGATTCCAATGAATGTCTAGATTGTTACTTGGGATCATGGATCCACCAATCAATGCCAACACATCATAAAAGGGCCCGGTCTGGTGTTGGGAGGAGCGCCCGAAAGTACTTGTGCCCCAGGGAGTTTGTAATGACAAGGTGTGTCATTGCACCGAGTACTTGCTAGCGTGTTGTCTATGACATTCATTTCCACATGAAATTGTGACTCTACGTGACTTGCTATAACTGCGTGCTTGCTTCGGCCAATTCATGAGATAGTGTTATACATTGTTCTTTCCCTGTTAGTCCCTCCTCTCTTTCCTTTCCCTTGAATGACTATAGTTAACTGTTATTCATATTATTTTCAGTCTCCATAATTTCATGCGATAACATGATTAATTGGTTAATCACTTATACTTTGCCTGTTGGAATCTATTGAGTGTTCGCTCACCCAGTTGTTCCCCCTTTTCAAGTAGCTCTGACGAGGATACACCAACTGATGGGGACGGGCGAGAGTAAAGATCTGGGAGCTAGGCAATTAGAATTCCTGCCTGGTAGCTGTCTTAGTATAGATTGTGTTAAGGATGTGTCGTTATGTCCAGTTGCAAAGAGTTGTAATTTGTTTTAGTCACTTCAATTGGGCTATATGTATGTCGCCATTAAACTTGGATCAATTATTTTGATTAATAAAGTTGGCAGTTTATTTGAGTAATTCTATTCTCTTTTATTCTTCGCATTTATTTAATTATGTCATTGCTCTGATTGTCATGAGTTATTATAACTGTTGTGTTCCGATTTTTTGCATCGGGGCGTGATAGTTTTGTGGCATCAGAGCCGAGGTTTTCTTGAGTCCCTAGGTTTTTAGAAGAATTGATAGAACCCATTACATTGGTAAAGTCTAAGGTTCCAACCCAGTAAGATGGGGTAGAGACTTGGGTTAAGCTAACTAATAAATTCGAAAAGAGATTTTGATAGGTCATTTCTAATTACTCCCCTACGTTGTATGTATTTGTTGCGATGGCAGTTGAGCGCATGCAATGGTGAGACATGCAATGCATGGTCCAGGACTTGACCCAGGCCTTACAGCAAGTACTGCAAGGCAGCGCACATCATGGAGCCGGTGATCTCCACCGAAACTTTCGAGGCTTGAGTCCCCCACGTTTTGGTGGCACTGCAGACCCCGATGAGGCAGAGCATTGACTGAAGGAGATGGATCGGATCTTTAGAGTTATGTTGTGTGGTGACCAAGATCGAGTCCTCTTGGCGACATTTCAGCTGGAGCGTGATGCATGTGCTTGGTGGGAATCCGTGAAAGCC
The DNA here is from genome assembly GCA_022559845.1 of Amorphophallus konjac. NCBI lineage: Eukaryota > Viridiplantae > Streptophyta > Magnoliopsida > Alismatales > Araceae > Amorphophallus > Amorphophallus konjac. The sequence goes on from CM040124.1 coordinate 201,468,259, forward strand.
ACGCTCGGTCATAGGCGTGCGACATGGGATGAGTTTAAGGAGCATTTTAACAGCAAGTATTTCTCGGACCGCGTACAGGAAACAAAGGCGGCGAAGTTCGCTGCTCTGAAACAAAGAAACCTATCAGTTGCTGAGTACGAGGCACAATTCACCCATTTGTCTTGTTATGCACCGCTTCATGGGCTGAAGCTTCATGCACTACATTAATCAGTTGGCGCCAATGGAGATCCACAACTACGTTGAGATAGTGAGGAACGCACAAGTTCTTGAAGACACCATGGAGATGACAGAGCGGATCCGAGGAAGAGACAAGAAGAAAGAACATACTACAAGTTTTGGGAATTTCAAACCCACTAATGGCAAGAAGAGACCCAATGGCGGGTCGAGTACATTGCAGGACAAGAAGTCGAGGAATGGTGATAAGAAGGCAGGTTCGACTGCTCCGTCCAAGGTCAATTGCAAGTATTGTGAGCGGCCATGTCACAAGATGGAGGAGTGTTGGCGCAAGCTAGGTGCATGTCTACGTTGTGGTAGTAGGGACCATCGGATCGTTGAGTGTCCTCTTATTTCTAATCAAGTTACACTACAAAAGCCTGAAAGAAGCCAAAGGCGGTAGGGCAAGCTCCAAGCCCTTCAGGAGAATGAAACAGAAGCCACTGAGGAAGGTAGATTGGTTTAAGGTACTCTTACTATTCTCTCTTGGTCGACATTTGTTCTCTTCGACACCGGAGCAACTCATTCATTTATTTCTCAGAATTTTGCTAAGTTTGTATCTGTGGAACCTGTGTTGATGGATTCTCGATTAGAAATTTCACCCACTATTGGATTGGGTTCGGCTATCAAGTATTATTATCCTTCTAGTGAGATTCTAGTTAATGGTCAGAATTTGCCAGCTGATTTAGTATGTATGAAGATGAATGATTATGATGTAATCCTAGGAGCGGATTGGTTAGCTATATATGGAGCTAGTGTTCATTGTAAGTCGGGCTTAGTGTCTTTTTCCGAGCATCCCAAGCTTTCCTTTGCTGGTGTTAGGCATTCTAAGTCTATGCCACTCATTTTGGCACTTCGGGCCAAGAAACTTTTGAGCAAAGGGTGTCATGCATTTCTGGCCTTGGTCTCTTTATCTGATAAGGAGGAGTTGGAGCTGAAGGGCATCCCTATTGTCCAAGACTTTCCTGAAATATTTCCTAAAGATTTACCGGGACTTCCCCCAGATAGAGAGGTAGTTTTCTCTATTGATTTAGTTCCTGGCGCGTCACCAGTCTCTAAGGCTCCGTACTGTATGTCTCCCACGGAGTTAAAGGAATTGAAAGAGCAATTGTTAGAGTGTCTAGAGAAAGGGTTCATTTGTCCAAGTACACCCCCGTGGGGAGCTCCAGTGCTTTTTATAAGGAAGAAGGATTGTTCATTGAGACTGTGTATTGATTATCGTCAATTGAATCAGCTTACCTTGAAGAACAAGTACCCGTTGCCGAGAATAGACAAGCTATTTGATCAGGTATCGGGAGTGCAGTATTTTTCCAAGATTGACATCTGATCAAGGTATCATCAGTTGTGAATCAAGGACGAGGATATTTTTAAAATGGCATTTCGAAGCAGGTATGGGCATTTCAAATTTGTAGTAATGCCATTGGTCTAACAAATGCTCCTCTATCTTTTATGCAGCTGATGAATAATGTGTTCCGACCCTACTTAGACCAATGGGTCGTGGTGTTTATCGATGATATTCTCATTTATTCTAAGAGGAAGGAAGAGCATGAAGAGCACTTGAAGATGGCATTGCGGATACTAAGAGATCATCAGTTGTATGGCAAGTTTAGTAAGTGTGAGTTTTGGTTGCGAGAAGTGTCCTTTCTAGGCCATATCATTACTAAAGATGGTATTGCAGTAGATCCCTCTAAAGTAGAGGCAGTAAAGAATTTAGTTAGGCCAGTGAATGCAACTGAAGTTAGAAGTATTCTAGACCTAGCAGGTTATTATCGAAGATTCATTAAGGATTTCACCAAGATTACGGTACCTTTAACTAGGTTGACCCGTCAGGAGAATCGATTCGAATGGTCGGAAGATTATGAGAGGAGTTTCCAGACTCTGAAGGAGTGTTTGACCACTGCCCATGTGCTGGCTTTGCCTTCTGGATAAGGAGATTTTGAAGTTTATATTGATGCCTCGGGTATTGGCTTAGGCTGTGTACCGATGCGGCATGGTAAGGTAATAGCCAATTCTTCTAGACAGTTGAGGAAGCATGAAGAGAACTACCCTGTCCGTGATTTAGAGCTTGCTGCAGTGGTGTTTACCTTAAAGAATTGGAGGCACTACCTGTATGGAGAAACTTTCGTTGTATTTTTCGATCCTAAGAGCATGAAGTATTTGTTCTGCCAAAAAAGAGCTTAATCTGAGGCAGAGGAGATGGCTCGAGTATTTAAAGGATTTTGATTTCTCCATTGAGTATCACCTTGGGAAAGGCAATGTCGTGGCTGATGCTTTGAGCCGAAAGCCGATGGCTAAGTTGTCGAGTCTTATGCTACAAGAGTGGAAGTTGGTGGAACCGTTAGCAAGTTTAGACCTTAATGTGGATGAGAAGAGGAATCGGGTTATGATCGCCCAGGTTCAACTTCGTCTAGAGCTGTGGACTGAGATTAAGACCCTACAAAATAATGACCCTTTTTTGGTAGAGATCAGAGAAAGCTTGAATTGTCACCCAGATTTTTTGTTGGCCAATGATGGTAGATTATTGTTTAGGGGAAGAACTTCTGTCCCTGATTCAGCCGAAGTGAAGAACAAGATCTGTGAAGAAGCCCATAGGTCCAAGTATACGATCCACCTTGGAGCTACTAAGATGTACTAGGATTTGAAGAGGACCTTTTGGTGGCCAAGCATGAAGAGAGAAGTGGTTGAGTTCATGAGCAGATGCTTAGTATGTCAACAGGTGAAGGCTGAGCATTTTAGACCTGTCGGGAAGTTAAAGCCTCTCGAGATACCATAGTGGAAGTGGGAAAGTATCAGCATGGATTTTATCATGGGTTTACCTAGAACTCGTGGCGGTTTCGATGCAATTTGGGTGATTATTGATCGATTGACTAAGTCTGCACATTTCTTACCCATCAAGTCGAAGTGGACAATGGATGTGTTGGCTACTTTGTACATGAAAGAGGCAGTGAGGTTGCATGGAGTGCCTGGGAACATTGTGTCTGATAGAGACCCCAGGTTCATGTCCCATTTTTAGAAAGGATTGCAAGAATCTTTGGAAACCCGTCTATACTTTAGTACTGCCTTTCATCCTCAGACCGACGGGCAGACGGAGAGAACAAACTAGATTGTACAAGATATGTTAAGGGCTTGCATGATTGACTTCGGAGGTAGCTGGCATGAACATTTATCTCTAATAGAATTTGCTTAGAAAAATAGTTACCTGTCTAGTATTCAGATGGCACCATTTGAAGCTTTGTATGGAAGAAGCTGTAGATCACCTTTGTGCTGGGATAAGGTAGGCGAGAAGCAATGACTTGGACCAGATCTTACTTGAGAATCAACCAAGATGTAGCAACCCTAATAAATTTAAAAGAACAAAATAAGTCAAAATAGAATAAAAGACTAAGTAAAGAAAAGATAAAAATCTGAAATGGAAAAGAATTAAACTCTAATGAAAATAACGCCTCAGAAAAAGGCGCGACCTTACAAATAAGCGACCTTCAACCAGGCGCGAATTAAAGAAAGGACGCCCAAATAATAAGGCGTCAAATTTCAAACGACCAAAATAAATAAAAAGGGCAAGAAAGCGTAACGCCCTTTAAGTGGACGCGTTTCAACAAGTAACGACGCTTGACAAGGCGTCAATTTAAATTCGACGCCCTGACCTAGGTCGTTAATTCAATTCGTCTCCCGTTCGAACCAGGAACTTATCCAGGGTAAGTTGATAACTATGAGAAAGAGTTCGAATGTTGTAATAACTCTAATATGGAAGTGTTACTTCCAATGCAACTCTAACTCCATTAGGATTCTAGAAATCCTATAAAAACCCTTGACTATCAAACCCTAAAGCTATTTGGTCGATCTGCTGCTGCTACGGTACGTAAAGAACAGCAGTTCTTCTTATCTCTTTTTATCATTACTTTCGGTTGCATGAAGAATTAATGATTCTTCATCTCTCCTTACAGGTTAAGAAGCCCTGATGTTCTGAAGAACAAGAGTTCTTCATCTGGGTAAAGTTATTCTCTTTACCTTTAGTTCTGGATGTGTAAGGTGAAGAAACTAATATCAGTTTCTTTTCTGTAGGACTTACAGCAAGTTGATCAGTGAAGAACGAGGATTCTTCAATCAAACGATCTCTTCATCAGCATGGTGCTGCTGTTAAGTTCGTAGAAGTTCAGAACCTGTCACGTTCATCTTCAGATTATTATTATTATGGTAGGTTTTCTCAAGCACTGTAGCCCAAATCACCATAATAACTATGTTAAACCATATATATTAGTTCATGCATATAGTTTTTGCGAGTTTTAAATGTTTCTATTGTTGGAAAGAAATGCCCTTTCCAAGGGCGCTACTTTAATACGCGACCTAGACAAGGGCGCTACTTTGAAAGAAACGACCATGCCCAGGTCGTCAATTCCAGATTCGATGCCCTGTACACGGACGTCAATTTTCTCAATTGTTAATTACCCATGTTAATTATCCAATATTCACTTAAACATGATTCTAAAATCAGTGCATGATCATATCCCGATATTTCTGTCATGACCATGTCTCTTGTTTCTGGAAATTATAATACTTGAAATTTGAAAATTCTTGAATTCACGACCCTGTATAGGTCGTTTCTAGTTTGACTAACGCCCCTGTTCAGGGCGTGAATTGAAAAGTAACGCCCCTGTCCAGGGCGTGTTTTTGATAAATTTCTGAATATATATATACTGCAAAAATAGAAGTAAAGAATGGACGACCATTTTATACGTCGTCAACTTGTAAAGAAACGCCCCTCACCAGGGCGCGTTTTTGGTAAAATACTGAAATATTAAAATTTTGCAAAAATGGAAAATAGATAAACGCCCTTACTGAAGGCGTTAATTATGTGATTAATGACTTAGTTAAAGTCATTATTTTCTATAAAAACTATTTTTACCCTGTTTTTGTAACCGAGGGTTTTATTATATATACATATATATATTATATTGGCACTATATTCCAATCCGTGAGTATAGTCCCACGTTTCATGATGTTTTATCGATCACCCTCAATTCTCATTGACATACAAGCTCTCCATTGGACATTCCGTTCCTTTAGACTAGCGAGTTAGTCATAGAGACCTCCGTAAGACTCCTCGCCGCCTTGGATTCCCTCAAGGTCGATTGAGCTGGTTGTACCCTAAAAACCCATTACACTATTGAATGCCATGTAACTCTAAAGAAACATGGTATACCGGCCCTTATGATATGCAAAGAGTATATCATGAGAATTCTTAATGGGATGATGATATCATGTCATTTGTTGATGTTCTTGTGGACCTCAATTCTATAATAAGAATGAGGGTATCTTGCCTTTGATATACTGTTCATGTGGACCTCAATTCTATAAAAAGAATGTCCATACTTGTTTGTCATGGTACCCGAGTTAAGGGAACCTAATTCCACCTAGTTTCATCGATAAATCGTGTTTATACCATTATTATCGCCTCTCTATGTCCAATGTTATATTTTTGGACTCCATTCTCTCAAAGTTATCCTACGTATCTACAAGCTTAAAATGTTGAAATTTCATATTGGCTACATATATATACAAGAGTGGATGTCAAAAATACATGATAAATGCCTGCGCATATAGGACCCGATCTGGTCCTGGGAGGAGCACCCGAAAGTACTTGTGCCCATGGGAGTTGAATGATAAGGTATCTGGCATTATACCGAGTGCATGACTAGCTTGATTGGACATTCCACATAAATCTTGTACTTGACTCGTACTTGACATGACCTGAATCGCGTGACCCGAGAAAGGGTAATTACTTGCTTGCTTGCTTGAAAACCTGATAGCCAAAGTTCTTGACATGACTTGCTAAAAAGTACTTGCTTGAATATCTGTTATCTTTTCTTGAAAGCTCATGACTAGTTCATCTTGCTGTCTTATTGATAAATTCTCTCTCTATCTTGTCGTTTATGCGAGCATGCATAGCTATAGTACATTCATGAAAAATGTAATTACTTAAACCCCTTGCTAAGCGCTTGAGATATAATTTCCTACTGAGCGTTCACTCACTCCGTGTGTTACCTACTTTTCAGGTAATTCCGATGATGAGGGAAGTCAATCGGATGGGAATGGTCAAGAGTGAAAGAGATAGAACTTCTCCAAGTGTCATCTAGTCTTTTTTCCTATTTTCTTGAGTCAACTATGTACTTTTCCTTTTTAATTGAATAGAGTATTGGATTTGTAATAGTCTATCCATTATGAAATAAAGGATTGGGTTATCTTTCTATTTTTGCGCATCTCTGTTTTGGTGTCGAATACACTACTACTCTGATTGACATGATTGATATAAACTCGTCGCGCATATCCGAGTATCTTCCGTGCTCGGGGCGTGACAGTTTTTGTGGTATCAAAGTCTAGGGTATTCAATTCCTAGGAAAACCCAAGTCCAAGGATATGTTAAAACCTTTAACCAGTGAGATTGGGTAGAACCAAGGGTTAAAGTTAACATAGAATGCTAGTCTTTAAGATACAAATCGCGTATTAATCTAGTTATTATAATTGTAGGATAATGGCTGCCGAACGTGCTCAATGGCGCAACATGCAGCGTACACTGCAAGGCATGACTCAAGTGCTGCAACAAGTAACACAAGGAGGTGGACAACGAGCAGGAAGTCTCCACTAGACTTTCAAGAACATGAACCCGCCCAAGTTCACGGGTTCTACTGATCCAGATGACGCTGAACACTGGATTAGGGAAACAGAACGAATATTCCATGTTATGTAATGCACGGATCAAGATAAGGTCTTATTAGCTACTTTTCAGTTAGAAAGGGATGCTAGATGCTGGTGGGAATCAATAGAGGCTACTATAAATCAAGATCAGGTTTCGTGGGAGAAATTCGTTGAACACTTCAACGCAAAATATTTCTCGGACCGAGTTCAGGAAAAGAAGGCTGCAGAATTTGCTGCATTAAAGCAACGATCTTTGTCAGTGGCCGAGTATGAGGCCCAATTCTCTAGATTGTCTCGATATGCTAAGCATCTAGTTAGCACCGAGAAAATGAAAGCTAGGAGGTTTCTTAATGGGCTCAGGCCCCAAGCTATTACTCAACTGGCACCGATGGACATTCAAGTCTACTCGGAGATAGTACGCCGAGCTCAACTATTAGAAGATGCCACGGAACTGTCTGATAGGATTCGTGGTAAGGATAAGAAGGAACAAGTTACAGGATCGGGTTCCTTTAAACCCAACTTCAAGAAGAGGCCTAGCAATGGAGGTATTTCCTCGCAAGACCAAAAGTTCAAAAAGACCAAGCCCTTCTCTATCACCACTACATCTCCAAATACAGTGTGCAAACATTGTGATAAAGCGGGTCATAGAGCAGAAGAATGTTGGAGGAAACTTGGAGCATGTCTCCGTTGTGAGAGTCGTGAGCATCGGATTCCCGATTGCCCATTACTTAACGATCAAGCCGATGTCGGGAAACGCCCAGTAACCAAGAATGCTCGTCTTCATGCAATCAAGGAGACCGAGCAAGAAGAAGACAGCGGCTTAGTGGAAGGTACATTGAAAGTTTGTTCCAGGAATGCATATGTCTTAATTGATACTGGTACATCACATTCTATTGTTTCTAAGAAGTTTGCTGACCCATTACCCCTAGAACCGGAATGGATAAAGTTAGTTTTGTCTACTCCTCTGGATGATGAGACTGATATTACACATCATTACCAAAACTGCGAAGTATTGGTTCAGGGTAGAAATCTCCCTATTGATCTCATATGTTTAGATCTGAAAGAGTATGATGTTATACTAGGGGCAGATTGGTTATCCAAGTACCAGGCAACGGTTGATTGCCGCAATAGTAAGGTTACATTCAAGGAATTTCCAGAACTAATCTTGACTAGCCCCAAGGGTCGGAGCAGATCCCCTCTTATTTCAGCTCTCCGAGCTAGCAAGCTCATTAGGAAAGGATGTGCATCTTTCCTTGCCTTTGTCACAGTTAAAGAAGCTAAGGAAGCTAAGCTAGAAGACATTCCAGTGGTACAAGAATTTCCGGACGTGTTTCCGGAAGATTTGTCGGGATTACCCCCGCAAAGAGAAGTGGCCTTCACCATTGACTTAGTCCCTGGTGCTGGTCCGATTTCAAAGGCACCTTATTGGATGTCACCTGCTGAACTCAAGGAGTTAAAGGAGCAATTGATGGAACTCATTAAGAAAGGATTCATTAGACCAAGTACTTCCCCGTGGGGAGCACCTGTATTATTTGTAAAGAAGAAAGACGGATCCATGAGGTTATGCATCGACTATCGACAGTTGAATCACCTCACTATCAAGAACAAGTATCCACTGCCGAGAATCGATGAATTGTTTGATCAAATTTCAGGATCCATGTACTTTTCCAAAATTGATCTTAGGTCAGGATATCACCAACTAAGAATCAAGGACGAGGATATTCATAAAACCGCATTTAGAAGCAGGTATGGCCATTATGAATTTGTTGTTATGCCTTTCGGACTAACGAATGCCCCTGCTGCCTTTATGCAGTTAATGAATAGTATATTCAGGCCTTATTTAGATCAATTCGTGGTGGTCTTTATTGATGATATATTGATTTATTCCAAGACCAAGGAAGAGCATGAGGAACATTTGAGGATTGCATTACAAATATTGAGGACAAACCAATTATATGCAAAACTTAGCAAGTGTGAATTCTGGCTTGAAGAAGTGACTTTTCTCGGACATGTTATATCAAAGGATGGCTTGTCTGTAGACCCATCAAAGGTTGAAGCTGTAAGGAACTGGGAAAGACCGACCAATGCTAGCGAGATCCGAAGTTTCTTAGGTCTTGCCGGCTATTACAGGCGATTCATCAAGGATTTCTCTAAAATCGCCGTGCCACTTACGAGGTTAACTCGCAAGGAGATCCGTTATGAATGGGATGAGGAATGTGAAAGAAGCTTCCAAACTCTCAAGGATCATCTTACTACAGCTCCTATCTTAGCATTGCCAATTGAAGGAGAAAAGTTCGAGGTATACACTGATGCTTCTGGCATTGGCCTCGGGTGTGTTCTAATGTAACAAGGGAAGGTTATAGCCTACTCTTCTCGTCAATTAAAAAAGTATGAAGAGAACTACCCCATCCATGACTTAGAATTGGCCGCGGTAGTATTTGCACTCGAAATATGGAGACATTATCTTTATGGAGTACAGTTTACAGTATACTCCGATCACAAGAGTCTCAAATATCTTTTCTCACAGAAGGAACTAAATATGAGGCAAAGACGATGGCTGGAATATCTCAAGGACTTCGACTTCAATATACAATATCATCCCGGAAAGGGTAATCATGTAGCAGATGCCCTTAGTCGAAAGCCGAGAGCACTGTTAGCCAATTGTATGATTCAAGAATGAAAATTGCTAGAACAATTCTCTGAACTCAATATAAGCATGGACACAGACCCTAGATGTGTCACATTATCTCATGTAAGCATACAGTCAGATTTATTGTCTGAAATACAAGCACTTCAGAATGATGATCCTACATTAGTAGAAATCAAGGGCATATTAGAAGGACAATCAGATTTCCAATTAGCTTCTAATGGAAGATTAATGTTCAAGAATAGAACATGTATACCGGACTGCCCAGAATTGAAGAAGAAGGTCTTAGATGAAGCTCATAGGTCAAGGTATACGATTCATCCTGGATCTACCAAAATGTACCAAGATGTAAAAAGAAATTTTTGGTGGCCCAACATGAAAAGAGAAATAGCGGACTACGTATCATGCTGTCTCACGTGCCAACAAGTCAAGGCGGAACACCAAAAGCCTGCTGGAAAACTACATCCTCTAGATATCCCTAAATGGAAGTGGGAGGATATTGGTATGGATTTCATCATGGGTTTATCTAAATCAAAAAGAGGACATGATGGAATATGGGTTATCATTGACCGATTGACTAAATCAGCGCATTTCTTGCCAATCAAGAGTCGATGGTCAGTTGATGTCTTAGCTGCACTATACATCAAGGAAATAGTCAGATTACATGGTATTCCTGTTTCAATCGTGTCTGACAGAGATCCCCGTTTTACTTCTCATTTTTTGAAAGGACTACAACATTCGTTGGGAACGAGACTTAACTTTAGCACAGCCTTTCATCCTCAAACGGATGGTCAGACCGAGAGAACCAATCAAGTAGTAGAAGATATGCTAAGAGCATGCATTACTGATTTTGATGGAAACTGGCATGATCACTTGCCTCTGGTTGAATTTGCATACAATAATAGCTACCAGGCAAGTATACAACTGGCACCTTTTGAAGCCTTATACGGAAGGAGTTGTCGATCACCCTTATGCTGGGACGAAGTTGGAGAGAAACAACTGTTAGGTCCAGACATGGTAAGGGACACTACCGAGAAGATACAATTGATCAAAGAAAGACTACAAGTTGCTCAGTCTAGACAAAAGGCTTATGCTGACACAAGAAGAAGAGATCTTGAATTCCAAGTTGGAGATCATGTATTTCTCAAGATATCGCCTGGACGTGGAATACGAAGATTTGTTGTTAAGGGCAAGCTTACACCAAGATTTATCGGACCTTTTGAGATACTAGAAAGAGTTGGTGAGGTTGCTTATCGCAGCGCATTGCCACCTCAACTGTCCGAAGTACATGATGTGTTCCATATATCTATGTTGAAGAAGTATGTGCATGATCCATCACATATTATTGAGCCTGAAAATCTAGTAATCCGGAAAGATCTCACATACGAGCAGAAGCCCATAAGAATACTAAATCGAGAAGTACGAACCCTAAGGAATAAGGCTATTCCCATGCTAAAAGTATAATGGAATAAGAATTCAGAACATGAAGCTACATGGGAGACCGAGGAATCTATGAGGAAGCGATTTCCAGAGTTATTTTAGAAGGTATGAACTCTACACTCTCCATATGTAAATATATGCTATGAATTTGGGGACCAAATTCTTTTTAAGTGGGGGAGGGTGTAGCAACCCTAATAAATTTAAAAGAATAAAATAAGTCAAAATAGAATAAAAGACTAAGTAAAGAAAAGATAAAAATCTGAAATGGAAAAGAATTAAACTCTAATGAAAATAACGCCTCAGAAAAAGGCGCGACCTTACAAATAAGCGACCTTCAACCAGGCGCGAATTAAAGAAAAGACGCCCAAATAATAAGGCGTCAAATTTCAAACGACCAAAATAAATAAAAAGGGCAAGAAAGCGTAACGCCTTTTAAGTGGACGCGTTTCAACAAGTAACGACGCTTGACAAGGCGTCAATTTAAATTCGACGCCCTGACCTAGGTCGTTAATTCAATTCGTATCCCGTTCGAACCAGGAACTTATCCAGGGTAAGTTGATAACTATGAGAAAGAGTTCGAATGTAGTAATAACTCTAATATGGAAGTATTACTTCCAATGCAACTCTAACTCCATTAGGATTCTAGAAATCCTATAAAAACCCTTGACTATCAAACCCTAAAGCTATTTGGTCGATCTGCTGCTGCTACGGTACGTAAAGAACAGCAGTTCTTCTTATCTGTTTTTATCATTACTTTCGGTTGCATGAAGAATTAATGATTCTTCATCTCTCCTTACAGGTTAAGAAGCCCTGATGTTCTGAAGAACAAGAGTTCTTCATCTGGGTAAAGTTATTCTCTTTACCTTTAGTTCTGGATGTGTAAGGTGAAGAAACTAATATCAGTTTCTTTTCTGTAGGACTTACAGCAAGTTGATCAGTGAAGAACGAGGATTCTTCAATCAAACGATCTCTTCATCAGCATGGTGCTGCTGTTAAGTTCGTAGAAGTTCAGAACCTGTCACGATCATCTTCAGATTATTATAATTAAGGTAGGTTTTCTCAAGCACTGTAGCCCAAATGACCATAATAACTATGTTAAACCATATATATTAGTTCATGCATATAGTTTTTGCGAGTTTTAAATGTTTCTATTGTTGGAAAGAAACGCCCTTTCCAAGGGCGCTACTTTAATACGCGACCCAGACAAGGGCGCTACTTTGAAAGAAACGACCATGCCCAGGTCGTCAATTCCAGATTCGACGCCCTGTACACAGACGTCAATTTTCTCAATTGTTAATTGCCCATGTTAATTATCCAATATTCACTTAAACATGATTCTAAAATCAGTGCATGATCATATCCCGATATTTCCTGTAATGACCATGTCTCTTGTTTCTGGAAATTATAATACTTGAAATCTGAAAATTCTTGAATTCACGACCCTGTATAGGTCGTTTCTAGTTTGACTAACGCCCCTGTTCAGGGTGCGAATTGAAAAGTAACGCCCCTGTCCAGGGCGTGTTTTTGATAAATTTCTGAATATATATATACTGCAAAAATAGAAGTAAAGAATGGACGACCATTTTATACGTTGTCAACTTGTAAAGAAACGCCCCTCACCAGGGCGTGTTTTTGGTAAAATACTGAAATATTAAAATTTTGAAAAAATAGAAAATAGATGAACGCCCTTACTGAAGGCGTTAATTATGTGATTAATGACTTAGATAAAGTCGTTATTTTCTATAAAAACTATTTTTACCCTGTTTCTGTAACCGAGGGTTTTATTATATATACATATATATATTATATTGGCACTATATTCCAATCCGTGAGTATAGTCCCACGTTTCATGATGTTTTATCGATCACCCTCAATTCTCATTGACATACAAGCTCTCCATTAGACATTCCGTTCCTTTGGACTAGCGAGTTAGTCATAGAGACCTCCGTAAGACTCCTCGCCGCCTTGGATTCTCTCAAGGCCGACTGAGCTGGTTGTACCCTAAAAACCCATTACACTATTGAATGCCATGTCACTCTAAAGAAACATGGTATACCGGCCCTTATGATATGTAAAAAGTATATCATGAGAATTCTTAATGGGATGATGATATCATGCCATTTGTTGATGTTCTTGTGAACCTCAATTCTATAATAAGAATGAGGGTATCTTGCCTTTGATATACTGTTCATGTGGATCTCAATTCTATAAAAAGAATGTCCATACTTATTTGTCATGGTACCCGAGTTAAGGGAACCTAATTCCACCTAGTTTCATCGATAAATCGTGTTTATACCGTTATTATCGCCTCTCTATGTCCAATGTTATATTTTTGGACTCCATTCTCTCAAAGTTATCCTACGTATCTACAAGCTTAAAATGTTGAAATTCCATATTGGTTACATATATATACAAGAGTGGATGTCAAAAATACATGATAAATGCCTGCGCATATAGGGCCCGATCTGGTCCTGGGAGGAGCACCCGAAAGTACTTGTACCCATGGGAGTTGAATGATAAGGTATCTGGCATTATACCGAGTGCATGACTAGCTTGATTTGGACATTCCACACAAATCTTATACTTGACTCGTACTTGACATGACCTGAATCGCGTGACCCGAGAAAGGGTAATTACTTGTTTGCTTGAAAACCTGATAGCCAAAGTTCTTGACATGACTTGCTAAAAAGTACTTGCTTGAATATCTGTTATCTTTTCTTGAAAGTTCATGACTAGTTCATCTTGCTGTCTTATTGATAAATTCTCTCTCTATCTTGTCGTTTATGCGAGCATGCATAGCTATAGTACATTCATGAAAAATGTAATTACTTAAACCCCTTGCTAAGCGCTTGAGATATAATTTCCTACTGAGCGTTCGCTCACTCCGTGTGTTCCCTACTTTTCAGGTAATTCGACGACGAGGGAAGTCAATCGGATGGGAATGGTCAAGAGTGAAAGAGATAGAACTTCTCCAAGTGTCATCTAGTCTTTTTTCCTATTTTCTTGAGTCAACTATGTACTTTTCCTTTTTAATTGAATAGAGTATTGGATTTGTAATAGTCTATCCATTATGAAATAAAGGATTGGGTTATCTTTCTATTTTTGCGCATCTCTGTTTTGGTGTCGAATACACTACTACTCTGATTGACATGATTGATATAAACTCGTCGCACATATCCGAGTATCTTCCGCTCTCGGGGCGTGACACAAGAACATTCAGATTATCAGAGATCATCTGCAAGTTACATAGTCCAGACAGAAGAGCTATGCTGACAACCGAAGAAGAGATTTGGAGTTCCAAGTTGGTGAGCATGTATTTCTGAAAATCTCACCAACGAGAGGAGTCATAAGATTTGGCATCTGTGGCAAGCTAAGTCCAAGATTTGTTGGTCCGTTTGAAATCTTGGAGAGGGTGGGAGAAGTTGCCTATAGATTGGCATTACCACCCCAATTGTCAGGCTTGCATAGTGTTTTTCATGTGTCCATGCTACGGAAGTACGTTTATGACTCCTCGCACATTATTCAATGTGTAGATCTGGAGCTGAAGGAAGATCCATACAATGAAGAGAAACCCATCAAGATTTTGGACCGAAAGCAACAACAACTCAGGAATCGGTCCATACCAATGGTCAAGGTCCAATGGAGTAGGCGTGGAGCAGAAGAAGCCATGTGGGAGTCGGAAGAAATAATTCGCAAGCAATATCTTGATTTGTTCTGAGGTCAGTAACATTGGTTTTCCACATTTCGATAAAGTTCGGTGAATTTGGATGAATTTGGAGGATCAAATTCCTTAAAGTGGGGGAGGGTGTAGCACCCAAATTATTTAAATAAAATTATGCAGCAATCGGGTGAATTCCTTAAAAAAATTAAATTGAATTTCCCCTTAGGCTAAATATCGACCAATTTAAAAAAATATGAAAATGTCATATTCGTGTAGAGGGTAATTTTTCCTACTACTTTGTCTTCTAAATCGAACCCAATATAAAATTTTGTTTGGCCCAATTATAGGTTTTGGCTAGAACTCGGAGCTTCATTAAGATTGGCCTTGTCCGACCAAATTCGAGCCCAATCCGAGCTCAAATGGGCTCATTCCGGACCCAATCGATCGTCCTTCGTTCGAAGCCCATTTCCCCTCTATCTTTCAGCGATAACCCTAACCCTAGCGGCTCAATTTCTAGCGGAGGCAGCACGACCAGGTTAAGTGCAAGTTTCACGCGTGAGTAATTCCCACGACTCATTTCGCCCTTATCACATCCCTAGAGTCAACCCTAGCTCTTTAAATCGAACCCTAGAACCACCGAGATTTCCCATTTGCTGAGACGACTGGCAACGTGCGCGTTCATGGGTGGAGACGTAGCATTGTGAAGCGAGTTTCCCATACGGTTCGAGCGCCGGCGTCCCCTTTTCCTTCGACTTCAGGTAGGTTTTGCTAGGGCAAACGTTAAATTAATTACACCATCATGTGCACCCTCGAGTCCTCTTCATTTGGATACCAAATAGCCTAATTTCTGTGCAGCATAGCGTTCGTAATTAGCTTCTTATGAAGGCATGTCTAGTTAGGGTTTTGACAACATTCCCTTCATCTTGTATCGGTCTAAACGTAGGGTTCTTGTTGGCTAAACCTTTAACTAAGCATGCTATCATGTGTGAAATTTTGTTCTCTCTCTATTGATATCGTTTTTCCCAATTTTCCTTGACTATGCTGCATAAATTTTTGGTTATAAACAAGGTGTGTTCGAGGTTCACCGGAGGCCAGGGCAGAAATCCTGGATGCGGTCACACCAGGAACTGCCACTGGGAGTAGCAGCCGCCCGACAAACCATCACTGGAATTAGCGGCCGCCCGACAGACCATTTTTTCCCTATTGTGGATTGCGCTATAGCAGTCGATGCCTGACCGCTACTCAAGGGTAGCGGCCCCTTTCCTGACCGCCATCAGCTCTCGGGTTGCAGTTGTATCATTGTGTTTTTGCATGTAATCTCTCCTAATTAGACAACATGATTAGGGTAAAAACACACCTAATGACTAGGGTTATATGGAATGTTTAACAAGGTAATTTATCTGTGGTTCATGGCTATTGGATTGCTATCTTTTTCCTTTTCAACGCATGGCTTAGTAATTGATCCTCTTGATGCAAAAAGTAGTTAAATGTGATTAATCTATCCGTGATTCCCTTAGATTGTTGCGACGCTATCACTTATTAAACTGATTCTTGTTTAATTGATTAAGTTGTTTGATAGTCATGCCACTCTAGTGGTATTGACTGACCTCTTTACACTCGATTTTTGCATTTTCATAGTCTCAAACTTGTAATAGTTGGGTCTCTCCGCCGGATATTCCTTCTGTCGGACAAGGACCACCACTATTATGAGACCTCCATAAGCCCCCGCGAGCCTGAGATTCCCACTAGGATGCCTGACAGGTTGTACATCCAAAGCTTTAACCCACTGACTCGATCGACTCACATTTTGGGTAGCCCGAGTTCGGGAGTGTTCTCCCATGTTCGATGAGAAGGCGGCCCTTTTGGGACCGCTATCTTCTGGTAGCGGCCATAATATGACCGCCACATTCATCTGACTTGGCCGGTGTGCTAGTCCGTTAGGTCGACTTACCCTTGTTTCCAGTCGACCTAGCCTTGTTCAAGTCGACCTAAGCTGCCTTAATCCACCTGGAATATGTGGGCTGAACCCTAGTTCGGTCCAACCATGCCTCAGGTAGATTGGGAACATGTTCTAAGTCGATTAAACTACCTTTTTACCGGACCCATATTTTTAGCGGTCTCATTTGGGCCGCAACCCTCTTGTAGCGGCCCCTTGTGGACTGTTTTCACCTTGTTCTTCTCGTGCGTCGACCTGTTGATCAGCGGGGTCGACGTTGGCCTGTCACTTTACAATTTTATAGCAGCCCAGTTTTGATCGTTTCTTCCTTTTAGCGGTCATGGCTTCACCGCAACCATGTCATATTCCTATGACTTTTCATCCAAATTTATTTGAAGTTTCTCATGGTCTTAGTGACCAGTTACATGAACTTAACCTTGGAAATGTTGGTCGATTCCAATGAATGTCTAGATTGTTACTTGGGATCTTGGATCCACCAATCAATGCCAACACATCATAAAAGGTCCCGATCTTGTCTTGGGAGGAGCGCTCGAAAGTACTTGTGCCCTGGGGAGTTTGTAATGACAAGGTGTGACATTGCACCGAGTACTTGCTAGCGTGTTGTCTATGACATTCATTTCCACATGAAATTGTGACTCTACGTGACTTGCTATAACTGCGTGCTTGCTTTGGCCAATTCATGAGATAGTGCTATACACTGTTCTTTCCCTGTTAGTCCCTCCTCTCTTTCCTTTCCCTTGAATGACTATAGTTCACTATTATTCATATTATTTTCATTCTCCATGATTTCATGCGATAACATGATTAATTGGTTAATCACTTATACTTTGCTTATTGGAATCTACTAAGCGTTCGCTCACCCAGTTGTTCCCCCTTTTCAGGTAGCTTTGACGAGGATACACCAATTGGTGGGGACGGGCGAGAGTAAAGATCTGGGAGCGAGCCAATTAGAAGTCTTGCCTGGTGGCTATCTTAGTATAGATTGTGGTAAGGATGTGTCGTTATGTCCAGTTGCAAAGAGTTGTAATTTATTTTTGTCACTTCAATTAGGTCTATATGTATGTCGCCAGTAAACTTGGATAAATAATTTTGATTAATAAAGTTGGAAGTTTATTTGAGTAATTCTATTCGCTTTTATTCTTCTCATTTATTTAATTATGTTATTACTCTGATTGTCATGAGTGATTATAATTGCTGCATTCTAATTTTCTGCATCGGGGCATGACAGATAGATAGATATAGATATGGGTGCCATGCGGCCTCTCTCCCTCACTTCCGGCTATTAGCCCTCCCGTTTCTTTCCTCCCTGTAAGCAACCCCTCCCCCCACCTCTCCTCTCGGCCATCCATCTCCTCCTCTGATGAATAACCCCCCACCTCTCCCAGCCCCCACCCACTCCCCTTATTGGCGAACAGCCCCTCCTCCAAAGCCACCGCCTCCACCACCGGGATGGTTAGAGATAGAAAGAGAGGGAGTGAGAGAGAGAAGAATAGAGAGAGAGAGCTCAGAGGAGGGGGAGGTCTGGGGAGCTCTCCAGATGGTAGTCAAGATAGAAAGAGAGGGAGAGAGAGAGAGGACCGAGAGTGAGAGAGAGTGTGTAGGGGGGGAGAGGCACCGGAGGGGGTCTCCCTCTCTGGCGGCTATCGAGACAAAGAGAGGGAGAGAGAGAGAGATGAAGAGTGAGATTGAGAGAGAGCACGTATGGGGAGTGGGGGACCCCCTCGGGCGAGAGAGAGAGAGAGAGGATGGGGAGTGAAGAGGCGTAATCTCACGCTACTCCAGAGCCATGAGATCCCGGAGGAATCTTTGGTCAGGGTCACCACATGTGTATAATCTGCAAGAGGGGAAATAGGTCAGAGGTGCCCAGGGATGAAACCCCTGGGAAAACCCTCCGATGCCTAAGTCAGCAACTGTGACATAGCACCGATGCGAAGAGAGGTGGTAGGAGAAAGAAAGGGCGCGAGATTATTCTCCACCAAGAGATGTGGTGGTTTTCTCTCAGGATGCTTGCTTACTCACCTTTTCGGAGGGTCTCAATGGTATTTTTATAGCAGTCCGTTTAACGTAAGAGTCTGGGGTACTGAGGGGATTTTGGGGAGGTTACGTCCTTGTAGTGGGCTCTTATGGTATAAGGACTCTTGCTCTCCCTTAGAGTTCCCCGCTCCTGTTTGATGCGTAACAGATGCTTAGATAAGCTTCCAACAGTCGGTCCGGGCTCTGTTGAGTAGTGGACAGCGGATCTAGAGGGGAGGGGTGAATAGATCTGCCCCTCTTTTCACAATAAAACCCTCTATATAACTAGTTAAAAATAATTGCAGCGGAATACAACTAGCTTAGCGACGTATAAAACGATTTGCTTAGAAATATGATTTCACAATATGGATAGTGAACCTAAGCATGCATCTAAAATAAATCAATCACACAATCAAATCACAACACAAAATATTTTAAGGTGGCTCGGACTGAATCCCCAGTCCTACGTCCACCCCTCACCAAATCTGGTGAGGCTCCACTAGTGCCACGTACTGAACCGTAAATCGGAAAGGCCTCCGATTGCATTCCTACTAACCACAGGTAGGGACGTCAACACCGCAGATCGGACAACTTCCGATTGCCTTCCTACTAACCACCGGTAGGGACGATCTTCAGTTTCAATCTTTTGTATGAAATGAAAAAGAACAAACATGAAAACACTCAATCATAAAATAAGATATAGAATATGCTCAAGAAGAAAAATCTTGTCTGAGATTGCTGGAGCTTGAGTTGAATGCTTCAATGGTGTCTTCTTCCTTGAGAGATGATCTTCCTTGAGTTTGATGAAGAAGACTATGGATGTAGCTTTGATCTTCCTTTTGATCTTCTTGAGTTGATGAAGAGTTTGATGCAGTTTAGATCACCCTTGAGAGCCTTGATTACTTCTTACTTCCTTGGAGGTTGAGATAGCTTCATATCTAGGCTTGAATCCCTTGGAATTGATGAAGATCTCTTCACGAAGTACTGTTCACGGCTACAGTACCATCTCCCTTGAACAACCTCCACAAGCCTCCCTTGATCTCCTTTGATCCAAATGAAGCATTAGGGTTTCTAACCCTCCTTGTGTTGGTTTTATAGACTTTGAATGGTCCTTGGACATCCCCCAGACCAGATCCACAAATCATGGGAGATTAGGTGAGTTTTGATTAAACAAATCCATGGAAAGGGGTTGGCCTCGAGGTGGAAAATGAAGTCAACAAATGTTGGCTCGGGGCTAGTGGTCGACCTGCAGCTTCTGGCGGTCGACCGCTACTGAGAAACCTAAAAACGGGTGATTCCTGGAAATTCTGGTCGACCGCTACTGGGCTGGCGGTCGACCGCCACTAAGACTCGTGCAGACGGGGAGCTACTGGTTGGGGCGGTCAACCGCCCCTGTGCTGGCGGTCGACCGCCAACTACGCATACCCTGAGCTTTCCAGGGTCGATCCGTTAACTGCTTTAGCTCCATCGCTTGACTCCATTAGCAGCCCATTCATGTTTGTGGCATCACCCTTGACAGTCTTGAAGAATTCTGTTGATTATATCTGATGTGACACCGTATGCAGCGGAGGACAATGATGCTAATTTGATGTGACACGACTCCCTTGGACCTAGGATAGCAAGCAGCACTTATGAGTAGGCAACGTCGCACATGCGGTTTCGCTCGCGGAAGCACACTCGGATCCGTAGAAGGACCGGCGATGGTGGTGAGGGTCCGAGGTTGGACCTCGGGGCTCCAAGGGTCGGCCGGATAGGGATAGATCCCAATGGGCCAGGGATGCCCGATTTCAAGGGCGGCCGGCACGCCGAGGGCGTGGGATGCAATGGCTCTCTCTCAACTCGCTCCGCGGTGAACACTTGATTGGATTGAATTATAGATCGAGCGCTCGTCTCACCTCCGACGGACAACTAAGAGCGATACTAAGCTAGCAATGGTAATAACCAGCAGCGAAGAGTGGCCAGGAGCTCACCTGATCGGCGTGAAGACGCCGATCCCGATCGGAGACGAGGGCGAGCGGGGAAGTGTGCTCCCGCACACTGCGCCGGTGAAGCTTCAAAACCTGTTCAAGAGTACAACTACTACACCTCGCGCAGGAGGGTGATCTCGGGGGTGGGAATTGAATAATTACAAACAAACACTACCACCACGCAGGGTGGGGCGGTAAGCCGGCCAGGCGGGGATGGGAAAAGGAACTAAGAAAGAACCGAAGTGAACTCCCGGGTTGCTGCCTGCTGCACATTCTGCTGACCAACCCGTAGTATAGAAACTCCTGAGCCCGCTACCAACCTCAGAATGGCATGGGACCAGCGCCAAATTGACGGTGACTGGCCCCTGAAAGTCTGTAAATTCTGGCCGGGATTTTGTTGGTCGTCGCTGGCCGGTAGGAGCTCCGCAACAGGACTGAAGTGTTCTGGTCTGCACAGGTTCCAGGAGCAGGGGCTTGAAGAACCAGCTGCCACGATCACTCCCGGGACTCAAATGTGGCGGGCTCAACTCTGGAGCGTCCGTGGTCGAGGTGGCTCTCAGAAGGAGTCAACAGAGCTGCAATCCGATGTGGAGAGTGGACGGTGTGCCCAGGAGAGTGGGCCCTGGTCGCTGTAGACTGCCAGAGACAGACCCGCGCTGCCGTGGGAGAAAATTCGTATCTCTGTCCTCCGGTGTCCGAATGCCGATCCGCCACCTGATCCTGAACGGGGACAGAGAGGAGCAGAATTTTGATGAAGAAACTTGAGCCTGGTTCAGCCTTGGTTGATCGTGGCACTTCACTCTTGCTGGTTCTGATTCTCTGCAGGGGCGGCACCGCGTGGTTCCTGGTTCTGTAGCATCCGGTTGCAGATGCTGTCACGGGCGCTCCCGGATGCCGAATCATGAACCGTCAGAGTTTTTGGAACCGTGGACGAAGCCTCTTCACAGAAAAACTGACGGCATCACCTTCTGAGGTCGGGGTGGACAGGGGGACGCCGATGAGTGTATGCTGGTCACAGAAGACTGGAGAAGGCAGCCTCGTGCGACTGGAGGAGAAGAATCAGAACTTGGGGTCCCGGATGCCGAATGTAGCTCTGCTTCTTTCTCCTGGTCCAAGACAGGGGGAGGAAGAACTTTGAAGAAGAAACTTTAGTCTGATTCCTTCGCCTTTGGTCGTGAGGTAGCTTCCAATCGGGCTCAGGCTTTCTGCAGGTGGTGTCTGGCGCAGTCGGGGTAGGACAGCTCTCACGGGCGGCCACGAACTCAGAATTGCACGATTCCTTCTCGCCTGCGTAGGGGACTGGACGACCTTTCCAGAAAGGTAAGATACGCCCTCAGATGTCACCGTAAGAACTCGGGGTAGCTTCTGCAAGACGGGCCTTCTTCAGCCACCTGCAGACTGATCAAAGGGGGGGAGAGGGGTGGAAGAGCTTGGGTGGCCAAAGGAAGAACAATGGGGAGGGGGGGTTGGGGGCTGCGACCTAGGGAGGTGAGGGGGGCTGGGAATGAATGTGGTGCAGTCCCAAAGGGAGGAGAATTCGAATTTTAGCTTGGG
The DNA here is from genome assembly GCA_022559845.1 of Amorphophallus konjac. Taxonomy (NCBI): domain Eukaryota; kingdom Viridiplantae; phylum Streptophyta; class Magnoliopsida; order Alismatales; family Araceae; genus Amorphophallus; species Amorphophallus konjac. The sequence goes on from CM040124.1 coordinate 201,490,404, forward strand.
AGGGGTGAAGGGGGTGCTTGGGGAAGTGAGGGGGTGTATGGGGAATGCCAAGGGGTGCCTTGGAAGAGGGGCTTCCACCTAGGGGTTGGAGGGGGATTAAATGGGAGGTATGGGGAAGGGGGATGGGTCTTAATTAGGGGAGAATAGGGAGGAGAGAGAGTGAATTTCGAAATTTAGAGAGAGAGAGAGAGAGAGAGAGAGAGGGAGAGAGATAGACTCAAGGGGATTCAAGTGGATTTCAAGCTTTCATTAATTCATCAATTACCTCAAAATGGTGGCTTGGGGCCCTATTTATAGGGAAACCCCAATTACATAGAAGTCCCTGGAAAATGGACTAATGACAGAAGACCAAGGGGTGGGGAATGGGGCGCCCATGGGCCAGGCCCAAAGAAGTGGCCCCTTAAGGCCTACTAACCCACTATCCTATTAAACCACTTAATGCAACCTTGGACTTAGGTAGATGACATTACCGACTTAGGTACTTGACTCAATAAAGAGAAAATTACATAGATAAGACTCAAGAAAAAAAATGAGAAAACTACATGGCTATACTCAGAAAATGATGGCGAATAAAATGGCGAGCAGCAGGACCATGTGAAGGGGTAAGCGATGTCCCCATCATACTCCCGGGGTGCGGAGAACTCGACTCCGTCGAGTAAGGGCCCACCGGGGAAGCAGCTCAGGGCGACCTGCAATCTCTAAACCCATCCTGCACCTGCGACCAGGGGACGGCTCTTCATCCTCTCAAGGTGGCCCGGACACACCCTCATGCTGGCGGTGGAACCCTGCTTGCATAGTATTGCCCCTCTGTGTACACGTCGGGCTCTCAAGGCTATTTGGTGGAAGCTCTCCGGGGTGTCCCTCTTAAAGGAAGTTATAGGCTCAAAGTACTCACTGGGATTCACCGCGGTGCCCATATAGGGTGCCGGATCAGCCGTATGAGAATTGGGGTATATCCCATAGCCCATTAGTAAATCTAATCCATAAGCCAGGTTGGCCATAGCCGCTTGGAACATGAAAGGTCCAAGTCCTCGTGCCCTCGATTTGGAGGTGGCCCTAAGATAGAGTCATTCCAATGCCACCATCGCGATGTTACCTCCTTGGATTTCAAAGTGCCACCCTTGAGTTATAGCCCACTCATTATGATCGTTACTACCCATATTTGGATGCTTGCTTGAATGAGAATGCTTTGAGTGATGGTGCGGTGGGGGTGGGAAGTATGTGGTATGCAGAGGGGGACCGGGGCAACCATACATAGACCTATCATTCATGGATGTGATGAGGCATCTTGTGGACTCAGGGGGGCCTGGGAAACCATAGGTGGATCTATCGTGTATGGCTGTGAGAATTACCGGGGGACTCGGACATCCACGTGTGCTCCATTTAAGTGCAAGGGCTATGAAGAATGTGGGTGGGCCAGCACAACCAAATGTAGGCCAGTTATGCATTGAGCCTAAATTGTGCGTGACATGCATGGGAGGGCTGGACTCATGACCCTTGTCGAATGATGTGACATGCCAAGATGGGTGCTTTCTTCTCCTAGAGATGATGAACATGTGTGTGGGTATGGGGTGACCTTTAAGCTCCCATTTGTAAGGGTCGAAGGGATCATAGTAGGTATGCATCATGGGGTGGGGCACTACCTTGTTCCCTAGGTGTATACTGCCCATGGTCATGGTTCCCTTGGTGTGGACTGGGTCTAGGACGAGGTGTGTTGGTTCTAGCATGGTTGGTGAGGGTAGGAGGGAGTGGGTGGTGGGTAGGGCGGTCAGGTCCCATGGGTTCATTATCTTCCATAGGGTGGGATCAAAGGGGTCATGGAATGTGTTACCAAGGGTGAGGTATTCTTTCACCTCAAGGTCTCCAAATGGTGAGTCCTCCTCCTCAAATGTAGTAATTGAACCGAAGTTTGAGGAGGGTTGGTTGGTCATGATTGGGGGGCTTGGCATCCTACCCGAAATAAGTAACTCCAATTCGCGGATAGCATCGGGCTCTTCGGGAATGGGGAGGAATAACAGAAGGTCACTAGTGTAGCAACCCATAGTGTAAGTGGAGGAGATGGATCCGACACATAAGTGTAGGAGGTCAAGGCTCCTAGGTTGGTCGGCTACAGTGGTCAACAGTTCAGTTAGCTCCATTTGCCAAGCTATACCCTTAAGAAAGTCCCCTAGTGTCTCCACCTGATAGGATGATTGGATTGTGGTGTGGTAGGTGGGTAAGGGTACTATAGGGAGGTTTTGTTCCATAGGAGGGCAAACATGGGCCATGAGATCTCTAAATGGGTTCTCCTTTAGCCAACGTGAAAGGGGTTCTCCTAAGATGAGCTCGGCCCCTACTAGGGAGGGAGGTGTAAGGTGAAGTCCACCATGTGAAGTTTCTTCTTTTTCCAGGACATGGGTGATCTCCATGGCGGTGGTTGGTGTGTTCACCTTTATGGGGTCGGGTATGGGAATCATGGGTTCCTCTATCAAGGAGGTGAGATGGTCCCTTGAGGGTGGGGTGGTGAGGGTAGGTGTGTGGTACCCCCGGGGTGGGAGGTAAAGGGGAACTTGGTTTGGGATCGGTAAGGGGAGAAGTGGAGGCCTCGGTTGGGGTTGGGTAGGTATTGGTAGTGGAAGATGGATGGGTTGAGGAGGATTGGGTTGGTTGGTTTTAGGGGGTGTGTCTCTTTTAGGGGAAGATGGAGGGGTGGTTTTGGGGACCAAGGAAGTTTGTGGAGTGTGGGTTTGTGGGAGAGTTTTGGGTGGGGTGGTGGTGGCCATCATGGGCCTAGGTGGAGTGGACATGGGGTCCACACGGGTTGGAATGGTGAGGGTGGAGTGAGCCATGATGCTTCCTCCACTTGGGATGGGAACTTCTTGGCCTAACCCATGATATTGTGATTCATACTCTTCTTCCCAATTGGGGGAGGCCTCATATTCCTCAACTTCAATCTCATTCCTTTGTGGTGTAGGGGTCTTGCTCTCCAGGGGAGTGGGAAGGCCTTTTGGCGATGGGGTGGTGCAAGTTGGAATTATTTGGGGTGGTGGAGTTTGGACCCTAAGGGAGGTGAAGATATTCTTAATCTCAATCCTTAGTTCTTCTAATGAGTCTTGGGGTCTTTTGGGTGGTGGGGTTTGGGTCCTAGTGGAGGCCTTGGGTTGACTGGGAGGAAAAGGGGGAGTGGGGGTGCTCCTCGGGTTATGCTCCTCACGGTAGGAGTGGGACGGTCGGGGGGCGTAGATCTTCCTAAGCTCACTCTTCATCTCTTCCCATGAGTGAATGGGCTCTTGCCCCCAAACCCTTCTGAATCTCTCTTTGTGTTCCCACATTTTCTTAGCTAGACCCCGAAGTCGTGCCTTAGCCCTGCGGACTCTCTCGGATCCATATACCCAAGTACTTTCAAAGTCCCTTTCCATGGTATTCTCCCACCTAAGATAGGCATGAGGATTTCCATCAAAATGAAGGTCCTCATCTACAATGTAGTCCATGTGGAGGGGGTCAATCGGACCATTTGGCCAACGAGGGGTATGCATGATGATCGGGTGATGAATGCAATTGCCCTAGGACAAGACTTAGTAGAGACAAGTCTAGAACTTGCTCTGATACCAATTTGATGTGACACCGTATGCAGCGGAGGACAATGATGCTAATTTGATGTGACACGACTCCCTTGGACCTAGGATAGCAAGCAGCACTTATGAGTAGGCAACGTCGCACATGCGGTTTCGCTCGCGGAAGCACACTCGGATCCGTAGAAGGACCGGCGATGGTGGTGAGGGTCCGAGGTTGGACCTCGGGGCTCCAAGGGTCGGCCGGATAGGGATAGATCCCAATGGGCCAGGGATGCCCGATTTCAAGGGCGGCCGGCACGCCGAGGGCGTGGGATGCAATGGCTCTCTCTCAACTCGCTCCGCGGTGAACACTTGATTGGATTGAATTATAGATCGAGCGCTCGTCTCACCTCCGACGGACAACTAAGAGCGATACTAAGCTAGCAATGGTAATAACCAGCAGCGAAGAGTGGCCAGGAGCTCACCTGATCGGCGTGAAGACGCCGATCCCGATCGGAGACGAGGGCGAGCGGGGAAGTGTGCTCCCGCACACTGCGCCGGTGAAGCTTCAAAACCTGTTCAAGAGTACAACTACTACACCTCGCGCAGGAGGGTGATCTCGGGGGTGGGAATTGAATAATTACAAACAAACACTACCACCACGCAGGGTGGGGCGGTAAGCCGGCCAGGCGGGGATGGGAAAAGGAACTAAGAAAGAACCGAAGTGAACTCCCGGGTTGCTGCCTGCTGCACATTCTGCTGACCAACCCGTAGTATAGAAACTCCTGAGCCCGCTACCAACCTCAGAATGGCATGGGACCAGCGCCAAATTGACGGTGACTGGCCCCTGAAAGTCTGTAAATTCTGGCCGGGATTTTGTTGGTCGTCGCTGGCCGGTAGGAGCTCCGCAACAGGACTGAAGTGTTCTGGTCTGCACAGGTTCCAGGAGCAGGGGCTTGAAGAACCGGCTGCCACGATCACTCCCGGGACTCAAATGTGGCGGGCTCAACTCTGGAGCGTCCGTGGTCGAGGTGGCTCTCAGAAGGAGTCAACGGAGCTGCAATCCGATGTGGAGAGTGGACGGTGTGCCCAGGAGAGTGGGCCCTGGTCGCTGTAGACTGCCAGAGACAGACCCGCGCTGCCGTGGGAGAAAATTCGTATCTCTGTCCTCCGGTGTCCGAATGCCGATCCGCCACCTGATCCTGAACGGGGACAGAGAGGAGCAGAATTTTGATGAAGAAACTTGAGCCTGGTTCAGCCTTGGTTGATCGTGGCACTTCACTCTTGCTGGTTCTGATTCTCTGCAGGGGCGGCACCGCGTGGTTCCTGGTTCTGTAGCATCCGGTTGCAGATGCTGTCACGGGCGCTCCCGGATGCCGAATCACGAACCGTCAGAGTTTTTGGAACCGTGGACGAAGCCTCTTCACAGAAAAACTGACGGCATCACCTTCTGAGGTCGGGGTGGACAGGGGGACGCCGATGAGTGTATGCTGGTCACAGAAGACTGGAGAAGGCAGCCTCGTGCGACTGGAGGAGAAGAATCAGAACTTGGGGTCCCGGATGCCGAATGTAGCTCTGCTTCTTTCTCCTGGTCCAAGACAGGGGGAGGAAGAACTTTGAAGAAGAAACTTTAGTCTGATTCCTTCGCCTTTGGTCGTGAGGTAGCTTCCAATCGGGCTCAGGCTTTCTGCAGGTGGTGTCTGGCGCAGTCGGGGTAGGACAGCTCTCACGGGCGGCCACGAACTCAGAATTGCACGATTCCTTCTCGCCTGCGTAGGGGACTGGACGACCTTTCCAGAAAGGTAAGATACGCCCTCAGATGTCACCGTAAGAACTCGGGGTAGCTTCTGCAAGACGGGCCTTCTTCAGCCACCTGCAGACTGATCAAAGGGGGGGAGAGGGGTGGAAGAGCTTGGGTGGCCAAAGGAAGAACAATGGGGAGGGGGGGTTGGGGGCTGCGACCTAGGGAGGTGAGGGGGGCTGGGAATGAATGTGGTGCAGTCCCAAAGGGAGGAGAATTCGAATTTTAGCTTGGGAGGGGTGAAGGGGGTGCTTGGGGAAGTGAGGGGGTGTATGGGGAATGCCAAGGGGTGCCTTGGAAGAGGGGCTTCCACCTAGGGGTTGGAGGGGGATTAAATGGGAGGTATGGGGAAGGGGGATGGGTCTTAATTAGGGGAGAATAGGGAGGAGAGAGAGTGAATTTCGAAATTTAGAGAGAGAGAGAGAGAGAGAGAGAGGGAGAGAGATAGACTCAAGGGGATTCAAGTGGATTTCAAGCTTTCATTAATTCATCAATTACCTCAAAATGGTGGCTTGGGGCCCTATTTATAGGGAAACCCCAATTACATAGAAGTCCCTGGAAAATGGACTAATGACAGAAGACCAAGGGGTGGGGAATGGGGCGCCCATGGGCCAGGCCCAAAGAAGTGGCCCCTTAAGGCCTACTAACCCACTATCCTATTAAACCACTTAATGCAACCTTGGACTTAGGTAGATGACATTACCGACTTAGGTACTTGACTCAATAAAGAGAAAATTACATAGATAAGACTCAAGAAAAAAAATGAGAAAACTACATGGCTATACTCAGAAAATGATGGCGAATAAAATGGCGAGCAGCAGGACCATGTGAAGGGGTAAGCGATGTCCCCATCAATATCCCCCCGACCTGACCGCGCAGGTCGATCCGCGTGCGAGGGCGCAACATTGAGCTTTCACATTTGACATCTCCACTTCATTCCTTGACAATTCATTGGCATATCTGTCATGAACAAAACATCACATATGTCAGTCATATGAGAGTTAAAATAATAATGACTTATAGTGTTTAGCTATTATCAAACCCAAGAATATCTAATAACTCAAATGACCACAAGACGATGTCGAATGACCCAAACCACAGGAAGACTCAAATGATCTCAAGGGCACAACATTCTCCCCCTTTTTGATGATGGCAACACTGTGAGTCATTATGTGACAGGAATATCTAAAATGGCAAAGTTTATGACATATGCGACATGTACAGCTCAAGATCCATGATAGTGAAAGCATGTGAATGCGGATATGTATGCATGGATGATCAAAGCTTGTGAATGCTATGCACAAACCCGTATCACATATGCAGACTCAAAGCTGACAAGATTCTCTCCCCCATGGACTCTCTCCCGTCCACAATTCACTCTCCCTCTTTGACAACTCACAAAGGCCGCATAAAGGACGGACAAAGGTATTAAAGGACTCACAACAAGACATTTTCTCCCCCTTTGACAGCAGCAAAAAGGAGGGATAATACATAGAAGGTGACTAATGTCTGAGAGACCAGAGGTGAATTAGAGTGGAGAGCAAGCCATTATATGCAAACCTGAAACATACAGCGAGCAACATATATGGTTCAAAGCTATTGAAATCTGAGATCATCAACAGAGTTCGAAAAGCATCTACATCCATGTTGTAATAGAAATGAACTAAAAGTGCATATCATGGCAGTGTTTAACCTTCCCTTGTCTTATACATCCATATTCAATAACGACAAAGGGAATAGCACAACAACTAGTATTGAGGCTAAACAAGCATGAGTAAAGCATGGAATTGTATGATTGCAGCATGTTTGATTTTTCAGGAACTTTTGTATTTGAAGGCACATGACTCATATTTTATGAGCAATCAAGTCTAGTACATGCCTCCTGTTGGGTCCCGTAGTGCAGGAACACGGTTCTAGAGGGGGGGTGGATAGAACCCTCTACTAAAATTATGTCCAATTAAAACTATTTACTAGCTCATAGCGGAATTAGCAAGATTAGCAAGCGTGAGGAATTTAAACTAATTGGAATAGACTTGATTCTCTCAATCTCACCGTACTCACTCGAACGGATAATTAGATATAAACAATAAAGTAAACCACCACAACATAAACCACAATGCAAGCCACAATGCACGAGGATTTTTAAGGTGGTTCGGGAGCACGATGGGCTCCCTACGTCCACCCCTCACCAAACCGGTGAGGCTTCACTGTTGTATAAAACAGCCCGGGGATAAATCCCCCCACACACACGGAGCCAAGCTCCAACACACACACGTAGGGCGAAGCCTACACAATCACACGGGAGTAAACTCCCAACCACACACGGGGAACACACCCCACAATATGCCTAAGCACACACGCGGATATGCTCCGCACCACACGACCCACATGCGTCAACACAAACCACTCGGAGAACCCATTTCTCCGAACACCCACACATAATATTCCTTTAGAAATGTATGAAGCCTAGACAAATAGATACAATGAATCCCAAACAAAGTCTAAAGACTAAAATGAAGAGGATATAGCATGTAGAGAGCTCCCCCTTCTTCGATTCTTTCGGTTCCTCTTGGTTCGTTGTCGGATGATGGCGATTTTGGCATCCTCTTGTTCCTCTCTTCGAGACGCTTCTTTTCTTCTTCTACCACGAGCTCCAAATCATCATGGATGTAGATGATAACCCTTCCTCAAGAGCTCCCTGGTTGCTTTGCCCCTTTTCTCCACCTACAAGATAGAACAAAATGCAATAGGGCTTCTCATCTCCCAAATTCAGAGTTCACATTCATATATATAGAGGAGTGGATAAAAGACACATAAAACCCTCCCAATACATGTTAGAAACCCCTTAATAACATTAGAAACCATTGGGGGGTAGTTTGGTAAAGTTTAGACATGATTTCATTGGGTTTTGGATGCTCCCGAGAATCCCGTGCTGGAATGGGTCGACCCATGAATGGGTCGACCCCATGGGTCGACCCCTGGACAACCAGAGGGTAGTCAGAAAGAAATGGAAACTCAGTTTCCAGGGGTCGACCCATGCATGTGTGGGTCGACCCATGGGTCGACCCCTACACACTGGGTCACAACTTTGGTTCTGTCCGAACCAGAAGCTTCACGGGTCGACCCCAGGGGTCGACCCATGTCAGTATGGGTTTCAAAAACTTATCAAATCACTAAAAATATATGGAAAAATAAATGTTTAGATGTTACCAAAGTCCCATGATGATCAAACATGATTTCTTAACCTGAAACACATGATGAAACAAGCGATTAGATCATAATCAAAGTTCATGAATCAAGCATCAACAATTTCAACTTGTTCACATAAAACTGCATCATACAACCCATTCAAACATGTGTTTGGCTTTCCATTTACAACCCACAAAAACACATTCCACCACATGACAAGTGTTTGTTGTAATGAAATTGAATCTCTCAATTGTCCAAATAGAAAGGTATGAAAGCTCAACCTCAACTACCTCTATTTCAAGCACACAAGGTGGTTAGTGTATTACCATGATCCACTTGATATGGGAGGGTATAAAAACCATCCTTGGACCTGCAAAAACACAAGAGTATCAGGTTACCACAGGTGTGAAAGTTAAGAGCTCATAAACTAGATTCTTCCAAAAGAACCTCCATAGTAAGAGAACAAGTATGATTCAAGCACATGAGAACATGAAGTATCATTGAAGCAGGCCAAACAACAAAGTCATTTTGTAATCATCAAAATCACATGCACAACAATCTCCCCCATTTTGATGATGACAAAATGTTATGCATTAATGCTCTCTCCCCCTTTGACATAATCAGAAATGGGGATCAACATGGGGAGTTCACGATAGCATCAAAACCAATATCAGCAAGCTTACTCCCCTTATGGCAAAATGAGAACAGTCAAGCAAAAACATATGATATTCATGAAAGAAGTACAAGGAACAGTTGCTAGTCTCTCCCCCTTTGTCATTGACAATGAATCGACGGACAACGGGGTTATTAAGAGAACCATATGTACACTATATTCAAGAAGATGCAATTCAAATATGCATGTGTGAATGCACTAAATACCAAATATGCATGAACTAATTGCACATGTTTGAAATGCAAGTTATGGGCAATATGAACATGCAGAATGCAAGTAGAATGATCAAGTATGATTGACTTCCAAGCAAGTAGATCTATATACATGCAATATAGCTCCCCCAATTTATTTACAGTGAGAGGATAGGTGTACGAAAAGTGCAGGTGAGTTAATGAAACCAGTTTGCTTAAGTGTAAGTTGTGCCCCTGTGTGGTTTTGATGATGGCTGACACACCATGAGTCACACTGAATATCTGATTGTTAGCTTGAATTGCTAATTCATGAATATGGCTAGATTGGGTTAAAGTAGTGACTAATTGTTCATGCAGTGCGTTGAGACAGTTGGGTGTTGACACAGTTGGAGGCTGCGTTGACGCTACAAGGACACTGTGTTGACGCAGTAGTTGCTGGTTTACTTGCTGCGTTGACGCAGTGGATCAGCTTGGTTGACGCCATGCTGCTTTGTCTATTTTTTGTATGGATGTCTATACATTGCACAGCTTTCTCCAACACTATACATCGCTCACTCTATCAGCCTTTCATCACAGAGTCTGTACACTGTCTCTTGGCTCAAGCATCACTTCGTGAAGTCTGTACAGCGTTCAAGTCTATACATCGGTTGCTTCGAATCTGGATGATCAAGTCTGCACATTGGGGGCTTTCCCTACGTTCTGGCCAAGTCTATACAGCCTCATCTTTACCTTCGTTCCAAGCCCAAGTCTACACATCGGCCTGTGGCCTACTTAGCTGAAGTCTATACAGTGTCAGTTGTCTAGAGTTCTTGAAGTCTGTACATCAGACTGGTTCTTTTGAAGTCTATACATCGTGGCCTTGAACTTTCAAGTCTGTACACTCTTTATTTCAAAGTCTGTACATTGTTACCTTGAAGCCGTTCCAGGTCTATACAACGCCCAAGTCTGTACAGCCATCAGTGAACCCTCCAAGTCTATACATCCAGTTGAACGTAAAGTCTACACATCGCCTCACATCTTACAAGTCTATACATTGGCTCATTGGTCTTCAAGTCGATACAGAGTCTTCATCTTCTAAAGTCTGTACAGCCAGTCACTTGACAAGTTCTGTACAGTGTCTCATACTGGCAAGTCTGTACATCGCTTCAAGCGATTCAAGTCTATATAGCCTGCCTTCACGTTCAGACTCTATACATCGTTCCTCAAAGGCTAAGTATATACATTCGTCAAATGCCTCAAAGTCTGTACACTGGTTTTCACGATAAGTCTATACACTGGTCTTCCTTGATGTCTGTACATTGGCTCAGACTTACCAAGTCTGTACACTGCCTTTGGGTTCCAAGTCTATACACTCCCTCAGTGTACATACTTATTCATTTGCTGTTTCAAAGTCCATACACTCGTTTCTAAGGCAAAGTCTATACAATCGTCTTTGAGCATCAAAGTCTATACAGCCTGTCTGTCTTCATGCGTTCTGTGCTTTTAGTGCGTTGACGCACTTGGCTGACTACGTAGACGCAATTGTGCATCTTTTGCTTTCTGTCTTGTTCGCTGCGTCGACGCTGACACAGGATGCATTGACGCATTGGCCAGTTGCCAAGGGCGTGAGCATCTCGCTTGAGGAGCTGAGGCGACGCTGTACGATGGAAGCGTTGACGCCTTGGGCCGATGTCCAAAGGTCTTTTGATCAACATCAAGTCTGTACAGCATGAAGTCTGTACACTGGTCTCTCTGGCACGTTAACACTAAGTCTCTACACTCAGGTTGCTGAAGGGTTTCAAGTATATACACTGCATGCTCACTCAACTAAGTCTATACACTCTTACTTCACACGAAGTCTGTACACTCAGTTAAACTTTCAAGTCTATACATCATCTGATACTGTCTTCGACTGATTAACTGACAGGTTATTCAACTGATTATCTGACAGGATTAATGGACGAGGTTATTAAGACTGGCACGTGATCCTAGAGGCTGAAATGCTGACACGTGGACCACTGAAGCTTGGGCGGGAATCGAAAAGAGCATAAGCCCTAGCTGCCTGCTGCTGGTATAAATATGGAGTTTCCTCCATCGGCTAAATGAGATCGAAAGGGAGAAAGCCATCGAAAAAGCTGAAGAGCAGAGAGTGCCTCCACGATATAGAGAATAGTGAAGAAGAAGAAGTGCAGCAGAGAGTGAAAGAGTAAGAGAGAGCTCGTGAGGACTGAAAGAAAAGAGAAAGACAGTGAGAGAGAAAAGGAGAGCAGAGAAGAGAAAGAGAGATCGTGAGTTGAGAAGAAGAAGAAAGAAGAGACAGAGAGAGAGCCTGCGAAAAGGAAGAAAAAGAAGAATGAGAAGAAGAGAGAGCTAGAGTGATAGAAGCTTCAACTGAAGATCTGTTCCTGCTGTACCGTGGATCAAATCCAGGCTAGCCAGCTCCTGCGAGAGCCACAGTCTAATCTCTTATTTCTCCAGCTTTCTGTTGCTGCGGTTTTTTTTCCTTTTTAAACAGTCACTTGTTGTTCTTCCGATTGCCCTGTTGGGGATCGGGTTCCTCCTGTGGACTCAGAAGAAGGGAGATCTTGTGTCTTCGGTTTGCAAGTAGCTGGGTGCTACTTGTGGTTGGTTCCCTCCGGTTGGGAGGAAGGGAGGTCCAAGACCTCTAGGTTGCCTTTGACAGGGTGTCATTGGTAGGTTCCCCTCCGGTTTGGAGGAAGGGAGGTTTGGTCCTCCGGTGCTGGGCTTGTGGGTAGCAAGTCCAGGGGTTCCCTCCGGGTCTGGAGGAAGAGAGACCGTGTGTCTCTGATTTCCAAGTGGCTGGGAGTCACTTGGGGTGTCCCTCTGGTTAGGAGGAAGAGGGGAGGTTGTTCCCCTGGTCTAGTTGTGTGGCATCATTTGTTGCAGACTGAGTCTGCTGTGCTAGTGTTACTAGTGGAAGCCTCACTCTGGTTTGGAGTGAGGGGTGGACGTAGGTCTGTTGACCGAACCACCTAAAAACCCTGGTGTCCCTTGTGGTTTGATATTCTTATATGTTCACTTAATTGCTGCGCATTAGATGCTTGCTTAGAGTCGTTTGAGGGCTTATTGAGTTGTTGTCTTGCTTTGATCCTTCTAAGTTTCCTCAGGCTATTTCTGCAACAGTTTTAATTCCACATAACTAAGCTTTAGAGTTTTAATTAGGCTATATTTGTAGAGGGATACATTCACCCCCCTCTGTATCCGGGCCTTACATTCTAACAGTTGGTATCAGAGCGGTTCTCTGATTGATTAGATCCAACGATCTGCAGAGGATCCTGTTGTCCCTTGGTGCTTTCTGATTTTACTCTTTGCTGCATTAGTTTTCTTACCGATTTATTCAATGGGCTCTCCACCGGTTTTTAATGGCTCTAACTTTAACTCATGGGTTAACAGTCTACATAACTATGTGAATTTGATTAATCCGGATCTGTGGAAGTTAATTTCACATGGTCCTCACAGACTGCCAAAGGAAGAGTCCAAATGGACTAAAAGTGACAGATCAAGAATTGGAGAGAATCAGAAAGTTTTGAGATTAATAAAAGAAGCTACTGACAAGGCTCTACACTCTTGTTTTTATGACTGCAGGTCCGCAAAGGACATTCTGGATCAGTTGAAGCTAGCTCAGAGGATGAATGAGGACAGCTGCCTGATGACTGATAAGAGCGACCATAGCAGTGAACACGATGAATTTGAAGATGCTATGGAGGTAAACCCTTTCGAGAATTTTACTTTAGATGACTGGGAAGATGCCTATGCTAATCTGTTACACTCCCATGAAAAACTGAGGTAGAAGAATAACAGTCTGATAAAGAAGATAACAAATCTAGGGGATCCAATTTCTGGGACTGAAAATCTTGAAAATCCTGAAATTCTGAAAACTGAAAATGAAATACTTAGAAGACAAGTGTCTAAACTAGATGGAATCCAATCAGAACTTGATCATGTTAAATCCGAAAACACTAAACTCAGAAAACAATGTCAGGAATCTGACCAAAAACTAATCAGTCTTGAAAGTGAAAACAGATTGATCAATGAGGAATTTGAAGCTATTAGTGTTGCGAACCTAAAATTTCAAGAAAATTGTGAAAACTGTAAATCAGAATATCCAAGTTTCCTAACTGATGTATTATTTGATGATGATAAACTTGAGCAGGAAAACACAAGTCTAAAGGAAGAAATTGAGAAACTGAAACAGTTGAACTCCACCATGTCAGAGAGATTGCTGACATTTGAAAAAGGAAAATCTGTTGATGAAAATCAAAATGAGCTCAAATTGAAACAAGAGATTGAAACTCTTAAAAATTTGAATGATGTGATGCATCAACAGATTCTGGTCTGTGAAGAAGATATAGTCAACTATGAACATCAGATTTCTTCTCTTCAATCTGAAATAAATGATCTAAACAATTCTCTGTCAAAATTTGTAAGTGGGCAGAAAAATCTAGACAAGCTACTAGGTGTAAAAATCAACACTAGGAAGGAAGGGCTGGGCTACAACAATGCTAATAAGAAAGAGTTTCAGAGCAAGTTGATGACATCTTTTGTAAAAGCTTCAAATGTAGCCACCACCTCAAAAGATAAATAGCCCATTGTTCAGAAAATTGAAAAACAAAACAAAAATCAGGAAAAAATTGGAAAACATGTTCAAATAAATAAAAAGGGTTCATTAGGGCATGTTGATCACAGCTCTCACACACATTCACATGCATCTAAAAGGAAAATGTCATGCCATTATTGTCATAAATTTGGTCATCTGATGCATGAGTGTAAATTGATAGATAAGGATGATATGACTGCTAGGAACCTTCATGATAGAAATCCTTCATTCCAGAAAAAGAAAATTGAATATTTTCATTGTGGTAAATTAGGACACACAGTTGCACAATGTTGGTTTGCAAATGATAAGAAAACAACTCATTCATATCATGGTAAATCTCCTGCAAGCCAACATGGTCCTAATAAGAACAAATTTGTTTTTAAAGATAAGCTCATTACATGCTTTGAGTGTGGAAAGACAGGCCACAGGGCCATTGAATGCTGGCTGAGGACTGGTGGAAGAAATTCTATTTCATGCTTTCACTGTGGCAAGATGGGCCACATTGCAGCCCAATGTTGGCATGCTCAGGGAAGGAAGTTTAACAATAAATCTGGTAAATTCCCTGTCAATAGAAATATTTCTGATAGAAATGAATTTGTTTTTGAAAGGAAAACACTTGCATGTTTTGAATGTGGGAAGCCAGGCCATAGAGCTGCTGAATGTTGGCTGGTTAGGAATAAGAATCAAACTATTCATGCATATAATAGAAAATCTTATAATCATATTTATAAACCTCATGCTACTGTTATTATGCATCCTAAGAACCAGAAACCAGTCACATCATGTAGATATTGTGGAAAGTATGGTCACTCTATGGAAACTTGCTATCTGATGGATCATGATGACCATGCTGCTATGAATTTGCTTAGAACACCTGTTAGGGGTAAGGCAGGACCAAAGCTGCTTGGGTCCCTGCAAGTTCAAAATGATCAATATTTTGCAGGTGTGCCTTGGACTGAGGAAGAAAAAGGGGTAAAGCAAACCAAGGCACCCAAGATGATAAAGTCCCATTCAGGTAAATTCTGAAAACCTTGTATTCCGATTTGAGTGATCTGAATGCACTGCATATCATGATAATTCTTTTGCGCATTGTCTAACTGAAACTAATTGGAAAAATCCGAAATGCTCATAAAAATGATTGAGTTTATTTCTAAATGCATTGCACACAAATGCCATGATGAATGATTTGCCAAACTTCTTGTATGTTTAATTACATATCATGCACTTTGTGAGGGGGAGTTTGTCTAGTCTCATGCATTGTCTTCATGTCATATAGGTTGATTCTGTGTTTTTAGATAGGGGGAGTAAATGCATAGCATATCACCCATTTTGAAAAATAAAAAAAAGGGAAATCTCACTGCATATAGATAGGGGGAGCATGCTTAAACCGTTCAGTTGTGTTTTTATCTGAACTCTTCCTATCCACCTACTTGATTCATCTTGTCAATTCTATAGTGTCAGTGATTCCATCACGAAAGTGGTATCAAAAGATCCTTCTTGACTGCTTCTGAAGTTGTTCAAAATCTGAATTCATACTTTATAGGCATCTGTCTGTCACTCCTAAATCTGCTGAAGGAGAGCTTCACTTCTATTCAGTCATCCTTGAACTTCTATGCTCAAGAGCAGCTCCTTTGCTACAATTTTTCAGAATCCATGCTATCTGTTGAATATTCTCACTTGAATTACTAAGCTGAGATATGAAGTAAATCTTCAGCCTGAATACTACTTCATAAAAGTTAAAACATCTTCAATGAGGAACCTTCCATTATACATGCTTAAGAACATTTGTTAACTGGAACTGGTTTAAGTCTTATGTACTCCTGTTTGGACACAAGGAACTTGGAAATATCTGATTCAATCTCTTAATAAACTTTAACTGTCTGCTTCATGTAAATTCATGTAAGAGCTTCTGACATCTGAAAAGTTGATATCCTCATCTATGTTGACTGAGATATATAGTGTATGTGATTTTTCTTAAACACTTAACTTGTTCTGAATCATGGACAAAGCAATAACTGTGGTTACTGAGAAACCTGTCCAAAGGATTGTGTCATGAAATACCATGGTTAACTCTGCTTAAATAGATAATTGAAAATACTGTGAAAATTTGATAGAGCAATGGCATTGTTGTATTGAGTAACTGGGGATTCTGGTCTCTAATCAAGGTGTATCCTCATGCCAAAGATATTTTCAATGCTACCTCTGTTCTCCAAAATGGGAGAAGCAATACGGTTGTCACACTGAGTAACTGGGGATTCGGGCCTCTGATCAAGGTGTCTCCCCATGTCAAAAGGTGTTGATAAACCAAAATTATTCATTTAAAAAGAAAATTATGAACAAGTGTAAATCAAATTCTGAAAGAATAATGTAAAATTCTGTTGCATTCTCTTATGTATCTCTTAAAACTGTCATGGAAAGTAAATTAAGTAAGATGGCAGTTGGTTGAACTAGAATTTTATATGAACTTGTAGTTCCTTTTTATTAAGAGTTGGTTCAGATATGAGTACAATTCTTTTTGAAAAACTTGTTTACATCATTCTTAAACCATATCTGAAAATCAAGGTTTCATAAGCTTTTATAATGGAGGACTCTAGAACTTAAAAATTCTGTTCTATGAAGTTAGTATCTTGCTGAAAAGTTCAATATCTCAATTTTCACTAACTGTTGAATCTGCTCATCCTATGGCTCTTTATCACTGTGTTTTGATTCAGTGGTATTAGACTGGTTGTCATTTTTGAGAAGCACTTCTCTCAGTTTACCATGTGTACTTGCAGTTTTTGGATAACCAGAGTTCATCCTTGTGGATTTCTCTTGCATCATAGATCATAAGGGCAAGATTCTCTGGTCTGTTTGAGAGACTATTTGCATAAGGGGACAATGTGCTAGATTGTTTGATCATGTTGTTTGTCTGCATTAGCTCTATATCTTCTGCCATGTCAAAGGGGGAAGTATTGCATTTCTTGTTGCATCTGCTTTTTTGCATTTACCCCTTCCCATGGTTCATCTTGATTATACCAAATGAGGGAGATTATTTGCCAAAAAGGAGGAGATTTTCATTCAATCATTGCATGCTGGCTTCTTTTGATCATCTCTAACTAATGACTTTTTGCTGAAACTCTTAAAGGGGGAGAATTCTGATGACCTTTTATACATGCTTTAATTTCTCCCTATTTCATTTTTTTGATGAAGGCAAAGGGGGAGAAGAATCTAATCTGAGTCAGTGTAACTCATAGTGTTGCCATCATCAAAAAGGGGGAGATTGTTGTGCCCCTGTGTGGTTTTGATGATGGCTGACACACCATGAGTCACACTGAATATCTGATTATTTGCTTGAATAGATAATTCATGAATATGGCTAGATTGGGTTAAAGTAGTGACTAATTGTTCATGCAGTGCGTTGACACAGTTGGGTGTTGACACAGTTGGAGGCTACGTTGACGCTACAAGGACACTGCGTTGACGCAGTAGTTGCTGGTTTACTTGCTGCGTTGACGCAGTGGATCAGCTGGGTTGACGCCATGCTGCTTTGTCTATTTTTTGTATGGATGTCTATACATTGCACAGCTTTCTCCAACTCTATACATCGCTCGCTCTATCAGCCTTTCATCACAGAGTCTGTACACTGTCTCTTGGCTCAAGCATCACTTCGTGAAGTCTGTACAGCGTTCAAGTCTATACATCGGTTGCTTCGAATCTGGATGATCAAGTCTGCACATTGGGGGCTTTTCCTACGTTCTGGCCAAGTCTATACAGCCTCATATTTATCTTCGTTCCAAGCCCAAGTCTACACATCGGCCTGTGGCCTACTTAGCTGAAGTCTGTACAGCGTCAGTTGTCTAGAGTTCTTAAAGTCTATACATCGAACTGGTTCTTTTGAAGTCTATACATTGTGGCCTTGAACTTTCAAGTCTGTACACTCTTTATTTCAAAGTCTGTACATTGTTACCTTGATGCCGTTCCAAGTCTATACAACGCCCAAGTCTGTACAGCCATCAGTGAACCCTCCAAGTCTATACATCCAGTTGAACGCAAAGTCTACACATCGCCTCACATCTTACAAGTCTATACATTTGCTCATTGGTCTTCAAGTCGATACAGAGTCTTCATCTTCTAAAGTCTGTACAGCCAGTCACTTGACAAAGTCTGTATAGTGTCTCATACTGGCAAGTCTGTACATCGCTTCAAGCGATTCAAGTCTATATAGCTTGCCTTCACGTTCAGACTCTATACATCGTTCCTCAAAGGCTAAGTATATACATCCGTCAAATGCCTCAAAGTCTGTACACTGGTTTTCACGATAAGTCTATACACTGGTCTTCCTTGATGTCTGTACATTGGCTCAGACTTACCAAGTCTGTACACTGCCTTTGGGTTCCAAGTCTATACACTCCCTCAGTGTACATACTTATTCATTTGCTGTTTCAAAGTCCATACACTCATTTCTAAGGCAAAGTCTATACAATCGTCTTTGAGCATCAAAGTCTGTACAGCCTGTCTGTCTTCATGCGTTCTGTGCTTTTAGTGCGTTGACGCACTTGGCTGACTCCGTAGATGCAATTGTGCGTCTTTTGCTTTCTGTCTTGTTCGCTGCGTCGACGCTGACACAGGATGCATTGACGCATTGGCCAGTTGCCAAGGGCGTGAGCATCTCGCTTGAGGAGCTGAGGCGACGCTGTACGATGGAAGCGTTGACGCCTTGGGCCGATGTCCAAAGGTCTTTTGATCAACATCAAGTCTGTACAGCATGAAGTCTATACACTGGTCTCTCTGGCACGTTAACACTAAGTCTCTACACTCAGGTTGCTGAAGGGTTTCAAGTATATACACTGCATGCTCACTCAACTAAGTCTATACACTCTTACTTCACACGAAGTCTGTACACTCAGTTAAACTTTCAAGTCTATACATCATCTGATACTGTCTTCGACTGATTAACTGACAGGTTATTCAACTGATTATTTGACAGGATTAATGGAGGAGGTTATTAAGACTGGCACGTGATCCTAGAGGCTGAAATGCTGACACGTGGACCACTGAAGCTTGGGCGGGAATCGAAAAGAGCATAAGCCCTAGCTGCCTGCTGATGGTATAAATATGGAGTTTCCTCCATCGGCTAAATGAGATCGAAAGGGAGAAAGCCATCGAAAAAGCTGAGAGCAGAGAGTGCCTCCGCGATATAGAGAATAGTGAAGAAGAAGAAGTGCAGCAGAGAGTGAAAGAGAAAGAGAGAGCTCGTGAGGACTGAAAGAAAGAGAAAGACAATGAGAGAGAAAAGGAGAGTAGAGAAGAGAAAGAGAGATCGTGAGTTGAGAAGAAGAAGAAAGAATAGACAGAGAGAGAGACTGCGAAAGAGAAGAAAAAGAAGAATGAGAAGAAGAGAGAGCTAGAGTGATAGAGGCTTCAACTGAAGATCTGTTCCTGCTGGACCGTGGATCAAATCCAGGTCAGCCAGCTCCTCCGAGAGCCACAGTCTAATCTCTTATTTCTCCAGCTTTTTGTTGCTGCGGTTTTTGTTTTTCCTTTTTAAATAGTCACTTGTTGTTCTTCTGATTGCCCTGTTGGGGATCGGGTTCCTCCTGTGGACTCAGGAGAAGGGAGATCTTGTGTCTTCGATTTGTAAGTAGCTGGGTGCTACTTGTGGTTGGTTCCCTCCGGTTGGGTGGAAGGGAGGTCCGAGACCTCTAGGTTGCCTTTGACAGGGTGTCATTGGTAGGTTCCCCTCCGGTTTGGAGGAAGGGAGGTTTGGTCCTCCGGTGCTGGGCTTGTGGGTAGCAAGTCCAGGGGTTCCCTCCGGGTCTAGAGGAAGAGAGACCGTGTGTCTCTGATTTCTAAGTGGCTGGGAGTCACTTGGGGTGTCCCTCCGGTTGGGAGGAAGAGGGGAGGTTGTTCCCCTGGTCAAGTTGTGTGGCAGCATTTGTTGCAGACTGAGTCTGCTGTGCTAGTGTTACTAGTGGAAGCCTTACTCTGGTTTGGAGTGAGGGGTGGACGTAGGTCTGTTGACCGAACCACCTAAAAACTATGGTGTCTCTTGTGGTTTGATCTTCTTATATGTTCACTTAATTGCTGCGCATTAGATGCTTGCTTAGGATCGTTTGAGGGCTTCTTGAGTTGTTGTCTTGCTTTAATCCTTCTAAGTTTCCTTAGGCTATTTCTACAACAGTTTTAATTCCGCATAACTGAGCTTTAGAGTTTTAATTAGGCTATATTTGTAGAGGGATACATTCACCCCCCTCTGTATCCGGGCCTTACATTCTAACAGTGTACACCTAGGGGATTGTGCAATCATATAGGAGAATGAAGTAAAAGCCAATGCAATCAATCAATTTTATGAATACATATTAAATCAAATTTTCATATGTGTAAGTGAATAACATGAAAATAGATTGTTGTAATATGGATATTCAGATTTTAAGATCAACACATCGATAGAGTATACAAGCTACACTACAATCTAAGAACAACGTATTGGAGGCTACGCTCTGCCTCAATATTTTTCACATCAAAAATTTTCATTGATTTCACAAAGACAATCAGAATTTTTCTAAGAATGATCAGGTTCAAATAATTCCTTTTTACACGAGGAGACACATGGAGCTCATGCCAGACTCTCCGGTTACTCAGAATACTGAACCATTTCCCTTCATTTTTAATAGGGATACTTTAGTACAACACCTTTCTCAAATGAACCACATCACGTCTCAGGTGACATGTGCCCAATTTACTCAGTGAGACTAAACATTGCTCTGCCTTTCATTTCACATCCCTTTAACAAAGATAAGTAGATAACTTTTTCCTCAACTGCTTCTACAACATACATGCAACAGGTTTAATATCTCTAGAGTGTTGAAAAGAAATTCCTATATCTATATCTTTAACACTCATTTTCATATATTGTGCAAGAGGTGTGCGAATTTGATTTAGCATGTATATCAAAAACATTATGAGCACATAGCAATGCAACTCCCCCTATCTAGATGCACTTATCAAATATTTACTCCCCCTGAGTGTATGACAAGAAACACACTTGTTAAGACTCAGATGGAATATTATTTCTCAATGGAGTGTACGGTCTTAGAATTTACAAGGAAGGGGTTGTAGCATATATTAACATGCAAGCACACAATGGAAACATGTAAAATGCAAATGTAGAATGCACCATGAATGCAGAATTTCAGATTTTATTTGAATGTTTCAATGCCCCTAATGCATGAACTCTTATGCATGCAAGCTATAACAACTTAATAATGCAATGCAATATGTAAAAGTAAAATCCAAGAGTTTGATTTTCAGACTATCATGATAAATTGCACATGAAAGCATTCACATTCAAATGATAAACAACAAACATTCTCCATGACATGGCCTTCAGGAACAAGGGTGCAAAAATGATCAAAATCAAGCAATGCAACCTAATTATTTTCAGAAGTTGTTCAAAAATAGATTTTCAGAGATTTTACCTTCTTAAAATAAGAAAGATTTTCAGATTCAAATTGAAAGCACATGCAAATCAAGGCAAATTGATTTCATTCAAAGAGACATGTTTCAACATTAGCCAAATAATTTAAGTTCTGAATTTTGATACAAGGTGGAGGACATTGATCCTAAGATCACCTCACACATAGTGATAGCTTCCTAACATACTTGATTTGTCATTTCACATATCACCATTTGATATACCAAAAATTCATCCATTGAAGGCTTGTATGACTTGTGAGGAAATACAATTCAAGCATCATATGAAAATTATAACAGAATAACATACCAAACATCAAAATCATCAAGTTTAATAATGAAAAGGCAAAGTTGGGGTTTTACCTTATGAGTGTGCCTTGTTCCATTTTATTGGAACCCCTTTCATTCTTTATTTATCTCAAGACACAACTTCATAACAACCGACTCATTTATCGGATCTTGGCACCCAAGCCTTCTTGGGTCCTTGGATGTTAGTAGCATCTCTTCCAAATATTTTTTTTGACTTTTTCATTGCCACTATATTTCATCCTTCATGATCCTGCAATCCTCAATGACATGTCCATAGTTTCCACAATAAAAGTATTGAGGGATGGCATTTCTTGCAAAGGATTTCCTTTTAGGAGCAAAGGTATTTTCAAAAGTTTTCCATCTCCTATTTCCAAAAGATCTAGGTCTAACAAAATTAAACCTAGCATTCATTCTAGAAGTATAAAAATTATTAGTTTTCAAAAACTAACATTCTTTCATAACATACCCGTACTTCCCACAATGATAGCAACAAGGAGAAGTTGTTCTAACAAATGATTTATTATTATGAGCAAAAGTTTTTCCAAAGAACTTTACCTTGTTATATGAAAACCTTTGAGCACGAAAGGCATATTTGTCACTGAATTTTCTTTGAAGATCAAACTTAGCATTCATGGCACAATAATCATCATTTTGTTTCATGAAGCAATTATCCATGACATGCCCAAGTTTATGACAATAGAAATAAGAAACATTTCTTTTTCTATTAAAAGTATTTTGTTCACTTTTCTGCTTTGAAAAATAATTTTTCATCCTGTGGCCTAGCTTACCACAATGAAGGCAAGAAACATTTCCTTTTGATTTGAAAACATGTTTATCTTTGCACGCATGTTTGTCATCCTCTTTCATGACAACACAATCATCCATCACATGTCCATTCAATCCACAATAGAAATATTCAACATTTGATTTCATTTTTCGCCCACCTTGAACTTTTTGAAATTATTTTTCCATGGTAGGTTTTGTGTGAACATTTTTCTTTTTCTCAAAAAAATTTTCAGAAATTTTTGTTTGTGTAATAGGAGGAGGAGCTTTTGAAGTGTTAGGGATATCAGAAGCATGAACAAAAGAGGTTTTTAGTTTTGATTCAAAAGACTTTTTGTTGATTGGAGAATATCCAAGACCCTCTTTTTGAAAGTTGACCTTAACACCTAGCATTTTATCTAAGTTCTCCTTCCCTTTGACAAATTTACACAATGATGCATTTAAGTCTACAATTTCAGATTCAAGGGATGCAATGTGCAATTCATAGCTAGCTATCTCTTGTTCACTGTAAATAATGCTCTCATTCAATACTCTATTTACAGTTTTATAGCTCTCAATTTCTTGTTCTAGCACATGCACTTTTTCACATTCATCTTCATGCAATCTGACATTAACAGATTTTTCATTTTCAAGAACTAGTAATCTTTCAGACATGGCGTTGTTTAATTGTTTCAACTTTTCATTTTCAAATTTCAACAACGTATTTTCTTTTTCACTTTTATCAAAATTGTTCAATCTACCTTCAAGCAAAACATTCTCGATTAGCATGGCACCATTTTTCTTTTTAAGTTTCTCATTTTTAAACATGATGCTCTTGCTATCAATTTCATAATCAAGAAGTTTTTCAAGCAATTTATCATCGTCAGATAAGGAATCCAACTTGTTTCTAAGATATTTTTCAATTTCTTCAAGCAATGAAATCTTAGACAACAAGAGTTTGTTCTGATCAAGGAAATCATCGGAATCATTTTCAATTTCAAGAGCAGTATTAGATTTTCTGAACATTTCAAACTCTTCATTCATACAAGACATTTCATCTGAAAACAATTCAACTTTAGATTCTAGAAGTTCATTATCATTTTCTAGATTTTTAATTTTTGATTCTAACTCAATGCATTTTTCACAGGAAACACTAGCATCCACATTCTCACTAGTTTTCTTTTTCAGATTTTTATTTTCAGATTTGATTTTCTTATATCGACTCGATAACTCCTCATAAGCATCAAGAAGTTCTTCAAATGACATTTCATCTTCATCAGAGTCAGAGTTAGAATTTATCTCATTTAAAATTTCTTCACCATGAGCCATTAAGCATGGATCCATTACTTCTTCTTCATACTTCCATGCCAATTCGTCCCAAAGGTCTCTTGCCGACCTACACAAGGGAATTTGTGAAAGTATATTAGACTCAATCACATTCAAGAGAAAATTCAATGCTCTATGGTTCATTGCATTTTTCTTGACATGCATATCATCCCATTTGTTATGTTTAGTAGGAAGCTTGTATGGACCTTCACATATGACCTTCCAAACATTAAGCTCATGCAAACCAAGATAAACACACATAGCATTTCTCCAAGAAATATAATCATGACCATTAAAAATAGGAAGGCAATTCATAGAGATTTGATCAACAGAAAAATCCATGATTGACAATGCACTAGGATCACTCTATAGATCGTTAGATCTAGGGACAACAGAGTCTCGCTCTGATACCAATTGTTGGGTCCCGTAGTGCAGGAACACGGTTCTTGAGGGGGGGTGAATAGAACCCTCTACTAAAATTATGTCCAATTAAAACTATTTACTAGCTCACATCAGAATTAGCAAGCTTAGCAAGAGTGAGGAATTTAAACTAATTGGAATAGACTTGATTCTCTCAATCTCACTGTACTCACTCGAACGGATAATTAGATATGAACAATAAAGCAAACCACCACAACACAAACCACAATGCAAGCCACAATGCACGAGGATTTTTAAGGTGGTTCGGGACCACGATGGGCTCCCTACGTCCACCCCTGACCAAACCGGTGAGGCTTCACTGCTGTATAAAATAGCCCGGGAATAAATCCCCCCACACACATGGAGCCAAGCTCCAAAACACACACGTAGGGCAAAGCCTACACAATCACATGCGAGTAAACTCCCAACCACACACGGGGAACACACCCCACAATATGCCTAATCACACACGCGGATATGCTCCGCACCACACGACGCACATGCGTCAACATAAACCACTCGGAGAACCTCTTTCTCCGAACACCCACACACAATATTCCTTCAGAAATGTATGAAGCCTAGACAAATAGATACAATGAATCCCAAACAAAGTCTAAAGACTGAAATGAAGAAGATATAGCATGTAGAGAGCTCCCCCTTCTTCGATTCATTCGGTTCCTCTTGGTTCGTTGTCGGATGATGGCGATTTTGGCATCCTCTTGTTCCTCTCTTCGAGACGCTTCTTTTCTTCTTCTACCACGAGCTCCAAATCTTCATGGATGTAGATGATAACCCTTCCTCAAGAGCTCCTTGGTTGCTTTGCCCCTTTTCTCCACCTACAAGATAGAACAAAATGCATTCGGGCTTCTCATCTCCCAAATTCAGAGTTCACATTCATATATATAGAGGAGTGGATAAAAGACACATAAAACCCTCCCATTACATGTTAGAAACCCCCTAATAACATTAGAAACCATTAGGGGGTAGTTTGGTAAAGTTTAGACATGATTTCATTGGGTTTCGGATGCTCCCAAGAATCCCGTGCTGGAATGGGTCGACCCCTGGACAACCAGAGGGCAGGCAGAAAGAAATGGAAACTCAGTTTCCAGGGGTGGGTCGACCCCTACACACTAGGTCACAACTTTGGTTCTGTCCGAACCAGAAGCTTCACGGGTCGACCCCAGGGGTCGACCCATGTCAGTATGGTTTTCAAAAACTTATCAAATCACTAAAAATACATGGGAAAATAAATGTTTAGATGTTACCAAAGTCCCATGATGATCAAACATGATTTCTTAACCTGAAACACATGATGAAACAAGCGGTTAGATCATAATCAAAGTTCATGAATCAAGCATCAACAATTTCAACTTGTTCACATAAAAATGCATCATACAACCCATTCAAACATGTGTTTGGCTTTCCATTTACAACCCACAAAAACACATTCCATCACATGACAAGTGTTTGTTGTAATGAAATTGAATCTCTCAATTGTCCAAATACAAATGTATGAAAGCTCAACCTCAACTACCTCCATTCCAAGCACACAAGATGGTTAGTGTATTACCGTAATTCACTTGATATGGGATGGTATAAAAACCATCCTTGGACCTGTAAAAACACAAGAGTATCAGGTTACCACAGGTGTGAAAGTTAAGAGCTCATAAACTAGATTCTTCCAAAAGAACCTCCATAGTAAGAGAACAAGTATGATTCAAGCACATGAGAACATGAAGTATCATTCAAGCAGGCCAAACAACAAAGTTATTTTGTAATCATCAAAATCACATGCACAACACCTCCTAGCCCTAAGAATACACGTTGTTTAGACGCCAGTATCCCTACGTATTTGGCAAGACTGACGATTATACTGCAGAATGAATAGAGATAGCAAAGTCACGTCATGACATATCTAATCTCATTTTTGTGATGAGAAGATATATTTCTCAGTAATTATGCCATTGCTCTGCCTAGAGTCCAAATATAATTAAGACAGAGATAACATGGGCACATCATCACATATCATTCGTCACTTGATTTGATGACGTGACATATTTCTCCGTGCAAAAATATCATTGCTCTGTCAAATTGATTTCCAAGAATTCTAGCTCATCAAGATGTTTAAGAACAATACTAAGCCTGAGTGTATCACCAAGATGGTCATGAATTTTAAATTTTTAGATAACAGGATAGTCATGCAAAGCACAATATGTAATCTCTAGTGAAGGTCTATTAAAACCACAGAACATAGATGATTTCAGAATAAATATTTTTGAACTTCAAGGAAATCATTAAATCTGAACCATTTTCACTGAATGGACAATCATCAGTTCATATAATAGAAAGCTCTTATGCCGTAGTGCTGTCGGTCTCATGATCTCATATTCAGACTATAAGCCATGAAGTTCAGATTGCAAGAGATTAAGAATAGCAGCAGCACTCCCCCTAAGGATATGCAGTGAATGCACTCAAGGAATTATATTTGCAATCAAGTGGAATGACGAATGTCAAGGAGAGGTTGACTAGAACCATGCAGGGGTTGACCTGATCAAACATGAATTTGGCAGACATGAAATACATGACCCAACACATGGTTGTACACTTATTAAATGCAACAGAATGAAGATGAAACATATGCATGAATGCTGCAAAGAGACAACTCCCCCTTACTATATGGCCTATATGCGACAGTGACGCATGGTACTTGGCGGAGGTGAAACCTCACGCATATTGAGTGCTTCTAGGCAAGCATAACCTGCCTTTCCATACATCAACATGTAATATACCATGGCCATACAAGAAGGATGCTACACAAACCATGCAATACATTATGAACATGAATTCAATTTTATTATGCATCATGACTACATGCAACGCTACACCATATGCAAAATGACATATTTACATATAAACAATGCATGGACACCAATATGCAAAAACACACAACTAAATTGAACAAAATCATCATTTCAATTTTTATTGGCCTGAGGTCGGCAAAGACCAAGCTCCCTTCTGAGTGTTGAAAACCTGTCATTACATAAGGGCTTGGTGAAAATATTAGCAATTTGATTAAGAGTATCAACAAAATATAGTTCAAAATTTTTCTTACCGATCTCATCTCCAATGAAGTGATGCCTAATCTCAATATGCTTAGTCCTAGAGTGCTGGACTAGATTTTTTGTAAGGTTGATAGCACTAGTGTTATAACAAAGAATCGGGACACAACCAAGATCCACTAAGTAGTCTTGGAGTTGGTGTTTAATCCACAACACTTGGGTGCCACAGCTCCCCGCAGCAACATATTTTGCCTCTACGGTTGAGAGGGCAACCGAGTGTTGTTTCTTGGAGGCCCAAGAAACTAAACACCCGCCTAGAAACTTGCAATAGCCACTAGTACTCTTACGATCTAACTTGCATCCAGCGTAGTCCGCATCAGAATAAGATATAAGAGATAAGTCACATGATGACGGATATCATAATCCCAAATCTTGAGTGCCGGCAAGATATCCAAGGATACGTTTGACGGCAGTCAAGTGGGATTCTCTAGGACTAGCTTGAAATCTAACACAAAGGCATACACTAAACTGGATATCTGGTCGGGATGCAGTCAAGTAAAGTAAAGAGTTGATCATACCTCTATAGATCTTTGCATCCACTAATTTATCATTTTCATCCTAATCCAGTGATGTTGTGGTGCTCATAAGAGTTACAATGATTTTGCTGTTCGTCATGTCAAATCTTTTCAGCAGCTCCTTGATGTATTTGGCTTGACTTATGAAGCACCCATCTTGTCCTTGGTTGACCTGCAAACTGAGAAAGAATTGGAGTTCTCCCATTAGGCTCATCTCAATTTCACTAGTCATGAGGTTAGCAAATTCCTCACACATTTCAGATTTAGTAGAACCAAACACAATATCATCAACATAAATTTGAACAATCAAGATGTTCTTAACTTGCTTCTTGGTGAAAAGTGTTTGATCTACCTTACCTCGTGTGTACCCTTTTTCAATGAGGAATGAGCTTAGTCTCTCATACCAAGCTCTTGGTGCTTGCTTAAGTCCATAAAGCGCCATGTCTAGCTTGTATACAAAATCTGCATTGTTAGAATTCTCAAAGCCAGGGGGCTGCTTAACATAGACTTCTTCTTTGATCAAGCCATTCAAGAAAGAACTTTTTACATCCATTTGATACAGCTTTATTCTAAGGGAGCATGTAAAGGCAAGTAAAATTCTGATGGCTTCGAGTCTAGCAACTGGGGCATAAGATTCATCAATGTCTACCCCAAACTCTTGATTATACCCTTGAGCCACTAATCTAGCCTTGCTTCTTATTATCTTGCCATCCTTACTGAGTTTGTTCCTAAAGACACATTTAGTGCCAATGATAGATTGTGATGAAGGTCTAGGAACAAGATGCCAAAATTTATTTTTTTCAAACTGGTTTAACTCGTCTTGCATTGAATTTATCCAGTTTTCATCTTTTAATCCTTCATCAACATTATTGGGTTCAATCTGGGAGACAAGAGCAAGTTGATCTAATTCTTCCACAATTCTAAAATGTGACCTTATTCTAGGTGGGTCATTTAAGCTACCAATGACAGTTTCTAAAGGATGATCCTTAAGAATTCTAATGTTTATAGAATCATTACATTCTCCTGGAGCTTGATCCCTTGCATTGCTTGATTCAACTCGGTCACCATCTTCTTTTGTTTCTTCTTGTGGAGGATCACTCTTGTCCTTCATGCTTAGGAATTCCCCATCTTCATCATTTTTCATGCAAGAGTTATCATTGTTAGAATCATCATGATATTCATCAAAGGAAACATGGGGTGATTCTTCCACTGTTTGACTCTTAATGTTATAAATTCTATAAGCCCTAGATCTATCAGAATATCCAAGGAATACACCTTCATCGCTCTTGGGCTCGAATTTATCTAAGTCTCTTTTGTCATTGTTGTGGATGAAGCATTTTGACCCAAACACTTTCATATGTGAGAGAGATGGCTTTTTACCTTTCAGCAACTCATAAGGAGTCTTTTTGGTGTGTGGCCTTACCATAGAGCGGTTGATAATGTAACATGCCGAGTTTGCCACCTTAGCCCAAAATTTCCTTGGCAGTTATCGTTCGGCAAGTATTGTTCTTGCCAACTCGATAAGTGTTCGGTTCCTCCTTTCAACTACACCGTTTTGCTCTAGAGTTCTTGGTGAAGAAAATCGGTGTGAAATACCTTCAGCCCTGCAAAGATTATAGAAGTCAGCATTTTTAAATTCACCACCGTGATCAGATTGAATCTTGGAAATTTTACACTCACCGTCCTGCTTTATCTTCATGTAGAGTGCCTGAAACTCATCAAAAGCATCTTTTTTATGTGTGAGAAAGAAAACCCATGTGAATCTAGAAAAGTCATCCACCAAGACGTATCCATATTTTCTACCACTTAAGCTAGCAGTTCTGGTTGGACCAAATAAGTCCATATGAATTAGCTCGAGTGATTTGGATGATGTATTTTCAGATCTTCCCTTGAAGGATTTTCTTGTTTGTGTGCCTAGGGCACATGCATCACACAATTTGTTTTCTTGTTTAAAAGATAGTTCAGGCAGACCTTTCACCATTGAATGCTTCAAGAGTTTATGTAAGACATTGTAGCCAGCATGTCCTAGTCTACGATGCCATATCCATGCAAGCTCAGATTTTGGTGCAGCAAGACAAAGGTTTAAATGAGTAGGATCATCTAAGTCAATCATGTAAACATTGTTGACTCTCTTACCAGAAAATTTTACCTTGTCAGATTTTGGTTCAAGAATTCTGCATTCATGAGAGTCAAACAACATTTTGTGACCCTTATCACACAATTGACTTATACTAAGCAGGTTGCATTTCAAACCTTCAACTAGCAGCATGTTACAAATGGAGTTGGAGAGATTCTTACCTACATTACCTGTTCCAATGATTTTTCCCTTGTTGTTACCTCCAAATGTGACGTATCCTCCTTCCTTTTTCTCCAAGTGACAAAATTTTGATTTGTCTCCAGTCATGTGTCTTGAACAGCCGCTATCAAGATACCACTTGTTATGCATGGCTGCAAGACATTCCTACACAAACAATTAAGCAATAGTGTTTGGAACCCAACCAAATTTGGGTCCCATCAAACTTTTAAAATTTTCAAAACATGAAACCATTTCTTTTGGAATCCAAACCTTCTTAACATTCATGTTTTGTTTGCTTAGAGCAGGGATTTGATTTTTTTTTTCAATCATGACATTCATTTTCTGTTTGGAGGCTCTTGGTTGGAGTTTGTAGAAGTGTGATGAAGTTTTCTCCTTAAGCTATTGAGGTGGTTGGTTGGTTTTGGGTTGAAAATGATTGTTTTGCCACCTATGAGATTGATGCATACAGAAATCACAATTGCCCCAAAAATATGGTGGTGTCAACCTATGGCAGTGTCAACATGTGTGAAATTGTTTGGCGGTATGAATGTTTGATGGCCAATGTGGTGTTGACCTGTGTTGTGGGGAAGGTTGACTTTTCATAGGCTTTTGAGTAATCTTTTTGGGGATTTCGGTGGCTTCTTCTTCAACCTTTTCATTTCCTTTCTTCTTTTGTTTTTGCTGGTTTTGTGTGGGAGTTGTGTTTGAGGTGGAAGCTTAGGAAGATGAAACAAATGTGACAGTTTTTAACCCAATTGGCCTTTTGTTTATAGCTTCAAAACCTAACCCTTCCTTGTTAAAGTTCATTCTAGTACCTAGCAATGCATCTAGATTTTCTTTTCCATCCACAAATTTTTCTAAAGATTGTTGTTTGTCCTTTAACTCTTTTTGTAGGTTTTCAATGTTTTGCAAGAGTTGAGTGTTGACATGATTGACAACTTCATACTTCTCATTGCTTAATTTGCTATCCTTTTCATAGGTTTGCATTTTGAGTTTCATACTGTCAATTTCATTTCTTAAGTCCTCATTTTTAGTTTCCAAGTCAGCCATTTCTTTTCTTCCCTCTTATAAATCCTCAATCATTTTCTTAAGATCTTCAATTTTAGTTTCAAGTAGAGCATTCTTATCATTCATATCATGATCATGCACAAACAAGTTAATTTTATTTTTCAATGATTTATTTTCCTTTTTGTACATGTCATATTTTTTCATGAGTTGTATATATGCTTCCTCCCAATCATCAGTTGTATAATCTTCAAATTGAGAATTTACCTCAGTTTCTTCGTCACCTTTGGCCATGAGGCATAGATCTTCTTTTTCTTTGTCCGAGGAGCTAGTTCCGTCATCACTTTCCTCTTCATCGCTCCATGTGAACACCATGACCTTGTTCTTCTTCTTGCCCTTCCATTTGTCGGCTTTTCTGAATCTGTCGGGACCATCATTCTTGAAATGTCCTAGTTTATTGCAAGAATAGCAAATGATTTTATCAGATTTCTTAGAATTTTCAGAATTAGATTTGAAACCATTTCTTACCTTTGGCCTTCCTCTCATGAAGCTCTTACCTTCCTTTCTCATGAATTTTCTGAACTTACATGTGAGCATGGCTACGTCATCCTCATCTCGCTCACTTACCAAATCCTCACCTTCATCAGAAGAGCCTTGACCGCTGGGTCCTGCTTTAAGAGCTAGGGGCTTTTTCTTAGGCACCTCAGCCTCTTTGTTCTTTAGGTTGATCTCATAGGTCATTAATGACCCAATGAGTTCATCTACCTTGGTAGTTGCGCGATCTCTCGATTCTTCAACCACGGTAGCCTTTGTGTGCCATGCGGGAGTCAATGATATTAGAATCTTTCTCATAATTTCCTGTTCTGAGTATTTCTTTCCCAAATCAGTTAGACTATTAGTAAGCACAGTTAACCGAGCATACATATTCTGAATTGACTCATTAGGCTTCATGCGGAATATTTCATATTCAGAAACTAAAATGTTGGCTTTTGTTTCTCGTACCTGAGAGGTTCCTTCGTAAATTACCTCTAGCTTGTCCCACATCTGTTTTGCCGTTGCACAGGTAGCAACTCTTGAGAATTCTACTAGATGGATTGAGCATTGCATGATGTGTTTAGAACTCCAGTTGACAGTGGATTGTCTTATTTGTTCTTTGGTCCACAAATCCTCATTATCCGTAAGCCCATACGGACATTTGCTGATCACTCGCCAAAGTTCGTAGTCTTGGGCGCGAATGAACACCTGCATGCGATGTTTCCAATAAGGACAATTAGTTCCAGTAAAGTAAAGAGGCCTATTCACAGAATGTCCTTCAGGTAAGAAACATTTAGACGCTAATCCACCATTTCCCTCAAGGTCGTTGGACCCCATAATGAGAGATTAGGCTCTGATACCACTTGTTGAGTAGTGGACATCGGATCTAGAGGGGAGGAGTGAATAGATCTGCCCCTCTTTTCGTAATGCAACCCTCTATATAGCGAGTTAAAAATAATTGTAGCAGAATACAACTAGCTTAGCGATGTATAAAATGATTTTCTTAGAAATATGATTTCACAATATGGATATTGAACCTAAGCATGCATCAAAAATAAATCAATCACACAATCAAACCACAACACAAAGAATTTTAAGGTGGTTCGGACTGAATCCCCAGTCCTACGTCCACCCCTCACCAAATCCGGTGAGGCTCCACTAGTGCCACGCACTGAACCGCAAATCAGAAAGGCCTCTGATTACCTTCCTACTAACCACAGGTAGGGACGTCAACACCACAGATCGGACAACTTCCGATTGCCTTCCTACTAACCACCAGTAGGGATGATCTTCAGTTTCAATCGTTTGTATGAAATGAAAAAGAACAAATATGAAAACACTCAATCATCAAACAAGATATATAATATGCTCAAGAAGAAAAATCTTGTCTGAGATTGCTATAGCTTGAGTTGGATACTTCAATGGTGTCTTCTTCCTTGAGATATGATCTTTCTTGAGTTTGATGAAGAAGACTATGGATGTAGCTTTGATCTTCCTTTTGATCTCCTTGAGTTGATGAAGAGTTTGATGCAGTTTAGATCACCCTTGAGAGCCTTGATTGCTTCTTGCTTCCTTGGAGGTTGAGATAGCTTCAGATCTAGGCTTGAATCCCTTGGAATTGAGAAGATCTCTTCACGAAGTACTATTCACGGCTACAATACCATCTCCCTTGAACAACCTCCACAAGCCTCCCTTGATCTCCTTTGATCCAAATGAAGCATTAGGGTTTCTAACCCTCCTTGTGTTGGTTTTATAGACTATGAATGGTCCTTGGACATCCCCCAGACCAGATCCACAAATCATGGGAGATTAGGTGAGTTTTGATTAAACAAATCCATGGAAAGGGGCTGGCCTCGAGGTGGAAAACGAAGTCAACAAATGTTGGCTCGGGGCTGGCGGTCGACCGCTACTGAGAAACCTCCAAACGGGCGGTTCCTAGAAATTCCGGTCGACCGCTACTGGGTTGGCGGTCGACCGCCACTGAGACTCGTGCAGACTAGGAGCTGCTGGCTGGGGCGATCGACCGCCCCTGTGCTGGCAGTCGACCGCCAGCTGGGTAGACCCCCGGCTTTCCCGGGTCGGTCCGTTAACTGCTTTAGCTCGATCGCTTGACTCCATTAGCAGCCAGTTCATGTCTGTGGCATCACCCTTGACAGTCTTGAAGATTTCTGTTGATTATATCCCCGCGACCTGACCGCGCAGGTCGATTCGTGTGCAAGGGTGCAACATTGAGCTTTCACATTTGCCATCTCCACTTCATTCCTTGGCAATTGATTGACATATCTGTCATGAACAAAACATCACGTATGTCAGTCATATGAGAGTTAAAACAATAATGGCCTATAGTGTTTAGCTATTATCAAAACCAAGAATATCCAATAACTCAAATGACCACAAGACGATGTCGAATGACCCAAACCACATGAAGACTCAAATGATCATAGGGGCACAACAGGCTCAAGATGATCGCTCGGAGTACTCTCCTGAGCGATGGGGGGGACCTCAGACGGCCTGCGCTAGGTCCCAACAGAGCCCTTAGTAATTGATCTGTCGCTCAGACTTTCGGAACTGAGGGTTGCCTAGGAAGTGCTGATCCGAGTAAGTTTTAGGCTTAAAGTAAGTGGGCCAAGAATGGGGCTGTCACTTTGCAGAGCTGGGCCTAGTTCGGTCAGATGGGACCTAGTTGGGCCGTGCTCGTGGGTGGTAGATTTTTCCCCTCTCTACTAGTCCCCCTCCTACTCCTGAGCCAAGGTTGGGCTCGGATGAGTAGCTGTTATGGGGATGACGATGGTGGCTCGGTTTGGGTGGGGAACTATCTCCGATAGGGGCCACTTAATGTAGTTGTCCTGGGAGTACGCCCGTAATGATGACTCATTTGAGTCAATTGCGAGGTGCCCCCATTTTGGGGTTCGGAACGTCGCACCATTTCCCGCCAAGCTTATGGGGAGATAAATATTGTGTGTGCTTGCGTTCCAAATTGCCTTCGTTTAGGGCTTTCTCTCTTCATCATACTTGTATTCCGGAAGGGCTCATGTGCCGTGGGGGTGATTAGGAAGAATAGTGACTTGCGGAGGCCTTTGCAAAGCTTGCGGAGATTATGACGGCGGTGATTCGCCAGCTCCCACCTTCTCTAGAACTGTCTGAGTCGGTGCTCTTTTCCTCCTCTTCTTGTTCCTCTCCTTCTTCCATGGCAGATCAGCGTCCCGTGTCCAAGGTGCAGGAAGCCGAACGGGGTGCAGGGAGTTTGGTGCCGTAGCCTGAACACCCCATGCGCAGCGAGTTGGGCCAGGCCAAAGTGAAGAGGATGGAAAAGAGTTATGGGCTACCGTGGAAGTATTTTTTCTCTCCATCGCAGCCTCATGAATCTAGCTTATCCTATCGTTCGGGCCTCTTCTGTACTTTCCTCTTAGATTGGAAGTGCGGTTTTCATCTCCCCCTCCACCCCTTTGTCGTGCGGTTGCTTCAGTTTTACCGATTGGCTCCTATCTAGTTGGTCCCCAACTCATACACTTTTATCTTTTCTTTCATCTTTCTCTGCCGCTCATGTGGGCTTCCCACTTCGCTGGAGCTTTTTAATTCTTTCTTTGAGTTGAAGGAGCAGACCCACGCGGGTAAGGGCTACTTCTATCTTCAAGCGAGGAGGGGAAGGAGCTGCGTGTCCCTTTCTACCAAAGATTCTTCTCATAAAGGGTATAAGACCCAATTTTTTTGGGTGGGTTCGTCCGTAGATGACGCCCCCTAGAATTTCCTAACGGTGGTCAATTTCCATCCGTCTATCCCCCCGAAGCAGACAGCAGTTTCTTCAGAGCTGGAGGAGGAGATTAGGATTCTCTAGGAGAATCGCCGGTCGACCGCCGAGTTGTTGACTGCGGCCAACATTGAGGATTATCCTTCCCGTGCGGTGCCGTCTCAATGTAAGAACCCTAAGGCTATGCGTCTCTATTTTCAGGTTGGGTAGGTAGGCCTCTTTTTGACTATTTTGCTTTTGTTGTTCAGATTCAAGGCGAACAAATGACGAGGAGGAACAACCGTTGGAGCAGGAGGTCGCCGACCTGTTGGAGGCACCTACTCCGACTGAACCTCGAGCATCCGGGGGCCCTTCCGTTGCTTGAGATAGGGGCAAGCAGGTGGTTTGGGAGGATGCCCCCGAGCGCCATGGGGCCAAACGCAAGGACTCTGAGGAATGGTTGTTGCTGTCCTCCATGAAGGCCTTGACCGTTGAGAAGAAGCGATTAGAGAAGGCGGGGGTCGTTCACCCAGCTGAGAAGCGAGTCTGACCGGCCGAGGAGCCTTCAACCGAGGAGTTCTGCCACCCAAATCCCTCATCCATCAAACCAGAAACGGCTGCCGCTAGCGGGGGAGCCGTTACCGAGCTTGCCAGACCATGGGCAAAGCTGATAGCCTCCGAATCTCTGGCCGAGGCTGGTGGGGCGCTGGGTGAGGCAACATCCCAGCCCGCGCCGAGCATTGCCATCCTGAAGGTGGGGGCGCTCGGGGGGGATGCTCCGGCCCCGAGCCTTCTAGAAAGGACTCTCCCTCCTCCGACTGGTGTCTCCACGATTCGGGCTTCTCAATATCAGCAGTGCCGATCCTCGGTGCATTCGCTGAGTCAGGAAGAAATCAGGCGCGGTCCTCCCTCTTTACTTTTCGAGAGGGTTATGGAGGGCGGTTTGATCATGGCCCAGCTGGGCGCCGAGATATGTTGGGTCTCCTCTAGAGTTGATCAGCAGTGTGAAGACTACTATGCATTGATTGGGTTTTTAATGATTGGCTACAATAGAGTTGACTTTGTTGACTATAGAGTTGACTTTGATGACTTTATATTGATCATGGTAATATTGTTTATTTTGATGAATTGGTTATATATCAAAACTTTTCATAAAATATTTCTGTACACTTTGTTATTCTGAATCTAAGGTCAGTGCATGTCTGCATTGTGCTTGCATTTAGTCAGTGCATGTCTGTATTGTGCTTGCATTTTGTCGGTGCATGTTTGTGTAAGAAAAGCATATAAGGTCGGTGCAAGTAGTGCCGCTCACACACCTCAGGTCGGTGCTAGTCGTCATCTTTACTTAGTGAGGTCGATGCAAGTTACCATGTGCATACATACTCGGTGCATCGTCCGCATTAAGCATGTAGGGCCGGTGCAGGTTTTGTTGTGAGCATATAGAGTCGGTGCAGGTTTTGTTGTAAGCATATAGAGTCGGTGCAGGTGTTGTTGTGAGCATATAGGGTCGGTGTAGATTATGTTGTGAGCATATTAGTCAGTGCAGGTTTCGCTGGGAGTATATGAGGTTGGTGCAGGTTTCGCTGTGACCACATAAGGTCTGTTCACACTTTGCCTTACACATAATAGGTCGGTGCATCTTTGTGCCATTTTCATGCAAAGGGTTAGTGCACTGTCTGCTTCATGCGTATAGAGGTCTGTGCATATTTTCATACATGCGTAATAAGGTCAGTGCACACATGTATCCTGCATAACCAATGTCAGTGCATTGTATGCTTTACGAGTGTAGATGGTCAGTGCACCTTTTGTTCTATATCATAACACGTAGTACCTCACGCACACTTAAGGTCCGTGCATATGTATTTCAAGTCTGTGCTAGTTCTTTTTGCATCTGTGTCTATACACATAGACGTGTGAATTGTCTAAGTCAACAACACGTGACTGACATTTTGTTTGTTAAAATGACAGGTGAGACTTGTGATCAAGCACCTGACGTGTGTCCCAACTACCTACGAACTTTAAGTCACAAGCAACTAAAGTACCAGGATAAAAGGCACGTGATCTAAGGTAAAAAGGTGAAGCGTTATGATCGTGACACGTGGAAAGTAACCCAATTAAGATGTTGCCACGTGGCCATCCCAAGCTTAGATCTGAACGAACTTTTGGGCGGGAAACGTGGTTTCCACGCGCCCATCGTCTACGGTCTTATAAAAGGAAGCAGATCGCCCAATTCCAAAATACAGAAGTGAGAACGAAGCCAGAGGGGAAAAAGCAGTAGCCAAGTCAAGAGGGACTTCCAGCAGATCCAGAGAGAGCTTTGAGAGAGTTTTGAGAGAGTTTTGAGAGAAGAGCATAGAGTCATTTTAAGGGTGTGAGTCTGAGTTTTTGCAAGTCATTGTTTTCGGCTTCTTGGTACAATACCAGAGCCGATTTGCTCTTTGTAAGAGCTACAGATCATTTTACTATTTTCTATTTTTCTTTTGCTTCTATTTTTCATTTTGAATTCTTGTTATAGCAAGCTGTGAGTCAGCAGTGGTTAAGCTATAATCCCCAGCGGTAGAGGAGGATTCCTTTGGTAGCTTAAGCTGTAAGGCTCAGCATGTGTTGGGAAATTTTTCGCCGAAGCTATGGATCAACGGATTGGAAGCTGTGAATCAGCAGTGAATCAGCAGTGAAGCCACACTAAGATTAAGTGTGGGGTGGACGTAGATCTCTGCAGGAGATCGAACCACCTAAAAATTGCCTATCTATGCTTGATGGTTTATGATTGTTGCATTTACATATCTGGCTGCTATCATGTTTCTTTAGGTTGAAATATCAAGTATTCTAGAGTGTGAAGAAGGTATATCAAAAGGTACTGCTCGAAGGATAAGTCAAGCTTATCTGAAAAGTGGTTTATCTTGCGTGATGACACTCTTTGAGTTAAACCTCCGCCAAGTACCTCTTCACATTTCATCTTCCTGGAATTCAGTTCTGCTGCTACTGTGTTTCACCGGTCTACAAGAATTTATTCATTCTCTCTGATCATATCACTTGACTAAGTCTTTTGTTAATTCAATGGCTCTAGTGACTCTGTGTCTAAATTGGCTGTCCTGATTAAGCAACATTTAATTCCGCATTTTATCTACTTAATCTTGGCTTTAAATTTGGGGTAGATCTATTCACCCCCCTCTAGATCTATATCACGTGGTATCAGAGCCTAACTCTCTTGTAGGGACTAACATCCTGAAGAGATAGACATCAAAGATGCTAGAGGAATGACAGCTGGAGGACAATCTACGACCAAGCCTCCATACTTTGGTGGTTCAAACTATGCATACTGGAAGAACCATATGCAAGTTTTCTTGAGGGCAAAAGATTATGAAATCTGGAAAGTTGTAAGCAAAGGCCCTTTCGAGCTATCTGAGGATGAGGATCTATGGACACGAGAGCAGATCCGAAGATCAACACTCAATAGGAGCGCTATTAGCACCATTCAGTGTGCCCTTCATCCCACGGAGTTCTCTAGGATCTCATGCTGTTTAACAGCTAAGGAGATGTGGGATAAATTGGAGGTTATATACGAAGGGACATCCCAAGTGAGAGAGACTAAAGGCAACATGCTAGTCTCTAAATATGAGGCGTTTAGGATGAGGCCGAATGAGACTATCACATAGATGTATGCTCACCTCATGATTATCACCAATGGACTCAGGAGTCTTGGGAAAGTGTACTTCGAATATGAGATGGTGAGAAAGATTCTGCGTTCCCTAACTCCGATCTGGCACACAAAGGCGACCGTTATTGAGGAGTCCATGGATTTAAAGACCACCAAGGTTGATGAGTTAATTGGTTCACTCATGACATATGAGATGAACTTGCCAAAGGCAGATGAGCTGGAGAAGAATAAGAGACCCATTGCATTGAAGGCCAACTCCTGTAAAAGTGGGTCATCCAGCGACCACAGCTCCTCAGGGTCAGAGATTAAAGGTGATCAGCTCACTATGCTGGCTCGTCAGTTCAAGATGTTTCTCAGAAAAGAGGGAAGATGCCTTGGAAGAAGATAGCACAATGACAGAAGATAGAAAGAGTATAAAACTAACCCTGCCAAGAGGACTGACACAATTGTTTGCTATCATTGTAGGAGGGCAGGCCACATGAAGGTAGAATGCCCGGAGCTCCAAAAACTAAAAGAAAAAGCAAAGAAGAAAAACATGAAAGGCAAAGCTATGATAAGCACTTGGAGCTATGAGGATGAGGGCAATTTCAGCTGCACTTCGGAGAGTGAAGGAGAAGGAAGTCAAGTATGCATGATGGCCAGGGACTGCGGCAGAGAAGAAGAAAATGCTGAGGTAACATCTCCCTTCAAAAAGTACACTCTTACTGATTGGGAAGATGCTTACGGTGAATTGTTAGATAAAGTAGATGATGTTAGAAACGAAAATAGATAGTTAAAAAGAAAAGTTAATTCACTTGTTAATGATACTACGATGTCTGACAGAATTGCATATCTTGAAATAGAAAATAACTGTCTAAAATAATCTACTGTTGAATTTGCTGAGATAAAATCTGTTTTAATTGATGCTAGGAAGGAGAGTGATATGCTGAAAAATGTGATTGATGACTTAAAGCTGAAATTACAAAATTATGAAAATGAAATGAAAATTGTTAATGAAAAGTATGAAGTTGTTCTGAGTGTTAATGTTGAATTGAAGAAATCAATAGAAAATCTTGAGAAAGAGATTGAAGATAAACAGAAAACCCTTGAGAGCATGCCCCAAGGTACAGAAAACTAAAATGCTCTTTTGGGAACAAAAGTGAATTTCGGAAAAGAGGGTCTTGGTTTTAATCCCACTACAAAAAGAAGCTTTGAATTTAAAACTGGTTCATTTGTAGCAGAAAAGGGAAAGAACACCACTCTCATTAAGATGAGCAGTGAAAACAATGCTAACATTTTTTTTGTAAAAACTGCTAATAAGAAAAAGCTTAGTGCTCAGGACAAGGGCAAACAAAAGGTGAATGTGTCCAGCAATTCACGCACACACAAGTCTACACCTCAGACCAAACACCAGAATGGGGGTAAAACTTCTGCAACATCAAAACCCCAGAACAACTCAAATAGGTCTCCACAGAAAAACAACTGGAAGACACAACCCACTTCCATGCATATTTTAGGTGGACCTACAAATGTTAGGAGATCAGAGACTAACAGAAGTCATCCCAGAGCTCAGACCTACCATAAATACCATTATGCTCAGTCATATCAATTTAGTAGGTCTGGGAGGGATAGAGTTTATGGAAGTTCTATATACCACTCAAATCCTACTCAGAACTACAGACTTCAGGATAGAAATTGGTTTGGGCAATCCAGGACATGAAATCCAATGAAACACACTTCATATGGTCAGCCTAGGACCAACTCAGGATATGCCTCACCAACTGTTTTCCACACTATAAATGACAACAAAAATAGGAACAACAAAAAGAAAACAAACAAATCCACAAAGCAATCTGTTCCAAAACAAATGTGGATACCTAAATGTTTGCTATCCTGTTTTGATGATTCATCTGTTGTTTTGGGCCCAAACAGTTTTGGGTTCCAAACTTTTCTACGTGATCCTTGATCCAGGTATGCCTGGCAGCCAAGCAAAATATGTGGTACTTGGATAGTGGCTGCTCCAGGCATATGACGGGGGACATGGACAAATTTTGTATGCTAGTTGAAAAGAATGGAGGCCTTGTCACCTTTGGAGGCAATACTACGGGTAAGATTGTTAGATCAGGAAAGGTAGGTAAGTGCTCTGCCTGTTGTATTGATGAAGTTATGCAGGTAAAAGGTCTTGCATATAATTTGTTAAGTATTAGCCAACTTTGTGATAAAGGTCATAAGGTAATTTTTGACTCTACTAGTTGCAACATTTATGAGCCTAATTCTGATAATGTTAAATTTTCTAGTAAAAGAGTCAATAACATTTACCTAGTTGACCTAGATGATGTAGCACATTCAAACCTGTGCCTTACTGCTAATAAGGATGACCTAGGCTATCTTTGGCATCGTAGACTAGGTCATGCTAGTTATACAGTGCTACACAAACTTAATAAGCATTCCATGGTCAGAGAACTTCCTGAAATATCATTTAAAATTGATAATGTTGTATGTGAGGCATGCACTCAATCCAAACAGACTAGGAAATCATTCAAGTCTCGAATAAAAAACCTATCTTCTAAACCATATGAGTTGATTCACATGGATCTCTTTGGACCCACTAGATCAGCTAGTTTATCTAATAGAAGATATGATTTTGTATTAGTTGATGATTTCTCTAGGTTCACTTGGGTATTTTTCTCACACACAAAATGAAGCATTTAATGAATTTCAGGAGTTATATTTAAAAATAAAATAGAATAATGACAATTCTATTCAGAATATCTTATCTGATCATGGTGGTGAGTTTGATCACTCACAGTTTGATGACTTCTACAGGGACAATGGCATAACTCACAAGTTCTCCTCTCCAAGGACTTCAGAGCAAAATGGCGTAGTAGAGTGGAGGAACCGGGCCCTTGTGGAGATGGCTCCAACATTGCTGGTGGAAGGTAACCTACCAAGGAAATTTTGGACTGAGGCAGTCAACACTACATGCCATGCAGTCAACAGAGC
Organism: Amorphophallus konjac; assembly: GCA_022559845.1. Taxonomy (NCBI): domain Eukaryota; kingdom Viridiplantae; phylum Streptophyta; class Magnoliopsida; order Alismatales; family Araceae; genus Amorphophallus; species Amorphophallus konjac. The sequence continues at coordinate 201,532,493 of CM040124.1, forward strand.
CATGGTAAGGTCATTTACCCAGAAAACTCCTTATGAAATTCTCGAGGGTTAGAAACGTTCACTGGCTTTTTTCAAGGTCTTCGGTTGTAAGTGTTTTGTGCATGTCAATGCTAAAAGAGATCTTGATAAATTTGAACCTAAAAGTGATCTCGAAATCTTTCTAGGATATTCAGAAACATCTAGAGCCTATAAGGTATACAATTTAAATTCTAAGACAGTAGAAGAATCTCCACATATGGTCTTTGATGAAACAATGACTAAGCTTGAAAATGGCTTGTGCAGGGAACAGAATAATGAAGAAATTCTGAAAGATGAAAATCCTGTAGATCAATTTGAAGATAATGATGCAGAGGAGCCTGGTTCTCAGGGGGAGGTAAATGAGGTTCAAGGTAATCAAGTTATCAATGTGAGATTTCTTAGAGATCATCCTATAGATAATATAATTGGTAATTTGCATGAACCCCCTAGGACCAGATCTTATCTCAGAGCTCAGAATGAGTTAAACTCTTTTGCATTAGTATCACAGATAGAACCCCAAAACATAGACAGTGCCCTTAGTGACGTGCATTGGATGAATGCCATGCACGAGGAATTAAATCAATTTAATAGGAACAAGGTATGGCGCCTAGTTCCATCTCCTGATCATGGGACTATCATTAGAACTAAATGGGTTTTAAGGAATAAAACCGATGAGCAGGGCACTGTTGTTAGGAATAAGGCCAGATTGGTAGCTCAGGCGTACAATCAAGAATATGGTATTGACTTTGAAGAGTCATTTGCCCTTGTGGCTAGGTTAGTGGTAATTAGAATTCTGTTAGCATATGCATGCCGATTAGGAATCACCCTTCAGCAGATGGATGTAAAATCTACATTTCTGAATGGAGAAATAAAAGAGGATGTCTTTGTAAGACAGCTCCTGGTTTTGAATGTATAGACTTTCCTAATCATGTTTATAAATTGAATAAAGCTCCATATGGACTGAAACAAGCTCCCAGAGCTTGGTATGACAGGCTCAGTAAATTTCTTTCAGACAAGAAGTTCACAAGAGGTGAGATTGACCAAACCTTGTTCACAAAGGTATGTCATCCAGACATTCTCATTATACAAATATATGTGGATGATATAGTTTTTGGTTCAACTAACCCAATAGTTTGTAAATAATTTTCTTGATCTAATGATACATGAGTTTGAAATGAGCTCCATGGATGAGCTAAAATTATTTCTTGGACTACAGGTGACACAGACCAAAGAAAGAACTTTCATCACTCAGTCCAAGTATATAAGGGATCTACTGAATAAGTTCAAATTGGAAAACCTCAAAGAGATAATAGCACCAATGGGTACATCAACTGGCCTTGATGATGACCCAAAAGGTAAATTGGTTGACACCAAGTTGTATAGAGGTATGATCGGATCCCTCCTTTACCTTACTGCATCTAGACCTAATATACAGTTTGATGTGTGTTTATGCGCCAGATTTCAGGCTCGTCCTAAAGAGTCACATCTTAGTGTTGTAAAGAGATTTTTTAGATATCTGTCAGGCACCCTAGAACTAGGCCTTTGGTATCCTGCTAGGTGTGAGCTATATCTAATAGCTTACACTGATACAGATTATGCTGGGTGTCGGATTGATAGAAAAAGCACTAGTAGGTACTGCCAGTTCTTAGGTGGTTGTCTAGTGTCTTGTGCATCCAAGAAGCAACACACTATTGCTCTATCCACTACTGAGACAGAATATGTCGCAGCAGGGAATTGTGTAGCCCAGGTACTCTGGATCAAGCATCAACTCACTGATTATCAGATTAAATTAGGATGCATTCCAATTTTATGTGATAATACTAGTGCTATATGTTTGACTAAAAATCCTGTTCATCACTCTAGGACTAAGCACATGGAAATTAAACACCATTTTCTTAGAGATGAAGTAAGCAAGAATGAAATTGAACTGAATTTTGTTGAAACTGAAAAATAGATTGCTGACATATTTACTAAACCTTTGGGAAATGACAGATTTAATTTCTTATGAAGAGAATTAGGTTTATGTAAATTTCAGCATGACGAATAATCTTGATTTCATTCCAGATTAAATGTTCTGATTAGTCTTGAGTTGTTTAAATCTGCTTGCTAATAGTCTTATCATTATCATAGATGAGTCATCTTGATTTCATAGGTATATCAAATGATATGTGGTGGAAGGACATATTTTGTCTGTCTGAAAGCCCATACCATGTGTAGAGGACTATCCTCCGCCAGGTACCATGAATCAAGAGAGTCCATGCAATGCACTATAATTCTTAAATGTTGGGTCTAGTGTCTTGTGGATAGTTATATCTGAATGCTTGAATAAAACATGCTTATGGACAGCGGGAGCTTCTGCTTAGAACAAGATTGCATGGCCATGCTGCATTGTGTGACAAGGGGGAGTATGGTACAGTCTGTCTGGGTGTGATCTGTTCAAGATATTCTGTCAATGTTCAGATCAGTGTGTTTGAAACTTCAAACCCTATCATTTAAATTCTCTCCAGATACAGAAACCCCCATCACTTAGTCTCTTTTGGACTCAATTACATCAATTGTATCACGTGGTATCCATTCCCATCATTTGGTGTATTTTCCATTCCTTGATATTCCCGAAGAGCTGATTTTATGTTTCAATTTCAATTCCCTCTTTCTGAATAGATGACAGTCTTACAATTAGTTCATTATCTTAAGCAGCAACCATCATATGTCTTCTATAAGAATCATGTTTGCCTCGTGAATGAACTGTTGGTTTAATCTTCATAAACTGTAGAGTTTAAAGACTGTATTCTGAAAATAGGGTGGTGGAAAACTGTTTATAGCTCTCAACCTCCTTCACATGTTGTGACAGATAAGATCTTTACAATATCTAAAAATGAAAGACTTAGTGAAATCTAGGTTGAGAAACTCAGATAGTGTATTGTTTTTAAACAAGTCACTTTGAAAAATTAAAAAGGGCAGCAAAAAAAAAATCATTAGTAAAAGAATTGAATAACTCAATTGGCAGAGTAATGACTGAACTGCACTGAGAAACTAAGTACTTCATTAATGAAATGGATACAAACTCATGTCATGAAGTGCTTCAAGTTAACTCTGTTCACATGATCAAAGCTGTAGAATTAGTTTCAATGAAGAGCTAGGGGTACTGACCTCTGATAAACGTGTACCCTTATGCAAAAAGGTGTAATCATGACTGCTATTTTTGATCAGAGACAGATATGGTAGTCTATGCTTAGTAACTGGGGGTACTGGCGTCTAACCCATGTGTACCCTTAATGTCAAAGGTATAGAAGTTACATGTCTGTTCAATTAGCACAGTTTTAAAATCAAAATTGAAAAGTTTGATGTAACCCTTACACTTCTAGTTTCACTAGGTGTCAAATTGTTTAACCTCAATACATATCCTAGTTGCTCCCATAGATATTCATTGGTTCTGAAATCAGTAGGATACAGTAATGACCAAGTCTATCATGGTTATGTGACTAAGGTTTGTTGCTATGAATAGGAACTGCAACCTTATATATGACATTCAGTGAATCTACGCTACCTTTTATCACTATTAAACTAGTCATCTGTCACGAATGCATAATTGTGATTCTCTATCTGAAGACTTTCCCTATAATCTGCTTATCTATCTGTCACGCCCCGAGCACGGAAGGAACCCAGAGATGCGTGATGAGTTTATATCAATCATGTTAATCAGAGCGTAAGTGTATTCGACATACAAAGACACAGCGCGCACAAGTAATGATAACCAAGTCCTTCATTAATCATAAACCTTCAAGTATTCATATTACAACTCACAACGAAAGTACTAGGACTCAATAAAATAAAAGTACAATGGATGACTCAAAAAAAAATAGAAAAGATAGGACTAGATAACGCTTGACAGTTGGAATGGCTCTAAACTCTTCACTCTTGTCCATCCCCATCCGAATGAGTCTCGTCATCGGAATTACCTGAAAAATAGGAGAAAACACTAGGTGAGCGAACACACAGTAGGAATTATATCTCAAGTGCTTGCTTGCTTTAAGTAAATTACATATTACATGAATGCAAGTATGGAGAAATACATGTTCGCCTGAAACGACATTAGAGAGAGAGTGTATAGCAAAGGACACTAGCATGGACTAGCAAGATTTTCCAAGATTTCATGTAATTATATCCAGATAAGCGAGCAAGTACTTTTCACAAGTCATTTCAATAATTGGCTATCATGTTATCAAGCAAGCAAGTAAATACCCTTCCGGGCCACGCATGTCATCTCACGTCAAGTCAAGTTCAACTATAAGGGTTTGTGGAATGCCATTTAACTAGAACGATGAGTACTTCGCTGCAATGTCACACCGCGATCAATATTAACTCCCATGGGCACAAGTACTTTCGGGTGCTCCTCCCAAGACCAGATCGGGCCCTTATATGCGCCAGCATTGAATCATGTATTTCGACATCTACTTTAGTTATAGCCAATATAGAATTTCAACGGAATGATCCTTTGTAGGAATATAAGGTAGATCTTATGGAATAGAATCACAAGGATAGAAATTACATGTAAGGACATGCTACAGTCGAGTCGGTACAATCGTGATACTCATAGAAACTGGGTGGATTTGGCTCCCTAGTTGGTGCCATGACATTAAGAATAAGCATCCATATGTACATGGGTGCTTGTTCTTTGAACATGATAAAGTAGAAGAATTTTTATCTCTATAAGGACACACAATCCAAGATAGATAGCAATGGTATGGTTTCCCCATTCCATTAGTTCAAGAATTATTCTCACGAAGACTAGATAGCGTACCATGAAGGCCGGGTTACCATGTTTCTTTATAGTGACATGGCAATCAAAAAGTGTCATAGGTTTTAGTTGTACAACCTGCTCAATTGACCTTGAGGGAATCCAAGGCTACGAGGAGTCTTATGGAGATCCCAATGACTAACTTACCAGTCCGAAGTAACAGAATGTCCAACGGAGGGCTCGTATGTCACCAAGAGTTGAGGGGTAACCGATAAAACATCATGAAACGTGAGACTATACTCACGGAATGGAGTACAGTGCCTATATACATAACCCACTGTCAAGGGTTACAGAAAACATTCAGAAATCAGAAACTAAGGTAAATTGCGCCTGTGATCAAGTCTTCATTTTATGAATTAGCGCCCTGGGCAGGGTTGCTAGTTCAATATATAACGACTGTTCATTCAGTCATTGTATCCAGGTTGTAAATATATTAAGATCTGTATAATTCTCAAATTCCAGAAATTAAGTAAATGGTGCCTTGGCTTAAGTCTTCAATTCATTAAGTAGTGCCCTAGTCAGGGATGCCATTTTTCAAAATAATGGCATGATTTTTAATATCAATGTAATTTGGTCATGAATAGTAGCACTTTTTCAATAAAAATAATTTTGCAGGAACAAGTACATGGACAGGTAGAGAAAAATAGCAGGAACCTAGCAGTATACTCATGCATTAGATTAGATGTCATGGTTCACAATTATTAAATTTTGAACATGTGTATTTATTAATTAACCAACTAACTGACGATTGTTTGCACGGTCGTTATATTAAATAGCACCCTAGAGGGAGGCGCCTTCTACTGAAACTTCCAAAAACATTACAAAACCTACTGAGAACATTCTATCAGACCTATATGCATGCTCATGATCTCATAGCTATTAGATTGGGCTTGTACTTGAGAACACCTACCTTGATTGGTGATTTGGATGATGGAAACATGAAGGGATTGAAGGATCAACAACAAGAATAACCATAGTACGATACTTTGTTTACAAGAGAGAAACTGGAAGCAACGGTAGCAGGACAATGATAATATCAGAAGGCATAGTAACAACAACTTGTTTCCTCTTGCTCCTAGCTGTAGAAGAACAGCAACTAGGAAGAGATGATGCAGCTTCAACAGAAGTAGATGGAGAAGAAACTCTTCTCAGCAACCCACTGGCAGAAGAAGCAAGAACTCTAACGTCAACAGCAGCAATGAGCCTTCTCCAGGAAGAAGCAAAGAAAAAGAATAGGATCTCTCCCCCACGTACAGCCGATAAAGAAGGAACTAATAAGCTTCAAGAGAACGAAGAGCAGCAGGACGTCTTCAAAAAAATAGAGTCAACAGAGGGTTCGATGTAGGGGGTTTGATATTTATAGAGAAGGGGTTTGATTGTGGGTTAGAGTTTGATTAGATTTAAAACTTCCCACGGAAGACTCCTATTAGAAGCAAGGTTTCCCTACATATTAATCCTTCCAGATCAATACCTTCCTGATCGGCCACTACTTCCTAGTTCGAACAAGACACTACAACGGGTTTCCGTTCTCATCCTGCAGGGAAATAGCACCCAAGACAGGGGTGCCCTTCAGGTAATTGGCGCCCCCATGAGGGGTCTTCAATTCACCAATTGGCGCCCCCTTGAGGGGTCTTCCATTAATGAACTGGCGCCTTAAGAGGAGGCGCTATTCATCTTTGGCCCATTTGTTATATGGTTTAAGTGTAAGGCCCATTTGGTATAAATATATATATAAGTGGTTTTAAGTATATATGAGTTGGGCCTTGACCATTGGTTTAGTTTTTAATCCATTTAGACTTTCATTCCTTCCATTCACCAGGGTTGCTACACCCTCCCCCACTTAAAAAGAATTTGGTCCCCACATTCATTCGTATACAGACGTGGAGGGTGCAGAGCACATACCGTTCATAAATAAGTCGGGAAACCTTTTCTTCATGGACTCCTTGGTCTCCCATGTGGCTTCTTATTCCGAGCAATTACTCCATTGCACCTTGACCATGGGAATCATCTTGTTCCTTAACGCACGCGCCTCGTGAACAAGGATCGTCATGGGCTTTTGCTCATAAGTGATATCCTTTTGTATCACCAGGTCTCCATGATCTATGACATGTGACGGATCGTGCAAATATTTCTTCAACATAGATATGTGAAAAATATTATGGACATCGGACAATTGAGGAGGTAAGGCAATACGGTAGGCAACCTCGCCAACTCTCTCTAATACCTCAAAAGGTCCGATATACCTTGGTCTAGAGAAATTTTAACACCAAATCTCATGATTCCTCGGCCTAGAGAAATTTTTAGGAATACATGATCTCTGACTTGAAATTTGAGATCTCCTCTTCGGTTATCGACATAAGCCTTTTGTCTAGATTGAGCTACTTGAAGTCTTTCTCTAATCAGTTGGATCTTCTCGGAAGTATCTCTAACCATGTGTGGGCCTAGTAGTTGTTTCTTGTCAACTTCATCCCAGCATAAGGGTGATCGGCAACTCCTTCCGTATAAGGCTTCGAAAGGTGCCATCTATATACTTGCCTGGTAGCTGTTTGTCACGCCCCGAGCGCGGAAGATACCCGGAGATGCGCGACGTGTCTATATCAATCATGTCAATCAGAGTGGTCGTGTATTCGACACAAAGACAGAGATGCGTAAAATAGCAAGATAACCCAATCCTTTATTTCATAACGGATAGACTATCACAAATCCAATACTCTGTTTAATAAAAAGGGAATGAATACATAGTTGACTCAAGGAACTATAGAAAAGACTAGATGACACTTGGAGAATCTCTATCCCTTTCACTCTTGATCATTCCCATCCGATTGACTTCCATCGTCGTCGGACTTACCTGAAACGTAAAAAGGGACAAATGGAATGAGCGAACGCTCAGTAGGAAATTATATCTCAAGTACTAGCAAGGGGTTTAAGTAATTACATTTTCATGAATGCAATAAAGCTATGCATGCTCGCATGAAACGACAAGATAGAGAGAATGTAATATCAAGGAAATAAGATGAACTTACCATGAACTTTCAACAAGATAACAAGTTTATTCAAGATATTCAAGCAAGTACAATTATCGAGTCATGTCAAGAACTTTGGCTATCATGTATCAAGCAAGTAAATTACCCTCTTTCGGGCCACGCATTTCATGTAAAGTCAAGTACGATTCAAGTACAAGATGTGTGTGGAATGTCCAATCAAGCAAGTCAAGTACTCGGTATAATGCCAGATACCTTATCATTTTAACTCCCATGGGCACAAGTACTTTCGGGTGCTCCTCCCAGGACCAGATCGGGCCCTATATGCGCAGGCATTTATCATGTGTTTTGACATCCACTCTTGTTTATAGCCAACATAGAATTTCAATAATCAAGCTTGTAGACACGTATGACAACTTTGATAGAAAAGAGTCCAAAATATGACAAAGGACATAGAATGGCGATAATAACGGTATAATCACGATATCGATAAAACTAGGTAGAATATGATTCCCTTAACTTGGGTACCATGACAAATCAGTATGGATATTTTTTATATAGAATTGAGGTCCACATGAACAGTATATCAAAGGTAAGATACCCTCATTCTTATCATAGAATTGAGGTTTACAAGAACGACATGATATGGCATGATATCATCATCCCATTAAGAATTTCTTATGATATACTCTTTGTATAATCATAAGGGCCGGTATACCATGTTTCTTTAGAGTGACATGGCATCAATAGTGTAATGGGTTTTTAGGGTACAACCAGCTCAGTCGGCCTTGAGGGAATCCAAGGCTACGAGGAGTCTTACGGAGGTCTCTATGACTAACTCGCTAGTCCAAAGGAACGGAATGTCCAATGGAGAGCTTGTATGTCAATGAGAGTTGAGTGTGATCGGTAAATCAACATGAAAACATGGGACTATACTCACGGAGTGGAGAATAGTGCCGATATATATATATATTATAATATATAAAACCATCGGTTAGCAAATCAGATGAAAATCAGTTTATAGTAAAATAATGACTTAGGTCAAGTCGTTTCTCCAGTAATTAACGCCTAACAGAAGGGCGTTTACATATGGTCCGTTTTGCAGAATTTTCAATAATTCAATAATTTATCTAAAACGCGCCTTCGGCAGGGGCGTTTCTTCAAGAGTTGACGACTACAGTAGCAGGCGTCTTTTTATTTACAATATTTTTCAGAACATATTTATTTTCAGAAATTATCAAAAACGCGCCCTTGGCAGGGGCGTTAATCATTAAATTCTTATTTTCACAGAATATATATTCCAGGATTTTAACAGATACGCGCCCTAGTAAGGGGCGTTTATTTTTAATTCACGCCCTGTGATGGGGCGTTACCACATGGAAAACGACCTAGTCTAGGTCGTGAATTCAAGAGATACTAGGAAAGCAAGATTTGCACGATAATCAATGATAACAATCATATAGTCATGGCAGGAAATTGGCAGGAAATCAGATGCAGTATTTTAGATTTGATGTTTCATGCTTATTGACTTTTAACCGTTAACAATTATTGATTGATTTCATGTAATTGCATGGATAATCCGTCCTGAAGATTTACATGAAATTAACGCCTGTGTACAGGGCGTCAAATATGAAATTGACGACCTGGACATGGTCGTGTCTTGTAAATTAGCGCCCTGGACAGGGGCGTCTCTTTCAAAATATTGCAGAAACATAATAAAACCATATTTAACCGTATGCATGTCATGTCAATACGTATATAAGTCTTGTCTTAAATTATTTGGGCTACAGTAACTTGAGAAAACCTACCTTAAGAGTTGATTTGGAGATGACCGTGAGGGATTTGTAAGAATCAATGATGCTGCAGACGTTGGATGAATCCTACAGAGGATAGATTGAAGATATTAGTTTCCTTGAAATCCATGGACTGTAGGTAGAGGAAGGGGTACTTACACACGGATGAAGAACTCTTGTTCCTCAAACGCCCGAGCCTCTTAACCTGTTAATAAGAGAAGAAGAATAATCAATATTCTTCATGCGACTGTAAACAGAAGAAGAAAAAAAATAGAAGAACATATGTTCTTCACGTACCTGCAGCAGTAGTTCGTCCAAATAGTTTTAGGGTTGGCCGAACGAGAGTTTTTATAGGATTTTGGGTGTCCTATTAGGGTTAGTGATTGTGTGGAAGCAATACTTCTATGATAGAGTCATTACCACGTTTGAACTCTTTCTAATGCTTATCACTTACCCTGGATAAGTTCTGGGTTCGAACGGTTCATGAACTGAATTAACGCCTTAGGTAAGGGCGTCGATTCTTTAATTAACGACCTAGTTCAGGTCGTTTCTTAAGAAACGTCTTGGATAAGGGCGTTCCTTGTTTTTGAAACACGCCCCATATATGGGCGTTTCTCTTACTTGCCTATTTGGTCGTGAGAGTTGACGACCGCACGTGTGGGCGTCCTTTCTTTAGTCACGCCTTTGATAGAGGCGTTTCTTTTTGAATTAACGCCCTAATAAGAGGCGTTATTTTAATTTTGTTTTACTTCATCTAATTAACCCTATTCTTATTATCTGTATTACTACTGTAATATATATATGTTTTAATTTATTTCAAATATTCATTTATCAGGGTTGCTACACCCTCCCCCACTTAAAAAGAATTTGGTCCCCAAATTCAATATATATATAATTATACATGTGGAGAGCGTAGAACATATACCTCTTAGAATAACTCGGGAAATCGTTTCTTCATAGATTCTTCGGTCTCCCATGTCGCTTCTCGTTCGGGATTCTTATTCCATTGCACCTTGAGCATGGGAATAACCTTATTCCTTAGAGCTCGTATTTCTCGATCCAAGATCTTCATAGGCTTCTGTTCATATGTGAGATCTTTCTGGATCACCAGATCTCCATGTTCAATAATATGAGATGGATCGTGCACGTACTTCTTCAACATGGATATGTGAAATACATTATGTACCTCGGACAATTGAGGAGGTAATGCGATGCGATAAGCAACCTCGCCAACTCTTTCGAGTATCTCAAATGGTCCGATGAATCTTGGCGTAAGCTTGCCCTTAACACCAAATCTTCGTATGCCACGTCCAGGCGATATCTTGAGAAATACATGATCTCCGATTTGGAATTCAAGATCTCTTCTTCTTGTATCTGCATAAGTCTTTTATCTGGTCTGAGCAACTTGTAATCTTTCCCTGATTACTTGTATCTTCTCAGTTGTATCCCTTACCATGTCTGGACCTAGCAGTTGTTTTTCTCCAACTTCGTTCCAGCATATGGGTGATCTGCAACTCCTTCCGTATAAGGCTTCGAAAGGTGCCATTTGGATACTAGCTTGGTAGCTATTATTATATGCAAATTCCACTAGTGGTAAATGATCGTGCCAGCATCCTCCAAAGTCAATGATGCATGCTCTAAGCATATCCTCAACAACCTGGTTAGTTCTCTCGGTCTGACCATCCGTTTGTGGGTAGAAAGCAGTACTAAAGTTGAGCCTTGTTCCTAACGAATGTTGTAATCCCTTCCAAAAATGAGAAGTAAAACGGGGATCTCTATCAGACACGATTGAGACAGGACTTCCATGTATCCTGACTATTTCTTTGATGTATAGTGCAGCTAGCACATCAATTGACCATCGGCTTTTGATTGGCAAGAAATGTGCCGATTTAGTCAATCGGTCAATGATAACCCAGATTCCATCATGTCCTCCTTTAGATTTAGACAAACCCATGATGAAGTCCATACCAATATCCTCCCATTTCCACTTAGGAATATCTAGAGGATGTAGTTTTCCCGCAGGCTTTTGGTGTTCCGCCTTGACCTGTTGGCATGTGAGACAGCGTGATACATAGTCCGCTATTTCTCTTTTCATATTAGGCCACCAAAAGTTCCTCTTTACATCTTGGTACATTTTGGTTGATCCTGGATGAATAGTGTACCTTGATCGGTGAGCTTCATCTAAGATCTTCTTCTTTAATTCCGGACAATCAGGTATACAAGTTCTATCTTTGAACGATAATCCTCCATCAGAAGTTAGTTGAAAATCAGATTGTCCTTCTAATCTGCCCTTGATTTCTACTAACATAGGATCATCATCCTGAAGTGTTTGTATCTCAGATAACAAATCTGACTGTATGCTTACATGAGATAGTGTGACAAATTTGGATTCCATGTCCAAGCTTATATTGAGCTCGGAGAATTGTTCAAGTAACCTCCATTCTTGCATCATACAATTTGCTATCATTGCTCTCGGCTTTCGACTGAGGGCGTCAGCAACATAATTACCCTTTCCGGGATGGTATTGTATATTGAAGTCGAAGTCCTTGAGATATTCTAGCCAGCGTCTTTGTCTCATGTTTAGCTCTTTTTGTGAAAATAGATATTTGAGACTTTTGTGATCGGAGTATACTGTAAACTGTGCTCCATATAAGTAGTGTCTCCATATCTTTAGGGCAAATACTACCGCGGCCAGTTCTAAGTCATGGACGGGGTAATTCTCCTCATGCTTCTTCAGCTGACGTGAAGAGTATGCTATGACCTTTCCTTGTTGCATTAGGACACATCCGAGGCCAATGCCAGAAGCATCAGTGTAGACCTCAAATTTCTCTCCTTCTATCGGTAGAGCTAAGACCGGAGCTGTGGTGAGATGATCCTTGAGAGTTTGAAAACTTCTTTCACATTCCTCACTCCATTCGTATCGGATCTCCTTACGAGTTAATCTTGTAAGTGGTACGGCGATCTTAGAGAAATCTTTAATGAATCGTCGATAATAGCCTGCAAGACCTAAGAAACTTCTGATCTCGCTTGCATTAGTGGGTCTTTCCCAGTTTCTCACAGCTTCAACTTTTGACGGATCTCCAGATAATCCGTCCTTTGATATGACATGCCCGAGAAAAGCCACTTCTTCAAGCCAGAACTCGCATTTGCTGAGTTTAGCATATAATTGATTTGTCCTCAAGACTTGCAATGCAATCCTCAAATGTTCTTCATGTTCTTCCTTAGTCTTGGAATATATCAATATATCATCAATGAAGACTACTACGAATTGATCCAAGTAAGGCCTGAATATGCTATTCATTAACTGCATAAAGGCAGCAGGGGCATTTGTTAGTCCAAAAGGCATAACAACAAATTCGTAATGGCCATACCTGCTTCTGAATGCAGTCTTGTGAATGTCATCGTCCTTGATTCTTAATTGATGGTATCCCGACCTGAGATCAATCTTGGAAAAATATTTGGATCCTGAAATCTGATCAAATAATTCATCGATTCTCGGCAGTGGATACTTGTTCTTGATAGTAAGATGATTCAATTGTCGATAGTCGATACACAATCTCATGGATCCATCCTTCTTCTTTACAAATAAGACTGGTGCTCCCCACGGGGAAGTACTTGGTCTAATAAACCCTTTTCGGATTAGTTCCATCAACTGCTCCTTCAACTCCTTGAGTTCAGCAGGGGACATTCTATATGGTGCCTTTGAAACGGGACCAGCACCAGGGACTAAGTCGATGGTAAAGGCCACATCTCTTTGCGGGGGTAATCCCGGCAATTCTTCCGGAAATACGTCTGGGAATTCTCGTACTACTTGAACGTCTTCTATCTTGGTTTCCTTAGCTTCTTTAATAGTGACAAAAGCAAGGAAGGATACACATCCTTTCTTGACGAGCTTGCTTGCTCGAAGAGCCGAGATAAGAGGGGATTTGCTTCGACTCTTAGGACTAGTATAAGTCAGTTCCGGAAATTCCTTGAAAACAATCTTGCTATCACGGCAATCAACCGTTGCCTGGTATTTGGATAACCAATCTGCTCCTAGTATAACATCATACTCCTTTAGATCTAAGCAGATAAGATCAATAGGAAAATTCTTTCCTCGAACCAATACCTCACAGTTTTGGTAATGATGTGTGATATCCGTCTCGTTTCCGAGAGGAGTAGACAATATTAACTTCATCCATTCTGGTTCTAGAGGTAATGGGTCAGCAAACTTCTTAGAAACAATAGAATGCGATGCACCCGTATCAAATAAGACATGCGCATATTTGGAACAAATTTTCAATGTACCTTCCACCAATCCGCCTTCTTCTTCCGGTTCGGTCTCCTGTATTGCATGAAGACGAGCATTCTTTGTCACCGGGCGTTTACTATCGCCGGCTTGGTCGTTCATTAATGGACACTCGGGAATCCGATGCTCACGGCTTCCACAACGGAGACAAGCTCCTAATTTCCTCCAGCATTCTTCTGTCTTGTGACCAGCCTTGTCACAATGCTTGCAGACTGTATTCGAAGGGGTAGTGGTGATAGAGAAAGGCTTGGTCTTCTTGAATTTCTGATCTTGAGATGAAGAACCCCCATTATTGGGCCTCTTCTTAAAGTTGGGTTTGAAAGAACCCGAACCCGTGACTTGTTCCTTCTTGTCTTTTCCACGGATCCTATCAGATAGTTCAGTGGCATCTTCAAGTAATTGAGCTCGGCGCACTATTTCAGAATAAATTTGGATGTCCATAGGCGCCAGTTGAGTAATATAGTGGGGCCTAAGCCCATTAAGAAATCTACGGGCTTTCATCTTTTCCGTGCTAATTAAATGCTTAGCATATCTAGACAGTCTAGAGAACTGTGCTTCATAATCAGCCACCGATAAAGATCTTTGCTTTAATGCGGCAAATTCGGCGGCCTTCTTTTCCTGGACCCTATCAGAGAAATATTTGGCGTTGAAATATTCAACGAATTCACCCCATGTAACTTGAGTTGGGTCAATAGTAGCTTCAATCGACTCCCACCAGCATCTAGCATCCCTTTCTAACTGGAAAGTAGCTAATAAGACTTTGTCCTGATCCGTGCATTGCATAACACGGAATATACGTTCAATCTCCCGAACCCAATGCTCGGCATCGTCTGGATCGGTCGATCCCATGAACTTCGGGGGATTCATATTCTTGAATGCTTGGTGTAAGCTTCCAGCTCGTGGAGCACCACCTTGTGCTACCTGTTGTAGCACTTGGGTCATCCCTTGAAGGGTACGCTGCATGTTGCGCCATTGAGCACGTTCGGCAGCCATTATCCTACAATTACAATAGCTATGTTAGTATTATATCACTATGATCTTATAAAGGACTCATTGATCATTTAACCCTTGGTTCTACCCACTCTCACTTGGTTAAAGGTTTTGAAACCTATCCTTGGACTTGGGTTTCCTAGGAATTGAATACCTTAGGCTCTGATACCACAAAGACTGTCACGCCCCGAGCGCGGAAGATACCCGGAGATGCGCGACGTGTCTATATCAATCATGTCAATCAGAGTGGTCGTGTATTCGACACAAAGACAGAGATGCGCAAAATAGCAAGATAACCCAATCCTTTATTTCATAACGGATAGACTATCACAAATCCAATACTCTGTTTAATAAAAAGGGAATGAATACATAGTTGACTCAAGGAACTATAGAAAAGATTAGATGACACTTGGAGAATCTCTATCCCTTTCACTCTTGATCATTCCCATCCGATTGACTTCCATCGTCGTCGGACTTACCTGAAACGTAAAAAGGGACAAACGGAATGAGCGAACGCTCAGTAGGAAATTATATCTCAAGTACTAGCAAGGGGTTTAAGTAATTACATTTTCATGAATGCAATAAAGCTATGCATGCTCGCATGAAACGACAAGATAGAGAGAATGTAATATCAAGGAAATAAGATGAACTTACCATGAACTTTCAACAAGATAACAAGTTTATTCAAGATATTCAAGCAAGTACAATTATCGAGTCATGTCAAGAACTTTGGCTATCATGTATCAAGCAAGTAAATTACCCTCTTTCGGGCCACGCATTTCATGTAAAGTCAAGTACGATTCAAGTACAAGATGTGTGTGGAATGTCCAATCAAGCAAGTCAAGTACTCGGTATAATGCCAGATACCTTATCATTTTAACTCCCATGGGCACAAGTACTTTCGGGTGCTCCTCCCAGGACCAGATCGGGCCCTATATGCGCAGGCATTTATCATGTGTTTTGACATCCACTCTTGTTTATAGCCAACATAGAATTTCAATAATCAAGCTTGTAGACACGTATGACAACTTTGATAGAAAAGAGTCCAAAATATGACAAAGGACATAGAATGGCGATAATAACGGTATAATCACGATATCGATAAAACTAGGTAGAATATGATTCCCTTAACTTGGGTACCATGACAAATCAGTATGGATATTCTTTATATAGAATTGAGGTCCACATGAACAGTATATCAAAGGTAAGATACCCTCATTCTTATCATAGAATTGAGGTTTACAAGAACGACATGATATGGCATGATATCATCATCCCATTAAGAATTTCTTATGATATACTCTTTGTATAATCATAAGGGCCGGTATACCATGTTTCTTTAGAGTGACATGGCATCAATAGTGTAATGGGTTTTTAGGGTACAACCAGCTCAGTCGGCCTTGAGGGAATCCAAGGCTACGAGGAGTCTTACGGAGGTCTCTATGACTAACTCGCTAGTCCAAAGGAACGGAATGTCCAATGGAGAGCTTGTATGTCAATGAGAGTTGAGTGTGATCGGTAAATCAACATGAAAACATGGGACTATACTCACGGAGTGGAGAATAGTGCCGATATATATATATATTATAATATATAAAACCATCGGTTAGCAAATCAGATGAAAATCAGTTTATAGTAAAATAACGACTTAGGTCAAGTCGTTTCTCCAGTAATTAACGCCTAACAGAAGGGCGTTTACATATGGTCCGTTTTGCAGAATTTTTAATAATTCAATAATTTATCTAAAACGCACCTTCGGCAGGGGCGTTTCTTCAAGAGTTGACGACTACAGTAGCAGGCGTCTTTTTATTTACAATATTTTTCAGAACATATTTATTTTCAAAAATTATCAAAAACGCGCCCTTGGCAGGGGCGTTAATCATTAAATTCTTATTTTCACAGAATATATATTCCAGGATTTTAACAGATACGCGCCCTAGTAAGGGGCGTTTATTTTTAATTCACGCCCTGTGATGGGGCGTTACCACATGGAAAACGACCTAGTCTAGGTCGTGAATTCAAGAGATACTAGGAAAGCAAGATTTGCACGATAATCAATGATAACAATCATATAGTCATGGCAGGAAATTGGCAGGAAATCAGATGCAGTATTTTAGATTTGATGTTTCATGCTTATTGACTTTTAACCGTTAACAATTATTGATTGATTTCATGTAATTGCATGGATAATCCGTCCTGAAGATTTACATGAAATTAACGCCTGTGTACAGGGCGTCAAATATGAAATTGACGACCTGGACATGGTCGTGTCTTGTAAATTAGCGCCCTGGACAGGGGCGTCTCTTTCAAAATATTGCAGAAACATAATAAAACCATATTTAACCGTATGCATGTCATGTCAATACGTATATAAGTCTTGTCTTAAATTATTTGGGCTACAGTAACTTGAGAAAACCTACCTTAAGAGTTGATTTGGAGATGACCGTGAGGGATTTGTAAGAATCAATGATGCTGCAGACGTTGGATGAATCCTACAGAGGATAGATTGAAGATATTAGTTTCCTTGAAATCCATGGACTGTAGGTAGAGGAAGGGGTACTTACACACGGATGAAGAACTCTTGTTCCTCAAACGCCCGAGCCTCTTAACCTGTTAACAAGAGAAGAAGAATAATCAATATTCTTCATGCGACTGTAAACAGAAGAAGAAAAAAAATAGAAGAACATATGTTCTTCACGTACCTGCAGCAGTAGTTCGTCCAAATAGTTTTAGGGTTGGCCGAACGAGAGTTTTTATAGGATTTTGGGTGTCCTATTAGGGTTAGTGATTGTGTGGAAGCAATACTTCTATGATAGAGTCATTACCACGTTTGAACTCTTTCTAATGCTTATCACTTACCCTGGATAAGTTCTGGGTTCGAACGGTTCACGAACTGAATTAACGCCTTAGGTAAGGGCGTCGATTCTTTAATTAACGACCTAGTTCAGGTCGTTTCTTAAGAAACGTCTTGGATAAGGGCGTTCCTTGTTTTTGAAACACGCCCCATATATGGGCGTTTCTCTTACTTGCCTATTTGGTCGTGAGAGTTGACGACCGCACGTGTGGGCGTCCTTTCTTTAGTCACGCCTTTGATAGAGGCGTTTCTTTTTGAATTAACGCCCTAATAAGAGGCGTTATTTTAATTTTGTTTTACTTCATCTAATTAACCCTATTCTTATTATCTGTATTACTACTGTAATATATATATGTTTTAATTTATTTCAAATATTCATTTATCAGGGTTGCTACACTGTTGTTGTAAGCAAACTCAACCAAAGGCAAGTGATCATGCCAGCTTCCATCAAAATCAATGATATAAGCTCTGAGCATATCCTCTACTACCTGTTTTGTTCTCTCGGTCTGACCATCCATCTGAGGATGAAAGGCTGTACTAAAGTTGAATCTTGTCCCCAACGAATGTTGTAGACCCTTCCAAAAATGAGAAGTAAATCAAGGGTCTCAGTCAGACACGATTGAAACAGGAACTCCATGAAGTCTGACTATCTCCTTGATGTACAGTGCAGCAAGAACGTCAATTGACCATCGGCTCTTGATTGGCAAGAAATGTGCCGACTTGGTCAATCGATCTATGATGACCCAAATTCCATCGTGTCCTCCTTTAGATTTAGACAGTCCCATTATAAAGTCCATACCGATATCCTCCCACTTCCACTTGGAAATGTTAAGAGAATGAAGCTTACCGGCAGGTTTTTGGTGTTCCGCCTTAACTTGCTGACAAGTGAGATAATGAGACACGAACTCCGCTACCTCTCTTTTCATGTTAAGCCACCAAAATGTCCGCTTCAAGTCTTGGTACATCTTGGTAGATCCAGGATGAATCGTGTACCTTGATCTGTGAGCTTCTTCAAATATCTTCTTCTTCAGTTCGACACAATCTGTCACATAAGTTTTTTCTCTGAATAATAGTCTTCCATCTACTGCTAGTTTGAAATTGGATCTTTCCACTAATACTGGGTCATTATCTAGAAGACCTTGTATTTTAGAGAGTAGATCGGGTTGTATCCTCATATGTGATAGAGTAATACACCCATTTGCTTCGTCCATACCTATGCTAAGTCTAGAGAATTGTTCTCGCAATTTCCACTCCTGAATCATACAATTGGCTAATAATGTAGCAACCCTGATAAATGAATATTGAAATAAAATTAAAAACATATATATTACAGAAGTAATACAGATAATAAAACAAAGTACAAATAACGCCTCTTAGTAAGGCGTTAATTTAAAAAGAAACGCCTCTATAAACGGCGTGACTAAAGAAAGGACGCCCACACATGTGGTCGTCAACTCTCACGCGACCAAATAGGCAAGTAAAAGAAACGCCCACATCTTGGGCGTGTTTCAAAAACAAGGAACGCCCTTATCCAAGACGTTTCTTAATAAACGACCTAAACAAGGTCGTCAATTCAAGAATGGACGCCCTGACCTAAGGCGTTAATTCCATTCGTGAACCGTTCGAACCCAGAACTTATCCAGGGTAAGTGATAAGCATTAGAAAGAGTTCAAACGTGGTAATGACTCTATCATAGAAGTATTACTTCCACACAATCACCAACCCTACTAGGACACCCAAAATCCTATAAAAACTCTCGTTCATCTAAACCCTAAACCTATTTGATTCGTTCGTCTGCAGAGGTACGTAAGAGGAGCATTCCTTCTTATTTTCCTTAAATCCCTACGTCTGTTACATGAAGAACTAACAGTTCTTCATCTTCTTCTGTTACAGGTTAAGAAGCCCCTACGTTCTGAAGAAGCATAGTTCTTCATCCGGGTAAAAATTATTTACCTTCGTATGATGTTCAGATCACAAAGAAACTGATACAGTTTCTTTATTTTCTTATAGGATAACTGCAATTCTTCTTCTACAATCAAAGCCATCGTCTTCTTCCATCAACCAATAGCCGTGGTCTTCAGGAGCCTAACCGAGCATCATTTTCTGCTAGCCAAAAACCACTCACGGTCATCTCCAAATCAACTCTTCAAGGTAGGATTTTCTCAAGTCTTGTAGCCCAAACTAAAAATAATACAAGAAGCACCATGCATGATACAGTTTGCATATAGTTTTAATACGTTTTCTGTAAAATTTTTCAAGAAACGCCCTTGAATAGGGCGCTACTTTAAAAGAAACGACCATCACAGTGGTCGTTAATTCAAAATAAACGCCCTGTACACAGGCGTTATTTCCATGAAAATCGCATGTAATTAATAATTGATCCTGTTTAAAATTCAATAAATATGAGATATCGATTCTAATATCTTGCATAACTCTACCTGTGAATTCCTGTTAATTTTCATGTCATGATCATGCCTCCTGTCTCTTGAAATTTTATTTCCTGAAATCTTGTAAATTCCTTGAATTCACGACCTTGACATGGTCGTTTTATATTTGTTAACGCCCCACGACAGGGCGTAAATTGAAAAGAAACGCCCCTTTCTAGGGCACGTTCTCTGTAAATTCCTGAAATATATATATACTCTGTAAAATAGAATTAAACAGTAACGCCCCTTTCAAGGGCGTGTTTTATATAAATCCTGAAAATGAATTATATTCTGACAGATATGTAAATAATAAGACGCCTTCTAGTGAAGCCGTCAACTCTTTAATAAACGCCCCTTCCAAGGGCGCGTTTTAGTTAAATTACTGAATTATTGAAAACTCTGCAAAATGGAAAATATGTAAACGCCCTTCTGTTAGGCGTTAAATACTTGAGAAACGACTCTACTTAAGTCGTTATTTTACTGTAAAACTGATTTTTCCACTGTTTCTGTTAATCGATGGTTTCATATGCTATAATATATATATATCGGCACTATTCTCCACTCTGTGAGTATAGTCCCACGTTTCATGTTGATTTATCGATCACACTCAACTCTCATTGACATACAAGCTCTCCATTGGACATTCCGTTCCTTTGGACTAGCGAGTTAGTCATAGAGACCTCCGTAAGACTCCTCGTAGCCTTGGATTCCCTCAAGGCCGACTGAGCTGGTTGTACCCTAAAAACCCATTACACGATCCTTGCCATGTCAATCTAAAGAAACATGGTATACCGGCCCTTATGTTTATACAAAGAGTATATCATAAGAAGATTCTTAATGGGATGATGATATCATGCCATATCATGTCGTTCTTGTAAACCTCAATTCTATGATAAGAATGAGGGTATCTTACTTTGATATACTGTTCATGTGGACCTCAATTCTATATAAAGAATGTCCATACTGATTTGTCATGGTACCTAAGTTAAGGGAACCATATTCTACCTAGTTTTATCGATATCGTGATTATACCGTTATTATCGTCAATCTATGTCCTTTGTCATATTTTGGACTCTATTCTATCCAAGTTGTCATACATGTCTACAAGCTTGATTATTGAAATTCTATATTGGCTATATAAACAATAGTGGATGTCAAAAATACATGATAAATGCCAGCGCATATAGGGCCCGATCTGGTCCTGGGAGGAGCACCCGAAAGTACTTGTGCCCATGGGAGTTAAAATGATAAGGTATCTGGCATTATACCGAGTACTTGACTTGCTTGATTGGACATTCCACACACATCTTGTACTTGAATCGTACTTGACTTGACATGAAATGCGTGGCCCGAAAAAGGGTAATTTACTTGCTTGATACATGATAGCCAAAGTTCTTGACATGACTTGTTAAACGTACTTACTTAAATATCTTGAATACCCTTGTTATCTTGTTGAAAGATCATGATTAGTCCATCTTATTTCCTTGATATTACATTCTCTCTATCTTGTCATTTTATGCGAGCATGCATAGCTTTATTGCATTCATGAAAGATGTAATTACTTAAACCCCTTGCTAGTACTTGAGATATAATTTCCTACTGAGCGTTCGCTCATTCCGTTTGTCCCTTTGTACTTTTCAGGTAAGTCCGACGACGATGGAAGTCAATCGGATGGGAATGGTCAGGAGTGAAGTGATAGAGATTCTACAAGTGTCGTCTAGTCTTTTTCTATAGTTTCCTTGAGTCAACTATGTATTCTTTTCCTTTTTTATTAAACAGAGTATTGGATTTGTAATAGTCTATCCATTATGAAATAAAGGATTGGGTTATCTTGCTATTTTGTGCATCTCTGTCTTTGTGTCGAATACACGACCACTCTGATTGACATGATTGATATAAACTCATCGCGCATCTCCGGGTATCTTCCGCGCTCGGGGCGTGACAGTTTTTGTGGTATCAGAGCCTAAGGTATTCAATTCCTAGGAAAAACCCAAGTCCAAGGATAAGTTGAACCTTTAAACCAGTGAGATTGGGTAGAACCAAGGGATAGATTTAACATAATGTACGAGTCTTTAAATACGATCATGAACTAATATAGTTATTGTAATTGTAGGATAATGGCTGCCGAACGTGCTCAATGGCGCAACATGCAGCGTACCCTCCAAGGGATGACCCAAGTGCTACAACAGGTAGCACAAGGCGGTGCTCCACGAGCTGGAAGCTTACACCAAGCCTTTAAGAACATGAATCCCCCGAAGTTTATGGGATCGATCGATCCGGACGATGCCGAGCATTGGGTTCGGGAAACCGAACGCATATTCCGTGTCATGCAATGCACGGACCAGGACAAAGTTCTTTTAGCTACATTCCAGTTAGAGAAAGATGCTAGATGCTGGTGGGAGTCTATTGAAGCAACCATCGATCCTACTCAAGTAACATGGGAAGAATTTGTGGAATACTTCAATGCTAAATATTTCTCGGACCGAGTCCAAGAAGAGAAGGCTGCAGAATTCGCTGCATTAAAGCAACGATCCTTATCATTAGCAGATTATGAAGCTCAGTTCTCCAGGTTGTCTAGATATGCTAAGCATCTTATTAGCACGGAAAAGATGAAAGCCCGTAGATTTCTTAATGGGCTTAGGCCCCACTATATTACTCAACTGGCGCCTATGGACATCCAAGTTTATTCTGAAATAGTGCGCCGAGCTCAACTACTTGAAGATGCCACGGAACTATCTGATAGGATCCGAGGGAAAGATAAGAAGGAACAAGTCACGGGTTCGGGTTCTTTCAAACCCAATTTCAAGAAGAGGCCCAATAATGGAGGTTCTTCCTCTCAAGACCATAAGTTCAAAAAGACCAAGCCTTTCTCTATCACAACTATCCCATCTAATACAGTATGCAAGCATTGTGACAAGGCTGGTCACAAGACAGAAGAATGCTGGAGGAAATTAGGAGCTTGTCTCCGTTGTGGAAGCCGTGAGCATCGGATTCCCGAGTGTCCATTAATGAATGACCAAGCCGGCGATGGTAAACGCCCGGTGACAAAGAATGCTCGTCTTCATGCAATCCAGGAGACCGAACCTGAAGAAGAAGGCGGATTAGTGGAAGGTACATTAAAAATTTGTTCCAGAAGTGCTTATGTTTTATTTGATACGGGTGCATCACATTCCTTTATTTCTAAGAAGTTTGCCGACCCGTTACCGTTAGAACCAGAATGGATAAAAATAGTTCTAACTACTCCTCTGGGAAGTGAAAATGATATTACTCATCACTACCAAAACTGTGAGGTAATGGTTCAAGGTAGGAATTTACCTATAGATCTCATATGCCTCGATCTAAAGGAGTATGATGTTATACTGGGAGCGATGGTTGATTGCCGCAATAGCCGAATTGCTTTCAAAGATTTTCCAGAATTAGTCTTTACTCGCCCCAAGAGTCGGAGTAAATCCCCTCTTATTTTGGCTCTTCGAGCAAGCAAGCTCGTCAGGAAAGGATGTGTATCCTTCCTTACTTTTGTCACTGTTAAAGAAGCTAAGGAAACCAAGATAGAAGACATTCAGGTAGTGCGAGAATTTCCAGACGTATTTCCGGAAGATTTGCCGGGATTACCCCCTCAAAGAGAAGTGGCCTTCAACATTGACTTAGTCCCTGGTGCTGGTCCTGTTTCAAAGGCACCATATAGAATGTCCCCTGCTGAACTCAAGGAGTTGAAGGAGCAGTTGATGGAACTAATCCGAAAAGGGTTTATTAGACCAAGTACTTCCCCGTGGGGAGCACCAGTCTTATTTGTAAAGAAGAAGGATGGATCCATGAGATTGTGTATCGACTATCGACAGTTGAATCATCTTACTATCAAGAACAAGTATCCACTGTCAAGAATCGATGAATTATTTGATCAGATTTCAGGATCCAAATACTTTTCCAAGATTGATCTCAGGTCGGGATATCATCAATTAAGAATCAAGGATGATGACATTCACAAGACCGCATTCAGAAGCAGGTATGGCCATTATGAATTTGTTGTTATGCCTTTTGGACTAACAAATGCCCCTGCTACCTTTATGCAGTTAATGAATAGCATATTCAGGCCTTACTTGGATCAATTCATAGTAGTCTTCATTGATGATATATTGATATATTCCAAGACTAAGGAAGAACATGAAGAGCATTTGAGGATTGCATTGCAAGTCTTGAGGACAAATCAATTACATGCAAAACTCAGCAAGTGTGAATTCTAGCTTGAAGAAGTAGCTTTTCTCGGACATGTCATATCAAAAGATGGATTATCAGTAGATCTGTCAAAAGTTGAAGCTGTGAGAAATTGGGAAAGACCCACTAATGCAAGCGAGATCAGAAGTTTCTTAGGTCTCGCAGGTTATTATCGGCGATTCATCAAAGATTTCTCTAAGATCGCCGTACCACTTACAAGATTAACTCGTAAGGAGATCCGATATGAATGGAGTGAGGAATGTGAAAGAAGTTTCCAAACTCTCAAGGATCATCTCACTACAGCTCCGGTGTTAGCTCTACCAATAGAAGGAGAGAAATTCGAGGTCTACACAGATGCTTCTGGCATTGGCCTTGGATGTGTCCTAATGCAACAAGGAAAGGTCATAGCATACTCTTCACGTCAACTGAAGAAGCATGAGGAGAATTACCCCGTCCATGACTTAGAACTGGCCGCGGTGGTATTTGCCCTAAAGATATGGAGACACTACTTATATGGAGTGCAGTTTACTGTATACTCCGATCACAAAAGTCTCAAATATCTATTTTCACAAAAGGAGCTAAACATGAGACAAGGACGCTGGCTAGAATATCTCAAGGACTTCGACTTCAATATTCAATACCATCCCGAAAAGGGTAATTATGTTGCTGATGCCCTTAGTCGAAAGCCGAGAGCAATGATAGCCAATTGTATGATACAAGAATGGAGGTTACTTGAACAATTCTCCGAGCTCAATATAAGCTTGGACACGGAATCCAAATTTATTACATTATCTCATGTAAGCATACAGTCAGATTTATTATCTGAGATACAAGCACTTCAGAATGATGATCCTATATTAGTGGAAATCAAAGGAAGATTAGAGGGACAATCTGATTTCCAACTAACTTCTGATGGAAGATTATTATTCAAAGGTAGAACTTGTATACCTGACTGTCCGGAATTAAAGAAGAAGATCTTAGATGAAGCTCACCGATCAAGGTACACTATTCATCCAGGATCAACCAAAATGTACCAGGATGCAAAGAGGAACTTTTGGTGGCCCAACATGAAAAGGGAAATAGCGGACTATGTATCACGCTGTCTCACTTGCCAACAGGTCAAGGCGGAACACCAAAAGCCTGCTGGAAAACTTCATCCTCTAGATATTCCTAAGTGGAAATGGGAGGATATTGGTATGGACTTCATCATGGGTTTATCTAAATCGAAAGGAGGACATGATGGAATCTGGGTTATCATTGACCGATTAACTAAATCGGCACATTTCTTGCCAATAAAAAGCCGATGGTCAATTGATGTGCTAGCTGCACTGTACATCAAGGAAATAGTCAGGATACATGGAATTCCTGTCTCAATCGTGTCTGACAGAGATCCCCATTTTACTTCTCATTTTTGGAAGGGATTACAACATTCGATGGGAACAAAGCTCAACTTTAGTACTGCTTTCCACCCACAAACGGATGGTCAGACCGAGAGAACAAACCAGGTTGTTGAGGATATGCTTAGAGCATGCATCATGGACTTTGGAGGGTGCTGGCATGATCATTTGCCACTAGTGGAATTTGCATATAATAATAGCTACCAAGCTAGTATCCAAATGGCACCTTTCAAAGCTTTATATGGAAGGAGTTGCCGATCACCCTTATGCTGGAACGAAGTTGGGGAAAAATAACTATTAGGTCCAGACATGGTAAGGGATACAACTGAGAAGATACAAGTAATCAGAGAAAGATTGCAAGTTGCTCAGACGAGACAAAAGGCTTATGCTGATACAAGAAGGAGAGATCTTGAATTCCAAATCGGAGATCATGTATTTCTCAAGATATCGCCTGGACGTGGCATACGAAGATTTGGTGTTAAGGGCAAGCTTACGCCAAGATTCATCGGACCATTCGAGGTACTTGAAAGAGTTGGCGAGGTTGCTTATCGCATCGCGTTGCCTCCTCAATTGTCCGAGGTACATAATGTATTTCACATATCTATGTTGAAGAAGTATGTGCACGATCCATCTCATATTATTGAACATGGAGATCTGGTGATCCAGAAAGATCTCACCTATGAACAGAAGCCTATGAAGATTTTGGATCGAGAAATACGAGTTCTAAGGAATAAGGTTATTCCCATACTCAAGGTGCAATGGAATAAGAATCCTGAACACGAAGCGACATGGGAGACCGAGGAATCTATGAAGAAACGATTTCCCGAGTTATTCTAAGAGGTATATGTTCTACACTCTCCACGTGTATAATTATATATATTGAATTTGGGGACCAAATTCTTTTTAAGTGGGGGAGGGTGTAGCAACCCTGATAAATGAATATTGAAATAAAATTAAAAATATATATATTACAGAAGTAATACAGATAATAAAACAAAGTACAAATAACGCCTCTTAGTAAGGCGTTAATTTAAAAAGAAATGCCTCTATAAACGGCGTGACTAAAGAAAGGACGCCCACACATGTGGTCGTCAACTCTCACGCGACCAAATAGGCAAGTAAAAGAAACGCCCATATCTTGGGCGTGTTTCAAAAACAAGGAACGCCCTTATCCAAGACGTTTCTTAATAAACGACCTAAACAAGGTCGTCAGTTCAAGAATGGACGCCCTGACCTAAGGCGTTCATTACATTCGTGAACCGTTCAAACCCAGAACTTATCCAGGGTAAGTGATAAGCATTAGAAAGAGTTCAAACGTGGTAATGACTCTATCATAGAAGTATTACTTCCACACAATCACCAACCCTACTAGGACACCCAAAATCCTATAAAAACACTCGTTCATATAAACCCTAAACCTATTTGATTCGTTCGTCTGCAGAGGTACGTAAGAGGAGCATTCCTTCTTATTTTCCTTAAATCCCTACGTCTGTTACATGAAGAACTAACAGTTCTTCATCATCTTCTGTTACAGGTTAAGAAGCCCCTACGTTCTGAAGAAGCATAGTTCTTCATCCGAGTAAAAATTATTTACCTTCGTATGATGTTCAGATCACAAAGAAACTGATACAGTTTCTTTATTTTCTTATAGGATAACTGCAGTTCTTCTTCTACAATCAAAGCCATCGTCTTCTTCCATCAACCAATAGCCGTGGTCTTCAGGAGCCTAACCGAGCATCATTTTCTGCTAGCCAAAAACCACTCACGGTCATCTCCAAATCAACTCTTCAAGGTAGGATTTTCTCAAGTCTTGTAGCCCAAACTAAAAATAATACAAGAAGCACCATGCATGATACAGTTTGCATATAATTTTAATACGTTTTCTGTAAAAATTTTCAAGAAACGCCCTTGAATAGGGCGCTACTTTAAAAGAAACGACCATCACAGTGGTCGTTAATTCAAAATAAATGCCCTGTACATAGGCGTTATTTCCATGAAAATCGCATGTAATTAATAATTGATCCTGTTTAAAATTCAATAAATATGAGATATCGATTCTAATATCTTGCATAACTCTACCTGTGAATTCCTGTTAATTTTCTTGTCATGATCATGCCTCCTGTCTCTTAAATTTTATTTCCTGAAATCTTGTAAATTCCTTGAATTCACGACCTTGACATGGTCATTTTATATTTGTTAACGCCCCACGACAGGGCGTAAATTGAAAAGAAACGCCCCTTTCTAGGGCGCGTTCTCTGTAAATTCCTGAAATATATATATACTCTGTAAAATAGAATTAAACAGTAACGCCCCTTTCAAGGGCGTGTTTTATATAAATCCTGAAAATGAATTATATTATGACAGATATGTAAATAATAAGACGCCTTCTGGTGAAGCCGTCAACTCTTTAATAAACGCCCCTTCCAAGGGCGCGATTTAGTTAAATTACTGAATTATTGAAAATTCTGTAAAACGGAAAATATGTAAACGCCCTTCTGTTAGGCGTTAAATACTTGAGAAACGACTCTACTTAAGTCGTTATTTTACTGTAAAACTGATTTTTCCACTGTTTTTGTTAACCGATGGTTTCATATGCTATAATATATATATATCGGCACTATTCTCCACTCCGTGAGTATAGTCCCACGTTTCATGTTGATTTATCGATCACACTCAACTCTCATTGACATACAAGCTCTCCATTGGACATTCCGTTCCTTTGGACTAGTGAGTTAGTCATAGAGACCTCCGTAAGACTCCTCGTAGCCTTGGATTCCCTCAAGGCCGACTGAGCTGGTTGTACCCTAAAAACCCATTACACGATCCTTGCCATGTCAATCTAAAGAAACATGGTATACCGGCCCTTATGTTTATACAAAGAGTATATCATAAGAAGATTCTTAATGGGATGATGATATCATGCCATATCATGTCGTTCTTGTAAACCTCAATTCTATGATAAGAATGAGGGTATCTTACTTTGATATACTGTTCATGTGGACCTCAATTCTATATAAAGAATGTCCATACTGATTTGTCATGGTACCTAAGTTAAGGGAACCATATTCTACCTAGTTTTATCGATATCGTGATTATACCGTTATTATCGTCAATCTATGTCCTTTGTCATATTTTGGACTCTATTCTATCCAAGTTGTCATACATGTCTACAAGCTTGATTATTGAAATTATATATTGGCTATATAAACAAGAGTGGATGTCACAAATACATGATAAATGCCAGCGCATATAGGGCCCGATCTGGTCCTGGGAGGAGCACCCGAAAGTACTTGTGCCCATGGGAGTTAAAATGATAAAGTATCTGGCATTATACCGAGTACTTGACTTGCTTGATTGGACATTCCACACACATCTTGTACTTGAATCGTACTTGACTTGACATGAAATGCGTGGCCCGAAAAAGGGTAATTTACTTGCTTGATACATGATAGCCAAAGTTCTTGACATGACTTGTTAAACGTACTTGCTTAAATATCTTGAATACCCTTATTATCTTGTTGAAAGATCATGATTAGTCCATCTTATTTCCTTGATATTACATTCTCTCTATCTTGTCGTTTTATGCGAGCATGCATAGCTTTATTGCATTCATGAAAGATGTAATTACTTAAACCCCTTGCTAGTACTTGAGATATAATTTCCTACTGAGCGTTCGCTCATTCCGTTTGTCCCTTTGTACTTTTCAGGTAAGTCCGACGATGATGGAAGTCAATCGGATGGGAATGGTCAGGAGTGAAGTGATAGAGATTCTACAAGTGTCGTCTAGTCTTTTTCTATAGTTTCCTTGAGTCAACTATGTATTCTTTTCCTTTTTTATTAAACAGAGTATTGGATTTGTAATAGTCTATCCATTATGAAATAAACGATTGGGTTATCTTGCTATTTTGCGCATCTCTGTCTTTGTGTCGAATACACGACCACTCTGAATGACATGATTGATATAAACTCGTCGCGCATCTCCGGGTATCTTCCGCGCTCGGGGCGTGACAAATAATGCTCTTGACTTTCGACTGAGGGCATCGGCTACAAGATTACACTTTCCAGGATGATATTGGATTGTGAAGTCGAAGTCCTTGAGATGTTCCAGCCAATGTCTCTGTCTCATATTCAATTCCTTTTGAGAGAAGAGATACTTGAGACTCTTATGATCTTAATTCTCTTCATGCTTCTTCAATTGTCGGGAAGAGTAAGGTATGACCCTTCTTTGTTGCATCAATACACATCCGAGGTCAATGCCAGATGCATCGATATATACGTCGAATTATTCTCCTTCAATTGGCAAGGCCAAGATCGGGGCAGTGGTCAAGTGATCCTTTAGAGTTTGGAAGCTTCTTTCACAATCTTCACTCCATTCATAACAGATCTCTTTGCAGGCTAGATCTTGGAGAAATCCTTAATGAATCACCTGTAATAGCCGGCAAGACCCTAGAAACTTCGGATCTCGCTAGCGTTGATTGGTCTTTCCCAATTCTTCACAGCTTCTGTAATACCCTAGATTCTTATCGGATCCTAATTGGAGAGTTTCGGATTGCTTTTGTAGGTCCTGGGTTGTGTTTTATGATCCGCGTGGATTTTTCTCTCATACTTGTTTAACGGAACCCCATGGTGAGTTTATTATTCTCTTTATCGACTCGAGGATGCTACATTTGCGATGTACTCATTGAGAGGATCGTTTCGACTATTTTTTTCGTATTTTTTTGAATTAGTCAATTTTCGGGACAAAAATTGAAATTTATGAAAATTAGGAAAATTCCTAATTTCTTCTCCTTTTTATTCTTTTCTCTCCTTCCTCTTTCCTCATTCGCGCACGCGTCCCTCTCTCTCCCGTTCTCTCCCTTCTCGCCCTCTCTGCTCTAGCTACAGATGGAGGAGGCCCGTGGGTGAGGTGGCGACGGCGTGGAGCTACTGTGGCGTGTGATGGTGCGAGGAATGGAGCGTGGTTGGCGCGATCCCGATTGGTGGATTCAAAGCCGGCGTGGTTTGATCGTCGTGGCTATTTCGGCGCGGTTTAGTCGCTTCGGCGCACGGAATCATCGGTGGAGGGAGGGAGACGAATCATCTACTTTTCCTCTACATTCCCTCGTAGTTTCACGTTGAACGGTGTGCGTACGAGTAGGTTTCGTTCAGTTTTGAGAAAAGCATGCTCGGGGGGTGTGCGTCATGTTCGCGAAAAAATGGCGACGGTTTTCGACTAGATTAGTTTCATTGTGACCCCCAGCATGTTAGCTGTCACGCCCCGAGCCTTTATTACAGTGGAAGACTCGCACGGGGAGCGCGAACAGCCGGCATGGTAAGCCTCTTGCAAGCAAGAATGACCAGAGCGCAATACAATCACACACATAAATGTAATTGCACAGAATTTAATCAAACTCCAACTTTATTTCATAAATGATCAACATTCGAAATACAACCACTTTCCATCATCTATCATTCTACTAGACTCAAGAAATAGGAAAATTACATTGACTCAATCTAGACATTATAGACTTCCTAAGTCTTCGCTCATCTTTAATCACTCTCGGATCCGCTACTTGAATAATCCGAATCCGAACCCGACTCACTCTCATTTCTTGAAAAAGATTGGAAATAGGTAATGAGCACACTTGCCCAGTAGGTATCTTCGCATCAACATGAAGGCACTATTAAAGTGATTAATATTTTTGCTCTAAAGAAATAAGGTAAAATCATGCAATGCGATGATCACGCGATTAAATCAAAGTAACAAGACAATCATATAAAATGGAATGAGAACAAGAACGAACTAGCAAGAATATAACAAGAACATGATATTGGCCTTTCATGAACAAGAATATATCGAGAATGTACTAGCAAGCCACATATTCATCACTTTAGCATCTTATGCTTATGAGCAAGTGCTTCGTGAATTTCTGTGGAATATCAAGCAAGAATGTCATGTCGTGTCGTAGATCTTCACTTATTTATAGAAATAGTACTCCCAGCGCAATGCGACGCCAGTAGCATCATACCCCATGGTTTATAAAATAGTATGTTTCCGGCAATCAGCCGAGGGAACTAGCATAGAGCCCTTGAACACAATCAGTGCTCGATCGCATCTTCAGGTATAAATTAAGCTACTTCCATGCATGTAACAGTAAAGTATGGCTAAGAATATAACAATTCCAAATAATGAAAATCAATGAATGAACGCTTCAATTTGAATATATGAGATTAAGAATGACTTAGACTATGCTATGCTTACGGAAACAAATCGGCAGCATAACAGTATATTCTCTTAACTTTCATTCATTATATTAAGTCTATTAAGCAATATGATAGGTTCTAGATCATCAAGGGTTATCTAGAAACATTGAAATGTCAACCCTTTGTCAAACATTGGGTTAACATATACAGGCTGTGTGACGGTCATCTGTTGGGCCGTTACATAATGTGACGCGCCAGTAGTGGGCCGTTACAGTGATCCGAGTCCAGAAAGATAAAAATAGACTCAGAGAAATGTGACAGTCATGCAATGGGCTGTTACGTGAGCCTGACGGTCCAATGTAAGGCCGTTACATTACTAGATCCAGAAAACAACGATAGTGTATTCTAGTTAATGGGCTTTAATGGTACAACCAACTCGGCGTCCTAGTGGGAATCCCAGGCTCGCGGAGAATTACAGAGGCCTTGAAACAAGATTTCCTGTTCCATTGGAAGGAATATCCAATAGAGAGGTCCTCAAGTCCAAGAATATGTTCCTATAGTGCAAAAATGTGAACTAATGGTCAACATACCGGAGTATGTGCCATGTACTTATAGAAACGACTCTATTGATAGAGAAAGAATATATATATAGACATATAACGATGTGAAATCATGATAAAAAAACTCTATCAATACATCATTCAAAAATCATGTTTCTAATTACAAAACTATAGAGTTTGGGCTCATGAAATTAACATAACTTAAATTAACAATAAGATGCCAAACCATGCAATACCTATCATGAATGAGTAAATAACCTTCAAGTCACATAACAGGTTAAAACTTAGGTAACTAGGCTTAATATTAAGTAAAATTTAACAAATCTTATTCTGCCTTAGGGTTGACAGAACACCGGTCTCTGACGGTCTATCTGTGGTGCGTCACAGTGAAGGTGATGGTCTGTCGAACAGCCGTTACAGTATGTAATGCGTCTGTCCGAGTGCGTTAGAGATAACGGTGAAATCCAAATATAACAGAGTGTGTGACAGTCTATCATAAGGCCGTTACATGAGTGTGACGGTCCTACGCTGATGCGTCACAGAGTCTGCTAAGAGAAAGCGATATAAAACCTAAGGTATCAACTCACATCATGTCTGTAAATCAAATACCATGTCTATTCTAGGCATGATAACGAAGTATAGGCTATCTATATGCATGGGTATCCGTGAAATAGATAAGATACATCTTTTTAAATTTCCAATTAGGCTAAGAGATGCATGTAATGCATAGAACTTAGTAAACATGAAATTGATGCTCTATTATGAATGAAATTCAATCAAACAAGAGGGCTTATAGTCCTATCAAGTTGTTATTCCCGTTCATGAGATAACCTACCTCTTGTCTAGACTTCAAACTTCCAATTATGGTCTGAACACCGAACCCTAGTTCCCTTCTTCCTGTGATTTTTTAGTAACTTCCTTGGGCTCTAACTCCACGAACTCTTGACCTAAAGACGTGAAATTTAGAGAGGATTTAGTCTAAAGTATTGTAAACAATTACTTCTAAAGAACTTACCCAAGATTACACCTCCTTACCTTGATTCCTTGCAAGCCAAAAGTAAGGGTCGCACAGTTCAGAACAAGGTCCTATTTATAGGGTTTTGGCTAGGGTTTGAAGATTAGATCAATTCTAGAGTCCTTAATTTGCTAAAACCTAATCTCTAAGAGTCCTTAGTAATGTTATAACTCTTCATACGCTGATCTCTAGTGGATAAGAGTCCAAAGTTTTGATCTTTGTACTTGTTCTTTCCTTCACGGAACTAACAAGATGTAACGATCTAATGCAGGTGCGTTAGAGGCATGTGACGGTCTCACGATAGACTGTTTCATTTATTATTTCCAGAGTTCAACATGAATCAAACTCTTCAGCTTACGGAATTCACAGAGTGTAACGGTCGTAGACCCATGCGTTACAAGCATGTGACGGTCGCACGATAGACCGTTACATTTAACGTATATAGAGTTTCAAATAAATAAAACTCTTTTATTCATTTTTGCATATTATTATTTATATAATACATTTTTATTCTTAAATATACTAAATAACCTTCTAGAATATGGGTCAAACTTAATGGTTTTTGGGCCTTAGATGATGTGTACTTAGGCTTGGTTAATTATTTAACCTAATTGGGCCTTTAATGACTTATTAGTCTCAAAATCCATTTATTAATATATTTAAGCCTTTATAAATTCTAAAAAATTATTTATATAAAATTTTGGGGCACTACACCCTCCCCCACTTAGAAGAATTTGGTCCCCAAATTCAAGACATGGATTGTGGAGAGTGTACTTACAGTTAAATAATTCTAGAAATCTTTTTCTCATGACTGCTTCGATTTCCCATGTTGCTTCGTATGGCCATGTTTTCTTCCATTTGATCTTGACCATAGGTATAACTTTATTCCTTAATTGACGCACTTCCCGATCCAGAATCTTTATTGGCGTTTGCACATATGTCATATCCTTCTGAATTTTCAGATTATCACAAGTGATAATATGGTCAGGATTGTATACATACTTCTTCAGCATGGACACGTGAAATACGTCATGAACTCCTGCTAATTGTGGAGGTAAAGCCAATCTATAAGCCACTTCACCGACCCTTTCAAGAATTTCAAATGGGCCAATGAACCTTGGAGTTACCTTTCCTTTAATGCCAAATCTTCGAATACCACGACCTGGAGAAACTTTCAAATATACATGATCTCTTACCTGAAACTCCAAGTCACGTCTTCGATTGTCGGCATAAGACTTTTGCCTATCTTGCGCCATTCTCATCCTTTCCTGAATGAGCTTGATCTTCTCTGTAGAATCTCAGATAATATCGGGGCCTAAGAATTATCTTTCCCCCATTTCACTCCAACATATTGGAGATCGACAACTTTTCCCATATAGAGCTTCAAAAGGTGCCATTTGTATGCTTACTTGATAGCTGTTATTATATGCAAATTTCACCAGAGGCAAGTGATCATGCCAACTACCTCCAAAATTGATAGCACAGGCTCTAAGCATATCTTCTACCACCTGATTTGTTCTTTCCATCTGACCATCAGTTTGTGGATGAAAGGCTGTGATAAAATTCAATCTAGTCCCTAGTGAATGTTGTAGGCCCTTCCAGAATTATGATGTAAATCGAGGATCTCTATCTGATACAATAGTGACTTGAACACCATGTAATTTGACAATCTCTCTTATGTATAATGCTGCTAGAATGTCCACAGACCATCGACTCTTTATTGGTATGAAGTGTGCAGATTTAGTCAATCGATCTATGATTACCCATGTGACATCATGTCCACCTCTTGTCTTAGGTAAACCCATAATGAAGTCCATCCCTATGCTTTCCCATTTCCATTCGAGAATATTTAAGGGATGTAATTTACCTGCGGTTCTAAAATGTTCAGCTTTAACTTGTTGGTAGGTTAGACAACGAGACACGAAGTCAGCTATTTCCCTCTACATATTGGGCCACCAAAAGTTTCTTTTGAGATCCTGATACATTTTTGTACCTCCTGGATGAATGGTGTACTTTGATTTATGTGCTTCTTCTAGGAACAATTTCTTTGTATCCTCATGATCCGGTATACACATTCAGCCCTTGAATAGTAATCTTCCATCATTAGAAGTATAAAAATGGTACTCCATTTGAAATTCACTCTAGCCGGGCATCTCCTGATTTAGGGGAGGATGTGGATCTTTTACCCATCCCTAACCTTGGTGAATCCATAATCATTCCAAATATTCTGCAACTGACCAACTGGTTAGATCCATATGAGCCTTCTGAGAATTCTTGTGTTGAGGAGCGCACTGATTTCATTCCTAATCCTCCTTATCTCCTTGACACTGGCCATGTGGTAGATTCCCCAAAAATCCATAACACCCTTATCCTCTCTCACCTAAATAATACGCAAGTACATCTTAAAAGTGAGGATGAAGGAGAAAAGTTGAGAGAAATTAAGGTCCGCATTGATGTGTTTAATACTTATAAGGACCTTAAACATACAGAGGAATATTTTGTAATTGAAGCTATGATAATTCCTCTACCATTCTCTGACCGAGGGGGTCCATCCAAATTCCTAGACCCACCTTGGCATGCTTCTAGCCCACATGCATCGAGGCATAATCTTTTCCTCCAATGGTACACGGGCTGGAATTTATCGGAGGATAAGATCATTTGGTGGCTCATTCTGAATGCCACCCGTTGGTTAGTGAACTATAATATGTCTGGCTGAAGACATTAAACTAAGTTTTTCTTGGGAGGCAACCCAAAATTTTTGTGATTTCTGTGTGAGAATAAATAGCTTCTTGGGACGCAACCCAAGTTTTTTTATTATGGTTTTGTGTTTATTTTGCAGATTTGAATAAAGGATAAGTTGGGTGGAGAGAGCTGATTGCTTACTATGTTGCTCCGAATTTTAAAGCCAAGTACCGCCTCTCAAACACCACGGCCGTTGAAGTACACATCAGGTTGTCCCGTTCTTTCCCAAACATATCATGTCTACATTGTTCTATTGTTCCATATTGTTCATGCCATTGAGGACAATGTCATTTAAGTTGGGGGGACGGAAATCATGTTGCACATGCATTCATATACAACCTCATTTTTTTTCAACCCATTTTGAGTTTCATGATTCATGCTTCCATTGAAAGTACTTCTGGAATAGAAATGACTGGATAAGGATGATGGAAGATTATTTAATCTAGCCATGGAAAGCTGATATAAGAATCTTGTTAAAGTTCATGTGCACTTTAGAAAAATGAAAAACACTTTGCACGCTAATGAAACAAGTAGGACAAGCATTCTGCTATTTTGGGTATGTTGCCTGATATTCAGCACTTCTTAAGGAAGAGATTTTTAGCTTTCTGCCATGTTATCTATCAAAATTAGTGCAAAAGTACAATTGAAAATTTTTTTTGAGAAAAACACCATGAAAAATGCTTCGATTCTGAGTAACCGGGCTTACTTCACCTAAGACATGTTGAGGTTCACGTCAAAAGGAAAAGGAAACTTTGATCTGTATAACCGGGCCTGCTTCACCTAAGACGTGTTGGGGTTCGCATAAAACAGTGAAGGGTAGTGCAACATCATGTGTGCATGTGTGTATAAAAAAAAAGAGATCCCAAAAGGGACCAAGTAATAAGGTAAACAAAAAGCCATTATGCTTAATGCTCTGATTACAAAGTGTAGGATTGAAAGGCACATGCTTAAAATAGCAAATGGGGGATGCAATTGTCTTCACTGTAGACTTAGCATTTCACATGCAGAAGTGCTACTGAATTTTGATTAGAATTCTTAATCATGTACCTTAATTTCCTACATAAGGCTAGTATGTGATAATGACTCCAGATTCTTAATCTTTAGTAGATTCTATGAACGACGATCTAGAAATGAGGCATGGATATTTTAAACTCTTGTTGGTCCTCAATTTTGAATTATTTACATTGCTAAGGGACTAGCAATGAGTAAGTTGGGGGTGTGATAAATGTGTAATTTTACATGGTAAGTAATGTTATAACACACTTTTATGAGCTTTAATATGCATCGCTATGCATTTATCACACTTAATTTTAATTTCTTATCAAACTAGTTAATTGCCTGATTTAAGTCAATTTTGATTCCCTTTTGCAGGCACCCTACACATCCAAAAGCGAGAAAAGAAACATAAAACAATTGTTTACCTATTAATATGATATATATATATATGATATCTATATTTGATATATGTGTATCTATTTGATATCTACTTGAGATATATATGTTAAATATACATCTTTGATACCTTGGCTTTTCACGTAGTTAATGCATGCAAGTGGGCTTTACATGGTTATACATATAAACCTGCAGGTTTTATATTCTTATAAATGCGCTATTATATGAAGCATGCAGGTTGGGCTTCCTAATAAAGCATGCAAATGCAACATGGGTTATTCACGTCGGTTGCTGGCGAATGGCATGCAACAAATGGCCAAGGGCCAAAGGCTGTCAGCACAACGCTGGCTTTGGCAGTGGATGCGGTCAAAGCCGCAACTTGGTGAACGTAGGCATGGAGGAGGCTTCACGGTTGACGATGGAGGGCTTTGCACGCCGACAAGTCAATAAGAGCTGCAGCAGCTAGCACTCCCTTCACACGTTGGGCTCAATTATACCAAATCCATGAGGCTTCTAACAGCAAACGGAAGGCCAAGTCTTTAACGCAGAGGGGCTTCACGAGGAGCTCACGGCAGCGGCTGAAGACAAAAGGCATGGGTTCCACGCTGAGCACACAAGGCCCTGGCAGCTTCAACGCACCAAAGTCATATGGACCTCACGTGGAGATGGCTTTCACACGCATGCAACACGGAAAGGGTTCATTCGACGGACAAAACGAAAGCGGCCTTCACACGATGTTCAAATGGGCTCAGAGTGGCCGGCTTCTTCGGATGGTTCACACATGGCGGCAGCGCCCTTCATACGACCGAGCAGTTCACACAAGCTGAGAGGAGAATGGTTTTACCCTTCCAAATAGTGAGAATTTGAGACCTATAAAAGGAGAGTTTGAGGCAACAATGTGGGAGGCATTAGTGTTTAGAATGCATTTTAAGGTCTGTTATTGTTTTCTTGAAGAGTTTGTTTGAGTTTTGAGAGTATTTGAAGAATCAAGGAGAAAGAGGGGCAGGAGGCCCCTTCAGGTTTTTATTTCTTTCAATCTTATTATTCATTTAAATTATTAGAAGTTTTGGAATTTTGAGTGGTGCTTATTACAAGTTCTTAAGATTTTAACCCTTTCATAGCTATTTACGTATTTTTCTAATCGTTATTTCAATTTCTTGTCTTCTTCAAAGTTGTTCATATTTCAATTCTACACATTTTCTATTTTTATCATTTTCTCTAATTTCTCTTCGTTTTTAGGTTATTGCATATTTTTCTAAGTTCTATCCTGATCGGTTACTATTCATCCGAGTTGATACCTTCTGCCATTTCTCTATTTTGAAGCCCTTACAGTTCTTTTTTCTTTCTGCATTCTTCATGAAAGTTTTTCCTCTCTTATAGATCTAACTTTTATTCTTCTACCACTTTCTCCAATTCTTCTTCGTTTTTTAGTTATTTTAATTTTCCCAAAGTTCTATCTTTAACATTTTTACTGTTCATCCGCGCGCATAGGTTCCATATGTTCCCAATTTTCACCTCCTTCCTCTCATTTTCTTTCTTTACACTCTTCATAAAAGTTATTTCGAACCCTCTGATCTTTAATTTTATCTTCTGTCACTTCTTCTAAATCTCGCCAGTTTAAAAGTTATTTTCATTCTAATGTCACCCTAGTTTCATTATAATTTTCTTTTCGTAGTTCTTTCATCCACTTGCCTTTCTTTACATCCTTCACACACTCTAAGGCGGTTTCAATTTAATTCTCATGATT
The DNA here is from genome assembly GCA_022559845.1 of Amorphophallus konjac. Classification (NCBI taxonomy): domain Eukaryota; kingdom Viridiplantae; phylum Streptophyta; class Magnoliopsida; order Alismatales; family Araceae; genus Amorphophallus; species Amorphophallus konjac. The sequence continues at coordinate 201,571,889 of CM040124.1, forward strand.
TTTAAATCTTAAAAACTCAAGGTTTTCAACTTTTAAATCTACTCGGTCTCATCACTTAACTATTCCATTTATTTAATTTGTGGGCCGAATATTTTAATTTGGTAGCGGGGCGTATTAATGACGTGCGTTTTCCGCGCATCAAATTTTGGCGCCGTTGCCGGGGAGGGTTTGAATTTGAAGTTGATAACTTTGTATTTTCTTTTGTATATATATTGGGGCTCACTCTTATTTTTGCAGAAAAATAAAATGATCAACAAAAATAAAAAAAATAGAGTTTTTTGAAAAATGTCAAAAAATATTGTGTCTCCCCGAGGTAAGTCTTCTTTATCTTATACTCTTATTATTTTTTATTTACCATATAAAGAACGAGGGAATGCGATTAAGGTTTGTACTCTTACCCTCTTTCTATATATTTAGTTTCTTTATTTTTACTTTCAATATGTAATTTGTTTTCATGCTTAGAAATGTTCTTAAAAAAATAAAAAAATATAAGAAATAAAAAATATGGTGGATTAGCTCAGTTCACTAACAAAAAAATAGAAAAATAAAAGTAAAAAAAAGTATAACTTGGTCTCAATATCATCTTTGAAACTGGTGTGTAAGGCTAGAGGTCAACGGCAAACGCTATAAGCGGGAAAGTGGTTACTTAATTAGGACCTTGTGAAAGTAAGGGGAGCCTCCCAGTTCCACACATGTTACCTGGCCGGTAGATAAGTTTGATGGTGAATCTAAGTTGGACTTTATTTGATAATTTGTTTGTATCAAAAAAAATCAAAAAAATAAAATCTACAAAAAATGGTGAGATCATAACTTTCATCTATGGAGTGGGCACACAACTTAGCTAGGTTTGACCAATTGGCTCATAAATTTGATCAATTTCTAGCCATGGATTAAGACCCCTTTATACCACCTAGTCACCATGATAATGATCACATGTGGGATAACCCGGCCTATTATGTAGGTGGTTGCCAAAATCCACACTCATTTTTCACCCAAAACAACCCGACCTCTTATGATAGTCCATATTCGTGGTCGGCCCAAAATGAGATCATGTCACCTATGATGGCCCAGTTTCCATCGTTTACCCAGGACCATGTTCTAACCACTCAGTTTGGGGGTCATGATCTACCTTTCCTCCCAGAGCAAGCCCAATATGATCAACAGTTTTTTCAGCCTGATTATGAATCACCTTCAGATACTTATACCTCTAGTTGGGAAAATCAACTAACAATCTCTTGGATGGACCAAGCAAGGCAAACCCAAATGTCTCCAGAACTCTCCACACCTTATTTTGACCCATGTCCAAACAACTTTAATTCTTGTTGGAGAGATCAGCATGATTCTTCTTGGGAGTCTTATCAGGATCAAGGCCAAAGTCCTCAAGAACAAGATTTTTAAAATTGGGCCCCATACCCAAATGATTCTTATGATCAACCATATTATGGAGGGCAACCCATACACTCTCCACCACCTCATTCTCAGACTGAGTGCCCTTCAAATTACTATCCATCACAATTTGACTCTCAGCCCACTTATCTATCTCCTCCATACACAGATTTGCATAAGGAGGAGATGTTTGATCAATTGACACGGCTCTTCCAGACTCAACAACAAGCTTTCCAGGAACAACTGTAAAATTTTGAGGCTCATGTGAGCCGGGTTGCTAAAAACATCATAGAAATGGAAGTCGATCCAATGCCTAGCAACCCCACTACAAGTCTTGAGGGCCAACTTCCTGCATTTGATGACAATAAAAGTCCATATGATCAATCTATGATTCTCCAGCCTAACACTCATATCCCTTTTGATCTTGAGAGAATAATGGGGGAGTTTTATGATGAAGACTTAAAGGAAGAGCAGCCTAAGAATTGTGAAGAGGATTATGATGAATCTGATAATCTAAAGTCAGGGGGAGAAGAAGAGGAAGAGGATTTGCCTGTCAATGATCAAATTCCTTTACTTGCCCTTCCTGAATTTGATAAGTCCTTCTTCCAAGTGAATGACGAAGAAAATGTGAGTGTGGAGAGAGAAATGAGTGTGGCCATAAACCCTTCTTCTTCGGCAATTGAGGAACCAGGTACTCCATTTGAAATTCACTCTAGCCGGGCATCTACTAATTTAGGGTATGATGTGGATCTTTTACCCATCCCTAACCTTGGTGAATCCATAATCATTCCAAATATTCTGTAACTCACCAACTGGTTAGATCCATATGAGCATTCTGAGAATTATTGTGTTGAGGAGCGCACTGATTTCATTCCTAATCCTCCTTATCTCCTTGACACTGGCCATGTAGTAGATTCCCCAAAAATCCATAACACCCTTATCCTCTCTCACCTAAACAATACGCAAGTACATCTTAAAAGTGAGGATGAAGGAGAAAAGTTGAGAGAAATTAAGGTCCGCATTGATGTGTTTAATACTTATAAGGACCTTAAACATACAGAGGAATATTTTGTAATTGATGCTATGATAATTCCTCCACCATTCTCTGACCGAGGGGGTCCATCCAAATTCCTAGACCCATCTTGGCATGCTTCTAGCCTACATGCATCGAGGCATAATCTTTTCCTCCAATAGTACACGGGCTAGAATTTATCGGAGGATAAGATCATTTGGTGGCTCATTCTGAATGCCACCCGTTGGTTAGTGAACTGTAATATGTCTGGCTGAACACATTAAACTAAGCGCTTCTTGGGAGACAACCCAAAATTTTTGTGATTTCTGTGTGAGAATAAATAGCTTCTTGGGAGGCAACCCAAGTTTTTTTTATTGTGGTTTTGTGTTTATTTTACAGATTTGAATAAAGGATAAGTTGGGGGGAGAGAGCTGATTGCTTACTCTGTTGCTCCGATTTTCAAAGCCAAGTACTGCCTCTCAAACACCACGACCATCGAAGTACACATCAGGTTGTCCCGTTCTTTCCCAAACATATCATGTCTACATTGTTCTATTGTTTCATATTGTTCATGCTATTGAGAACAATGTCATTTAAGTTGGGGGGACGAAAATCATGTTGCACATGCATTCATATACAACCTCATTTTTTTCAACGCATTTTGAGTTTCATGATTCATGCTTCCATTGAAAGTACTTCTAGAATAGAAATGACTGGATAAGGATGATAGAAGATTATTTAATCTAGCCATGGAAAACGGATATAAGAATCTTGTTAAAGTTCATGTGCACTTTAGAAAAATGAAAAATACTTTGCACGCTAATGAAACAAGTAGGACAAGCCTTCTGCTATTTTAGATATGTTGCCTGATATTCAACACTTCTTAAGAAGAGATCTTTAGCTTTCTGCCAAGTTATCTATCAAAATTAGTGCAAAAGCACAATTGAAATTTTTTTTTGAGAAAAATACCATGAAAAATGCTCCGATTCTGATTAACCGGGCCTACTTCACCTAAGACGTGTTGAGGTTCACGTCAAAAGGAAAAGGGAACTTTGATCTGTGTAACCGGGCCTGCTTCACCTAAGACGTGTTGAGGTTCGCGTAAAACAGTGAAGGGTAGTGCAGCATCATGTGTGTATGTGTGTATAAAAAAAAAAGAGATCCCAAAAGGGACCAAGTAATAAGGTAAACAAAAAGCTATTATGCTTAATGCTCTGATTACAAAGTGCAGGATTGAAAGGCACATGCTTAAAATAGCAAATGGGGATGCAATTGTCTTCACTGTAGACTTAGCATTTCACATGCACAAGTGCTACTGAATTTTGATTAGAATTCTTAATCATGTACCTTAATTTCCTACATAAGGCTAGTATGTGATAATGACTCCAGATTCTTAATCTTTAGTAGATTCTATGAACGACGATCTAGAAATGAGGCATGGATATTTTAAACTCTTGTTGGTCCTCAATTTTGAATTATTTGCATTGCTAAGGGACTAGCAATGAGTAAGTTGGGGGGTGTGATAAATGTGTAATTTTACATGGTAAGTAATGTTATAACACACTTTTATGAGCTTTAATATGCATCGCTATGCATTTATCACACTTAACTTTAATTTCTTATCAAACTAGTTAATTGCCTGATTTAAGTCAATTTTGATTCCCTTTTGCAGGCATAAAACCTAGACATCCAAAAGCGAAAAAAGAAACGTAAAACAATTGTTTACCTATATATATGATATTTATATATATATTATGATATCTATATTTGATATATGTGTATCTATTTGATATCTACTTGAGATATATATGTTAAATATACATCTTTGATACCTTGGCTTTTCACGTAGTTAATGCATGCAAGTGGGCTTTACATGGTTATACTGTAAACCTGTAGGTTTATATTCTTATAAATGCGTTGTTATACGAAGCATGCAGGCTGGGCTTCCTAATAAAGCATGCAAATGCAACATGGGTTCTTCACGTCGGTTGCTGGCGAATGGCATGCAACAAATGGCCAAGGGCCAAAGGCTGTCAGCACAACGCTGGCTTTGGCGGTGGATGCAGTCAAAGCAGCAACTCAGTGAACGTAGGCATGAGGAGGCTTCACGGTTGACGATGGAGGGCTTTGCACGTCGACAGGTCAATAAGAGCTGCAGCGGCTGGCACTCCCTTCACACGTTGGGCTCAATTACACCAAATCCATGAGGCTTCTAACAGCAAACGGAAGGCCAAGTCTTCAACGCATAGGGGCTTCACGAGGAGCTCACGGCAGCGGCTGAAGACAAAAGGCATGGGTTCCACGCTGAGCACACAAGGCCCTGGCAGCTTCAACGCACCAAAGTCATATGACCTCACGTGGAGATGGCTTTCACACGCATGCAACACGGAAAGGGTTCATTCGACGGACAAAACGAAAGCGGCCTTCACACGATGTTCAAATGGGCTCAGCGTGGCCGGCTTCTTCGGATGGTTCACACATGGCGGCAGCGCCCTTCATACGGCCGAGCAGTTCACACAGGCTGAGAGGAGAATGGTTTTCCCCTTCCAAATAGTGAGAATTTGAGACCTATAAAAGGAGAGTTTGAGGCAACAATGTGGGAGGCATTAGTGTTTAGAATGCATTTTAAGGTCTGTTGTTGTTTTCTTGAAGAGTTTGTTTGAGTTTTGAGAGTATTTGAAGAATCAAGGAGAGAGAGGGGCAGGAGGCCCCTTCAGGTTTGTATTTATTTCAATCTTATTATTTATTTAAATTATTAGAAGTTTTAGAATTTTGAGTGGTTGTTATTACAAGTTCTTAAGATTTAAGCCCTTTCATAGTCATTTACGTATTTTTCTAGTCGTTATTTAATTTCTTGTCTTCTTCAAAGTTGTTCATATTTCAATTCTACACATTTTCTATGCTTACCTTTTTCTCTAATTCCTCTTCGTTTTTAAGTTATTGCATATTTTTCTAAGTTCTATCCTGATCGGTTACTATTCATCCGAGTTGATACCTTCTGCCATTTCTCCATTTTGAAGTCCTTCAGTTCTCTTTTCTTTCTGAGTTCTTCATGAAAGTTGTTCCTCTCTTATAGATCTAACTTTTCTTCTTCTATCATTTCTCTAATTCTTCTTCGTGTTTGAGTTATTTTAATTTTTCCACAGTTCTGTCTTGAACATTTTTACTGTTCATCCGCGTGCATAGGTTCCGTGTTTTCCTAATTTTACCTCCTTCCTCTCATTTTCTGTCTCTACACTCTTCATAAAAGTTATTCCTAACCCTCTGATGTTTAACTTTTGCTTCTGCCACTTCTTCTAATTCTCGCCAGTTTAAAATTTATTTTCATTCTAATGTCACCCTAGTTTCATTATAATTTTCTTTTCGTAGTTCTTTCATCCACTTCCCTTTCTTTACATCCTTCACACACCCTAAGGCGGTTTCAATTCAATTCTCATGAATTTTAAATCTTAAAAACTCAAGGTTTTCAACTTTTAAATTTACTTCTCCCTGTGGATTCGACTCGGTCTCACCACTTAACTATTCTATTTATTTAATTTGTGGGCTGGATATTTTAATTTGGTAGCGGGGCGTATTAACGACGTGCATTTTCCGCACATCAATTGTCTTGAAGAATAGGAAATCACCTTTCCATTTTACATAAGGACACATCCTAAGCCAATTCCAGACGCATCCGTATATACTTCAAATCCACCACCCTCCATCGATAGTGTTAGAATAAGAGCTGTTGTAAGGTGATTCTTAAGATTTTGAAAACTCTTCTCACGTTCCTCTAACCAGACAAAATGATTTTCTTTTCTCGTAAGTCTAGTTAAAGGAACCGAAATTTTCAAGAAGTCCTTAATGAATCTTCTATAATAACTAGCTAGACCCAGAAAGCTCCTTACTTCAGACACAGTCGTAGGTCGACTCCAATTCTTGACAGCTTCTACCTTAGGAGGATCCACAGCAATACCTTCTTTTGAAATAATGTGGCCTAGGAATGAGACTTCCTCGAGCCAGAATTCGCACTTATTGAGTTTGGCATAAAGCTTGTGTTCTCTAAGTGTTTGCAAAGCTATTTTCAAATGTTCTTCTTGTTCTTCTTTTGTCTTGGAGTATATCAGGATATCATCGATGAAGACGACAATGAATTAATCCAGGTATGGCTGGAAGACACTGTTCATAAGTTGCATAAATGCTACTGGGGCATTAGTTAACCCAAACGGCATTACCACGAATTCATAGTGGCCATAACGACTTCGAAAAGCCGATTTATAAATATCTTCCTGTTTGATTCTAAGTTGATGATAACCTGATATGAGGTCAATCTTAGAAAAATATTCTGCTCCCGAAAGCTGATCGAAGAGCTCATCAATACGCGGCAATAGATACTTGTTTTTAATTGTCAACTGATTTAGTCGCCGGTAATCGATGCATAGCCTGAGAGAACCATCCTTCTTATTGACAAATAAAACCGACACACCCCAAGGGGATGTGCTAGGTCTTATGAAACCCTTGTCTAGTCATTCCTGCAACTACTTTTTTAGTTCCTTGAGTTATGTGGGGGACATCCTGTAAGGGGCTATAGAAATAGGTGCTGCTCCTGGAATGAGTTCAATGGTAAAGTTTACTTCCCTCTCGGGCGGTAAACTAGGTAGTTCAGATGGGAACAAGTCTGAGAACTCATTTGCAATAGGAATGTTTGCTAGGATAATTTCTTTAGATTCGGTGATAATGACTGAAGCAAGAAAAGTTTCACATCCTTGCGAGATAAGCTTGCAAGCGTGAATAGAAGATATAATGGTAGGATGTTTCTTTTATTTGATGCCAAGAAAAGAAAATCTTGGAAGACCGGGCTTTTGAAAAGATATAATCCTATTTCGGCAATTGATATGAGCATCATGGTCTACAAGCCAATCCACCCCTAAGATGGCATCATAACCTTTCATGTCAAGGCACACGAGGTTTGCGGGGAGATTGTGACCTTCTATTATCACTTCACTATTAGGATAATACTCGGTGAGCTTAGTTCTAGATTCTAAAGGTGTAGTAATAGCAAGGTTTGAAGGTAAGGGGACTGATGCAATTGACAACATTTTTCCAAAGGTAGTGGAAATAAAAGAATGAGAGGCACCAGTATCAAATAGCACAAATGTAGGACGATAAAAAATTTGAGGAGTACCTTCCATAAGCCCATCATCCCTGGGCGCTTCCTCTTCGTCTAGAATGGCATTGAGGCGAGCCTGCCTCCTACGTCATCCATTAGCTGATTGATCTTTCATAAGGGGGCAATCTGACACACGATACTCCCTACTTCCACAACGCAAACAAGCACCGAGGTGCTTCCAGCATTCTTCAGCCGAGTGGCGGAATTTCTCGCAAAAAGTGCATGCCGAGGCAACTTGCTCCTTCTCTTCCTTAACCTTTTTATTATTCTTCTAGGAACTTCCACCGTTCCCACTCCTTGATGTTTTCTTGCTGTCACGGCTTTTGTATGGCTCTGTGATGCTAAACTTCTCCTTCTTATAATGCCGATAAGATCGTCGGCTAGATTCTTCTCCTTTTCCTTTCAACTTTTCGACCTTCTCTAAGGTCCTCTCGCATAGATATGCCCTCTGAACCATCTACGCATAAGTGCGGATATTCTGTGTCCCAAGTTGCTGAATGAAACTGGGCCGTAACCCGTCCATAAATCGATTTGCTTTTAATAATTCCGTGCTAATAAGGTGTGGTGCATATGGTGCTAGTCTTGAAAACTGTAGCTCATATTCTACCACCGACATCATCCCTTGACGAAGGGAGGCAAACTCCATGGCCTTCCTTTCCTTTACATGCTCGGAAAAATACTTGGTACGGAATAAAGTAAGAAAACCGTCCAATGTATGAGGTGCATCGGCCGGAGGTGCCGGAACCGACTTCCACCAAGTACGGGCATCTTTATTTAGTTGAAATGTTGCTAGACGCACCTTCTCCTGATCAGTGCATTGAATAACGTCAAATATCCTATTCATCTCATCGATCCAGTTTTCTGCCTCATCGGGATTTGAAGATCCATATAATCGCAGAGGATTTAGACTCCGAAAGTTGTGATGTAGGTCACCATCCCTTGCCCCTGCACCACCTTGTGCTATAGTTTGCAATGCCTGAGTGAGGCCGACAACTGTTTGTTGCATACCGTCCCAATCTACGGGACGAGCCATTTGTAAAATAGGGTAACTGAGAGAAAAATATCAACTTGTTATTTCTCATGAGAATCAACCTTAAAGCTAATTAATTATCTTATCCCGGGCTCTACCCAATCCTCACATGCGTATGGAATTTCTTCCTTAGTTCATAGGTAAGGGTCCTTAAACCTTCGACTTATCCTATGACATGATTCCTTTCCCTAAGTCCTGAGACTTAGGCTCTGATACCAAATTAACTGTCACGCCCCGAGCCTTTATTACAGCAGAAGACTCCCTCGGGAAGCGCGAACAGCCGACATGTTAAGCCTTTTGCAAGCAAGAACGACTAGAGCGTAATACAATCACACACATAAATGCAATTGCACAGAATTTAATCAAACTCCAACTTTATTTCATAAATGATCAATATTCGAAATACAACCACTTTCCATCATCTTTCATTCTACTAGACTCAAGAAATAGGAAAATTATATTGACTCAATCTAGACATTATAGACTTCCTAAGTCTTCGCTCATCTTTAATCACTCTCGGATCAGCTACTTGAATAATCAGAATCAGAACCCGACTCACTTTCATTTCCTGAAAAAGATTGGAAATAGGTAATGAGCACACTTGCCCAGTAGTTATCTTCGCATCAACATGAAGGCACTATTAAAGTGATTAATATTTTTACTCTAAAGAAATAAGGTAAAATCATGCAATGCGATGATCACGCGATTAAATCAAAGTAACAAGATAATCATATAAAATGGAATGAGAACAAGAACGAACTAGCAAGAATATAACAAGAACATGATATTGGCCTTTCATGAACAAGAATATATCAAGAATGTACTAGCAAGCCACATATTCATCACTTTAGCATCTTATGCTTATGAGCAAGTGCTTCGTGAATTTCTGTGGAATATCAAGCAAGAATGTTATGTCGTGTCGTGGATCTTCACTTATTTATAGAAATAGTACTCCCAGCGCAATGCGATGCCAGTAGCATCATACCCCGTGGTTTATAAAATAGTATGTTTCCGGCAATCAGCCGAGGGGACTAGCATAGAGCCCTTGAACACAATCAGTGCTCGATCGCATCTTCAGGTATAAATTAAGCTACTTCCATGCATGTAACAGTAAAGTATGGCCAAGAATATAACAATTCCAAATAATGAAAATCAATGAATGAACGCTTCAATTTGAATATATGAGATCAAGAATGACTTAGACTATGCTATGCTTATGGAAACAAATCGGCAGCATAACAGTATATTCTCTTAACTTTCATTCATTATATTAAGTCTATTAAGCAATATGATAGGTTCTAGATCATCAAGGGTTATCTAGAAACATTGAAATGTCAACCCTTGGTCAAACCTTGGGTTAATATATACAAGCTGTGTGACGGTCATCTGCTGGGCCGTTACATAATGTGACGCGCCAGTAGTGGGCCGTTACAGTCATCCGAGTCTAGAGAGATAAAAATAGACTCAGAAAAATGTGACGGTCATGCAATGGGCCGTTACGTGAGCCTGACGGTCCAATGTAAGGCCGTTACATTACTAGATCCAGAAAACAACGATAGTGTATTCTAGTTAATAGGCTTTAATGGTACAACCAACTCGGCGTCCTAGTGGGAATCCCAGGCTCGCGGAGAATTATGGAGGCCTTGAAACAAGATTTCCTGTTCCATTAGAATGAATATCTAATAGAGAGGTCCTCAAGTCCAAGAATATGTTCCCATAGTGCAAAAATGTGAGCTAATGGTCAACATACTAGAGTATGTGCCATGTACTTATAGAAACGACTCTATTGATAGAGAAAGAATATATATATAGACATATAACGATGTGAAATCATGATAAAAAAACTCTATCAATACATCATTCAAAAATCATGTTTCTAATTACAAAACTATAGAGTTTGGGCTCATGAAATTAACATAACTTAAAGTAACAATAAGATGCCAAACCATGCAATACCTATCATGAATGAGTAAATAACCTTCAAGTCACATAACAGGTTAAAACTTAGGTAACTAGGCTTAATATTAAGTAAAATTTAACAAATCTTATTCTGTCTTAGGGTTGACAGAACATCGGTCTTTGACGGTCTATCTGTGGTGCGTCACAGTGAAGGTGACGGTATGTCAAACAGCCGTTACAGTATGTAACGCGTCTGTCCGAGTGCGTTAGAGATAACGGTGAAATCCAAATATAATAGAGTGTGTGACGGTCTATCGTAAGGCCGTTACATGAGTGTGACGGTCCTACGCTGATGCGTCAGAGAGTCTACTAACAGAAAGCGATATAAAACCTAAGGTATCAACTCACATCATGTATGTAAATCAAATACCATGTCTATTCTAGGCATGATAACAAAGTATAGGCTATCTATATGCATGGGTATCCGTGAAATAGACAAGATACATCTTTTTAAATTTCCAATTAGGCTAAGAGATGCATGTAATGCATAGAACTTAGTAAAACATGAAATTGACGCTCTACTATGCATGAAATTCAATCAAACCTGAGGGCTTATAGTCCTATCAAGTTGTTGTTGCCGTTAATGAGATAACCTATCTCTTGTCTAGACTTTAAACTTCTAATTATGGTCTGAACACCGAACCCTAGTTCCCTTCTTCCTATGATTTTTCAGCAACTTCCTTGGGCTCTAACTCCACGACCTCTTGACCTAAAGATGTGAAATTTGGAGAGGAGTTAGTCTAAATTATTGTAAACAATTACTTCTAAAGAACTTACCCAAGATTACACCTCCTTACCTTGATTCCTTGCGAGCCAAAAGTAAGGGTCGCATAGTTCAGAACTAGGTCCTATTTATAGGGTTTTGGCTAGGGTTTGAACATTAGATTGATTCTAGAGTCCTTAATTTGCTAAAATCTGATCTCTAAGAGTCCTTAGTAATGTTATAACTCTTCCTACATTGATCTCTAGTGGATAAGAGTCCAAAGTTTTGATCTTTGTACTTGTTCTTTCCTTCACGAAACTAACATGATGTAACGGTTTAATGCAGGTGCGTTAGAGGCATGTGACGGTCTCACGATAGACCGTTACATTTATTATTCCCAGAGTTCAACATGAATCAAACTCTTCAGCTTACGGAATTCACAGAGTGTAACGGTCGTAGACCCATGCGTTACAAGCATGTGACGGTCGCACGATAGACCGTTACATTCAACGTATATAGAGTTTCAAATAAATAAAACTATTTTATTCATTTTTCCATATTATTATTTATATAATTAATTTTTATCCTTAAATAAGCTAAATAACCTTCTAGAATATGGGCGAAACTTAATGGTTTTTGGGCCTTAGATGATGTCTACTTAGGCTTGGTTAATTTTTTAACCTAATTGGGCCTTTAATGACTTATTAGTCTCAAAATCCATTTATTAATATATTTAGGCCTTTATACATTCTAGAAAATTATTTATATAAAATTCTGGGTCACTAAATTAGCGTTCCATATCTGCTATTTTTATCACGATTAGTCATCATTTGGGGCCGGTACAAGTCCGGGAACCCCGGTGACCCAATTTGGGTCAATTCGTTGGAATCGCTCATTTCTTGTGATTGAGCTCTTGCATGTGCCCCTTCCGACCTGTGGAAGGTTAATTTCGTCGATTAGGATTGTTTCCCCTACGTTTAGACGCGAATGGGGTGTGGAACAGCCAGATCCGGCCCTTCCCATGGTTTTCCCGCCGTATCGTGGTAGCAGTCGTTTCAAAGACCATCTCTTGTCTCTGGCGGCCCAACGATAGACCGCCACACGTCGTAGTGTGTCGATTAGTTCAGGTCAGTTTAGGCTGGCGGCCTAAACTTAGACCGCCTCTTGCTTCTGGCGGCCCTATAGTGGTGCTCCAAGCTCAGTCATTTGTCGAAATTAGCGTAAGTCGGTTCGAGTCTTATCGGTTGTACGATCCACCGCTATTTGCTCTAGTGGCCCTTTCTAAGACCACTATGGGTCGTTGACATTAGTCAACGGGTTAAGTCGATTTGGGCTGACGGCCCAAGCTTTGACCACCAATGTGCTGTAGCGCTCCTTCCTTAGACCGCTACAGTTCATTTGACCGGGTCAAGATTCTAAGTCGGTTGGCCTTGGTGGCCCAACCTTCGAGCGTTTCTTCCTTGTAGCGTGCCCTTCTCAGGCCGCTACAGTCCGTTTGTCTTAGGTCAATGTTTTAGGGCAGTTAGTGTGGCGGTTCACTCTTAGACCGCCTTAGTCCGTGTAGCGCGTCTATATTAGACCGCTTTTGGTGGTTTGATCGAATAGGTCGGTTCAGGGTTGACTGGGTTTAGCGGCCTAATCCTTGACAGCTACAGTCCCCTAGCGGCCCATTCTATGACCGCCAGCGTATGTTCCTCCGCTTATCTCCTGCATGTCGTTTCCCGATGTGTTGGTTTCCAAGTGCCTTGGCTTGACATAGTGATTTGCCCATTGTCCCGTGGACGTCTTTGGATGTCCTATGAGGGCTATAACCATGTTATGAGATATCCAAGCGTACCATACCGTTGGCTAGGTTTCTGTACTGCTTCAGAGTCGTTATTAGGTTCTGGTCAACCTGATGAGACCCAGTGGTTGACAGGTGACCTTGTGTGTGTCTCGATAACTCGAGATAGTGGTTCTGGACGCCTTGAGGTACTGTCCTACCTCGGTTTATATGTCCAGGTGCTTTGAGGGTCTTGATGATCCCTCAGGTCTTCATGATTCGTTTCATATGGGTGTTTCCTGAGGCTTAGGATTAGGCTGATTGGCGGCTTGTCACTGTCGTTGTGCGACGATCTTGACTCCGAGTCTTGTGACTCAAGGATCATTGTGTCAGCAGGTTTAGTTGTCCTATCCTGAGTCTGTGGAAGTTGGTATACCGCCATGTGTCTTGGTGCTCCGTAGTACGTGCGATAGTGCATTCTCAGCCTGTCTGTACTCTAGCACTCGTGTTTCAGAGTCTCTGTGTCTAGTGAGCCTCCACTAGTCGTAGCCTGACGACCTTGACTGTCGGCCCACCTGGGAGTAGGCGGTGGGGTAGTTCCTGAGATACGGTTTGTAGGCCAGTTTTCATGGGCTCCCTTGCCTTGCAGTAGCGTCCTGCTGGGGGAGAAAACTAGCTAGAGGCCTGGCTCAAGGCATTGAGCTTGTGTGTGCACACGTGGCCAAGGGCATTTTGGATGAACGCCGACGGGCGTGACCCTGACTAGTCACTCGTTACTGTAGTTCCTGGTTCAGTTCAGTGAGTATCTCAGTCTCCATTATTCTCGGCGTCCATAGCAAGATACCTGTGGCGTAGTGTAAGACGTCAGTGGACGCATCTGACTGTTCTTCAAGTGAGGAGGTGCTTCCGTCACTTAGCGCTTGACTCTCATGTTTCTCGGAGTCTGTATTCCCCTTCCGAGTTAGTCTGTTCTTGGCTTCGTCCAAGTTCAGCTTCCCCTTTCAAGTTGGTCTATTCTCGGCTTTGCCAAGGATAGCTCTGTGTCGCGTACGCGACGATCTAGTCATCTATGCGTCAGTGTATGTTGTCTGTCTAGGTCTTTTCTTGGGCTTTTGCCTGGTTTCGTAGGCTTTAGCATTTTGGCTAATGGTTTGCTGACGGATTGGTAACTCCTGATTTTGTGAGATTAGGGTTTGCCCTTCTGTCACTGTTTGGAGTAGCTTAGGGAGCCGTGCTTTGCTCGGTAGCTGTGTTCTCGTTCCTTATGGCTTTGCTTTTCCCATTTCTTTTAGCTGTTCTGCTCCTACTATTTACAGGTTTCTTTTACAGCTTTCTAGTTGTAGTTTAGCTTTTCCTACTTTACTACTACTGCTATTTTAGCTATTGTTCCGTGTTACTGCGTATTTTTCAGTGGGGATCCGCGTGACCCCTACTAAGCCAGTGACACAAGGCTCACCCCTACTTTTCAGGTGTGGCGCTCTTCTTCCTTCGCGGTTCCTGGTGTGGCGTGCTCGTAGTTGCCAGCGGTACCTGCGTTGGGCTTCCCCCGACCTCGGTGTATGTTTTTCTTTCTGTTGGACTGTACTTGTGTTTCCTTTGGATTGGACTCTGGTATAATTGTAAATCTAAATTGTTAATTAAAAAGTAATTTTATTTCTGCTACTTTAGCAAACCTGATTAATGAAATATTATTACTTACTATTATATATGTGACTTCAATGTACTACGCAACAACCCTTTTATCCCTTCGGTGCTTTTATCGCTCTTGGGAGGCTTCACGGGTTCCAAGTGGTATTGGGTCTACTCGGTAATCCTATCGGGTATATCAGGTATCCAGAGTCTGGGTCATCACAATTGGTGTCAGAGCATTGTTGTGTGAAGTACATGGGAATCCAAGATATTATAGTGTCCAGAGTCCTGAAAGTCCAGTATAGTCTTTCGCTGGCTTAGGTTTCACGATTCCTTGTCGCTTTGTTTCCGTGTGTTGTCTTGTGCGTGCTGTGTTAGCATTGTGCGATATGGTTTTGCTCTCGTCAGAATGTGACGGGACGTTCTTTTTCGTCGTGGTGTTTGTCTCGATCATGTTGTACTTGGTAGAGTTCACCAATAGGCTTGAATCTGCAGTACATTGTTCGAAATTTTTCCGTGGTTTGTTCATGTGGCTGGTGACTTTTCGAGTTGGTGTGATGACCGTACACGTTCTTACGTTGTTTTGGTCATCCCAACTTAAGTCTGTGCAGCTCAGGAGGTGTTTCACATCTGTTGAAGTGGTTGCTTTGTTGCCTTGATTGAGAAGATGCTCAAGCGAACCTAGGATTTTCCTTCCTGGTGGGCTATTGTTAGTGAGCTTGATTCTTCTCATCCTATTTGGTGGAGTCTTTTCGAGGTAAGCCTTGGAATTGCTGCCTTAGTGAGACCTTTGTCTTGTGTATGCTTAAGTGTGGACATTATTTATTCTGAACCTGATCTGCTCTTTGTTCTACGGTTGCTTGGCTTTGGACCTAATCATTGTGTTGAGAGCCCTTGTGCACTGTGTTTTGTCGTGTCGTGTCTGGCAGCTAACGTGTTGTGAAGGTTCAGTAATTGTTTCAGGACGTAATGGTAAGCTGAGAATGGACTTCCTTTGTGCTTTGTGCTGAAGCTGGTACTCTTCTTGATGTGCACTTAGGCAACTTGTGATCGGTTGTTAGCAGGATCAGTACTCGTAGCGTGTTATATTACAGTTTTCCGTAAATTGTGATGGCACCGTCTGTGTGCTGAGATGCAGATATCAAGGTTTTTCGTATGCCTGTGTGCGTTGTATGAGTGAGCAGCGGAACCGTGTGGGCTGTTAACCCACGGGTCGAGGATCGTTGGTTGTAAGATTATGGCCAATCGAGAGAATTATTCTTCTCGATGTAACTTCGTCTTGGCTTGGTGTGCCTTGATATTGTTGGTTGCCGTGCCATTATTGTTGGAGGCATTATGGTGTTGGCACTGGTATTTGTGAGTATTGGAGAATCTGTCGGCATTTATGCTGGTTGAGTACCCTCTACTCTGTAATTCTTTCTTGGGTGTTGTGCTCTCGGGATGTGATCATGGTCCTTGAGATGCGTTTCCCAACATTGTTGTTCTCGTTGTCGTGGGTCTTTCATTGGTAAGCTGCTCGTTGCATGACTAGTCCATTATAGTCGTGTATTCAGCGGTTATTGTGCCTTGATGTGACTCAGCTTGCGATTGTGTTCCGTGGTTTTGTGTTCTGTACGGAGCTGGGATCCTGCAAGTGCTGCTATTGTCGTTGTTCTCATTTTGTTGTTGTTTCCCTATGAATCTGTCTTAGCACTGTGTGGACCGAAGTCTTGTTGGTTAGTTGTGCTGTACTCTTCTCTCCTACAAGAGTTAGCATACGACTCGATCAGATGTAATATCTGAGTGAGGATTGACGTGAATGTGTTTGTGGTCCAATGCTGTCATTGGCGTCCTGTGTGCCAGGCTTTCGTGGTT
Source organism: Amorphophallus konjac (assembly GCA_022559845.1). Lineage (NCBI taxonomy): Eukaryota > Viridiplantae > Streptophyta > Magnoliopsida > Alismatales > Araceae > Amorphophallus > Amorphophallus konjac. The sequence continues at coordinate 201,588,373 of CM040124.1, forward strand.
GCCTTTGGCACTGTTGCCGATGATGTTGAGCTATCAACTGACAGGACTATGCTTCCGTGTTTAAGCATATGCTTGCCGTGTCTGTCGTATTATTTTCCCGATAGCTGTTGTCGTGGCATGAGTCATGTCTCCTTTCCTGTGAGACGTAAACGACGTTGCCTTATTTCGGAGGTGTCAGGCTTGTGTTCACTCGTGTATTATGCTCATCCTTTGGATCGATTTTCCCTGAGGTCCAGAGCGTGTGCTTGTGATGATGGTCTGGCGGTGTCCCTCTGAATTGTGTTTTTCAAGATTCGTGATGTTTCAAGTTGGGTGTTGGGTTTGTTCTTCCCTGCTTCTTCTTCCTAGCTCCTTAAATTTCAAGGATGAAATTTCTTGAAGGAGGGGAGGCTGTAATACCTAGGATTCTTATCGGATCTTTCGGATCCTTATCGAAGAGTTTCAGATCGCTTTTGTAGGTCCTGAGTTATGTTTTATGATCCGCGTGGGTTTTTCTCTCGTACTAGTTACGGAATCCCGTGGTGAGTTTATTATTCTCTTCATCGACTCGAGGACGCTACAGTTGCGATGTACTCGTTGAGAGAATCGTTTCAGCTATTTTTTCATATTTTTCTGAATTAGTCCATTTTCGGGCCAAAAATCAGAATTTATGGAAATTAGGAAAATCCCTAATTTCTATTCCTTTTTATTCTTTTCTCTCCTTCCTCTCTCCTCATTCGCGCGCGTGTCCCTCTCTCTCCCGTTCTCTCCCTTCTCGCCCTCTCTACTCCGGCTGTAGATGGACGAGGCCCGTGGGTGAGGTGGCGACGGCGTGGAGCTGCTGTGGCGTGTGATGGTGCGAGGAATGGAGCGTGGTTAGCGCGATCCCGATTGGTGGATTCAAAGCCGGCGTGGTTTGATCGTCGTGGCTATTTCGGCGTGGTTTAGTCGCTTCGGCGCACGGAATCATCGGTGGAGGTAGGGAGACAGATCATCTACTTCTCCTCTGCATTCCCTCGTAGTTTCACGCCAAACGGTGTGCGTACGAGTAGGTTTCATTTAGTTTCAGGAAAAACATGCTCGGGGTGTGTGTGTCGGGTTCGCCGAAAAATGGCGATGATTTTTGACTAGATTAGGTTCATTGTGACCCCCAGCATGTTAGCATTCCAGATCCATTATTTTTATCGCGATTGGTCATCATTTCGGGCCGGCATAAGTTTGGGAACCCCACTGACCCAATTAGGGTCAATTCGTTGGAATCACACGTTTCTTGTGATTGAGCTGTTGCATTTGCCCCTTCCGGCCTGTAGAAGGTTAATTTCATCGATTAGGATTGTTCCCCCTGCGTTTAGATGCGAATGGGGCATGCAACGGCCGGATCTTGCCCTTCCCATGGTTTTCCCGCCGTATCGTGCTAGCGGTTGTTTAAGAGACCATCTCCTGTCTCTGGCGGCCCAACGATAGACCGCCACACGCCATGGTGTGTCGATTAGTTCAGGTCGGTTTAGGCTGGCGGCCTAAACTCAGACCGCCTCTTGCTTCTGGCGGCCCTATAGTGGTATGCCAAGCTCAGTCGTTTCTTGAAATTAACGTAAGTCGGTTTGAGTCTTAGCAGCTGTACGATCCACCGCTATTTGCTCTAGCAACCCTTTCTTAGATCGCTATGGGTCGTTGACATTAGTTAACGGGTTAAGTCAGTTTGGGCTGACGGCCCAAGCTTTGACCGCCAACGTGCTGTGGCGCTCCTTCCTTAGATCTCTACGGTTCATTTGACCGGGTCAAGATTCTTAGTCGGTTGGCCTTGGCGGCCGAGCCTTCGAGCGTTTCTTCCTTGTAGCGTGCCCTTCTTAGGCCGCTACAGTCCGTTTGTCTTAGGTCAATGTTTTAGGGCAGTTACTGTGGTGGTTCACTCTTTGACCGCCTTAGTCCGTGTAGCGCGTCTATATTAGACCGCTTTTGGTGGTTTGATCGAATAGGTCGGTTCAGGGTTGACTGGGTTTAGTGGCCTAATCCTTCACCGCTACAGTCCCCTAGCGGCCCATTCTATGACTACCAACGTATGTTACTCCGCTTATCTCCTCCGTGTCGTTTCCCGATGTGTTGGTTTCCAAGTGCCTTGGCTTGACCTCGTGGTCTGCCCATTGTCCCGTGGACGTCTTTGGATGTCATATGAGTGTTATAACCATGTTATGAGATGGCCAAGCGTACCCTGCTATTGGCTAGGTTTCTGTACTACTTCAGAGTCGTTGTTAGGTTCTGGTCAACCCGGTGAGACCCAGTGGTTGACAAGTGACCTTGGGTGTGTCTCGATAGCTTGAGACTGTGGTTTTGGATGCCTTAAGGTACTGTCCTATCTCGGTTTATGTGTCCAGATGCTTTGAGAGTCTTGATGTTCCCTTAGGTCTTCGTGATTCATTTCATACAGGTGTTTCCTATGGCTTAGGATTAGGCTGATTGGCGGCTTATCACCGCCGTTGTGTGATGATCTTGACTCCGAGTATTGTGACTCAAGGATCGTTGTGTCAGCAGGTCTAGTTACATTATCCTGAGTCTATGGTAGTTGGCATACCGCCATGTGTCTTGGTGCTTCGTAGTACGTATGATAGTGCATTCTTGGCCTATCTGTACTCCAGCACTCGTGTTTCAGAGTCTTTGTGTCTAGTGAGCCTCCACTAGTCGTAGCCTGATGACCTCGAGTGTCGGCCCACCTGGGAGTAGGTGGCGGAGCAGTTCCTGAGATACAGTTTGTAGGCTAGTTTCCGTGGGCTCCCTTGCCTTGTAGTAGCGTCCTGCTGGGGGAGAAGACTAGCTAGATGCCTGGCTCAAGGCATTGAGCTTGTGTGTGCACACGTGGTCAGGGGCGTTTTTGATGAACGTCGACGGGCGTGACCCTGACTAGTCACCCGTTATTGTAGTTCCTGGTTCAGCTCAGTGAGTATCTCAGTCTCCGCCATTCTCGGCATCCGTAGCGAGATACCTGTGGCGTAGTGTAAGATGTCAGTGGACGCATCTGACTGTTCTTCAAGTGAGTAGGTGCTTCCGTCACTTAGCGCTTGACTCTCATGTTTCTCAGAGTCTGTATTCCCCTTCCGAGTTAGTCTATTCTTGGCTTCGTCCAAGTTCAGCTTCCCCTTCTGAGTTGGTCTGTTCTTGGCTTTGCCGAGGATAGCTCTAGGTCGCATACACGACGATCTAGTCATGTATGCGTCAGTGCCTATTGTCTATCTAGGTGTTTTCTAGGGCTTTTGCCTCGTTTCGTAGGCTTTAGCCTTTGGGCTAATGGTTGGCTGACGGATCGGTAACTCCTTACTTTGTGAGATCAGGGTTCGCCCTTCTGTCGCTGTTTGGAGTAGCTTAGGGAGCCGTGGTTTGCTCGGTAGCCGTGTTCTCGTTCCTTACGGCTTTGCTTTTCCCTTTTCTTTTAGCTATTCTACTCCTGCTATTTACGACTTTTTTTTACAGCTTTCTAGTTGTAGTTTAGCTTTTCCTGCTTTACTACTACTGTTGTTTTAGCTATTGTTCTGTATTACTGCGTATTTTTCAGTGGGGATTCGCGTGACGCCTATTGAGCTCGTGACACGAGGCTCACCCCTGCTTTTCAGGTGTGGCGCTCTTCTTCCATCGTGGTTCCTGGTGTGGCGTGCTCATAGTTGTCAGTGGTACCTACGTCGGGCTTCCCCTAACCACAGTGTACGTTTTTTTTTCTGTTGGACTGTACTTGTCTTTCCTTTGGATTGGACTCTGGTATAATTGTTAATCTAAACTGTTAATTAAAAAGTAATTTTATTTCTGCTACTTTAGTAAACATGATTTATGAAATATTATTGCTTACTGTTATATCTGCGACTTCAATGTACTACACAACAATCCTTTTATCCATTCAGAGCTTTTATTGCTCTTGGGAGGCTTCACAGGTTCCAAGTGGTATCGGGTCTACTCGGTAGTCCTATCGGGTATATCCGATATCCGGAGTTCGGGTCGTCACAACTTCAACCTTTGAGGGATCTACTAATAACCCATCCTTCGAAATTACATGTCCTAGGAAGGATACTTCTTCTAGATAGAATTCACATTTGCTAAGCTTTGCATACAATTGATTCGTCCTTAATATCTGTAATGCAATCCTCAAATGCCCTTCATGCTCTTTGTTGGTCTTCAAATAGATTAATATGTCATCAATAAAAATCACCACGAACTGATCTAGACGAGACCTGAATATGCTATTCATCAACTGTAGAAAGGCGGTAGGGGCATTCGTTAGTCCGAAAGGTATAACAACAAATTCATAGTGCACATACCTGCTTCTGAACGCAGTCTTATGAATGTCCTTGTCTTTGATTCTTAATTGGTGATGTCTTGACTTGAGATCAATCTTCGAGAAATATCTAGATCCATATATATGGTCAAACAATTCATCGATTCTCGACAGTGGATACTTGTTTTTGATAGTGAGATGATTCAACTGTCGATAGTCGATGCATAACCTCATGGATCCATCCTTCTTCTTTACAAATAATACAAGCGCTCCCCACGGGGAAGTGCTTGGTCTGATAAATCCTTTCTTCAGAAGCTCCATCAGTTGTTCCTTTAACTCCTTGAGCTCGGCATGGGGCATCCTATAAGGTGTCTTAGAAATTGGACCAGCACCAGGGACCAGGTCGATGGTGAAGGCCACTTCTCTTTGTGGGGATAATCCAGGAAAATATTCTGGAAATACATCTGGAAACTCCTGAACTACCAGGATGTCTTCTATCTTGGTCTCCTTAGTCTCCTTTATGGTGACAAAAGCAAGGAAGGAAGCACATCCTTTCTTTATAAGCTTGCTAGCTCGGAGAGTCGAAATAAGAGGTGACTTGTTCCGACTCTTAGGGCTAGTGTAGACAAGTTCTGGGAACTCCTTAAAAGTTACCTTGCCTTCACGGTAATCGACAACGGCCTTATGTGTAGATAGCCAATCGGCTCCTAAGATAACATCGTATCCCTTTAAGTCTTGACATATTAAGTCTGCTGGCAGATTTTTCCCTTTTACCATAACTGTACAATTGGAGTAGTGGTGTGAGATCTCGGATTCATTTTCGAGTGGTGTCGCAATTACTAGATATATCCACTCTGGTTTCATAAGTAATGGATTAGCGAACTTCTTTGAAACAAAAAAGTGTGATGCACTAGTATCAAACAAGACATGAGCATACTTGGAACAAATCTTGAGTGTACCTTCCACTAGTCTGCCTTCCTCTTGTTCTGCCTCCTGAAGAGCTTGCAGACGTGCATTCTTCTTCACCGGGTGCTTTTCATCTACAGTTTGATCATTGAGTAGCGGACAATCGGGAATCCGATGTTCACGGCTCCCACAACGGAGGCAAGCTCTGAGTCTTCTCCAGCATTCCTCAGCCCTATGGCCGGTCTTGTCAAAATGTTTACACACCTCTTTAGAAGGTGTGTTAGTAATGGAGAAAGGTTTAGTCTTCTGGAACTTTTTCTCTTGGGAGGGAGTACCTCCATCATTGGCTCTCTTCTTGTTGAAGGAGGGCTTGAAATTTTTAGGGCTTATAATAGGCTCTTTCTTGTTCTTCCCACGGATCTTGTCGGACAGCTCCGTGGCATCTTCTAGTAGTTGAGCTCTTCGAACCATATTCGAATAGACCATAATGTCCATCGGTGCCAGTTGTGTGATATATTGGGGTCGAAGCCCATTGAGAAATCTTCTTGCTTTCATCTTCTCAGTACTTACTAAATGTTTTGCGTACCTTGACAGCCTAGAGAATTGGGCCTCATATTCGGCCACTGTCAGAGTTCTCTGTTTGAGTGAGGCGAATTCTGCGGCTTTCTTCTCTTGCACTCGGTCGAAAAAGTATTTGCCATTGAAGTACTCGATGAACTCAGCCCATGTGATAGGTTCTTCACCTAGGGTGGCTTCTACGGACTCCCACCAGGAATGGGCGTCTCTTTCTAATTGGAACGTAGCTAGCAATACCTTCTCTTCATCCATACATTGCATAACACGGAATATCCTTTCCACTTCTCGGAGCCAGTGCTCGGCATCATCGGGATCTGATGAGCCAACGAACCTTGGTGGGTTCATATTTCAGAAACTACGGTGGAGATCACCAGCTCCACAGTTCCGCACGCCTTGCGCCACTTGCTGCAGCGCCTGTGTCATGCCTTGAATAGTGTGTTGCATGTTACGCCACTAAGCACGTTCGGCAGCCATCTTCCTACAAAATTTTAATTAACTAATTAATATGAGATTGACCAAAAGTTTGAGTACGTAAGTTACCTCAACCCATGGTTCTACCCAAATCTCACTGGTTAAAGGTTTACGTCTATCCTTGGACTTGGGTTTCCTAGGAATTGAATATCCTAGGCTCTGATACCACAAAAACTGTCACGCCCCGAGCGCGGAAGGAACTCGGAGATGCGTGACAAGTTTATATCAATCATGTCAATCAGAGCATAAGTGTATTCAACATACAAAGATAGTGCGCGCACAAGTAATGATAACAAAGTCCTTTATTAATCATAAGCCTTCAAGTATTCATAATACAACTCACAACGAAAGTACTAGGACTCAATAAAATAAAAGTACAATGGATGACTCAAAAAAAAAGACAGGACTAGATAACTCTTGACGGTTGGAATGGCTCTAAACTCTTCACTCTTGTCCATCCCCATCCGAATGAGTCTCGTCATCGGAATTACCTAAAAAATAAGGAAAAACGCTAGGTGAGCGAACGCTCAGTAGGAATTATATCTCAAGTGCTAGCTTGCTTAAGTAAAATACATGGTACATGAATGCAAGTATGGCTATACATGTTCGCGTGAAACGACATTAGAGAGAGAGTGTATAGCAAAGGACACTAGCATGGACTAGCAAGAATTTCCAAGATTTCATGTAATTATATCCAGATAAGCGAGCAAGTACTTTCACAAGTCATTTCAAGAATTGGCTATCATGTTATCTTCAAGCAAGTAAATACCCTTCCGGGCCATGCATGTCATGTCACGTCAAGTCAAGTTCAAGTATAAGAGTTTATGGAATGCCATTTAACTAGAATGACGAGTACTTCGGTGTAATGCCACACCGTGATCAATATTAGCTCCCATGGGCATAAATACTTTCGGGTGCTCCTCCCAGGACCAGATCGGGCCCTTATATGCGCCAGTATTGAATCATATATTTCCACACCCACTTTAGTTATAGCCAATATAGAATTTCAATGGAATGAACCTTTATAGGAATATAAGGTAGATCTTGTGGAATAGAATCACAAGGATAGAAATTACATGTAAGGACATATTACAATCGAGTCGGTACAATCGCGATACTCATAGAAACTGGGTGGATTTGGCTCCCTAGTGGGTGCCATGACATTAAGAATAAGCATCCATATGTACATGGGTGCTTGTTCTTTGAACATGATAAAGCAAAAGAATTTGTATCTCTATAAGGACACATAATCCAAGATAGATAGCAATGGTATGGTTTCCCGATTCCATTAGTTCAAGAATTATTCTCACGACGGCTAGATAGTGTACCATGAGGGTCGGGTTACCATGTTTCTTTAGAGTGACATGGCAATAAAAAAGTGTCATAGGTTTTAGTGGTACAACCTGCTCAATCAGCCTTGAGGGAATCCAAGGTTACGAGAAGTCTTATGGAGGTCCCAATGACTAACTTGCCAGTCCGAAGGAACGAAATATCCAACGGAGGGCTCGTATGTCACCAAGTGTTGAGGGATAATCGATAAAACATCGTGAAACATGGGACTATACTCACGGAATGGAATATAGTGTCAATATACATAACCCACTGTCAAGGGTTACAGAAAACATTCAAAAATCAGAAACTCAGGTAAATGGCGCCTGAGATCAAGTCTTCATTTTATGAATTAGCGCCCTGGGTAGGGTCGCTAGTTCAATATATAACAACTGTTCACTCAGTCGTTGTATCCGAGTTCTAAATATATTAAGATCTGTATAATTCTTACATTCTAGAAATTATGTAATTGGCGCCTTGGCTTAAGTCTTCAATTTAGTAAGTAGCGCCCTAGTCAGGGGCGCCATTTTTCAAAATAATGGCAAGATGCATGTCGTGATTTTCAATATCAGTGTAATTTGGTCATGAATCGTAGCACTTTTTCAATAAAAATAATTTTGTAGGAACAAGTACATGGACATGTAGAGAAAAATAGTAGGAACCTAGTAGTATACTCATGCATTAGATTAGATGTCATGGTTCACAGTTATTAAATTTTGAACATGTGTATTTATTATTTAACCAACTAACTGACGACTGTTTGCACGGTCATTATATCAAATAGCGCCCTAGAGGGAGGCACCTTCTTCTGAAACTTGCAGAAACATTACAAAACCTACTGAGAACACTCTATTAGACCTATATGCATGCTCATGATCTCATAGCTATTAGATTGGGCTTGTACTTGAGAACACCTACCTTGATTAGTGATTTGGATGATGGAAACGTGAAGGGATTGAAGGACCAGCAACAAGAATAACCACAGTACGATACTCTGTTTACAACAGAGAAACTGGAAGCAACGGCAGCAGGACGAGGATAATATCAGAAGGAGTAGTAACAGCATCTTGTTTCCTCTAGCTCATACCTATAGAAGAACAACAACTAGGAAGAGATGATGCAGCTTCAACGGAAGTAGATGGAGAAGAAACTCTTCTCAGCAACCCACTGGAAGAAGAAGCAAGAACTCTAACGTCAGCAGCAGCCACGACCCTTCTCCAAGAAGAAGCAGAGAAAGAGAATAGGATCTCTCCCCCACGTACAACCGAAGAAGAAGGAACTAATAAGCTTCAAGAGAACGAAGAGCAGCAAGATGTCTTTAAAAAAATAGAGCCAACAGAGGGTTCGATGGAGGCGGTTTGATATTTATAGTGAACGGGTTCGATTGGGGGTTAGAGTTTGATTAGGTTTAAAACTTCCCACGTAAGACTCCTATTAGAAGCAAGGTTTCCCCACGTATTAATCCTTCCAGATCAATACCTTCCTGTTGAATCTCTATAGTTTTGATGATGACTAACACTATGAATCAAATTACTTGCATGCACATCTTATGATTAAATGCTTCTCCAACTTGTTCACTCATTAGCTCGTATCTGTTTGTCTTCATATGGGTTCCGTGCCTTCAGTGCGTTGACGCACTTGGCTGGCTGCGTAGACGGAATTGTGCGTCTTTCGCTTGCTGTCATGTTCACTGTGTCGACGCTATCACCTGATGCGTTGACGCATTGGCTTGTTGCCAAGGCCTTGAGCGTCTCGCCTAAGGAGCTGAGGCGACGCTGCACGATGGAAGCGTCGATGCCTTGAGCTTATGACCCAAGGTCTTATGATCAACAACCAAGCAGACGCGTCGACGCTGTCACTAATGCGTTGACGCATTAGTGTGTTTTGTCAAGGGACCTGTTCTCCTTTATATCTAATGCGTTAACGCCTTGGCTTTAGTGCGTTGATGCGTTCTTCAGTCCTTTGATAAGTCCCGTGCAATCTGTGTGAACAAATGTATGACTTGAATATTTCTGAGATTGGCTGAATGTTCTCTGAAACCTTATAGGGACTTAAAGACAAATTGGAACTTTATTCCAATCATGTGAGCACGTGATTAGAGGGAATAATCGTCTAACACGTGGCTCGGCTCATTTGGAAGCATCTTCTTCACGCGTGTCTCCCACACCCTCAGTCTCTTGTGAGTCTGGATATATAGAGGAAGGTTTCTGCCCCTGAAAAGCCGCTGAAGCCACAAGAAAAAGGGTGAGGCCAGAGCGAGAGGAAGGAAAGGAGAAGCCATCCTGATCCATTCGTTAAGCGTACCTGGAAGAGAGAGAGTGATGAAGGAGAGGATGGTTTTCTGCTACGTTTTGTCTATGCTTCTTTAAGAAGCTACATTGTTTCTCCGTTCGATTGTCTTTCAATATTTCATTATGTCTTCGTTTGTTCGTTCTCAAATTCTGATACTCTGTTTTCGTTCCCTCTAGGTGTAGAGGAAGAGAGGTGAATCCTCTGGGTCGCTGTGTGGCATCCCTCTGATTTAGATCAGAGGAAGGGAGAAGTTCTCCAGGGTTTTGTGTTCAGGTAGTGAGAAGGCTACCTGGGTTCTTCCCTCCGGTTGAGGAGGAAGAGAGACAGCGTCTCTGAATTGCAGTGAGGGTGAGTCACTGCTGGGTTCCCTCTTGTCTAAGAGGAAGGGAGAGTTATCTCTGGGACAGGTCTTGTGGTGTGAGACCTGGGTGCAAGCTGTGAGTTCAGCGTCTGTAGGGATTTCGATCCCCAAGCTATGGATCAGCGTGTTGTTGGCAGACTGAGTCTGCGATTCTTTCTTGTGAAAGGGATGCCTCACTCTACCTTGAGTGAGGGATGAACGTAAGTCTGCAGGTTGCAGACTGAACCATCTAAACCTCTTGTTCTCCGTGGTGTGGTTGTGCGCATCTATTTCCTTTATGCTTCCGTCTGGCTTCATGAAGTAAGTGTGATTGTTGATGATCGAAACCTTGGTCTGACTGCTCGCTTAGTGCTTGTGCATATGTGCTGATGAAATTCTGAGTGATTTATGTTCTGCGCTCGTGACCTGCTTTATCTTGGTTAAGGTTTCGGATTATTTTACATATTGTCAGTCTTCCTCGCCCATCTCATCTTCTAAGATTTCCTCGGCTCAGACAAATATTTTTTAAATGGTGATCTATTCATCCCCTCCCCTTCTAGCTCACCGTCCTCCTGTCTAACAGTTGGTATCAGAGCAGGTTTACCCGAGATGTGGTCCAACGACCAGGGTAATCCTGGAACCAGTGGTCCTCGCAGCTACATAGCTGAAGGACAGTCAATCTCCCGTCCCCCATATTTTGATGGTTCTAATTATTTCTTTTGGAAAAACAACATGGAAGTTTTCATCCGATCTTAGAGCCACAAGCTGTGGAGAGTCATTACAACTGGACCTTATGATTTACCTCCGAATGAGGAGATGTGGTCTGAAGAACAAGTCAAATTATCCGGACTGAACTGGTCTGCGCTCAACATCATCCAGTGCGCAGTTCACCCTGAAGAATATGCCCGAATTTCGGCGTGCAAGACAGCTAAGAAGATGTGGGATGAACTAGCGCTGATTTACGAGGGTACCTCTCAGGTCAGAGCTACCAAGGTAAACTACCTAACCTCTGAGTATGAATTATTCAAGATGAAGTCAGAGGAGAGCATGACTGATATGTACGCTAGGCTGTCACTGATCACAAACAGCCTCAAGGGATTTGGAAAGGAAATATCTGAAGGGGATATAGTCAGGAAGATCTTAAGATCCTTGACTCCAACATGGCACACAAAAGCCACTGTGATAGAGGAATCAAAGGATTTAACAACCATGACCGTCACTGAACTCATAGGGTCTCTTATGACCTATGAGATAAATCTCAAGAAAACAGGAGAAGGAAATGATAGAAGGGGCAAGAATGTTGCTCTTAAAGTTGAACGACACAGCAGCAGTAGTAGCAGTAGCAGCAGCAGCAGCAGCGGAGAGTCTAATGGAGTTCCAGACCTTGACAGAAGTGAAAAAGCACTGCTCACACGCCAGTTCAGGAAATTCCTGAAAATGCAGGGAAATTCATATAGGAAAAGAAGAAACTACTCATCAGGTAAATATCCGAACAATGGCAATGACAAGGATAGGAATGCTAAAGGTGTGATGTGTTATCATTGCAGGAACTTTAGGCACATGAAGCAAGATTGCCCTGAGCTTCAGAAGAAGACACCGGACTACCACAAGAAAGGCTCCAAAGTGTACAAGAAAATGCCAAAAGCTATGGTATGCACTTGGAGCGATGAAGAAGAAGACTCAGAGACTAATTCCTCAGGAAAGGAGACTGAAGGAGTATGACTGATGGCCAACGAGGAAAATGAGGTAACCAACCCCTTTGTAACTTACTCTATTGATGACTCGGAAGAGAAATATGGTGAACTGCTAGATATGTACAATGCCTTAGCTAAAGAACATAGAGTCATCAAACGCAAACTCAATATGGTTAATGAAGAACAAGAACTCGTCAAGATAGAAAATTCCAAACTGGTAGCTGAATTAGCTCAGATGGAAAATGTAAGAAATGAGAATAATCTTCTTAAGAATGAACTTAAAAAATTTAGAAAACAGCTAGATGAAACCAATCAACATACTGAAGAAAACCTGAGACAAATTGACTTAATCAAGAAAGGGTATGAAGCTGTTATAAAGGTCAATGATGAATTGCTGGAAAACAACATATCTCTGCGGAAGGAGTTGGAAGATAAGAAGAAAACTCTTGAGAGGTTTGTTTTGGGAGAAAGCAATTTAAACGCCTTGTTAGGCACCAAAGTAAACTTTAACAGAGAAGGTTTGGGTTTCAACCCAAATAAGAAGGAAGCATTTGAGATAAAAACCACCACATTTTACACTGAGAAAGGAAAAGAGAAACTGGACATCCCATCCAGTTCCAAAAGTACTGAACAACAAACGAACATCCATAAACAACAACCTGATTTTGGAAAAAATGTCTTTAAGAAATTCAACAAGCCCACACACCAGAAACAAGGTGCCTGTCAATTCAACAATTATGACTCTAATAAAAGAATGGGCTATTTGAAAAGAAACATGGGAAGGTCTAACTACACACAGAATACTGTCAATGAAATGTTTTCAACTAGACAGTTTAGAAATTATGGTCTGGCCGGGACCCAAGCTTTTATCAACAGAAACTGGACACACCTTGAGAAACAAAAGGAAACAACTGAAATGCACATCAATAGCAAAACTGTCAATTCTCAGCGCAGAAAGAAAAAAGAGGTGAAGTAGATCTGGATCCCCAAAACTGTGCTTAATCATTTGAGAGGCATTTTTGGACCCAACTTACCTTGGGCTCCAAAGCACACTACTTAAATTGTTATTGTGCAGGTGAGCCTAGCAGCCGAGAACAACAAGTGGTATCTCGACAGTGGCTGCTCGAGGCACATGACAGGGGATCAAAGAAAGTTCAGCAAGCTTGAATTGAAAGCAGGAGGGACAGTCAAGTTTGGAGGTAAAAACAAAGGCCAAATAATTGGGACCAGAACCATCGATAAGAAAACCTCCAACTCTGTTGAAAAAGTATTGTTGGTCGAAGGTTTGCAACATAATTTATTGAGTATTAGTCAGTTATGTGAAAAGGGTCACAAGGTCCTCTTTGATGAGCATGCTTGCCAAATTTTAGAACCAAACTCCGATAAAATAAAATTCATTGCAAATAGAGTCAATAATGTCTATATTGTGGATCTTGATGTTGAGTCTGAGTCTAATCTGTGTCTCTCTGTTGATTCAGATAATAACATGTTTGACTGGCATAGGTGACTAGGTCATGCTAGCTTTAACACCTTGCATAAATTAGCTAAATTTGACTTAGTTAGAGGCATGCCTAGCTTGAAGTTCAAATCATTCTCTAAGCCTTGCGATGCCTGTGCTCTAGGCAAGCAAACCCGAGCTTCTTTTAAAATAAGGACTGAGAGCTTGTCAAACAAGCTTATGGAACACTTACACATGGATTTCTTTGGTCCTACCAGAACCCAGAGCCTAAATGGTAAGAGATTTTGTTTTGTCATTGTCGATGACTACTCTAGATTTGCATGGTTGTTTTTCTTGGCTAATAAGAATGATGCTTTTCAAAATTTTGAACATTTTTTTAATAAGCAAAAACTTGTAGGCCACAAGATCACTGTTATCCAATCAGATCACGGAGGAGAGTTTGAGAACTCCTCATTTTCTAGTTTTTGTGACAAGGAGGGACTGACTCACAAATTTTCTTCTCCCAGGACCCCAGAGCAGAATGGAATTGTGGAGAGAAGGAATAGGACAATAGTGGAAATGGCAAAAACATTACTAATGGAGAGTCAGCTACCGATGAGTTTTTGGGCAGAGGCGGCAAACACTGCCTGCTATATACTAAATAGAGCTTTGGTAAGACCCATACATAAGAAAACACCATATGAACTCCTGAAAGGTAAGAGACCTAATGTCTCATATTTCAAAATTTTTGGTTCAAAATACTTTATTCATAATAACAACAAGAGAGACTTAGATAAATTTGATGCCAGAAGTATTCCGGGAATATTCCTAGGATACTCTGAAACATCTAGGGCCTTCAGGGTCTTTAATAAAACTGATAGAACTGTAGAGGAAACCCCTCATGTCATTTTTTATGAAACAAAAATCTCTAACAGTCTAAATGATGATAACAGGTCTACAAGTCATGATGGAGAGTTCCTGAATCAAATGCAAGAGGAGGAAGTACAATCGGCTGAAGAACCCACTGATCTGAACCTAGTATGTACAGCCGAACAAGGTGAGTCCTCAACAAATGTCAGAATTTTAAAAGACCACCCTGTAACCAATATTATCGGTAGTCTTCATGATCCCCCTAGGACAAGATCCCATTTCAGAAATGTTCAGAATCAGGACTTAATTGCTTTAGTTTCTCAAATTGAGCCTAAGACCATTGAAGAAGCCTTAAGTGATGAGAATTGGGTAACTGCCATGTGTGAAGAACTAGGGCAATTTGATAGAAACAATGTCTGGGAACTTGTACCTAGACCTGAAAATTTCAATGTAATAGGAACAAAATGGGTTTTTAAGAACAAACTGAATGAAGAAGGTGTCATCTCTAGGAATAAAGCTAGACTTGTAGCTAAAGGCTAAAGTCAGGAGTATGGAGTAGATTTTGATGAATCCTTTGCTCCAGTAGCTAGAATGGAGGCTATCAGAATTCTATTTGCATTTGCTTGTTCAAACAACATAAAACTTCAACAAATGGATGTTAAGAGTGCTTTCTTGAATAGAACTCTAAAAGAAGAAGTTTATGTTGAACAACCTCCTGGTTTTCAGTTTTCGACTAAACCTGATCAAGTTTTCAGGTTAAACAAAGCTCTTTGTGGACTAAAGCAGGCTCCTCAGGCCTGGTATGAAAGGCTGACCAGTTTCTTACTGAATAAAGGATATAACAGAGATAATGTTGACCAAACTTTATTCACTAAGAATTCAAGACAAGATCTCATCATAGTTCAGGTATAAGTAGACGACATCATCTTTGGATCAACAAATCCTGAACTGTGTAATGAATTTTCACAACTTATGTCAGCTGAATTTGAGATGAGCTTAGTTGGAGAACTGACTTATTTTCTTGGCTTACAGATAAATCAAATGTCAGATGGCTGCTTCTTCCACCAAACCAAGTACACGCTGGATATCCTAAAAAGGTTTGGGATGACTAACCTGAAGCAAATATCCACCCCAATGAGCACAAGCATGACCCTTAATGCAGATGAGTCAGGTAAACAAGTGGATGAAAAACTCTATAGAGGTATGATTGGATCCCTCTTGTACTTAACAGCTTCTAGGCCAGACATACAATTCAGTGTTGGCTTATGTGCAATATATCAGTCTAGGCCTACTGAACTTCATTTGTCTGCTGTAAAAATGATCTCTAAATATCTGTCTGCTACACACACATAAGGATTATGGTATCCTGCTTCTCGCACATTAGATTTAGTTGCATACACTGATGCAGACTTTGCTGGATGCAAATTAGATAGAAAGAGCACCAGTGGCCACTGTCAATTCTTAGGAGGATGCCTAGTTTCTTGGAGTTCAAAGAAACAACATTCAGTGGCCCTTTCCACTGCTGAGGCTGAATACGTGGCTGCAAGCAGCTGTGGCACTCAAGTTATCTGGATTAAGCATCAGCTTCAGGATTACCAAGTAGAGACAGGATGCACTCTCATTTTTTGTGACAACACGAGTGCCATAAACATTGCAAAGAATCCTATTTTACACTCACGAATAAAACACATTGAAATCAGGCACCACTTTATTAGAAATGAAATTGCAAATAAAACATTTGAACTAATTCATGTTGGGACTGCAAATCAAACTGCTGATATTTTTACAAAACCTTTAGATAGTGAAAAATTCACTTCCTTGAGAAGAGAACTTGGTATTTACAAACTCTGACTGATCTGTGGAAATGAATTCAGTTTTATGTCTTTCCATGATTTTAGTGATAGTTCTGTCTTACTTTTTCTGATAGGGTCACTATGTGAGGGGGAGCGGGTGTGAGATTTGAAAGGTATCAGGTCTGTTTCTCTACTGTTATCAGGGTAGAATGGGAGATAGAGCTACTAGAGAGGGGGAGCTTGACTAATTAAAAACGTTTGAAAGATGGTTGTTGTTGCTGGATTAATTGTCAGAATTGATCTTGAGTATCCCTTTTTAGTAGAACCTCGTTCATTTCCTACATTCTTAAGTTTGTGTAATTAAAGTCCAGCCAGAATCTTCTTCTAGTAAGTCTTAAGAGGCTAAGATTAACCTTCACAAGTATATCTTCTTACTTTGTTTCTTGACTGATGAACAAGCTAGACTCATATGAAATGGGTTCTGTTATACGCTTTTCATTGGATTTCGTGATAAGACCACGAGTAATTGCCCTGGCTTTGTCTTCAAACAACCTTCTTGAAGAGCTAGTTAAACTGATCAGTGTTTAAAACTGTATACTGAGAAACTAGGAATCCCATCAATGAAATGGGAACTTTCTAAGTCATGAAGTATCAGTTCTCATAAACAAAAACAAAAGAAAGAAATTCAATTCAAAATTTATGTTTGGCAGAGCAATGATGCCATGTGGTGAGTAACTGGGGATTCTGGTCTCTGATCAAGGTGTCTCCTCATGTAAAAACCAATAGTCACTATCTTTGTTCTCTAACTGAGAAGGTATGAGGCTCTTACACTGAGTAACTGAGGATGGTGGCCTCTGACCAAGGTGCATACTTAATGTCAAAGGTGTAACTGGTCAAATACACTCTATAACAGTGCTTTCTCTCCTTGGAATGTTTGTCCTCAGCGCCAATAGGCTGTTTTCTTGGTTCAAATTCCTGTTGTCCTTTTGACGAGCCTTAACAGCTACCTCAGTCATATTTGTTGACACTTGCTCTTCTTTCACATTCATCGTAAGTTGATAAACTTCAAGCTTCTTCTGAATCTCTTTCTCTTACCAAAACTCCAAGATCCTTCACTGACCTTAAAGCCCCACTTAAGCATCTAAGATTTGACACTGAGTTTCTACTGTTGGAATTCTCTCCATCTTTTCTCATCAATCCAGCGTCAACTGCTCTCTCTCTCTCTTCTGTTTTGATGATGTCAAAGGGGGAGAAGGTTGAAAGGGGGTGTGAAGAGGTTGTAAGGAGGAGGTTGAGCTAGTGAAAAGGATGTTTTTTTTTGGTGACTTTGGTGTTTCTTTTGGGTAAAAGATAATGAGTGTTGAGAGTTCAGTTTTTGAGAGGTCACCATTGCTGTTTTATCGAACTATTGCTGTTGCTAATGAGACTGTTTTAGGTTGATGTTTCCTCTTTCACTAAATTTGACTCATGGTGTTGCCATCATCAAAAAGGGGGAGATTGTTGAATCTCTGTAGTTTTGATGATGACTAACACTATGAATCAAATTACTTGCATGCACATCTTCTGATTAAATGCTTCTCCAACTTGTTCACTCATTAGCTCGTATCTGTTTATCTTCATATGGGTTCCGTGCCTTCAGTGCGTTGACGCACTTGGCTGGCTGCGTAGACGCAATTGTGCGTCTTTCGCTTGCTGTCGTGTTCACTGTGTCGACGCAGTCACCTGATGCGTTGACGCATTGGCTTGTTGCCAAGGCCTTGAGCGTCTCGCCTAAGGAGCTGAGGTGACGCTGCACGATGGAAGCGTCGACGCCTTGAGCTTATGACCCAAGGTCTTATGATCAACAACCAAGCAGACGCATCGACGCTGTCACTAATGTGTTGACGCATTAGTGTGTTTTGTCAAGGGACCTATTCTCTATTATATCTATTGCGTTAACGCCTTGGCTTTAGTGCGTTGACGCGTTCTTCAATCCTTTGATAAGTCCCGTGCAATCTGTGTGAACAAATGTATGACTTGAATATTTCTGAGATTGACTGAATGTTCTCTGAAACCTTACAGAGACTTAAAGACAAATTGGAACTTTATTCCAATCATGTGAGCAAATGATTTGAGGGAATAATCATCTAACACGTGGCTCGGCTCATCTGGAAGCATCTTCTTCGCGCGTGTCTCCCACACCCTCAGTCTCTCGTGAGTCTGGATATATAGAGGAAGGTTTCTGCCCCTGAAAAGCTGCTGAAGCCACAAGAAAAAGGATGAGGCCAGAGCGAGAGGAAGGAAAGGAGAAGCCATCCTGATCCATTCGTTGAGCGTACCTGGAAGAGAGAGAGTGATGAAAGAGAGGATGGTTTTCTGCTACGTTTTGTCTATGCTTCTTTAAGAAGCTACGTTGTTTCTCCGTTCGATTGTCTTTCAATATTTCTTTATGTCTTCGTTTGTTCGTTCTCAAATTCTGATACTCTGTTTTCGTTCCCTCTAGGTGTAGAGGAAGAGAGGTGAATCCTCTGGGTCGCTGTATGGCATCCCTCTGATTTAGATCAGAGGAAAGGAGGAGTTCTCCGGGGTTTTGTGTTCAGGTAGTGAGAAGGCTACCTGGGTTCTTCCCTCCAGCTGAGGAGGAAGAGAGACAGCGTCTCTGAATTGCAGTGAGGGTGAGTCACTGCTGGGTTCCCTCTTGTTTAAGAGGAAGGGAGAGTTATCTCCAGGTCAGGTCATGTGGTGTGAGACCTAGGTGCAAGCTGTGAGTTCAGTGTTTGTAGGGATTTCGATCCCCAAGCTGTGGATCAGCGTGTTGTTGGTAGACTGAGTCTGCGGTTCTTTCTTGTGAAAGGGAAGCCTCACTCTGCCTTGAGTGAGGGATGGACGTAAGTCTGTAGGTTGCAGACTGAACCATCTAAACCTCTTGTTCTCCGTGGTGTGGTTGTATGCATCTATTTCCTTTATGCTTCTGTCTGGCTTCATGAAGTAAGTGTGATTGTTGATGATCGAAACCTTGGTCTGACTGCTCGCTTAGTGCTTGTGCATATGTGCTGATGAAATTCTGAGTGATATATGTTCTACGCTCGTGACTTGCTTTATCTTGGTTAAGGTTTCAGATTATTTTACATATTGTCAGTCTTCCTAGCCCATCTCATCTTCTAAGATTTCCTCGGCTCGGACAAATATTTTTTAAACGGTGATCTATTCATCCCCTCCCCTTCTAGCTCACCGTCCTCCTGTCTAACACTTCCTGATCGGCCACTACATCCTGTAAAGGATGTTACTCTATTCCCTTCTTCTCTTCCACAGTATCCCTTACTCCTTGTTTGCTGATGGCAAAGGGGGAGAGAAAAAGTACTTCGTGGTATTTTGATTAAGGGGGGATTGTATTTCAGGATAATCTTGTTAAAGGGGGAGAACATTTTTAGGGGGTAGATATGTTTGGGAAGAGTATCCAGTGTCAAGAGATTTTTGTGGGAGAGTTTCTTCAGGGGGAGAGACAGACTCTTGTGTTAGATTCAGGGGGAGAGCTGTTCAATTGGTACCAGATGGATTATATTTGGCTGCATCTGATTTTCACTATATGATAGGTCTGTATCTGTGTGTTTGTATGGTGCATTGTCTGACTGTGCTTTATGTTAAATACGTCTGATATTGGATTAATCTTGTCTCATCAAAATACATCATAATTTTGGATGTTGCCATCATAAAAAAGGTGGAGAATGTTGGGTCTCCTCTAGAGTTGATCAGCAGTGTGAAGACTGCTATGCATTGATTGGGTTTTGAATGATTGGTAACAATAGAGTTGACTTTATTGACTGTAGAGTTGACTTTGATGACTTTATATTGATCATGGTAATATTGTGTATTTTGATGAATTGGTTATATATCAGACCTTTTCATAAAACATTTCTGCACACTTTGTTATTTTGAATATAAGGTCAGTGCATGTCTGCATTGTGCTTGCATTTAGTCTATGCATGTTTGTATTGTGCTTGCATTCAGTCGGTGCATGTTTGTGTAAGAAAAACATATAAGGTCGGTGCAAATAGTGCCGCTCGCACACCTCAGGTCGGTTGTAGTGCCTCAGAATTTATATAATAATTTCTGGATTATTTATAATTTTTTTGGAATTTATTAGGAATTTATAAAGGCTACATAGATTAATAAATGAATTATTGAAATAACAAGTCATTATAAGGCCCAGTTGTGTTAAATAATTAACCTAGCCTATTTAAATAAAATCCAAAAGGTTTAAGGACCAAGCCCATTAAGTTTGGCCCATATTCTAGAAGGTTATTTAGCCTATTTACGTATTTTAAGGATAAATACTATTTTAATATGGATAATTAACAAAAGAGTTTGATTTATGTTAAATTCTGTGCACGTTGGATGTAGCGGTCTATCGTGCGACCGCGACATGCACGTAACACACCAGTCTTGATATGTTACAACCTTATAGTTCCGTAAATGGAAGAACGAGCATAAAGATTGGGACTTTGGGATCCTATCTGCAAGAGATCAACTTGGGAGAGCTTATAACATTACTAAGGACTCTTAGAGATTATGTTATGGTAAATTATGGACTTTAGAACCGATCTAATCTTCAAACCCTAGCCAAAACCCTATAAATAGGACCTAGTTCTGAACTAAGTGACCCTTACTATTGGCTCGTGAAGAATCAAGGTAAGGAGTCATAATTTCGGGTAAGTTCTTTAGAAGATTTTGTTTAGTATACTTTAGACTAATAGTTCTCCAAATTTCATGTTAGGAGATCAAACAACCAAGGAGATTGAAGCTTTCAAAGTTACTGGTTCAACCATAATAACTCAGGAAACTAAACGCAAGACCCCTGAAGATCAAGACATTAGGATGTCTAAACGAGGTAATTAGAGATCAATCCTTTAGAACTTGTTGTTCACCTTAGTTTCATCTTTTTTCCCTCAAAATTTCACATCTTTAGGTCAAGAGGTCGTGGAGTTAGAGTAGCAGGAAATTGCTAGAAAATCACTGGAAAAGGAGAACTAGGGCACGGTTTTCAGACTCAAATTAGAAGCATAAAGCCTAGTTAAGAGGTAGGTCATCTCATGATTGGCAAAAACATCTTGTTAGGAATAAAAGCCCTCTGGTTTGGATTGATTTAATGCATCATAGATCATGAATTTCATGTTTTAGTAGGACATGTATACATGTATACTCTTAACCCTAACTAAGTTAAAAAGGAACACTCTTGTCAAATTCACAGAAAACCCATGCATACTAGTAGGTTAGCCTTTATTCTATCATGTGGAAGTTTATATATGATTTCCAGACATGATGTAAGTTGAAACCTTAGATTTTTTAATATATTTTCTGTCAGCAGACGATCTGACGCATCAAGGTAAGACCGTCACAATGATCTAACGGCCTTACGACAAGCCGTCACACCTTCTGTTGTTTTTAAATTTCTGTTTTATCTCTGACGGCCCAGACTCAGTGCGTTATAACACTATAACGGTCCCACGATAAACCGTCACAATCACTATGACGCCCCCATTCTCGACCGTCAGAGTAACTGTAGACAGAATTGAAGAACAGTCACATTAACCTATAAATATGCCTAGTTATCTAAGTGTTGACATGTTGATATGACTTTAAAGTTATTAATTGGTTCATGATAAGTATCGCATGTTAAGAGCATCTTGAATTATTTTAAGGATATGTTAATTTCATGCCAAAGCACTATAGTTTGTATTAACTCCATGATTTTAAATGATGTATTGACGAAGTTTTATCATAATTTCATATTGTTACACATTCTCTCTATCAATAGAGTCATTTTCTTTAAGTACATGGCACATATTCCGGTATGTTGTCCATTAGTTCACACTTTGCACTATAGGAACATTATTCTTAGACATGAGGACCTCTCTATTGGATATTTCTTCCAATGGAGTGGGAAATCTTGTTTCAAGGCCTCCGTAATTCTCCGCGAGCTTGGGATTCCCACTAGGATGCCGAGTTGGTTGTACCACTAAAGCCCATTTAGTAGATTACACTATCGATGTTTCTGGTTCTAGCAATGTAACGGATCTATACTGGACCGTCAGGAGCATCTAACGGCCCAGTATAAGACCGTCACATTTCATTAAGTCTATTTTACTATTTCTGGATTCAGACTAATATAACGGCTGAATACTGGAGCGTCACATCATGTAAATGGCCTAGTCCTTGACCGTCACATTGTTTTAGTGCTTAACCCGAGGTTTGACCAAGAAGTTGATATTCTAAAGTTCCTAGGTGGATCATTGATGTTCTAGGACTTGTCACAATGATCAAACTACTTAATTTTAAAGGATGAAAAGTTAAGAAATGAGTCGTTATGCTACCGATCTATTTCCATGAGCATAACATAGTATAAGTCATTCTTGATCTTTCATATTCTAAATTGAAGCGTTCATTCATTGATTATTATTATTATGATCTTATTACATTCTTGGCCATACTTTATTGTTATATGCGTGGAAGTGGCTTGATTTATACTTGAAGATGCGATCGAGCACTGATTGTGTTCAAGGGCTCTATGCTAGTCCCCTCGACTGATTGCCGAAAACATACTATTATAAATCATGGGGTATGATGCTACTGGCGTCACATTACGCTCGGAGTACTTTCTCTATAAATAAGTGAAGATCCACGGCACGACATGACTTTCTTGTACATGACTTGATATTCCTCAGAAATTCACGAAGTACTTGCTCATAAGCAAAAGATACTAGAGTGATGATTATGTGACTTGCTAGCACATTCTCGTTACAATCTTGTTCTTGAAAGGCCATAACATGTTCTTCTTGCATTCTTGCTAGTTCATACTTGCTCTGATTATATCGTAAACGATCATCTTTGTTACTTTGGGTATTCGCATGATTGATCGCATTCGCATGTTTTTACCTTATTTCTTTAGAGCTAAAATATTAATCACTTTAATGATTCCTTCATGTTGATGCGAAGATACATACTGGGCAAGTGTGCTCATTACCTATTTCCATTCTTTTCAGGAAATGAAAGTGATTCGAATTCGGATTCAGGTTATACAAGTAGTGGGTCTAAGAGCGAATGAATGTGTTCTCAAGATGAGAGTGAAGACTTAGGAAAGTCTATATTGTTTAGATTGAGTCTATGTAATTTTATTATTTCTTGAGTTTGATAGATTGGAAGATGTTGAAAGTTATTGTATTTGAATATTTGATTATTATGAAATAAGTTGGAGTTTGATGAAAATATTGTGCAATTACATTTATGTGTGTGATTGTCTTGCGCTCTGATCATTCTTGCTTGCAAGAGGCTTACCATGTCGACTGTTCACGTTTCTTGAGCGAGTCTTCCGCTGTCATAAAGGCTCGGGGCGTGACAATTAAGTTGGTATTAGAGCCTAAGTCTCAGGACTTAGAAAGAAGAGTCATGTCATAGGATAAGTCCAATGTTTAAGGACCCCTACCTATGAACTAAGGAAGAAATTCAACACCCATGTGAGAATTGGGTAGAACCCGAGATAAGATAGTTAATTAGTTTTAAGATTGATTTTCCTTCCAGTTTCACGAGAAATTACAAGTTGTTATTTTTCTCTCAGGTACCCTATTATTACCATGGCTCATCGCGTAGATTGGAATGATATGCAACAAACTGTTGCTGGCCTTACATAGGCATTACAAACCATGGCGCAAGCTGGCGCAGGAGCAAGGGCTGGTGATTTGCATCGTAACTTTCAGAGCTTAAACCCTCCGCGTTTCTTCGGTTCTTCTAATCCTGACAAGGCAAAGAACTGGATAGATGAAAGGAATCGTATCTTTGATGTTATCCAATGCACCGATCAAGAGAAGGTGCGTCTCGCAACCTTTCAACTCAACAAAGATCGATGCTCGCACTCGCACATGGTGGAAGTCGGTTCCGACACCTCCAGCTGATGACCCTCATACCTGGGATGGTTTTATTACCCTATTCCGTGCCAAGTACTTTTCTAAGCACGTAAAAGAGAGAAAGGCTATGGAGTTCACCACTTTTCGGCAAGGAATGATGACGGTTGCCGAATATGAACTACAATTCTCAAGGCTTGCACCTTACGCACCGCATCTTATCAGCACCGATTTATTGAAGGCAAATCGGTTCATGGACGGGTTAAAGCCCGGTTTCATTCAGCAGCTAGGGACCCAAAACATCCGTACTTATGCGGAAATGGTTCAACGAGCGTATTTGTGTGAAAGGACCTTAGAGAAGGTCGAAAATTTAAAAGGGAAAGGAGAAGAATCCAGCCGACGCTCAGATCGGCGTTATAAGAAAGAAAAGTTTAGCATCACGGAGCCCTACAAAGCTGTGATAGTAAGAAAAGATCCCGGAATGGGAATGGTGGAAGTTCCCATAAGCAAAACAAAGTCAAGGAAGAAAAGGAGCAAGTTGCTACAGCTTGCACATTTTATGAAAAATTTAGCCATTCGGTTGAGGAATGTTGGAAGCACCACGGCGCTTGTTTACGTTGTGGAAGCAGGGAGCATCGCATGCCAGATTGCCCCGTTATGAAAGACCAATCGTCTGGTGGAGGACGTAGGAGGCAGGCTCGCCTCAATGCCATCTTAGAAGAAGAGGAAGCGCCCAAGGATGGTGGGCTTATGGAAGGTACTCTTCAAATTTGTTCTCGTCCTGCATTTGTGCTATTTGACACTGGTGCCTCTCATTCTTTTATCTCCACTACTTTTGTAAAAATATTATCAATTGCATCAGTCCCCTTACCTTCAGATCTCGATATTACCACACCCTTAGGTTTTGGAACAAAGCTTACCGACTATTATCCTGATAGCGAAGTGATAGTAGAAAGTCATAATCTCCCTGCAAACTTAGTATACCTTGACATGAAAGGTTATGATGCCATTTTAGGGGTAGATTGGCTTGTAGATCATGATGCTTATATCAATTGTCGAAATAGGATTATATCCTTTCGAAAGCCCGATCTTCCAAGATTTTCCTTCCTTGGTATCAAGTACAAGAAGCATCCTACTATCATATCTTCTCTTCACGCTTGCAAACTTATCTCGCAAGGATGTGAAGCTTTTCTTGCTTCTGTCATTGTTACCGAATCCAAGGAGATTATCTTAGAAGACATTCCTATTGTAAATGATTTCTCCGATGTGTTCCCGTCCAAATTACCCAGTTTACCACCCGAGAGGGAAGTAAACTTCACTATTGAACTCATTCCAGGAGCATCACCTGTTTCTATAGCCCCTTATAGGATGTGCCCCACAGAACTCAAAGAACTAAAGAAGCAGTTGCAGGAACTACTGGACAAGGGCTTTATCAGACCTAGCACATCACCTTGGGGTGCGCCGGTTCTATTTGTCAAAAAGAAGGATGGTTCTCTCAGGCTATGCATCGATTACCCGCGACTGAATCAACTTACAATCAAAAACAAGTATCCGTTGCCGCATATTGATGAGCTTTCGGGAGCATATTATTTCTCCAAGATTGACCTCAGATCAGGTTATTATCAGCTTAGAATTAAACAAGAAGACATTTATAAATCAGCTTTTCGAAGTCGTTATGGCCACTATGAATTCGTGGTAATGCCGTTCCGGTTAACAAATGCCCCAGCAGCATTATGAAACTTATGAACAGTATTTTCCAATCATATCTAGACCAATTCATCATCATCTTCATCGATGACATCTTGATATATTCCAAGACAAAGGTAGAACATGAAGAACATCTGAAGATAGCTTTGCAAACACTTAGAGAACATAAACTTTATGCCAAGCTTAATAAGTGTGAATTCTGGCTCAAGGAAGTTTCATTCCCAGGCCACATTATTTTAAAAGAAGGTATCGATGTGGATCCTTCTAAGGTAGAAGCCGTTAAGAATTGGAGCCGGCCAACGACCGTATCGAAAGTACGAAGTTTTCTGGGTCTAGCTGGTTATTATAGAAGATTCATTAAGGATTTCTCAAAGATTGCAGTTCCTTTAACTAGACTCACGAGAAAAGAAAATCATTTTGTCTGGTCAGAGGAATGTGAAAAGAGTTTCCAAACTCTTAAAAATCATCTTACTACAGCTCATATTCTAACACTACCGATGGATGGTGGTGCATTCGAAGTATATACGGATGCATCTGGCATTGGCCTAGGGTGTGTCCTCATGCAAAATGGAAAAGTAATATGTTATTCTTCTAGATAATTGAAGCGTCACGAGGAAAATTATCCTGTGCATAATTTGGAATTAGTAGCTGTCATTTTCGCCTAGAAAAAATTTGGCGTCATTATCTCTATGGAGAAAATTTTTCGGTCTACTCAGACCACAAAAACTTGAAGTACTTATTTTCTCAAAAAGAGATAAATATGAGGTAGAGGAGGTTGTTAGAATATCTCAAAGACTTTAATTTTGCTATTCAATATCATCCTAGCATGGCTAATGCTGTAGCAGATGCACTCAGCCGAAAACCAATGGGTATGCTATCAAGTGTCATGATTAGTATGACTAATCTTATTCCTCAATTTGCTCAGTTGAACTTAGATATTGACAGGAAGGAAGACTATTTCCAAGCTAATATTCAAGCTCAACCTACATTAATAGAAGATCTGGTCAAGCTGCAAAATGATGATCCTATATTATTAGAGATCAAGGCCAATGTTGAACAAAGGCCGGATTTTTCTTTTAAGGATGGAAGATTGCTATTTAAAGACCGAGTATGTGTACCAGATCATGAGGATACGAAGAAATTGATTCAAGAAGAAGCACATAAATCTAGGTATACCATTCACCCAGGTAGTACAAAAATGTATCAGGATCTCAAAAGAAATTTCTGGTGGCCCAACATGAACAGGGAAATAGCTGATTTCGTGTCTCGTTGTCTCACTTGTCAACAAGTAAAGGCAGAGCATTTTAGACCCGTTGGTAAACTGCATCCCTTGAATGTTCCCGAATGGAAGTGGGAGAGTGTAGGGATGGATTTCATTATGGGGTTACCTAAGACAAGTGGTGGACACGATGGTATATGGGTAATCATAGACCGATTAACTAAATCTGCACATGTCATACTAATGAAAAGTCGATGGTCTGTGGATATCCTGACAACATTATACATAAGGGAAATTGTTAGATTACACGGTGTCCCATTCACTATTATATCTGATAGAGATCCTTGATTCACATCACAGTTTTGGAAGGGTCTACAACCGTCACTAGGGACTAGATTGAATTTCAGCACATCCTTTCATCCACAAACTGATGGTCAGACAGAAAGAACGAATCAAGTGGTAGAAGACATGCTCAGGGCTTGTGTTATTGATTTTGGAGGTAGTTGGCATGATCACTTGCCTCTAGTAGAATTTACATATAACAACAGTTATCAGGCCAGCATACAAATGGCACCTTTTGAAGCTTTATATGGAAAAAGTTATCGATCACCAATATGTTGGAATAAAATAGGGGAAAGACAATTCCTAGGCCCCGGTATTATCAGAGATTCTACAGAGAAGATCAAAGCTTATTCAAGAGAGAATAAAAATGGCGCAAGATAGGCAGAAATCTTATACTGATAATCGAAGACGCGACTTGGAATTTCAAGTAGGAGACCATGTGTATCTCAAGGTTTCTCCAGGTATGGTATTCGAAGATTTGGTATTAAGGGCAAGCTAACTCCAAGATTCATTAGCCCGTTTGAAATTCTTGAAAGAGTCGGTGAAGTGGCCTACAAATTGACTTTACCTCCACAATTAGCAGGAGTTCATGATGTATTTCACGTCTCTATGCTGAAGAAGTATGTATATGATCCTGACCATATTATCACTTATGACAATCTAGAGATTCAGAAGGATATGACGTACGAGCAAACGCCAATAAAGATTCTGGAACGGGAAGTGTGTCATCTAAGAAATAAAGTTATTCCTATGGTCAAGATTCAATGGAAGAAACAATGGCCATATGAAGCAACATGGGAAACCGAAGTAGCCACGCGGAAAAGATTCCCAAAATTATTTTAACTGTAAGTACACTCTCCATAATCCATGTATTAAATTTGGGGACCAAATTCTTCTAATTGGGGGAGGGTGTAGTGCCCTAAAATTTATATAATAATTTCTAGATTATTTATAATTTTTTTGAAATTTATTAGGAAATTATAAAGGCTAAATAGATTAATAAATATATTATTGAAATAATTAGTCATTATAAGGCCCAATTGTGTTAAATAATTAACCTAGCCTATTTAAATAAAATCCAAAAGGTTTAAGGACCAAGTCCATTAAGTTTGGCCCATATTCTAGAAGGTTATTTAGCCTATTTACGTATTTTAAGGATAAATACTATTTCAATATGGATCATTAACAAAAGAGTTTGATTTATATTGAATTCTGTACACGTTGAATGTAGCGGTCTATCGTGCGACCGTCACATGCACGTAACGCTCCAGTCTTGATGCGTTACACCGTGATAGTTTCGTAAATGGAAGAACGAGCATAAAGATTGGAACTTTGGGATCCTATCTGCAAGAGATCAACTTGGGAGAGCTTATAACATTACTAAGGACTCTTAGAGATTAGGTTCTGACAAATTAAGGACACTAGAATCGATCTAATCTTCAAATCCTACCAAAAACCCTATAAATATGACCTAATTCTGAATTGAGCGACCCTTACTTTTGGCTCGTAATGAATCAAGGTAAGGAGTCATAATTTCGGGGAAGTTCTTCAGAAGATTTTGTTTAGTATACTTTAGACTAATAGTTCTCCAAATTTCATGTTAGGAGATCAAGCAACCAAGGAGATTGAAGCTTCCAAAGTTGTTGGTTCGACCATAATAACTCAGGAAACTGAACGCAAGACCCCTAAAGATCAAGAGATTAGGACATCTAAACGAGGTAATTAGAGTTCATTCCTTTAGAACTTTTTGTTCACCTTAGTTTCATCTTTTTACCCTCAAAATTTCACATCTTTAGGTCAAGAGGTCATGGAGTTAAGAGCAGCAGGAAATTGCTGGAAAATCACTGGAAAAGGAGAACTAGGGCACGATTTTCAGACTCAAATTAGAAGCATAAAGCCTAGTTAAGAGGTACGTCATCTCATGATTGACAAAAACATCTTGTTAGGGATAAAAGTCCTCTGGTTTTGATTGATTTCATCCATCATAGGTCATGAATTTCATGTTTTAGTAGGACATGCATACATGTATACTCTTAACCCTAACTAAGTTAAAAAGGAACTCTCTTGTCAAATTCACAGAAAACCCATGCATACTAGTAGGTTAGCCTTCATTCTATCATGTGGAAGTTTATATATGATTTCCAGACATGATGTAAGTTGAAACCTTAGATTTTTTAATATCTTTTCTACCAGCAGACGATCTGACGCATCAAGGTAAGACCGTCACAATGATCTAATGGCCTTACGACAAGCCGTCACACCTTCTGTTGTTTTTAAATTTCTCTGTTATCTCTGATGACCCAGACTCAGTGCGTTACAACACTGTAACGGTCCAACGATAAACCGTCACAATCACTGTGACGCACCCATTCTCGACCGTCAGAGTAACTGTAGACAGAATTGAAGAACAGTCACATTAACCTATAAATATGCCTAGTTATCTAAGTGTTGACCTGTTGATATGACTTTAAATTTATTAATTGGTTCATGATAAGTAGCGCATGTTAAAAGCATCTTGAATTATTTTAAGGATATGTTAATTTCATGCCAAAGCACTATAGTTTGTATTAACTCCATGATTTTGAATGATGTATTGACGAAGTTTTATCATGATTTCATATTGTTACACATTCTCTCTATCAATAGAGTTATTTTCTTTAAGTACATGGCACATATTCTGATATGTTGTCCATTAGTTCACACTTTGCACTATAGGAACATTATTCTTGGACATGAGGACCTCTCTATTGGATATTCCTTCCAATGGAGTGGGAAATCTTATTTCAAGGCCTCCGTAATTCTCCGTGAGCCTAGGATTCCCACTAGGACGCCGAGTTGGTTGTACCATTAAAGCCCATTTAGTAGATTACACTATCGATGTTTCTGGTTCTAACAATGTAACGGATCTATACTAGACCGTCATGAGCATCTAACGGCCCAATATAAGACCGTCACATTTTACTATTTCTGGATTCAGACTAATGTAACGGCTGAACACTGGAGCGTCACATCATGTAAATGGCCCAGTCCTTGATCGTCACATTGTTTGAGTGCTTAACTCGAGGTTTGACCAAGGGGTTGATATTCTAAAGTTCCTAGGTGGATCATTGATGTTCTAGAACTTGTCGCAATGATCAAAATACTTAATTTTAAAGGATGAAAAGTTAAGAAATGAGTCATTATGCTACCGATCTATTTCCATGAGCATAACATAGTATAAGTCATTCTTGATCTTTCATATTCTAAATTGAAGCGTTCATTCTTTGATTATTATTATCATGAGCTTATTACATTCTTGGCCATACTTTATTGTTACATGCGTGGAAGTAGCTTGATTTATACTTGAAGATGCGATCGAGCACTGATTGTGTTCAAGGGCTCTATGCTAGTTCCCTCGGCTAATTGCCAGAAACATACTATTATAAATCATGGGGTATGATGCTACTGCTGTCGCATTACGCTGGGAGTACTTTCTCTATAAATAAGTGAAGATCCATGGCACGACATGACTTTCTTGTACATGACTTGATATTCCTCAGAAATTCACGAAGTACTTGCTCATAAGTAAAAGATACTGGAGTGATGATTATGTGGCTTGCTAGTATATTCTCGTTACATTCTTGTTCTTGAAAGGCCATAACATGTTCTTGTTGCATTCTTGCTAGTTCATACTTGCTCTCATTATATCGTAAACAATCATCTTTGTTACTTTTGGTATTCGCATGATTGATCGCATTCGCATGATTTTACCTTATTTCTTTAGAGATAAAATGTTAATTACTTTAATGATGCCTTCATGTTGATGCGAAGGTACCTACTGGGCAAGTGTGCTCATTACCTATTTCCATTCTTTTCAGGAACTGAAAGTGATTCGGATTCGGGTTATACAAGTAGCGGGTCCGAGAATGAATGAAAGTGTTGTCAAGATGAGAGTGAAGACTTAGCAAAGTCTATATTGTTTAGATTGAGTCTATGTAATTTTCCTATTTCTTGAGTCTGATAGATTGGAAGAAGTTGAAAGTTATTATATTTGAATATTTGATTATTAAGAAATAAGTTGGAGTTTGATGAAAATATTGTGCAATTGCATTTATGTGTGTGATTGTCTTGTGCTCTGATCATTCTTGCTTGCAAGAGATTTACCATGCCGGTTGTTCACGTTTCTCGAGCGAGTCTTCCGTTGTCATAAAGGCTCAGGGCGTTACATCGGTGCTAGCCGTCGTCTTTACTTAGTGATGTCGATGCAAGTTACCATGTGCATACATAGTCGGTGCATCATCCACATTAAGCATATAGGGCCGGTGTAGGTTTTGTTGTGAGCATATAGAGTCGGTGCAAGTTTTGTTGTAAGCATATAGAGTTGGTGCAGGTGTTGTTGTGAGCATATAGGGTCGATGCAGATTGTGTTGTGAGCATATAAGTCAATTCAGGTTTCGCTGGGAGTATATGAGGTCGGTGCAGGTTTCGCTATGACCACATAAGGTCTATGCACATTTTGCCTTACACATAATATGTCGGTGCATCTTTGTGCCATTCGCATGCAAAGGGTTAGTGCACTATCTACTTCATGCATATAGAGGTTTGTGCATGTTTTCATACATGCGTAATAAGGTCAGTGCACACTTGTATCCTGCATAACCAATGTCAGTGCATTGTATGCTTTACGATTGTAGATGGTCAATGCACTTTCTGTTCTATATCATAAAAAATAGTACCTCACGCATACTTAAGGTCGGTGCATATGTATTTCAAGTCTGTGCTAGTTCCTTTTGCATCTGTGCCTATACACATAGATATGTGAATTGTCTAAGTCCACAACACGTGACTGACATTTTTTTCGTTAAAATGAAAGGTGAGACTTATGATCAAGCACCTGACGCGTGTCCCAACTACCTGCGAACTTAAGTCACAAGCAACTAAAGTACCAGGATAAAAGGCACGTGATCGAAGGCAAAAAGATGAAGCTTTATGATCGTGACACGTGGAAAGCAACCCAATTAAGATGCTTCCACGTGGCCATCCCAAGCTCAGATCTGAACAAACTTTTGGGCGGGAAACGTGGTTTCCACGCGCCCATCATCTGCGGTCTTATAAAAGGAAGCTGATCGCCCAATTCCAAAATACAGAAGTGAGAACGAAGCCAGAGAGAAAAAAGCAGCAGACAAGTCAAGAGGGACTTCCAGTAGATCCAGAGAGAGCTTTGAGAGAGATTTGAGAGAAGAGCATAGAGTCATTTGAAGGGTGTGAGTTTGAGTTTTTGCAAGTCATTGTTTCTGGCTTCTTGGTATAGAACCAGAGCCGATCTGCTCTTTGTAAGAGCTACAAATCATTTTACTATTGTCTATTTTTGTATTGCTTCTATTTTTCATTTTGAATTCTTGTTATAGCAAGTTGTGAGTCAGCGGTGGGTAAGCTGTAATCCCCAGTGGTAGAGGAGGATTCCTCTAGTAGCTTGAGCTGTAAGGCTCAGCGTGTGTTGGGAATCTTTTCCCTGAAGCTGTGGATCAGCAGATTGGAAGCTGTGAATCAACAGTGAAGCCACACTTGGATTAAGTGTGGGGTGGACGTAGATCTCTGCAGAAGATCGAACCACCTAAAAATTGTCTGTCTATGCTTGATGGTTTGTGATTGTTGCATTTACATATCTGGATGCTATCATGTTTCTTTAGGTTGAAATATCAGGTATTCTAGAGTGTGAAGAAGGTATATCAAAAGATACTGCTCGAAGGATAAGTCAAGCTTATCTGAAAAGAGGTTTATCTTGCATGAGGACACTCAATGAGTTAAACCTCCGCCAAGTACTTCTTAACATTTCATCTTCCTGGAATTCAATTCTGCTGCTGCTGTGTTTCACCAGTCTACTAGAATTTACTCATTCTCTCTGATCATATCACTTGACTAAGTCTTTTGTTAATTCAGTGGCTCTAGTGACTCTGTGCCTAAATTGGATGTCTTGACTAGGCAACATTTAATTCCGCATTTTATCTGCTTAATCTTGGCTTTAAATTTGGCGTAGATCTATTAACCCCCCTCTAGATCTATATCAAGATAACCGATTTCTTCGCTCGGCTTGATAGTGAAGAGAGGTCCCTCTCTCGGGTTCGCGTTGAGTCCGATTGGAGGATCAGCTAGTTGACTTCCGAGCTTGACGTCTCCCGGCGAGAGGCAACTTCATTTTGAGCTCAGTTTCAATCGAGCCAAGAGGAGGTTCGGACTCTGGCCGAGCATACAGCCGACCTGAAGGGCAAACTCCTGGAACAGGAGCGTCGGTCTCAGGTCAAGCGTCATGAGCAGTGGAGGGCCAAGCGAGAGGAACTCAACAACCGGGTCCGTGGGGTTGAGCGAGCGTAGGGGGAAGCTAAGGTCGCGTGGACTGAGGTTGAGGCGAAGTTGTCCGAGACGGAGATGAAGTTGCTTGAGTCTGAGCGGAGGATAGCCGAGCTTGAGAAGGAAGTGGAGCGAGTGGGGCGGAGGCGATCGAACGATATAGAAGCTCAGATGGTTATCACACAGTTCTCGAGAAGGCCGCATTCTCGTATTATGAGCCAGACTACCGTCGGGGGCTGCGGAAGGGATTCGCCCAAGGCTTCCATCACGCGGTCATTGAGGCCCAGTAGCAGTTGACCGACGAGCTTGTCTTTCCTTCCGGGTAATGCTACGACTCAGACGCAGATACCATCGATTCTCCCTCTTCATCGTCGAGTGAATGGGGGAGCAGGACTGCCTCTGCTTCAATAGATGGATCGCCAGGTCCGGTCACCTCTAGAGGGCGCACAGTCAAGGCAGTTCCCACATAAGTGGGGTCAATGTCTGGATCTGTCGTCGTCGAGGATACCGGGGGCAGATCTTCTGGTGCTGAGGATCCTTCAACCACCGAGCCTCAAGAAGGGCTGCGGGCCTCTCAGAGCCCCCCCATCTCCATATACTGGGAGAAAAATGGGCTCGATGTGCCACTTCTTTTTCCTTTTTTGTTTCCATGTAAGGTTTGCCCTTTCGATATATAATGACAGTAATATTTAGCACTAAGTTCACTATTTCTTACCACTTTTAGCGTGATTTCACCATAGTATCTGTAGTTGCTAAAAAGGTGGGGTTTTTATTTGCAGATATCTCGTGTACAGCGACTGTCGTGGTACTAGCGCCGTTCCGATTTTCCATGCTTTGAATGACTTGCCACTTCACGTGTCCCAATGGAAGGGCTATTGAGGGAAACGGAGTAACTATCCCCGGGGAAGGGTTCCTACTTTTTGCGTTCTTTCGAGGGGAGAATCAATTAAGGTGAGGGTTCCCCTTTCGGTCTATAAAAGGTCTCGAAGGGCGCCTCTATCTCCCTTCAACGCTTAAGGCTTCTCTCGCAGTTCTTCCTCTTTCTCCCTTCTCGCGAAGCGTCTGTCTCTGTGCTGGGAAATTATCAGCGAAACATGGAGGACGATTCGAAAGATGATGATCCTGGCGACCGCCAAAGGCGTTCCTACTGCTCCAGTGCAGGAGAAGGAAAGTGGACGGGGCAGACAGCGTAAGAGGAAGAAGGAGGACGGGTCGGACAGCGTAGGAGAAGGAAGGAGGCCTCGCGATGGGCACCTTTCCAACTTCTGGACCGCTGCCAGGCGGTGCATAAGAAGGAAGGGGCCTGGCCACGGGCTCCCTCCTATTCTCCTGGCTGCCACCCGACATGCGGAGGGCTGATGACCCAGCATCATCGGTCTTCCTTTCTCGCCACCCCTCTCACCTCTTTGAGGTGGCGTTCGGTTTTTCTCCCTCATCTGCTCTTCAACCAACTTCCTCCCTCTTCATTCAGTCTTTGGAGGATGTCCTTGCTCGCACCACTTGGAGGTGCTTGATTTCTGTTCGACCTCTGGCCTTCTTCCAAAGAGTTGGCAGAGGAGGCCTTCACTTCTTTTCCTTCCTATTTCTCCTCTGATACCTTTTTCCTGAGTTTTTCGAGCAAGCAGAGTCAGCCACCTTGTTACCCGAGCCAGTTTCTACACCAGGTAGAGTCAGTGGCTTGGTTTGGGGGTGCTAGCCACGTTCGCGTCGAGTAATCAGCTCGTGTTTTAGTACCAATGGATGTAGTATTTTTGTTTTTGATATGTACTGTATTGGCTGTTGCCTATCTGCTGTATGAAAAACATTAATGAAAGGAAAATTGTTGGCATATATAGCTTATTGTTGCCATATATAGCTCACATGTTTGAGAAATGCTAAAAAATAGAACTTTCGTAATGTTGTCACGTTCCATGTTCGAGGGATATGAGTTCCTTCCATGATAGATAATCGATACGCCCCCTTCCCGAGCATCTCGACCACTCGGTAGGGGTCTTCCCAATTAGGGGCCAGCTTTCCCACTGCCTCAAGTGGTCGAGAGGCTTCGGCTTTCCTTAGGATAAAATCTCCTATGTGGAAGTGTCTGTCTCAGACTTTGGCATTGTAGTATCGAGCGAGGCGCCGCTGATATTCTGTGGCTCGGATGCTTGCAATCTCTCTTATCTCGCTTGCCATGTCAAGGTTCTCTAGCAGTTTCTGCTCATTTACCTCGAGCGAGAAATTGATGACTCGAAGAGATGGGCTACCGACTTCCAAAGGAATCACAGCGTCCGTGCCGTACACCAACTGAAAAGGAGTCTCACCGGTGGCAGTTCTTGGAGTGGTTCGGTGTGACCATAGTACGTTTGGCAATTCCTTTAGCCAGCTACCCTTGGCCCTACAGAGCCTGGTCTTGATGCCCTTTAATATAGTTTTGTTGGCATTTTCGACCAGTCCGTTAGCCTGGGGGTAGGCTACC
Source organism: Amorphophallus konjac (assembly GCA_022559845.1). Lineage (NCBI taxonomy): Eukaryota > Viridiplantae > Streptophyta > Magnoliopsida > Alismatales > Araceae > Amorphophallus > Amorphophallus konjac. Next base: position 201,624,240 of record CM040124.1, read on the forward strand.
GAAGTGAAGTGGTTGCGAATGTGTAGGTCGACACATCTGTCTCTCAAGTAGTGAGAATCAAATTGCCGACCATTATCGCTCACAATCAATCGGGGGATACCGAAATGACAGATGATCGATTTCCAAACGAAGCTCCACCCGACTGACTTGGTGATCCTGGCGGTGGCTTCGGCTTCAATCCATTTGGTAAAGTAATCGATAGCGACCATGACGAACCTCTTCTAGGCCTGTGCCATTGGAAATGGTCCCATGATGTCGATCCCCCACCGAGCGAAAGGGTATGGCTCGGTAAGGGTGACGAGCTCTAAGGTAGGCTGATGGACCAGATGATCGAAACGCTGGCATCGGTCGCACCTTTAAACATAAGTTGTGCAGTCGCATTGGAGAGTGGGCCACCAGTAACCTCCCCATAGCAAGATCCTGGCAAGCGATCTTCCTCCGTGGTGTACGCCACAGATGCCTTCGTGGACCTCTTCAATTGCTCGGCAAGCTTCCTCGGTGTCGAGGCACTTGAGGAGGGGTCCGGAAAAAGACCTTCGGTATAAGGCTTTGTCTACGATGATGAAGCGCCGAGCTTGATACTTCAGTCTCCGTGCCTCTTGATGGTCGAGGGGATCCCGAGAATCTCGTAGCCAGGGTATATATGGGGTCCGCCAGTCGCTTGATGACGCCTGATCAATGGTCATGAGCTCCGCTTCTATACTCGGACGCTCTAGCACTTCAAGGAAAACCGATCGAGTTCCTTCTGGTCCGACAGAAGAGGCCAGTCGAGAGAGGGCGTCTGCCCGAGAGTTTTCTTCCCGAGTTATCCGGATAACCTAAAAACTCTCGAATAGTAGGGCTATTCCTCTTACCAGTTGAAGGTATTTGGTCATTAGTGTTTCCCAAGCTTCGTACTCACCGTTGACCTGGCTGGCGACCAATTGGGAGTTAGTATGGATCCTAACTCGTTCGTCCCCCAGTCGTTGTGCCATCCTGGCTCCCGAGATGATAGCCTCGTACTCAGAGACGTTGTTGGATTCCGGGAAGTTGAACTTTAGGGCATATTGCAGTTCTACTCCTTCTGAGGATCGGAGAAGAACATCGACGCCGCTGTCGATCGAGTTGGAGGATCCGTTGATGAAAAGATCCCAGGTGGGCCCGGGCGTCAGAGGATGGACTTCCTCGGTCGAGATAGTGCTCTCCGTGATGAAGTCCACGAGAGCCTGCCCTTTGATGGCCGAGCGGGGGGATAGGAGATATCGTAAGCCCCGAGCATTATGGCCCACTTGACGAGGTGACCCAAAGCCTCAGGGTGAGCAAGGATCCTCTTCAGGGGCTCATTGGTCAATACGACGATGGAGTGCCCTTGGAAGTTGGGCCGGAGGCGCTTGGCCGAGGTTACAAATGCTAGCACAAGTTTCTCGGTTGCGGGGTACCGTTGTTCGGCCTCGTTGAGCACCTTGCTGGTGTAGTACACCGGCCTCTGCACACCTCCGTCATCTCGAACCAGGACAGAGCTCACCGTGGAAGGGGTCGAAAAGAGGTAGAGGTGCAATGGTTCGCCCGGGACCGATTTTGATAGCACCGGGGGCGAGGCCAGAAACTCCTTCAGCTCTACAAAAGCCTTCTGGCACTCCTCGTCCCAGGCGAATGTGGCGGATGCCATTTTAGGCCCTCTCAGTAATTTCAAGAAGGGCAGGCATCGTTCGGCCACTCGGGACAAGAAATGGTTGAGCACAGCGATTCGTCTAGTCAGGCGCTGGACATCCTTGACGCAGGCGGGCGGCCGCATGTTCAAGATGGCTTGAACTTTGTCGAGGTTGGCCTCGATCCTGCGCTGAGTGACTAGGAAACCTAGAAATTTTTTGGATCGAACCCCAATGGCGCATTTAGCTGGGTTGAGCTTCATGTTGTACCTAAGGAGGGTATCGAAGATTTCTGCTTGGTCGATGAGGTGGTCCTCGGCCTTGGGTGTCTTGACGAGCAAGTCGTCAATGTAGGCTTCGACGTTCTGACTAATTTGTCCTTCGAAAATGTGGTTGATCAGCCTCTGATATGTTGCTCCGGCGTTCTTTAGCCCGAAAGGCATTCGGGTGAAGCAGTATACGCCGATGTCAGTGATGAAGGCTGTCTTCTTGATGTCTTCAAGATCCATTCGGATCTGATGATAGCAGGAGTAGGCATCCAGGAAGCTTAGCAATTCATTGCCGGAGGTCAAGTCGACTAGCTGGTCGATGCTCGATAGTGGGTAACAGTCTTTCAGAGTGGCTTTGTTGAGGTCAGTGAAGTCCACGCACATTCGCCATCTGCCCGAAGCTTTTGGTACTAAGATGACATTACCGAGCCATGTTGGGTAAAGGATCGGGCAAAATTGGCCGATTTTCTTCCCCTTAATAATCTGCTCTTTGATGATCGTCTGCTTCTCTGGGGCGTGCTTTCTTCTGCATGGCTAGATGGGTTTCACCGACGGGTCAAGGTTGAGCTTGTGTACCACCATCTCCCCAGGGATCCTGGGAAGATGCTCATCAGACCATGCGAAGACTTGAATATACTCCGAAAGGAAATCTTTGTATTACTTTTGTACATCAGGTGGTAGATCAGCTCCAATTCTTACTCCTAGGGCTGGGTCATCTTTGAGGAAGACTGTCAACAATTCGCCACCAGGCTCGGATGTTGTTGGTTCATCCTCGACTCCCTCGCCCTTTTTCTTTTTTCCCTCTAGCCTTATGGCTTCGACCGAGATTATGTAGCACATTCTAGCTATTGCATGGTTACCTCGAACTTCCCCGATACCGCATTTGGTGGAAAACTTCATTTTTGGTGATAGATGGAGGGCACTGCCTTTGTCCGGCTGAGGAAACCTTGGCCGAAGATGGCATTATAGGCCGACATCCCCTTGATCATAATGAAGTCAACCGTAATAGTGACGGTCTTGGGAGGGGTGCCAATGGTGACCGGCAGGCTTAGGGCTCCCTCGGGATAGGTTGCGTGGCCATTGAACCCACAAAGGGGGGTTCGAATTGGGCGGAGCTTGGAGGGGTTTTCACCCATCTTAAGAAAGCATTAGTACGAGAGTACATCAGGGGCACTACCATTGTCAACCAGTATCCTATCTACGTTATAATGGTTTATAGTAGCCGATACTACAAGAGAGTCACTGTGCGGGGTAGATAATCCTTCCAGGTCTTGGTCGGAGAATACCAAGGCCTATTGTTCGCTCGCCGGTGGGGCTTTAGGTGGCTCGGAATCCCTACTTGCCCGTTCACCGTGACGCTTCCTTCCTCGACTATTATCTCCTCCTGATGCCGCACCGCCGGAAATGACATTGATGTGGACGCCGTGGGGGTGATTGTCAATTTCTTTTGGAATGCCATGGTCCTCCTTCTAGCGCTCGGACACGTACCGAGATAAGTCTCCCTAACGAACAAGATGCTCGATCTAGTCCTTGAGCTGGTGACAATCTTCGGTATGGTGCCCGTGGTCATTGTGGAACTGGCAATGTTTGCTGCGATTTAGGCGTTTGGCCTTCATAGGCTCGGGTTGGCAGAGAAGGCCCTAGCCCTTGATGTCTTCATATATCTGGTAGACGGGGGCGGATAGGGGAGTGTACCGCTCGTATTTCCAAGGGGGCTCCCTTCTCTCTCCGTCCCGGTTCTGCCATTTTTCTAGGCCCGAGCCTTGCTCGGATGGTTGCTTCTTGTCCCCTTCCCGACCCGAGTCCGTCGGGCCACGGCAAGCGCTGAGGACTTCCTCGCACTCTACATGGCGCAGGGCTAGGGTCACCAGATCGGCGAGGGAGGTGCGGGGATGAAGGACCAATTCTCGCCGGAGGTTCTCATCGCGGGTGACTCTGGTCAACGCGGTGATGGCTGAGGCAACGTCCAAGCAAGAGATACACAAGGCCTCCAATTTGAATCGGTTAATATAAGCCCGAAGCTTTTCTCCTTGTGGCTGCTTTAGTGCCAACAATCCCGCTACTGACCTTGGAGGGCTGCTGCCGGCAAAGCTTTCCTTGAATACTCGCCCGAATTGCCTGAAGTCGTGAATGCTACTAGGGGCGAGTGCTCGGAACCAGGCTTGAGCGCCATGGACCAAGGTGGTCACGAACGCTCGGCATTTGACAGCATCGGAGGCCATGTGCAAGGTCATCAGGGTGTCGAAGCTGTCATAGTGGTCGGCTGGGTCTCCCTGGCCGTCATCAGACTTGAAGGTCGGTAACGAGATTCTGAGGGAGATCTCAGCCTTCAAGATATGGTCAGAGAATGGGGATTGCTCCTCATCCTCCTTGGCAGAAGTTTTCTGTAGGGCGCGGAGGGCACGCTCTTGTTCCGTGAATCGTCTCTCAAAGTCCCACAACTGGAGGCATAGCTCTGATTGCCGCTGAACCGAGGGGCTATGGGGGCGTCCCGGCGGGCTGCCACGTCATCCCTCGGGGGGATCAGTTTTCTGGAACTTCGTCGTGTGTCGGTTCCTTCTTTCCTCGGGGTGGAGGAGGATTCTTGTTCTGGAGGAGGGGCATGTGAAGGTCCTCCCGACCGATTACATATAATCCGTCACCCCCGGAGGGTGAAGCGGCCTCCGGCGGTTTGTTGGGAAGCTCCATCGCGGTGGGGGGAGCTCTCCCTGGGAACTCGTGACCTCTCTTCCCTAGCCGCTTGGGTCCTCATCAATTCAACAAGGATGTCCAGTTTTGCGTTAAGGGTTTGGAGAGTGTCAGGATTCCCGTTGGGGGATTGCCCCTCCGCGGGCAGTGGAGGCGGCTCATCGGATTGATTATTGTCGTTGGTGGGGAGGTACAGGTCCTTCATCTACCACCACGGTCTTTCCCTTGTCGCCGGTGGTTCTCCTATCGTAATTTCTTCGCACCATGAGGGCTCATTGCTCGTTTGCCACAGACGGCGCCAGATGAAGAGGCGTAATCTCGCGCTGCTCCGGAGCCGTGAGATCCCGGAGGAATCATTGGTCATGGTCACCACATGTGTATAATCTGCAAGAGGGGAAACATGTCAGAGGTGCCCAGGGATGGAACCCCGGGGAAAACCCTCCGATGCCTAGGTCAGCAACTGTGATAAAGCACCGATGCAAAGAGAGGTGGTAGGAGAAAGAAAGGGCGTGAGATTATTCTCCACCAAGAGGTGTGGTGGTTTTTTCTTAGGATGCTTGCTTACTCACCTTTTAGGAGGGTCTCCTTGGGATTTATATAGCAGTCCGTTTAACGCAAGAGTCCGGGGTACTGAGGGGATTTCGGGGAGGTTACGTCCTTGTAGTGGGCTCTTTATGACATAAGGACTCTTGATCTCCCTTATCCCTTGAAGTTCCATGCTCCTGTTGGATGCGTAACGGAAACTCAGATAAGCTTTCGACAGTTGGTCCGGTCTCAAGACGATCGCTCGGAGTCCTCTCCTGAGCGATGGGGCATACCTCAGATGGCCTACACTAGGTCCCAGCAGAGGCCTTCGTAACCGATCTGTCGCTCGGACTTCCGAACCTGAGGGTCGCCTAGGAAGTGCTGATCCAAGTAAGTTTTGGGCTTAAAGTGGGCCCAGAACAGGGCTGTCACTTTGGGGATCTAGGCATAGTTTGGTCAGATGGGACCTACTTGGGCCATGCTCCTGGGTGGTAGATTTTCCCCCTCTCCAGGGAGTGAGAGAGAGTGTAATGACCCAAGATCCGGACATCGGGAATTACCCGATACCATTCAAATCCAGACCCGTCACCCAAGAGCCGGAAGACAAGGAAGGGTTATTAGGGTGTGTGGAGGTACATTGGAATTTAAAATAACGCAGGACCAACTATAAAATTAACAGTTTAAATAACATGAAATAAAATTACATTTTCAATTAATAATCTAACAATAGAGTCTAGTCTAACAAAGTCCAGTCTACAGGGAAACAAACATACTCTAACGCTGGGTACACCCCCAGCTCTGGCGAGCTGGCAAATACGAAGCTCCGCACAGCACCTCCAAACCTCGAGGAGGAACCGCTACACCTAAAAAGATAGGGGTGAGCCTTATCTCATCGACTTAGTAGGGGTCCCGCGGATCCCCACCAGAAAACAACGGCGGTGAACAGCAGCGATAACAGCAATAATAATAACAACAACAACAACAACAGGAGTAGCAACGGTAATAATAACGGTGGAAGGAACAGCCGTAACAGAATGAGTAACAATAGTGGCCGAACCGCGACTCTATAAGTTACTCCTAACGGCACGAAAAGAAAACCTCGATCTCTCATTCGGGGGACCACAGAACGAATGGAAAACCCTAGCTATGCTGCTAGGAAGGGAAAATCACGACAACTCTATCGTGAAGGCTCGTCCTCGTAAACGAAGGCCCAACCCAAGACCACGCGGTCTGGGGGAACGGTCATGACCTCACCGTAATTAAATAATTTGTTTTAGTCACTTTAATTGGGTCTATATTTATGTCGCCAGTAAACATGGATCAATTGTTTTGATTAATAAAGTTGGCAATTTATTTGAGGAATTCTATTCTCTATTATTCTTCGCATTTATTTAATTACGTTATTGCTCTGATTGTCATGAGTGATTATAACTGTTGTGTTCCGATTTTTCGCATCGGAGCGTGACAGATAGATAGAGCTAGAGAGATATGGGTGCCATGCAGCCACTCTCCCTCACCTCCGGCTATTAGCCCTCCCGCTTCTTTCCTCCCAGTAAGCATCCCCTCCCCCCACCTCTCCTCCCGGCCATCCATCTCCTCCTCCGATGAACAACCCCCCACCTCACCTAGCCCCCACCCACTCCCCTTATTGGTGAACAGCCCCTCCTCCAAAGCCACCGCATCCAGCACCGGGATGGTTAGAGATAGAAAGAGAGGGAGTGAGAGATTGAAGAATAGAGAGAGAGTGCTCAAGGGAGGGGGGAGGTCCGGGGAGGTCTCCGGATGGTAGTTGAGACAGAAAGAGAGGGAGAGAGAGAGAGGACTGCGAGTGAGAGAGAGTGTGTAGGGGGGAGAGGCGCCGGAGGGGGTCTGCCCTCCGGCGGCTCCCGAGACAATGAGAGGGAGAGGGAGAGAGATGGAGAGTGAGATTGAGAGAGAGAGCATATGGGGAGTAGGGGACCCCCTCGGGCGAGAGAGAGAGAGAGGATGGGGAGTGAGAGATAGTGTAACGACCCAAGATCCGAACACTAGGAATTACCTGATACCATTCGAATCCTGACCCGCCACTCACGAGCCGGAAGACTCGGAAGGGTTATTAGGGTGTGTGGAGGTACATTAAAATTTAAAATAACACAAGACCAACTATAAAATTCACAGTTTAAATAACAGGAAATAAAATTACAATTTCAATTAATAATCTAACTTTAGTGTCTAGTCCAACAAAGTCCAGTCTACAAGGAAACAAACGTACTCTAATGCTGGGTACACCCCCGGCTCTGGCAAGCTGGCAAATATGAAGCTCCGCGCTGCACCACCAAACCTCGAGGAGGAACCGCTACACCTGAAAAGACAGAGGTGAACCTCATCTCATTGGCTTAGTAGGGGTCCCACGGATCCCCACCAGAAAATAACGGCGGTGAACAGCAGCGATAATAGCAATAATAACAACAACAACAACATGAGTAGCAACGGTAACAAGAACAACGGAAAGAACAGCCATAACAGAAACAATAACAAAAGTGGCCGAACCACGACTCTATAAGCTACTCCTAACGGCACGAAAAGCAAACCCTGATCTCTCATTTGGGGGACCACCGAACGAACGGAAAACCCTAGCTACGCTACCAAGAAGGGAAAACCATGACAACTCTATCGTGAAAGCCCGTCCTCACAAACAAAGGCCCAACCCAAGACCACGTGGTCCGGGGGTACGGTCATGACCTCACCATCATGAACCCTACACTAGCTACAAGTGGAACCTCGGTATCCCTATCGGAAACCCTAGACCTCAGTGTCCGGAAGACACACGAAAGGTACTCGAAAAGTCACGTCTCGCAGATAGAAAAACTAAACCTCGAGTCACGAGAGTCACCTATCGCGTGACATGAGTACCTACCCAATAAAAGCAAGGACATATGTGTCCACTAACATCTTAGTCTGCGCCCCAGGTGTCTCCCTACTCACCTCAGGCGGAAACAAAGACACCGTACAAGTAACCAAAGAACACAGGACAACGGTCTAGTCGGGGCCGTGCTCATCAGCACGTGTCCGAAGTCTCCGACCACGTGTGCGCACACTGACTGACTATGCTACGTCATGCCCTCTAGCTAGTTTTCCTCCTGGCCCGGACTGAAGCTGCCATAGTGGGAGGCCCTACGGTAACCAGCCTAAAATCGTCTCTCTTGGGTGTAGCTCTCCACCCACTCCCTAGTAGGTCGGCACACGCGTGCCCAGGCAAGCTACGACTTGTGGGGGGTCACTGAACGTGGACACTCTCCATGGAGAGGAATCACTGAAATACAGAAGGTCACGCACGCTGTAGCAACTCAATAAAATGTGTATAAATTTTAACCCGAGTAATAGGCCATATTAATTTTAACGTAAATAATAAAATATGCCTTTTTAATCCTTTACGTTTAGCCCAGTTAGTTAATAGGCCAAAAATCATTAAATGGATTTAATAATGGGCAGTCTTAGTAGGCTGTAGGTCGATCTCTGTTAAACAACTAGGGTTTGGAGTTGAGATTGATCAGCGATGGGAAGACGGCTGTAAATCGGGGAAGGATAGGATCGATCAATAAGAGGTTGCATTTTTATGAAACTAGGATTCCTTAAAATAGGATTCAAAGGGTAGAATTATTATAAATAGAACCCCCCCTATGATGGCAGAGGCCATCCTGCTGCTATCGGTGTTGCTGTGATCGTGCGTAGCTGAGGACCGCAGGGGAGAGCGCTTACTTCATTCCTTCTTCTTCCTCGCCGCGTGCGACGTCCGTGTTCTTCTTTCTTCGGCGTCCCTTTCTTCTTCTTCTTCGTCCGTCTTCTTCCGTCGTTCTTTTCTTCCTAGGATCAAGGTAGGTTATCTCTCTTCTCAGGCAGAAAAAGCTAAACTCTTGGTATAATAGAATCGTGCATGTAGTTCCTAGTTCTTTAGGATCCATGCAAATCCATATTTTGTCTTAAGTTACATGTTTTACGTACTCTATTTTCGTTTCTATTTTAGGTGGAATTCACGACGAGAGCAGTGGATGCTTCTTAAGTGGCATATTTTTACGCAGGCCAGCGGACGTCTCTTAATGCAAGTCAACCACTTTGACGCGAATTTCCTGATGAATTAAATAATTCACCCATGTTTAAAAATCAATAAATATTAAACTATGTTCCATATGATTAATATGAGCATGTTTTTAGGATCCTTAGAATTTTCTATCAATTTTCATGTCTTTAGTTCCATCAAAATCTTTGCCGTTTGAAGGTGCTACCTATCATCCTAATTGAAAGAAATGAATAGTGCGTTGAGTCTGAGATTGTATCCATTGGATGCGTTGTAGTGCATAACTGTAAAAGTATTGGCGTATTCATGCTTGACGCGTATTAAACAAAGGTGCGCCTCTCTACAGAGATGCGAATTTAATACACGTTAGACACTTAGACGCATGTTTAATTATTAATATTAAATAATCTGGAAAATCATGAAATTAACGTCCCAATTCTGGACGCGTATCAAGGAACTAGCGCCTCTTTACAGCGACGCCGGTTTTAAAATTTTAAAAATCTGGTTAATTCTTAAAATTGGCACCTCTGTACGAAGATGCAAATTCCAGAATTAATGTCATTATGGTTGACCCGGATTTTTGTCTCTCTGATTTTCTCGCTGTTTTGGCCCATACCACGGCTCTTTTGGCACTACTATCTCATGGCCGAGACTTAGTCCTTATTTTTCGAGTTTACACGATACACCGATAGAAGGACCGTTCGTTGGAAATTCCTCTCGTCGGACTGAAAATTCTCTCTCTAAGGTCTCCGTAAGTCCCCGACATCAAAGGATTCCCTCTTTAATCACTAGGCGGGTTGTACCGTAAAAACCATTGAACCTGTTCTGGTTATGTCACTCTGAAGAAACATGACATCCAACCATCATAGAGTGCCAAGATTTGGGTGTTCTATGAGGGTCCTGACTCTGTCCAGAGTTGGCATCTGGTACAGTAGTTGCTATTTTATGAATTAGCATCCAGACAGGTGATGAAAATTCTTCCGTGCCTTACTGTTCATCAGAATTAGCGTCCTTTCAGATGGACACGAATTCTTGAATTCACGGCATCTTGAGTGGACGCCAATTTACCTAGATTTGTCGCTTGTCATGATTTTAAGTGTTACTTTTCCAGTCTCTATTTTTGAAGTCCACAAAATTTTCCTTGTCGTTTTCCTTGTACTGGTTCTATCCTTGACTTCAAGTCTCTATATTGGATTATTCTAAAGTGTTCCTATTGGCTATATTGGATTATATTGGATTAAACGCCTTGGAATTCAATTGGCTATACATTTATAAAGTGGATGTCTAGATAACGTAGGATCTTTGATCCAATGACTCAATGTCTAGCGTTAATGGGGGACCCGCTCTAGTCCTGGAGGAGCACCTGAAAGTACTTGTGCTCATGGGAGCTATTATTGACGATGGTGTGGCATTGCACCGAAGTGCTTGACTTGTTAGATTGTTTCTATGGCATTCCACTATCTCGACTTGATAATATTGATGACTTGACATGAATCATGATTGACCCAGAAAGGGTATTAACTTGTACATGAATAGCCAATTTTTTATTACATGTGAACTTGATTGACTAGTTATATTCTTACTTACCATGATGATTCCTTGTTATATCTATCTCGAGCATTGTCATGCATAGACATAATTGCATCCCATGTAATATGTTAATTACTTTAAGCAAGCTTGATTATAGAGATGTAATTCCTACTGGGCTTTTTGCTCATCGAGTGTTTTATCCTATTTTTTAGGTAATTCTGACGAGGATACCCAATCCGATGGGGATGGCCAGGAGTGATGAGTGTAGAGTTGTGCCTGGATCTAGAGTCTTGAGTCCTATGTCTTGTCTCTTTTATCCTTTGTAATTTTCTTTTATTGAGTCTAGTGGATATGGAGTTATTGAAGTCCCGCGATCAATGACACCCAAGATGGGGGTGAATTGGGTGATTACCCTTAAAAAAATGTTTACATGATTTAAATAAATATTATGAAATGGCAATTTAGAAACTCAGATCTGATATACTTCAGGTTATATCTTATATAATCTATCATACACAATAGTCCTTCAACAGTAGGCGGAGGTAGGAATATGAAGATTCTGCGCACGCAAGGTGTTATCGTCTTGACAGGACTGGCCTTATCAATTCAAGCCCACGTTTCGATATACCAAAAGTCTATTACTGAAATGCTTGATTATGCTAGATCTGAACGACAGAACACGGAGAAAGTAAAATGTAGGTACACTTACGCAGAATGGGGATAGAAGAAAAGGATCAAATCACACATGAGACAGAGATTTTTAGGTGGTTCGGATGCAGCACCTGCAACCTATGTCCACCCCTCATGATCTGTGAGGGTTCACACACTATCCTGTAAGAGATTACAAGATCGGAACACAAACACACACTCGTATGGAGTTCAAAACTCCTACGATGATGCGAAGGCACCAACACACACACACGGATCTAAATAGATCCACACACACTTAATGTTCAAGGATAAGGAAAAATTACACACTTGAAGCACAAGGCAATTTAGAGGAAGAAAAAGAAATGAAAAACTCATATCTAGGTTCCCCCTGAGTAAATGTTGCAAATCCAGGACTTGATATTTGCTTCTCCAATCGATCACCACTTCGTTGGCTTCAAGAAGATCTTGTGATGCTTGAATCTTGATCTAGAATGGCTGGACAGAGTACTGTTCATGCAGTGCTTCTCTAGTTCTTACAGTAGCTCTTCCTTTCACTTGATAGCCTCCCTTCAATCTTTTGGCTTCCATAGTGTTTCTTGACCCAAAAGATGTTTTTATATCACCTAGGGTGGTCAAGGGAAGTTCAAAAATAACCTTCCACATTTTTTGGTGCAGATGGAGGCTCAAGGACTCAAAAGTCCAAAAAGATAGCTTCTCCACGTTGTTGAAGACACAAAGTCAACAATTGTCGCTGAGCAGGGGTCGGTCAACCGAATGGAGGAGGTCGGTAGACCGAACTCTATAAACTTTTAGAGTTTTGATTGCTGGAAAATTCGGTCGACCAAACTGGCCCTTTCGGTTAACCGAAACCTGTAATTTTTCAGGTTTCTGGTTTCTAGGAGAATTGGTCGACCAAGCCCTATGTTTTGGTCGACCGAACTCTGTAACTCTGTAAATTACAGGTTTCTGGGAAATTTGGTCGACCGACCAATGTCCATTGGTCGACCGAAAGCTGTTTCTTCTGCAAAAACACTCTTGTTAACCCAGAAATCATGTCCACATAGAAAGGCCTTACTTTGAACATCTCGTAACATGCCCTTGAGGTTCATTTGGATCATTTCATGTATTTTTAAAAGTTGAACTTGTGAGGGTTGTGACATAACGTGAAATGACGTTAATCGCCTTCTATTGCTCACTCTTATGCACGTATACATTGGCACGAGACCGTTAACGAGTTCGGGGTTTTGTTATCATCAAAATCAACTGGAAAAATTCAACAATCTCCCCCTTTCTGATGATGACAAAACTCCACTTCATTAAATACATTGGCGTGCCGTTGAAACTAATTTGAACCAGAACGCAACCCATACATCACGGAATACATCACATCCTTGAGCACTGTAAGCTCCGAACATGGTTCTTGTACGAGGTAGAGTTTACACTCACGCATAGTAAAGGATTTTAGATAGACTTGATCTGCCCTTCTTCCAACACTATTTGATATACAAAACCATGTGGAAGGTTGGTAACCAACACAATCCATAAGGCAAATGTAATCCATTCAAAATAAACCATCCAAGCCAATACCAAAGCAATCCATTCATTCATATCTGCTACATCCATATGAGAAGAAGTAAAATGGAAGAATCAATATATGCTTAACAACCAAGTGCATTACATTTCATTAATTCGTGAAGTTTATACATTGACACGTACATGGACACTTGACACTCACCACTATGTAACTCACGACTATGAAAATGCAAATGGCACACACTCATACAATCACTAACATGCATGCATAATCATAACATATATAAGGGATACTTCTCCCCCTTTGGCATCATCAAAAGAGAGGAAGGGAATACAAGAAGAGGTGGATCAATAGTAGACCAAAAGGACCCAAAAAAAATCACGGAGGAGGTGGAGCGGAATTTCCTTGGCCATCATCATCAAAAGAGTCTTCATCACCGAGTTGTTGGTAAATGGAATGAAGGATGTCATCAAGAGTTGTCAAATGGTGCTGAATGCCAACGAGGGTGTGGTTTGTGGTGTGAAAAGTCTGGCGGGAATCCTCATGACTGGTGGTGAGATTGACCTTATGGTGGGCGAGGTTGTACAAGGCGTGGGAGAAAGTGTCCATCCGACCGGTCATAGTTTCCAGAATATTTCTAAAGTTGAAGATTTGCCCCCCAAAAGTATCCATATGAGTCTCATTTCATGTAAGGGGCCTATCGAGAGCCTCAAAATCCCAAGAAGGTTGTCCAACTCATTGAGAAGATGATTCTCCTAGGTAGAACTGTGGTGGCATGCCCTGATCCATATGCTGTGAAGGAGGCTGCTTCTCTGCCTGGACTGTAGGTTGTTCTGGTACTTGAGCCTCCTATGGCGGGGCTCTTGATGTGGGACGAGACCACGGACACGACAAGCTCGTGACTGTCCCTTAACGAGGGAAGCGTCGGACGTGCGCAGTTGAAAAATCGGCAGTGAGCTAGAGTGGTCGGCTCTCTCGTGTGCCTAGATCGGGTCACGGGACGGTCTCGCACTCTCTCGCAGCAGCGGTAATGAATAGATAAAGCGAGCTAGATATCCCTACACATGCTCCCTAGCAGCGGCATAAACAAATATATATGAAGTAAGCAAAATGCCAAGTAAGGGAGCGAATGCGATACCTCCACGCGCTCGGCGTGGGGACGACGGACCCGGCCGAAACTCGTACTCCCGGAACAATAATACACGGAGATTACAGCAATACAAATCACTGCCCACTCCACGCAGGGAGGTAAAGGGCTACACAATGGGGTCCGGGAGGACCGAATTCGGGTTGACGGGCGGCTTCTCGCGCTGTTTCGGCAACACCCGAACACGTGACGGTGGGGCCCACGTGCTGTCCGAAGGGGCCGTGTGGGACCCGATGGTACCGCTGTAGTGGAGGATGCCTAGAAGGGCGCTCCCTGGAGTGGGGGCACGCTGGTTCGCAGGCCGGAGGCCGGGCGGCTCCGATCGGCACCGGTCGGAATAACCGGCCACGGGCTGCAACTTCTGGGTTTCAGCGCGCGTCTCGACGAGAACGGGCGCTGCGATCAGCCCCGATGTCGGATCGACACGAGACTGACGCCGTTGGAAAGATAACTTCAAATCCTTCAATCTAGGCCTAGAGACCTGGCATGGATCTGCACGGATCTGGACGTATGGAATTTCCAAACTCCTATTGTACAGTTCCTGAAATCTCAGGTTAGCAGAGAACTTTCCAGTGAATTGCCTTTGACCGATATGAAGATCTTGGATTCAGACTTCAACTTGTTCATGAAAGTTGTACGAAATCAAGTAAGAAAATCAGGACTTTTTTTGGATCTAGATTTGGAGGTGGTGGTGATTTTTTCTGATTTTGGAAGTGGGTGGTGGTCGGATCTGGGATCTGACTGAAAACACTGTAGCCGAGGAAGAACATGAATTTCTAAAAATAGATAGAAGGCTGATAAAAAATTAAGAAACTTTGTGGATGTATGGGGTGATGGACAAAACTCCTAGTAAAATTGGGAGGGTTTGGACAAATCAAAAAGATGGCCGGAGGTGGGAAACACAGGGCTGCTATCACTGTAGATAGAGATAAAACAGAACTAGGAATGAAAGATGCACGAAAATGCGAAAATACTAAACGATGGAATTTGGGTGTGAAAATTTAGGTGGAGCTTGGGATACAAGGGAAGAACACAGAATAAAAAGTTTAGATCACGAAGAGGCCGTGGCTGATAGCAGGAATTTCGGGAAGAGACCTCTATCCAGCAGGATAGAACACCGAGAACGGTTTCGCGGCGGCTCGAAGGCGGCACGAACGGCGGCGGCGGTGGCACCGATGATCACCGGAGGTGGGGGGAAGGAGATATCACTCTAGAATGGGGGTTGGGGATGAAGAAACCAGGGGGAGAGAGAGGAGAGGTCGAAATTCTCCAAGAGAGGGGTTCTTGCACAATGATTTTTTCACTTTCATTAATATTCAAATGGAAAAATACAAGTATTTATATGCCTCCAATCTAATCCAATCTCTACCATTGGATCTAGGGATGGGGAATGAATGGCCTAGATTAAATGTGACCAACACACACAAAAAAAATAAAATAACCCAAGTGGGAGACAAGCTTGACATGGTAGGTAGCCTACCTTAGACTTTTTACTCCCTTTGTCTACCCATGTGGCATTTGACATTCAACCCTTCTAGACTGCCACCTAGGATGGTTGACTAGCCCTACATAGGTGACATGGACCAATGGGAAAGGGCTGAGGGCCCCCTTGCTGGTCCTACTGTATAATTGCATAAAAACCCACACAATCCATGGGAATGACGCATTGGCTTATAAAGCCGTACAATTGCGCATATACTTTCCCAAGGATATAACACAAACTAAAAGGACATAAATGTAAAAGTAAATGTACATGCTCGGCATCGATTCCCATCAACTCTCCCCGGGTGGGAGGAACTCGACCCCGTCGAGTAGGGGTATGGATGCTCGAGTACTCCGATGGATCCGTCACCGTGCCAAGTAACGCGGGTACGCTCCACTCCAAGTGATCGTCACCTGCTCATTCCTTATATACTCGATATGCGCAAGCTGCCATGGGCTAGTGGTGGACACTCCGGGTGGGGCACTCTCAAAGGGGGAGGTGGCGGCTCGAAGACTCACTAGGAATCACCGCTGAGTCCCTGTAGGTGACTAGATCCGGGTGTAGATATAGAACCGATCCCATACTCATCGAATGAGTCCACTCGCCTCTTACTCATAAGAGAACGACAACGAGCTTGCACAAGACACATGCAGACAAATAAACGACACACAAACCATGCAAACAAACCACATAAAGAAGAGACAATACTGACTCATATATGACCCTAGACATACCTAATGTTAGTCTGACCCGTACATGGGTGACGGCGGATCAGGACACCCGAATGTGTGCCATGCATGCATCTGACGTAACCGGTGGTTGACATCATGCGGAAATGCTAGACCTCCTAAGGTGGTCCATGCATGCATATGGGATGTGGATGTGGGAGGGCCAAGAGTATCTCCCCTAGATGATGGTGTATCTTGTAAGGGTGCGGGCTTGGTGGGCATAGACGACCCGGCCCGTGGGGAAGGGGTGTGGTAGCGGACTCCCTCGAAGAAGTGAAGTGAATGTGGAGGGTCTAAGGATCTACTAGGGAGTGGGTCAAAGGGATCAAAAAAGGTATGACCCCTTATGGTGGGTTCCCACAAGTCACGGTCCCACGTGTAGAAGTTTTGAAGGTGTGGATAGTCATCTTCTTGAATTGTGACGGGTGGGACGGGGATCATAGGCAAGAAGTATGATTCCTCCCTCGGACAAAAGGGTATGAATTCGGGCTCGTCCGGTAGCGGAAGAAGTAGAAGAACCTCCGTGGTGACACAACCCACAGTGCACTCAGAGGTAATGGACCCGAAGGCCGGATGGGTGAAGCTAAGACTAGCGGGTTGGTCAAAGCCTCGGGCCAAAAGATGCGTCAACTCCCATTGTGAATCTAATCCCATGACAAGATCATCCAACGTATCAACATGGTGACGAGATCGAAATGTGGTATGGAATGAGTTGACCGGCACTATAGGTAGGATGGGGTCCATGGATGGAAAGGGAGGTGGAACAAAGCCATCCTTGAGCCAACTAAAAAGTGGCTCGGTGATGTATAGTGTACCCGTTAGAAATACGGGTGGCTCGGGCCTTGGTGGCTCAAAATGAGATGGTTCCGAATCACGTTCGGACGTAGAGGGTGGTGGCATTGGAGCTCTCGAGGGTGAAGAAGCTCTTATCCTTTCCAACAAATCCGAAATAATTTTCTCGAATTCCTCAAAGGAGCAGGTTGGAGTAGGGACCTGGGGGTGGACTCGCTCCTCGTCCCTCGGCCTAGGTGTGGTCCTAGGCTCGGCTATAAGCGGGGCTTCCACTCGGTTGGAGGTACTTGAGTGGGTTGGGATGGGGGTGCTAAGGGGAGGCTGGTTGGAGGTGACTGGACGAGCCACTAGATTGGGGTCGCCTTGGTGGGCTTGGATGGTGGTGAAGGGGTGGGATTGGGTAGAGGTGTGGCCCACTTGATTGTGGGTGAGTTGGTGGGGTTGGTGAGTGGTATGACCTCCGTGGTTGGAGGTAGGTGGGCGGGGAACGTAGGCCCTCCTAAGCGCTCTCTTCATTTCCCACCATGACTCGATGGGCCTTAGATTCCTATCCTCCCTCCAATATTTGATGTTCCTCCAAGTTGCGGCGGCTTCACCAAAAAGTCACCATTTGGCAACATCGACTTGCATAGGCCCGTACATAATGTACACCTCGAAGTAATCATCCATAATGGCTTCCCATTCTAGGTAGACACTCGGGTCATCGGACCCGTAGAAGTCTCGGGTTTCGGGCCTCATGGGGTGGTTCGGGTGTTCCTTCCATTTGAGATAGTATCTCCACCATCCGGGTGTTTGGGAATCCATGGGGATTAGGGACTAGTGGGTGGGCATGTCGACACTAGTAGATGAACCACCTAGACAATGGACTACAACCCTAAACATGACGACCAAGACTCGGTACGTGGCGGAGATAAGCGATCCGAAGATCACTCGCGCAAGTGTGCGACCTTCCCGATAGGCGTAGCCTAACGTTCAGACAACACCTTTTGATATACCGAACAATGGTATGCAAATGCAACACCTAAGACCGACTTGACTTACATAACTAGACTTAAATGACACTCTTTTTTTTGACACCCTAGACTCAACCTCGCTCTGATACCAAATTGATGCGGGACGAGACCACGGACACGACAAGCTCGTGACTGTCCCTTAACGAGGGAAGCGTCGGACGTGCGCGGTTGAAAAACTGGCAGTGAGCTAGGGTGGTCGGCTCTCTCGTGTGCCTGGATCGGGTCACGGGACGGTCTCGCACTCTCTCGCAGCAGCTGTAATGAATTGATAAAGCGAGCTAGATATCCCTACACATGCTCTCTAGCAGCGGCATAAACAAATATAGATGAAGTAAGCAAAATGCCAAGTAAGGGAGCGAATGCGATACCTCCACACGCTCGGCGTGGGGATGATGGACCCGGCCGAAACTCGTACTCCCGGAACAATAATACACGGAGATTACAGCAATACAAATCGCTGCCCACTCCACGCAGGGAGGTAAAGGGCTACACAATGGGGTCCGGGAGGACCGAATTCGGGTTGACGGGCGGCTTCTCGCACTGTTTCGGCAACACCCGAACACGTGACGGTGGGGCCCACGTGCTGTCCGAAGGGGCCGTGTGGGACCCGATGGTACCGCTGTAGTGGAGGATGCCTAGAAGGGCGCTCCTTGGAGTGGGGGCGCGCTGGTTCGCAGGCCGGAGGCCGGGCGGCTCCGATCGGCACCGGTCGGAATAACCGGCCACGGGCTGCAACTTCTGGGTTTCAGCGCGCGTCTCGACAAGAACGGGCGCTGCGATCAGCCCCGATGTCGGATCGACACGAGACTGACGCCGTTGGAAAGCTAACTTCAAATACTTCAATCTAGGCCTAGAGATCTGGCTTGGATCTATACGGATCTGGATGTATGGAATTTCCAAGTTTCTATTGTACAGTTCCTGAAATCTCAGGTCAGCAGAGAACTTTCTTGTGGATTGCCTTTGATCGATATGAAGATCTCGGATTCAGACTTCAACTTATTTATGAAAGGTGTAGGAAATCAAGTAAGAAAACCAGGACTATTCTAGGATCTGGATTTGGAGGTGGTGGTGATTTTTTATGATTTTGGAAGTGGGGGGTGGTCGGATCTGGGATCTGACTGAAAACACTATAGGCGAGGAAGAACACGAATTTCTAAAAATAGATAGAAGGATGATAAAATTTTAAGAAAATTTGTGGATGTAGGGGATGATGGACAGAACTCCCAGTAAACTTGGGAGGGTTTGGACAAATCAAAAAGATGGCCGGAGGTGAGAAACACAGGGCTGCTATCACTGTAGATAGGGACAAAACAGAACTAGGAATGAAAGATGCACGAAAATGGGAAAATACTAAACGATGGAATTTGGGAGAGAAAATTTAGGTGGAGCTTGGGATACAAGGGAAGAACACACCATAAAAATTTCAGATCACGAAGAGGCCGTGTCTAATAGCAGGAATTTCGGGAAGATACCTCTATCCAGCAGGACAGAACACCGAGAACGGTTTCGCGGCGGCTCGAAGGCGGCACGAACGGCGGCGGCGGCGGCACCGATGATCACCGGAGGTGGGGGGAAGGAGATATCACTCTAGAATGGGGGTTGGGAATGAAGAAACTAGGGGGAGAGAGAGGAGAGGTCGAAATTCTCCAAGAGAGGGGTTCTTGCACAATGATTTTTTCACTTTCATTAATATTCAAATGGAAAAATACAAGTATTTATATGCCTCCAATCTAATCCAATCTCTACCATTGGATCTAGGGATGGAGAATGAATGGCCTAGATTAAATGTGACCAACACAAAAAAAAAAAAAAAACCAAGTGGGAGACAAGCTTGACATGGTAGGTAGCCTACCTTAGACTTTTTACTCCATTTGTCTACCCATGTGGCATTTGACATTCAACCCTTCTAGATTGCCACCTAGGATGGTTGACCAGCCCCACATAGGTGACATGGACCAATGGGAAAGGGCTGAGGGCCCCCTTGCTGGTCCTACTGTATAATTGCATAAAAACCCACACAATCCATGGGAATGACGCATTGGCTTATAAAGCCGTACAATTGCGCATATACTTTCCCAAGGATATAACATAAACTAAAAGGACATAAATATAAAAGTAAATGTACATACTCGGCATCGATTCCCATCAGCTCTTCTTCTTCTTCATTATCTGACTCATCACCATAACCTCCCACATCTCTGTACAACTCTCCATCAGCACCCAACTTATAATGCATGAATGTGAAAAGTTTGTGTTTCTTATAGATGTCATCTTGCCTAACCTGAACTGTCACTTCATCGGCTAAACTGATCCCAGCATAAATAAGGACTCCGGTGAGTTGTAAAGCGCAAGGTAGGGATTGCCTTCTTTGTGTCCGGCATGATGCAATCAAATCTGTCATTAGGCAGCCCATGTTTACCGGTAGTCCATTCAACTCGCAGAAAAAGAGGAACTTATGTATCTCTGTCACCTCATTTCTACTACCACCCTTAGGATAGATGATAATGGTAAACATGTGGTGGATAATCCGCTGAAGAGGTGGAATGAAGTTTACATTTAGCTTTATCAAATTGTTGACTCCATGGATCTATTGGCTGCATGTCATGAGGATAAAAGTTTCCTCAACTTGAAAGCTAGTGTTGTCCATATCGTGGCCCCTAGGAGAGACTCCTGGGGATCTTTCAAACAAGTCTGGATTAATCCTTATCTTAACCCCTTTCACAATCGTCTGCAGTTGCTCATTTCTCATGAATAAATTTCCATAAAATTGTTGCACTAGACTAGGATAAAATTTGGAATATCGGGTCATGAAATCGACCCATCCATATTGACTTTCAAATGTGAAAATTAAATCTGGCAATATTTCATTTAATTCAGTAAAATCGACCAACTATGGGTTAATTATCGGCCAAGTACGCACATGTGGTGCAGGCACAGGTGCGGGTGCCTATGGGGGTTGAGGAATCGGATCCTCACCTATCCTGGAGCTGGATTCTCCCCATGTGGATTTTCGAGGGTTTCGAAAAAAATAGCCTTCTCCTAGGTGCCATGTGAACAGAGACCTAAGTGGAATCCCTTTGGGGAACTCACCTCCTTCTTTGGGGTGAAGATGAGCCAGATGACACACCGAAAGCCTTGGAATGTGATGCTCCACAAGCTTGGATCCAAAGAGAGAGCTTCAAGGTCGCACACACCGCCGCAAAGATTTTGTGACGAACGACGACGAGCGATCCCGATCATGTGTGGAGATGAGAAAGGAAGGGTTGCTAGGGTTAGAAGGGTGGATTTTGGGTGTGTAGGGTTAAATGAAGGGTTTGAGAGTTAATGGGGGCAAGTGAAAATGAAAAAAATGGTGAAAACCTTCTTTAGAAGGGTTTCGGTCACGGAGTTCGGCGAACCAGTTCGACCAATTTTGGTCGACCGAACTTGGGGCATCGGTCGACCGAAATGGTCGGCCTGCCCCCCTTTGCCTTTTTTTTTCCTTCTTCCCCTTTTTGTTTTCTTTTTTTGTTTCATCCTTCTCTCCTCCTTTTTTTTATCCTTCTCTCCTTTTTTTTCTCCTTCTTTTTTCCTTTTTTTGTTTGTTTTGGAAAAAGATTTGACTTGGGGAGCGAATAGGATGAAGGATTCTGAGAACATTTCCTCAAGAATTCCTTTGACTCTCCCCCTAAGAAAGTGCCTTAGATCCCGAGGACACTAGACCCACATTTATTTATGAAGGAGTATTTGGCCTTACAAAATTTTCAAGGAATGGCAATATGCGTATTTACATTCAAACATGCAAGGTGGTATATCAACATACAAAGACAAGAAATAGTCAAACAATATATACATGTCTTCCATGCAATCTACCCCTTATTACAAAAGACCTTCCAACACATGCAACACTCAGCTAAATGCAAACCTAGGTATGTATTCTCTCACCCTTGCACATGCCAATCTCTCTCCTTATTTTTGGGAGTTTTTCTTGATTTAGGGGTTTTGTGAAAATATCTGCCAATTGAATATGTGTATCAATGAATTGTAACTCAAAGTCCCCTTTGCCTACATGACCACTCAGAAAATGATGTCGAATGTCAATGTGCTTAGTTCTAGAATGTTGGACAGGGTTTTTTGACAAATTGATTGCACCGGTATTGTCATATGAAATTGGAACACATTTCACTTCAACATTCAGATCAAGCAGTTGATTTTTGATCCAAAGTACTTGGGCCACAACTTCTGGCGGCTACATACTCAGTCTCGGCCGTTGAGAGAGCAACTAAATGTTGTTTCTTGGAAGCCCATTGTAGCAATCCGAAAATAATAAAAGAATAGTAATAATAATATTTGTCATATAATAATTATGGAAGATAAAATTTTAAGTAGAACTTAAATGGTTAATCAAAATAATAGACTTAAATGTTGAAATTTGTTTAGTGGACTTTTAATCCACTACAACAATTTTTAACAAGAAGCCCAACCTACATAAAGATTTATTGGCTTTAACACCTTAAAGGCCCTAAAACCCAACAATTAAAATGGACTTTCAGCAAATCTCATAGGGAGTAATGGGCTTTGGGGGGTTTATATTTAGCACATATAATGGGCTTCCCATAGGTAGACAAGGCCTTAGTGAATGGGCTTGAAGGGTTAAAGGCTTTTGGGCCTTAAGGGGCTTATGTGGAATGGGCTTCTAGAGTACATATGCAAATATACTTACAATAGGGTCTTAAGGTTACACAAAACCCTTATCACGTTCGACCGATGGTTGCATGGGGATTAAGGTTTCTGCAATTAAACAAGGATAGCTGCTCAAACGTAGGAGGTTTTGAAACCCATTTAGATTATCCTTAGGAAATTATAAACTCCTTAGGACTGTTGCACGTGGAGGGGTTTCTCTCCCTATAAATACCCAGCCCGATCGAATGCATGAGGGTTACTGCTCGCGTGTTCGAAGGTTTGGCTACCGCTGCTACGTGCTACTGCTTTTGCGGTAGCTTCATGCTTCCCATCGCCTTCCTCCGGCAACTAGTACGTGAAGGAAGACGTAGCGTTCTGCTTCTTCTTCCACCTACGTCGTCCTATACGTGAAGAAGGGGCACTGCTGCATCCTCTTCTTCCTCCGATCTTCTTCATCCTTCGTCTCACGATCAAAGGTAGGCATTCTCCCAAGCAGAACAAAAAGATCTTCACGTACATTAGGCCATGCATGCATGATAATTCTATCGTCCATAACTCTTTCCATGTTCCTGTAAACTTCCTGCATGTTCTAGTACGATGTTTTAATCGATTCTGCATAAAAAATGTGAATTCTTTAGTTAGTTAATAGTTGTTGCAATCTTTAAAATTTAATATCTAATGAACTATGTTAATAAAAATAGTGAAGGGCATGTTTTCATGATCCCCAGATTTTTCTTATATTATCAATACCTTCATTTAGTTAAAATCCTGTCGGAATAAAAGTGACCATGTTAATTTGGTTACAATCCCATATGAACTTTAAAATTTTATATCTATTAAACCGGGCAAGATAAAAACTTGATAGGCATATGGTTAAAATCCTTATATTTGTCTCCTAATTGTCATATATTTTGTTTCGCTAAATTTTCAATAAATTAAAAATGGCACTGTTCGTTTAAAATTTTTACGTTAAGGAATTAACGTCAACTGCGTTGACGTCAATTCCTTATGAGATTTTCTATTAACCCTATAACACACCTTATTCTCTTTTGTGCCTTTTTTCCTTTTTATCCCTATTCTTTTATAAACCTCATCCCTACCTACATTTTTTCATATATATATATATATATATATATATATTACGCATCCATACCCATGACGCCAATTAAAATAAGCACCCTTTTAAAGAGACGTTATTTTTTGAATTATTAAATTAAATAGAAAAAAGATATGAAACAACGTCTTCTCAAAGAGAGGCATATTATTGAAAATTCTTTAAAATAAATTATGATAATAATAAATAAAGAATTAACATCCGTTTACGTGGACGCTGTTTGAAGAACTGGCACCTCTATACATGGACACCAATTAACATAATTTTTATTTAATTGTGAAAAATTCTAGAATTGGCCCCTCTCTAAGGAGACACGAATAAATAAATTGACGCCTGCTTGATTGGATGCAAATTTTCTATCTCACAGTTTTATCGTGGTTTAACCCATATCGCGAGTCTATCTGCACTACTATCTCATGGCCAAGATGGAGTCCCTATTTCATGAGTTTTCATGTTGACACTACTATTCTTGGAGATTGAATGACCCTCCGCCAAATATTCCTTCCGTCGGATTGGAAGTTCTCTCTCTAGGGCCTCCGTAAGTCTCTGCTAGCCTTGGAATACCTCAAGGAAGCCGAGCGGATTGTACCCAAAAACCCATGAAACCGTGTCTTGTCATGTCAATCTGAAGAAACATGAGGCATGGATCGCCCGACTGGGTTTCTGTGAGAGTCCAGTCACTGTCTAGAATTGGCGACTAGATAATCGACGCCAATTGGAATCATCATCCTGTCAGATGACGCTATTTCGTTCGTGCCTACTGTTCATCAGAATTAGCGTGCATACAGGTGACGCTATTTCTTTAATTTGCGGCCACTGTATTGACGCCAATTACCCAGTTTTATGAATATACCGATTTTCATGAGGGATTGTTCGCGATATTATCCCTACTTGAAGTTTTGTCCTTGAACTCTTTATTCCATAAGTCCTCCCTAATGTTCCTACAATGGCATAGTCCTTGGAATTCCTTTGGACATTACATATGTGATGTGGATATTGTCCAGAAATTTATATGGGGCTATGGGTCCAAATTTGACACTCAATGCTAGAGCGATAATTGTGGGGGCCCAGATCTAGTCCCTGGGGTGAGGTAAAGCCCAGACATATACCGGTACTATGAATGATCGGGTGTGGCATTACACTAATGATAAGCAAGATTTTATCTAGACAATTCCAATTTGAATATGACATGATATGTTCTTTATTTGATAGGATATGATATTTGACTTGGCCCAGAAAGGGGAAATATTCGTTATTGAAAATTCTCAAATAGCCAATCTATAGTCGAGTTGTATGTTCTCATGTTATTGCATTCACAATACATCTTCCATATGTTTGTCCCTATGGCTTATGCCCTTGAAAAAAAATGTTCTCTCTATACTCTATTTCGTGCATAGTTATAATTCTCGCTATTTATCTGCTTATCTCATGCATGCATATTCATG
Source organism: Amorphophallus konjac (assembly GCA_022559845.1). Taxonomy (NCBI): domain Eukaryota; kingdom Viridiplantae; phylum Streptophyta; class Magnoliopsida; order Alismatales; family Araceae; genus Amorphophallus; species Amorphophallus konjac. Next base: position 201,649,503 of record CM040124.1, read on the forward strand.
TAATTCATTAATCATGTAAAGCTAGCTTGGATCAAGAGATTTAAGTCATACTGAGGGTTCGCTCACCTAGTGTGTTTCCGTGTTTTTAAGGTATTAATGAAGTTGAATGCGACTAAGATGGGCAAGGGCAAGAGTGAAGAGAGCTCCAACATTTGAGTTGAACCATCTAGTCTTGCGTCGAGTCAAGTCTAGGTAAGTGGGAGAGTCTCTTGTAATTTTTCCCTTTTTTGAGACTGTTAGTCTGAGTCAAAATTGTAATGAACTTATATTTGGAATCTCAATAAAATTATGTTTTGTCTATTATTGTGCCTTATGGTTTTCTCTGATTGACACGACTGTATCGCTGCACATTCCGAGCAATGCATTCCCCTGCTATCGGTTTGGGGCATGACAGAAGTGGTATCAGAGCCTAGGCATTTCTAAATCCCTAGGTCATTAAGTCCAAGTTATAGGTTGAGTTATCCTTGTCAGTTATCCTATAAGAATCCCGTGAGATTTGGGTAGAGCCATGGGTTAACTAAAAAAAATGATTTTGACTTAAGATAAAATGATGCCAACACATGAATAATCATTATTTAAAAACTATTTTGTAGGCTAAGATGGCTGTCGAGTGAGGTCAATGGAGAGAGGTGCAGTGTACCGTCCAAGGTTTGACTCAGGCATTGTAACAAGTAGCACAAGGTAGAGCTCATCATGGAATGGGAGATTTGTATCGAAGTTTCCAAGGGATGAATCCCCGTAAGTTTAGTGGGTCTACTGACTCGGACGAGGCCGAGAATTGGGTACAAGAGATAGAAAGGACCTTTCGGGTCATGCAATGTACCGACCAAGAAAAAGTTTTATTGGGAACTTATCAACTATAACGAGACGCTCGGGCATGGTGGGCGTCGGTAGAAGCGATTTTGCCCGACAACCAAGTGACATGGAACGAGTTCTTGGAAAACTTTAACGAGAAGTATTTCTCGGAGAGAATCCAAGAGAAGAAGGCTATGGAGTTCGCATCACTAAAGCAACGAAATCTGTCGATTGCGGAATATGAAGCGCAATTTTATAGGTTAGCTTGCTATGCACCTCATTTGGTTTGCACGGAAAAGATGAGAGCTAAGAGATTTATGAACAGGTTGAAAATAGAATTTATTCCTCAATTAGCACCAATGTAGATCCAAACATATACCGAGATGGTTAAGAGAGTATAACTATTAGAAGATGTGATGGAGATGGCGGAACGCATCAAAGGAAGGCTTGCTAGGAAGGATTTGACAAATGGTTCCAAGAATAGCGAACCTATGAATGGAAAGAAAAGGCTGAATTGAGGGAATGGCCCAAACAAAGATAAGAAGCCCAAGAATGGGAATCAACAGATTTTTCCGGTTAAGGAAATATGCGAGCACTGTGATAAAGGAAGTCACCGATCGGAAAATTGTTGGAAGAAGCATGGTAAGTGTATCTGTTGTGGAAGCGGAGATCATAGGATAGCCCGTTGTCCTTTAATGAAGGAGCAAGCGCTACGAGACGAGCAACAAGCACTACAAGAAAAAGTGGCTATAGCGACCGAATTAGAGACCGATTAAATCGGTCGCTAGTCGGTCCCAAATAGAGACCAATTCGGCGACCGAAATAATCGGTCGCATATCTAAGACCGTTTTGGCGACCGAATTTATTTCGGTCTCCAATCGGTCGCTATATTTAGCTCGAATTTATTCCGGTCTCTTTTTTTTCAAAATCGACCGAATTGGAGACCGATGTTGCGACCGAATATATTTCGGTCTCTAATCGGTCGCTGATATGACTGCATTTACCCCGCGACCATCTCCCCCCTGCATTGATAACCCTTCCTCCACCGGAGCTCTCCCCTCCCCCTCCGGCCCCCTCGCCCTCCCCCCCCCCCCTCTGCCTTGCGGCCACGGGCGTGGCGAGCGGCGTGGTGGTGGACGGACGCCGGAGCTCGCTGTCTCGGCCAGCCCCGCACCATCCTCGCCGTCGACCTCGTCGGTCCCCGTCGTCCTCGTCGTCACCCTCCTCGGTCTGGTAAGTCCTCTCCCTCTCGATCTCCCCCCCCTCTCCTCTCCCTCCAGCCCCGCGCCTCTCTCCCCCCCCCTCTCCCTCCCCGCCGGCCATCGACCATGCCCTATTTCTCATTTTTTTTCTTCTTGGAGGGGTTCCAGTGAGGGGGGTTTCGGTGGGAGGGGGTGGCGGGGGAGGTTGGTCTGGGAGGGGGGGTGGAGCTCGGGTGAGGGGGAGGGGGCTCCGCAGGGGAGGGGGAGGGGGCTGCGCAGGGGAGGGGGAGGGGCTCCGGTGGAGGGGAGGGGGCTCCGCAGGGGTGAGGGGGAGGGGGCTCCGGTGGACGGGAGGGGGCTGCGCAGGGGGAGGGGCTCCGGTGGGGTGAGGGGGAGGGGGCTCCGGTGGAGGGGAGGGGGCTGCGCAGGGGGAGGGGCTCCGGTGGAGGGGGGGCTGCGCAGGGGGATGGGCTCCGGTGGAGGGGAGGGGGCTCCGCAGGGGTGAGGGGGAGGGGGCTCCGGTGGAGGGGAGGGGGTTGCGCAGGGGGAGGGGCTCCGGTGGAGGGGGGGCTGCGCAGGGGGAGGGGCTCCGGTGGAGGGGGAGGGGCTCCGGTGGAGGGGCTCCGGTGGAGGGGAGGGGGCTCCGCAGGGGTGAGGGGGAGGGGGCTCCGGTGGACGGGAGGGGGCTGCGCAGGGGGAGGGGCTCCGGTGGGGTGAGGGGGAGGGGGCTCCGGTGGAGGGGAGGGGGCTGCGCAGGGGGAGGGGCTCCGGTGGAGGGGGGGCTGCGCAGGGGGATGGGCTCCGGTGGAGGGGAGGGGGCTCCGCAGGGGTGAGGGGGAGGGGGCTCCGGTGGAGGGGAGGGGGTTGCGCAGGGGGAGGGGCTCCGGTGGAGGGGGGGCTGCGCAGGGGGAGGGGCTCCGGTGGAGGGGGAGGGGCTCCGGTGGAGGGGCTCCGGGGGAGGGGCTATGCTCGTGCAATGAACCTGATTTATTTAAGACTCTTGAGATGGTGTCCACATATCATTTGTTCTCCTGTAAAATAGTGTGAAATATTATAAGATTATCTTTTTAGTTTGTCCGGTCCGTTATTAATGTTCTGGCTTCAATATGCAGTCCATTTATTGTGTCATGTATTTTCCCCAATTCTTATTTTTCGATTTAAAACTGTAGCAAACCCAAAATCCAAGAACTTGAGAACCAACAAATCCAAACATTGGATTATGAGAATTTTAAAGCAAAGGTACAAGATGAACTCTACATATGACCCCATCATTCTTATGAGAACCAAAAATAGTGTAAAAATTCAACAGATGTAATACGTGTCACTAGAGTTTTATTTAAAGACTGAGGCTTAAATAATCATTCCATGGCCTCTTTTTCTATCTGCGTTCTCAAACGCAATCTTAACGTTTGAAGGCACTTTGTCACGACCCGCAAGCGATGGACTAATTTCGTAGGGCCACTTTGATAAAGAAGTAAATCCGATTACGATAGATTAATTAGGGTGAGACGAGTTATTCTTATTTAGTTCGTTTTTTTTTCTTAATCGGAGTCGGTTAGAGATAAAGTTAGGGTATGTGAATTCTTAAAAAGGGGTGAAATAAATCACCCGAGGTGGGTTAGGAGTGGGTCAGTCGGGGTGATATACCCGCCCCTAATTCACTCCAAAAATATCTCGGAGATGACAATCAAATATTACACTAGAGAATCTTAATCATGCCAATGGACAATACTATCACTCTCCAGATCAAATATTCCTGAGCTGTCAACACTTTATTCAAGGAGAAATTCATGGGTAATCTATGTTTTATTCAAGGTCCCTTACCAACTCAGTTTCTGTTTTAATCCGAATTATTTGCCGACTCCTCGTGTCATTTCGGCACAATTTTCTCATTTACGAAGAGAAAATGGCATCTTGTTACCCACAGAGAAAAAAAAAAGCAAGACAAATGCCATCCAAAAATCTGAGACACACTGATCAGCACTTGAAAATGGAACACCTAAAGACAAAAAGATGGAGGGACATACAAGCAGTTTGGAACCAAAGGTTTACCTGTTGCAAGGTACTCAGGAGCAGCATATCCGTATGTTCCCATGACCCTAGTTGACACATGGCTCTTGTTACCAGTTGGTCCATCTTTTGCCAAGCCAAAGTCGGAAAGCTTGGCATTATAATTTTGTAGGTTTGCAAAGAAGGGATTTGAGAGGCAGAACATCATGACGGGGAACGTTAATCAAGAAAACATATCATCCATCAACTATAAGACAAGGGTCTCCACTTACTGAATCAAGAAGCACATTTGATGTCTTAAAATCCCGATATATAACCTTTGTTTCAGCACCATGCAGAAAGGCCAGCCCCTTTGCGGCTCCAAGAGCAACCTTCATCCTAAGGTTCCAGGAGAGAGGCTGGAAGTATGAACCCCCTGCAGAATCGACATTGTGGGGTTCAAAAACTGATTCAAAAGAACTACGTAGGTAACCATTGGGTAAAAGGTGAGGCCACTGCGCATTGCAATTTTTTTTCTTTAAGAAAACAGGTGCCTAAATGAGTCAGCAAACCAAACGGTGCAGAGAATAATCGAAACAGACATACTCCTAAAAAGATGGTTCTCCAGGCTTCCCCGTGGCATGAACTCATACACCAGCAGCCGGTGGTCATCCTCCAAACAGTACCCTATCAAACTCATAAGGTTGGGATGGTACAGCCGACCAAGAAAATTAACTGAATGTGTTGGATGTTACAATAAAATTCATGTTTTCATTGTGTACATGTATTGTCAATTTCACATGTTATTGCTATGTTTTTAGAATGTGTTAGTATCTTGTCAATATTTAATTAGTTGGGTGTTGTATGTTAGCTGAGATGCGTGGGTGCAACCTAACATTGCACGTATCTTAGGAGAGCGTGTTAAGCCCGTGTCAATCAATCTACCCGTTCAAGACTTTGGGATTGATGTGCACGTTCTCATTTTGAATGATGAGAATGTGTATATCTAACTCAAAGTCTTGAATTGTCCCGTTTGGACAGTCTGTGAATGTTTGATCGCACTTAGGTGGTTAATTACTATATGTGTTTGTGTTGTTTGTTAAAAATTTTGGCTGGATGCGTCTTCTCATTCCTCTCTGATATACCTTTATTGATTTTGATTATTTTCTTAACCACTTATTAGTAAGTGTTTAAGAAAATTTCTTAATCAATAAATATTTTGTGGTATATCGGAGAGGTGTGAGGAGATGCTGCCGAAATTTTTAGCAAATAACACAACACATATAGTAATTAATCGTGCGATCAAACCTTCACAGATGGGTTAAAAAGTGAAAATCTAAATGATATTTCCTTCCTATTTAAAATGGCAGAGATGGACGATGTGAGGAAAGGGTTGGAGTTTTTATTTTGTTAAACATGTTAAAGTTTTGTGTGTTTACATTTCATTTGCATAGGGAAAATGTCTGAAGATCGTTCATGGATGTACCGTAGAGTAGTTAAAATTTGAAATACCGGTCGGATGGCCGTGCCGGTCATTCCAATACGACTTGTGATCGGCGGCGAAGAACAGGGACGAGAAGCCGGCGGCGGCGGATGCGTCGGGTGGTTCTTCCGCCAAGAGGTCTGCTATCCCTGGATTTTTTTTATTTGGTTTTTTTGGAGTTTCGTTTCTTTGATTAGTTTTGTTGCGTGCATAAGGGGAGTGCATGGTCCCGCTTGATTAATAAGATAAGATTGTCAGAGGTTTGAGGTGCGGAAGAAGTGCTTAGCACGTTTCTTTGGCAGGTTGCTGTCAGTCTCTGACTAAATCGTACGTGCGTCATACTGGAATTGGAAGCTAGTAACATATATTCTGATCAATGAAGGTGTGAATAGAAAAATGGGAATTGCTTGCACGACCGGATTTTTATTGCTATAAGAATGGTTAACGTTCTTCACCTTTCTTTCTTGTTCTTTTCCTCCCGGAAGGGTTCTGTAATTCTAATGCCTGCTCTTGAAGTCTACTTTTCTCATCTCTTGGAGACATGATGATAGATATAGAGATGTTTAGATATTGGATACCTGCTGGAATATTGCTGCAAATTATGAAATGTACCCCTCCGTTAAATTATAGTAATATAGATGATTAGACATTGGATTGTTATGAACTTCACATGCTTAGCCATTAACTTAAGATTGCTAAATTTTGCTCCTCGGTTTAGTATAAATTTGTACCACAAGCACTCAACCTACCATAAGCATTCGACTCAACTCTCAAAAGGTTTGCAGGGATGCCACTGCTCTGTTTATACAGAAGCTCGTTGTTAATTCTATTCTGCCGTTTGATATAGTCCTACTGAAAGGCGAAAGCACCCCTAATAGCTCCACAAATGGCATTATGTGCATGGAGAGCGATCATGTCAAGCTTTACTCATTGGTGTCTGATTTATTGAGGAGTTATCATCAAGTGTGTCGGCATTATTTGTAGACTTAAATGACACAATTCCATGATGATTGCTTTGTGTAGATCCAATTAAACTGTCAATGTGTGATGATTGCTTTGTAGATTCAAACAGACTGGTTTTATATGCATCAACGCATGGGAGTATGCTATCCATTCTGAACCAGTTAAACTTCCCTATCACTTTGGATCGATCATCATTATCCCTTCTTTCTGACTACACGGATTAACTATTGGTTTTCCAATATTTTGGTTTGCTATTTATCAATGAGTAATTCAATGCGATTTAGCTCCACCACTGTTTCCCAATGATGATGCGAAGGTGATTCTGATCATCTGAGGCATTTCAGTATGGGCTGCTGTTACTATATTCCAATACGACCGGGGAGATGAAAGTGACTTGTCAGAACTGACGGAATCCAAATCGGATGCCCGGTTTGAGCTCGGCGCTCAAACTTCATTTTTAAAATACACTTAGTTCAAATGAACTGTTAGGACGGGTCCGGGGGTCTAAAATTCGAAATACCGGTCGGATGGCCGTGCCGATCATTCCAATACGACCGGGGAGATGAAAGTGACTTGTCAGAACTGACGGAATCCAAATCGGATGCCCGGTTTGAGCTCGGCGCTCAAACTTCATTTTTAAAATACACTTAGTTCAAATGAACTGTTAGGACGGGGCATTTGGTTCTAAAATCTGAAATACCGGTCGGATGGCCGTGCCGATCATTCCAATACGACCGGGGATATGAAAGTGACTTGTCAGAACTGACGGAATCCAAATCGGATGCCCGGTTTGAGCTCGGCGCTCAAACTTCATTTTTAAAATACACTTAGTTCAAATGAACTGTTAGGACGGGGCATTTGGTTCTAAAATCTGAAATACCGGTCGGATGGCCGTGCCGATCATTCCAATACGACCGGGGATATGAAAGTGACTTGTCAGAACTGACGGAATCCAAATCGGATGCCCGGTTTGAGCTCGGCGCTCAAACTTCATTTTTAAAATACACTTAGTTCAAATGAACTGTTAGGACGGGTCCGGGGGTCTAAAATTCGAAATACCGGTCGGATGGCCGTGCCGATCATTCCAATACGACCGGGGAGATGAAAGTGACTTGTCAGAACTGACGGAATCCAAATCGGATGCCCGGTTTGAGCTCGGCGCTCAAACTTCATTTTTAAAATACACTTAGTTCAAATGAACTGTTAGGACGGGGCATTTGGTTCTAAAATCTGAAATACCGGTCGGATGGTCGTGCCGATCATTCCAATACGACCGGGGAGATGAAAGTGACTTGTCAGAACTGACGGAATCCAAATCGGATGCCCGGTTTGAGCTCGGCGCTCAAACTTCATTTTTAAAATACACTTAGTTCAAATGAACTGTTAGGACGGGTCCGGGGGTCTAAAATTCGAAATACCGGTCGGATGGCCGTGCCGATCATTCCAATACGACCGGGGAGATGAAAGTGACTTGTCAGAACTGACGGAATCCAAATCGGATGCCCGGTTTGAGCTCGGCGCTCAAACTTCATTTTTAAAATACACTTAGTTCAAATGAACTGTTAGGACGGGGCATTTGGTTCTAAAATCTGAAATACCGCTCGGATGGCCGTGCCGATCATTCCAATACGACCGGGGAGATGAAAGCGACTTGTCAGAACTGACGGAATCCAAATCGGATGCCCGGTTTGAGCTCGGCGCTCAAACTTCATTTTTAAAATACACTTAGTTCAAATGAACTGTTAGGACGGGTCCGGGGGTCTAAAATTTGAAATACCGGTCGGATGGCCGTGCCGATCATTCCAATACGACCGGGGAGATGAAAGTGACTTGTCAGAACTGACGGAATCCAAATCGGATGCCCGGTTTGAGCTCGGCGCTCAAACTTCATTTTTAAAATACAAGATGAAATTTGAACTTATATTGTGTGTGTGTATTTATATATATGAAAATGAGCTGGCTTAAACTATTGGCATACTCTTGTTAATGCTTGATTTCTTTATTAAGTCTTGTTAATGCTTGATTTCTTTATTAAGGATTTGATTATAATTTTTTTAAATGATATACAGGATCATCCGTCGCGAGATGTTGGACGAGACGACGACCAGGATGATGTTGGACGAGACGACGACCAGGATGAGACATATGTGGAGGATTTGTGATTTTATTTTAGTTGTGTATGTTGTCATTTTATTATTATGGATGTATGATTAATTTGTGATTTTATTTTAATTGTGTGTAATTTGAGGTTCGTGGAGATTGTGATCCGTGTAGTTGATTTATTATTGTTTTATGAAATTGTTATTTATCAGTTGTTTGTATGTGATGAATTTGAGATTTGTCGATATTGTTGTCTGTGTAGTTGATTTTATATTTATGTTATGAATTTGTTATTTATCAGGTAATTTATTTATCAGTTTAAATAAATTTTTAAAAAAAAAATAATGCAAAATTAGCGACCGCATGGAGACTGAATTGCGACCGAATAGCGACTATACGTTATATTTCTTTTATTAAATAATTATACTTGGCGACCGACTGGCGACCGAATTGAGACCGAATAAATCCGATAGGTTAATTTTATTTTTAAAAATACAACATAATTAGAGACCGAATAGCGACCGAATTGAGACCGACTTAATTAGCGACCGATCAGGCGACCGATTATAATCGGTCTCTGGTAACGACTGATACTGCGACCGAATTATGTCGGTCGCTATATAGCGACTAGTATATAGCGACCGACATATTCGGTCGCTAGATAGTCTCTGTTCGGTCGCAATGCAGATTTGCGACCGATCTAAGACTGAATAGCGACCGCTAGGTCGGTCGCTATCCGCGATTTTTCTTGTAGTGAAGGTGAACCAAGGCGGCATGGCAGGCTGCAACAGTTGGAAGGTAACCTTAATCTCTGCCTTATTCATAATTTCATGTATGGACATGGTGATCATTATAATATAAGTAGAATGCACATTTTAGATTGGTGACTTTGTATCCCACTATATTAGAAGGGAATCAGGTGAATTTGGGGACCAAATTCTTTTAAGTGGGGGAGGGTGTAACAACCCAGAAATAATAAAAGAATAGTAATAATAATATTTGCCATATGATAATTATGGAAGATAAAATTTTGAGTAGAACTTAAATAGTTAATCAAAACAATAGACTTGAATGTTGAAATCCTTTTAGTGGACTTTTAATCCACTACAACAATTTTAAACAAGAATCCCAACCCACATAAAGATTTATTGACTTTAACACCATAAAGGCCCTAAAACCCAACCGTTAAAATGGACTTTCAACAAATCTTATAGGGAGTAATGGGCTTTGAGGGTTTATATTGAGCATATATAATTGGCTTCCCATAGGTAGACAAGGCCTTAGTGAATGGGCTTGAAGGGTTAAAAGCTTTCGGGCCTTAAGGGGCTTACGTTGAATGGGCATCTGGAGTACATATCCAAATATAACTTACAACAGGGTCTTTGGGTTACACAAAACCCTTATCACGTTCGATCGATGGTTGCATGGGGATTAAGGTTTCTGCGATCAAACAAGGATAGCGGCTCAAACGTAGGAGGTTTTGAAACCCATTAGGATTATCCTTAGGAAATTCTAAACTCTTTAGGACTCCTGCACATAGAGGGGTTTCTTTCCCTATAAATACCTAGCCCGATCGAACGCATGAGGATTACTGCTCGTGCGTTTGAAGGTGGCTGTCGCTGCTACGTGTTGCTTCTTTTGCTGCATCTTTGTGCTTCCCCTCGCCTTCCTCCGACGTCTAGTACGTGAAGGAAGACGCAACATTCTGCTTCTTCTTCCTCCTGCGTCGTCCTATACGTGAAGAAGGGGCACTATTGCATCCTCTTCCTCATCCGATCTTCTTCATCCTTCGTCCCACGATCAAAGGTAGGCATTCTCCCAAGTAGAAAAAAAAGGGCTTCACGTAGATTGGGCCATGTATGAATGATAATTCTGTCGTCCATAACTCTTTCCATGTTCTTTTAAACTTCTTGCATGTTCTGGTACGATGTTTTAATCGTTTCAGCATAAAAAAACATGAATTCTTTAGTTATTTAATAATTGTTGTAAAATTTAAAATGTAATATCTAATGAACCATGTTAATAATTATAGTAAAGTGCATGTTTTCATGATCCCCAGATTTTTCTCATATTTTCAATACCATCGTTTCGTTAAAATCCTATCGAAATAAAAGTGACCATATTTATTTGGTTAAAATCCCATACGAACTTTAAAATTTTATATCTATTAAACCGGGCAAGATAAAATCTTGATAGGCATATGGTTAAAATCCTTATATTTTTCTCCTAATTGTCACATATTTTATTTTGCTAATTTTTTTGTAAATAAAAAGTAGCATTAATCATTTAAAATCTTTACGTTAAGGAATTAACGTCACGGGCGTTGACGTCAATTCCTTATGAGATTTTCTATTAACCCTATAACACACCTTATTCTCTTTTGTGCCCCTTTCCCCTTTTATCTTTATTCTTTTATAAACCTCATCCCTACCTTCATTCTTTCATATATATATATATATATATATATATATATATATATATATATATATATATATGTATATATATATATATATATATATATATATGTATATATATATATATATATATATATATTAATATGATAAGATCGGGGCGCTGGATTCAGAGGGGGGTGAATGAATCCCACCCTTAAAAACTTTTCGATCAATGAAAACAAGAACACTAACTAGAACAAGATACACAAACAGCATAACTAATCAGAATTTCTTTTGAACCGAAGAACAAACATCTATCTCGCGCCTAGACAATCAACTAGCAGAAGCAGAAGAAGGTAAACAACCTACTGCACAGATAGCAATATGAAAGCTCAGACAACCTGTGAAGGGTGGTAGAAGATATGGAGCTAACACACACGGCAAACCACTGCACATATAATTTTTTAGGTGGTTCAGTCCTCCAGACCAACATCCACCCCTCACTCCCAACCGGAGTGAGGCTTCACTAGCTAATGCTAGAACCAACAGACTCAGTCTGCGAACACTTGCTGCCAAACAGCTTGACTAGGGGAACAACCTCCCCTCTTCCTCCAAACCGGAGGGACACTCCAAGTGACTCCCAGCCACTTGGAACCAGAGACTAGGTCTCTCTTCCTCCAGACCAGGAGGGAACACCTGGACTTGCAACCCACAAGACCAGAATCGGAGACAAGTCTCCCTTCCTCCAACCCGGAGGGATCCCAACAAGTGACTCCCAGCCACTTGCAATCGGAGACACAATGTCTCCCTTCTCCTGAGTCCACAGAAGGAACCGACCTCAATCCAGAGAGTCGGAAGAACAATGATGAACAGATAACAAAAGAAAGGAAAAATAAGAAAGGAAAAATGCATAGCGATCAGAAAGCTGTAAAGAAAGATAACATAGATATGGCTCCTATGGAGCTGACTGGCCTGGATTTGATCCACGGTCTAGTAGACAGATCTTCAGTGAAGACTTCTTTCTTCTTCTCCATGAACTCTCACTCTCTCTCTTCTCCTTCTCTCTTTCTCTTTCTTTTTATGACACTCGATCGTGTAGGCTCTCTCTATCTCTTCTTTTCTCTTCTTCTTCTTTTTCTTCTTGTGCTGCTCTCTGCCTCACTTCTTCTTCACTCACAGTCTCGATCAGCCCTCTTCTATTCTTCTCATGTTCGCAGAGGACTCCTTTTATATGGCATCCGACCTGAATTCAGGACTTCACACGAGTGGGTCTCGTTCCCTCCTTTTCCAGAGCATCCTCAGATCACGTGCCAGGCATCTTCCTCGGTTCACGTGTCCAATCATTAACCTGAGTCACCTGCAGGCAGAGACAAAAGACATGAATCAAAATTTGTTAGTTCAGGCTTATAACAACGAGTGTATATACTTTAGAAGCAGCAAATGAATAAGTGTGTACAATGTGAGAATGTATACACTTGAGGGCCTTCAACGTCCTCAGTGTATATACTTGAAAACTGATGCATTACAGAGCAGAGGGGGATGTGTAGACTTCTGATAATGCATGAAGCAATCGAGTGTATAGACTTGCAACCAAGGGATAGTACAGACTTGATGAATGAGTGCATGTGAAAGGCAATGTACAGACTTGAGATGAACGCTGCATGAACGAGCCTAACCAATGTATAGACATTACAATGCCCATCCACTGAATAGACTTCACGATGCTCAGCCACTGTATAGACTTCACGGTGCTCAATCAGACTTCACGATGCTCAATCAGACTTCACGATGCTCAATCACCCTTGAAGATGTGAGCGAGACAGTGTATGGACTTGGCCCTTGAAGGATGTACAGACTTGAGATGACCGCTGCATGAACGAGCCTAACCAATGTATAGACATTACAATGCTCATCCACTGAATAGACTTCACGATGCTCTGCCACTGTATAGACTTCACGGTGCTCAATCAGACTTCACGATGCTCAATCAGGCTTCACGATGCTCAATCACCCTTGAAGATGTGAGCGAGACAGTGTATGGACTTGGCCCTTGAAGGATGTACATACTCGAAGAACTGAAGCCCACGATGTATAGACTTTGAACTCTGAACGACAAATCAGGCTATACAGACTTGAGAGTCTTGAAGGCCAATGTACAGACTTGGTAAGCTTGAGGACCAGTGTATATACTTGGAACGCTTGAGCCAATGTATAGACTTGAAAGGCTTGAACACAGTGATGTGCAGACTTTGCGATGTATAGACTTAGGAGCATTTGTCAAGGCTGTACAGACTTCAGGCTTTGAACGTGTGTGCTGTGAGCAATGTATAGACTTGGTGATCTTTAAAGCACAATGTGCAGAGTTTACCACTGTATAGACTTGAGGCTCCTAGAAGATGTACAGACTCTACGAATGTGCAGACTTTTCCTATATGTAGTGTGTAGACTTGATATCAATGAATGCGCTGGCTGTATAGACTTGCATAAGTGATGTATATACTTTGCCAATGTGGAGACTTAGGGTGTAGCTAAAGCATCGAACGTAGGAAAAGGTTGGAATGTATAGACTTACGTTCGATCAACAATGTATAGACTTCAACTAAGCAACCTACAGTGTAATGTCTAGACTTTAAAGTGCAACGTAGGAAAGGACCCCAATGTATAGACTTCCAATGAATGCAACTGCTATACAGACTTGCTGAAAAAGTTCGATGTATAGACGTGGAATTTCAACAGAAGGATGTACAGACTTTGAAGTTCACTGATGGATGTATAGACTTCACCTCGAGCATCTACAGTGCAATGTATGGACTTTGAAGAATATGAACATGGCGCTGTATAGACTTCAAGTGAAGACCAGTGTACAGACTTCATTCGAAAGTAATGTATAGACTTGACAACCAAAGGGCTGTACAGACTTGAGCAAGACATAGCAATTGAATGTGTAGACATTGCACAGAAGAGTGTATAGACTTAGAACACGTGCAATGTAAAGACAACTCTGTACAGACTTGGAGGATGTGAGTGAGAATGTATAGACATCAGAGATGCGTGCTACAGGCCAATGTATGGACTTAGCGTGATGCAGACTGAGCAATGTACAGACTTGAAGATGTGAATGACACAATGTATAGACTTGGCCCCTTGACGAATGTACAGACTTGGCTATGCTTGCTACAGGACACTGTCTAGACTAGATGCAACTTCAAAGCACAATGTGCAGACTTGGAAGCCGATGTGTAGACTTGCTGAGATGCAAGGCAACACAGACATTGGCTGTATGGACTTGTGTTCACACAGCAATGTATGGACTTAGTCTACGAAAACGGACCAATGTACAGACTTAAGGTCTCGCATGCAATGTAGTGTGTGAGCTTTGAAGGCTTACAACTGTGTAGACTTCAAATGTAGAGACTTGAAGTTGCTGCAACTATGCATTGTGTAGACTTCCACAAGCAGAGAGATGCAGCAGATAAAATGACGGAACATGCTTTATGCAGCAGATAAAATGACTGAACATCAAATGTAATGACTCAAAGTGTAAGCAGATAAAATGACTGAGCATCTGAAAAACTGAACATATGAGTGACTGCTTAACTGAATCAACAAGGTCTTTCATGCACACATACATATGGTGACTTATAGTGTTTGCTATCATTAAAACCAATCATCAAGACCACAGGGACACAACAATCTCCCCCTTTTTGATGATGGCAACACTATGAGTCATACTGACTCAAGTCAAAACATTCTCCCCCTTTGACTTCAGCAAAAAGACATTAGTTTGAGTGAGAAAAAAATAAGTAGATATGAAACAATTGAAAGAACATTTCTCCCTTTAACTACATGAAAGCACATTCTTCCCCAAAGAGCAATATGACTCAAATCAATTTCTCCCCCTTTTTTTTTAAAGCAATCATGCAGAGGTATGAATGCAGAGATGCAGATGCAGCAAGAAATGTAATACCTCCCCCTAAGAATAGGAATGCAGGGTCACAATTGATATGAACATGATTCAATATGAGAAGGAAGCTCCCCCTGAATAGATACCAATTGATATGCATCTGTTGCATTTCGCCCAATTGATGTGGTTGAGATGGAGACCACAGTGGCATTCAAGAGTAAGTTCAGGTCAATGAACCAAGGATAGTGAGGAGAAGAGTTTCAAACACAAGAAGTTCAAAACAAGATTTTTAAGGAGATATCAATCTCATAAATCAAAAACATAATTTTTTAAAGTCTTCCATTATAAGGGCTTATGAATGAATTTTATTGATCAGCATGGTTTAAACATGATGTATGCAAGGTTTATCAATAAAATTCTGTATTGATATCTAGAACCAAGGTTTAATAAAAATGAACCAAGCCCTCATAATTCTATCTTGATTATCCTCCCTTTCTCTTACACAATCAAATTTATTGACTTCTTTCAGAAATACATGCACTAGTATTGAGATCAAGCAATTATGAAGTCATGAGATTTTGTCTAGGGTTAAAACAATTTAATTTTTGCATCAATATTCAAATATTGGAATTCGTTCAACAAATTTTCATGCTACAAATTTTACGAGCACTCTAGTTCAGTGTACACTTTGTAACTAGAGGATATACCTTGATTAGAGGCCAATATCCCTAAGCACTTAGTGTGACTAACAATCATGCTTTATATGAACAGAGGTAGCATTTACACATCATGACATACTACAAATCATTTCTTTGATGAGTGAGTTGTATTTCTCAGTGTGCATGCCATTGCTCTACCTGATTAACAATCATTCTTGAGCAGAGTTAACTATGGCACCTCATGACACAGTCCTTTGGACATGTGTTTCTCAGTGACCAAAGTCATTGCTCTGACTGAAATTAACCCTTTAGATAGTTCAGACAAATTTATTTACTTCAAGTCAATAATAATTTCATATACTTAACCAATTAAAGTCATGTATTTAATAGTGCAGATTTTAGAAGGTTTTACAAGGCACGTCATGAAATAGTTGGTTAAGGTTTATTAAACATGATTCAGATATATTTAAGAGAATTACAGATAAACTCCATGAACACATTAAACTTAAACCACATGAATTATTTCAGACATTCATAAAATCGTATAATAGAAGATTCCTAGTTCAAGTGTTTTCGGATTTATGATCGAAATAGTCCCATTGAAATCTTCATGAAGGACTGAAGGAATTCTGATACCAAATGATAGAAGAGATTTTGAAGCTCAATATTTTCAGAATATGTTCAAGGTTTGTCAACAAAATCAATAAGGAGGGATATGCAATGAATTCTGACAAGTGTATGCATTTGACAACCTACATGCAATGCATTGACTCCCCCTCACAATATGCATTCAGTCAATCTTTTTGGCCTTTTCAATGTAGTGAAATGCAATGCTATTAACTACATGTATGCAAAGACATGCAAGGACTCAACATTGATTGCCATGCAAAGACATGCAATTAACTACCCCTGAAAAACATGCAATGTTTGCCATGAAAGCTGAACATATGGATTTGTGATTCATGCACATACAGACTGCCCTATCAAAGCAAAATGACCCATGGTACTAGGCGGAGCACTTGGTCTAAAAGACCACCTCACACATAGTAAGAACCTCCAGATAGATTTGCCTGCTTTTTGGTAGCTTACTATTTATATACCATAGTGGTCAATCATGATAATTCAACATGCAGTCCTATAGACAATCCACATTTTCAGTGAGCTATGCAACATACAGATTTCAAACAACATTCAGATGCAGTTCAGGTTTTCAGATATTGCAAGTTTATTCTCATTTCAATGTCTAAACAGACAATTCAGTATGAGCACATCAAACCAGATAGTTTAAAGAGTTTTGAATATTCATAGTGTTCAAAAGATGGCAAATATGCAAGAGCACATCAAACCAGATATGCAATGAATTTTATTATGCAAAAAAAGATTCAAACAGAGTTGTGTAGATGACACATGCATCTATGTATGCTTAACAGATTATGCAAACATCTGAACCAGATATTTCAGATGGCAAGGTTTAAAAATAAGTTTTCAGAACTGACCTGAATAGTGCAATCCTAGGGGTTTCATTCTTGAATACCTTGGTTTATTGCCCCTCTTTATTCTTCAGCTTCCAAGGCATACCTATAACACAAAGCTTATTTTGCACAAGCAGGTACCCAAGAGGTCTTGGGTCTTGAATTGACAGTGACATTTCTAGCAGGTTTTCTCAACAAGTTTTGTGCATGAAGGTCATCAGATTTCATTAAATAGCAATTATTCATTGAATGACCAAAGCCACCACAATAACAACATGAAACAGAATTTTTGTTCTCTTTGTACACATTAGCATGATCATGAAATCTATGTGTATGAGAATTAAAGTTTCTGTTGTTTGCATGAAGGTTCTGTCCTTTGTTATCATTCAGCCAGCAATTTACAACTTTGTAGCCAGACTTTTCATATTCAAAATGAGAAGAATGATTTCTTCTCTTAAAAGGTGACCAGCACTCTCTAGCCAGATGGCCTGGCTTCCAACAGTTAGAGCATGCAACAGACTTTCCGTTAAAGACAAATTCAGGTTTATCAAAAAAATTTCTATTTGCAGGGAATCTACCAGATTTATAGTTAGACTTCCTTCCCTGAGCATGCCAACATTCAATGACCCTGTGGCCTGTCTTTCCACAATCAAAGTATGAAATAGAATTTCTTCTACCAGCATTCAACCAACATTCAATGGCCCTATGGCCTGTCTTTCCACAGTTGAAGCATGCAGAATATTTTCTATTTACAGCAAATTTATTCCTATCAACATCATTATGGTTTGCAGGGAATTTAGCATGATGTGAAAAAGACATTTTCTTACCATTTGCAAACCAGCATTGTGCAATGATGTGTCCTAGTTTGCCACAGTGCAGACATTCGGTTTTCCTTTTCTGAGGTGAAGGATTTTTATCATGAAATCTCCTAACATTCATATCATCCTTCTCCATCAATTTACAATCATGCATCAAATGACCAAATCTATGACAGTAATGACATATCATTTTCTTCTTAGATGCATGTGAGTGTATGTGAGGACTGTGATCAACATGCACTGATGTATCCTTTTTATTTATTTTCTGTTTTCCAGTCCTTTTATGATTTTTATCCTGTTTTTCTATTTTCTTAGCCTTGTACTGAGTTGGAGATGAGGTAGAAGGTTTTTCCTATTCAGAAGATTTAACAAAAATAGTTTTCAGGTTGGTTCCATCAACCTTCCTCATAACTGGATTGTAATCCAGTCCCTCTTTCTTAAAATTAACCTTCGTTCCCAGCATTTTCTGAACAATGGGCTGTTTGTCTTTAGAGGTTGTGGCTACATTTGAGGCATTTACAAATGATGTTATCAACTTGCTCTGAAGCTCTTTCTTGTTGATCTTATTATATCCCAGCCCTTCCTTCCTAGAGTTAATTTTTATACCTAGTAGCTTGTCTAGGTTTTTCTGCCCATCAACAAACTTTGAAAGAGAGTTCCTCAAGTCTTGGATTTCATTTTCTAAAGAGGCAATGTGTAACTCATAACTGGCAATCTCTTGCTCACTGCAATTCATAGCTTCATTCAAAACTTTGTTAGCAGTTTTATATTTCTCAACTTCCTGTTCTAGATTGCTCAGTTTATCAGAATCTTCAATGCAAACAGTTTTTCCTCTTTCTAAGGTTAGAAGTTTCTCAGACATAGTGGAGTTCAGCACTTTTTTCTCATTTTCTTTAACCAAAGTATCATTTTGAATTAACTCATCAAGAAGAATCTGGTCATCTTGAGATACTTTTGGATTATTTGGAGTTTCATACTCCCTATGCAAGTTTTCAATGTTTTTCTGCAACTCCATGTTTACAGATTTTATGGCATCAAATTTTTCAATCAGCAATGTGTTCTCCTTTTTAAGTTTCTTTAATTTTTCTTCATTTTCTTTAACAGATTTTCTAAGAGGGTCAATTTCAGATTTTAGCTTGTTTAAATCTGAGTTCACACTTTTGAAAGTTTTCAGCAATTTTTCATACTGGTCATGATAGTTAACAAGAGTCTGATTATCAATATTTGAACTGAGTTTCTCTTTGAGTTCAGATATCTCATTTACATGATCTTGATTCTCAATTTTCAGCAACGAAACTTATTTTTTCAGCATTTGAAAATCAGACATACAAACATCATGAACATTTTCCAATTCAGTACAATTTTTACATGGAGAACTTGAACTATCTAACCCAGTACCCTTCTTCAATTTTTTATACTGTTTTCTTAACCTCTCATGTGACTCTAACAATTAAGTATATGCATTCTCCCAATCATCTAGACAAAAATTCTCGAAGAGATTTACCACCTCATCATCCTGTTCTTCTTCTTGATTACTGCTTTGTCCACTTCCTCGAGCCATCATGCAGCTTGTTTGATTTCCTTTCCCGGCTCTCTTCATCATCTCCAATATATCACTTGCAGACCTACAATCAAGGAAACATGAATGAAAGGCTTTGTCAGTAGCTGCCTTCATCAGATTCCAAGCCTTCTGATTTTCTGCACACATAGATCGATGCTTATTAGTCCATTTGGACTCATCTTTGGATAGTCTATGTGGACCATGTGAAATTAGTTTCCACAGATCTGGATCAGTAGTCGTAACAAACATATGCAAGTTTTTAAACCAGACATTAAAGTCCGTACCATTGAAAATCGGTGGATGAGCCATGAAGACAATGATGCACAAAAACGCTAGCAGGATCCTCTACAGATCGTTGGATCTGTAAGTCAGAAACCGCTCTGATACCAATTGATAGGATCGGTGCACTGGATTTAGAGGGGGGGTGAATGAATCCCACCCTTAAAAACTTTTCGCTCAATGAAAACAAGAACACTAACTAGAACAAGATACACAAACTAGATAACTAATCAGAATTTCTTTTGAACCGAAGAACAAACATCTATCTCGCGCTTAGACAATCAACTAGCAGAAGCAGAAGAAGGTAAACAACCTACTGCACAGATAGCAATATGAAAGCTCAGACAACATGTGAAGGGTGGTAGAAGATATGGAGCTAACAGACAAGGCAAACCACTACACATATAATTTTTTAGGTGGTTCGGTCCTCCAGACCTACATCCACCCCTCACTCCCAACCGGAGTGAGGCTTCACTAGCTAATGCTAGAACCAGCAGACTCAGTCAGCGAACACTTGCTGCCAAACAGCTTGACCAGGGGAACAGCCTCCCCTCTTCCTCCAAACCGGAGGGATACTCCAAGTGACTCCCAGCCACTTGGAACCAGAGACTAGGTCTCTCTTCCTCCAGACCAGGAGGGAACACCTGGTCTTGCAACCCACAAGACCAGAACCGGAGACAAGTCTCCCTTCCTCCAACCCGGAAGGATCCCAACAAGTGACTCCCAGCCACTTGCAACCTGAGACACAATGTCTCCCTTCTCCTGAGTCCACAGAAGGAACCGACCTCAATCCAGAGAGTCGGAAGAACAATGATGAACAGATAACAAAAGAAAGGAAAAATAAGAAAGGAAAAATGCACAGCGATCAGAAAGCTGTAAAGAAAGATAACATAGATATGGCTCCAATGGAGCTGATTGTCCTGGATTTGATCCACGGTCCAGTAGACAGATCTTCAGTCAAGACTTCTTTCTTCTTCTCCATGAACTCTCACTCTCACTCTCTCTCTTCTCCTTCTCTTTTTCTCTTTCTTTTTTTGACACTCGATCGTGCAGGCTCTCTCTATCTCTTCTTTTCTCTTCTTCTTCTTTTTCTTCTTCTGCTGCTCTCTGCCTCACTTCTTATTCACTCACTGTCTCGATCAGCCCTCTTCTATTCTTCTCATGTTCACAGAGGACTCCTTTTATATGGCATCCGACCTGAATTCCAGGACTTCACACGAGTGGGTCTCGTTCCCTTCTTTTCCAGAGCATCCTCGGATCACGTGCCAGGCATCTTCCTCGGTTCACGTGCCGAATCATTAACCTGAGTCACCTGCAGGCAGAGACAAAAGACATGAATCGAAATTGGTTAGTTCAGGCTTATAACAACGAGTGTATATACTTTAGAAGCAGCAAATGAATAAGTGTGTACAATGTGAGAATGTATACACTTGAGGGCCTTCAGCGTCCTTAGTGTATATACTTGAAAACTGATGCATTACATAGCAGAGGGGGGTGTGTAGACTTCTGGTAATGCATGAAGCAATCGAGTGTATAGACTTGCAACCAAGGGATAGTACAGACTTGATGAATGAGTGCATGTGAAAGGCAGTGTAAAGACTTGATATGAATGCTGCATGAACGAGCCTAACCAATGTATAGACATTACAATGCTCATCCACTGAATAGACTTCATGATGATCAGGCACTATGTAGACTTCACGGTGCTCAATCAGACTTCACGATGCTCAATTAGACTTCACGATGCTCAATCACCCTTGAAGATGTGAGCGAGACAGTGTATGGACTTGGCCCTTGAAGGATGTACAGACTTGAGATGAACGCTGCATGAACGAGCCTAACCAATGTATAGACATTACAATGCTCATCCACTGAATAGACTTCACGATGCTCTGCCACTGTATAGACTTCACGGTGCTCAATCAGACTTCACGATGCTCAATCAGGCTTCACGATGCTCAATCACCCTTGAAGATGTGAGCAAGACAGTGTATGGACTTGGCCCTTGAAGGATGTACATACTCGAAGAACTGAAGCCCACGATGTATAGACTTTGAACTCTGAACGACAAATCAGGCTATACAGACTTGAGAGTCTTGAAGGCCAATGTACAGACTTGGTAAGCTTGAGGACCAGTGTATATACTTGGAACGCTTGAGCCAATGTATAGACTTGAAAGGCTTGAACACAGTGATGTGCAGACTTTGCGATGTATAGACTTAGGAGCATTTGTCAAGGCTGTACAGACTTCAGGCTTTGAACGTGTGTGCTGTGAGCAATGTATAGACTTGGTGATCTTTAAAGCACAATGTGCAGAGTTTACCACTGTATAGACTTGAGGCTCCTAGAGGATGTACAGACTCTACGAATGTGCAGACTTTTCCTATATGTAGTGTGTAGACTTGATATCAATGAATGCGCTGGCTGTATAGACTTGCATAAGTGATGTATATACTTTGCCAATGTGGAGACTTAGGGTGTAGCTAAAGCATCGAACGTAGGAAAAGGTTGGAATGTATAGACTTGCGCTCGATCATCAATGTATAGACTTCAACTAAGCAACCTACAGTGCAATGTCTAGACTTTGAAGTGCAACGTAGGAAAGGACCCCAATGTATAGACTTCCAATGAATGCAACCGCTGTACAGACTTGCTCAAACAATCCGATGTATAGACTTGGAATTTCAACAGAAGGATGTACAGACTTTGAAGTTCACTGATGGATGTATAGACTTCACCTCGAGCATCTACAGTGCAATATATGGACTTTGAAGAATATGAACATGGCGCTGTACAGACTTCAAGTGAACACCAGTGTACAGACTTCATTCGAAAGCAATGTATAGACTTGACAACAAAAGGGCTGTACAGACTTGAGCAAGACACAACAATTGAATGTGTAGACATTGCACAGAAGAGTGTATAGACTTAGAACACGTGCAATGTAAAGAAAACTCTGTACAGACTTGGAGGATGTGAGTGAGAATGTATAGACATCAGAGATGCGTGCTACAGTTCAATGTATGGACTTAGCGTGATGCAGACTGAGCATGTACAGACTTGAAGATGTGAATGACACAATGTATAGACTTGGCCCCTTGACGAATGTACAGACTTGGCTGTGCTTGCTACAGGACAATGTCTAGACTAGATGCAACTTCAAAGCACAATGTGCAGACTTGGAAGCCGATGTGTAGACTTGCTAAGATGCAAGGCAACACAGACACTGGCTGTATAGACTTGCGTTCACACAGCAGTGTATGGACTTAGTCTATGACAACGGACCAATGTACAGACTTAAGGTCTCGCATGCAATGCAGTGTGTGAGCTTTGAACTACTTACAGCTGTGTAGACTTCAAATGTAGAGACTTGAAGTTGCTACAGCTATGCAATGTGTAGACTTCCACAAGCAGAGAGATGCAGCAGATAAAATGACTGAACATGCTTTATGCAGCAGATAAAATGACTGAACATCAAAATGCAATGACTCACAGTGTAAGTAGATAAAATGAGTGAGCATCTGAAAAACTGAACATATGAGTGACTGCTTAACTGAATCAACAAGGTCTTTCATGCACACATGCATATGGTGACTTATAGTGTTTGCTATCATCAAAACCAATCATCAAGACCACATGGGCACAACATAATATATGAATATAAAATACGCGTGCATACCCATGACGCTAATTAAAATAAGCACCCTTTTAAATAGATGTTTTTTTTGAATTATTAAATTAAATAGAAATGAGATATGAAACGGCATCTTCTCAAAGAGATGCATATTATTGAAAATTAGTTAAAAATAAAATATGATAATAATAAATGAAGAATTACCGTCCGTTTGCTTAGACGCTGTTTAAAGAACTTGCACCTCCGTACACGAACGCCAAATAACATATTTTTTATTTAATTATGGAAAATTCTAGAATTGGCGCCTCTCTAAGGAGACGCGAATTAATAAATTGACGCCTGCTTGATTGGACTCAAATTTTCTATCTTACAGTTTTATCGAGGTTTAACCCATACCGCAGGTCTGTCGGCACTACCGTCTCATGGCGAAGATGGAGTCCCTATTTCATGAGTTTTCACATTGACACTACAATTCTTGGAGATTGAATGACCCTCCGCCGAATATTCCTTCTGTCGGATTGAAGGTTCTCTCTCCAAGGCCTCCGTAAGTCTCCTCTAGCCATGGAGTCCCTCAAGGAAGCCGAGCGGGTTGTACCCTAAAACCCATGAAACCATGTCTTGTCATGTCACTCTGAAAAAACATGACGCATGGATTGCTCGATTGGGTTTCTGTGAGAGTCCAGTCATTGTCTGGAATTGGCGACCAGACTATCAATGCCAATTGGAATCAGCGTCCTGTCAGATGATGCTATTTCCTTCATGCCTACTGTGCATAAGAATTAGAGTCCATACAGGTGACGCTATTTCTTTAATTCGCGGCGACTGTATTGATGCCAATTACCCAATTTTATGAATATACTGATTTTCATGAGGGATTGTTCGCGATATTATCGCTACTCAAACTTTTGTCCTTGAACTCTTTATTCCATGAGTCCACCCTAATGTTCCTACAATGGCTTAGTTCTTGGAATTCCTTTGGCAATTACATATATGACATGGATATTGTCTAGAAATTTTTATGGGGCTATGGGTCCAAATTTGACACTCAATGCTAGAATGATATTTGTGGGTGTCCGGATCTGGCCCCAAGGGCGAGGTAAAGTCCAGACAGATATCGGTACTATGAATGATCAGGTGTGGCATTGCACCAATGATAAGTATGATTTGATCTAGACAATTCTACTTTAAATGTGACATGATATGTTCTTGACTTGATATGATATGATATTTGACTTGGCCCGAAAAGGGGAAACATACATTATTGAAAATTCTCAAATAGCCAATCTATAGTCGAGTTATATGTTCTCATAATATTTTGTTCACAATACATCTTCCATGTCGCGTCCCGAATCGATAGTAGTAGAAGAATGCTCGGAACATGACCGCGAAACAGTCATGGCAATCAAAGTAATTTACAAAGGCACGATAGAATTGGACAAAACATAAATTCCATTTCACATATAAGTTTATTACAATTTTCAACTCCAACTAATCGACTCAATAAAAGAAAGTTACAATGGACTCTCCACTATCTAGACTAGACACAAGACACAAGACTGCAGGGCTTGTCTAAGTTGCATAAGCTCTTTTCACTCTTTCCCTTGCCCATCTTGGTTGCACTCGTCCTCATTATTAACTAAAAAAAATATGGGAAAAATACTAGGTGAGCGAACGCTCAGTAGGTCTTATATCTCTTGCTCCAAACTAACTTTAAGTAATTACAATTTTAACATGAATATGCAGATCATGCAAGGATACACAATAATCAAGAACTATAATGGCACGAGACAGATCAATAATTTGGAGATAACTTCAAGAACTATAAGGCAATGGACAAGACAATGCTTAGGAAATAATTTCAAGAACAATCATGATGAGACAATAACAAGTATTTCAATAAGGTGCTCGTTTTCACAATAGCATAACATGAGACTATCATTTGTAGGATTGGCCATATGTATATATGAGTTCAAATATGTCAATCATTTGTGGAAGTGTCATAGATCAATCTTACTTTTCATTGGTGCAATGCCACACCCGATCAATCATAATACCGGCACATGTTTGGACTTTGCCTCATCCATGGGATCAGATTCGGACCACGTCACTTTTGTTCTAGCATTGTGTGTCAAATTTGTTGGACCCATAGCCCCTTTTAAGTTATAGACTAATTCCACGTCAATTAATGGCTAAAAGAGTTCCAAGAATCAAGTTCTGTAGGAACATTAAGATAGATTCACAGAGCATATATTTCAAGGATAGAACCTTGGGGAAAGATAACATGGCGATAAACCTCACATAAAACCAAGTCATTCCTGAAATCTATGATAATTGATGTCCACTCAGGCCGCCGTCAATTACAGAATCTGCATCCACTGTAGTGGTCGGTAATTCTGTGAACAGTACAGGCACAAAGAAATAGCATCACCTGCGATGGTCACTATTCAAGATATGGCATCAACTGTATTGGTTGCCAATTCCAGACAGTGACAGGACTCTCAAAGAACACCAGAAACATCACTCTATGATGGCTAGGTCATCATGTTTCTTCAGATTGACATGACAATCAGGGGTTCAATGTTTTGAGGGTACAACCTGCTTGGCTGCCATGAGGGAATCCAAGGTTAGCGAAGTCTTACGGAGGCCATAGTGAGAGAATTTCCAAACCGCCGGAAGGAATATCCAGCAGAGGGTCTTTGAATCTCCAAGAATTAAGGTGTCAACGTAAAACTTGTGAAAATAGGGACTCCATCTCGGCCATGAGATAGCAGTGCCAATAGACGCACGGTATGGGTCAAAACACGATAGAAACTATGAGGCAGAAAATGGCATCCAAACAGAAGGCGTCAATTTAATAATTAGCATCACTTTAAACGGTCGTCAAATCTTTTATTTAACATATTTTAAATAAACAATTTAAAATTCACATCTCCGTAAAGAGACGCTAATTCCAGGAATTTCCAATAATACAATAAAATTATTTCAAATTGGCATACATTGAGGAGGCGCCATATCATTGATTAGCGTCCATGTCACCGACGTCAATTCATGAATTTTCAGTTTTTATTTATATTCAGAAATTACTCAAGATTTGGCATCTCTGTGAAGAGGCGCTATTTCATGAGTACGCATCTGTTTGAACATACGCCAATTCTTTCCAGTTACAAAGTGATATACATCAGCCATGTACGTTTACAGATACAACCCACTGTTCATTTCCTTATTAGAGGCATGAATAGTAGCACTTTGTGTTCTATGGCGAATTTGGGAAAACAGAAGGCATGATAATTACGAGAAAAATATAAGAATTCAGGAAATATGCACATCATTATTTTATCTATCATGGTTTAAAAATTAATTATTTTCAAAGAAGAGTGTAATTATTAATTAACCAAGAAATAACGTTAGGCTTGTTGACGCTAATTGAATTTGCGTCTAGGGCCAAGACGTTGTTTATTAAAATAACGCCTACTGCTGTCGTCACCAATTCTTTATCATGTAGAAACGATACCAGAACGTTAAAAATCAAATCTCGCTTGCAGCATACGAGAGAACAATCTGCTAGAAAAATCCATGCATGCACTATCATCTAGCATGATAATTTCTTTATTATTTGGCTTGGGAGATTGCCTAACTTTCGACGTTTTAACGGATGAAGATGAAAGAAGAATAGGAAATAGTAGAAGAGGAAGAAGATGATACAAGCTTCTTCCCGTTCACAACAACGGTGATGAGTGTCATATTTCATATCATAATTTGCACCACATTTATCATCTATAAGCACTTAATGAGTATAGTTATGTAATTTGGATAGTTAACTTCATTCTCACACTTAATTTGAGTTTGCATGAAATTAACCATCATTTTGGGCCACAATGACCATGTGAGAATTGGACTTGCATAGGAGATAAATTGCATAACTTATTTATGAAATTTACAAATAATTTTCTCTATTACAAGAATGAGCGACCACTGCTGTGGACGCCAATTCAGTTTGGACTCGAAACGGAACGGGTAAATCTATTTGAAGTTATCTTGCCATGAAAGGAGTTATCTTCCCAAATTTGGAGCTATCTTCATATGTTTTAGCTCTGGAAGGACTCTTTGGATGAAGGAAAGTCGAACTAGAGCATCAACCTTTAAGGATTTGATTGATTGGGCTCCCTGCACACTATAAAACCCACCCTAGAGCCACCGAACCAGAGATCTTGGACTTTTTCCTGCTTTCTGTTCATCCTTTTGATTTACTATCTTCAGTAAAGTTCTTCATTTTTCATAGATCTACAACTTCCCTTTTTCTAATTCTTCTTAGTTTTCAAGTTATAGCTTAGTTTACAAAGATTTCTTTTTTACATTTTACTATTCGTCCGCGCATCCCTCAGTTCTTCTTAAGTTTTCTTCCCCATTTGCTCTTTTTCTTATCTTAGTCTTTTCAGTAAAGTTGTTTGTTTTTCAAAGATCTTGATTTTCTTCTTCTTTCTCTTCTTCTAATTCTATCTCGTTTTTAAGTTATTTTCTATTTCTCAAAGTTTAATTTCTGTAATTTACTGTTCATCCATGTTTTTCACTGTTCTTCTACTGTTTTCACCATCCTCCGATCTTCTTCTCCCTCTACTCTCTTCATCAAGGTTCTTCATCTCTTCAAGATCTTCAACTTCTTCTTCTTCCACATCTTCTGGTTACTCTTAGTTTTAAAGCTATTTTTATTTTCCTCTTGCTCTGTTTTTATTTCTATTTTAATTTCCTCCTCTTCTATCATCATCTTCCTCCTCTATATTCCTTATATCCCAAAAGTAGATGCTCTTCTTCGGTGCTCCCATGGCGGTGTTCATCTCCAAAGCGGGATGATCCGTTCTAAGGCTTGGCACGATGATTGGGCGGCACTATTCTTCTATTTTCCCGGCTCTTTTCTTCCCCAAGTCTTTTTAAGTTGTAATTTTTTTTTCATAGAGTTGTAATCTTTCATCTTAAGCAATAAAAAATCAAATCTTTTACAATTATGTTCTTCTTTCTCTCTCTATCTCCTCTCAATTTATCTTCTTCAACCCTCTCATATTTTTTAGATATGTTTATTTTATTCCCATGTTCATGCAATTTTATTTTCCTTTAGCATAAACTCACTCAAATTCAGATCTCTCAAATATAAGGATTTTCCAACTTGTGTTAACTGAAAATTTTTCTCTCCGTGGGATCGACACGTTCTTACCACTCTACTTGATTTTTAAATCTTTTTAGTGAGTGAGTGTGATTATTTTTATGATTGTGGCACGACTTTTAAAGATGAGTTTTGTGCACATCAATTTTTGACGCCGTTGTCGGAGAGGAAAATAATTTTTGATAGTTAGAAATTCTTGTGTTTGGTGTGTATATTTGTATACTATTTTTTTATTTTTATTTTGTAGGAAAAATAAAAAAAATCATAAAATCATAAAATCATAAAAAAAATTAGACATGAAATTCTCAAGAAATAAAATATTGCAGAAAATAGGAAGCGTCGCTAAAGGTGTATATCTATCATAACAGGAAGTAGAAAGCAGAAAATCTGAAAATCCTAAAAATTCAAACGTCGTTAAAAATCAATAAACCTAGGAACATGTCCTATTTTTAAAATTCTTAAAAAAATCTTAGAAAAATAAAAAAACTCTTGAAAAATAAAAAAATAAAAAAAGTAAAAAACTCAAAAACCATGATTCTAGACTTTATTTTTCAGTAGATTTGTATATTGTTGATATTTTTAGTTGCTAGTTGTCCTTTATTCACATTTCTTTATAAAACATAAAAAAAAATCTCGGAAAAAAAATCAGAAAATAGAAAATAGAAAAAAAAATATCATTGTCATGACGTCATTCTTTCATGATATTTGCATCTATCACGTGCATAGTTGCATTTACTGAACTCTTTATTCATTTACTTGCATCATTTAAAAAATATCAGCATCATTCTCTTCTTCTCTCTTTACCCTTCCTAAGAGCAATTTAGGCACACCCCTCTTAGAATTCGAAGGACCCTCCATTGAGCACTCCATCTCTTTGGACCGGAATCTCCTTTTTCAAGACCTCCATAAGTCCCCGCACCTATGGATTCCCTCACGGACATCGGGAAGTTGTACCAAGAAGTACCGCAGAGTTAGTTTGCCCTTAGAAGTTAAAAAAACATCATTTTGCATGCATCATTCATATAGTTGTTGATTCATTGATTGCATTGCTTTAAAAAAAAACTCAAAAAAAATAAAAGGGTAAAAAAATACAACACAAAGAAAATTCAAAAAAAAAGAGAAGCTTGAAAAAAATCCTTTGGGTCATATTTATTTCGACCAACATCAATGGCCATCCATCAAGGAGGGAAACCCACGCCTATGAAGGAACACTTTATTCCTTCTACTTATAAACCCTCAACTTGCATTGAACTACCTGATATTCATGTGGATCATTATGAGGTTGACCCTAATGTCATCCAGATGATCCCATCTTTTTAAGGGAATCTTGGTGAAAATCCCTATAGGCATCTTGATGACTTTTTAGAAATTTACTCTCTAGTCAAAATCTAGAACTTTAGTGATTATGCTCTTAAGTTGATCTTATTTCCATTCTCATTGAAAGATAAAGCAAAATGTTAGTTAAGGAGTTTTAGAAAGATCATTGGGACTTAGGAAGTTATGCAATTGGAATATTTGAAAATATTTTACCCCATAGTCCAGACCAACATTATGAGAAGAGCGGTTGTAGGCTTTACTCAGCTTCCGGGAGAGCAGATTCATGAATCTTGGAAAAGGCTAAAGGATTTGTTACGTCAATGTCCACATCCTGGGTTGCCCAAATGACAAGTTATGTATGCATTTTATGAGGGGTTATTTGATTATGATAGACATATGGTGGACATATATTATGGAGGGGCCTTCATAAATAAGAGTGAAGATGAGGCTTATGATCTGTTTAAAATTTTGAGTGAAAATTCGATGAATCCTGCCTCAATCCCATCTCATAAAAAATCTGTAGGACCTTTCAGACAGGTTGGGCGTTATGAGATAGAAAATTGGGTAGGGCCTGACTCTAAGATAGACGTTAATGCCATTGTCCAACCCTCATCAAGTCTATATGAAAGCCCAATCCAAACTTCTAAGAAAGCCTGTGATTTCTCTGCCAGTCTCACTCACCATATGAGTGAGTGTCCTACTATAGCCCAACTCCCATCAGTCATGCAGGCTCAAGTCCAATATGCCCTAGGGTTCTCTCAGCTCGAGTGTGATACCTTTTCAGATAATTAAAATCTAGGCTGGAGCAATCACCCAAATTTTCCTTGGATGGCTCAAATAATCCAAGCCCATTTGTCTAAACTTTCACCATAAGAAGTCCACGAGCAGCCCATGTGTAATTAACTTCGGCCCAACTCATATCACCCTAACTTCAATAGCAACATCGATACTAGGGGAGATTCACTAGGCCACTAATCTGAACCTCAAATCGTGTATTCTCGGTTTACTTACCATTACCCTCCTTCAATATTACACCAACCTCCTCAACATGTGAATGATGATGATGATGATATTATACCGATACTTTTGGCTCAACATATCAATTGTGAGAGGTAGGGGGAGTGCACTAGCAACACCATGATGACGGAAGGGTAGGAATTAGGGGGTGGATTGAACGCTAATGATGATCATATTGATATCATCACCCCATCCTATGAATGTTTTGAGGCTGAGAGTATCATTGTGAAGAATAGTGGCTGAAGTAACTCATTTAAGGATATACATGAAGAGGAGGATTACTTTGTGGTTAATAATCGTGACGATTTAATGGAGACAAATTCTGAATATCCTCCTCCTTTTGAAGAACATGATGAAGGGGCCTTGTTGGAAAAGCTTACATTTAATCTATCCACCCCATTATTCGATAATTCGATTGATAATCTTAAGTCGATTGATGAGTTTGATGAAGGGGCCGTATTAGAGAATTTCACATTTGATCTAACCCCTGAGCCTTGTCCCATAAAGTTTTAATCGTTGGATGAATCAGATTCTGGGCTCATACATTTTTTCAATTTTATTCCCCTGAAAGCTAAGCCTATCCAATATGACATTTTAGGGCCCAAGGGAGATATGCCAGCGATATTCACTTTTGATTTAACTTCTCATCAGGAAGACTGATTGATTAGTGCTCTTAATGTACATGAGACTAGTATTAAGGGAAGTGTAGCAAATAATGTTGATATTATTCATAAGCCACCGTGTTGCATCCCTACGGTTTTGATGATGTCTCACACTATAAATCAATCTTCTATCTCTAGATTAATTCATGTTTCACCATGTAAATGAGTGCACTTCATATGGTTGTCAGATAATATGCTCTACTTGATTCTGTCTACACTCTGTCTACAGAGTCTGGACAGTGGTGGGTCGACCCCTCCTTGCTGATGAGTCGACCCCTCAGTACATTAATCATCTTAGTCAGTCTATTCATTAGCCTTTCTATTCAAGTCCATTCAACAGGACTGTAGCCTGTTTATCTGAAAGTCTATACATCCGGAAAGGGGCCATGTCTATACATTCTCCCGTTTAATTCATTCAAAGTCTATACATCGGTTTGATTGAGTAAGTCTGTACAGCATGCCTTGTTGTTCATAGCCTTTAAAGTCTGTACATTGGCTTCGCATTACGAGTCTGTACATCAGCTTCGCATCTGCAAGTCTGTACATTGGCTTCATATTATAAAGTCTGTACATTGGCTTCGCATCTGCAAGTCTGTACATCGGCTTCAACTTTCCAAGTCTGTACATCGCCTTCAGACTTTCAAGTCTATACACTCCATGCTCATTCAAGTCTATACATCCACAGTGTAACTTCAAAGTCTGAACATTGTCTCACTCCATCAAAGTCCATACATTCTCAGCTGAACCCCATGTCTATACAGTGGCCTCGAGCTTCTCAAGTCTACACACTGTCTCCGGCCTCAAAGTTTGTACACTTGCTGCACTGTACAAGTCCATACACTGGCAGCCCTGCAGAAGTCTATACATTGGCTCAAACATTCCAACTCTGTACAATGGTCCTTCGAACACTCCAAGTCTATACAGTCTGCTTTCACGATTCAGAGTCTATACATCGTTCCTCAAAGGCTAAGTGTATACACTACTCACCGTCTCATTCAGCATCTCACGCTTACAAAGTCTATACACTGGTCGGTGGAAGCAAGCCTATACATTCGACTGTTCAGCCTGTGCTCAAGTCTGTACAGCCAGGGAGACCATTAAGTCTATACACTCAATCACTGTAGCTTGCACGGGGTGAAGTCTGAACATTGGCATGGTTTTCCAAGTATGTACATCCTTCTGTTGAAAGTCCAAGTCTGTACATCGGACTGGTTGAGCATGTCTGTACAGCGTTTATATTTTTTAGTAAGTCTATACATTGTGACTTCTAACTACGTTCTGAACTGAACTAAGTAAGTCTATACATTCCTCATATCTTTTACCTATGCTCAGTTCAGTAAGTCTGTACACTGGGAACTTTACTGACGTTGCTTTGCCAATGTCTACACACCTTGAACCTTCAAGTCTGAACAGACTTCACTTGCTCAAGTCTGTACGTTGTCCAGCTCTTTGGGAAGTCTACACATCACTAAGTATAGACACTCAGTTATCCTTCAACCCTATACACTCGATATCACCTGCAAGTCTATACACTCTCATGCTATTTTCAAGAGTATGCACTATCTCATTTGAAACACTTGCTTAACTGCTGTTTCAATGTGTACACATTCGATGCCTTCAAGCATTGTTCTCTTCGACGTCTATACATCAACGTCTATACATTGAAGTCCATACAGTGAATACTGTTGTGCTTCAAGTCTACACACTGCTCCTCTTCATTACAAGCCTATACACTAATTCTCCTTCTCACGACCAACTCCATACATCCATTGTCTTGACTGCTGAATGAAGTCTACACATTGAGATCGCATGAACACTTACAAGTCCATACAGTGAGCTCGCTGAAGAACCTCAACTCTATACACTCTCACACTGTGACACACTTGCCTATTTGGCATCCCTGAGTCTATACACTCGAGGGCCTCATACACTTCACAGAAGTCCACACATTTCATCCTTTATGCTAATGCATTCTTCAGCTAGTCTATACACTGAGGTCGCTTGAAGTCTCACAAGTCTATACACTCCCTCAGTGTACACACTTACTTAATCGGATATCCTAATGTCTATACATTCGTATCTGACTGAACTAACTAATCACAGTTCTTTGTCTCTGCCTGCAGGTGATACAGGTCAATGATTGGGCACGTGAACCGAGGATGATGCCTGGCACGTGATCCGAGAATGCTTTGGAAAGGGAGGGAACGAGACTCCCTCGTGTGAAGGCCTGAAACTCAGGTCGAAAGCCATATAAAAGGTGCCTTCTGCGATTAGATGAAAAGAACTGGAGAAAAAGCTAAAGAGCAGAATTCCTGAGCAGAAGAAGAAAAGAGAGAGAGCCTCCACATTCCAGAAAGAAGATAGAGAGAAAAGATTAGAGAGCATTGCTGTGAGAGAAAAGTCTGAGTGAGAGAGAAGAGTCCAATTTGCTTCTTCGGAAGCTACATTTGTATTTGATTTCTCTGAAACGATTTGTGTTCATCGTTGGTCTTGTTTACATTTCTGTTTTTCCTTTTAATTCTTCATATATCTGATCTCGAGTTGTTACCCTCCGTGTTTGGAGGAAGGGAGAGTTGCTCCGGTTCCCCTTTAGGCTGCAGAGGTAGAGAGATCTGTGATCTCTGGTTTTTTCCAGTGACGGGTTGTCATTAGCAGGTTCCCTCCGGGTTGGAGGAAGGGAGAGGCATCTTCGGTTCTGGTCTTGCTGGTAGCAGGTCCAGGTGTCAAGCTGTGTGGCAGCACATTGTTCGCAGACTGAGTCTGCAGCTTTCTAGCAGTGGCTAGTGGAATCCTCACTCTTGTTGGAGTGAGGGGTGGATGTAGATTGTGGACTACAATCGAACCACCTTAAAATCTCTTGTCTCCTTTGTGGCTTGGTATTATCGTTGTGCTTTCCTTCTGTTCGACATTATGTTTGTGTGTGGATGGGCTCTTCCAATCGCACATTATTATCCTGTCTCAGTTTCTCACTGCGTTATCTGCATTATTTAGCCTTATCTGAAGGGTTGTATTTCGAAGTAGTGAGTTTCTGCTGAAGTTGTTCAAATTGGGAGTGATCTATTCTTCCCCCCCTTCTATATCACTCTTCGCTGCGCTAACATTTAGAATCAGAGCGGGTTCGCATCATGTGGGCGAACGGTCAAGGAAATGCTAATAGTCCTAGAAGGTTCATGGCTGAAGGTCAATCCATTAGTCGCCCTCCATTTTTTGATGGTACTAATTATCTGTTTTGGAAGAACAGGATGGAAGTGTTTATCAGAGCACAGAGCCACAAGCTGTGGAGGGTAATCACGGTTTGCCCATATGATCTGCCACCGAACGAGGATGCGTGGATAGATGACCATGTCAAGCTATCTTCACTCAACTAGACGGTGCTGAACATCATCCAGTGTGCTGTTCACCCAGAAGAATATGCCCGTATATCTGCCTACAGGACTGCCAAGCGAATGTGGGATGAGCTGCAATTAATCTACGAAGGTACAGCTCAAGTGAAAGCCTCGAAGGTAAACCTCTACACCTCTAAGTATGAACTGTTTAGGATGAATGCAGAGGAGAATATTACTGAAATGTATGCCAGGTTGTCCTTGATCATGAACACACTTAAGGGGCTAGGGAAGGATCTAGCTGAGGCAGACATAGTCAGGAAAATTCTTAGATCCTTATCCCCAGCATGGCACACTAAGGCCATCGTGATTGAAGAGTCAAAAGATCTGACGACCTTGACAGTGAATGAACTCATAGGATCCCTCATGACCTATGAGATGAATTTCAAAGGAGGTGGTGAAGGAAGTGATAGGAAGGCTAAGAATGTAGCTCTCAGGGCATCCCGCAACAAGAGTAGCAGTAGCAGCAGCAGTAGCGGTGAGTCTGATGGCTTCTCAGATCTCGACCAGAAGGAGTAGGCAATGCTCACACGTCAGTTTAGTAAATTTTTAAGGAGAAAGGGGAAGACCTTTAGGAGGAAAAAGGCATACTCCTTTAACAAGAATGTTGAATCTACCAATTATAGGGATAGAAATCCTAAGAGACTGACATGTTATCATTGTAACAAACAGGGACACATGAAAGGCGAATGCCCAGATCTTCAGAAGAAGGGTCCCTACTATCTGAAGAAGAACACAAAAGTGCAGAAGAAGAAGAAGCCACAGGCGATGGTATGCACATGGAGCGAGGAGGAAGAAGATCCTGAAGATACTTCCTCAGAGGAGCATGAAGAAGGAATTTGCCTTATGGCAAACGGTGAAGAGGAGGTAACCAATGTTTTTGAAAATTTTACGATTGATGACTGGGAAGATGCTTATGCTGAGTTATTAGATAAGTTCAATTCTCTTAGTAAAGAGCATAGGGTTCTGAAAAGAAAATTTAATACTAATGTTGAAGAACAAACCCAGGTCTGTGAGGAAAATCAGAAACTAAAAGGGCAACTAGAAGAAATGACCTCACTAAGAAAAGAAAATGATAAGCTCAAGGGAGAAAACTAAGAAAGTCAAAATCAGCTCAATGAACTCAAAATAAGAATCGAAGAAAGCTTGAATGAAAGTAGAGTGAACTCAGAAAAATATGAAGCTGTTAAGAAAGTCAATGGTGAACTTCTAAAAAATTCTGAGTCCCTTCAAAAGGAGTTGGAAGACAAACAGAAAGTTTTGGAAAACTTTGTCCAAGGAAAATCTAGTATGGATGCTATACTGGGGGCTAGGGTTAACTTCAATAAGGAGGGTCTAGGCTACGACCCAACTAACAAAAGACCCTTACAATTCAAAACCATTACCTTCTGCCCAGAGAAGGGAAAAGAAAAGCTGGACACACCATCCAGCTCAAACAGCAGTAAGGGAACTCAAGGTCAGAAGGAAAGTCCTAAAAACAGTGATGGCCAATCATTTAAGATGGGAATGAATTCTGTGAAGAATTTCACTAAGCCTACCAATCAGAACATAAATGGTAAATGGACCAAGCAAGTGGATCAAAAGAAAAGCTAGAATTACTACAATCAGATGGGTCCCAAGAGGACCTACTGGAGAAATGATCATCATCTTCAAAAATCTGTTGATCAACAAACTTACAGAAGATATCCTAGGAGTGGCAAGCCTAATGAATGGTATAGAACTTATTTCTCCAGACTAGCTGGACTTAATTTCAATAAACCAGAAATAAAGATGCCAGGGAAATCCATGCTGAAGCAAATTTGGATTCCTAAACACTTGATTAGAAAGTTGAATAATATCCTTGGACCCAACTCATCTTGGGTTCCAAATCACTCTGCTTGATGTTATTTGTGTAGGTCGGCCTGGCAGCTGAAGACAACAAGTGGTACCTCGACAGTGGCTGCTCCAGGCACATGACAGGTGACCGATCCAAGTTTAGCAAGATAGAGATGAAGGTAGGGGGTCTGGTCAATTTTGGAGGAAAGAACAAAGGTAAGATTATTGGAGTTGGTACAGTGGGTAAGTCTTCCACAAACTCCATTGAAAAAGTTCTACTTGTGGAAGGTCTTTAACACAACCTGATTAGCATTAGTCAGTTATGTGACAAGGGTCACAGGGTTGTGTTTGATGATATCTCATGCAAAATCTTTGAAATAAATTCTAATGTGGTTAAATTTGTAGCAAACAAGATTAATAATGTCTACATGGTAGACCTAGATAAGGAATCTGAATCTAATATTTGTTTATCTGCCAATTCTGAAAATGATGCTTTTGAATGGCATAGACGTCTAGGACATGCTAGCTTTACTACTCTAAATAAATTGGTCAAGCATGATTTAGTGAAAGGCATGCTTAGAATAAAATTCAATTCTATTTCAAAATCATGTGATGCATGTGTTCTAGGCAAACAGACCAGGAACTCTTTCAAATTAAGATCTGAGCCATTGTCATCTAGACCAATGGAACTCCTCCATATGGACCTCTTCGGTCCAACTAGAACTCAGAGTCTTAATGGGAACAGGTTTGGCTTTGTCATCATAGATGACTTCTCTAGATATTCATGGATCTTTTTCTTAGCAAATAAAAGTGATGCATTTCAAAAGTTTAATCTGTTTTTTAATAAGGTCAAATAAGAAGGAAAACACAAGATCTGTTCTATTCAATCTGATCATGGAGGTGAGTTTGAAAACTCCATGTTTTCTGATCTTTGTGAAAGAGAGGGACTAACACACAGATTTTCTTCTCCCAGGACACCTGAATAGAATGGAATTGTGGAGAGAAGAAATAGAACTGTGGTGGAGATGGCCCGAACCATGCTAATTGGAAGTCAATTACCAAGGAGGTTTTGGGTAGAGGCGGCCAATACAGCAACTTACATAATCAACAGGGCCATGGTATGAGCCATTCACAAGAAAACACCCTATGAGCTTCTAAAAGGTAAGAAACCAAACTTGTTTCATTTCAGAATCTTTGGAGCAAAATATTTTATCCACAATAATGAGGAATTGTCTAGGGCATATAGAGTCTTCAACATAACAGACAAAAAGGTTGAAGAGTCTCCACACATTATTTTTAGTGAAAAGAAAGGTGGTTCTAACAATGAAAATCTTGACAGGGATTCCAATCATGATGGGGAATTCCTAGAAGACCAAGAAGAAGAGAACACTCAGCCAAGTGGAACAGCAAATCCTCCCAACCAGGAAGAGCCAAGAGAAGAAGGCGAGTCTTCAATAAATGTTAGATTTCTTAAAGATCATCCGATAGATAATGTAATAGGCAATCCTGAAGATCCTCTTCGGACTAGGTCTCATTTTATGAATGTGAATAATGAAGACTTAATTGCTTTAGTCTCACAAATTGAACCCAAATCAATAGAAGAGGCCTTGGCTGATCAAGCTTGGGTCAATGCCATGAGTGAGGAATTAGGCCAGTTCGAAAGAAATAATGTCTGGGAACTTTTTCCAAGACCAGAAAATGTCAATATCATAGGAACTAAGTGGGTTTTCAAAAATAAAATGAATGAAGATGGAATCATTTCTAGGAATAAGGCCAGATTAGTAGCCAAGGGCTACTGTCAGGAATTTGGTGTAGATTTCGATGAATCCTATGCACCTGTTGCTAGGATGGAGGCTATAAGACTGTTGCTTACTTTTGCATGCTTAAAGAACATAAAACTCCAACAAATGGATGTTAAAAGTGCCTCTTTAAATGGAGTCATTAAGGAAGAGGTCTTTGTTGAACAACCCCCTGGATTTTAATTTTCTCCTCAACCTGACCAAGTTTTCAGGTTAAACAAAGCCTTATATGGTCTAAAGCAGGCTCCAAGAGCATGGTATGAAAGATTGACTGAATTTCTGATCAGCAAGGGCTACAAAAGAGGTAAAGTAGATCAAACTTTATTTACCAAAGGTACAAATAAAGATCTCCTCATAGTTCAGGTATATGTAGATGACATTGTGTTTTGATCAACTAAGCATGAACTGTGTGTTGAATTCTCTAAAATGATGTCTGCTGAATTTGAGATCAGTTTGGTTGGTGAACTAAAGTACTTCCTTGGCTTGCAGGTACAACAGCTAGAGGATGGGTGCTTCATCAACCAGACCAAATACACAATGGAACTGTTCAAGAGGATTGGTATGGAAAACCTGAAGCACATTACAACACCCATGGGTACCAATACCTCACTAGATGCAGATGAGACAGGTAAAGAAGTAAATGCCAAGCTCTATCGAGGTATGATTGGATCTCTTCTTTACCTAACAGCTTCCTGACCTGATATACAATTCAGTGTAGGAATGTGTGCAAGGTATCAGTCTAGACCTACTGAATTACATTTAGCTGCAGTCAAAAGAATTTTCAGATATTTGTCAGCTACTCATTCTCTTGGTTTATGGTTTCCTGCATCACACACATTTGACTTAATTGCATACACAGATGCTGATTATGTAGGATGTAAACTAGCCAGGAAAAGCACTAGTGGTCATTGTGAATTTTTGGGTGGGTGTTTAGTGTCTTGGGGTTCCAAGAAACAAGATTCTGTGGCCCTCTCCATTGCAGAAGTTGAATATGTGGCTGCAGGGAGTTGTGGAACACGAGTCATTTGGATTAAACACCAATTTCAGGACTACCAAGTAGACCTAGGGTGCACACCTATCTATTGTGATAATACCAGTGCCATTAATCTTGCCAAAAACCTGTCTTGCATTCACGCACCAAACACATAGAGATAAGGCATCATTTCATAAGAGATGAGATTTCTAAAAGTAATTTTGAACTGATTCATGTAGGCACAGATAATCAGATTGCTGACATCTTCACTAAACCTCTGGATAATGAAAAATTCACAACACTGAGAAGAGAATTAGGCTTATACAAACTGTCTTAAATGTGAAGTATGTTCTTTTTGTGAGGGGGAGTTCTATCTATCTGTTGGTTAGCTCTCAGGACTGCTTTGAGTGAGGGGGAGCTGATTGAGCTGTGAGAGGAAGAGTTCTTTGACAGATTCAAAAAGTTTGACCAGATATGTGTCTTTGCTGGTTTTCATGACAGATCTAGTGTGGTTCTCTCAGACAGTAGAATGTCACTTAATTCTTAAGTCTATAAGTCAGTGATTCTAAAATCCAGTCAGAATCTTTCCTTTAGTATTCTTTCAGAGATCTGGATTAATTATAAAAGGTATATCTTCCTACATTGTTAATGATTCTGGTTCAGGCCAAATCTTGTATGTCTTGATATCTGACCCAATCAGCTTGAAATCTAGACTTCAAGATTCACTTCAAGAAATAGTCATTCTGGTATTAATTTCAATCATTCTATCTCTTTAACACAAGGGCTTAACTGAACAAACATGTCTTATTTTGGGCACTTAGAAACTGGGAGTTTCATCAATGAAATGAACATTTCTCCTATGTCATGAGGTGTCAAATGCTTAAAAATGAATGAAAAGACATGACAGAGCAATGGTGGCTTGCTGGTGAGTAACTGGGGACTCTGGCCTCTAATCAAGGTGTTTTCTCATGTCAAAAGTCACAGTTACTAACTCTGTTCCTTAATAAAAAAAAGGAAGTAATGAGGTACTCACTCTGAGTAACTGAGGATTCAGGCCTCTAATCAAGGTGTCTCTCTAATGTCAAAAGAGTGAATCACCAACTTACTCATTGATCTTCTTGAGAATCATCTCAAAAATTCCTTGTTGTTGTGCAACTAATGGATTGCTTGTCCTCAATACCTTGAGAACACCTCTCCGAATTTGTCTCTTGCTGTCTTGTAGGATAGTTGAATGCTCAGCTATATTAGGCCATACTTGTTAACTCCTGCTCTAAATCATACACTTTGTATGCTGATAAACCTTTCTATCATTCTATGTCTCTATTGTGTACTGGAGTTTATAGAATCTTCACTTGAGTTTAGAACCTCACTTATTCTCTTAAGACCTACTCATGACTTTCTACACTAAGCAGTTACTGCACTTCATCCTCATGTCTCCAGCACTTTCATATATTCTACATTTCCTTTTGCTGATGTCAAAGGGGGAGAGAAGTTTTAGCAATATCAGTAGATCAGATCATGAGTTGTGGGGGAGTGGTTTTTGAGAAAGAAGTGCTTCTGCAGTAGTGTTTAATTTGTCTATGCTTGCACTTACTTTGAATTTGCTTTGTTTGTTGAAGCTGCAGTTAATTGCCTGATATGCCATGATATTGCTTGATTCATAGTGTTGCCATCATCAAAAAGGGGGAGATTGTTGCATCCCTACGGTTTTGATGATGTCTCACACTATAAATCAATCTTCTATCTCTAGATTAATTCATGTTTCACCATGTAAATGAGTGCAGTTCATATGGTTGTCGGATAATATGCTCTACTTGATTCTGTCTACACTCTGTCTGCAGAGTCTGGACAGTGGTGGGTCAACCCCTCCTTGCTGATGAGTCGACCCCTCAGTACATTAATCATCTTAGTCAGTCTATTCATTGGCCTTTCTATTCAAGTCCATTCAACAGGACTGTAGCCTGTTTATCTGAAAGTCTATGCATCCGGAAAGGGGCCATGTCTATACATTCTCCCGTTGAATTCATTCAAAGTCTATACATCGGTTTGATTGAGTAAGTCTGTACAGCATGCCTTGTTGTTCATAGCCTTTAAAGTCTGTACATTGGCTTCGCATTACGAGTCTGTACATCAGCTTCACATCTGCAAGTCTATACATTGGCTTCATATTATAAAGTTTGTACATTGGCTTCGCATCTACAAGTCTGTACATCGGCTTCAACTTTCCAAGTCTGTACATCGCCTTCAGACTTTCAAGTCTATACACTCTATGCTCATTTAAGTCTATACATCCATAGTGTAACTTCAAAGTCTGAACATTGTCTCACTCCGTCAAAGTCCATACATTCTCAGCTGAACCCCATGTCTATACAGGGGCATCGAGCTTCTCAAGTCTACACACTGTCTTCGGCCTCAAAGTCTGTACACTCGCTGCACTGTACAAGTCCATACACTGGCAGCCCTGCAAAAGTCTATACATTGGCTCAAACATTCCAACCCTGTACAATGGTCCTTCGAACACTCCAAGTCTATACAGTCTGCTTTCATGATTCAGAGTCTATACATCGTTCCTCAAAGGCTAAGTGTATACACTGCTC
The DNA here is from genome assembly GCA_022559845.1 of Amorphophallus konjac. NCBI lineage: Eukaryota > Viridiplantae > Streptophyta > Magnoliopsida > Alismatales > Araceae > Amorphophallus > Amorphophallus konjac. Next base: position 201,691,473 of record CM040124.1, read on the forward strand.
ACCGTCTCATTCAGCGTCTCACGCTTACAAAGTCTATACACTGGTCGGTGGAAGCAAGCCTATACATTTGACTGTTCAGCCTGTGCTCAAGTCTGTACAGCTAGGGAGACCATTAAGTCTATACACTCAATCACTGTAGCTTGCACGGGGTGAAGTCTGAACATTGGCATGGTTTTCCAAGTCTGTACATCCTTCTGTTGAAAGTCCAAGTCTGTACATCGGACTGGTTGAGCATGTCTGTACAGCGTTTGCATTTTTCAGTAAGTCGATACATTGGGACTTCTACCTACGTTCTGAACTGAACTAAGTAAGTCTATACATTCCTCATATCTTTTACCAACGCTCAGTTCAGTAAGTCTGTACACTGGGAACTTTACTGACGTTGCTTTGCCAAAGTGTACACACCTTGAACCTTCAAGTCTGAACAGACTTCACTTGCTCAAGTCTGTACGTTGTCCAGCTCTTTGGGAAGTCTACACATCACTAAGTATAGACACAAAGTTATCCTTCAACCCTATACACTCGATATCACCTGCAAGTCTATACACTCTCATGCTATTTTCAAGAGTATACACTCTCTCATTTGAAACACTTGCTTAACTGCTGTTTCAATGTCTACACATTCGATGCCTTCAAGCACTGTTCTCTTCGAAGTCTATACATCAACGTCTATACATTGAAGTCCATACAGTGAATACTGTTGTGCTTCAAGTCTACACACTACTCCTCTTCATTATAAGCCTTTACACTCATTCTCCTTCTCACGACCAACTCCATACATCCATTATCTTGACTGCTGAATGAAGTCTACACATTGAGATCGCATGAACACTTACAAGTCCATACACTGAGCTCGCTGAAGACCCTCAACTCTATACACTCTCACACTGTGACACACTTGCCTATTTGGCATCCCTGAGTCTATACACTCGAGGGCCTCATACACTTCGTAAAAGTCCACACATTTCATCCTTTGTACTAATGCATTCTTCAGCTAGTCTATACACTGAGGTCGCTTGAAGTCTCACAAGTCTATACACTCCCTTAGTGTACACACTTACTTAATCTGATATCCTAATGTCTATACATTCGTATCTGACTGAACTAACTAATCACAGTTCTTTGTCTCTGCCTGCAGGTGATACAGGTCAATGATTAGGCACGTGAACCGAGGATGATGCCTGGCACGTGATCCGAGAATGCTCTGGAAAGGGAGGGAACGAGACTCCCTCGTGTGAAGGCCTGAAACTCAGGTCGAAAGCCATATAAAAGGTGCCTTCTGCGATTAGATGAAAAGAACTGGAGAAAAAGCTAAAGAGCAGAATTCCTGAGCAGAAGAAGAAAAGAGAGAGAGCCTTCACGTTCCAGAAAAAAGATAGAGAGAAAAGATTAGAGAGCATTGTTGTGAGAGAAAAGTCTGAGTGAGAGAGAAGAGTCCAATTTGCTTCTTTGGAAGCTACATTTGTATTTGATTTTTCTGAAACGATTTGTGTTCATCATTGGTCTTGTTTACATTTCTATTTTTCCTTTTATTTCTTCATATATCTGATCTCGAGTTGTTACCCTCCGTGTTTGGAGGAAGGGAGAGTTGCTCCGGTTCCCCTCTGGGCTGCAGAGGTAGAGAGATCTGTGATCTCTGGTTTTTGCCAGTGACGGGTTGTCATTAGCAGGTTCCCTCCAGGTTGGAGGAAGGGAGAGGCATCTCCGGTTCTGGTCTTGCTGGTAGCAGGTCCAGGTGTCAAGCTGTGTGGCAGCACATTGTTCGCAGACTGAGTCTGCAGCTTTCTAGCAGTGGCTAGTGGAATCCTCACTCTAGTTGGAGTGAGGGGTGGTTGTAGATTGTGGACTACAATCGAACCACCTTAAAATCTCTTGTCTCCTTTGTGGCTTGGTATTATCGTTGTGCTTTCCTTCTGTTCGGCATTGTGTTTGTGTGTGGACGGGCTCTTCCAATCGCACCTTATTATCCTGTCTCAGTTTCTCACTGCGTTATCTGCATTATTTAGTCTTATCTGAAGGGTTGTATTTCGAAGTAGTGAGTTTCCGCTGAAGTTGTTCAAATTGGGAGTGATCTATTCATCCCTCCCCTTCTATATCACTCTTCGCTACGCTAACACACTGGTGCCTGAGCGAGTTATCGTGGAGAAAGTAGTTGATAAAGGGATAGTCAAATGGATAGATACTGGGTAACGGTTCTACCTCGATCTTGAAAGATTAATGGCTATTGATCATTTTATGACCCCTAAAGAAGAGAACTAGCTCACACATATTATTAATGTTAAGGTCAATAATGTGCGGAACCAACCTATTTCCAACCCATGCGCGTACATGCATACTTTTATCTTCTCATGGTACAAATGGTGGAACTTGAAAGAAGATTAGATCACGTGGTGGCTCATTCTTAACTCAACTCTATGGTTATGGAGCTTGCACCTTCTATGCATGTGTCTGGCTGAAGACTGAAAACTTAGCGCTTCTGGGAGGTAACCCAAGGTTTTTTTTATTTGATATTTTAGTGTGTTTCACTAGATAGGTCAAGAAGAAGAAGCTGACGCTGTCGCCACTATCTCAAAAGGATGTTTCACCCCACATATCAGGTTGTCTCTTTCCTTCTCAGCAATATTTATTGTTACATTGTTATATTATCTTCATTGCTTATATATGCCATTGAGGATAATGTCATTCAAGTTGGGGGGGAGAGAAAAATTTCATGATACATATAGTACAACCTGATAGGAGTGCTTGCATAATGTCCTGCATATCATTCTATCCTGCAATCTGCATGAAACAGGAAAGATGAAATCTCCGACTGAGTTTTTTTGATTCATACTCACATTAAAAGTAATTTGATTCTATAATAGGAAAGATTAGAGAGAAGGATGAGGAAAAAATTATTCGATCTAGCCATGAAAAATTTATTTAAGAATCTCTTTAAAGTTTAGGTGCACTTTCGAATAAGAAATCACTTTACACGCTAATGAAATAAGCAGCACAAGCCTTCTGTTATTTTGGAATGATGTCTGATACTCTGTATTTCTTAGAGATGAGATCTTTTTGATATAGCTATCTGTCAAAGTTATCCATCAAATAAGTGCAAAAGCACATTGTTGAAAAAAAAACACCATGAGAAATGCCCCTAATCTTAGTAACCGGGCCTGCTTCACCTAACAAGTGTTGAGGTTCATGTCAAATGGAAAAGGGACCCCTGATCTGAGTAACCGGGCCTGCTTCTCCTAAGACAAGAGTCGGGGTTCACATTAAACAGTGAAAGGATGTGCAGCATCATGTGTGTATTGAAAAAAAATGAAAAAGAAAAGAAAAGAAAAGAAAGGTAGGCAAAAGCTATTGTGCTCAATGCTCTGATCTAGGAGGTGCAGAGTTGAAGGACACCCATCTAGAATAGTAAATGAGGGATGCAATTATCTATGCTCTGGATTTAGTATTACACATGCACAAGTGCTACTAAACTTTGATTTGTATTCTTGAATCATGTCTTTTAATTTTCAACATAAGGTTAGTATGTGTATTAATGCATCCAAATTCTGAATCTTTAATTGATTATGTGAAGGAAGAGCTAGATATGAAGGTATGAACATTGCAAACTCTTGTTGGTCCTAAATTTTAATTTATTTATATTGATAAGGGACTAGCAATGAGTAAGTTGGGGGGTGTGATGAGTGTCATATTTCATATCATAATTTGCACCACATTTATCATCTATAAGCACTTAATAAGCATAGTTATGTATTTTGGATAGCTAACTTCATTCTCACAATTAATTTGAGTTTACATGAAATCAACTATCATTTTGTGCCACAATGACCACGTGAGAATTGGGCGTGCATAGGAGATAAATTGCATAACTTATTTATGGAATTTACAAATAATTTTCTCTATTGCAGGAATGAGCGACAACTATAGTGGACGTCAATTCAGTCTAGACTCGAAATGGAATGGGCAGATCTATTTCAAGTTATCTTGCCATGAAAGGAGTTATCCTCCCAAATTTGGAGCTATCTTCCCATGTTTTAGCTCTGGAAGAACTCTTTGGATGAAGGAAAGTCAGATTAGAGCATCAACCTCGAAGGATTTGATTGATTGGACTCCCTGCACACTATAAAACCCGCCCTAGAGCCACCGAACCAGATATCTTGACCTTTTTCCCTACTTTCTTTTCTTCCTTTCGATTTACTGTCTACAGCAATGTTCTTCATTTTTTATAGTTCTACAACTTCTTATTCTTCCTCTTCTTCTAATTCTGCTTATTTTGCAAGTTATAGCTTAGTTTTCAAACTTTCCTTTTTTACGTTTACTGTTCATCCGCGCATCCCTCCATTCTTCTTAAGTTTTCTTCCCTTTCTGCTCTTCTTTTCATCTTAGTCTTTTCAGAAAAGTTGTTCATTTTTCAAAGATCTAGATTTTCTTATTCTTTCTCTTCTTCTAATTCTATCTTGTTTTTATGTTATTTCCTATTTTTCAAAGTTTAATTTTTGTAATTTACTATTCATCCACATTTTCACTGTTCTTCCATCCTTTTCACCATCCTATGATCTTCTTGTCTATCTGCTCTCTTCATCAAAGTTCTTCCTCTGTTCAATATCGTCAACTTCTTCTTCTTCCACATCTTCTGATTCCTCTTAATTTTGAAGCTATGTTTATTTTCCTCTTGCTCTATTTTTATTTCTATTTTTATTTCCTCCTCTCGTATCTTCATCTTCCTCCTCTCTATTTCTCATATCCCAAAGGCGGATTCTCTTCTTCGGTGCTCTCATGGTGGCGTTCATCTGCAAGGTGGGGTGATCCATTCAAAGGCTTGGCACGGCAATTGGTGGAGCTATTCTTCTATTTTCCCGGCTCTTTACTTCCCTTAGTCTTTTAATATTATGCAAGTTGTAATTTTATTTTTCATAGAGTTGTAATATTTCATCTTAAGCAATAAAAAATTTAATCTTTTACAATTATGTTCTTCTTTCTCTCTCTATCTCCTCTCAATTTATCTTCTTCAACCCTCTCATATTCTTTAGACAGGTTTATTTTATTCCCATATTCATGCAATTTTATTTTCCTTTAGCATAAACTTACTTAAATTCAGATCTCTCAAATATAAGGATTTTCCAACTTGTGTTAATTGAAAATATTCCTCTCTGTGGGATCGACCCGTTCTTATCACTCTACTTGATTTTTAAATCTTTTTAGTGAGTGAGTGCGGTTATTTTTGAAATTGTGGCACACCTTTTAACGATGAGTTTTGTGCACATCAAACGATAGCACGTGCTCGAATAGGAAGCATAAAGAAGAAGTGCACTGCCTTCTCCATACACAGGTTGACGCAATAGCAGCAGGACAGCCTCCTTCGCACGAGCAACAATATCCCTAGCTCGTTCAACGGGGCAGGGTATTTATAGGGAAGGAACCCTAATGGAGTCCTTCGAACGTTAAGGATCCGAGTGGGATTAAACCTACCTTAGGTTAGAGTCCTAATCGCACAGGATACGCCTCCCTTACCCGATCTACTGTCGCTTTCCTTGTTAGAGTAAAACCCTAATCTCCCATGGATGATCGGGCTCCTACGTTCGAACACTCTAATGGGTTTGGGCCTCTAGATGTTTTATATGTGGAAAGGGGTGAAACGTAGTGAAGGGGCGTGATCTCGCGCTGGTCCTGAGCTGGGAGGATGATCATTGGATAGTGAACTGCAAAGAAAAGAGAAACGAATTAGGAGGCCCATGGATAGTTTCCTGGGAAAACCCTCCGATGCTTAAGTCAGTAGAGCAATGGTGGAAGGTATTGAGGGAGCTTGAAAGAGATGCGCGAGATTCCCCAACACCAAGATGGTGAAGTGGTTCCTGCTCAGGGAGTGTTAGGCATGTATCTGCCTTCCCTGCTACCGGAGGGACTCCTTGGTTTATATAGCGAGATCCCCCGAAGAGTCCCATAAGCTGAGGAGTTTTAGGTGGGAGTTACGTCCTCATCATGGGATCATTACGCCCTCATCGTGGGCTCTTCATGACCTGGGGAGATCGTGGCACCCTTATCCCGCTGAACTCCTGCTCATAAAGGACTGTCAACGGCTACATGGATAAGCATTTGTCAGTTGATCCAAGCATGAGAAGTGCCAGCACTGTCCGGGCGATGGGCCGAGCTCGGATGCAGTCAGAGCGGGGTCGGGCGTGGGTCTTCCTCTGTTCTGACGTTCGGGCCTTCCGAGCCTAAGGGCCGCCGAGGAAGGATGGGATCCCGAGTGTTCTTTATTGGGCTTTTATGGCCAAAGTGGGTACGAGAGGGCTGTTGTTGTGTAGTGGACAGCGGATCTAGAGGAGAGGGATGAATAGATCAGCCCCACTTTTCGTAATGTGGCCCTCTATATAGCTAGTTAAAATGAATTGCAGCGGAATAGAAACTAGCTTCCAAGTGCGTTATGATTTGCTTAGCAAGATAAGCAAGATATATAACAATTCGATCCTAAGCATGCACCTAGAACGAATCAATCACACAAGCAAACCACACTAGACAGGATTTTAAGGTGGTTCGGACTGAATCCTCAGCCCTACGTCCACCCCTCACCAAAACCCAGTGAGGCTTCACTTGTGCAGCACACAGAACCGTAAATCGGAGACCACCGATTGCCTTCCTAGTCACCACCTGGTAGGGATGTCAACCGCAAATTGGAACAACCTCCAATTACCTTCCTACTAACCACCGGTAGGGATGAATCACACTTTCAATGTTTAAACAATAATGAAAATGAAACAAATGTGAAGGAACTAAAACAAGAGATTGAGTTATGAGTGAAAATGAATTGGCCCTTGTATGGAATGTTGATCAGCAACAAGGCTCCTCTTGGCTTCAACTCAATCTTCTTGATTCACCCTTGATTGGATGAATGTTCTTCACGGAGTACTGTTCACGTGAACAGTACCTCTTCCTTCAATTCTTCTCTCTTGATCTTCTCTTTGAATTTCTTTGAATGAATGAAGGAGATGATGAAGCTACCTTGAATCTTGATTGCTTCTTTAGCTCCTAGGACTTTGAATGCTTGAAAGATCACCTTGGATGAGCTTGAAAGAGCTTGAATGGATGTAGATGATTTTCCTTGAAGAACTTGAATCAAACCGGCTTCCTTGGATCACTTTGATAGCCTTGCTTTGATGTAATCTTCCTTGAGATTTGCTGGCTTTGATTTGAGCTTGATTCCCCTTTGATTGGATGAAGAACACCTTCACGAACTACTGTTCACATGAACAGTAGCTCGTTTCCAAGCTCTCTTGTAACCTCCCTTGCAGCCACCCTAGATCTCACAAGAAGCCCCTTGAAGCATTAGGGCTTCTAACCCCTCATGTGTTAGTTTTATAACCCTTGAATGGTCCATAGATGCCCCCTAGACCAGATCCATAAATCATGGAAGATTAGGTAAGGTTTGATTAACAAATCCATGGAAAGGGGCAAGCCATGAGGTTGATTTCGAAGTCAAACAAGGCTGCATCGGGGCTGGCGGTCGACTGGAACCTGCTGCAGCCAGAACTTTTCGGCTCTGGCAAAACTGGTCGACCGGACGCCTGGGGGCAGTCGACCGAAACCTGTAACAACGTCATCATTTCGGTTCTGGGTAAACCGGTCGACCGGCCAAGGTGTATAGGTCAACCGAAATCTGTAAACGTTGACATTCTGAGGCTCTGGCAAATCAGGTCGACCGGCCAAAGCGTGTAGGTCGACCGGAAAGACCTATACCTGCAAAATTGAACTGTTAGCCCAAGGAAACATGTCCATAGGTCAAGATATTCATGTTCTCATCAATTTCATATATTTTGGGATTGAAATAAATTTAGATTATGCTATAAGCATTTCTATAGGTCGATCCCCGCGACCTGACCGTGCAGGTCGATCCGCGTGCGAGGGCGCAACATTGAGCTTTCACGTTCGCCATTTCCACTTGATTCCTTGTCCATTCATTGGCACACCTGTCATGAATAAAAACATCACATATGTCAATCACATGAAAGTGAAAAACATCAATGACTAATAGTGTTTAGCCATTATCAAAACCAAGAATACCACAGAACTCATATGACCATACAATGATGTCGAATGACCCAAGTGACCATATGAACTCAAATGACCATAGGGGCACAACATTTTCCCCCTTTTTGATGATGGCAACACTGTGAGTCATTATATGACAGAGATATCCAATATGGCAAAGCGTATACATGATGGCACCTACGCAGCTCAAGATCCATGATAGTAAAACATGAGAATGCGGATTTGGATACATGGATGATCAAAGCATGTGAATGCTATATAGGAATACTATGCATAATGTGACGGTTGGATGATAACAGATGAAACAGATGAAGGCTCTCCCCCTCAAGAAGGACTCCCATGTCCACAACCTCAATAAGGACTCACAACAAGAATTCTCCCCCTTTGCCAACAGCAAAAAGGAGCAATAAAGTGAAATATCCTTGAGACCAGAGCGGAAAGGAGTGAAGAGCAAGCCATTATATGCAAACCTGAAGCAGATTGTGAGCAACATGTATGGTTCAAAGCTAATGAAATCTGAATTCATCAATAGAGTTCGAAAAGCAGCTACATCCAAGAGTTAATAGAAATGAACCAAAAAGACATATCATGGCAGTGCTTAACCGTCCCTTGTCTTATATATCCATATTCAATAACGAGAAAGGGAATAACACAAGAACTCGTATTGAGGCTAAACAATCATGACTAGAGCATGGAATTGTATGATTGAGGCAAGAGATTTCATATTTTGATTTTCAATATCTGTAGTATATGAAGGCACATGACTCATATTTTACGAGCAGTCAAGTCTAGTACATGCCTCCTAGCCGTAAGAATACATGTTGTTTAGACGTCAATATCCCTAGGTATTTGACAAGACTGACTGTAATACTTCAGAATGAACAAAGATAGCAGAGTTGCGTCATGACATATCCGATCTCATTTCTATGATGAGAAGATATATTTCTCAGCAATTGTGTTAGTGCTCTGCCTAGAGTCCAAATATAAGTAAGACAGAGATAATAGAGGCACATCATGACATATTATTCGTCACTTGATGTGATGACGTGACATATTTCTCCGTGCAACAATATCATTGCTCTGCAAATAGATTTTCAAGAAGTCCAGCTCATCAAGATGTTTAAAAATAATACTAAGCTCTAGAGTATCACCAAGATTGTCATGAAGTCTGGATTTTCAGATATCAGGATAGTCATTCAAAGCATAATATGCAATCTTTAGTTAAGGTCTATTAAAACCATAGAATATAGATGATTTCAAAATGAATATTTCAGAGCTGCAAGGAATTCATTAAATCTGAACCATTTTCATTGATTGGACAATCATGAGGGCATATAATAGAAAGCTCTTACACCATATATTCGACAATCTCAGGAGCTCAAACCAGACTATAAGCCAAGAAGTAGATTGTAAGAGGTTAAGAGAATCAGCAAAACTCCCCCTAAAGATATGCAATGGATGCGCGAAGGGATTATATTTGCAATCAAGTTGAATGACAAATGACGTTGGCCTAGTCACTCATGAAGGTGCCAGAAATGAAATGTATGACCCAACCCATGGTTGTACACTTATTAAATGCAACAGAATGAAGATGAAATATATGCATGAATGCTGCACAAGGACAACTCCCCCTTACTATATGGCCTATATGCGACATTGACGCATGGTACTTGGCGGAGGTGAAACCTCACGCATATTGAGTGCTTCGTGACAAGCATAACTTGCCCTTCCATACATCAACATTTGATATACCATGGCCATGCGAGAATGATGCTACACAAACCATACAATGCATTATGAACATGAACTCAATTCATTAGTATGCAACTACATGCAATGCGACACCATATGCAAAAAGACATATTGACATATAAACAATGCATGAATGCAAAACACACAACTAATTGAACAGGATTATCAATTCAAATTCTTATTGGCCTGAGGTCGGCAAAGACCAAGCTCCCTTCTTAGTGTTGAAAACCTGTCATTACACAAGGGCTTGGTAAGGATATCAGCAATCTGATTCAATGTATCAACAAAATACAGTTCAAAGTTTTTCTTACCGACCTCATCTCTAATGAAGTGATGCCTAATCTCAATATGCTTAGTCCTAGAGTGCTGGACTGGATTTTTGGCAAGGTTGATAGAACTAGTGTTATCACACAGAATCGGGACACAACCAAGATCCACCAAGTAGTCTTGGAGTTGGTGTTTAATCCACAACACTTGGGTGCCACAGCTCCCTGCGGCAACATATTTTACCTCCGCAGTTGAGAGGGCAACCGAGTGTTGTTTCTTGGAGGCCCAAGAAACTAAACACCCGCCTAGAAACTGGCAATAGCCACCAGTACTCTTACGATCCAGCTTGTATCCAGCGTAATCCGCATCAGAATAAGATATAAGAGATAAATCACATGATGACGGATACCACAATCCTAAATCTTGAGTGCCGGCAAGATATCGAAGGATACGTTTGACGGCAGTCAAATGGGATTCTCTAGGACTAGCTTGAAATCTAGCACAAAGGTAAACACTAAATTGGATATCTGGTCGAGATGCAGTCAAGTAAAGTAAAGAGCCAATCATACCTCTATAGACCTTTGCATCCACCAATTTACCATTTTCATCCGAATCTAGTGAAGTTGAGGTGCTCATAGGAGTTGCAATGATTTTGCTGTTTGCCATGTCAAATCTTTTCAATAGCTCTTTAATGTATTTGGCTTGACTTATGAAGCACCCATCGTCTCCTTGGTTGACCTGCAAACCGAGAAAGAATTGAAGTTCTCCCATTAGGCTCATCTCAAATTCGCTAGTCATGAGGTTAGCAAATTCCTCACACATTTCAGATTTTGTAGAACCAAACACAATATCATCAACATAAATTTGAACAATCAAGATGTTCTTACCTTGCTTCTTGGTGAAGAGTGTTTGATCTACCTTACCTCGTGTGTACCCTTTTTCAATGAGGAATGAGCTTAGCCTTTCATACCAAGCTCTTGGTGCTTGCTTAAGTCCATAAAGCGCCCTGTCTAGCTTGTATACAAAATCTGCATTGTTAGAGTTCTCAAAGCCAGGGGGATGCTCAACATAGACTTATTCTTTGATCAAGCCATTCAAGAAAGTACTTTTAACATCTATTTGATAAAGCTTTATTCTAAGGGAGCATGCAAAGGCAAGTAAAATTTTGATGGCTTCGAGTCTAGCAACTGGGGCGTAAGATTCATCAAAGTCGACCCCAAACTCTTGATTATACCCTTGAGCCAACAATCTAGCTTTGTTTCTGATTATCTTACCTTCCTCACTTAATTTGTTCCTAAAAACCCATTTAGTGCCTATGACAGATTGTGATGATGGTCTAGGAACAAAATGCCAAACTTTGTTTCTCTCAAACTGGTTTAACTCTTCTTGCATGGAATTTATCCAGTTTTCATCTTTTAAAGCATCATAAATGTTTTTGGGTTCATGCTGCGAGACAAGAGCAAGTTGATCTAATTCTTCCATAATTTTAAAATGTGACCTTGTTCTAGGTGGGTCATTCAAGCTGCCAAGGACATTCTCCAAGGGATGATCCTTATGAGTTCTAATGTTTGTAGAATCGTTACCTTCTCCTGGAGCTTGATCCCTTACATTGCTTGATTCAGCTAGGTCACTGTCTTCTTTTATTTCTTCTTATGGAGAATCACTCTTGTCCTTCATGCTTAGGAATTCCCCATCTTCATCATTTTTCCTGCAAGAGTTATCATTGTTAGAATCATGATATTCATCAAAGGAAACATGGGGTGATTCTTCCACAGTTTGACTTTTAATGTTATAAATTCTATAAGCCCTAGATCTATCAGAATATCTAAGAAATATACCTTCATCGCTCTTGGGGTCGAATTTATCTAAATCTCTTTTGTCATTATTGTGAATGAAGCATTTTGATCCAAAAACTTTCATATGATGTAGAGAGGGCATTTTACCTTTGAGCAACTCATAGGGAGTCTTTTTGGTGTGAGACCTTACCATTGACCGGTTGATAATGTAACACGCCGTATTTACCGTTTCGGCCCAAAATTTCCTTGGAAGTTGCCGTTCGGCAAGCATTGTCCTCGCCATCTCTATGAGTGTTCGATTCTTTCTTTCAACAATCCCATTTTGCTCGGGGGTTCTTGGTGAAGAGAATCGGTGTGAAATGCCTTCTGACCTGCAAAGATTATAGAAATCAGTATTCTCAAATTCACCACCGTGATCAGATTGAATCTTGAAAATCTTAAACTCACCGTCCTGCTTTATCTTCAAATAGAGTGCCTGAAACTCATTAAAAGCATCATTTTTGTGTGTGAGGAAGAAAACCCATGTGAACCTAGAGAAATCATCCACCAAGACATATCCATATTTTCTACCACTTAAACTAGCAGTTCTGGTTGGACCAAACAAGTCCATATGAATTAGCTCGAGTGGTTTGGAAGATAAATATGAGGATCTAGCCTTGAAGGATTTTCTAGTTTGTTTACCAAGGGCACATGCATCACACAACTTATTTTCTTGTTTAAAATATAATTCAGGCAAACCTTTCACCATTGAATGCTTTAACAATTTATGTAGAACATTGTAGCTAGCATGTCCTAGTCTACGATGCCATAACCATGCAAGTTCAGATTTTGGTGCAGCAAGACAAAGATTTGCATAAGCAGGATCATCTAAGTCAATCATGTAGACATTGTTGACTCTTTTACCAGAAAATTTTACCTTGTCAGATTTTGGTTCAAGGATTTTACATGCATGAGAGTCAAACAATACTTTATGATCTTTATCACACAATTGACTTATGCTAAGCAAGTTGTATTTCAATCCTTCAACTAACAACACATTTCCAATGGAGTTGGAGAGGTTCTTACCTACATTACCTGTTCCAATGATTTTTCCTTTGTTGTTTCCTCCAAATGTGACGTATCCTCCTTCCTTTTTCTCCAAGAGACAAAATTTTGATTTGTCTCCCGTCATGTGTCTTGAACAGCCGCTATCAAGGTACCACCTGTTATGCATGGCTGTAAGACACTCCTGCATAAAGAATTAAGCAATGTGGTTTGGAACCCAGCAAAACTTGGGTCCCACCAACTTCTTCAAGTTTTCAAAACATGATACCATCTCTTTCGGAATCCAAACCTTTCTAGCATTCATGTTTTCTTTGTTTAATGCAGGAATTTTCTTTTCAACTTTGACATTCATTTTCTATTTGGAGGTTCTTTGTTGAACTTTGTGAAAGTTTGAAAAGGCTTGCTTCTTAAACCATTGAGGCCGTTGGCTGGTTTTAGATTGAAAATGATTATTTTGCCACCTAGGGGATTGGTGCACACAGAAATCACAATTACCCCACAAGTGAGGTGGTGTTGGCCTAAGTGATGGAGCACCCCAGTTATAGTGATACCTAGAAGGCTGAGCAGTAAAGGCCAAGAATGTGTTGACCTATGCTGCTGGGAAGATTGGCCTTTCTTAGGCTTTTGGGCAGTCTTCTTGGGGATTTTGGTGATTGCCTCTTCAATCTTTTCTTTCCCTTTCTCGTTTTGTTTTTGCTGGTTTTGTGTGAGAATTGTGTTCGAGGTGGAGGCTTTGGAAGATGAAATGAATGTGACAGTTTTGAGCCCAATTAGCCTTTTGTTTGTTGGTTCAAAACCTAACCCTTCCTTGTTGAAGTTCATTCTAGTACCTAGTAGTGCATCTAGGTTTTCTCTTCCATCCACAAACTTTTCTAAAGATTGTTGTTTATCCTTCAACTCTTTTTGTAGGTTTTCGATATTTTGAAGAAGTTGAATGTTGACTTGTTTGACAGCTTCATACTTTTCATTGCTCAATTTACTATCTTTTTCATAGCTTTGTATTTTGAGCTTCATGCTATCAATTTCATTTCTCAAATCCTCATTTTCAGTTTCCATGTCAGCCATTTCTTTTCTTCCTTCCTCCAAATTTTCAATCATTTTCTTAAGATCTTCAATTTCAGTCTCAAGTATAGCATTCTTATGATTGGTTTCATGATCATGCACAAAAGAATTGATTTTCTTTTTCAATGATTTATTTTCCTTTTTGTACATGTTATATTTTTCCATCAGTTGTATATATGCTTCCTCTCAATCATCAACAGTATAATCTTCAAATGGAGAAGTTACCTCGGTTTCTTCGTCACCTTTGGCCATAAGACAAAGATCTCCTCTTTCCTTGTCCGAGGAGCTGGTTTCATCATCACTTTCTTCTTCGTCGCTCCAAGTGGACACCATGGCCTTGTTCTTCTTCTTGCCCTTCCATTTGCCACCCTTTTTGAGTCTGTCAGGACAATCAGTCTTGTAATGCCCTGGTTTATTGCAAGAGTAACAAATGATTTTGTCAGGTTTCTTGAAATTTTCAGAATTAGTTTTGAAACCATTTCTCACCTTAGATCTTCCTCTCAAGAACCTCTTACCTTCCTTTCTCAGAAATTTTCCAAACTTACGTGTAAGCATGGCCACGTCATCCTCATCTCGCTCACTAGCTGAATCCTCACTTTCATCGGAGGAGTTTTGACGACTAGGTCCTGCTTTAAGAGCTAAATACTTTTTATTTGGTGCCTCAACCTCTCTGCTCTTAAGGTTGATCTCATAGGTCATTAGTGACGTAATGAGTTCATCTACCTTTGTAGTGGAAAGATCTCTGGATTCTTCCACCACGGTAGCCTTCGTGTGCCATGCTGGAGTTAATGATCTGAGAATTTTTCTTACAATTTCTTGCTCTGTGTATTTCTTTCCGAAATTAGTTAAACTATTAGTAAGCACAGTCAATCGAGCATACATATCTCGAATTGACTCATCAGGCTTCATGCGGAACATTTCATATTCAGAAACTAAAATGTTGGCTTTCGTTTCTCGTACCTGAGAGGTTCCTTCGTAGATTACCTCTAACTTATCCCACATTTGTTTTGCAGATGCGCAGGTGGCCACTCTTGAGAATTCTACTAGATGGAGTGAGCATTGCATGATGTGTTTAGCATTCCAGTTGACAGTGGATTGCCTTATCTGTTCTTTGGTCCACAAGTCCTCATTATCCGTAAGCTCATACGGACGTTTGCTGATCACTCGCCAAAGTTCGTAGTCTTGGGCGCGAATGAACACCTGCATACGATGTTTCCAATAGGGATAATTAGATCCAGTGAAATAAGGAGGCCTATTCACAGCATGTCCTTCGGGTAGAAAACCCTTAGACGCTGATCCACCATTTCCCTCAAGGTCGTTGGACCCCATAATGAGAGATTAGGCTCTGATACCACTTGTTGTGTAGTGGACAGCGGATCTAGAGGGGAGGGGTGAATAGATCAGCCCCACTTTTCGCAATGTGGCCCTCTATATAGCTAGTTAAAATGAATTGCAACGGAATAGAAACTAGCTTCAAAGTGCGTTATGATTTGCTTAGCAAGATAAGCAAGATATATAACAATTCGATCCTAAGCATGCACCTAGAACGAATCAATCACACAAGCAAACCACACTAGACAGGATTTTAAGGTGGTTCGGACTGAATCCTCAGCCCTACGTCCACCCCTCACCAAAACTCGGTGAGGCTTCACTTGTGCAGCGCACAGAACCACAAATCGGAAACCACCGATTGCCTTCCTACTCACCACCTGGTAGGGATGTCAACCGCAAATTGGAACAACCTCAAATTGCCTTCTTACTTACCACCGGTAGGGATGAATCACACTTTCAATGTTTAAACAATAATGAAAATGAAACAAATGTGAAGGAACTAAAACAAGAGATTGAGTTATGAGTGAAAATGAATTGGCCCTTGTATGGAATGTTGATCAGCAACAAGGCTCCTCTTGGCTTCAACTCAATCTTCTTGATTCACCCTTGATTGGATGAATGTTCTTCACGGAGTACTGTTCACGTGAACAATACCTCTTCTTTCAATTCTTCTCTCTTGATCTTCTCTTTGAATTTCTTTGAATGAATGAAGGAGATGATGAAGCTACCTTGAATCTTGATTGCTTCTTTAGCTCCTAGGAGTTTGAATGTTTGAAAGATCACCATGGATGAGCTTGAAAGAGCTTGAATGGATGTAGATGATTTCCCTTGAAGAACTTGAATCAAACCGGCTTCCTTGGATCACTTTGATAGCCTTGCTTTGATGTAATCTTCCTTGAGGTTTGCTGGCTTTAATTTGAGCTTGATTCCCCTTTGATTGGATGAAGAACACCTTCACGAACTACTGTTCACGTGAACAGTAGCTCGTTTCCAAGCTCTCTTGTAACCTCCCTTGCAGCCACCCTAGATCTCACAAGAAGCCCCTTGAAGCATTAGGGTTTCTAACCCCTCATGTGTTAGTTTTATAACCATTGAATGGTCCATAGATGCCCCCTAGACCAGATCCACAAGTCATGGAAGATTAGGTAATGTTTGATTAAACAAATACATGGAAAGAAGCTAGCCACGAGGTTGATTTCGAAGTCAAACAAGGCTGCATTGGGGCTGGCGATCGACCGGAATTCATGGGCCGGTCGACCGAAACCTGCTGCAGCCAGAACTTTTCGGCTCTGGCAAAACCGGTCGACCAGACGCTTGGGGGCGGTCGACCGAAACCTGTAACAACGTCATCATTTCGATTCTGGGAAAACCGGTCGACCGGCCAAGGTGTATAGGTCGACCGAAATCTGTAAACGTTGACATTCTGAGGCTCTAGCAAATCAGGTCGACCGGCCAAAGCGTGTAGGTCGACCGGAAAGACCTGTACTTGCAAAATTGAACTGTTAGCCCAAGGAAACATGTCCATAGGTCAAGATATTCATGTTCTCATCAATTTCATATATTTTGGGATTGAAATCAATTTAGATTATGCTATAAGCATTTCTATAGGTCGATCCCCGCGACCTGACCGTGCAGGTCGATCCGCGTGCGAGGGCGCAACATTGAGCTTTCACGTTCGCCATTTCCACTTGATTCCTTGTCCATTCATTGGCGCACCTGTCATGAACAAAAACATCACATATGTCAATCACATGAAAGTGAAAAACATCAATGACTAATAGTGTTTAGCCATTATCAAAACCAAGAATACCACAGAACTCATATGACCATAGAAAGATGTCGAATGACCCAAGTGACCATATGAACTCAAATGACCATAGGGGCACAATAGCTGTCACTTGGATGAGCTGAGCCTCGTTCGGTCCTGATGGGCCTAGTTTGGCTGCTCTTAATCGGGCTGCAGAAATCCCCCTCTCCACTTGTCCCCCCTACTCCCGAGCTTTAGTAAGCTCGGACGAGTAGCTGCTTGGGGTCTCGGACCAGCGTGGCTCAGGTGGGTGGAGATCTGGCGGTGTTTAGGAGGCCACGTGTCGTGGTCACCTGTGCCCGTGTTAATGATGATCCTGACGGATTTGAACTGAAGGGGCCCCCTTTCCTCGGACGTCGGAATGACGCGCCGCCTTCCGCGTGGGTTTATAGGCGTTGGGCGCTTCTTGTCATTCCAGACTCCCTCCATTTCTTAGGGTTTTGGCCCTTTTTCATTCTCATTTTTGGGGCTCTTCGATGCGCCGTGAGGACACGACGGAGGAGCAGAGGCTTGCTGCGGCATTCAAGGAGTTGACGGTGATAAACGCGGAGGCTGTCCAGCAGATTCCTCCTCCCCCGGAATCTTCAGGGTCCCGGGACCATCTTCCCTCAGAGTTTTCTTCTGACTCCATGGCGGGCCAACGCCCAGATGTTGGGGAGTGGGAGGATGAGCCGGTGGCGAGGGCGCCGGTCCCGAACTGCAGCGAACTGGGGGAGGTGGATGTGAGGAGGCTGGAGCACCAGTATCGCCTGCCCCACAAGCATAGTTTTGTCGCTGCTACTCCATACGAGACAAGCCTAGACTCTCGTGCAAGTCACATCTGTATGTTTCTTCTGTCGTGAAAGGGTGGATTCCGCCTTCCTTTTGAACCTTTCGTCCTTCAGCTTCTTAATTTTTTTTTCGATTGGCGCCCATTCAGTTGGTAGCCAACTCTTATCTCCTCCTTTCCACCTTTCGTATTCTGTCACGCCCCGAGCGCGGAAGATTACCCGGAGGCGTGACGCGTCTATATAGATCGTGTCAATCATGTAAATATCAGAGTGCGCAATTGACTAAGATTTAACTCAAAATTAATACAAATAGTACAAGCTTACAATTGTCACAACTAATCAAAGGACAAATACATATGTTCCCAGAGTTCAACGACTAGGCTTCCAATTTTTAAGCAGTTTTAATCAAGTTGACTAATACAAATGACATAGATGAATTGATACAACTGACATAAGTGAACTAATACAATAACACAAGAACATCACAATTAACATGACAATCGATGACTCCATTCTACACTCAACACTCAGACTCATTCCCTTCCGAGTGTTGGTTGGCATCCAAATTACCTAAAAATATTAGAAAACAACTAGATGAGCGAATCGCTCAGTAGGAATTACATTTCAAGATTTAACAGGCTTTAAGTGGTTTACAAGTTCAATTAATGTCAATAAAACTATGCATGTAGATGAGTAGATATCAAGGATTGTAAAAAAAAATCGACAAGAGCAGTGAAGGAATAACAAGTGAGAGTATAAGGATTCCAACTTTAATGCAACAATAGCAAGAGATTCAAGTAAGTAATAACTGGAATTAACAAAATCTTTCCAAAAGAGTAAGAACTCATGTCAAGAAAGTAATAGAAAGTAATATAAATTCAAGCATGTCAAACTGGAATTGGCTATTTATCAATTTCATTCAAGTAAAAACTTTACCCCTCTGCGGGTCTCAAGTCAAATCAATCAAGTAATATCACGAGAATGAGTGGAATTGTCTAAAGCCAAGCAAGCAAGTACTCCGGTGCAATGCCAAACACTATGGTCAATAAACTCCCATGGGCACAAGTACCTTCGGGTGCTCCCCCCAAGACTAGACTGGGCCCTATATGCACAGCATTTCATGTATACCTTTGACATCCACTCTCATTTATAGCCAATATGGAATTTCAAGGTTTGACCAGTATGATATATAAGGTAGAATTATGGAATGGAATCCAAGGGCGCGTTAATGTGTAGGGATGAACTAGGAGTGGAAACCAGTAACGTTTGATACACGGAAAAAAAATTAGATAAGAGAGGTGCCTTATGGGCCACCTGACAATTTTAGAAACGACACCCTTACTGTGGGATGCCCTTTCTGGGAATTATACAGGGTTTAGAGGACCCTGTCAGGAGTTAAATATCCCCTCTCCGGCTGCCATATGTCAGTGGAGATGGCAAAAGTGAAAGCCTAATGATCGCGTTAGCGTAATGAGCTAGCTGTGTCGACTCAATAGTTCATCACGTCAACTCATCAGTTCATCGCGTCAACCCTGTCAACAAGCAGGGTCGACTCATTAGTTCATGTGAACAGTACATCGTCAACCCTTCCAACAGGCAGGGTCGACTCATCAGTTCATGTGAACAGTACTGCGTCAACCCTTCCAACAGGCAGGGTCGACTCATCAGTTCATGTGAACAGTACTGCGTTAACCCTTCCAACAGGCAGGGTCGACTTATCAGTTCATGTGAACAGTACACAGGGTCGACTCATTAGTTCATGTGAACAGTACTGCGTCAACCCTTCCAACAGGCAGGGTCGACTCATCAGTTCATATGAACAGTACTGCGTCAACCCTTCCAACAGGCAGGGTCGACTCATCAGTTCATGTGAACAGTACTGCGTCAACCCTTCCAACAGGCAGGGTCGACTCATCAGTTCATATGAACAGTACTGCGTCAACCCTTCCAACAGGCAGGGTCGACTCATCAGTTCATGTGAACAGTACACAGGGTCGACTCATCAGTTCATATGAACAGTACTGCGTCAACCCTTCCAACAGGCAAGGTCGACTCATCAGTTCATATGAACAGTACTGCGTCAACCACTACCAGAAAAAGCGGGATTACAGACGGAAATTTCAGACGGAAATTTCCGTCTGAAATTTGTGACGGATTTTTTTCCGTCGGAAATCCCGTCTGAAATATGCAATTACACACCGAATTTCAGACGGAAATTTGTGACGGAAAATATTCCGTCACAAATTTCAGACGGAATTTGGGACGGAAAATTTAATATGTCAGAAATTTATGACCAAGAATTTATGACGGCCACATTTGTGACGGATCCGTCTGACAATTCGTCACAAATGTGTCTTCTCACGGATTTTCAGACGGAAATTAATCCGTCACAAAAATTTTGCGCCCCCAATCCGTCGCAACTGGCAGGGTCGACTCTGCAGTTCAAATCTGCTCAAAATGGTTTAAGGTATTAATCTTTAATTAAGCTAGGTTATTGACATTTGATTTAAGTTGATTTAGGCAAAACTGATGACATGGATAGATAGAGAAAACTGTAAGGATTATAGATCTTTATTCATACACTGTTTCATGCTTTGGTTGCTTAAATATTAGATTTTTAACATGATATATCATACAAGTTTTCATTTGTAAAGGAACTAAATGGAGACAAGGTTTCTAGATAGGCTACCTAACAGATTAATTAGGTATGCTAATTAGTTAGTAGATCAACTAACATGTTAATTGGGTATGTTAACAGGTTAGTTAAACTAATAAGTTACGTAAAAATATGATAAAACTTGCGTTAAACGGATATATCGTATGGATATGAAGCTAATACATGCCAACTACCCTAGATTGAAGCTAATACATTCTAATCAATGCTAATCATTTTGGGTATAAGGCTAGTGTAGACACGCCAAAATTGACGTTTTGTTGATCAAATCTCATGTTATTATATAAATGCCCCAAGTGGACCTCAATATTCCTATAACATGAAGTTTTTCTATTTTTGTGAGTTTTTCTGCATTTTTCCTGTATTTTTGTGATTCACGACTTGATTAAGGGCGTTAATTTTAAAAGTAACGACCTGTGGTAGGGCGTTTTCAAAGAAAGGACGACTGTATGTGAGGGCGTGAATTCCTGGTGTTATCCCTTAATTTCTGGGATTATCTATTTTCAAAATAAAAGGCCTTTTATGAGTAACGCCTTCTCTCAGGACGTGATTTTAATTAACGCCGTTATCTCGGGCGTGTTATTTGAGCTTTCAAACAAGGCAAGGTTTCGTTTCCAAAATTAAATCCAGGAAGAAACGCCCTTTCCTAGGTCGTGTTTCAAGAAGACGTCTTTGTGAAGGTCGTCAATTCATAAAAGACGCCCTGTATTAAGGCGTGTTTTAGTCCAGAGTCCTTCCTTTTTCAATCTTTCCCTCACAGTTGCCTACTGTCTTTGGACTCTTGCTCGATCTTGACCCTTCCCTGGATGCCTCATTGCCTGTTCTTATCCTTCCTTGGTTTGATCACATCCGTTTGAGGCATTATAAATTAAAAATTTGACCGATCGTGCAGAAGGTTAAGCACCTTCAGTATTCGGTGGATTGAGTGCTCAGAAGTTTTCTTTCATCACGGGCAGAAGCTTTCTTCATCCCTTGCTGCCTCCCCTCTCTGCATCCCTTTGAGCTACATCCGGTGCTTCATCCATCACTATTCGGTTTCTTCCCTTTACTGTCGCCAGGGACAGCAGGGTTCTCATCTTTTCTTCTATTTTGTTTTTATTTTATTCATACCATCATCCCTCTGTCCTTTATATCTCTATTCCTTGTTCACGTTTTGTTGCATTTTTTATCATCAAACTCCCCTTCCCTTAAGTCTTCTTAAGGGGTTTTAAAAGAAAACAAAAAAGGAAGGTGCGCATGTTGAGGTCTTTTCATTATTTTTATGTTAGTTTTAGACTGATACTACTGCACTTTGGCTGATCCCTTTTCTTTTACTTGTCTTTATTGTCTTTTTTTTTACAAGGTAATCAATCAAGAAAACCCACTTCGTCGGCCGGCCGATTGGAGTTGGAGGAAGAGATCCACATTTATCCCGCATCACATCTTTCACCAGGTACATGCGATCTTATTTTTTTTTTTATTGAGGTAAACCCTCTGGCGATCACAAACTCCTCCTTTTAGCACCTCGTGCTATTTTATTGCTTTCATCATATCTATTACTTTTTTTTTATATTTAAAAGTGGATTTTAAATAGATCTACAAATTGGCGATCACGGTGGGACATCCACTGTTTTCTTTGTTGATTACCACCTCCATTGACACCCTTGTGTGCCCTTTCCCTTTTGACACCCTTGTGTGTCCTTTCCCATTGACACCCTCGTGTGTCCTTTCCCTTTAGGCACCCTCGTGTGCCCTTTCCCCTCGGTACCCTCGGTACCCTTTCCTTTGTGCCCCTGGGGCATCTTCCATTGTGCACTCTGCACACTTCCCGGATCAGTCAATTGTTGCTTATTAACGCCTTCGACGAGGGCGTCTTTTGATTTAACGCCCCTCCCAGGGACGTGTTTTCGTGAATTAACGCCCCCTTCAAGGGCGTGTCTTTATTGCATCTGCTTGCATGATCTTCATTATTTTCTCGTCTGATATTTAGTGCCCCTTACAGAGACGTGTTTCATTAATTAACGCCCATCTCCAGGGCGTATGTTTCTATAACTGCGGTGTGCTGCATGCTGATTATACTGTCTGTGGAATTAACGCCCCTCTCAGAGGCGTTTTATTTATTTTCAGCGCCTTCCATCAGGGCGTGCCTCTGAGTTTTGACGCCCTCACTGGAAGGCGTCCTTTATTTATAAACGCCTAACCCTAAGGCGTGTTTTTCCTACGGTCTGTGAGCCCCTCACAGAATTTACGACAGCCACGCTGCCGTGTTTTCATTTAGTCACGACCTGCCACAGGGCGTGTCTTTCCTCTTCCTGTGAACACGACCTTTCCCAGGGCGTGTCTTTACTGTTCTTTTTCACAGATTGGCTATTATTCATTGCTTAGCATTTGTCTTGACATTATATTATTGCTTGGATCATCTTGGTTTGCTGGCTTGGTTGAGAGACCTCCTCTCTCTATCCTAGGACCCACACACCCTTCTTGGAATCGGGACGACCCTCCATTGAGCATTCCGTCTCTTTGGACTGGAAATCCCTTTTCCAAGACCTCCATAAGTCCCCGCACCCGTGGATTCCCTCACGGACGCCGGGCTGGTTGTACCCTCGAAGTACCTGGAGTTTAGAGAACCTATACGTTGTTAAAAGAGAGAAGAACCTAGTTGACCCGGAGGTTACATTTGGATCAAACTAGGTCTCATTTGGCAAAAGAGTGAACCTTCACAAATAATCCACCCTAAATTCGAACATCAAACATTAAAATCTTGCGTTTCTTGCCAACCTTGTTTGCATAAACGTAGTTGAGTGATTTGATTGTCTTGTTTGGATTGTATATTTTGTGACGGTTCCTTCATTGAACATCCTCTTTCTTAAGAATGAAGCTCCGTTCAGGTAAAACCATCAACATGTCAGGCCACGGGTACTCCTATGATGATGAGAATGAGAACATATTTGGTCAATATGAGGACCCTCCTCAGGATTCTTTTTATTATGAGGGGAACTACCTTCCTCCTCACCCCCATTACTCACAAGTTCATGTGGTCGATACCACTGTCCATGAGGCGGACCCTTCGTCTCAAGTTCCATCTTCCAACACTTCGGGGAACCCTTCCCCATCCATTAATGTCTCAGATTTGATCCAAGCTCTCTCCCAGTTGGACGACTCCCAACGGCAAGCCATTCAGGCCGCCTTAAAGGGGAAATCCGTCCTTTCTTCTTCTTCTAATCCCCCACCGGCCGTGAGTGGCCATCAAATCATTAATGACCAGGCGGTCTTGCATCCTCCCTCCTCTCGTCCGCAAACACCTACTGCGGCCATGCCGGCCCAGCAGGCGAGCTATTCAGCAGTCAGGCATCAATCCTCCCAACCTCCTCGGGTTCTACGAACGCCTATGCCACATTCTTTTATTCAAAACCAGGCCCCAGTCGAGCCCGATACCAACACTCTTTTGCTTCAGAAGCTAGCCAGCATGGAGGAGCAGCTCAAGAAGGTTACGGCAACTAAGAATGCTCCGGAAATTTCTCTTCCTACGTTGCCAGTGTTCCATTTACCACCTTCTGAAATGCCAAATTTTCGGCGATATAATGGGACCGGTAACCCCTTCATTCATTTAAAGGACTTCCGATATGAGACTTCTTTCTGGCAAGACAATAAGGCATCTCTGGCCTATTTATTCAGAAGATCTCTTGAGGGACCCGCCCTCGAATGGTTTTATTCTCTGGAGCCAGCTGATGCCGGTAACTTCGATGTTATCCAAAGGAAATTCTTGCAAAAGTACAGAGACCGGGTGGGACCTTCCCTTTCTGTTACAGATCTGGTCGCTGAGAAAATGAAGCCCGATGAAGACTTCATTATATTTGCTGACAGGTGGCGGTCTATGGCCGAGAAATTGAAGGACACATTGTCGGAACAAGAGCAAGTAAAAATGGTCATTTCTAATGCAACTCCTCAATTCCGGCACATTTTGGCCATGAATCGGCTGACAACGATGGAAGAGCTCTATGAAAGAGCACGTTATATACAAACACAAATGAAGGATTCGCCCATCATGGGCATGTTTGAGCCGAAGCCTCGGCTGTTTAAAAAGAA
Source organism: Amorphophallus konjac (assembly GCA_022559845.1). Taxonomy (NCBI): domain Eukaryota; kingdom Viridiplantae; phylum Streptophyta; class Magnoliopsida; order Alismatales; family Araceae; genus Amorphophallus; species Amorphophallus konjac. Next base: position 201,716,082 of record CM040124.1, read on the forward strand.
TGTAAATGTCAACAGTGGGCCCACGACTGAGGGCACTGTCACATGCCTCCCGCGAGGGCACCTTCTTCAAATACTCCTCCCATGCCTCCCGCGGGGGCATCTTTATTAAACACCGCTACTACGCCTCCTACGAGGGCGCCCCTTTTATTGAATTCCCCTTTGGTATCCCCTAGCAGGATCTCTGCTACCGACATTCCTTCCTCCTCTTCCAACCCTCCCCCTAATGTTGCCCCGACAGAGGCGCGCCAAGGCGTAGCGCCGCTCCGTAGTGGACGGATGTTCCACCGTGTTTTCCCACAGAGAGAGCTAGAGCCCGTGCAGGGGCCACAAGAGCAAGAGCAAGAACAAGATTCAGTGCCGGGAACTCAGTATGATCTGTTAAAGCACCTGGATCGCACTCCAGCCAGAATCTCCATTCTTGAATTAATCAAGAGGTCCACCACTCATCAGCTGGCCTTGAAGGAATATCTGCAGAAGGTTATGGTCAATGAGGACCTTCCGGTTGAACAGATAATTACAGTCTTAACCCCTACCAGCAGTCAGCCGGCAATCACATTCCATGAACATGAGTTAGCACCTCTACCAGCAAGAAAGTATGCCCTATGTATCACGGTTGATATCAACAAAGTAGCTGTTAAGCAGTGTTTGGTAGACACCGGTGCATCTATCAATGTGTTGCCTCCGAGCACTCTGAAGCTATGCGGTATCCCTGAGAGCCAGATACGGCCATCCACCATTACTGTCACTGCATATGACAATACAAAGAAACCCCCTCTGGGTATGATTACTCTTAAAGTCAGCTTAGGTCCAGCCACCATTACGGCAGATTTCCATATTCTGGATATGGACCCGACCTTTAATGGCATCCTGGGTCGCCCTTATATTCAGCAGCTTGACGCAGTGCCCTCTACAAACCATCAGTGCCTTAAGTTTCCGCACAAGGGCCGCATTATCAAGGTGACCAGCGTGCCGATCTTACCAGAGGAGGACATACATGTAGCTTCATCAGTTCCTTCCATGTGGCCAGCCAATAAGCCGTTATTATCTGTGTTGGACATTCACTGTCCACGACCGATGCTATCTGAGACTGTTACCACCGTTGCCATGACACCCCTGCCTTCTAAGGGGAAGAAGAAAAAGAAAAATATGATGAATACCCCCGGCTGGAACATTCTGATAAGGATGGGATATCAAGATGGCAAGGGCCTGGGCGCCAAACTCCAGGGCAAGATTAGGCCCATTAAGCCTCAAAAAGTGATTGCACGAGGCGGCTTAGGCTACAAAGCACCGGACAAGAATGAAGGAGAGCCGTGGGCTGTTATGACGTCCACCTTCAAGCCAGATCGCCAGCCGCTCACCTGGACTTTAAAGACACATTTTGTCACCGGTGGCGTTCAGAACAATGAACAGACTACCGTCATTACATCATTGCTTGATTGTCAGGATGTGCACGCTAGACAGTTTGCACGGCACATTGCCCCACTGGCCACTTACAAAGCCTTGGAGACTTTAAGGCCAGATAAAAGAAGAAAAATGGGTGACCCGGAATGTGACTGGTACAGGTGGTTTGACATGAATGATATCACTTTCTCTTTAAGCCGCCTGTTCATGCCGACAGATCCAGAATGGCCACCATTGATTCGAGAACTGATTGAAATGCCTGCCGCAATCACAGATAAAAGGCAGATGTTAAGTGACTACACAGATACGGGAGAGCCAGATGTCCCCTTTGAAGAAGGATTCTCTGTGGATAGGCTGTGGGCTGGCCTTTTCTCCCTCACTTCTGTGCATCCGTCTGTGTTGGTCTCTCTCTATTCCCGTGGGTTTGGTCACGTGCCGCGACCACCACCGATTACCATCAACCTATCTCCCAATTCAATTCAGATTTCCTTCCCTATTGACCTTTCGCTCCTCGAGCGATTTTCTGAAATCTCCATCTCGCCCCCGTATGGGCCATCTTTGATTGAATCTTTCTCCAAACTTGCAATCTCCACTCCCCCCGCTATTCTCCCCTCGCATTGCTTTTTACTTGAAAAAGAAAATAAAAACGACGGAAAAGATAAAAATGAAAAAAAAAAAACGCCGATTTCCCAATTTTCCAATCCTCCATTTCTGTTGAGGAGACCTCATACTCTTCTCTCGAGCGCGTCCCGACCCAGGGGCCGCTCCTCCAAGATTTCTTGGTAAGTCTCTTCTCCCCCTCCGATGAGGGGTCCTCCCCTGTATCACCTCCTGTATCCACTTTTTCACCTCCTTCTTTCCCTTATAATCAAGCTAATTGCTCTTCCTCCCCTTCTTCCTCTAATAAAATTCATGGGGTAGATTCACACAAGAAGGCCAAGGGTAAGCAGATTCCTCGCAGATTTTTGTTGGAATTGGCCGTTAGATGCCAAGCTTGTTTAGCTCTCCCTGAGTTCGTGGAAGATCCGATTATCCTGCCAGAATTAGAAATTGAAGATTTTGTTGCTTCTTATGAGGGTTTGGGCGTTTATGAAATCATGAATGATGAAGACCCTATTGAAGAAGGGGATGAAAGTTATGAAGAATATGAGGACGAGGCTGATGCTTTTGCTAGTGGTATAAGAAGATTCGACGAACCATCAGCCTCAGTAGAAGAACCTACCAAAGAAATCAACTTGGGTACCGAGGAAGACCCTAGGATTGTCCTCATAAGTAAAAATTTGCTGCCCTCCGAAGAGAAGGCGCTCATCTTAGTTCTTCAAGAATACAAGGACACGTTCGCATGGAGCTATGAAGATATGCCTGGATTAGACCCTGCGCTCGTTGAACACCGTCTTACACTTAAGCCAGGATCTGTCCCGGTAAAACAACGGTTGAGGCGTTTCCACCCTAGCATGGCTTTGAAAATGAAAGAAGAGGTCGATAAACTCCATAAGGCTAGATTCGTTAGAGTCGTCCTCTATCCCAATTGGGTGGCTAACATTGTCCCGGTTATGAAGAAAGATGGAAAAGTTCGAATTTGCATAGATTTTCGGGACCTCAACCGGGCGTGTCCTAAGGATGACTTCCCCCTCCCTCATATTGATGTGCTGATTGATAACACGGCAGGATTTGAGACTCTTTCTTTCATGGACGGCTTTTCAGGCTACAATCAGATTCGTCTAGCTGAAGAAGACCAGGAGAAAACTTCATTCACTACACCATGGGGCACATATTGTTATGTGGTTATGCCCTTTGGACTTAAGAATGCTGGAGCCACTTATCAAAGGGCCATGATGGCAATTTTTCATGACATGATTCATATTTATATTGAGGTGTATGTGGACGACCTGGTTGTGAAATCAAGAACAAGGATTGAGCATCCTGGGGTTCTGGCTAAGGTTTTGCAGAGATCATGAGAATTTCAATTAAAAATGAACCCCAAGAAGTGCATATTTGGCGTTTCTTCGGGGAAATTACTTGGATTTATCGTTAGCAAGAGGGGAATTGAGGTTGATCCCAACAAGGCAAAGGCCATTAGAGATATGCCTCCTCCCAAGAATCTGAAGGAAGTTCGAGGATTAATCGGGAGGTTGCAATTTATTCGCCGCTTCGTCTCCCAGCATTCACAGAGATGTAGGCCGTTTTACGAGCTTACTAAGCCGGGAGTCAAGTTTAATTGGGATGATAAATGTCAGGCAGCCTTTGACGGATTGAAGGATTATTTGGTCAATCCTCCTGTCCTGAGGCCGCCAATTCCAGGCAAACCACTTATTCTTTATGTTTCAGTCCTGGATGACTCCGTAGGTGCTGTCTTAGCTCAAGTGGATGAGGAAGGTAGGGAGAGGGCAGCATACTACTTATCTAAGCTTCTTAACCCCTGTGAGCAGAGATACTCAGCCATGGAGAAAACTTGTGCAGCTTTGGTTTGGGTAGTTCAGAAGCTAAAACACTATTTTCTAGCTCACGAGGTTCACCTCATTGCTCGCATGAATCCAATCAAATTCCTCCTTGAAAAATCTGTCCTTACTGATCGATTAGCACGCTGGCAAAGCTTCCTTTCTCAATTTGACATCACTTACATTCAGCAAAAAGCTGTCAAAGGTTATGCCATTGCCGAACATCTTGCTCACCACCCTCTCCCCCGTTTTGATCCTGTCGATTCAGAGTTCCCGGATGAAGAATTAATGTCCATTAATCAACCCCCAGATCCTATGTGGACGTTACATTTTGATGGAGCTCTTAATTCTCAAGGAAGAGGGATCGGCATGGTTCTCTTAACACCCGAAGGAGTCACCATTCCATTTGCTGCTCGGCTCACTTTTCCCGTCACCAATAACATAGCCGAGTATGAAGCTCTTTTGGCCGGTCTTAAAACCGCTCATCAATATGGTGTCACTCATTTGCGAATCGTCGGTGACAGTCAGCTTATTCTACGCCAAGTGTTGGTCAAGTGCCGCACTATCAATCCTAAGCTCAAGCCCTACCAAGAACTCGCTTCAGCTTATGCCAAACTCTTCACTAAATTGATTTTCGTTCATGTCCCGCGTAGCCAGAACATTTTGGCCGACGCACTTGCTTCCTTAGCCTCCGCTTTAGTCTTCCCCCCTGAGCGTGATTTTCATGTCCCCCTGATTCATCAGCGTGATACTCCAGCCATTAGGGATCGTGCTTTTCTTGATATTAGGGATCAGGTGCTTGAGAAGGTTAGACGGAAAGAAGCTCTTGAAGGCAGAGAGGTCATGCTATTGGATTGGCAAGAAGAGTTGGCTGACGAAGAAAAGCCTTGGTATTATGAGATTGCCAGATACTGTAATGATCAGTCTTATCCCGAGGAAGCCACTGCCGAAGAAAAGAAAGCAATTAGGAGAGTGGCTCAACGTTATACTTTGGTTGGAGGTGTGCTCTACAGAAGAGGGCTCACCGGTGTTTTGTTGAGATGCCTCGATGATGATGAATCGTGGAAAGTTGTGGAAGAGGCACATTCTGGTGTGTGTGGTGGTCATGTAAACAGCCAGATGCTAGCTAAGAAGATTCTTAGACTAGGGTTCTACTGGCCCACTCTTGAAGAAGATTGTTCTATCTATGTTCGAAGGTGTGTTAAGTGCCAACTGCACGCCGACAAGATTCATTCTCCTGCTTCTTCACTCCATCCTACGTCCTCCCCATGGCCTTTTTCCATGTGGGCTTTTGATATCATTGGACCTCTTGGTGATTCGAACCTCCTGACCAAGCAAAAATCATTCATTCTCACGGCAACGGAGTACTTCACCAAGTGGGCGGAAGCAGAAGCTTACGTGGAGATTAAAGCATCAACCGTCTGCAAATTTATCATGAAGAACATCATCACGAGGTTCGGCATCCCAAGCACCATCGTCACCGACAATGGACCTCAATTTATCTCCCAAGATCTCAAGGATCTCTGCAACAGGTATAACATTGCATTGCATCATTCTTCTCCCTATTATCCGCAGGGCAATGGCCAAGCAGAGGCCACTAATAAAACTTTAATCAAGATTGTTAAGAAGACGTGCGAGGCTAATAAATTCTCGGACTGGCCGGACAAGCTGGTTGAAGCTCTTTGGGCCTACCGCACTTCCATTCGAACCCCCACTGGGCAAACTCCTTTTGCCCTTACTTATGGAATGGAGGCCGTAGTCCCTTATGAGATTCTTATCCCGTCTCTGCGAGTACAATTGGATAAGGAGCTCTCTATCGATGAACGTCGTGATTCACTCCTTGCCCAATTGGAACTTCTAGATGAGAAGCGTCTGGTCGCCGCCGAGCATGCGCGCGTTTACCAAAACAGGCTCTCACGTTTTTATCAAAAGAAGGTAATTGAGAGAAAATTTAAGGTCGGTGAAATGGTGATCAAAAGAATTTTTGTAAAGCCGGGTGGCCCTCGTTCAAAGCTCCAACCAAATTGGGAAGGGCCGTTCGTTATAAAAGATGTTTTTCCCGGCAATGCTTATAAACTGGTTAATGCTGAAGGAGAGGAATTAACTCACCCCTGGAATGGTTTGTATCTCAAGAAATATTACCCCTGAACAAAAATCCAAATAAAAATCAAAAACTTCACAAAAAAATAGAAATCTCCCAGAAAAAAAAAAAATCTCTGAATATTTTCAAAATCCAAAACAAAAGAGTTTTCTTTCATGGTTCTCCCTTTTGGGCTGACTTAACATGCAAAGGTCACCGGTCCGAAAGGTCGAAATCCAAAATCCATTTGTCAGTCTTGCTAATTTAAAATGGGAGTTGACACCGCACACACTACACACTTTACTCTTGAGCTCAAGCAGTGCAAAATCTGATGGAAAGTCGAAATCAAACTAAAGGCGAAAGACGATATCCATTCTTTTCTTCTTCGGCCCACAAGGGAGGAAGAGAGGTCTTGAGGTAGACACGCCAAACCTATCCGCCGCTTTAGTAGGAGAAAGTCAGGGCCCAAAAGGGAACAAATGCCACAAAAGCCCAAGTACAATTAGGTTGTTCATCAGTTCAAATCTATTCAATGCAAATCAATTCCGAAGTGAAAGTCAAATGTTGAAAAAGAAAAGCATGTCAAGAGGGCAAAGTCCCCGCAAGGAAAACCTTGGGCGTATGCATGCATTATGAAGAGGCAAAAAAAGGCAACAAAGCGTCCCTACGCCAAAGACCGAACCCCAACAGGCATAAGGATAGGGGAGGTAGCTTTGCCTCAGGCATCTTTGAATCTTTTGTGAGCTTCCTTATAGCTTCTCTTTTATTTTTGGAAAGTCATGAACCAGCAGAATGGTCGAGACAAACTGAAGAGAATGCACTGTACGAATTCTTGTGTATAAGTTTAACCATATTCACGCCAATTCCCCTTTTAATTATTCAAGAAAGGTTAATGGAACTTAGAAGATGACCAAGTAGGGCCCACCACCTTGATTTCTTTATCAGCCCAATTTGGGAGGAATAAAAATTAACGCCTTTGTTCAAGGCGCTTTTATGCTGATTCACGCCTAGATCTTAGGCGTTTCTTTAAAAATAACGCCTCTTGGAAGGTCGTGTTTTCAACAAAATCCAAAAAAACTTTTCACAGTAACGCCGTCTCCGAGGGCGTCTTTTAAGAGAGTAACGACCTAATCTAAGGCGTTTTTTTAGAAAAATCTTCGAAAAAATATACATACTGAAAAGAACAAAAAATAAATTCTTCATGCTGCATGAATTGCATTCTTGCCTGGACATCTTTTAATTATTGTTTGCATACGAGTGATTGCATGAGGCATCCCCGAGTTTTGATTATTTCATTTTGCCTTATTAAAGGCTTGGCCCCTTGACCCATTATTAAGGTCAAAATATTTACACCCTTTGCTCACCGGGCAAGGGGCCAAGTCGAACAGATGAATTAACCTGTTTGTTCAAGTGAAAATCACAGCCGCAGATACAGGGCAAAGTAAAGCAAACACGAGGAACGAGAGAAGAAAAAAGTATACAAACACAAGTCCACAACCACACAAGTGCTCAGGTAACAAAAGCTCAAATCTCATATATATATGTGTATCATCATGTCTATCATGTACAGGTGTGAAGGTGGAAGAGTACAAGTACAGAACGCTCAACTCTCGCCTCCACCCTCCTCTACTCTCCTGCTCTCAACCTCCTCCTCACCATCCCGCACTGGCGCCGGTGGAGGAGGCATAGGCCCCCGTGAAGAGGCCTGAACCCGAACGTGTCCTCCTGCCTCGCTCCTCTCTCGGAGGGAAGAACCCGCCACAAAGGTAGAGCTGGTGAAGGAGTACCCCGCAGCCCGTGCTCGCTCACGGCCTCGCTGCAACCGCTCCTCGGACACTCGAAGCCGCTCCTGGGAAAGGATCAACTGGGTCCTCGAGTCCGCCAGCTCACGCTCTCGTGCCAACAACTGCTCCTGGAACCGGGCACGCTCCGCCTGGTGCTCCTCGCGCTCCCGAGCACGCTCCTCGCGCTCCCGAGCACGCTCCCTCCTCTCCAGCTCCAGGGCAACCCGCAGCTCGGCCACGTCCTGAGGAAGCTCACTGCGCTGCTGCAAGGCCCGCTGAAGCTCTACGATCCGCTGATCACGGATCGACAACTCGGTACGTATCACCTTCAGCTGAGCAGCCTACAAACAGGTAAACAAATCATCAGTTCCACAATTCAATAATTCATGAAATGAAATAACAACATGTGACTAAAGGTAGGTCACGTACCTGTGAGCTCGTCGCTCGGAAGCCCTCATCTACGCAGATAAGAGTGGCTCGAAGCTCTTCAGTCTGTAAAAATGAATTTTTATCAGTGCACAATTTATATCTAATCATTATTTGAATGAGGTTTCGAGTTCAGAATTTACCCGTGAAGCAAGGTCACGCTCCGCCACCTCGGCTCGCGCTATCGCACCAGCCAACTGCTCCATGAGTGCAGTCACCTCTGCACTAGGCCCCCTCGAGCTGGAGGCCTCCCCTGGATCTCTCCTCGCTACTCCCTGCTGGGCACGCTGCATTCATTAAGACCGTCAGTGGCTAATCATTAATTCAACACAACAAAAGAAAAAATTCATTTGCATATAGGAATAATTTAAACACTCACCAGGGTCTCCAAGTCTGCCCGTGTGGCAGCTAGCTGGTCCTCCAGAATGTGGAGGTGGGCCTGTGCATCTATCGCCGCTATGTCCCTCGCATCCTGCATTCATTACATGTTAATCGCATAATAGTTACATAAGCATTTGCATTTAATTTAGAAATAAGTGCATTCATACATACCCCTAAGACCCTCATCTGAGGTCTGCCGGCGTGAACCTCCCAGTAGCGCCGGAGGTACTCGGAGCTGTCAGTCGCGTGGGAAACGACTGTGGTCCCGCCTCGCTGCCAGTCGGCGTACTGCTCCTCGAATCGCACCCTCCAGTCGGTCGTCTTGGTACGACCGCGGGTCTTCTTGCCAATTCCTCGAGGCTCTCCGACCTCGATCCACTCCTGGGGCAGGCCCAGGGTCCTCATCACCAGTCGAAGCCGTAACGGCTCAATCTCGCTCAAGCAGTGTAGCCACAGCTCACGCCCGAAGCGAGGTCGCCCCGATACGACCCAAGGCTGGCCCTCATCGGTCATCCCCTCATATGGTCTCCACTGCACCTGCATTCATGAACACGCATCATTATCATTTCATCATATTCAAATAAACAACAAAAAGAAATGCATATCATTCATTCATACATACCAGCGAGGGAGGGAAGTCACGGAACTCTCTCCGTAGAACCCACAACTCGTAGTCAAGTGGGGCGCCAAAGATAACAGGCACCCAGCGTCGCGCCAGAGGGAAGGATCCCTCAGCTCCTGGCCGTGGGTCAACGCGCCCCATCGGCATGTATAGGTGGCTCCACACCTGCATACATGCATTGCAATTAGTACTATATTCACATGCATTATAACAAAGAAAAGATAAGAAATGAGAAATTGCATACCTGAAGAAGAGGTGAGAAGCCACTGACGGTCGTCTCACGGCCTGTCCCCGTGGACAGATCGGCCATCAAATGCGCCAGCAGGGCCGCTCCCCAAGCATATGTGCCAACCGTCTTCAGATCCTCAAGGATGCCTAAGAAGCGGCAGTTGATGACATCGGCTTTCGTCCCCAGCAATAATCTCCCGAGCAGCAGCAGCAGGAACCTCCTCAGGTCTCGGTCCGCTCTCTCATGGTCAGTCGGGTCCTGGCAGCATGCCGCTCTCACCCCGTCGGTCAGTCGCTGTGCAAACTCACCTAAGGTCTCCCCCGACCTATGCCTAGCGTCTCCTAGACCCATCACCGTAGTCAAGTCCGTACGGAAAATGGTCCTACACTCGCTAGGTCCCTCGTAGACCATCTCAAGCCCTAGTAGCCTCTGGGCCATCTCTGCATAGTCAGAATAGGTGAACCCACTCACGGCCTCACCATCTACCCGTAAACCTGTAATCCTGGCTACATCCTCTAAACTAGGAACCATATGCCCCCAGGGCATCAGAAAAGTCCGGCTAACCCTATCCCATCTCTCCCTCAAAACCTGGATCAGTGCTAGGTCAGGTCTAAAAGGCTCAATGGATAGAAAAGCCCCAAACCCCATGGCCTCTACTCTAACCCTCTGGAAGTCGGGGAGACCCTGGTATGCTGCCCAGACCATGACCCATGAGATACGGGTCCTCATCAACCCCTGCATGCATTAAAAGAGAATTATTTTTCTTAATTATTTGAGTATCCATGTGGAATTGCATTTGATTTGGGTTAAATATTGAATTTTAGCATTTTTTGAATTCACTGCCACCCTCAGGTCGTTTCTTGATAAATTCACGCCCCTGTGGGGGGCGTTTTTCAAAGTGAACTTTAATGTAACGCCCTTAATAAGGGCATTTTTTATGTTAATCACGCCTCAGTCTTAGGCGTTCTTTGGTGGCTGTTTTGCTATTTCTGAAATATACTTTTAATCACGCCTCGGTGTTAGGCGTTTCTTGTTGAATTAACGCCCTGTGGTAGGGCGTTTTCCTAAAGGTGGTTAATTTTTGGGTCGTTAATGAATGAAGCGACGCCCTCTGGTTTGGGCGTCTCTTGTTGAATTAACGCCCTTCTGGAGGGCGTGGGTTTCTCAATTTAACAGAAAAATCAAATAACTGACAGCATGCGAAATAATTCATGAAAATATTTTTGGAAATTGTTAATGAGCATGGAATTCATGAAAAATCATAAGTTTTAAGAAACGACATGCTTCAGGGCGTTTTTCATAAAAGATAATTAATTTTCAGAAATTAAAAATAATTAACGCCCTGGATCAGGACGTTTCGTTTGAGTAACGCCCCCATGGGAGGCGTGTTTTTTCTGAGTTGCAGGTTTAATACCCGAAGGCCATGAAAAATCATAAAAATATATATATAAAATAAAAAAATTGGAATTGGGGAGGGGGAACCTACCTTCTTGTGCTTCTGGGGTTGTGGCCGTGGCAGCGGCCGTCTGGGCCGCCGGAGTTGCCCCCGGGGAGCGACCGCCGCCGTGCACGGCGGTCCTTCTTCTCCTTCTTCTTCTCCTTCTTCTTCTCCACCTTCTGCATCTCCTCCTCCTATCGCTGCTTCGTCGGCGTCGTCGCCGCCGGCCACCACCGGCTCTTCTTCAAAGGCCACGACGGCGAGCTCCTCCACAGAAATTTCTTCTTCTTGGGTGTGGGAGGCGTCGAGGTCAACCACGTCTGGGGCACTAATTCTTTGGCGTTTGGCCATGGCTAGGGTAGGAAGTGAGACAGAGAGAGACAGATGGAGATTGAGAGAAGAGAACGAGAGAGAGAGAATGGGCGGTTTCGGTTAGGGTTTGCAGAGAAAGGGCGTAATGAAAACGGAAGGAGGAAGGAGAAGGAGGCTCGATGGCTTTTGGGTTTCGAAAAGAAGACACGCCTTGGAGCAAGGCGTTTATAATTGAATCCACGTCCACCCTTTGGGCGTTTTATGGAAATTGGCGACGAGGATTAAGGCGTTAATTTAGTTCGCATGGGGAACGATAATCGTCGTCAGACGCATTGAATGGGCGTTGATTGATGTGAGGGAAGTCATCATTACTGTTTGAAGTAACGCCTCTGGTAAAGGCGTGTTATTCTTGAAACGTGACTATGGAAAAGGCGTTATTTTGATGAGATAACGATTATATTCTTTTGGGTTTGAATCTGGTCACGCCTTTCTTGAGGTCGTCATTCAAAGTAACGCCCACTGCTGCAGGCGTCAATTGTTGACGAAGGGCCCGTTGAAGCGCCTTGAAATAAGGCGTGTATTTGTTAATTCGCGACGCTCTTGGAGGCGTTATTCACAACAGAAACACAGTTTTTTGGATGATTTGGTTCATAATTACAGTAGCAGTTGGCTCAATCAGAGAACAATCTTTATTATTTTGAAAAGAGGAACTACAATGACTAATGAGCCACTTTGGGCCTTATTTTTCTCAATGAAGTTACATAATTTTTCCACTGTTCTTTGCCTTCGTCCAAGTCTTCTACAGGTTGATGAAGCTTGCTTAGCCTCCATAAAGCTTGAATGGTGATAACCTCTTCACCGTCTTCGTTGTTGCCTAGATCCCTTGACTTGATTGGAGGAAGATGAGAGACGTCCTCTAAGTGTTGCCTTGGGAGCCCAAGCTGAGGAAGGCACCGGTGTGTATTATATAAAACGAAGTCCGAAGCACCAATAAGACGAAGGTCCGTCCCGATGGAAAAGCGTGCACGAAGTTCCTGCATTTTAAATACACCCGGGGCGCAAGTAAAAAGATTCTTTGGCATTACCTTTAGGTGCTCCCTCCAATCCCCTCTCTTCTTGATTTGAGGAATTCGGTTGGTCACTCTATTGCTTATACCTAATGAGCCGGTTATATATGAGAGTGGGCTCTTTGAGAAAATTCTTGAGGATTGTTGGGCTTCGTGGCATGAGTCGAATTTGAAGTGTAGATCAACCCAACTTGAGAGTGCTAGCATGCACCCGAAAATGGGCCTTCCCATGGACGCCGCTGTGAGCCCGCTATAGAGATATGCTAGGATCGCCGGTCCAACTCTCTCTCCTTCCCATAAGCTCACCACTGCGCTCAATTGGGACTCCTCTAGAAAGTCTTCCGTGGATGGGAATAGGAGTGCTCCTGCCAAGCACACCATGAAGGCTTTGGTCACTCTTTCTATCTCCTCTTCCTCTTTAGCTTGATCCGCTCTCTTGTACACCCATGAGGCGAGCTTCAAGAGGTTAACTCCTTTAGTGACCTTAATTTGGTTCACTATATTCGGGCTAGGTATTAACGAGGTTAGCAACTCGTGGGAGGAGATGGGTTTTGGCATGATGGCCATCTTTTCTTCTTCTCCGTGCTTCATCTTTCTTAAGCCTAGGATCATCTCTACTTCCTCCAGCAAGATGGTGGCTTCAAAAGTGGAAAATAAGAAGGTATGGGTGGAAGGATGCCATGTCTCAATCAATGCTCCTATGGCAGCCCAATCTATGTGGATTTGATCATAATGCTTGGCATGGGTTATCAACCCCAAGAGATGCCATCTAGCTACATATACCCTCATGTCTGATGTGAATTTGGAGAGGATGAGGGGCAACCATTTGATTTGGACGTATCTTCTAGCCCCTGGAAGATTTGGGTACTCCTGTGAGAGGAGGGGAAGAAAACAAAAGAAGAGGTACATGAGCATATGACATGAGCATGTGAGCAGTTCGCCGGAACAGTATGCACAATAAGAAAGTTAAACTAACCTGATTCATGCATATCCTGTTGCTTATATGACCTTGGATATCGTTAATCCTGGGAGTTGAGTTTTTTTGTCTTTTCAGCGCCCTGTCCATCGTTGGGAGAGGTTTGGACGATGCAACCTGCAAGCAGGTGAAGAAGAAGAAAGGCAAGAATGGGAATACAGAGTTTCGGCGGCTGCAGGGTTGTGGTTGTTTATGTTGAAGGAGGGCCTCCTATTAATAGAGATCTAGAGAGTTGTGAGGCTGTTGGAAGTTAGAAGTTCGATTGGGTTAAGGACTGTGCTGTTGAACTAGGAAACGGAAGTTCGTGCTGAATTAACGACGTTGGTTAGGGCGTCGATTTTTAAATTGACGACCTGACTGACGGCGTTTTTTATTTAACGCCCTGGAATGGGGCGTGTTTTTCTAAGCCTCCATTACTGTTTACGCCTTTGTGTAGGGCGTGTTTTAAATGATTAACGACTTATGGTCAGGCGCTTTCATGATGTTAACGCCCTATTCTTAGGCGTGTTTTATTGGATTATGAATTTTGATCTCTTCATGCTTTGATGCTTTTAATGAACCTAAGTGCTATTATTGTGATAAAATTGTCTATGATTAAGCACTTACGATCATGTCATATTCTGAATTGATGGAAAAAGGCTAATAAGTTTAAAAGTGCAGAAGTTTGCAGGATTCGAGGCGTTTGGATCACTCATAGGAGCAACATCTTGCCACCGTGTATCTGTTTCTTGTAAGCATTGTTACTATATGATATCTACGCTAGTATATTATGTCAAGGACCTTGTGGTTCTGATGAACCTGAATTTTGAGTTCCCCTTCATCAAAAACGATGACGATTTCAGGAGAATCATGATCACACGGATAGGCCGTTGAGTTGTTAAAGCTTTGGGACGATGGTTCCACTTTCTGAGTAGATGCGCGGACAAACGGGCTTCGGCTTAGTGTTAGCTCAGAAATATGGATTCTTGACCAGACTTAAACAGCTTAGCAATATTATCCTTGATTATTTTCTATTTAGTTTGTTTTAACCTTTTCTTTTAGCCCAGCATGCATCATGTAGGACTTTGAGTTTCATGCTGAAAAATCTTCATATTATGGCAATAATGAAGTTCACTCGCTCTCGATTGAATTGACATGAGATATTCCACAAAAATCAAGTACTTCGTTCTATTTGAAGCCATTCAGGCTGATTCCTTGAAAGTGTTCCTTTTGTTGGATCTCTATCCCAATTCTTTTTACTTTTCTGCAAAATTTACCTTGGTTGCAGCACGTCCACATTTGCTGGTAATCGCTCTCCAATGGTCTTTCCCTGCCGTGCCCACGCGCACACCCTTTATTATTTAGTTTAACCTCCTTTTATCCAACAAATCGATTGTTTCCTTGGAACCACTCAGAGTTGTTTCATTTAGAATCTTGGAAAGATTTCCAATGCTTAGTGTCTGAGGCGTGTCACATCACACCTTGGCGTCTCCTTATCAGTTCGTTCCATTTCGTTCCTTTCATTACACTTCGCTCCATTTCTGTCTCACTCCCTTGCAAAGCAGACGCCAAGGCGGGGCAGCTGTAGACACGCCAAAATTGACGTTTTGTTGATCAAATCTCATGTTATTATATAAATGCCCCAAGTGGACCTCAATATTCCTATAACATGAAGTTTTTCTATTTTTGTGAGTTTTTCTGCATTTTTCCTGTATTTTTGTGATTCACGACTTGATTAAGGGCGTTAATTTTAAAAGTAACGACCTGTGGTAGGGCGTTTTCAAAGAAAGGACGACCGTATGTGAGGGCGTGAATTCCTGGTGTTATCCCTTAATTTCTGGGATTATCTATTTTCAAAATAAAAGGCCTTTTATGAGTAACGCCTTCTCTCAGGGCGTGATTTTAATTAACGCCGTTATCTCGGGCGTGTTATTTGAGCTTTCAAACAAGGCAAGGTTTCGTTTCCAAAATTAAATCTAGGAAGAAACGCCCTTTCCTAGGTCGTGTTTCAAGAAGACGTCTTTGTGAAGGTCGTCAATTCATAAAAGACGCCCTGTATTAAGGCGTGTTTTAGTCCAGAGTCCTTCCTTTTTCAATCTTTCCCTCACAGTTCCCTGCTGTCTTTGGACTCTTGCTCGATCTTGACCCTTCCCTGGATGCCTCATTGCCTGTTCTTATCCTTCCTTGGTTTGATCACATCCGTTTGAGGCATTATAAATTAAAAATTTGACCGATCGTGCAGAAGGTTAAGCACCTTCAGTATTCGGCGGATTGAGCGCTCAGAAGTTTTCTTTCATCACGGGCAGAAGCTTTCTTCATCCCTTGCTGCCTCCCCTCTCTGCATCCCTTTGAGCTACATCCGGTGCTTCATCCATCACTATTCGGTTTCTTCCCTTTACTGTCGCCAGGGACAGCAGGGTTCTCATCTTTTCTTCTATTTTGTTTTTATTTTATTCATACCATCATCCCTCTGTCCTTTATATCTCTATTCCTTGTTCACGTTTTGTTGCATTTTTTATCATCAAACTCCCCTTCCCTTAAGTCTTCTTAAGGGGTTTTAAAAGAAAACAAAAAAGGAAGGTGCGCATGTTGAGGTCTTTTCATTATTTTTATGTTAGTTTTAGACTGATACTACTGCACTTTGGCTGATCCCTTTTCTTTTACTTGTCTTTATTATCTTTTTTTTTACAAGGTAATCAATCAAGAAAACCCACTTCGTCGGCCGGCCGATTGGAGTTGGAGGAAGAGATCCACATTTATCCCGCATCACATCTTTCACCAGGTACATGCGATCTTATTTTTTTTTTATTGAGGTAAACCCTCTGGCGATCACAAACTCCTCCTTTTAGCACCTCGTGCTATTTTATTGCTTTCATCATATCTATTACTTTTTTTTTATATTTAAAAGTGGATTTTAAATAGATCTACAAATTGAGAGTTTTGATACTACTTTGAATTAACGTTGGAAAATCATTCTGATAAGCTGATATTGAGAGTTGAATTGATCTTAATCTTTCTCGATATGAGATTTTCATTGTCGAATTGGATCCTCAGTTCGTTTTATCGCTGTTTTGGGTCTTTTCTCGAGAACTCCTTGTTTGGATTTTTATCATCTTATTTTTTCAATCATTCCCCTTGATCCACCTTGGCTGCAGCACGTCCACATTGGCTGGTAACCGCTCCCCAATGGTGAAATCTACAGGTTTGTGACCTGGGGTACTTCCACCGCGCTGGAAGTTGATCATTTTATTTTATCTCCTTCGTGCACCGCGTGCACATCTCCCCTTTTATCCAAACATTGTTGATTTCGTTGGATTTCCCGAGATTTACTTCATCTCGAGCTTTTGATTTCATTCTCATCAAGTGATGTTGATTGCGTGTCTCATCACACCTTGGCATCTACTTTTCAGTTCGCTCTCACTTCATTCCATTCCATTCCATTCCATTCCATGTTGCTTCACTTCATTCTATTCTATTTCATTCCGTGTCACTCCCTTGCAAAGCAGATGCCAAGGCGGGACAGCTGTAGACACACTAAAATTGACATCATTTTGAGCATATCTCCTATCGCACTGTGATGCCCCATTTGACCCTCAAATCGACTTATTTCAGTGATTTTCCTCCTTTTTATTGAATATCCAACTTCCCCAAGCTTTCCACATGTTTTTCCATTTTTCTCCAATTTTTTCTGAGCCATTTCTCCATTTTTTCGGGCCTTAAATCAAATGGGGGAAGGGACCCGGGCGTCATTTAAGTAACGCCCCGTCAGGGGGCGTCATTTCTTTAATTAGCGACCGTCTGTTCGGTCGTCAATTCTTGTTCAATTCCGAACTCCAGAAGCACCCCTTCCTTTCCTCACTTACACTCCTTTTTCACTTGGGAAAGAGTTCCTATGGCTTCCTAATTTTGAAAGGACACTTGGAGGAAGGATCCCCCTTTCCATCCTACCGAAACTAAGTTTTCTAATTTTTTATGGAACTAATTCCGAATTTCCCTTCTTTCCTCATTTAACCTCCTTTTCCACTTGGGAAAGGGTTCCTATGACTTTCCAAGGTTGAAGGGACACTTGCCTAATGTTTATCTCTTCCAAATTCCAACTAAAACATGTTTTCTTATTTTCTCTTGATTTAATTCCGAATTTCACTTCCTTTCCTCATTTAATCTCTTTTTCCACTTGGGAAAGGGTTCCTATGACTTTCCAAGGTTGAAGGGACACTTGCCTAAGGTTTATCTCTTCCAAATCTAACTAAAACATGTTTTCTTATTTTCTCTTGGATTTAATTCCGAATTTCACTTCCTTTCCTCATTTAATCTCTTTTTCCACTTGGGAAAGGGTTCCTATGACTTTCCAAGGTTGAAGGGACACTTGCCTAATGTTTATCTCTTCCAAATTCCAACTAAAACATGTTTTCTTATTTTCTCTTGATTTAATTTCGAATTTCACTTCCTTTCCTCATTTAATCTCTTTTTCCACTTAGGAAAGGGTTCCTATGACTTTCCAAGGTTGAAGGGACACTTGCCTAATGTTTATCTCATTCCAAATCCCACTAAAACATGTTTTCCTAATTTCCCTTGGAATTAATTTCGAATTTCAACCCTATAAATAGGACTCCTCTCTCCCTTGTGTTAAGGGATAAAGATCAATTCAAGGGGAGGTGCTGCCGGACTAAAGGCTCAAGGAGGAATACTCCCATGCACCTAAAAGCTTCATCCATGGAGTTCTTCTTCCTCTATTGAAGATTTGGAGCCTCTACATCCATGGAATTCTACATCCTCTTCTTCCTCTATTGAAGATCTTGAAGCCAATTGGAGAAACCACTAAGCTTTCCCCCTCCTATCTCTTATTTTTCTTTAGTTAATTGCATGCATCATTATTCCATCTCTTCCTTTAATTTCTTTTTATCTCCATGTTGAGATCTTCTTAGTGCAACACTTGCACACCTCCCTATTTGCATATCATTCATCATATCTCCCATACCCTTTTGCATAGGGGTTTAAAGGCCAAACACCAATAAGGTGTGTTCATATCCATGCTTTCTATGTCCATATTTACATTTGGATTTGATTCTACACATCTTGGTTTCTAATCCATGTTTGTTTATTGGTGTTTGTTAATTTTGCAAGGGTAATCAATCAAGGAAAACTCTCTTCATCGGCCGGCCGATAGAAAGAGAAGGTACACTCACAATCTCCCCCACATTTAAGGTATTTATATCGCGATCCCTCCATTGATTATTTGTTATATCCTTTGAGGCCCTCGCGTCTCTGGCGATCACATTCCCCTTAGCATCCTCGCATGCTCCCCTTTTCTCCCTCTTTTCCCATTCTTCTTCTATTCATTTTTTTCTTTTTCCCTTTTAATTGTTCTAAGTGGATTTCTTAGAATCTACAGCTAGTACATGCTGATTATCTTAGGTATGAAGCTAGTACATACTAATCGTCCTAGATTTAAGCTAACACATGTTAATTATTCTAGATATGAGACTAATACTTGCTAATACTTGCTAATTATTCTGGGTATAAAGTTAATACGTGCTAATTATCTTAGGTGTGAAGCTAAGACATACTAATCATCCTAGATTTAAGTAACACATGCTTTATAAACACTAAAATCGCATGGAAATGAGCCTAATACTAAAGGCCTAGACTAATCATCTTAGATTAGCTACTAATTTAGTTAAAAGTTGAGAACACCTACCTGTTGGAGGTTCGTAGTGCAGAACCCTTCATGTGGAATCCCTGCAGAGCTTTGCCCCAACCTTAGCTAAGCTAGAATGGGAATGGGGTAGCAAAAAGGGGATGTTATAAGGTCTAGTATGAACGGATAGGGGACAAGATCTGAAATAATGAGTCTTTACAGCTTGTACAGGCTGGAGAGATAAGAGATAGGCTGGAGAGATAAGAGACAATTGTTTGGACATATAACCCATGGACCAATTCGTAAGTGCAAGATTAGCTTATAACATATAATTATTTGGCAAAAAGGGTAGATACATGGTGGATGCTAGGATTTGAACCCTAGTCATTGGGTTAGAAGGCAAGTCACTTAACCAACTACACTAGGAAGTCATTTTTTTAAGTGAATAACCTTTATATATGATAACTTCATGTTCCTACTTCTTACATAAACTACCTAAATAGTTTATCTAATATTATTTTTTTTATTTTATTTTTATTTGAAAAATATTGATAATAATAAAAAAAAATATCATTTTTTTATACGGGGTGCTACACCCTCCCCTACTTAAAAGAATTTGGTCCCCAAATTCAATTGTATAAGGATAAATTCAACTACATAAGGATACTGTAGAAAGTATAAGATACTTGCCGAATAGTTATGAGTATCTTCTCTTCATAGATTCCTCGGTCTCCCAAGTTGCTTCTTGCTCCGAGCATCGATTCCATTGAATTTTTACTATAGGGATCGTCTTGCTCCTTAGAACTCGAACTTCGCGGTCGAGGATCCGCATCGGCCTTTGCTCATAAGTAAGGTCCCTTTGAATCACCAATTCAGCATGATTGATGATGTGAGAAGGTTCGTGCACATATTTCTTCAGCATAGATATATAAAATACATTGTGCACTTCCGAGAGTTGAGGAGGTAAGGCAATGCGGTAAGCCACCTCGCCCACTCTTTTCAATACTTCAAATGGACCGATAAACCTTGGTGTAAGCTTGCCCTTAACACCGAATCTTCTAATACCTCGGTCGGGAGATACCTTGAGAAATACATGGTCACCCATTTGAAATTCTAAATCTCTCCTTCTGTTATCAGCATAAGATTTTTACCTGCACTGAGCTACCTTGAGTCTCTCTCTGATAAGGTGTATTTTCTCAGTCGAATCTCTAACCATATCTGGGCCTAGAATTTGTCTTTCACCGACTTCTTCCCAGCATACTGGAGAATGACAACTCCTGCCATAAAGCGCCTCGAAAGGAGCCATTTGAATACTAGCTTGATAGCTGTTATTATATGAAAATTCGGCTAGTGGTAAGTGGTCATGCCAGCTTCCGTCGAAATCTATAATACATGCCCTTAACATATCTTCAACAACCTGATTTGTCCTTTCAGTCTGACCATCTGTCTGGGGATGGAAAGCAGTGCTGAAATTAAGTTTCGTCCCCAAAGAGTGTTGTAGACCCTTCCAAAAATGAGAGGTAAAGCGTGTGTCTCGGTCAGATACGATCGAGACGGGAACTCCATGCAATCTAACCATCTCCTTAATATATAGGGCAACAAGTACGTCGACTGACCATCGACTTTTGACGGGTAAGAAATGGGCCGATTTAGTTAACCGGTCGATAATTACCCAAATTCCATCATATCCGCCCCTAGACTTGGGCAAACCCATGATAAAGTCCATGCCAATGTCTTCCCACTTCCACTTAGAAATATCCAACGGATGTAGCTTTCCGGCGGGTTTTTGATGTTCCGCCTTCACTTGTTGGCATGTGAGGTAACGAGACACAAAGTCTGCTACCTCCCTTTTCATGTTAGGCCACCAAAAAGTTCTTTTCAAGTCTTGGTACATCTTAGTAGCTCCAGGGTGGATTGTGTATCTCGATCTATGAGTTTCTTCAAGAATCTTCTTCTTCAATTCGGGACAGTCGGGCACACATGTTCGTGCATGAAATAGTAATCTGCCATCAGGTGCCAGCTTGAAATCTAGTCTCTCGTCTAGCTTGCTCTTTATCTCCACTAGCGAGGGATCCTCTTCTTGTAACTTCTTGATGTCAGGTAGTAAATATGGATGTAGGCTCATATGAGATAGAATAATACACATGCTCTTCTCATCTGTGCTGATATCAAGCTCAGAGAATTTCTCCAGCAGTTTCCATTCTTGTATCATGCAGTTGGCCAATATTGTTCTCGACTTTCGACTAAGGGCATCAGCTATGGAATTACCCTTACCAGGATGGTACTGTATAGTAAAGTCGAAATCCTTGAGATACTCGAGCCAACGCCTTTGCCGCATGTTCAACTCCTTTTGGGAGAATAAGTACTTGAGGCTTTTATGATCGGAGTACACGGTGAATTGTTCTCCGTAGAGATAGTGCCTCCAGATCATTAAAGTGAATACTATTGCGGCCAGTTCTAAGTCGTGAACTGGGTAGTTCTCTTCATGTTTCTTCAATTTTCGGGAAGAGTATGCAATGACCCTCCCATTCTGCATCAATACACATCCGAGGCCAATACCAGAAGCATCGATATATACCTCGTATTTTTCTCCTTCCATTGGTAATGATAAGACTGGAGCAGTGGTCAAGTGATCCTTCAAAGTTTAGAAACTCTTTTCACAGTCTTCCTTCCACTCATAAAGCACTTCCTTGCGGGTTAACCTTGTCAGGGGAACAGCAATTTTGGAGAAGTCCTTGATAAAATGTCGGTAGTAACCAGCTAGACCCAAGAAGCTCCGAATCTCAGTTGCATTAGTGGGTCGTTCCCAGTTCTTCACAGCTTTGACCTTTGATGGGTCAATAGCAATTCCATTCTTTGAAATGATATGGCCTAAGAAGGATACTTCCTCGAGCCAGAACTCGCATTTGCTGAATTTGGCATATAGCTTGTTTTCCCTTAATATCTGTAATGCCTTCTTGAGGTGTTCTTCATGATCCTCTTCGATCTTTGAATAGATCAGAATATCATCAATAAAGACCACGATAAATTGGTCTAAATAGGGCCTGAATATGCTGTTCATTAACTGCATAAAAGCTGCGGGGGCATTTGTTAGTCCGAAAGGCATAACAGTAAATTCGTAATGCCCATACCTGCTTCGGAATGCAGTTTTATGAATGTCTTCTTCTTTGATCTTCAATTGGTGGTAACCAGAACGAAGATCAATCTTGGAGAAATATAAAGCTCCAGATAGTTGATCGAACAGCTCATCAATCCTTGGCAGTGGATACTTGTTCTTGATTGTAAGGAGATTTAGCTGCCGATAATCTATGCATAATCTCATCGATCCGTCCGTCTTTTTGACGAATAGCACGGGTGCTCCCCATGGGGAAGTACTCGACCTGATGAAACCCTTTTTCAATAATTCCATTAGCTGCTCTTTTAGTTCCTTCAGCTCAACAGGGGACATTCTGTATGGTGCCCTGGAAATAGGACCAGCACCAGGGACAAGGTCGATTGTGAACGACACTTCCCTTTCCGGGGGTAAGCCGGTTAAATCTTCTGGAAAAACATCGGGAAAATCCCGAATTACACGGATGTCTTCAAGTTTAACCTTCTTGACTTCCGTGGCAGTCACGAATACTATGAAAGCCATGCATCCCTTATTCATAAGTTTACTGGCTCAGAGTGCTGATATAAGAAGTGATTTACTCCGAGGGCTATTGTAAACTAGCTCTTGGAAATCTACGAAAGTTACCTTGCCATGCCGGCAATCTACAATTGCTTGGTATGTGGATAGCCAGTCGGCACCTAGTATGACATCATAACCCTTCATATCTAGGCATATCAGGTTAGCAGGTAAATTGCTTCCCTTAATCATCACTTCACAATTTGGATAGTGGTAAGTGATATCAGACTCATTCCCAAGGGGTGTATATATGACCAAATCTAATAGTTCATGTTTCTTAGAAAATGAAGCAGCAAAGTTCTTGGAAACGAATGAATGAGTTGCTCCGGTATCGAATAAAACTTGAGCAGTTTTTGAACAAATAGTGAGAGTACCTTCCACAATTCCGCCTTCAGTGGGTTCCGTCTCTCGGAGAGCTTGTAGACGGCCTTGTTTCTTTACCGGACGCTTCTCGTCTTTGATGTCTTGCTCCTTCATCAGTGGGCAGTCTGGGATTCGATGCTCTCATCTCCCACATCGAAGACAAGCTCCTAACTTTCTCCAGCATTCCTCGGTCTTATGACCAGCTTTATCACAATACTTGCAAATCTCCTTTGATGGTGTGGTGGTGGAGAATAGCCGATCATTCTTCTGGAATTTCTTCGCCTTAGAGGGCTCCCCTCCCATGAAGAATCGCTTCTTGTTGAAGGATTGTTTGAATTTTTCCGGGCTTGTGACGGGTTCCTTCTTGTCTCTTCCTCGGATTCTCTCAGATAATTCGGTGGCGTCTTCCAGCAATTGAGCACGCCGAACCATCTCCGAATAGACTTGGATGTCTATCGGGGCAAGTTGTGTGATATAATGGGGCCGAAGCCCGTTGCGGAATCTTCTCGCCTTCATCTTTTCCGTACACACCAAGTGGGGTGCATACCTAGATAATCTGGAGAATTGGGCCTCATACTCGGCCACTTTCAAGCCCCGTTGTTTTAGAGCGGCGAATTCCGTGGCTTTCTTTTCCTGGATATGATCGGAGAAGTACTTGTTGTTAAAATGCTCCGTGAATTCATCCCATGTGACATGGCATTCTGGCAGTGTTGCTTCTATAGATTCCCACCAGCATCGAGCGTCCCGCTCTAGTTGGAATACGGCCAGTAGAACCTTCTCTTCATCTGAGCATTGCATCACACGAAAGATTCGTTCTATCTCCTTCAGCCAATTCTCGGCATCCTCGGGGTCAGACGAACCCGTGAACCTCGGTGGGTTCATGTTACGGAAACTCCGATGGAGATCTCCCGCTCCACGAATTGCTCCGCCTTGGGCCACTTGTTGTAGTGCCTCGGTGAGGCCTTGCATGGTGTGCTGCATCTCGCGCCATTGGGCTCTTTCAGCATCCATGATCCTACAAAAGTGTTTAAAGTGTTTAAGTAAGATAAGGGTCAGTTTTTCCTATAAGGCTAAAGTCATTAGAAATCTTAACCCATGGCTCTATCCATCTCACCAGGTAAGGTCTACTTATCCTTGAACTTGGGTTTTACCTATCCTTTGACTCAAGTTTTTACTAAGATTTTAATTTCTAACCGTTTATTATTATTTTTTCTACTTCCCTAGGTTTGAAAACCTAGGCTCTGATACCACGAAGACGGTCACGCCCCGAGCGCGGAAGATTACCCGGAGGCGTGACGCGTCTATATAGATCGTGTCAATCATGTAAATATCAAAGTGCACAATTGACTAAGATTTAACTCAAAATTAATACAAATAGTACAAGCTTACAATTGTCACAACTAATCAAAGGACAAATACATATGTTCCCAGAGTTCAACGACTAGGCTTCCAATTTTTAAGCAGTTCTAATCAAGTTGACTAATACAAATGACATAGATGAATTGATACAACTGACATAAGTGAACTAATACAATAACACAAGAACATCACAATTAACATGACAATCGATGACTCCATTCTACACTCATCACTCAGACTCATTCCCTTCCGAGTGTTGGTTGGCATCCAAATTACCTGAAAATATTAGAAAATAACTAGATGAGCGAATCGCTCAGTAGGAATTACATCTCAAGATTTAACAGGCTTTTAGTGGTTTACAAGTTCAATTAATGTCAATAAAACTATGCATGTAGATGAGTAGACATCAAGGATTGTAAAAAAAAATCGACAAGAGCAGTGAAGGAATAACAAGTGAAAGTATAAGGATTCCAACTTTAATGCAACAATAGCAAGAGATTCAAGTAAGTAATAATTGGAATTAACAAAATCTTTTCAAGAGAGTAAGAACTCATGTCAAGCAAGTAATAGAAAGTAATATAAATTCAAGCATGTCAAATTGGAATTGGCTATTTATCAATTTCATTCAAGTAAAAACTTTACCCCTTTGCGGGTCTCAAGTCAAATCAATCAAGTAATATCACGAGAATGAGTGGAATTGTCTAAAGCCAAGCAAGCAAGTACTCCGGTGCAATGCCAAACACTGTGGTCAATAAACTCCCATGGGCACAAGTACCTTCGGGTGCTCCCCCCAGGACCAGACTGGGCCCTATATGCACAGCATTTCATGTATACCTTTGACATCCACTCTCATTTATAGCCAATATGGAATTTCAAGGTTTGACCAGTATGATATATAAGGTAGAATTATGGAATGGAATCCAAGGGCGCATTAATGTGTAGGGATGAACTAGGAGTGGAAACCAGTAACGTTTGATACACGGAAAAAAAACTAGATATGAGAGGTGCCTTATGGGCCACCTGATAATTTTAGAAACGACACCCTTACTGTGGGATGCCCTTTCTAAGAATTATATAGGGTTTAGAGGTCCCTGTCAGGAGTTAAATATCCCCTCTCCGGCTGCCATATGTCAGTGGAGATGGCAAAAGTGAAAGCCTAATGATCGCGTTAGCGTAATGAGCTAGCTGTGTCGACTCAATAGTTCATCGCGTCAACTCATCAGTTCATCGCGTCAACTCATCAGTTCAAGTGAACAGTACTGCGTCAACCCTGTCAATAGGCAGGGTCGACTCATTAGTTCATGTGAACAGTACTGCGTCAACCCTTCCAACAGGCAGGGTCGACTCATCAGTTCATGTGAACAGTACTGCGTCAACCCTTCCAACAGGCAGGGTCGACTCATCAGTTCATATGAACAGTACTGCGTCAACCCTTCCAACAGGCAGGGTCGACTCATCAGTTCATGTGAACAGTACTGCGTCAACCCTTCCAACAGGCAGGGTCGACTCATCAGTTCATATGAACAGTACTGCGTCAACCCTTCCAACAAGCAGGGTCGACTCATCAGTTCATGTGAATAGTACTGCGTCAACCCTTCCAACAGGCAGGGTCGACTCATCAGTTCATATGAACAGTACTGCGTCAACCCTTCCAATAGGCAGGGTCGACTCTTCAGTTCATGTGAACAGTACACATGGTCGACTCATCAGTTCATATGAACAGTACTGCTTCAACCCTTCCAACAGGCAAGGTCGACTCATCAGTTCATATGAACAGTACTGCGTCAACCCTTCCAACAGGCAAGGTCGACTCATCAGTTCATTTCCAGTTCACAGGGTTGACTCATCAGTTCATCGCGTCAACGCGATGAACAGTACTGCGTCAACGCGGTGAACTGACAGGGTCGACTCTGCAGTTCAAATCTGCTCAAAATGGTTTAAGGTATTAATCTTTAATTAAGCTAGGGTATTGACATTTGATTTAAGTTGATTTAGGCAAAACTGATGACATGGAGAGATAGAGAAAACTGTAAGGATTATAGATCTTTAT
Source organism: Amorphophallus konjac (assembly GCA_022559845.1). Classification (NCBI taxonomy): domain Eukaryota; kingdom Viridiplantae; phylum Streptophyta; class Magnoliopsida; order Alismatales; family Araceae; genus Amorphophallus; species Amorphophallus konjac. The sequence goes on from CM040124.1 coordinate 201,742,292, forward strand.
TCATACACTGTTTCATGCTTTGGTTGCTTAAATATCATATTTTTAACATGATATATTATACAAGTTTTCATTTGTAAAGGAACTAAATGGAGACAAGGTTTCTAGATATGCTACCTAACAGATTAATTAGGTATGCTAATTAGTTAGTAGATCAACTAACATGTTAATTGGGTATGTTAACAGGTTAGTTAAACTAATAAGTTACGTAAAAACATGATAAAACTTGCGTTAAACGGATATATCGTATGGATATGAAGCTAGTACATGCCAACTACCCTAGATTGAAGCTAATACATGCTAATCAATGCTAATCATTTTGGGTATAAGGCTAGTACATGCTGATTATCTTAGGTATGAAGCTAGTACTTACTAATCGTCCTAGATTTAAGCTAACACATGCTAATTATTCTAGATATGAGACTAATACTTGCTAATACTTGCTAATTATTCTGGGTATAAAGTTAATATGTGCTAATTATCTTAGGTGTGAAGCTAAGACATACTAATCATCCTAGATTTAAGTCAACACATGCTTTATAAAAACTAAAATCGCATGGAAATGAGCCTAATACTAAAGGCCTAGACTAATCATCCTATATTATCTACTAATTTAGTTAAGAGTTGAGAACACCTACCTGTTGGAGGTTCGTAGTGCAGAACCCTTCTTGTGGAATCCCTGCAGAGCTTTGCCCCAACCTTAGCTAAGCTAGAATGGGAATGGGGTAGCAAAAATGGGATGTTATAAGGTCTAGTATGAACGGATAGGGGACAAGATCTGAAATAATGAGTCTTTACAGCTTGTACAGGCTGGAGAGATAAGAGATAGGCTGGAGAGATAAGAGATAATTGTTTGGACATATAACCCATGGCCCAATTCGTATGTGCAAGATTAGCTTATAACATATAATTATTTGGCAAAAAAGGTAGATACATGGTGGATGGTAGGATTTGAACCCTGGTCATTGGGTTAGAAGGCAAGTCACTTAACCAACTACACTAGGAAGCCATTTTTTAAGTGAATAACCTTTATATATGATAACTTCATGTTCCTACTTCTTACATAAACTACCTAAATAGTTTATCTAATATTATTTTATTTTATTTTATTTTTATTTGAAAAATATTGATAATAAAAAAAAATTATCATTTTTTTTATACGGGGTGCTACATATTCTCTGCTGTCAGTGTGTAGTCCCTCCTTCCATGGACCTCTTCCACTTTTTCTTTGAGTTGAAAGCACATCCTTCAGCGGGGAGGGCTTCTATTTCATCCAGACGAGGTGAAATAGGAGTTGTATTTCTTTGGCGGCGAAGGATTCTTCGCATAAGGGGTGGAAGACCCAATTCTTCTGGGTGGGGATTTGCTCAGTGGAGGAAACCTGGAGGTGCCTGGTAATCCCCAATTTCCACCCTAACGTCCCTCCCAGACAGGACGAGTTCCCTCCTCATGTGGAGGAGTATGCTGCCATTTTGCTGAAGCATCGCGAGTCCACCGAAGATCTGGTGACGCCGGAGAATATCGAGTGGTGTCTTCTTACGCGGCTGCATCCGTCAGGCTGAGGTGCCACAACTGAGATCCTCCTTCAGATGTGGGGGTCATCTTTCTTTTCCTGAACACGTCTTCTTCCTTGTGCAGACACCAGGCGAGAGCCTCTAAAGGAGGCCGCACAGGTGATCGAGCTTAGAGATGACTCGGCTGCCGACGAACCGACTGCTCCCGTGGGTCGCTCCTGAACTAAAGATAAGGGCAAGGGAGTGGCCCAGGGTGAATCCTCCAGATCGCGGGGACCCAAGCGCAAGGACCCTATGGAGGGTATGATCCGGGCCGCTGAGAGGGCCAGAAAGTGGGCCAAGAAGGCCGTGGTCGTACCCACGGTCGAAGGCGACCCTACCGCGGCTCACCCCTCCGCCGGGCGCAATGGGGCCGACCCTATCGGGCGGGCTCTCCCACTAGCCGAGCCAGAGGGGGCCGAGGAGGTCGAGGCTGCCCCTGCGGGTAGTGATGATGCAGCCTTGGTTCCTCCTTTGGCTGGGACCGAGGGGGCCGAGGGGGCTCCTGCAACTGGCAGTGGGGCCGACCCGGCTCTCCCCTCGGTCGGAGCCAAGGGGGGCGTGGCCGAAGTTGGGGGTGCTGTGACTGCGGCCGGGGATGGCATTTCAGGCGGTGGCGCAGGCGGTGAGCCGATCCAGGTTGAGGGGCCGCAAGAAAATCTGGCCGAGGTGCGAGGGGCGACCGAGGCTGGGGTCTGATCCGAGCTACACGGTGGGGCGCCGGGCGATAGGGGGTTCTCCGTTCTGGCGGCCTTGGAGAGGCTCGGTATCTCGAGCCCCCTGCACCAGGTATGCCGCGGTATAGCCGCGAAGGTGAGGGGGGGAGGTAGGCAGTACTCCCCGTCTACGGCTCTCGCCGGGGTTATGGAGGGAGGTCTGGCCCTGGCCCAGATGGGGGCTGCTCTGGCGGAAGCGTATGCTCGGTCGGAATGGGAGCGAGCGAACCTGGCCTGGACCCTTGGTGGGTCAGACAGGAGGTTGGCTCGGCTCACCGAGGAGCATGACGGGCTTCGGCGGGAGCTCTCCTCAGTCAAGCGGTTGATGTAGTCGATCCAGGTGGAGACTCGGGCGCTAACTGAGTAACTAGCCAAGGCTCGTGAATGACTCGAGAGGAAGAACAAGCTTCTCGAGGAGGAGCGCCTTGTGCGCACTGAGCTGGATGGCCAGTGGGAGACCGAGCGGGCCGAGCTAGTAGACCGAGCGGAGGAAGCTGAGCACCTTTGGCGGGAGGCCGAGGCCAATCGGGCCGAGGCGGAGAAGCAGGTGGCGGCGGCCGAAGAGTGGACTGCTGAGGCCGAGCGGAGGTCAGCCGAGGCGGAGCGGAGGGAGGCCGAGCTCATTGGTAGGGTGGGATCGGTCGGGGCGAAGGCTCTCGAGCAGTACAAGAGCTCAGAGGCCTACCGGGTCGACCACAAGGTGGCTACCCTTCCCTACTACGAGTTAGCGCTTCACCGAGGCATCCGCAAGGGGTTCAAGCAGGGCTACGATCGGGCGGTATCTTATGCCGGGGAATAGGATTCTGGGATTGAATTCCCATCCGGAGAGTGCTACGACTCGGATCTGTCATCCTCGGGCTCCTCTGTCTCGGCACCGGATGAAGAGGATCAGGAGGGGTCTTTGATCGAGGAATCACCAACTCCGGTTACCTCGGGAGGGCGCGCAACCGAGGCAGTTCCCACGCCGGTGGGGTCAGTGCCAGGGTCGGCCATCGCTGAGCATGCCAGGGGCGGACTGTTCGAGCCTTCCACTTCCGAGCTTCAGGGTGGGCCGGAGCCTTGATGTATCTGCTTTGCTTCCTCTCTTTGTATACCTTTTTCGTTTTGGAAGGATAAAACTTCCATCTTTTTGTGTAGAAATAAATAAGGCAATGGTATTGTGATGAAGAGTTATCTGTTCCATACCGTTGTTGCCGTATTCTATTCAGCGTATCTGCGGTTGTTGGAAAGAGCCGATATTTTCTGTGTGAATCTCGTACGATGGTTGGGTGGGCGTCTGACAGGGTGTCTTCCCGTTTTCCCACGCTTTAAATGCATGGCCGCTTCATGTGTCCCGCTGGGGCGGAAGATGAGAAGTTTGAGGTGACCGTTTGTAGGGAGAATCCTTCTCGCGTGTTTTCGAGGGGGGAAATCATTTAAGGCAAGTAGACTCCCTTCGCCTATAAGAAGGACTGAAGGGCATCCCTTCCTCTCCACCGCTTAGGGTTTTCCCTGACAGTCTTTCCTCATTCCTTCTTCACGTAGCATTGTGCCATTGTATTCGGAGCATGGAGGAAGCTCAAGATGAGGCGGCTGCCAACGACGGGAGGCAGGGAGTTCCTGGTGCTCCGGATTTGAAAAGGAGTCGACGGCCGACGAGCAGACTTGAAAAGGGCTCGACGCGCGGAGGCACGCCATTTTCCCTTTATCAGTTCCGGCGGCGCTTGCAGGGGGCGAGATGGAGGACGGATGGGGGGATCAGACATCCTTGCTGCCCGTCCCTTCCTACTCGCCTCACGGATGGGAGGCGGAAGCCAACTAAGCTCCATCCCTTCCGGGCCTTCCCCTGCCTCCTCAACCAGCTCTGCTGGTTTCTTTTTATTTCTGGCAGCCTCTTTTTCCCTCTTCTGCTCTGCTCCTCCTTTCTTTCACTCTTCGGAGGGTGCCTGCACTCTCTTTCTTTCAAAGAGTTGGTAATTTGGCGGGGAAGATGCTTTCACATGCATTCCCTGTCCTCCTTCTCTTCCAAGTTCAACTTGGAAGGTAGCCTTCTCTTTCTTAATCCCTCTGTCACCTTTGTCTTGTGCTGCCCGAGCCAACGGGGTCAACTATCCTTTATCCGAGCCAGTTTCTACACTAGGCAGAGTCAGTGGCTGGACGCAGGAAGGTCATCCGAGTCAGCCGAGCGACGGGCTCATACGACGGCGCTAGATGGATCTTTTACTTTTTTGACATCTATTCTATTGGCTTCGGCCTTCCTGATGTACAAACAGGTTGTTTGAATAAAAAGAAAGGAGCCTTTTGTCTTATCTCATGCCGTCTGCACGATACTCAGTACTCAGAAGTACAACTTGCGTAATGTAGTTGTGTTCCAGGTCCGAGGGATGGGTTCTCCTTCCATTGTAGACAAGCGGTATGCTCCTTTTCCAAGCGTCTCGACAACTCGGTAGGGGCCTTCGCAGTTAGGGGATAACTTGCCCGCCACCTCAAGTGGTCGAGAGGCTTCGGCTTTCCTGAGGACGAAGTCTCCCGACTGGAAGTGTCGGTCTCGGACTTTGGCGTTGTAGTATCGAGTGAGGCGGCGTTGGTACTCCGTTGCTCTGATGCTGGCGATCTCCCGGATTTCATCTGCTAAGTCAAGATTTTCTAGCAATTTTTGGTCGTTTGCCTCAGACGAGAAGCGGATGACTCTGAGGGAGGGGTTGCCGATCTCCAATGGGATCACGGCCTCGGTGCCATACACTTGTTGAAAAGGACTCTCACCGGTTTCCGTTCTGGGAGTCGTTCTGTGCAACCAAAGTACGTTCGGCAATTCCTCGAGCCAGCTGCCCTTGGCTTTGCCGAGCCTAGTCTTGATGACTTCCAAGATAGCCTTGTTGGCATTTTTGACCAGCCCGTTAGCCCGAGGGTGGGCGACCGAAGTGAAGTGATTGCGAATATTGAGGTCGGTGCATCTATCTCGGAAGTACCGAGAATCAAATTACCGACCATTATCGCTCACTGTCACCCGGGGGATGCCGTAGCGACAGATGATCGACTTCCAGATGAAATTCCAGACGACTGTCTCGGTGATCCTTGAGTGGCTTCGGCCTCGATCCAATTAGTAAAGTAGTCGATGGAGACGATGATGAACTTCTTCTGGGCCTGGGCCGTGGGGAATGGCCCAAGGATGTCGATTCCCCAGCGAGCGAAAGGGTAAGGCTTGGCTAGGGTGACGAGCTCCGTTGCTGGCTGATGGACCAAGTGGTCGAATCGCTGGCGACGGTCACAACGTTGCATGTAGGTAGAGCAGTCACGCTGTAGGGTGGGCCACCAGTAACCTCGCCGTAGCAAGATCTTGGCGAGTGACATTCCCCCTAAATGTGGCCCGCATAGACCTTCGTGAACTTCTTCGATCGCTCGGTTGGCTTCGTCGATACTGAGGCACTTCAAAAGAGGGCCAGAGAAGGATCTCCGGTAAAGTGCGCCATCCAGAGTGATGAATCGCCGAGCTTGGTATTTCAACCTTCGGGTTTCCCGAGGGTCGGGAGGCTCCTCGGAGTCTTGGAGCCACGATAGGTAGGGGGTGCGCCAGTCGCCTGGGCAGGCTGGGCCAATAGCTAGGAGCTTCGAATCAATGCTCGGGTGCTCTAGATCTTCGAGAAGGACCGATCTAGTACCCTCGGGGTCAAGAGAGGAGGCCAGCCGAGAGAGGGCGTCCGCTCGGGAGTTTTCCTTCCGAGCTTTCCGGACTACCTCAAAACTCTCGAACTGTTATGCCACAGTCTTGACCAGTTGGAGGTATTTGATCATCAGTGCCTCCCGAGCTTCATAATCGCCGTTGACCTGGCTAGCGACTAGTTGGGAGTCAGTGTGAATCCTGACTCGCTTAGCTCCTAACCGCCGGGCCATGCGGGCTCCCGATATGAGGGCCTCGTACTCGGAAGTGTTGTTGGATGCTTGAAAGTTAAACTTCAGGGTGTACTGTAGCTCTGCCCCTTTGGGGGACTTTAGGAGGATGCCGGCACCGCACCCAGCTGAATTGGAAGATCCGTCAATGAACAGTTCCCAGGTCGGCCCGAGTGCGGACGGAGATCTCTCTTCAGTCGGGATGGTGCTCTCGGCGATGAAGTCGGCGAGCACCTGGCCTTTGATAGCCGAGCGAGGCCGATACGATATATCATAGGCCCCGAGCATGATGGCCCACTTGATGAGGTGTGCCGAGGCTTCGGGGTGAGCGAGGATCTTCTTCAATGGTTCGTCGGTGAACATGGTGATGGGGTGCCCTTGGAAATAGGGTCGGAGGCGCTTGGCCGAGGTAACCAACGCTAGCATGAGTTTCTCGGTTGCGGGGTACCTTCTCTCAGCCTCGTTGAGCACCTTGCTTGTGTAGTAGACTGGTCTCTCGATTCCTGAGTCATTTTTGACTAGGACCGAGCTAACTGTGGATGGAGTTGCCAAGAGGTAGAGATACAAGGCTTCCCCTGGGACGGGCTTGGAAAGCACTGGGGGAAAAACCAGGAAGTCCTTAAGCTCGGCAAATGCTCTTTGGCATTCCTCGTCCCACGACAATGTAGCAGATGCCATTTTGGGCCCCCTCGGCAGTTTGAAGAAGGGTAGGCATCGTTCAACCGTGTGGGACAGGAATCTGCTGAGCGCAGCAATGCACCCGGTGAGGCGTTGAACGTCTTTGATGCAGGTGGGTGGGTACATGTCCAGGATGGCCTGGACCTTGTCGGGGTTGGCCTAAATCCCACACTGAGTGACTAAGAAGCCCAAGAATTTCCCAGACTTTACCCCGAAGGCGCACTTGGCAGGGTTGAGCTTCATGTTGTACTTCAGGAGGGTGTTGAAAGTTTCTGCTAGGTCGGCGAAGTGGTCCTCAGCCTTGGGGGTCTTCATGAGCATGTCGTCAATATAGGCCTCAACGTTCCAACCGAGCTGTCCCTCGAACATATGGTTGACTAGACTTTGGTACGTGGCTCCGGCATTCTTCAACCCGAAAGGCATCCGGGTGTAGCAGTGTACGCCGAAGTCGGTGATAAAGGCGGTCTTCTCGATGTCTTCAGGGTGCATTATGATCTGGTGGTAACCTGAGTAGGCATCCAGGAAGCTGAGTATCTCATTGCCCGAGGTTGAATCAACCAGTTGGTCGATGCTCGGTAGGGGATAGCAATCCTTTGGAGTAGCCTTGTTCAAGTCGGTGAAGTCCACGCACATCCGCCACTTTCTTGAAGCTTTCGGCACTAGGATGACGTTAGCCAGCCACGTTGGGTACAGGACCGGTCTAAAAAGGCCAGTCTTCTGCCCCTTGGTGACCTGCTCCTTGATAATCGTCTACTTCTCCGGCGCGTGCTTCCTTCTGTGTTGTTGCACGGGCTTCATGGTTGGGTCGAGGTTGAGCTTATGCACCCCCATCTCTTCTGGTATCCCGGGGAGTTGATCATCAGACCATGCAAAGACCCGGATGTACGCGGAAAGGAACTCTTTGTATTTCTGTTGAACCTCAGATGTTAGGTCGGCTCTGATCTTTACTCTTAGGGTCTGGTCGTCGTTCAGTAAAACCGTAAGGAATTCACCTCCAGGTTCGACAGTTGCAGATTTTTCCTCGACTTCCCGGGGGCCCTTGCTTTTCCCGTCGGCATTGTGGCTTCGACCGAGATATTGTAGCACCTTCGGGCCATTGCCTGGTTACCTCGGACTTCCCCCAATCCATTTTTGGTGGGGAACTTCATCTTTTGGTGATAGGTAGAACGCACCGCTTTCGTTCGGTTGAGGATTCCTCGACCGAAGATTGCGTTGTACGCTATCATACCTTTGATCACTATGAAGTCCACCATGACCGTAGCGGTCTTGGGTGGGGTGCCAAGAGTAACTGACAGGCTTAGGTCTCCCTTGGGATAGGTGACCTGGCCATTGAACCCGCACAGGGGGGTCCGGATCGGGTGGAGTTTAAACGGATCCTCTCCCATCTTAAGGAAACATTCTTAGGATAACACATCAGGGGCACTTCCATTGTCAACCAGAATCATGTCTACGTTATAATGGTTTATTGTGTCCGATATCACCAGGGTGTCGTCGTGCGGGGTGGTTAGCCCCTCCAGGTCTTGGTCGGAGAAGATTATGACCTGGGGTTCGCTTGGGGGGGCCCTGGGAGGCTCGATGGCTCGGCTCGCTCGCTCAGCGTGACGCTTCCTTCCTCGGCCGATGTCTCCTCCTGATGCAGCTCCTCCGGCAATGACGTTGATGTGGACCCCCCGGGGGGCGTTGTTGATCTCCTCTGGGGTGCCTCGGTCTTCTTGGTGCCCAGCCACGAACCGAGAGAGGTGCCCCTGACGAATGAGATGCTCGATCTCGTCTTGGAGCTGGTGGCAGTCGCCGGTATGATGCACGTGGTCACTGTGGAACAGGCAATGCTTGTTGCAACTGTGGTTCTTTGACTTCATCGGCTCGGGTTGGCAGAGGAGGCCCGATCCTTTGATGTCTTCATAAATCTCGTATACATGAGCGGTTAGGGGAGTGTACCACTCGTACTTCCGCGACGGTTCCTTGCGTTCCCCATCTCGGTTCTACCTTTTTCCTTGGCCCGAGCATGGCTCGGGTGCCCGCTTCTTGTCCCCCTCCCGACCCGAGCCGGTTGCGTCTCGGCATGCACTGAGTACTTCGTCGCACTCGACGTGGCGCAATGCCAGAGTCACTAGCGCAGCAAGGGTCGAGGGAGGTTGGAGGACAAGCTCGCGGTGGAGGTTCTCATCGCGAGTGCCCCCGGTCAGAGTGGTTATGGCCGAGGCGACGTCTAGGCGGGGGATCCTCAGGGCTTCCGATTTGAATCAGAGGATGTAGGCCCATAGTTTCTCCCCTTGCGCCTGTTTGAGGGCCAAAAGCCCCGCTACCGACCTTGGGGGGCCGCTACCGGTGAAACTCCCCTTGAATACTCGCCCAAACTACTTGAAGTCTCGGATGGATCCGGGGGCGAGGGCCCGGAACCATGCTTGGGCGCCTTGGACCAGGGTGGTCGCAAAGGCTTGGCACTTGATGGCGTCGGATGCTCCGTGAAGGGTCATCAGAGCGTCGAAGCTGTCAAAGTGGTCAGTCGGGTCGCCCTGGCCGTCGTAAGGCTTGAAGGTCGGCTTAGAGGTTTGGGGAGATACCTCTGCCATCAAGATATGGTCAGAGAACGGGGATCTCTCCTCATCCTCTGGTGGAGAGGTCTTATGTAGGGCTCGCAGGGCGCGCTCCTGCTTTGCGAAACGCCTTTCGAATTCTCACAGTCGGAGGGACAGCTCTGGCTGCCGCTGCACCGTAGGGCTGAGGGGCCGTGAAGGCAGGCTGTCTTGGCGCTCCCCGGGGACTTTGGTCTCTGGGAGGGGATGGCGTGCCCCATGCCTACCCCGCTTCGGCGTGGAGGAAGCCTCTTGCTCCAGAGGGGGGGATTGCGAGGGTCCTCCTACTTTGTTGCGGATGAGCTGTTGTCCTCGGAGGGTGAAGCGGCCTCCGGTGGTGTGCTGGGACACGTTCTCACGGGGAGGGCTCTCCGGAGGGGCGCGTGACCTTCCATCCCTGGCCGCCTGGGTCCTCATGAGTTCCACGAGGACGTCCAGTTTTGCGTTGAGGGCTTGGAAGGCATCGGCGCCGCCGTTGAGCGGCAGCCCTACCGTCGTGGGAGGAGGGGGTGGTAGCCCTGCCGCAGGCAGAGGGGGCGGTCCGTCGGCGGGAGTGTTGGCACCGGAGGGTGGGGTTTGGGTGGCTTGTGAGGGGCCTTCCCCCGCCGCCACCATGGCCTTTCCCCTGTTGCCGGTGGACCTCCTCCATGTACCTCTTCTCACCATACTGGCTCTTTGGTCGTTTCCCACAGACGGCGCCAGATGAAGGGGCGTGATCTCGCGCTAGTCCTGAGCTGGGAGGATGATCACCGGATAGTGAACAGCAAAGAAAGGGAAATGAATTAGGAGGCCAAGGGATAGTTCCCTGGGAAAACCCTCCGATGCTTATTTCAGTAGAGCAATGGTGGAAGGTATTGAGGGAGGTTGAAAGAGATGAGCGAGATTCCCCAACACCAAAATGGTGAAGTGGTTCCTGCTCAGGGAGTGTTAGGCATGTATCTGCCTTCCCTGCTGTCAGAGGGAGTCCTTGGTTTATATAGCGAGCTCCCCCGAAGAGTCCCATAAGCTGAGGAGTTTTAGGCGGGAGTGACGTCCTCATCATGGGATCGTTACGTCCTCATCGTGGGCTCTTCATGACCTGGGGAGATCGTGGCACCCTTATCCCGCTGAACTCCTGCTCATAAAGGACTATCAACGGCTGCATGGATAAGCATTTGTCAGTTGATCTAAGCATGAGAAGGGCCAGCCCTGTCCGGGCGATGGGCGTAGCTCGGATGCAGTCAAATCGGAGTGGGCGTGGAGCGCCTGCCCTTATCTCGGTGGGGAGATGGCTCGGGCGTGGGTCTTCCTCCGTTCTGACGTTCGGGCCTTCCGAGCCTAAGGGCCGCCGAGGAATGATGGGATCCCGAGTGTTCTTTATTGGACTTTTATGGCCGAAGTGGGCCCGAGAGGGCTGTCACTTCGATGAGTTGAGCCTCGTTCGGTCCTGATGGGCCTAGTTTGGCTGCTCTTAATCGGGCTGCAGAAATCCCCCTCTCCACGTAGGTTTTTATTGTAAGGCTTAGTGGGCTTTTATCGTTGCTGATTTATTGGGTTGGATTTAATGACAACATTAATTTGGTTTTTTTATATTTTAAGATATATTTGCAGTGGCCCACAAATTAAATGTTAAAGCCCATCATCCTATTTAGCTATTCCTATTTTACTTACATCAAAACTTTATCTTCCATAATTTTTATATGACTAATATTTTATGTATATATATATATATATATATATCTTTTATTATTTCGGGTCGCTGCACCCTCCCCCACTTAAAGGAATTTGGTCTCCAAATTCACATGATTCCTTTCCATAATAGTGGGGTGAGAACACCATAATCAAAACATGTATTCTAACTAGATCCATCCCCATAGAATTCCAAAGTACTTTGATCATGATATCCAAGCATGCAATTTTGAATAAGGCAGGTTTAGTGTTACCTTCCAATGCTTGAAGCCTGCCTTGCAGCTTTGGCCCACCTTGTTGCTTGTCCCGCAGCGCTTGCTCCTTTATAAGAAGACAACGGGCGATCCTATGGTCTTCACTCCCGCAATGGATGCATTTCCCAAGTTTATACCGACACTCTTTCGATTTGTGCCCTCCTTTATTGCAATGCTCACAATTTTCCCTCACTGGAACAGCCGATTGGTCTTCCTTCCTGGCCTTCTCGTTCTTCTGGGAACCATTACCTCCATTTGACCTCTTCTTTCAATTTATAGGTTCCCCACTTTTGGATCCATTTGCTACCCTTTTCTTGGCGATCTTTCCTTTAATTCGTTCGGCCATATCCATATCATCTTCTAATAGTTGCGCCTTCTTGACCATCTCTGCATAAGTTTGAATTTCTAACGGAGTCAACTGAGGAATAAGTTTCACTTTTAAACCATTCATGAATCTCTTGGCTCTCATCCTTTCCGTGCCGACTAAATGAGGTGCATAACGGGCTAATCTACAAAACTATGCTTCATAGTCTGCTATCGATAAACTACGTTGCTTAAGTGATGTAAACTCCATAGCCTTCTTCTCTTAGATAATCTCCGAAAAATACTTCTCATTGAAATATTCTAAGAACTCATTCCAAGTTACTTGGTCGCTTGGCAAGATTACTTCCATGGATTCCCACCATGCTCAGGCATCTCTTTCTAATTGGTAGGTTCCCAATAAAACCTTCTCTTGGTCGGTATATTGCATAACCATGAAGGTTCTTTCTATCTCTCGAACCCAATTCTTGGCCTCATCCGGGTCAGTAGACCCACCAAATTTAGGGGGATTCATTGCTTGGAAACTCCGATACAAGTCTCCCATTCCATGATGAGCTCGGCCTTGTGCTACTTATTACAACGCCTGAGTCAAACCTTGGACATTACGCTGCATCTCTCTCCATTGGGCTCACTCAGCAATCATCTTAGCCTACAAAACAAATTTTAAACGATCATTATTCATGTGTTGATGTCATTTTATCTTAGGTAAAACTTAGTTAGCCCATGGCTCTACCCAAATCTCACGGGATTCCTATAGGGTAATTAATAAGGACAACTCAATCTATAACTTGGACTTAATGACCTAGGGATTTAGACAAGCCTAAGCTTTGATACCACTTCTGTCATGCCTGTTGTGTGGGAATGGCTGATCTAGAGGGGAGGGGTGAATAGATATGCCCCTCTTTTTCTAGAAATAAAAATGACTGTAGCAGAATAGAAGGAACTACTAAAAAAGCAGGGAGTACACACATACAATGGAAGAATGTAAATAGATAACGGGCCTAGACAAGCATCTGGCGAAGAGTAAACAAAATGCAAACCACAGAGACAATGATTTTTAAGGTTGTTCGGACTTTCTCCAAAGTCCTACGTCGACTCCTCACTTAAACCAAGTGAGGCTTCCCTAGTGCAACTGCACAACCCGTTGATTACATAGCTTAACAACCCACTACCTTACAGCTTGCAGAGAGATTATCCCCTCTCAAGGAACCGCTGTCATACAGCTTGATGGCACATAGGCCAAACCATAGATCCAAGCTCAAAAGCTTGATCTGTCTTCCTACTATCACCGGTAGGGACGATTCAAGTTCTACAAGAACGAGAACAAAATAGAAAAAAGTAATGAAGAAATTTAGACAAGAAGAATGAAACTCAATGCCAAATGCAAATGTGCTTGTTTGAAAACTGGAGGGCTTGGCTTGCTACTTTCAGATTCGTTGCTCCAGTAGTCGAAGCTTCTCTTTGCTTCTTGCAGGATGAAGAGTAGGTGTAGAGGAACAACTTGTGCTTCAGCTTCAAATCTTCAAGAGATGGGTTCAGGCTCTTCTCCTTCTTCTCCTACTTCTTTCTTCATCTCTTCTGGACGTGGCTTTTCTCCTCCAGGTAGTAGCTGCTTCTTCTTCTTTCTCTAGTGGCACAGCCTGTCAAGCAGCATCAGCTTCTATCTTCTTCTTCTAGTCACAGCTCTCTCTATTACGTGAGGCACACTTGTAGCTGTGCCAAAGACTAGGAGGTGCGTGCCCCCTTTTTTGTTTCCCAAGAGAGGAGAATTCCCTCCAAAAATCTATCCATTGATTTGTCCAGCATGAGTGGAAAGGGTGTTTTCATACTTGTTTTCTTTTGATTGGCTCAGAGGAGATATGGAATAAGACTTTTCTTCAGCTCCAGATCTGAGCATTTAATGATCCTTGTGAAAGAAGTCTTGATGTCTGCATCCTCATTGGCACAGGTCAATTCTCTGTTCTGTGTACCTTTCTAGGATCATCTCCCATTGGTTGGCTGCAGAAGGTGGTGTGTCATGACAAGAGACCTTTCCCAGATTTGGACTCTGATATAGCTGCCTCCAAAAAGTTGTTCAGGTATGGTGATGATGGCTGAGATATTTGTCAGACCTTGAACCTTCCTCCAGACCTCAACATCCGTGTTTTTGGAGATTTACAGTTCATATTTTTATTCGCTTGATGACCTGACGTGTTTGAAGAAAATAGATTAAAGTGCTTCTGGGAGAACCATAGTGTCGACCTCCTGTAAAGGTAGTGTCAACACTTCTTAAGAAAACAACCAATATAACGTTCTCTGGAAGACATCTGAGGTTGACCTGCTGCAAATGAAGTGTCGACCTATCTTAAGAAACTACTCGATCAATTTGTTTTGGAAGACACCTGGGGTCGACCTGTTGATGAGGTGAGGTTGACATGCTTGTTGGCCTACTTGAGTTCTTCTTTAGTTGATCAAGAGTGAGGTCAATGCACTATGCTAATGAGGTCGATGTGGCTAAATGAAATCTGGTCTTCAGCTTCTGGAAGCACCATGGTTTCGACCTGCTGTAATAGTAGTGTCGACACTGCTTTACAAGATCATGTCTTCAACGCTTTCTGGAAGCATCATGGTGTCGACCTGTTGATAGAATGAGGTCGACACTATGATGTAACAGAGCGGTTATAACGCTTTCTGGAAGGGTCTGAGGTCAACCTCCTGGGAATATCAGGTCGACACCACCCTTAAGGATTTCATTAGACAGATGGCCGCTGGAGCTGGTGAGGTCGACACTTCAGCCTCGTGAGGTTGACACCACCTTTGTGAAAACTACTTTTGATGTTTTTTTTTCAGCCTTGCTTGATTTATTTTGGATCTTTCATTGCTTGTCGTTGTTTCCCAATCCAACTTGGTTTGTTTTCTGTGCAACTAGTTGCCTCGATTTCTGTGCACTTGATTTCTCTCTTTTCATTTGAGCCCTTTGCTTGAATTACCTTGAGAATATCAAAGTAGCATTAGAAAGTCAATGACTAAAGGTGTTAGACAGCATCAAAACCTCTGAATGTCAATGACTCATGGTGTTAGATAGCATCAAAATTGTAGGGACATAAGATTCTCCCTCTTTTTGATGATGGCAACACTATGAGTCATTGTATGTCAATATGACCCAATTCAAGCAATTTTTGAGACACAAGCAGTATAAAGAGATACCCATGTTCTTTCTCTTAAATGACTCAACTACTCTCCCCCTTTAAATGACTCACCCAAATAGCTCTCCCCCTTTGACATTAGCAAAAAGGTGGGACGAGAAATGGTGAAAGAGAGAGTATGAATATGAGGAATTTTGGAGAAATACAACATATCAGATGAGTTGAGGATGGATGATACAAGGAGATTCAGAATCTGATACTAATTTCATAACACAGAGTAGTCCATTATATGCATCTGATGAGATGACCCTTTTTCAAGTTGCATGGTTCAAATCTAATGATATCTGAGTTTGTCAATGGAATTTGCTTGAAAGACATCTACATTCATGTTTTAATAGAAATGAACCTAAATTGCATATCAAAACCATGTTTAACCTCCTTTAATCTTACTCACTCAAATCTGTTGACTCCTTTGGGAGTTATACAAACTAGTATTAAGGTTAAACAAGCATGAAGATTTTGTGAAATTCTAGAGTTTCAGCAATTTTTCTTTTATCTTTAGCTATCAGGCACATAATTTTCTTTAAGCACAAGATGATTTTTACAAGCAATTAAGTCAAGTGTATGCCTTGTATCTAGAGGATACACGTTCTTTAGACGCCAGTATCCCAAGGTACTTGGTATGACTAACTGTCATGCCTCAAATTTGAACAGAGATAGCAATGTCACCTCATGACATATCGGACCTCATTTTATTGATGAGAGGACATATTTCTCAGCAAGCTTGCCATTGCTCTGCCTTGACTATTACTTCAATTTACTGCAGAGTTAACAGAGGTACCTAATGACACAACCCACTTTTCTTCGAGAAGAAGGGGCATTGTTTCTTAGTAACCCAGTGTCATTGCTCCGTCACACTTAGCTATTTGGAATTTCAAATTATCATAATGTTTACAAACAATACTCAATTTCCATGTCTCAACCAAAATAGCCATGAGATTAGAATTTGCAGATTTTCAGAAAGAATTATTTAGGGCACAACATGTAAACATTGATTAAGGTCCATTAAATGTTGAGCACAGATGATTTCAAGACATTTATATCAACACTCAATGAAGTCATTAAACCTGAACCAGCTTATTATGTGGATGAACATAAGATCATATAATAAAAGATGCTTATTTTGGAGTGCACTCTACTTTATGATCATGGTATCTAGATTGGAACCTAGAAGAATTTCAGAAGTTCAAGGATGTGATCAAGACAGCCAGAATGAGCAGCAATCAAAAATGACCTAGAGAATTTTCAAGAAGGCTTCTCAAGAAATTAAGATGATCAGTTAAAACCATGGAGTTTTATAAACATAGAATTGACAGGGACCATTGTGTCGACACCAGAAGCTCAAAGCGTCGACAACAATAATGGTTTGTTCCAACAAAGGGTTTCCAAAGAAGTGAATTTCTACTCTTACTCCCCCTGAGCACGTTCATGCATTTCAATTAATGTTTTTGTAATTTTTTGACTTAAGTGATATGCAAGGTATTCTACAACTCATGTATGCATGATCAATTCAAAAGATGCATTTGCTCCCCCTGTCTAAATGGCCTAAATGCAACATTGACTCATGGTATTTTGCAGAGGTATGTCCTTACGCATAGTGAATGCACCCAGACAAGCATAACCTACCCTTCGACAAATGACCTTTTTATATACCATGGTCAAGCATGAAAATGCATCAACCACTGAAGTGCACCATGAACAGTGACCCATTAAATTATGCATGGCAATACAAAAAAAATGTACGCATCATATTTTATGCACAGAATTGTTATTGATTTCCATCACACTCAATAGGCATTGATAGTAAGAGATATGTAGAATAGTTTAAGCCTTGTAGATTTAAGGTCAGCACAGACCAAGCTCTCTTTTAAGAGTTGAAAATCTATCTCTACACAGAGACTTGGTAAAAATGTCAACAACTTGATTCAATGTATTAACAAAATGCAATTCAAGTTTTTTCTTAAGGATCTCATCTCTAAGGAAATGATGCCTAATTTAAATGTGCTTTGTCCTGGAGTGCTAGATTGGATTTTTATCAAGATTGATTACACTTTTGTTATCACATAGAATCGGGACACATCCAAGATCCACTAGGTAGTCTTGAAGTTGGTGTTTAATCCATAACATTTGGGTGCTACAACTCCCCGCAAAAACATATTCTACCTCTACAGTAGAGAGGGCAACCGGGTGTTATTTCTTGGAGGCCCAAGAAATTAAACACCCTCCCAGAAATTGGTAATACCCACTCGTGCTCTTGCGATCCAGCTTGCAACTAGCGTAGTCCGCATCTAAATAAGAGACAAGAGAAAGAACACAAGATGACGGATACCCCAACCCCAAATCTTGAGTCATGGCAAGATATCTAAGGATACGCTTGGCGATAATCAAGTGAGATTCTCTAGGACTAGTTTGAAATCTTGCACAAAGGCATACACTAAACTGGATACCCGGTCGAGATGCAGTCAAATAAAGCAATGAACCAATCATACCTCTATAAGTTTTTGCATCTACAGATTTACCTTTCTCATCCGCGTCCATTGATGTGTTAGTCCCCACAGGAGTTGCAATGTGCTTACAATTTTTCATGTCAAACCTTTTCAACAGCTTCTTGATGTATTTAGCTTGACTTATAAAGCACCCATCTGTGCCTTGGTTAACCTGCAAGCCGAGAAAGAATTGAAGTTCACCCATTAAACCCATCTCGAACTCACTAGTCATAAGGTTAGTAAATTCCTCACACATTTCAGATTTCGTAGATCCAAACACATTATCATCAACATAAATTTGAACAATGAAGATGTTATTACTTTACTTTTTGGTGAAGAGTGTTTCATCTACTTTACCTCTTGTGTATCCGTTTCCAGCGAGGAAAGATATTAGCCTTTCATACCAAGCTCTAGGTGCTTGCTTCAAGCCATAAAGAGCCCTATCTAGCTTGTACAAAAAATCTTCATGATTAGAACTTTCAAACCCGGGTGGGTGCTCCACATAGACTTCCTCTTTTATTAGCCCACTTAAGAAAGTGCTTTTAACATCCATTTGATGCAGTTTTATTTTGTGTGAACATGCAAATGCAAGCAAGATCCTAATGGCTTCTAGTCGAGCTACAAGGACAAAAGATTCTTCAAAATCTACTCCAAATTCTTGGTTGTAGTCCTGAGCCACCAATCTAGCCTTATTTCTTATTATTTGGTCATCTTCACTAAGTTTGTTCCTAAATATCCATTTGGTATCTATGATAGATTTTGTTGAGGGTCTAGGAACAAGGTGCCAAACTTTATTTCTTTCAAACTTGTTTAATTCATCTTACATGGAATTTATCCAGTTTTCATCTTTCAAAGCTTCTTCAACATTTTTTGGTTCAATTTGTGAGACAAGAGCAATTTGGTCCAATTCTTCAACTATTCTAAAATGTGACTTGGTTCTAGGTGGTTCATTCAAGTTCTCAATTACATTTTTCAAAGGATGATCTTTAAGAATTCTAACATCAATAATGTCATTACCTTCACCGGTACCCGGATCCCTTGAATTGCTTGATTCTCCCAAGTCATCATTTTCTCTTGTCTCTTCTTGTGGAGGATCATGTCTTTCCTTTGAGTTCAGGAACTCCCCATTGTCATCTTCCCTGTAAGGCTTGTCATGGTTAGATTCATCATTGAATTCATCAAAAGTAACATGGGGTGATTCTTCCACAACTTGACTCTTGATATTGTAAATTCTATAAGTCCTAGATCGATCAGAATAACCAAGAAATATACCTTCATCACTCTTGGGCTCGAACTTATCCAATTATCTTTTATCATTGTTATGAATGAAACATTTAGATCCGAACACTTTTATGTGTGAGAGAGAGGGCTTTTTACCTTTGAGCAACTCATAAGGAGTCTTTTTGGTGAATGACCTTACCATGGAGCGGTTGATGATGTAACATACTGTATTTACTGCTTCGGCCCAAAATCACCTTGGGAGTTATCGTTCAACAAGTATCGTTCTAGCCATCTCTATGAGTGTTTGGTTTCTCCTCTCAACTACCCCGTTTTGTTCAGGGGTCCTTGGTGATGAAAACATGTGAGATATACCTTCAACTCGGTAAAAATTATAAAATTCAACATTGTCAAATTCACCACCATGATCTGATTGAATGTTGGAAATTTTGAACTTACCATCTTACTTTATCTTCATGTAGAGTGCCTGAAACTCACCAAAAGCATCATTCTTGTGTGCAAGAAAGAACACCCAAGCGAACCTAGAAAAACCATCCACAAGCACATAACCATATCTTCTACCACTTAAGCTAACAGTTCTTGTTGGCCCAAACAAGTCTATGTGTATTAGTTCAAGTGGTTTTGATGATAAATTTTTAGTTCTGATTTTGAATGATTTTCTTATTTGTTTCCCTAAGGTGCATGCATCACAAATTTTATTATCTTGTTTAAAGGATAGTTCAGGCAGCCCTTTCACCATTGAATGTTTCATAAGTTTATGCAAGATATTGTAGCTAGCATGTTCTAGTCTACGATGACATAACCATGCAAGTTCAGACTTTGGGGCAACAAGACAGAGATTCAAATGAGTTGGATCATCTAAGTCAATCATATATACATTGTTGACTCTCTTACTAGAAAATTTGATTTTATCAGATTTTGGTTCCAGAATATTACATTCATGAGAGTCAAACACTACTCTATGTCCTTTATCACACAATTGACTTATGCTCAACAAATTGTATTCTAAACCATCAACCAATAAAATATTCTTAATTGAGTTGGAGGGATTCTTACCTACTTTACCTGAACCAATGATCTTTCCTTTATTGTTCCCTCCAAAGGTGACATGACCAGCTTCTTTTGTCACTAAAAGATAGAATTTAGTTCTGTCCCCCATCATATGTCTTGAACAGCCGCTATCGAGATACCAACGGTTATGTATGACTGTAAGATATTCTTGCAAGACAAATTAAGCAACAATCTTTGGAATCCATACACAATTGGGTCGCAGCAAACCATTCATCTCAG
Source organism: Amorphophallus konjac (assembly GCA_022559845.1). Taxonomy (NCBI): domain Eukaryota; kingdom Viridiplantae; phylum Streptophyta; class Magnoliopsida; order Alismatales; family Araceae; genus Amorphophallus; species Amorphophallus konjac. The sequence goes on from CM040124.1 coordinate 201,762,122, forward strand.
CAAGGCATGATACCATAGATTTAGGAATCCAAATTTTACTTTCATACTTGGTTTCCTTGCTTGATGCAGAATTCCAGTTCTGGTTTTGCATTTTCACATTGGCTCTTTCTTTCGGAATGTTTTTAGCTTTTGATTTATGGTGGGAGTTTGAAAATGGTTGATTTTGGTTCCAATTATTTATTTTTGATTGATAGAAGGTGTTATGGTTCATAGGGAAATATGTTTGACTAGGTTTGTGTGTGTATGAATCATAGCTGCCCCAGAAGTAGGACCGTGTCGACCTGTGTAGGTGTGAGTGTCAACATGTCCCCTGTTCTACCCCTTCATAATTGTTTCTGTTTAGTCGACATGTCGGACTCCTATAACTTAAGTGTCGACCTCTCCCCTATTCTACCCATTCATAACGGCATCTGTTTTGCGGGAGTGTCGACCTTCTGTAACACAAGTGTCAACCTAATGGGAGATTTCTACCCGCCTGACTAGGTGATGACCCGGATGGTGTCGACCTTGGCTGATGATAGTGTCGACTTGATGGAGCGTTTCTACCCGCCTGACTAGGTGAAGACCAGGAAGGTGTCGACCTTGGCTGAGGATAATCTCGACCTGTGCTGCCCTTTACACCTTTTCTACTCTGAGTGTGTGCAGACTTGGGCTGAGGATAGTGTCGACCTGACCGGAATTTCTGAGCATTTTTCTTAGTGATTCCAGGATTTTTCTTTAGGGGCTCTTCCATTTTTTCTTTACCTTTATTGTTTGATTTTCCTTGACTTTGTATAGGTTTTGTGTTTGAGGAAGAAGCATCTGAAGAAGAAACAAAGGTGATAGTTTTCATGCCAATCTCTTTGTTTTTGGTGGGATTGTATCACAACCCTTCTTTGTTAAAGTTCATTCTTGTTCCTAATAAAGCATCTAAGTTCTCTTTTCCATCCACAAACTTCTCCAGCTATTTTTGTTTATCCTCTAGTTCCTTTTGGAGCTTTTCAACATTTTCTTGAAGTTTGGCATTGACTTCCTTGACGGATTCATATTTTTCATTTGTTATTTTTGTGTCACTTTCAAATTTTTACATCTTTAATTTTGCATCATCAATCTCATCTCTTAAGCTCTCATTTTCAGCTTCTAGGTCTTTCAATTTTTTTTTATAAGGTGAATTTTCATTGCATAATAGATATGGAGGGTTACAAGAGGAAGAAAAAAGGAGAGGGGGGTAGGGGAAGGTGCCCAAACTAAGAGAGGTGAATGGGAAAATTACAACACAGAGGAGCACAACCAAAAATGGCACAAAACCAAACAGCCCCACACGGGTAAAACTGAAGACCAACCAAATACATCAAAAGGTAAAGCAATCAGCACAGTCCGTCAGCGGTCCCGAGTTAAATTGGTCGAGTTGGATCTGCAGTGGGAACTCCGAGTGGCAACGCCCTCGGCCTGAGAGGTCGGCCTCGAGCGCTCCTTCTCAGGTGGACCAACAAAGGCTGCATGAGCACGGTGGATATCAAAAGAGCCAGGCGGGACAGGCTGCATGCGCGGGAAAGAGAGGATCTGAAAAGGTGAGCTGAACTGAAGACCTCCCCCTACTGCAGAGGGCGACACCTCGACCCCATCTGAGGGGGGAACGTAGCCACGAACAATGGGAATCCCTGCAGCTTCCACAGGTCCCCCTCAAAAGGGAGTTTTTACAAGCGAGTCACGAACGGGCGGTGGAGACGAGCCACAAGCTGGAGACTTGGCTGCCCTCTTCGAGGCTTGAGCGAAGGAGAGACGAGGCTTAGCAGGGACAGACGTAGGAGAACGCTGGACACCGGCATCCTCAAGAGCACTAGGAGGAGACCAGGCCGCAGCAGTAATGTTAAGGCTAGCACCGAGGGCTAGGGCAGGCGGCCCTGTATAAGAGGCGACAGGGGAGACTAGCAGCGGAGGTGGCGAGGGAGTGAAACCCAGAGGCACAGCATCGGGTGCAGCTAGACCCGAAACCAGTGAGGCTGCAGGCCGAGTCTGGTCCAGCAACGCTGCGGCAGCAACGGCAGAAAAGGAGGAGGCAAGACCCAAAAGTGAGGATGCTGAGACAATCACGGTCTGAGGAGGCACCGGGGCAGTAGGCCCACATGGACCCGTAGGAGCACACGAACCCGTACGGCTTATAGCATCAGGAGCACCTAGCAGGGGGGTAGCAACACCTTCAGCATAAGCAAGCGACAGAGAGGGCCGAGGTTGGTTGAAGCCAAGAGCAACTGTGGGGCTACAATGGCCTGCCGCCAACGTGGGTAGGACGGCTCCAGAGGGAGGAGTGGGGTATACAGACAAGCGAGATGCCAGGCCCTTAGGCTCCACAAGGGCCAAGCCAGCTGGTGAAGCAGTCTCCAAAGCACCCGGAAGGGGGGGTCGAACACAATCAGCAGTAGCGACTGCACGTGGACAGAGCCCAGCTGTAGAAGTGTTGACTCCTAAGATCGGGGTGTCGACCACCACACTGGCATGGGCATCAATGGATAGAGAGCAAGGCTTGGGCCCAACCTTGGCAGCTAGAGCGAGCGCAGCAAGCCCACAAGGAGCGAGGTGGGAGACCGAAGTAGTGGGAGGGAGGGGTCCAAATGTCAGCAACCCTGCAAGTAAGGGAGTTGCGGACCGTGGAGGTGCTGGGGTAGCTGGAACCTCCAGGCCAACAATTGGGAGAGTGTTGGTAGGTCCCAGGGACGGGGGAGCACCATCCCATTCTAGGAAGGCTGACGAGGGTGAGCTAGAGAGGACCGCAGGAGGGAGAATAATCCCTTGGGGCTCTACAACAGTCAGGTGGCTGGGGGAGGAAGGCGCAGGAGGCTAGCTGGATAGCATAAAGCAAACAGCCTCCTGAGAATCGCCAGAGGGCTTCCATAGTGCTGGAGGAGGAGTAGAAGCCTTGGAAGTCCCAGAAAGCACCTGAACAGAGCCTCGTGGAAGAGATTCTAGGTCTTCCAATTCACTCCTTCCATATTCCAAATTTTCAACCAATTTCTTCAAATCTAGAATTTCAAATTCTAGTGATGCATTCTTTTCACTTAAGATGTGATCATGTATAGCATTGTTGATTGTCTTTTTCAAGGCTTTATTTTCCATCTTGTACATGTCATATTTATCCATCAACTCAGAAAAGCCTCTTCCCAGTCACTGGTTGAAAAATGATCAAAGGGAGAGTGTATCTCTGATTCTTCATCTCCTTTAGCCACGAGGCAGAAATTTGCCTTTTCCTCGTCCGTGGAGCTTATTTCATCATCATCGTCTTCTTTATTGCTCCAAGTCGATACCATAACCTTGTTCTTCTTTCCTTTCCATTTGGGTGATGATCTCTTCACTTCTTCAGGGCATTCAAATTTTACATGCCCAGGCTTCCTGCAAGAATAGCACACAATCTTATTAGATTTCTTTACATTTTCATATTTTGATATGAATGATTTCCTTGCCTGGGGCCTCCCTTTTCTGAGGCCTTTACCTTCTTTTCTTACTACAAAAAAATGGGTCTGTAGCGACCAAATCAATAGCGACCAGTTAGAGGCGTTGCTGTCTCATTAGAAGTGGTTTATTTTGTTTCCTCTCGGGGGTATGCCCCTTAGATCATGTAATCTTTTGCCTTACAAGTAATAAAAAAAGGGAGGATATACTCCCTGAGCTTATATAAAAAAAAGTAGCGACCAGTTACAATTAGTTGCAGAAAAGTTATATTTGCGACCATAACAATTCAGTGGTCACTAAAGATTTGACTTACAACCACCAACACAACATTGGTCACTAAAGGGTTGTAATAGTGACCATTTTAGCATTGGTCGTCATGTGTGGTTGCTAATGTACGTCACGGGCCGCCAAGCATGCCAATAGTGACGAAAAATTGGTCCCTATAAAATTTCCATTAAGCACAATATGTTAATAGGTCGCCAAACCTTAAAAAGATCTAGCAGCCAAGGCAACATCGATCACTAATTGTGTCAACACAGATAGCAACCAAGATGTAGTCGCTAAATATTTATTTTAGTGACAATATTTATGTGGGTTGCTAATGTTAGACTATAGATTATAATGTAATTTCTCTTTAAAATTCATAATTAAGTAAATAATTATTATGAAATTAAGCATCAATTTCAATCACTTATTTGTTAAAAAATAATTTTATTAGTTCATAGCTACCAAGATTTACTAAGAGTAGTTTCAACATTAGTGATTAGTATATATCTAATGACTAAGTTAATTAAAATATTATATATAGTGATATAATCTCACTTTAATCGTGGGAGTAGGAGGAACATTTCCATTTAACCTAGGGAGATAGAGCAAGGTCTGTCATGCCCATCATATTGGTCAAGTCGGTTGTGACCAGGTACCATGTATCACGATAGGTACGTTGCCGTGCCGCAACTGTTCACAACGAACTTAACGATGGTAGAAGATCATGATGGCAGCGACAAATCACCGATGTGTCATGTGCCATCGGTACCACTTTTGTAGAAGTACGATCTAATACAACTGATCCTCACCAATACATAGTGGCACGTCAAACCATGTCTACCTAGGAGTAAGGTTTTAAATAGTAACTGATAGCCTGACTATTTAAGTGATTACTGACTAATAAGAAAAGCAAACTAACATGTCAAAATCTCTCCCTCTTAGGTCGATCATTCGCGAGTCATATTAAGGTAGAAATTAGTCACTAGACCAACCATTTAGATATTGTTAGATAGAAATATTATAGAAGAAAAAAACACATGAAAAAAATTATATTTTGATATTTAGTTCTCCATTGACATTATATGTAGTTGTTAATTTTATTTCGAAATCAATAAATATATTTGGTCAAAATAGGTCATTAAAAGTAATAATAATGATTCTAAAGTTTAAGATATATTTACGTTACGAACTCGTTGCGTTATATTGCAAATGCAATAGTAACATGTATAATTATTTTAAAAGAATTAGATGTTTTATTATTAACTTTTATGATATCTTTTAAGAATAATTTTAAATAAATATGATATAATTAATTAGTAAAATTTAGTAATGAAATAAAATAAAATAATTTATTAAGTTGAATTATTTTATCCTTGTGCCAATCAATGTTATCAAATTAGGAGATTTAACAAAAATATTAAAAATATGTTTAAAGTATAATATCCCTCTCTCTCTCCCTTATCGTTCTCTCTCTTGGGTGAGTTGGGGGGTGGGGGTGGTTGGATGAGTTAGTGCGAGTGATTACTTTTTTGTGGTACGAGAATTCCTTTGTGTCATTGGATGAGAGAGCACCAATCATATCGTGGCTGCACGAAAAGGTTACTTGATGTTGACACTGTTGAGTGCAGAGGATAGTCAAGCTAGAGGGGGAGGGGGTGAATAGATTGACTTTCACAAAATTTTATTATTAATTGGAACAAAAGAGAATAACTAGATACAAATTCGATCAATTGAACTAATTCAATCTGATTGCGCCAATTTATAAACGTTCCTATTCATGCACCTAGCGTTGAGCTGAACGTAAAATCAAATCACACTACCGAAGAACACTAAAGTTTTAAGGTGGTTCGGTCTCCTTCCAGAGGCCTACGTCCACCTCCTCACTAAATCAGTGAGGAATCCTGCTGAGCATTACAGCTTGGCTAAACTGAGGATCAAACTCCTCAACACAGTTGAGTGATCCAGCTCAACTACACCAGGATCTAAATCCTGAACCGCTGGCGAACAGCTTGAAGGCACAAAGGCCTGTCCACTTCTGATCTCAGCACAATACGCTAGATCAGAAAAACCAACCTCTCTCAACAGAACAATCTGAGAGAGATAATTGTCAAGAGACTAAGTTCGACTTAAAAACAAACAGCCTGAAACAAAGGATTCACACAACGGTGAAAAGGAAAAGCTGATCTTCAGATCTGAGACACAATATACTCTTAGAGCATGCTTGGATCTCTGGAGGAAATCTCTTCTCAGCAGATCGATCTTTGCTTCTCAGATTCACTGGATCAGCTTCAAGTTCTTCACGATCTTCCTCGCTCCTTTGCTGTGATGCTCTTCGTCTTCAGACTCTTCTGCTCACTTCCCGCTCTATTTTTCGCCACTTTGATTTTTCTCCTCTTTTCTTTTTATACCTGTACGAAGCACGTTGACCACGATCTGTGTGTACCCAGTGGGCCCCTGCCTGATCGTCTTAGTGACTTAACCATCGTACGCTTCATGTCATGCTGGGTGCGTTGACGCAGGATGCTGCTGCGTCCACTCACCAGCTACTTGAAACATTATTGTGAACTACAGCGTCGACCCATTGAGTTATTGCGTCGACTCTGCCAAGGTTCTTCAGAAGCTTTACTTCAGATTGTTTGAACGGCTGCGTCCACGCTGCTTGTTCATAGCGTTGACGCATCAATGCATTACAGAAGCTGCCTTGTACTGATTATTGATCTGTTGCGTCCGCGCTGCTTGATGATAGCGTTGACGCACTCGTTAGTACTTTGCCCTGTTTCAATCTTACTTCAAGAAACACAAATACATTTAGCATACTTCTAATCATGTTTGTCATCATCAAAACCAGGAGGACAACAATCTCCCCCTTTTTGATGATGGCAACCCTAATATGATTTAAGGCATACACATGACTACTTGACATCCAAAATCATAGGTATTATCAACATTTCACTATAGAGACATCACAAAAAGAAATTACTTCGTGTACTCAAAATTTCATGTATGCTTAAGTTTCAAATTCAAGTTTCTTCCATATTCCTCCCATATTCAAAATCTTCTCCCCCTTTGACATCAACAAGAAGGGGGCAAAGCAAAAGAGAACATCGACCATAAGACCTTAGTGAAAAAATCGGTCTGGTCGAGAAGAGGACCCACGAGCCCTGGGTGTGTGACTTTGAGGTCGATCTCTGGACAGCAAGGAGTGAAGTTCTTGTGATATCTCAGGAAGCTGGATGTTCAGTGAATTCCTCATATGAGCTATGGTAGAAGACATATCATCTTGAACAAGTTTTGAATTTTCTAGTTGTTTGCCAATGGAGGAAAGTTCAGCAATTACTTTGTTAATCTTATCAAATACAGCTTTGATGCTATGAGGTAGTGAATTAATCTGTCCTTTTAATGTTTCAACTGCAATCCTGACATCATAGCATACATCAATGATTTTGGCAAACGACTGAAAGAACGAGGGTTGATTGCTATGCAAATCATGCACCAGGTTGGGCATTTTTTCTAGGAGGGTGGATATACCCTTCAGTACTTGCCTGGAAGCCTGGTCAGTTACCATCTTGGTAAGCAAAAATTTCTGCCACTCAGATAACACTGAAACTTCAAATTTCAGAATTCTAGAATGCAATCGGTTGATATGCAAGTTTGTGAACTCCATCAATTTTTCCATCTTAGCATCTTGCCGTTGCATCATCATAGTTAGATTAACAAACATTTCTTCAACGGTTGCTGGAATTGGAATTTCACTAGAAGCTGAAGAAGGTCTGCTGCAAGAACTCTGCACATATTAGGTTCCTCTATGGGTGCAAAGCTACTGGGTTCACCAGTTTCCATTTGAGTTCTTGAAGACCTTTCACCACTTTTTTCTTGTGAAGTTTGCTCCGCAGAATGTGCATGAACTGGAGGTTCCCTCATAGGAGAATGGATTCTTACACTACTATCTTCTGCTCCTACATCCTTGACTCCAAAAGAAAGTGATGCCTCTGTCCTTGTTTCCTTACTTGTTTCCAAGGGGGCCATTTTCTGACTAGGAAGAATTCTGACAAGTTTTCCATCGATAATTTTAAATCCCATAAATTTCTGAACATAATCCAAAGAATACAAGTTGCCTCTGGGAATTACACATTTTTTCTCAGTTGACAAATTCACTCCTACTGTTCTAAATATAGAAGTAAGGTGTGCTGCATAAGGTAAAGTTCTAGAATGGTTCAAGCACGTACCCATTGTCTGGATTACTACATCGATCAATGAAATCTTGATCTCCTTTATCATGCAATACAGTAGGAATCCTTGCATTTCTATAACCCTTTCTCGTCCACTGCTTTGAGGAGTGATAATAGATGTGCATATGTGATGCAACAATCTGATAGATGGCGTAAACCTATTTGCTTTCAGACTTGATAGATAGGTTTGCTTCACATCAGAAGTATCTTTGGGTTTCCCTGTCAAAACTTCAAATGCCTCATAGTCATCTAACTCAAATGAATGGAGTTCTGCCCCTTCCTTGGGAATCTTCCACACTCGAGCAAACAGACTACTCATTAGCTCAAAAGAGACATTTCTGACAGATGAAGACAATTTGGGGATCTGTAAATCGTACTTTAAATTCTGATAAAACTCTCTTACGAGAGTAGGATAATAACTTTTATGCTTGGTCGCAAAATCCCACCACCCTTGAAATTCGAAAGTAGGACGGAGCTCTGGAAAAGCATCAAAAAGCTTAGTATTTGTACTCAGAATATATCTGGGAATTAAAACCTTTAGGGGTTCTTCAATATTCATGACCGAGGTGGGTTCAGAAGACCTGGATGTCATTTTCTGATGAGAGTTTCTCGGTTTGGCTGACCTTGATTTTGAGAGCTTTCTCCTTTTGGCCGATGGACTGGGGCTCCGATGGTGCCTCATTTTCTTCTTCTCTTTTTGCTTCCGAGAGATAGCTGGTGGCGGCGACTCTTCCAACAGATTTGCCTCTTGTACATCATGTTCGGCTTCTTGAATATCATGCGTGCCTTTTGTGCGTGGCTCAACCGTGGACTGTTCTTCAATATTCATCTTCTCCTTTCCTTTCAGAGAGCCCTTTGGAGGAGCCATCATAGCGAAGATGAACGAAAGTAGAGAAGAGAGTGGAGACAAGGTTTTTTGGAACACGGAGACTGAAGGTACGAGGGTTTTTCAGAGAGCATGGTAAATATCAGGCTTATAGCGTTCACGCTGAGTCGTTTAAAGACTCTACGAAAACCCTTATTAGTGAGCGGTTCAACCAATTTAAGTCGGTGAACCGGTTTGAAGATGTAACACTTGTTGTATTGCGTTGACGCCAAGGAATGTTGCGTCGACGCAGTGAAGCAATTGTGAGCTAACAAGTGCAAGATAAGAAGCTTAAGAGACATCCGAATAAAGGGTTTGCTTAAGATGCTGAGACATTGAATATACATACTTATATTCAGGGATTTTTAAGTGTTGTAGATCAAGTTCTCATGAGGAAAGATATATTAAGATTAATATCAATCTATTTAATGATAAAGAGGTGAAGTGATCTTAAGATATTGAATTTTAAATTCATGAACCCTTATAATCCAAATCGGGAATAAATAATGAACTCTTTTCAAACAGAGAGCACTTTTCATTTCAATCCCCTGTATTTTTAAAATTCAAGAACTCCTTACTGAGAGAGAGAGAAATTTAACAAGTATTGTAAACAAACTATAGGGAACACATATCTTTTAGATCCATCACACCCACATATAATCATTTGATGCTTACTTTTAATATTCTCAGTCACAGTCAAGTACAGCTAGCCTTTGTACACAGGTACACATGTTTATCAGACACCAGATTCCCTGGTTACTCAGCACAGCTGACCATTCTGCCTTAAAGCACCAGAGTTGGTGACCTACCTCATGACTCGCCTTTCAAGCACTTCATAGGTGCATGAAGGTGGTTTCTCAGTGGTCAAATACCATTGCTCTGTACTGAATTAATTTTTGTTTTATACCAGAGATAGCATGCAACTTCCTGACTTCCTTCTTTGCACTTCTTTGGTACAAAGAGTTAGTTTCTCAGTATCTCTGCCATTGCTCTGAGTTTTACAATATGTGTGGGGTGTAATTCTCTAGCATATAAGGCCCTTTGTAAGTTTAAAACCAATACAAATATTAAATTCCTTTACTCACAGTGGTTTCTTTACTTTTAACAAATAAGGTTCAAGACATGAAGAGATCTCTGTTATATTAAATTGTTCAGTATTTTTTCCGTACATAAGGCACTATTAGATTCAAGACTTCTAAATTTCAAGTATCATAAGAACAAAAGATCTCCAATCATTAGAATTTCATGGAATCACTTAGAGTATATCGTAAACTCATTAAGAACTATCACTTTAACTCCCCCTGAATATATGATATTATCTTCATATCTCAATTCCAAAGAGAATTATCCCTCATTCAAGAATGTCAATATGAGCTTCATAGAGGAGTATGAGTAGAATAAACGAGATAGAGAGATATGATAAGATGAATCAAGATAGAGAAATCTCCAAGGTAAGAATACATTGGAGAAGGATTTCAACGAACCATAGCTGCGTTGACTCCACATAAGGGCTGCGTTAATCTTTTGCATGAATTTCAATGAACCAAGACCAAATAACTAAAGGATGTGAGTCACTGCGTTAACTCATATCACCATCAACGTTAACTCATCCTCATCAAAGCGTCCACTCAACCTCATAGCATATTCGACTCTTCCTAATAGTAGCATCAACTCATCTGAACAACAGCGTCAACACATCCATGTATTCAGCTTTAGAATATGTTCTGTTTCCGAACAAGGTTGTTCACAGCGTCAACTCAACTACTTCACAGCGTCAACTCATCATAGTTGAAAAGGAGGAACTCACAACACATTCTTAGACCAACAGTTTTTGATAAGTGTGATTAAACAATTTACTTCCCTTCAGACTATGTTCGAGAGAAGTTAAGTTGCTTTTATTTATGATGTAATCAACCAGATTAGACTCCCCCTGAATGTGAGATTCATTCAATCTTATGCACTACTCAATTTAGATCGGGTAAGGTCAGTTCATTCCAAGACTAAATTGATCAAGCATATTTCTTGAGAAGCAAATTATCAGATAAGGCATTCAGATGATTATAACACAGCCCAAGCTCTCTTCTAAGAAAAGAAAATCTTTCATTGTTCAGAGGCTTGGTAAAAATATCAGCTAGTTGGTTTTGAGACTCAACAAATACCAACTTAAAGATGCCTTTATTCACTTCATCTCTCAAGAAATGATGTCTTATTTCAATGTGTTTAGTCCTAGAGTGCTGGATAGGGTTTTTGGCCAGGTTTATGGCACTTGTGTTATCACACAATATTGGGACACATCCAAGATTAATTTGATAATCTTGGAGTTGGTGTTTGATCCACAACACTTGAGTTCCACAACTCCCTGCAGCGACATATTCTGCCTCTGCAGTGGATAGTGCTACTGAGTGTTGCTTCTTGGAAGCCCAAGAAATCAAACAACCTCCCAAAAATTGGCAATAACCACTTGTGCTTTTCCTGTCAAGTTTGCATCCAGCATAGTCTGCATCTGAATAAGATACAAGATCAAAAGAGCAAGATGCAGGGTACCAAATCCCTAAATCTTGAGTTCCAGCAAGATATCGAAAGATACGCTTGACAGAACTTAAGTTGGATTCTCTAGGATCAGATTGAAAACGAGCACACATGCACACACTAAATTGAATATCTGGTCTAGATTCTGTAAGATAGAGGAGTGATCCGATCATACCTCGATAAGTTTTTGCATCTACTTGGTTACCTTTCAGATCTGCATCCAAATTTGTGTTAATGCTCATTGGAGTGCTCATGGCCTTCAAGTTTTCCATCTTGTATTTCTTCAACAATTCGGAGATGTATTTTGCCTGACTGATAAAGCACCCTTCCTTGCTTTGAGTAATCTGTAGACCTAGAAAGAACTGAAGTTCACCCATTAGACTCATCTCAAATTCAGTAGTCATTAGCCTAGCAAATTCCTCACACATACTAGATTCAGTGGCTCCAAAAATTATATCATCAACATAAATTTGAATCAGAATTATGTCTGAATTTCTTACCTTTGTGAATAAAGTTTGATCCACTTTACCTCTTGAATACCCATTTTCAGTGAGGTATAAGCTGAGTTTATCATACCATGCTCGAGGTGCTTGTTTGAGCCCATAGAGGGCTTTATTCAACCTGTACACATGGTTAGAATTTTCTGTGCATTCAAATCCAGTGGGCTATTCTACATACACTTCTTCCTTTATTAGACCATTCAAAAAAGCACTTTTTACGTCCATTTGCTGCAACTTTATTCCATAACTGCTAGCATAAGCAAGAAGCAATCTAATAGCTTCTAATCTAGCTACTGGAGCAAAGGATTCTTCGAAGTCGACTCCAAATTCCTGATTGTATCCCTGTGCTACCAGTCTAGCTTTATTCCTCATAACAACTCCTTTTTCATTTTGTTTATTTCTAAAGACCCACTTAGTCCAAATGATTTTGATCCTTGGGTCTAGGTACAAGATGACATACATTATTTCTTTCAAATTGATTTAGTTCTTCATGCATGGCATTTATCCAAGATTCATCTTTTAAGGCCTCACCTACATTTTTACGTTCAACTTGTGAGACAAGAGCTAGATTGTCCATTTCTTCAATTTTCTTTAAAATGTGATCGAGTTCTTGTAGGGTCATGCAGATTTCCAATAATACTTGATAAAGGATGATCCTTTAATGTTCTAACATTGATTAGAGGATTACCTTCATTTATACCTGCATTGCCTCGGTTACTCGATTCCGCTTGGTCTTCATTTGCTCTTGACTCTTCCTCTTGATGAACTTGTTCTTCTTTCTCTTCAAGAAATTTTCCATCATCCTTGTCCCTGCAATGTTGCTCGATTTCAGATTTTTCATTTAATTCATCAAATACAACATGAGGTGATTCTTCAACAGCTTGTGTTTTTAGATTTAAAACTCTATAAGCCCTAGAGTGAATAGAATATCCTAGAAATATAGCAGGTTCACTCTTAGGTTCGAATTTGTCCAAGACTCTTTTATCATTATTTTGCACAAAACATTTTGATCCAAAGACTTTGAAATGTGCGACAGACGGTTTCTTACCTTTCATTAGCTCATATGGAGTCTTTTTGGACTTAGATCTTACCATTGCTCGGTTCACTATATAACAAGCTGTGTTTACTGCTTCTGCCCAGAACTTCCTTGGGGGTTCCCCTTCAATCAACATGGTTCTAGCCATCTCCACAAGAGTTCTGTTTCTTCTTTCCACAACTCCATTTTGTTCAGGAGTTCTTGGAGAAGAGAATTTGTGTGAAATACCTGTTGCTCTGCAGAAATCATCAAATTCAGAGTTATCAAATTCTCCTCCATTATCTGATATGATTGATGAAATGATAAACTTACCCTCTTGCTTTACTTTCTTAAAGAAGACCTAAAATTCTTCAAATGCATCATTCTTGTGAGTTAGAAAGAATACCCAAGTAAACCTAGAAAAATCATCCACTAAAACAAATCCATATTTGCTTCCATTTACACTTGCTATTCTAGTGGGTCCAAACAAGTCCATATGAATGAGTTCAAAAGGTTTAGAGGACTGATTTTCAAGTCTGGACTTAAATGACTTTCTAGTATGCTTACCTTGAGTGCATGCATTGCAGAATTTTTCATTTTGTTTAAATGATACATCTGGCAGACCATTCACCATGCTAAACTTTACTAACTTATGCATGACACTATAGCTAGCATGTCCTAGCCTACGGTGCCAAAGCCAAGCAAGTTCATTTTTATTCACAGCAAGACAGAGATTATTATGCGCAGGATCATCTAAGTCCACCATGTACATGTTGTTTATTCTTTTTCCAATGAACTTAATTTTTACAGACTTCATATCAAGAATAGTGCAGACATGAGATTCAAACACAACCTTATTTCCTTTATCACACAGTTGGCTGATTGATGTGGACATCACCTTCCATGCCCACATTCATAGCTCGTCTCCTCGCCCCGGTTGCATCCAGCATGATTTAGTCATTTAATTTTGAGTCCTATGTAATTTTACTTGAGTCATTTGATGTAATTTGCATTTTATTTGAGTCATGTCCCTAGGTCTTGCATTTATTTTCCTATGTTTGAGTGTCATTAGAATGTGTAATGTGCTTATTGGGCCCATTTCTTCGGGCTTGGCCCAATGAGCTCCCCTACCCCTTCGGTTATTTGTCAATGAGTCTTTTGTCAGGGTCTTATTGTAAAATGTGGGTTTCCTATATATAGGGCCTCATTTCCTTCATTTGGAGGTAATGAATCAATCAATGAAAAAAATACCATTTGAGAGTCCAAAGCTTAGTTTAGTGGAGTGATTCCAACATTCTTTGGGTGAGAAACCCTAGGGGAGAGATTCCCCACCCTTCCCTCTCTTAATCCCTCTTTTTTTACTCCACTTTCTCTCTCCTCAACACCCAATTTCGAATTTTCTTCTCTCTCCTCCCTTCCCAACCACCTCAACCCCCACCTACCATCATTAAAGCCCTCCACTTCCCCATGGCCTCCATTACTCCACCCCCCTAGTCCCAAGAAGATCCCTCACCATTCCAACACCATCTTCCACATTCCAACAACACTTTCCCCATTCCAACACAATCAACCCCTTCCCCACACAACCCCACAACTTCCAAGGCCATTTCAAATTTGAAATCCACCCTTCCCTCCACTCACTTGTGCCCCCCCCCCTCATTTTCTCCTCTCACCCACCTTCCCAAATTCGTAGCTCCTCCTCCCACCACCTGTTAGACCCCCTTCCAGACCCCATTCTTCCCTTCCCCCACCTTAGAACACCCCCTTCTAGACCCCCTCACAGCCCGGGCTTTCCCCACACTCATCCACCCCCATTTCCCCTCCCATATACCCCATTCCCCCCCATCATCATCAACCTACAGCTCTCAACTGAAGATCTACACCAGACCACCAACTTGTAACAGCCACCACGACCTCCTCCGGACAAGTTTGAAGACCCAAGAGCCATTGTCGGAAGCGTCTGGCAGTCGCCTTCGCAACCAAAGTGGTTTCGTCTTCTTCCGATCTCCGAGTCGTCCAGGAGGTCCATTCTCCCACAGCTGCGCGGTTCTGCCTCGGCTGAGGACCTGAGCCAGATTAGAAGCTCTTCCACGATGAACCCCGATGGAATCAGTCCTCAAGTTCTTCTTCAAAGTTCTTCATCGGCCTGTCTACTTTCATAATCAAGTAGCGGAAGCCCATTCAGCATCCGGGAACAGAAGTTACCAATTTTCTTCCACAGTCGCGCGGATCTACCTTCCCCAGTCTGCATCGAAACCTCCTCACTCTTCTAGATCCATAGATCATCTCCGTTCTCTTCTGGCATCCCCGTTTCTTTTGCTGGAAAGAGGACTCACCCATGGTTCTAACGGCGCTGACGGTATAAAATTTGGAGTTCGGGAGCGGCCAGGACAGCCTCTGCATCCTACTGTTGGTGACCTGCCCCTACTAGTCCGAGAAATAGAGGCCATGTTCAAACTCCTGCCCCGACCTGCAGCGACTCCAGAAGAATTTACAAAAATTCTGAGGCATTCCCCTTCCCGTTACGACGATTTCACCGCTAGTCTCGCGATCAGAGAAATTCCTTAGCATGATCTACAATAGCAACACCGACCCTCTATCCTGGTTCACAGACAGTAGGCAGATTCGGCGTCCACCCTTGTTCCTCGTTCTTTGCTTTGGTTTCCCCACCCCGCTTGGCCGGCTGAAGGCCCCTCCCTGCGTGGAGGTAGTATTGATGTAATATCATTAACCCCCACCCCAAGTTCCCCCTCCTGCGAGAGGTGTAGTGGTGAAATTTGTTTGTGCAGGTCAAGCGACACCGCCGCGGCGTGTGGGGATCCACTCGCCTCCCCACTCGCCCTCATCTCCGACCGGGACCGGTTTCTTCAAACCGGTCAAGTAAGTGCTCAAACCTTCACTCCACTTAGTGCTTGTCTTTCAATATTAGTTCTAATTTCACTGGTTATGCGAGTGAGAGCCCGATCCTCAAGCCCCATTGCCTTGAGTGATCATCGTGGGAAGAGTGCAACCGGCGCCTTCGGCACTTCGTCGGCCCCGTTGAATTGGGCTTCCAAATCCATTGGGAATCAAATCTTGGCCTTGCTGGCCCTCTACCAGCAAGGGCCCAACCCCTCAACCTCACCTTGGCATTGCCAAGTTACCCCGGGCTTGGGTGAGCGACGAGAGAGCGGCGGCCCAAATTGGCCCATTTAGATTGCGATTGTGCTTGCTTGCATTAGGTCCGAGGTTGTGTCACATCAAGTGGTATCAGAGTAAATCTTTGATTTGTTCTCACAAGTCAAGTCTATGGGCACGCTTGCATTAGAGTTCTCATCAGATCATTCTATGCATTATCCACCTCCCATTGTCATTGAGTCTACAGACCAAAAGGCCCCAATTCCCATCACATCCCAAGCATACCTACCTAATGGGAGCCCCACAGAAATTGACTTCATCGACATGGAAGAAGATAATTGGGTGTCCCCCGAAATTGTAGCCACCCTCTCTACGACTGGACAAATTGTGCACAGCGGAGACCTAGTCTTCGTTGAATTTCATAAATGGTTCGGGAAGACTAAGTATTTGGATGGGGCTTGGTGTCAAAAGGGAACATTGGCGGGTCCATGTATAATCCTAGGTAAGAAATGGTTAGATGAAAGGAATGCCGACATCGACCCAACACGTCGGACTTGCCTAGTGCATCCGCCACACCTTTCGCGAACCTTTAAATTCAACAACCTTTTATTCTCCCACCCGCGAGAATCCCACCCTTGTTCACCACCACGGGTGCACCATACTCCGGCCATCATCACCCCACCATCAAAGAACCTTCCCACTCCATTAGTTTTGGAAGAAGTAGTCCACCCGCTTTGCCACATGATGACAAATATCCCTCGGGAACCTATCCCCTCCATAGAGAGCTCCCATGTCCCAATTGAAGAGGAAGCCTCGCACAAGGATCTTCACCCTACACCACCCCCTCTAGATAAGGCTGAATTCATCTTAGAAGAGTCCCTTGTTAGGTGGCTAAGGTAGAGCCTAATTATGGAGACCTCGACCCATGTTTGCCCTCCCATAGAACAAAATTTTCCCCTAGTGCCCATCTTCTCCTATCACACCACAATCCAAGCATCCTATCAAGTGGAGACCTTAGAGGATTTTCTTAGGGGCTTAGAATGGCAAATTGAGTTCACTAGCATGTTCACCCCTATGGCCGAACAACCTAGGAGCCTTAGCCTCCTACACCTATGCATAGGGTCTATCACCTCGATTTGCACCAATGGTTGCTACACTAGCGACCTCCTTCTATTCCTCCCTACACCGAATGAGCCCAACCTTCTCCTCGATTTAGAGCTTCTTATCTCGGGTAGAAAGCCAAGCCCTCCACTCATGGCCGACCCACTTGTCAAGAACATTGGCCCAACTATCATAGGGAAGGAGGACTTAGCACCTTTTAAGGATCTTGAGGACATGGAGTTCCTCCCCCTAAGTGACCTATTTTATGATCCATATGATCCCTTCCAATGGGAGTCAAGGAACTCATATGACCCAACCATCTTACCAACCACCCACCCTTGTCTACCCTCACCCACCATATTGGACCAAACCCACCTCATCCATGACCCGGGTTGCACCTTGGGAGCCATAACCTTGGACCATATATCCCTAGGTAATAAGGTGGTGCCCCACCCCATGATAACCACCTTCTTAGATCCATTCGATCCTTTCCAATGGGAGTTCAAAGGTTGTCCCACACCTCTACACATGGAAGTCACCTTTGGGAAAGGCATGCATGTGTCTAGGCTTACCACACCCCTTGGCATGAACACTATGTTGGGTCCTTTCATTCATATCACCCACATGTCAAGTAGAAAGTATGAGTGGTCTATATTCGGATGTCATGGTCCACCTTCATTCATCATAGGTCTTAAGCATGACAAAAGCATCTACGGATGTCCGAGTCCCCCGACATTCATCACCACTTTGCATGATAGGTTCACATATGGTTGCCCCGGCCCACCTAGAACCACCAAAGTCTACATGACAACATTGCACGATAAGTCCACATATGGTTGCACCGGCCCACCAAGGTTCATCATGGTCCATAAGACATCATGGCATGATAGGTCCATCTATGGTTGTCCAGGTCCACCCCTAACCACTAAAAGGATAGCATTCACAAAATTGCATGAAAACCTTTGCAAGCACATCAGCAAAAAAAATGAGGCTTATAAAATGCTGGCCGACTCTCATCGGCGTCACCAAGAAGTCCAAGTGGGTGACTTTGTGATGGTAAGGATGGAGAGGCTCTCCCCGGGAGCCAACTCTAAACTGAGGCCACGTGGAGCTGGTCCCTTCCAGGTCTTGAGGCGCATAGGTGCAATTACCTACGAGTTAGATCTCCCTGAGGAGTATGGAATAAGTCCCACATTCATTGTTGCCGACCTAGTGCCATATAAGGGACCCACGGTGGTACCTAGTGAGGAGATTGAGCCTACTTCTTCCCTTGAGAGAGCACCCACCCATGATGATAAACCACAAGCCAAGAGAGTCCAGCATGAACAAATTGAACAAATATTGGATGAACAAGTCACTACCACTCGGAGCAAGGTATATGAGCGCTATCTCGGCAGGTGGATGGATCGGTCTCGTTCGGAAGACTTGAAGGCAGTACCACTTCTACACCTTCCATGGAGGGAAGGATACTTACTCGACGGAGTCGAGTTCTCCGCACCCCGGGAGTATGATGTGGACATCACCTTCCATGCCCACATTCATAGCTCGTCTCCTCGCCCCGGTTGCATCCGGCATGGTTTAGTCATTTAATTTTGAGTCCTATGTAATTTTACTTGAGTCATTTGATGTAATTTGCATTTTATTTGAGTCATGTCCCTAGGTCTTGCATTTATTTTCCTATGTTTGAGTGTCATTAGAATGTGTAATGTGCTAATTGGGCCCATTTCTTCGGGCTTGGCCCAATGAGCTCCCCTACCCCTTCGGTTATTTGTCAATGAGTCTTTTGTCAGGGTCTTATTGTAAAATGTGGGTTTCCTATATATAGGGCCTCATTTCCTTCATTTGGAGGTAATGAATCAATCAATGAAAAAAATGCCATTTGAGAGTCCAATGCTTAGTTTAGTGGAGTGATTCCAACATTCTTTGGGTGAGAAACCCTAGGGGAGAGATTCCCCACCCTTCCCTCTCTTAATCCCTCTTTTTATACTCCACTTTCTCTCTCCTCAACACCCAATTTCGAATTTTCTTCTCTCTCCTCCCTTCCCAACCACCTCAACCCCCACCTACCATCATTAAAGCCCTCCACTTCCCCATGGCCTCCATTACTCCACCCCCCTAGTCCCAAGAAGATCCCTCACCATTCCAACATCATCTTCCACATTCCAACACCACTTTCCCCATTCCAACACAATCAACCCCTTCCCCACACAACCCCACAACTTCCAAGGCCATTTCAAATTTGAAATCCACCCTTCCCTCCACTCACTTATGCCCCCCCCTCACTTTCTCCTCTCACCCACCTTCCCAAATTCGTAGCTCCTCCTCCCACCACCTGTTAGACCCCCTTCCAGACCTCATTCTTCCCTTCCCCCACCTTAGAACACCCCCTTCTAGACCCCCTCACAGCCCGGGCTTTCCCCACACTCATCCACCCCCATTTCCTTTCCCATATACCCCATTCCCCCCCATCATCATCAACCTACAGCTCTCAACTGAAGATCTACACCAGACCAGCAACTTGCAACGGCCACCACGACCTCGTCCGGATGCATTTGAAGACCCAAGAGCCGTTGTCGGAAGCGTCTACCAGTCGCCTTCGCAACCAAAGTGGTTTCATCTTCTTCCGATCTCCGAGTCGTCCAGGAGGTCCATTCTCCCACAACTGCGCGGTTCTGCCTCGGCTGAGGACCTGAGTCAGATTAGAAACTCAGCCACGACGAACCCCGATGGAATCAGTCCTCAAGTTCTTCTTCAAAGTTCTTCATCGGCCTGTCTACTTTCAGAATCAAGAAGAGGAAGCCCATTCAGCATCCGGGAACAGAAGTTACCAATTTTCTTCCACGGTCGCGCGGCTCTGCCTTCCCCAGTCTGCATCGACACCTCCTCACTCTTCTGGATCCACAGATCGTCTCTGTTCTCTTCTGGCATCCCCGTTTCTTTTTCTGCAAGGAGGACTCACCCACGGTTCTAACGGCGCTGACGGCATAAAATTTGGAGTTCGGGAGCGGGTAGGACAGCCTCTGCATCCTACTGTTGGTGACCTGCCCCTGCTAGTCCGAGAAACAGAGGCCCTGTTCAAACTCCTCCCCCGACCTGCAGCGACTCCAGAAGAATTTACAACAATTCTGAGGCATTCCCCTTCCTGTTACGACGATTTCGCCGCTGGTCTCTCCATCAGAGAAATTCCTTAGCAAGATCTACAACAGCAACATTGACCCTCTGTCCTGGTTCGTAGACAGCAGGCAGATTCGGCGTCCACCCTTATTCCTCGTTCTTTGCTTTGGTTTCCCCACCCCGCTTGGCCGGCTGAAGGCCCCTCCCTGCGTGGAGGTAGTATTGATGTAATATCATTAACCCCCACCTCAAGTTCCCCCTCCTGCGAGAGGTGTAGTGGTGTAATTTGTTTGGGCAGGTCAAGCGACACCGCCGCGGCGTGTGGGGATCCACTCGCCTCCCCGCTCGCCCTCGTCTCCGACTGGGACCGGTTTCTTCAAACCGGTCGAGTAAGTGCTCAAACCTTCACTCCACTTAGTGCTTGTCTTTCAATATTAGTTCTAATTTCGCTGGTTATGCGAGTGAGAGCCCGATACTCAAGCCCCATTGCCTTGAGTGATCACCGTGGGAAGAGTGCAACCGGTGCCTTTGGCAGTTCGTCGGCCCCATTGAATTGGGCTTCCAAATCTATTGGGAATCAAATCTTGGCCTTGCTGGCCCTCTACAAGCAAAGGCCCAACCCCTCAACCTCACCTTGGCATTGCCAAGTTACCCCGGGCTTGGGTGAGCGACGAGAGAGCGGCGGCCCAAATTGGCCCATTTAGATTGCGATTGTGCTTGCTTGCATTAGGTCCGAGGTTGTGTCACATCACTGATACTTAGCAGATTATATTCTAGTCCTTCAACAAGTAAAACATCATCAATAGAGTTCGAAGGATTGTTGCCAACTTTACCTTTTCCAATGATTTTACCTTTATTGTTACCTCCAAACGTTACATGACCTCCATCTTTTTCAACCAAGAAACAAAATTTATTTTTATCGCCCATCATATGTCTTGAACAGCCACTATCGAGATACCACCGGTTGTGCATGGCTGCAAGGCATTCCTGCAATTCATTTCAAACAAGAGATTTTGGAACCCAAACACTCTTGGGTCCCATGAAACCACATGATTGTTCCAAATAGGATAACAAGCTCTTAGGAATCCATGCTTGTTTATATGAATGTTCTGGATTACGAACTTTCTGATTTCCTTGAAATGCTTTTTGATATGAGTTTATTGAACCTTTTCTATTATTATGGAAATGTATGTGATGCGGGACGGGACCATGGACACGATAAGCTAGCGGTCGTCCCTTAGCGAGGGAAGCGTCGGATGTGCGCGGTTGAACAACCGGCAGTGAGCTAGGGTGGTCGGCTCTCAATTGTGCCCGGATCGGGTCACGGGACGGTCACTCTCTCACTCGCAGCAGTGATATGATAAATTAAAAGCGAGCTAGGTAACCCTACACATGCTCTCTAGCAGCGGCATAAACAAGCATATATAGAAATAAGCGGAATGCCAAGCAAGGAGCGAATACGATACCTCCACGCGCTCGGCGTGGCGAAGATGGCACCCGGCCGAAACTCGTACTCCCGGGAACTTAATACATTAAGATTACAGCAATACAAGTAAGCCCACTCCACGCAGGGAGGTAACGGGCGACACAAGGGGGCCCGGGAGGACCAATTCCGGGTTGACGGGCGGTTTCCGGGCACGGCTTCGGCTTCGCGCGTACTCGTGCTAGTGGGGCCCACGTGTGGACCGGAGGGGTCGTGTGGGACCTGATGCCTCCTCTGGTGTGGGTACACTTGGGAAGCGCTCCCCTAGGATGGCGAGTTGCTGGAACGACCGCCGGACGCCGGGCGGCCCTCGGACGACGCTCGCGGGAAACCGGCCACAAGTCTGCACTTGCTGTCTTCTCGCGCGCTGTCCGGCGAGATCGGCTGCTGTGATCAACCCCGTCGTCGGAATGCAACGAGCTCGACGCCGTTGGAAAGAGGACTCCAAATACTTCGACGTAGGGGCCTTCAGAAAAAATAATCAGATACGTATATCTGACTTATGGAATTTACACCCTTGCTGTAAACAGGCCAGAACTGCAGGGGCAGGTTCTGACTTCTCTGAAAATCACCGTTGACCGGTGGGAGGACCTTGGAATATGGAGATGAGTTCTTCAGAAAAGTTGAATATCTCTGAGATAGAAAACTGGGACTATTTTTGGTTTTTGATTTGGATAGGAAATGGATTTTATGGGATTTTTTGAGTGGACCTGGGTCGGATCTGGGACACTGTGGAAAAATTGCTCACAGGAACTGGTACGAATTTTTAAAAATACCTAGAGACCTTATCAAAAATTAATAAAATTCATGGTGGTAGAAATATGTGGACAGAAGTCTCAGTAATTTTTAGAGCCCCAACAAAATTCAAAACATGGGTCGAACAAGGTAGACTCAGAACTGTTGAACAGTAGACAGAACCTGGACAGAACTGAAATTTGAACTTGGACGAAAATCTAAAAATATCTAAAGGACGAAGTTTTGCCTGAAATTTTTTTTGGAGGTAAGGGTTCAAGAGGGGAACCAACCCTGAAAATTGGAGCTTCAGAAGATGAGGGAAGAGAGAGGGACAATTCGGAGAAGAGAGGTCTGTCCAGAGTGGACAGAAAACCGAATTCGTTGGTGAAGACGCGTCGGCGGCGAGACGGCGGCGGCGGCGATCACCGGAGCTGCTTCAGAAGTTGGAGGGGATCAAGAGAGAAGGGATCTCACTCTATAACTGGGCTGGAGGTGGAAGAACACCAGGGAGAGAGGGGAGAGGGGCACAAGCTTCAAGGAGGCAAAATGCTAATTTCTTCTTCATTTCTTCATTCAAAATGAAAATTACAACCTTATATAGGATGCCAACCAAACTCAATCTCAACCCTTGGATCTAGGGGTTTGGATTGGATGGCTGGGATACAATGAGAATCCCACATTGAATACATTAGTTTAATCAAATTGACCACATGTGTTCAAACTTGGTGTAATTCCATTCAAACACAACCTAACTACAACTACCAAGCCTAATAAGGCCAAAAGAGCATGCGCCCCCCTTCTTGGGCCAAGCCCATTCTTGGGCCAAGAGCCACTCCATATGGCATGCTAGGCATGGGCCATTCCCACTTTGATGGCCCATGAGAGGATGGAATCCCATTTGGGCTTTAAGAGCCTTAATGACCCACTTTGAAACCAAATGGCCCAATATGAAGGAGCCATCTTAAATGGACCTTAAACATGCTACCTAGTTATGGACTCTTCCTAGAAAGAGGCCCATTGGCTTAATTAAGCCTTACAAGGATGGCCCAAAAGAAGGAAATCAAAAATTACACACTTTCAAGCTAATACAACCCATAAAACACACCTATACAAGCTAATACACACTAATACAATCCATAAGCTCATGATGTCCTCATCAATTCTCCCCGGGTGGGAGAAACTCGACCCCGTCGAGTAGGGGTATGGCTGCTCGAGTACTCTGGCGGATCCGTCACCGTGCCAAGTAGCGCGGGTATGCTCCACTCCAAGTGATCGGCACCTGCTCGTTCCACATATACTCGATATGCGCACTGCTATGGCCAAAGGTGGTCACTCCGAAGGGGCACTCTCAACGGAAGGAAACAGTTTAAAGACTCACTAGGAATCACTGCTGAGTCCCTATAGGTGACTGATCCGGGTATAGAAGTAAACCGATCCCATACTCGTCAAGTGAATCGACTCGCTTCACACTCATTCGGGAACGACACGAGCTTGCACAAGACACATGCAGACTCACCATGCACAGACACACGAATGCAAACCACGCAAACAAACCACACAAGAAAACACACTGACTCAACTATGACCCTAGACACACCTAATGTTAGTCCGGCCCGTACATGGGTGACGGCGGACCAGGACACCCGAATATGTGCCATGCATACACTAGATGTACTCGATGCTTGACGGAATGGATGACTCCTAGACACCCTAAGATGTACCAATCATGCATTGGCGACCTATGGGATTTGGGTGGGGAAGGACTAGGAGATCCAAAACTACCCTCGTCATCATCCCTAGATGTAGAGACGGCGTGCCGACTAGGCCGAGGGGTATGAGTGGAATAGTGAACTCTTCGGAAGAGGTGGAGAGAATGTGATAGCTCGGGAGCTTCACTAGTGGAGGGGTCAAAAGGGTCGAAGAAGGTGTGACCCCATGAAGTGGGTTCCAACATGACATGGTCCCAATCGTGAAATTCTTGAAGGTGCGGGTGGTCACCTTCCTCCGTCATGGTAGATGGGACCGTGTATGGGAAATATGACTCCTCCCTCGGAAGCAAAGTCATGAAGTCGGGCTCATCCGGTAGTGGGAGAAGTAGAAGAACCTCCGTGGTGACACAACCCACGGTGCACTCGGAGGTAATGGACCCTATGGCCGGATGGGTGAAGCTAAGACTAGCGGGTTGGTCAAAGCCTCGGGTCAAAAGATGCGTCAACTTCCATTGTGAATCTAATCCCATGACAAGATCATCCAACGTATCAACATGGTGACGAGATCGAAATGTGGTATGGAATGAGTTGACCGGCACTAGTGGTAGTGTGGGGTCCATTGATGGGAAGGGATGTGGGACCAAGCCATCCTTGAGCCATCTAAGAAGTGGCTCGACTATGTAAAGTGTTCCCGTAAGAAACACGGGTGGCTCGGGCTTTGGTAGTTCCCACTTTGATGGTTTCGAATGAAGACTGGAGGTAGATAACAATGGAGCATCCATGGGTGGTGGAGTAGCTTGTGTCCTTTCCCACCAATCCGAAATCATTTTCTTTATTTCCTCTAAGGAGCGGGTTGGAGGAGGGACCTTGGGGTGGACTAGCTCCTTAACTCTCGGCTCGGGTGTGGGCCTAGGCTCGGTTATAAGCGGGACTTCCACTCGGTTGGAGGTGCTTGAGTGGGTTGGAATGGGAGTGCCAAGGGGAGGTTGGTTGGTGGTGCATGGGCGGGCCACTAGATTGGGGTCACTTTGGTGGGCTTGGACGGCGGTGAAGGGGTGGGATTGGGTAGAGGTGTGGCCCACTTGATTGTGGGTGAGTTGGTGGGGTTGGTGAGTGGAATGACCTCCGTGGTTGGAGGTAGGTGGGCGGGGAACGTAGGCCCTCCTAAGCACTCTCTTCATTTCCCACCATGACTCGATGGGCCTTAGATTCCTATCCTCCCTCCAATATTTGATGTCCCTCCAAGTTGCAGCGGCTTCACCAAAAAGTCGCCTTTTGGCAACATCGACTTGCATGGGCCCGTACATAATGTACACCTCGAAGTAATCATCCATGATGGCTTCCCATTCTAGATAGACACTCGGGTCATCGGACCCGTAGAAGTCCCGGGTCTCGGGCCTCGTGGGGTGGTTCGGGTGGTCCTTCCATTTGAGATAGTATCGCCACCATCCGGGCGTTTGGGACTCCATGGGACACGGCGAAACTAGTGGATGGCCATGCCGACACTCGGACCAAAACACTAGACACGACACTAAGTAATGCAAAGTTGGAATGCACTAACTAATGCACACTAAGGACCCTAGACGTAAACCAAGACTCGATACGTGGCGGAGATAATTGACCCGAAGGTCACTCGCGCAAGTGTGCGGCCTTCCCGATAGGCGTAACCTAACGGTCGGACAACACCTTTTTATATACCGAGTAAAGGGATGTATGCGACCCAAAAATGACTCTTTTTGTTGTTTTAAAAATGTGATGATCCTAAACACGACTTAAACGGACTAATGACTAGACGTAAATGACACTCTTTTTTTTTTTTCTTTTTGACACCCTAGACTCAACCTGCTCTGATACCAAATTGATGCGGGACGGGACCACGGACACGATAAGCTAGCGGTCGTCCCTTAGCGAGGGAAGCGTCGGATGTGCGCGGTTGAACAACCGGCAGTGAGCTAGGGTGGTCGGCTCTCAATTGTGCCCGGATCGGGTCACGGGACGGTCACTCTCTCACTCGCAGCAGTGATATGATAAATTAAAAGCGAGCTAGGTAACCCT